>OY997262.1:181022996-182272996 GCA_963921465.1 Triticum timopheevii
CATCTCCCGTGCTCTCAGATCATTTCATTTTTGTGTTGGTGAAATGGATCAGATGCTGGCGCGATCCGGGCTCGAGGTTGCTGTGTTTCCTCAACCATATGGCTAGCAAAAAGACTGTAACACCAACCACCACGGTCGTTCCCAATTCCTATGAAGTTCAGACTTCAGAAAGCATAGAGTTCAACCTGACCGTGTTAGTTGAATGACTTATGGATCAACGTCAAGAAGGAGCACCGCTGGTGCCCAACACAGCCACGAACAGAGGACACAAAAACTGTGCAATTTTGTTAATTAGCACTGTCTCACCTCGAACAGAACTTGCTGCTCCGCGTCTTGTGTTAACTAGACTGCATTTCCAGCCGCATCTCTCTCAACTGTGTTGGAATTGATGAGTTGGTTTGTTCATAGCAGATCCGTGTGCTTAGCTTGTTGTAATCCCCCATAAAAAATACGTGGACCTTTTTTCTTACTCTCCAGATGTTGTTGTGTGCAACCAGAAAAGTAACTGAATGCTTGTTTGTTGTGTGTTCTGCAACTGTGTCATAGAAAAAACAAAAAATACTACCAGAAATGATTACTGGTTCTAAAAAAGAGACTGATGCTGTTGTTGAGTGCTTCTTGCTTGCTCAGGTATATTTGAGGGGTTTTTCACAGCAATGGTTTGCACTTTGCACCTATGTCCCAATGGCTTGCACCAAACAAAGTCACCACAGTGGCAGATGAAAATTGGAAATCTAAAAGGAATGAGCACATAAAAAATATACTTGAGCACCTATCTGAGTTCAAATTTAAATAATTGGGCGGTTTGATGTTTTTCACATAACTAAGATTTGAACCGTTACTAATGAATAACACCAAGAAATCCAAATTGAAAAAACCAAGAAGTTCAATTTAAAAAAATAGAATAGTACAATGTATATGAAAAACTTAGATTTTCCTCATTACTAAATAATAAACCAAGAAGATATATTTAAAAGAACGGAGCAGTTCAATATTTATTGCAAAAAACTTGAATTTTTCCCATTACTAATGAATAAACCAAGAAGTTTGGTTTGAAATAACGAAGAAGTTTGACATTTACTAAAAAACTCCAATTTTTCACATTTCTAGAAAATACACAAAAGAGGTTCAAAATATTGAAAAAACTCAGATATTCTCACGTAACCGAGAGAAGTTCAGGTTGATATCTGCCTTAAGTTCACGTACTACACATTGTGCATTTTGTATGAAAAAAAGAATAAAAAAGCAAAGGCTAAAAAGTTTTTTTGCTAGAAGTTCAAGTGCTCGGCCCGAGAAAGTTCAAAAATTCTTGTGAGAGGTTGAACAAAGATACGTGACAGAAGTTCAAGGTGAAAATAACGAGAATTTCAACTACTGCAACGAATCCATTTCGAATGAGAATAAAAGTATAGAAAATTAAAAGCTTAAAAGGTCTGTTGAAAGAAGTTCAAGTGCTTTGTCCGGGGAAGTTAAAAAATTCTTACGAGAGAGGTTCATCTTGTATTTCCATGTTCTATTTTTATTGTATAAAAATCGAATACAATTATTTAATCAAAATATAAAAAGGTGAAGTTCAAATTGAAATGACATAAAAGTTCAGAGTTTATTAAAACCTAGGATTTACCCGTTCAAAAAATAAAAAACACAACACCATTTTTGCACTTCTAAAAACAACCTCATAAACGAAAAAATGGTTGCTAGAAGTTCAAGTGCTCGACGAGGAAAAGTTCAAAAAATTCTTGTGAGAGAGGTTCACCATGTATTTAGATGTCCAAAATACATAAAAATATGTTGTTTTTTGTGTTTTAAAATAACTCTTTCAAAGCAGAGAGAAGTTCAACGTGATAACAACCGGAAGTTCATGTACTACATGGTGTGTGTTTCATATAAGAAAAATACAATATAGTGAAACAGAGTGAAGTTCAAACAATGTCTGCCCCAGAAGTTCAACTACTTCATGCAGTGCAAAAAACAGCACGTCAAAAACAAAGTGAAGTTCAAACAGACATGCCTCAGAAGTTCTACTACTTCACGCAGTGCATTTCCGTTCGCGGTGAAGGCAGAAATCATGATCTCGCCATTTCCGTTACCTCAAAACCGCAGGAATATTATTTGTGTAAATTCAAGTCCTCGGTCAGAGAAAGTTAAAAAAATATTATCACAGAGGTTTGTACAAAAAGAATGACATTTGTGTAACACTGATGAAATGGATGAGAAAATTACAAACGAAAATACGTCACAGAAGTTCAATGTGAAAACAGCAGGAAGTTCACCTACTACACTGAATGAATTTGAGAAGAAAAACTTTCCAAATCGTCGTGAGTAAGAAAAAATGATCAACACGGGAAAGTTGTGTGTTTACAGCAGCTTTCCATCGGTATATCACCCGGTCAATTCCCGTGAGTGGGATGGAGAGCTATGAGCAGTGGATGATACGAGCAAAAAAATCACGTGAAAAATAGAGTGAAGTTCAGTTACACGCACCGAGAAGTTCAGGTTCTTCACGCGGTGCATTTCCGAACAATCTGTTTCGCGATAGAGGCAGAACGAATGATCCCGCTGTTTTCGGAATTACTTGAAAACGGCTAGGAATCATAGAAAACCACCAACATAAAAAAGTTTTGCATTTTCCGTAGCTTTTCAACGGTATATTATTTGCCCAATTACGAAAAAGTTTGTAGAAATTATAGCGAAAGTAAGTTTTTGGCCATTTTCGAAACTGACTTAAAACCGTAAAGAATTGGGAGAAACAATACATATCAAAAAATTTCGCATTTGTTCAAGCTTTCCAACACCATATCATTTGCTGCATTCGGACGCACGGTTAAAAAATTAGCTTGAAAATACAAACTCGATAGGACTTGGACCATTTTCTAAATTACTCTTAAACCATTCAAAATAAGAAAAAAACTTTCAAGATGAAAAAGTAGCGCATTTTCATAAGTTTTCCAACGCCATATCATATGCCTCAATTGGATTAGCCGTTTAGAAATGACATCGAAAAAACAAACTCAGCTGTTCGATTTATGAAATTTTACGTTTTTTCAAATTACTCTTTAACCATAGGGAATTAGAAAAAACTTTCAACATGTGGAAGGAGCGGTTTTGCAGCACTTTCCAACGCCATATTATATGCCTCATTCCGATAAACGGTTTAGAAATGCGATCGAAAATACGATTCACGTTTTTTGTGCGAAGAAAAAACGGTTTTCAAAACTGCTCTTAAACCGCTCATATTTTGCCAAAAATTTAAGTTGGGTCATGATATTGGTGTACATGGCTTTCCAACAGTACATCGCAAACCCCATTTGGGCAATGTTGGCGGAAGTTCAACTGAGTTCACAGGGAAGTTCAACGTACTACTAGCGAGGCAGGTCAGGTTGTGATCAGAATATTATTCTGATCCCGTGATCAGAATAGTGTTTGTGTGTGTGTGTGTGTGTGTGTGTGTGTGTGTGTGTGTGTGTGTGTGTGTGTATATGAAAATAATGGTTGACCAATAAAATGGTAAACTATTAGATGCAAGGTTACAAATATTTGAAAAAAATCAATAATTGAATTGTATGCATTTTTATGATTAAATTTAATAAATGTAACTTTTTGCAAAAACTATGATAATTAAAATATTTATTGGTATTTTCAAAAAAAACCCGCAAATGACTACTTATGCCAACCAGAACTTCTTCAGGGTTTATTCATCTATTCTTTGGAATGCTGGTTCTCATAACGTCTTCTTCGGACCTTCTCTTTATTCGACAAATTCCTAAGATATTGGACTAGCGCCTTGTGTTTCGCCCTCACACCATGCTTCATTTGGTATCCTTTGGCAACTCCTTCGGCGTGCTCAAGAATACTAGCAAAAGCCGGGTCCAGATATTTGCACAGAACACGCAACGATACGCCATACGCTTAAGCACGTTGCACTGTCCATTCTGCAACTCTTCAAGGGTTTTGTGAGTGTGTGCATCCATCTGTCCTTCGAAAATGTCCGCATAATCATGAGAATAAGGCTGCAAGTTTAAATTATGTATGATATAAGCTGCACAATTGTTTACAGTACCTAATATTCCCTCAGTTCAAACGCACTAAATTGTGGAGTGGATGAACCATTAATTTCTCAAAGATTGATTGAATAAATAATGATCATTACGTACTAATGATCAACATTATATTTAGAGCTAGATTCCATTATGCCAATTCAACAATGTATTGATGGTTTAATGATTAACCTCTAACCTTAAACTTGAAGTCAGATCTAGGGTTAAAAAAATAAAATTACCATAACAGAATTCCAGTCCATGCCGTGCATGTGCTGCTGCTTGTGATCGACAATGGAGTACTGCACCTCGTTGAAACGATGCTTCTCTGGGTCGGACACCGAGTAGTCCAAAGCTTTCTCGTGGGGATCCTGATCCATGCGATGGACGACGACGTCGGTGGTTAGCCCCGCAAGTCCACGATCTCTCACGACGACGTCCATGACAGGCCCACCCACGTCCATGGCCACGATCTGTCACGACAGCCAATCGACCTCCATGAGTGGATTTCATATCCGGTGGCAGGGAGGCAGGCGTGTGAGCGGCGGCGATGATTTTAGAGCGTACCCTAGGGGGAGAGACGTGGGGAGTAATTGGTAGTTACCTACTATAGCGGAAATACTTATGTGAAAAATTGATTGGTCGGCGTTGGGAACCTTCAATGCAGCGGCGCTTATTTAGGCGCTTAATTAGGATCCTGGAAAAAAATCACAAGCGTCGGCACTTGGAGCAGGAGCTAGGAACTGGATTTTGTACATCTACGTGATGCAATCCAAAGATCGTGTCCGGGGTGGATGGGTTGGGGATTGAAAATTGTGTACATAAACCCTAATGCTCAAGACTTGTGAAAACATCAGATCAAATTGTCATCAAGTGATCTAGTATTACTTGGATCGAGACTTTGTGATCATCATGTAGCCACGCCACAAACACGATGGTTCTAGTATTACTTGGATCAACACCTTAGGCAGCAAACTAGTGCTTTTCCTTTTTGAGTCACCATCTTCCTTCTTGAAAACCACATGTGCACACTCATCATGTATACCATAACACATCAGAATCTGTTAACGAGTGCTCACAAGCTTAACTAGCTTCAAACGAACCTAGCCAATCAGGGTTTTATGCTACTTAATCTAAATGAGCCGATGATTAATGAGCATGAGTTTAGCAAGCAGAGATGCCAAACCACACACAAATTAACATAGGTCTACCTTAGTTCAACGCTTCCATATATACAAAAGCAAGCACCACTTAGTAGTACTGGTGCACATAGTTCGACCATAAACGTTCACCAACAAAGTATAGAATAAGGTAGTACTTAGCATAGTTAAAACCAAAAGAGCATCAGTTCTAGCTGCCAGGGTGCGCACTTCCCTAAAGCCTCAAAGAAGCCTCATCAAGTAGTCGGCATACGTGGCGTGCTTCACCCTGAAAGCGTAGCCATTCTTGATGCTGCCTTGGGATGTTCCGACTACATGGTTGATGGTACTCGACGGGTCGCCTTTCATCACCTTGTTGCAGTAAGGGCATCCGTAGCCGGTTCCGAATCTAGGTCTCACAGTTTTCTCGAGCTCACCACTGTCCAGCTGCATCACCTTCTGCATCCTGAAGATCCTCTGGGTTTCTGGGTCGCTGTCAACGTCATCACTTAGGACCTACATGTAGTACAAAATGTTGCGTAAGTATATTTAATATGATAATTTAGCAGACACATAGTCTATGAAACATAATGTAATTGATGACAGCGTAAAATATCTTCAAATGACGTTGAAAATATAAATGCATAACTTATTAGTTTCTACATAAGCAACTAAATGGGATAGTACCATATAGTAAAAGAATGAAGGATCTACCATACATGTCGAAGAGAGCACTAGCATTGCCACATTTTGCCACACATTTTTCCCAAGCTTGCCTAAGGTTAGTTCATCAAAATGACAGCCATAAGTTGGCAAGCCTAAGGGAACCTTGCCACACTTTTTGGGTGTATGCCATGTGGGACCCAAGTGTGGCTTGCCTAAGGTGTGGCTGGAACCAAACACTCACTTAAGTTGGTCAAACTTGCCTAACCTTAGGTATGGCAATCTTTGGCAAAGTTAGTCACAAACCAAACAACCCTTTAGTGCAAAAAAATTCACTTGTTACGTAAAAATGCATGAACTGATGATGTAACATGGCAGAGCAACATATAGATGTACTAATGCAAAAAAAAGACTTATAACTTACATACATGACTAGATAAAATAGCTCGTGAGATGTATCTATTTAGGGTTAGAATTTTGTGTGCTTATGATGATGGATATTGAAAGTCCCCATGTTCTCGTCGTGGAAGTTTCCCCTGTTGATCGATACCCCACCCATCAATGTTCCTGAACCATTCAACGTTCTAGGTAAAGTAGTTATTATGAATTCTGACAATAAGTGATCCCAATGTTGTACTTACAAAAAAGGGTTTTTTGTCATTTATGCCACCAGTTGTGTCCCACAACTAAGTATCACCACTAGGAATTTCTACTGCTAAAAAAAGCCATCGCTTCGTTAGACACATGCTCAAAAATGCCACTGCACATCATTGTTGTGATATCAAATCTATCTTGACATGCTATAACGGCATCAATACCTATGGACCAACATGCCAACTCTGCCTCTATCTCGCTACAATAAAGTGTGGTCCCACTTGATCCAAACAACATTCTTATTTTCCTGTAAAATTATTCGCTTACTTAGTCCTCACAAGTGGGGCCACACTTATCATTATGAGATAGAGAGAACTGAAATGTGGGCCTGGGCTTTTTTTGTCATATTGGATGGTCAACAATTTTTACATGAAAATAACAATGTCTAATGGCATTATTGAGCAAACATCTAACAAAACGATGGCATTTTTTATACATCTAATGGCATTTTTGAGTAAGCATCTCACGAATCGATGTCATTTTTGAGCGGCTGTAACTTCTAAGGTAAACACTGAGTAGTGGGATACAACTGTTGGCATAAATGATAAAAACCCTAAAAAAGAACTAATTAAAACAACTCAAGTAAAACATTGATGATATCCAATTTCTTTCTAAAATAGCCATTGCTTAGAGATAATCAATGTTTAAAATCATTGCCACAACCTCTTATGGAACATTTAAACCAAAGATCGATCAAGTGCAACCAAACATGTACTCAACATTTCAATACTTTATTTGCCTTGTACTAACCAGAGAAACCCTAGGATATTACAAAATAAATAAATAAAGGGGATAGATGACTAACCTCTTCTTCGTTCTCGTCGGTGACGACCACATGTGGGGGTAGGGGAGGCAACAACCGCGGCAGACGAACACCCGGCTGAGGCTGAGGAGCCACCACCTGCTCTGGTAGAGAAGCCAGAGGAGCTACCTGTTCCAAATTATTAGTAGAATAATTTATATAGGTCAAAAACTGACATATACATGCCTCAATAAATGTAATCTAGCTACACAGCTGCGGATCCAGGATTCCATACTTGGGTGTTCAAAAATTTATATTGCAAACTAAAACCACAACAATATTTTTCAAATGGAGGGAGTAATATCTAAAATTTTCATGTGAAAATATTCTTTGTCCATCGTAATGACAGTACTGACATGAATGACAGAAAATGAAGATTATTTACTTCATGACCATACAATATGACATTTTCATAAACAAGGCATGGTGTTGTTATCCTTAAGTTGCAGAAAATATTTTCACAATCACCTACGTAGGCAATTCAATTCCAAGGTCAAGCTACGTATTTGTATTAGCACAGTCACCAAACCTAGGTGGATTTATTAGCAGAATAATTTATCTAGATCAAAATATTGCCTATACAGGGCTCAACACATGTAACCTAGCTAGTTACCTAAAACATCTACAGAATATTGATATGGAGTCCATCGATCAAAGATAAAAAGTAACCCTGGCCTTCCCCAAAAATAGACAAAAGGATTGACCAGAGCACACCTAGGATTTTACAAAAAATTAAAGGAGATAGATGACTAACGTCTTCTTTGTTGACATCGCCGACGACCTAAAGGAGGCGTCACCCGCGGCAGAGGAGACACCTGCTCCGTCTGAGGAGCCAGAGCAGCTACCTGGTCCCACATAAATAGCAGAATATTTTATATAGATCCAAAAATGTCATATACATGCCTAAACTAATGCAACCTAGCAACATAGCTTCGGATCCAGGATTTCAAAGTTGGGTGTTCAAAAATTTATATTGCAAACCAAAACCACAACAATATTTTTCAAACGGCTGAGATCAAGTTGGCTTTTGAGTCTAGAAGGCATTCTTCTGCCTCTGCTTCTGTTACTCAAGAAATTAAAGAGTTAGGAGTAATATCTAAAATGTTCATGTGAAAATATTATTTTTCCATCATACTGACAGTACAGACATGAATGACAGAAAATGAAGATTATTTAGTATGGCATTTTCGTAAACAAGGCATGGTGTTGTTATCCTTTACTTGCAGAAAATATTATGCTGAAAATAAGCAACCAAATAATATATTTCAAGTAGGGATGATAACAAGTCTAAAATATTACAACCTATGGTAATTGGACTCCAGGTATCAAGCAATTGGTGTTGAGCAAATTGATCGACAAAAAAGGTGTCTGCTGGATTAAGCATGAGCTAGTTTTATACAAATTGACATGAAGTTTAGTGCACAAACTACACCAATTTTAGTCCATTTAGCAATAAAAGAACCATATATAAGAAATTTCGGGCAAAAAATTTTGGGTGGTTGGTAGATCTATCTTAAAATTTGGCAACAACACATTTTGGATGCACGAGAGCCATGGATCGGAGTGGTTGGTAGATCTTAAAAACAAGATAACCTATACAATGAGGAGCCGACCCCCACACCCATGCACCCATGTGGATCCGCCCTTCAAACCTACCGGATCTAACGAATCTAGGTATGGATTTCATAGATGGAAGAAAAGCAGAAACCCTAGCCATGCCCAAAAATAGATAAGGGACTGAACAAGGAAACCTAGGATATTTCCAAAAATAGGACTAACCTCTTCTTCGTTGTCATCGCCGTCGATGTTGACCACGGCTGCGGCAGAGGAGGCAGATGGCGTGGCAGAGGAGCCACCTGCTCCGGCGGAGGAGCCACCTGCTCCGGCGTAGGTGACACCTGCACCGGAGCCTGGACGTGGTCGACGACGTCAAGGCCGCCCTGCTGCCAGCTGGACCCCTCGCCATCGGGGAGGGGTTTCTCCATGTGCAGCTTCACACGGTGCTTGGATGCTTCATGCGCCATGGCGTCGGCCCCGACGTTGGCCCTCCCTCCCATGGTGCGCTTGGGCATCTCGACTGCGGAGGTGCAGCGGCGGGAAGGGAGCAGCGGCAGGATGGGCAGGCGAGTGGTGAGGCATGGGAGGAGAAAACCCTCCTATTTGTGGATGGAGAATAGGACGGGAAGAGGGGCGGCGATGAGATAAATGCTAATGGGGAAGCGGAGCGTGCTATGGGGAAGCGGAGCCTCCGATTTAGTCCTGAGCAGTCAAAAGGAGTTGTTGCCACGTTCACACCTCCCCGTGCGTTGTTCACACCACCACGTCTTGCCACGTCAAAACGTAACTTCTCACTTCTCACTAAAATGAATAGCCCGATCGTGCACAACCATGATTTAGGAGTAATGCAACTTCCCTTCAAAAAATTGTGTAATGCAACTGCTCCCTCATTACACAGAACAAAGTCATATAGTGGGACAACTGAATTTGTAGGCTTGTTTCATATGCACGTGTCATGTTTTATATTTGTCCTAAAATATGTTGTAAAACTTTACAAACAATGGAATGGCAAATGGATGTGACAAAACTTCGTCAGCAACCGCGTGGATTCGTCTGCCATATATCCGATGTCCGGTACCGAGGAGGGGAATGTTGATCCACGCGATGCCATGTGTTTCGTCTGGACCCATATCATGCACCCCGAGCCAACCGGGCCAAAACATGCGCCGCTAGCCTTCTCGATCCAAACAACGAGCTAGTGTCCACCATGCGTAGAGATGCTCATGTGGACGGGTTTGCTAGCACTAGTGAATGACATCGGATCTTGGTGTGCAATATGTGTAGCCACGTGTCTCTTTGGCATGCCTGGCATACCGACGGGAGGGACTCGTCAAAGGTCCAACAAACCGCGGTGGGGTCAATGCTGGATGTATGGTGTGGGTCAACCTGGCTAACGGTGCATGGTTTGAGTTTAGGTGGCTAGGTTTGCATGGCTGGGGGACTAGATGGCTAATGAGTGCGCATGCGTCATCTGTACATTGTAAAGGTTGAATGGTGGTTGTCTACGTGGACATGCGTGCATGCATGGTGTGGGTCCAGTTTGCGTGCGGCGCAGGGGATGTGCCTTGGTGGGTAGGGCCCACAACATGCAGCACAGAGTTCTGAAGCAGATGAAGGGGCAGGCCCCGGTCTTCGTCCACAAGCAGGACTTGTTCCCTCTCGATGGCTTGCTCCGGGATGCGTTTTGGTCTTGTTTACACACAACCTATGTGAAGGCTTATGCGTGCCGCTCTCGATGTTCGACCTCACCCACACCGCGGAAGGTCCCAAGAAATTTGGATCCCTCATGAATTTGCACGGATTATAGCGGCGGCAGATGAGACCCGACATTTTTTCCCTTAACAATGGCTCTGAGGCGGCCCTTCCCATTGGTCGCATATGGCACATATATGGACCAGAGCTTAGCATGGAACTGTCACCCCCAATCCCTGCTGTGATTTCATGTGGCCGCGGTATAGATCCTGAATTTCGAGGATACTACCCTAGAAATGCGGCAAATGTCCCGAATATGGCACGCGCGGGCTTCGAGAAAGGCCGGGACCTTGCATGCGCTTTTGGATTGTTCTCCGTTGACCCAGAGAAAGCATCGACGAAACTGGAGGAACGGGACCGCATTCATTGTGCAAACCGGACGTGTTACCTCAAGGTAGCTAGATCCAAACCATGCACCCCCGCCATCTAGACCCACGTGGTGCACCACTTAGACACTAGACCCACATCACTTACACCGGCCCCCAAGCCAACCATTCCTCGTGTAGACTCATATGCCGCACCCCGCAAAATAGCTTAGCACAAGACTTCCACCCCGATTTCCACAACATGCACCACTACACGTAAGTGTCCAAAAAATGGACTATCGCATTATCAACATTTTTTTGGGCAAAACAAGTAAGTTGTTTTTAAATTGCTTGAAAATAACAAGGTTTCTGTTAAATTATAATTTCATTAATTACACATTATAACGTACATTTTTTGTCCCTCAAAAAAGGGTGCATTCCTTTTTGTAAACCCACAAAATTACTTCCTTTCCCTCGAAAAAAGAATCCTTCTTCAACCTCTCATGATCACGTTCATGGTGGCCTCGCCCTATAATCTAGGAGTGGTCGATCCAATCTCCCCACGGGGGACAACTTCCATGCACTATCTATCTTGATTGGTTGCAACCATCTCGCCATCACGATTTTTTATGAGAAAATCACATTCTTTTGTTTTTCCTTCCAAAGATACGTGGCATAAAAACATGGAACAAAAATTGTAGAAGGCATGGTGGGATACGTGCACATGTTGTCTTTTTATACTACAAGTGCACTTGTTGGCAAGTTGCATGTGCACGTGTCATGTTTCATTTTTTTATTGAAAATTATGTTGTACACCTTTACATAGACGCCTGAATTATTGTTTTCGTATGTTAATAATTCCTAAATATTGAAATTCAGCATGCACATAACACATGGCTTCCAAGCTTCGTCAGCGACCGCTTGGATTCGTCTGGTATATGCCTGTTGTCTGGTATCGGGCAGGGGAATGTGGATCCATGCGATGCCATGCGTTTCATCTGGGCCCATGTCATGCACCCCCAGCCAATCGGGCCGACATCATGTGTCACTAGGCTTCTTGATCCTAACCATGCGCTAGTGTACACCATGGGTAGAGATGCTCAGGTGCACAGGTTTGCTGGCACTAGTGAATGACGTCGTATCTCGGTGTGCAATATGTGTAGTCGCGTGTTGCTTTGACGTACCTAGCATGCCGAGGGAAGGGACTCGTGTCGGAGGTCCAACGAACCGAGGTGGGTCAATAGTGGATGGATGGTATGGGTGAACCTGGCAAACGGTGCACGGTTTGAGTGAAGCTGGCTAGGTGTGCATGGCTGGGGGCTAGATGGATAATGAGTGCGCATGCGTCTTGTGTACATTGTTAGGGTTGACCGGTGAGTGTCTACTCGGCCACGCATGCATGCATGCTATGGGTCCAGTTAGCGTGCGGTGCACGGGACTAGCCTTGGTTGCTAGGGTCCACATCTTGCGGCGCAGTGTTCTGAAGCAGATGAAGGGGCAGGCCTGGCACACCGTTCATAGGCCAGAATCGTTTCCTCTCAATGGACAATGGCTCCGAGGCGGCCCTTCTCTTTGGTGGCACATGGCCTGTCAGAGTAATGGGCCACGGGTAGGCTAACCCGAGTCCCAGAACCTTTCAAGACATCAGGGCAGGCTGCGCCCCTCGAGTCCCAGAGGCGACTCCAAGATAAGCGGAGTCCCAGAGATGACTCCAAGATAAGCCGAGTCCCAGAGGAGACTCCAAGATAAGCCGAGTCCCAGAGGCGACTCCAAGATAAGCCGAGTCCCAGAGGCGACTCCAAGACAACCCGAGTCCCAGAGGCGACTCCAAGATAAGCCAAGTCCCAGAGGCGACTCCAAGATAAGCCGAGTCCCAGAGGCGACTCCAAGATAAGCCGACTCCTGGCCGGCGACTTCCGAACAGGCTGGCTATAGGGAATCGGCCTGCAACTCCAACCACCCCGTTTATTGAGGGCAGGCATGGCCACAGTGCGCCGTACCGATGAAGATCTCCATCCGGCGCGGCACTGTTGCCATGCCAGCCCTGACATCAGCCCCTCGGGGCGGGGCCCTGTGCCCACGACGGCCTGTCTGTACGACCCAGAGATGGCGGGTCCCGCCGGTCGGCGGGAGTGCAGAAGACGGCGAGAGCACCAGAAGGCGGACCCGTTGGGAGTCGGCCCCCCGGAGTCGGCTGACCCCTCCCACGGGCCCCACACGCCATTAACCAGATGCGACGGGGAATGGCAACAGTGATCCCTGTCGGGCGGCGGCACTGTTGCCATGACCCCATGACCAAGCCAGCGTCATTACAAGCGCGGCTACAGTAATCCGCAGCCGGCAAGACCCGCCCGCGGCGGACAAGGGCTGTCGACTCCGTACCAGGCAAGTCGGCGGGACCCACCAGTCGGCGGGCCCCAGTAGTCGGCGGAGAAGATGGCGGCCTGAGAGACTGACGGCTAGGACCCGCGTCCAGCCGGATTTACCATTGTACCCCTGGGGGGTAGGCCTATATAAACCCCCAAGGCACCCATGCAAAGGGTTGGAATCCATTAGCACTAGACCAGATCACATAGGAAGGAGAGAGCTAGCCTTGCCTTCTCCTACCTCCAGAAACAGCTCAAGGAGCAACCTTGTACTCACTTTGCCTTAGTGACCATGCGGAGACCCCGCAGAGCAGCAGTAGGGGTGTTATCTCCTCGGAGAGCCTTGAAGCTGGGTAAGATCCGCCGGCATGCATGTCTTCGCCTCACCCCGTTTTCAGGCACCGGCGACATTCTACTCGCCCCACCATGATAAGCCATCCTTTGGCATATGTCGCACCCAACCCCTGACATTTGGCGCCCACCGTGGGGCGAGGTGCACCATCGTCCGGAGATCTATTCTGGACGGGAACCCTTTTCCTCCCTGGTGAGCGCAGCCAGCCAGGCTCGCCAGACGGAGTCTCATCGACGCGCTGCGCGGCGCTGAGGCCGCCTGCGCAGCCAGCTGCCTCGCCGAACTTGTCGGTGAGGTTCGCCTCTCTGACGAGCCTGCGTCCGACGCAGGCACAGGCGGCCCCGGGAGCCTCCTCGCGGGCCTCCTCGACCAACTCCACGTCACCGGCGAGCCTGCCGTGGACTTGGAGTCCGTAGGCTCCACCGACCCGATGTTGGTCAACTCTAACGGCGCGTCGGTCGACGCGTTCCCCACCAACATGGTGGTCTACGACGAGTCGCTCCCTCACGAGGAGAGCGGCGGAAGCGCCGTCACGGAGGTGCTCGTCATCAGTCATGGCGAGCGTTCCGATGAGGGAGCTCATGACCCACTCGACGCGGCTCTACGAGACCTGACCGCGCCTATTCCGGAGGACGCTGACACCGAGACGCTGGAGGTGCACCGCCTTTAGATCATCGAAGGAGCGAAGAAGCTGGCCAGCATGAGGCGCTTGTCAGAAGCCTACCAGCGTGAGATGGATCGCGGTGTGGGCGGCTCGCCGGCTTCGACTGGGCCTAGCCGCCTAGGCACGGTCCAGCAGCGTGGCGTGGCCATCGCCCACCTATTTGGGGCCAATCGCCCCATGTTCGCCACGCCTGTGGAGAACATCCTGCCGCCTAGGCGGCGACGGACGAGCTAAAAAACTTCGAAGGTGAAGAGCGCCGCCTGATGACGGAGCGAGTCCAGCAGCTCCTCGACACGGCTGTCGCGCAGAATGCAGCCGGAGGCCGCACGGAGGCGCCACAGTAACCAAACGACAACCTGCCTCCCCGCCGAGATCAAGGCCCGACGTCTCGGACGCCGACTGGCGGAGTCCGCGGAAGAAAAGACAAAGAGCCGACTGTCAGCCACAGTCGGACTCGCATCACCATCGAACGCGACCAAGACGGTCGCCCAAGAGCAGTGGAACGGCAGGGCGACTATCTGCCTCCCCCACCGCGAAGAGAAAGGCGAGTCTCCCCGCCGCCCGTCGAGCATCCGACTCTCGGTGGCCGCCTTGGCCGCCGGGAGGGAGTCGGAGAGAATGACCCCCGCCACCGGATCGACCGACTCCACCGATCCCTGGCGCTGGAAGAAGAAGACGAGTTGGGTCCGCCCTGCTTCGGACCTCGCATCCGAGACGAGCCCTTTCCCAAAGGGTTCACGGTCCCCCGAGACATGCCCAAATATACCGGCTCTGTGAAGCCCGGAGACTGGCTAGTTGACTACTCCACAGCCGTCAACATAGCGAACGGCAACAAGCGTGTTGCCGTGAAGTATGTTCCACTCATGCTCCAGGGCACGACCCGGACGTGGTTGAATAGCCTGATGCCCCGCAGCATCAACAGCTGGGTCGACTTCACCGAAGCCTTCATCCGCAACTTCACGAGCACGTACAAGCGACCTCCCAAGCCTCGCCAGCTTTCCTTGTGCGTGCAAGGCCCCGACAAGTCAACACACGACTACCTCACGCGCTGGGCCAAGCTTCGGAACTTCTGCGAGGGCATGCACGAGGTGCAGGCTATCGAATACTTCACCGCCGGGTGTAGAGAAGGCAACCTCCTCAAGCACAAGCTCCTCTATGACGAGCCGGAGACCCTCGACGAGCTGCTGATCATAGCAGACAAGTACGCCACAGCCGACTCCTCCATGAAGACGGAGATTCAAGTTAATGCGACTGGCAAAGTGGCCCCTCAGGCTCCCAGAACTCCAGCTGGAGATGCCAGTCGGCGACAACAACAGAACGATAACAAGCGCAAGGCCCCACAGCCGGCTTCCAGCAGTCGGCAGGTTGCGACAGTCGAAGACCAACAGCCGGAGGGGCAGCTTTCGACCAAGCGATAGAAAGGCGGCAAGTCCAACTGGTTGCCGGCCTTCTCTTACGAGCAGACTCTAGATGGTCCCTGCAAGTTCCACAGCGGCGTGAAGCCATCAAAACATACCACCCGAAAGTGCCACTGGCTCACCAGAATCGCCAAGGGAGACGGCCTCCTTCCTCCCCCGCCTGCTGGGCCGCCGCCACCACCGCCGCCCCAGCAGCCGGCTGCCTGGCCAGTCGGCGCAGTATGAGATGAGTACCCAGAAGAGCATGGAGCCTATGTGGTGTTCACCAGTGTGGCTGATGATCGACGCAGCAGACGGCTGCAGCAACAAGAAGTAAATGCAGTAGCATCAGATACTCCAGAGTTTATGCATTGGTCCAAGAAGCCTATCAGTTGGAGCAGAGCTGATCACCCAGAGGTGATGCCGAATCCGGGCTCCTACGCCCTGGTTTTGAGTGCCACCTTGGCCACAGATAGGCGGGCCGCTCGCTTCTCGCGAGTACTGATAGACGGAGGCAGTAGCATCAACGTCCTGTACAAGGATACCATGGAGAAGTTAGGAATCAAGCAAAGACAGCTTCAAAATAGCCGGACTGTGTTCCACGGCATTGTACCTGGCCTTTCCTGCTCACCAATCAGCAAGATCCTGATAGACGTCCTCTTCGGAGACAAAGATCATTTCCGCCGAGAGCCAGTTTGGTTTGAAGTGGTGGACCTCGAAAGCCCATACCATGCGTTGCTTGGCCGACCTGCTTTGGCCAAGTTCATGATGGTCCCCCACTACGCCTACCTCAAGATGAAGATGCCGAGTTCTAAGGGGATTCTGACCATAGTCGGCGACTACAGAAAGTCGTCCGCTTGCGCGGCTAAGAGCAGTCGGCTGGCCGAGTCCCTGGTGATCGCGGCTGAGAAGCGGCTTCTTGATCGAGTTGTGGCGATGGCCGGCAAGCAGCCAGAGATGTCGCCCGATCCCAAGGAGTCGGAAGCTGAGGGTTCGTTCAAGCCGGCCAAAGAGACGAAGAAGATACCCTTGGACCTAGAGCACCCAGAGAGGTACGCTGTCATAGGTGCAAACCTTGACAGCAAATAGGAAGGCGAGCTCGTCGATTTCCTCCTTGAGAATCGAGACATCTTTGCATGGTCCCCTAAAGACATGCCAGGTGTACCGATGGAATTCGCCGAGCACAAGTTACATGTCCGACCTGATGTAAAGCCCGTCAGGCAGCCCTTGCGCCGCCTGTCAGAAGAAAAGAGAAGAGTTGTTGGGGAAGAGATAGCCCGGCTCCTGGCAGCCGGCTTCATTATGGAAGTGTTTTTTCCAGAATGATTGGCAAACCCGGTCCTAGTGTTGAAGAAGAACAAGCAGTGGCGGATGTGTATTGACTACACAAGCCTCAACAAAGATTGCACCAAGGACCCATTTGCTCTACCGAGAATTGATCAGGTGATAGACTCCACAACCGGATGCGAGCTGTTGAGCTTCTTAGATGCATATTCAGGGTATCACCAGATCAAACTAAACCGGGCAGACAGACTAAAGACTGCCTTCATCATGCCGTTTGGAGCCTTCTGCTACCTGACCATGACGTTCGGCTTGAGGAATGCCGACGCCACCTTTCAGCGTTGCATGCAGAAGTGCCTCCTCAAGCAACTCGGCAGAAACGTCCATGTCTACGTGGATGATGTAGTGGTGAAGACGGAAAAGCGTGGGACACTGATGGAAGACCTCAAAGAAACCTTTGAGAACCTGCGCCGATTCCAGATCAAGCTCAACCCTGAGAAGTGCGTCTTCGGAGTACCAGCCGGCCAACTCCTTGGCTTCCTGGTCTCCGAACGCGGCATAGAGTGCAACCCTGTGAAGATCAAGGCCATCGAGAGGATGGAGGTACCCAGCTGACTGCTAGATGTGCAGAAGTTCACCGGCTGTTTGGCGTCCATCAGCCGATTCATCAGTCAGCTGGGCGAGAAGGCTCTCCCTTTGTACCAGCTGATGAAGAAGACCACCTTTTTCGAGTGGAACCACAAGGCGGACGAAGCATTTCTCCAGCTGAAGAAGATGTTGACTACTCCCCCTATGCTGGTGGCGCCGACTCCTAAAGAGCCCATGCTCCTATACATTGCCGCCACCAGCCGGGTAGTCAGCACAGTCATTGTAGTGGAGCGCAAGGAGGAAGGCAAGGCGCTACCTGTCCAAAGACCGGTGTATTACCTGAGCGAGGTACTGTCGACCTCCAAGCAGAACTACCCCCACTACCAGAAGATGTGCTACGGCATGCACTTTGCCGCCAATAAGTTGAAGCCTTACTTTCAAGAGCATCCAATCACTGTGGTTTGCACAGCCCCGCTGGCCGAGATCATCGGGAGTCGAGATGCTTCTGGCCGAGTGGCCAAATGGGCCATAGAGTTGGCTCCCTACACCATCTACTACCAGCCCCGCACCTCCATCAAGTCGCAAGCACTGGTCGACTTCCTCATCGACTGGGCCGAGACCCAGTACCTGCCACCAGCGCCCGACTCCACCCATTGGCGGATGCATTTCGACAGCTCCAAGATGCGCACCGGCTTGGGAGCCGGCGTCTTCCTCACCTCCCCTAAAGGCGACAAGCTCAAGTATGCGCTGCAGATCCACTTCGCCGCCTCCAACAATGTCGCCGAATACGAGGCGCTCATTCATGGGCTCCGGCTTGCCAAAGAACTCGGCATTCGCTGGATCCTATGTTATGGCGACTCTGATTTGGTGGTCCAGTAGTCATCTGGCGACTTGGACGCCAAAGATGCAAACATGGCAAGCTACCGCTTCCTGCTGCAGCAACTCAGCGGATACTTCGAGGGGTGCGAGTTCCTTCACGTGCCAAGAAATGACAACGACCAAGCAGACGCCTTGGCACGAGTTGGCTCCACCCGCCAAGCGATACCATCCGGCGTCGCTCTTCAGCGCCTCCTCAAGCCGTCTATCAAGCCTTCACCGGAATCTAACTCCATCTTTGTGCCGGCTCCCCCCGAAGAAGTCGGATCCGACTCAAGAGCCCTAGCAAACGGCACGAGAATTCTTATAGACGGCTCCAAGAAAACCGCAGTCGAAGCCGGCCTAGGGACTTCAGAACCCGACCCGGGGACTGCGGCAACCAGTCTGAAGACTCTAGATCTCGGCCCGGGGACTGCGCCAGTCGGCCCAGGGACTGCGCTAGTCGGCCCGGGGACTTCAGCGATCCAACAAGCGGCCGCGGACTCCATACCGCCGCCTCCCAGCCCAGCCACCCTCGTCGAAGTCGCACTGGTGGCAATCGAAGAAGTAGCAGCACCCTCGTGGGCACAGCCCATCCTCAAGTTTCTAGTGAGCAAAGAGTTGCCAACCGATGAAATCTTGGCTCGACAAGTGCAACACCGAGCGGCATCCTACACCATAATCAACAGAGAGCTGGTCAGGCGCAGCGTCACTGGTGTCTACCAGCGCTGCGTCGAGCCAGAGCAAAGCCAAGCAATTCTCAGAAACATCCATCAAGGCGAGTGCGGCCACCATGCGGCTTCAAGAGCACTAGTTGCCAAAGCCTTTCGGCATGGTTTCTTCTGGCCAACTGCCCTAGAAGAGGCCAAATAGTCCAAAAATGCAAGGGGTGCCAGAAGTTCCGCTCCAAGCCGCTTCAGCCGGCTTCTGCACTCAAGACCATCCCTATCGTCTGGCCCTTTGCGGTTTGGGGCCTGGACATGGTGGGACCATTCAAGACGGCACGAGGCGGCCTAACTCATCTACTTGTCGCGGTGGACAAGTTCACCAAGTGGATAGAAGTAAAGCCCATCAAGAAGTTGAATGGTCCGACTGTAGTGACTTTCATCTCCGACATCACGATTCGGTACGGCATACCACGCAGCATCATCGCTGACAATGGCACAAATTTTGCCAAAGGCGCCTTGGCCCGTTTCTGCGCGACACAGGGCATCCGACTGGACTTAGCGTTCGTTGCCCATCCGCAGTCAAATGACCAGGTGGAGCGAGCAAACGGCCTCATCCTATCTGGCATCAAGCCTCGACTGATCGAACCACTCGAGCATTCGGCCGGCTGCTGGCTTGAGGAGCTGCCAGCCGTCCTCTGGAGTCTGCGCACGACTCCAAACAAGTCAACCGGCTTCACGACTTTCTTCCTCGTCTACGGTGCTGAAGCCGTCATCCCAACGGACATAGAGGTCGACTCTCCGCGAGTCACCATGTACACCGAGGAGGAAGCAGAAGAAGCACGTCAAGACGGTGTCGATCTGTTGGAAGAGGGCTGGCTGTTGGCACTCAGCCGGTCCAGCATCTACCAGCAGAGCCTGCGCCGATACTACAATAGGAAGGTCAGGCCGAGATCTTTCCAAGAGGGCGACCTTGTGCTCCGACTGATCCAGCGAACAGCCGGCCAGCACAAGTTGTCAGCGCCTTGGGAAGGCCCCTTCATCATCAGCAAAGTGCTGGGCAACGACTCCTACTACCTGATCGACACTCAGAAGCCCCGAGCACGCAAGAGGTACGACTCCGACAAAGAGACGGAACAGCCATGGAATGCAAATCTTCTCCGAAGATTTTACAGTTGATGTAGTATGTACCACGCTATCCTTTGTATTAAAGTACCGAGACTTTGGCCCCCCCGAGACGAGCTCGGGGACTGCCCTTTTTGTTATCTGTATGATAAGCATTATGCCTTTGAGTATGTTACTCTTTTTTATGCCGCTCGACACCGGGTTCGACTAGTCGGCCCGGGGACTCGCAGCCTCGCGCTATGAAAATGCTTCCTGCAGTCGGACAAGTAGTGTCTGGTGCCTAAGCCGTCTCCTGTCAGAAGCCGCAGCTCGCAGAGCGACTATTTGGTGGGCAGGAGTATGGAAGAATGGGCGCCCACACGAAAAATGGCTAAGGACTCAAAGCACAAACATAGCCCAAGCCGGCTTCCAGCCTCTCTTCGCAAAGCCGACTCTTGAGTAGTCGACTTGTCGCCTTCTATCCAACTTGTTAAGAGAATCTAAAAAAGGCCAAGTACTTGCCTTCCCTAAGGTAGCCAAGCATTTGACGCGGCGGCAGTCCGCGGAGCGGTTGTCCGTCTGGCAAGGCGGCGACTGAGGGAAGGCGGCAAAGGAAAAAGCCAAAAGAGTGATGAGCGAGGAAAGATAGAAGTCGGATAAATATTTACATAACATAGGCCCTTGGCCGAATCTTCAAGCAGAAGTTCAAAATACACCCGCGGGTGGAATTGTGCGAATTAACAAGTTTTTCAAAGACTACTAAAAGCAGATAAAATAAAGGCAAGACGGCAGCCTAAGAAGCAGCAGACGGGTTCGGAGGGTCGGAGGAGGCGGCGGTGTCAGGCGCCGGGGCGGCCGGCTGGGCAGTCTCGTCTTGATCATCTCCGGTGGCAGCCGGCCCGGTCGGACGCGGCTCATTGCTGAAGGCGCGGTCGAGCTGAGGCTGGTCACCCGCTCCGTCTTGTGGCGCCTCCGTCTTGCCTCTGTCCTCCGCCTCGCCTTCCTCCTCGGCGCTGGAGTCGATCACCTTCGCCGAGTCCTCGTCATAGTCCGGGTTCATCCCGAACCACTCCGGCGGCACCTCCTCGCCGTTTGCGGCCCGCTCAGGGACGAAGACGCTAGTGTCGGTATAATCGGCAATCGTCGCCGCACGCTCGACGAGGGCACCTTCCACAGCCACCAGCTCTGCCTGGGCCTCTGACCGGAACGCGGCCAGCCGGTCCAGGTCCAGCCCCGGATACCAAGCCTTGATGAATTCCAAGGTCCGGCGCGCTTCAGCCCGGGCCGAGGAACCCTTCCAGGCCTCAAGACGGCCAGCCGCGACCTCCAGCCAGTCGGCAGTCGGACTGGGAGTGCGCAGAACCGGCATGTCTGGCCACAGGGCGGCAATCGCCTGGGCACCGGCGCGTTGAAGCCGGCGCAGTAGCTGATGGGCCGGCCACAGACGAGTCTCGATGCTCAGAAGCTGCTCGTCGATGGTCAGGGGGGCGTTGGCGGCGGTCTCCGCGCCATTTGCCCTCCACGCCTCGCGATCAGCCTCGATGGCTCGAGTGACCGCCTGCGAGTGGCCAGGGAAGAAGTCTGCCAAAACAAAAAAGAAGCAAGACAAAGAGTCAGGAGTCGGCCTGACTTACAGTCAGCGGCTCAAAGAAAGAAAGCAAAGAAACTCACCGTCGACGATGTCTTCGATCTCATGGAAGCCGGAGGTCAGCATCGCCTCCTTGTCGGTCCAGGAGGAGCGCTTGCTTTCGAACTCGGCCAGGAGAGCAGTCTCTCTCTTCTCTGCCTCGTCCTGCGCCGTCTTAAGCAGCTCCTTCTGCTCCGCCAGCTACGCAACCAGCAGGTCGCGCTCTGTGGCGAGCTTGCTGCACTCCTCCTCCTTGGCACGTAAGGCGGTGTTGGCTTCGTCCAGCTGTTCCTGAAGAGCGGCATTGGCCTCTGAAGAACAAAAGGAAAAAGACGTTAAGTCGTCAACAAAGAAGGTCGCCGGGAAGATCCGGCCCGACTGCTCAGCAGTCGGCCCGAATCTCGGGGACTACAGCCCGCGGGTGCGCCAGCGCGCCACCGCGAAAAAGAAGAAGGACTCACTCCGGCTCTCCGACAAGTCAGCAGTCCACTTCCCCAGCTGCTCAACATTGCGGTTGAAGGCAGTGACGCAGAGGTTGTGATACTCCTGTAACAAGTATTTTAGACAAAGATAAATATGAGGAACTCGCGAGATGGAGTTCCGGGCCGCCTGCTCAGCAACCGGCCCGAAACTCGGGGCTACACCCAATGGGTGCGCTGGCGCGCCCCCACAGAGAAGAACGAGAAAAAAACAAAGTCAAAGAAGAAAGCATACCTGGATAGCTGCTCGCGACGCCAGATGCGCCTTGGTGCAGCTCTGGATGGCGTCGCCCTCAGCTCGCAGCTTCGCCTGGACGTCCAGGAGTGCCTGGTTCAGCGGGCCGTTGCCGCTTCCTCGCACCCACCCAACGGGCGCGGTGCTCGTCGCCTCGGCGTCTGGGATGGCCGAGCTGGCGGCACCGGTCTCCAAGGGCCGTGGCGCCGAAGTCGCCTTCTCAAGGCCACGGCACGCTGGCGAGGAGACTTGAAGGAGCAGCTTTGCCACGGCCTCGTCTTCAGTCGGCGGCACCGGCGGGCCCGCCAGCTGCTTACCATGCACGCTCCCAGACGGCGACGGAGGCGGTGGTGGCGGCGCGACCGTGTCCGACGTGGAGGCTTCGCCGCAGTCCTTCTCCATGATGGGGTTCTCCCCGCCGGCTTCTCCAGTCTGCCCCGTGAACTCCGGGGGCGGCGGTGCGGAGCTCAGCGGGATGACGAGCAACACCGATTGGCGGTGCGCGGTCTCCTCAGCCCGCCGTCTTGCCGCGACAGCGGCTTCGGCCTCTTCCAGCTTCTTCTGGGCGGAGGCCGCCCCCTTCTTGGCTTGCGCCTTCTCCAGGCGGTCGGCCTCCTCCTCATCGCGCTTCTCCTGCGCGTTTCGCTCCGTCGCCTCCCGAAGGTCGGCGGCGGGGTCAATCTGCCGAGTATTGGCGGACGTCTCGGCCGACCCCATGACGGAGGGGACGGCGATCCTCTCAAGGGAAAGGGGGGCCCTGAAGCGAGGAAGGCATGTAAGAAATTATGACAAGATTCGACAGAAGACAACAAGTCAAAGACGGAGCACTTACGCAGAGACGAGTGGCGGCCTTTTTACTTCCTTGCGGAAGCGGTTGGCCTTCGCGACCGCCTCCTCCCGCTTGGTCGCGGCGGCCGCCCCCTTGAACTTCTTTGACTTGCCGCCGAGCGAACTCGGCCCGGCCCGGCGCTTCTTCGTGTCGACTTGACCGGCCAAGCCGGCGGAGGAACTCGCGCCTGGCTGGCCGACCTTCGACTGGTGGCGCGGGGCGACTTCCCCTTCAGCGTCGTCATCAGGCCAGTCGGCGAAGGTGGCCGAGGGCCTGAAGCCGCCTCCCGCTCCTCCTCCTCCTTCGGCGTCGGTCTCCATCACCGCCACCCCCAAGTCGGGGTCGTCGACGTCGCTCTCCGCTCGGTCGGGGACGAACTCGCGGGGCGGTCCCGTGGCACCGGCTGAAGGCTGCATGAGGGGGTTCTGACTCGAAGAAACCAAAAAAGATCAGAAGTCGGATTCGGCTGCAAAGAAAACAGAGGAACCAAAAAGACGACTTACCACAGGCGGGGGGTTGACGCGTGAGTACGGCTCTTTGCCGAACTGCCAATCCGCTGCGAGCTCGCAGTTTGCGATGTGGTTCACCATGTTCGCCACCTCCGCGTGGGGCATGTCCCTGGTGCACATCTGACTCGGGTCGCAGTGGTCGCTCATCTGACTGATCAGATAAGGTCGGCCTTGGAGAGGGAGGACTCGGCGCGCCACGAAGGCGGCCAGCAAGTCGGCCCCGGTCAAGCCCTCCGACTGCGTCAGCACTCAGAGTCGCGCAACGGCGGCGGCGCCTGCGGGTGTCAGCGTCTTGCCCCGGTGGGACCAGCTGGGGAGCCTCCCAGCCGGCGCGCCGGCTTCGTAGTGCGGTAGATTGACCCAGTCGCCTTCTAGGGCGACGTTCTTCACGTAAAAATATGATCGCTGCCACATCTTCACTGACTTGATCAGCGGGATGGCGGGGAACGGATTGTCGGCTGCCGTTCTCTGCATCGCGATGAAGGCGCCGCACTGGGCCGGCACGCCGGCGACGTGCGTGCCGAGCTTGGATTGGAAGAATTCTCCCCACAGCTCGATGGTGGGGAGAATGCCGAGAAAACCCTCGCACAGGGTGGCGAAGGCGGCCAGCAGTACCACCGTGTTTGGAGTAAGGTGGTGCGGCTGGAGCCCGTTGAACTCCAAGAAGGAGTGGAAGAAACCGCTCGCCGGCAGCCCTAGGCCGCGCATGAGGTGCGAGCGGAATATGACCCGCTCGCCCTCCTCCGGCGCCGGCGTTATCTCCCTCGCCGGCGCGGCACGAGCTCGCACTGGGTTCCCGCCGGGGAGCCGACGCGTCTTACGGAGGAGCTCGATGAGGTCGTCGTCCACCTCGGAGCCGTCCCAGACGCCAGAGCGCACAGTAGGAGCCGCGGCGGCGGAGGAAGAGCTCATCGCTGCGGGCGCGGCGTGGTTTGGTGCGACAACGGCAACAGGAAGAAGAGGCAAGAGGAAGCGGTGGAGCAGGGAAGAATGGGCGCACGTGCTTCGCCGTCCCGCTCCCCCCGCCTACTTATAGGCCCATAGGCTGAGAAGCCAATGGGGAGGGCGTGGGATTAACAGCGCACGGGACCCCACGCCCCCCACGATTTACCCCACCAAGTTACTGCGCGCAGTAATGACATGGGAAACCCAACCATCCGCACGGCTGCAACGGATCCGTTCGCGTGCCGAGGCACGGTAGTGGCGGGCCCCGCCTAACGGCCTGTCCTGTCGCGTGCGTGGGTGGGCAGACTGTCCCTGCCGCATGGCGCCGCGCGACGGGTCCGCAGCAAGCAACCACGGGGAAGCGTATCAGGCACGCCGCCTGGTTCCCGCCGTGACTTTCAAACTCCTTAGGGGGCAAGATGGCCCTCTACGAGTCCGACTCCAGATAGTCGGCCAGAAGGAAGACGGCAAGCAAGGCCCAGATTCCGCCACCAGAAGAATGAAACTGTTGAGGCCCCATGACGTATCACCCTCGGAGCCTCACCAGCTTCGGGGACTACTGTCGGAGTAATGGGCCACGGGTAGGCTAACCCGAGTCCCAGAACCTTTCAAGACATCAGGGCAGGCTGCGCCCCTCGAGTCCCAGAGGCAACTCCAAGATAAGCCGAGTCCCAGAGGCGACTCCAAGATAAGCTGAGTCCCAGAGGCGACTCCAAGATAAGCCGAGTCCCAGAGGCGACTCCATGATAAGCCGAGTCCCAGAGGCGACTCCAAGACAAGCCGAGTCCCAGAGGCGACTCCAAGACAAGCCGAGTCCCAGAGGCGACTCCAAGATAAGCAGAGTCCCAGAGGCGACTCCAAGATAAGCCGAGTCCCAGAGGCGACTCCAAGATAAGCCGACTCCTGGCCGGCGACTTCCGAAGAGGCCGGCTATAGGGAATCGGCCTGCAACTCCAACCACCCTGTTTATTGAGGGCAGGCATGGCCACAGTGCGCCGTACCGACGGAGATCTCCATCCTGCGCGGCACTGTTGCCATGCCAGCCCTGACATCAGCCCCTGGGGGCGGGGCCCAGTGCCCACGACGGCCAGTCTGTATAACCCAGAGACGGCGGGTCCCGCCGGTCGGCGGGAGTGCAGAAGACGGCGAGAGCACCAGAAGGCGGACCCGTTGGGAGTCAGCCCCCCGGACTCGGCTGGCCCCTCCCACGGGCCCCACACGCCATTAACCAGACGCGACGGGGAATGGCAACAGTGATCGCCCGTCGGGTGGCGGCACTGTTACCATGACCCCATGACCAAGCCAGCGTCATTAGAAGCGCGGCTACAGTAATCCACAGCCGGCAAGACCCGCCCGCGGCGGACAAGGGCCGTCGGCTCCGTACCAGGCAAGTCGGTGGGACCCACCAGTCGGCGGGCCCCAGCAGTCGGCGGAGAAGACGGCGGCCTAAGAGACTGACGGCTAGGACCCGCGTCCAGCAGGATTTACCATTGTACCCCTGGGGGGTAGGCCTATATAAACCCCCCAGGGCACCCATGCAAAGGGTTGGAATCCATTAGCACTAGACCAGATCACATAGGAAGGAGAGAACTAGCCTTGCCTTCTCCTACCTCCAGAAACAGCTCAAGGAGCAACCTTGTACTCACTTTGCCTTAGTGACCATGCGGAGACCCCGCAGAGCAGCAGTAGGGGTGTTATCTCCTCGGAGAGCCCTAAAGCTGGGTAAGATCCGCCGGCGTGCATGTCTTCGCCTCATCCCGTTTCCAGGCACCGGCGACGTTCTACTCGCCCCCACCATGATAAGCCATCCTTTGGCATATGTCGCACCCAACCCCCGACATGGCCCATATATATGGACCAAAGAGCTTAGCATGTGATTGTTACCCCATTCCCTGCTATGATTTCATGTGGCCGCGGTATAGACCGTGAATTCCCGATGATACTACCCTAGAATTGCGGCAACTGTCCCGAATATGGAACGCAGGACCCAAGAAAGGCCGGGACCTAGCATGCCCGTTTGGATTGTTCTTCGTTGACCCGAGAGAAAGCACCGATGAAAACGGAGGAACAGGCCCGCACTCAGTGCGCAAACCGGATGTGTTACCTCAAGGTAGCTAGATCCAAACCATGCACCCCCGCCGTCTAGACTCACGTGGCGCACCACTTACGGAGTAGACCCACACCACTTACACCGGCCCCCAAGCCAAGCATTCCCCCCAGGTAGACTCATATGTCGCACACCACAAAATAGAATTAGCACAAGACTTTCACCCAGATTCACCAGGTTACTACCTTGTGCACCCCTAGCCAGCATGATACAATGCATGCACCTAGAGCCACCTGGGTCACAGCATGCACCACTACACGTATGTGTCCACAAAACGAACTATCCCATAATCAACTTTTTTTGCCAAAACAATTTAGTTATTTTTATAATGGCTTGAAAATAGCAAGGTTTCTGTTAAATAATAATTTCCTTAATTACAATAAGGTCCATTTTGTAACCACACAAAATTCCTACCTTCCCTCGAAAAAAGGAACTCTTCTCTCACGATCACGATGGCCTCACCCTATAATCTAGGAGTCGACCCAATCTCCCCACAGGGGCCAAGTTGCACGCAGTAGATATTTTTGGTTGGTTGCAAATTTCTCTCCAAAACGGTTTATTATGAGAAAATCACCTTATATTTTTTTTTACTTCCAAAGACATGTGGAGACAAAAGCGTGGAACAAAATCGTAGGAGGCACGGTTGGATACGTGCACATGTTGTCGTTTTCTACTACAACTGGACTTGTTGGCAAATTGCATGTGCACGTGTCATGTTTCAATTTATCTTGAAAATTATGTTGTACCCATTTTACATAGGCTATTGAATTGTTGTTTTCATATGTTAATAATCCCTAAATATTGACCACGTGACACATGTGGTAAGCAATCCAAACAATTCAAAAAAAATCCCTAAATATTGAATTTAAGCATGCACCTAGAAATTATCAATCATAGAACCAACATCTCTTTTGTAGAGATTAAGGTACTTCCACATTAAATCTAATACTAAAAACTCAAAGGATCAACTTAATACATTAACAGCACATAGGGATGTAGCCCAGGAATCCAACGAGTAGAGAGAAATGGAGGAACAAAAGCTGGAAGAAGGACCAGCCAGCAGCAGTGCCATCAGCCTCCTGGCCTCACAACTTCAGGTCTCCAGCCTTGTGAACTCCAATTTTTTTCCTGCGAAACACGAATGGCAAAGTTGCTGTTACAGGTTAGAACTTAGTGAAAATTACAGTTATGATAAAACAGTTATAATGACAAACAGTGTTGACATGGTGGTTACAGCAAGCAAACAAAACCAAGCTCACAAGTTGCAACTTACTTTTAACATCAAACAATTATATTAACATGGCCACTTTAGAGCAAGATTTTACCATGCAACATAAACTTGTCATAGCAACAAAATGCATGGCATGAAAGTATTGACAACATAATGGAAATAATTTTTAGGAAGCATGGCCATAGGAGTTATATTTTTAGTGGCAACCTTCAAGCAAAGTTGCATAGTTTTATAACAGAAAGGGTTGCTGTTATTGGTAGAGGCACACTAAGGTTGGCTAGCCATCGAAGATAACCAGTGGGCCAGGGGCCACATGACTAGGAGCATTTGTGTGTGCGTGACTGCCGTGGGACCCGGATGTCAGTGGCTTACTTTGAAAACAAAAGGGGGGTTTATAGTTTAGTGGGAACCATCAAGCAAATTTGCAAAGTTTTATAGCTGACAGATTTATACTTGCTGAGATGCACAGAGTAAAATGATGGCATGTTGGAGGCAATAAATAAATATGCTACATGGCGTGTCATGGCATCTAATTGCACAGAATGCTATTACAAATCATGGAGAACAAGACATACAACATGAGCATCTCCATAAGAGCTGGTAGCTCTACCAAAAAGCAATCAACAACTCAAAAAAAGGGTTCAAATATAGTATCAAGCACTTAATAATAGAAAGACACATAACAAATTTTTGGAGTAGAAGTGCAGGTGAACATCAAATTCTACCACTACAACCGTACAAATTTAGCCTACGGTTCATATACATCATAATCCAGCCCCCAAAAGCATGTACTCAATCACTACCACCACAACTGTAAGCACGAGCAGTAGGAAGATTAGGAGTGGGGAAGCTTACTCTAAACAACGGTACCGCCGCCGTTCAGACAAGGGGAGCGGTGTGGGAAGCATGGAGAATGGTGGGGAAGCGATGTCGCGACCACTGTCCTCCTCCTCTTGCGCTTTGGAGTCATCTCCGACTCGGTTGGAGGCTCCACAATCTGCAACGGCACCTCGTGCACCGTGGATTCCTGATCCAGTGGATCCTCTACCCTGGATCTGAACGCCCACCACCTGCACCCATCCCACGGGCTGGACGAATTGGCCTGCTCCATCGCCCACAGGAGGATCTCGATGTCGTGCCTCGGTTGTGCGGGCGGGGCGGAAAGCTTTTTCTTCTCCTCGGATGTCATTTCCCTCAAAGTGGCCATTGCCATCCAGTTCAACTGCCTTATGTTGTTAAACCAAGAACGGATCTCCATCAACCTGGCCATCTTGACCTGGTCACCGCCGGCGATCTCCACAAAGTCGGCATTCTCGCCGCCGGCGATCTGCTCCTCCGAGGTTCTTGCGTGGATGGAAGAAGGGGGTGGGATGTGGAAGAGGAGACAAGCAAAGCTGCGGCCGCGAGAAGGAGGAGAAGGAGAGGGAGGAGATGTCGCGCGCGGTTGTAATGGCGATGGGTGAGGGGAAGGACGATGGCGGCGACAGTTCTGCATTGGATGAGAGGGGCGGCGCGTGATTGTTTTCTTCCTATGACTTTTTTTGAGACAGTTTTTCCTATGACTAAAATGCCAGAGATTAAAACAGTTCCAAAAAAACCCAACCACTGTAAAACTTTGTATAATAAATATAGATAATTTGGGCCAACCAAAGCCCACAACATGAATTAATAGTACGCTTACAACTTAAATAACACCAAGAAAAATATAGATAGATAGATTTTTAGCTAAAAAAGATAGATAGATAGATAGATGGCCGCCGCTTCTCCACCAGGCTCCTCCTGGCTCCTCTTCCGGGCGCCCTTCATTGCTCCTCCGCGGTGTTGTTGATGGGGTATGACAGAGTGTGCATGCGCTCGTCGGTGGGGAAGACGTTGTCATAGTCTGTGAATATGTTATGGGTGGTGAAAGCTATGAACTCACAGCCACACCAGAACACGCGGCTGAGGAGGTAGAACACGTCGAAGGGGTTGGTGAAGTGGGCAAGGATAGCAACCACAAACCCGTTGTGGATGACCTCCTTGACTCGGTACGTCCTTGGAGCTCCCCGAGGGAGGTGCCCGTAGCCGGCCCCAAGGAAGAAGTCGGTGAACCCCCTTGCGCCCCTCCACCTTGACATCGCCCACACACGAAGGGTGCTCTCGACGGACACCCCGGCGGGGTAGAGCATCTCCGGCACGGGGGGGGAGCGGTAGGTTGGCCTGGGTGTACTGCATGGCTGCGGCGGGCTGGTTCTTGGGGCTGTTTGTGGTGAAGAAGAAGAAGGGCAGGCGCAAATTGCAGGTGGGAGAGTATGGGAGATGGATGAAGGGTGTGAGAGGAAGAGGAACATGATAGGTGGCTTAAATAGCCACCGTGGCAGTAATGGGGTCAATGTGAACAAATTTTCCACCCACCACGGCATCGGGAGTGTACACGCGTGGGAAACTGTAGTGTGAATCAAAACGTGAAGTTTAAGTGCTGCCCTATGTGCCGTCGGTCGAGTCAACCGGGGACGGCTCTGCGGCGCATGCTCCTTCGCGCATGTGCACGCATGCAACATAGGCTGAAGCGGACGCATGCATGCAACCGCATGCAACGTAGGCTCGCTCGGGCGCATGCAACGGCAGCATACATCGCTCGGTCCAACGGGTGGGCTTCTTTACATATCCCAACAACACGCATCCATGGCAGCCCACCCTCGAGCGCAGAAAAAAACAGGCACAGAAAAAACGTAAGTATTATATGATTTATCGACGTGAAAGCCCTAGATAATCCTTACAACGTCAAAAAGCTACGAAACTTGGCAATGATGCTAGTCATGTTGGTACAAGGTTGTTGGTCCACTTCAAGGATGTCGACAAAAACATGCTTCGAGACGGACCCTTCCCATCCCGAAAGGCCTCCCATGAAGCAGGTTCATAATGACACTGAATTTTGCCAGGATGTAAGTCCAATGAGATCAACACTTGTTCATGTTGGCCAATGTGGCACTGACCGTCGAAGGAGATAAAGATTGATACTTGTTCATGTGGGCCCATATTTTTTTTACATTTGGTGTCGATAGAACACAAAAAACAAACATGACTATATGCTTTTAGGTCTTCACCCTCCCCAATTTGTTGGCCAACTCAGCAGGTTTTACCTTAAGATGCCACCTCTTTCTGTAAGCTGCAATTGATGTGGTTTTGGAATGCTGGTTCTCTTTCCTACAGAACGGGCATTTATAGCGACCGTTACGACGGTACACAATCTTTGCAGCCATGAGCCACTTGAAGATTTTCTTTCTGAAAGCTTCCCTCAGCTGTAGGTAGTTCTCTCATTCTTCCAAATCTGTAATCTGGTATTAGCTGAAAAAAATCTCATGCCAGCGAATTGTACATTATATCAAAGGCAGGCATAAATGGATTGTTTTTTCTTTGTATTGGTTTCCTAAAACTTTGGTTATACAGACATAAAATGGAATACAAATGATCCATTCATCTAAATTTGCAAACCCTAGGACTGATAACCGTACAATTAATCAAAAAAAGGCGAACAGTACGATTGTCTATACGAATAGCGAGGAATAACAAGAGAGCAATTTCTAGGGTTAACCTCGAAAAGGCAAATTATAGGGTTAATATATGCAGACACTAACCGATTCGTCATCATTGGTGTTGTGTTGGACCAGCTGCGGCTGCGAATCGGCGATAACGACGTCCTTGTCGACCAGTTCCTTCATGGGGTCCACATCTGCCGCATGGAGCGCACCAGCCACGCCCCCTCCCCCGGCAGGTAGGATCATCCTCGCCGGCAAGAATGTGGGCTATTTGGCGGCGGCGAGTAGTGGGCGGCGATGAAGACATGGGTGGATAGGCAGAGGCGATCGAACGCTGGAGGCGGGAGCGAGATTTGGGGAGTGAAAATTCAATTTGTTTGGGAGAGAGAGATCAAGGCCGCGCACAATTCATCACTTTTGAAATTTAGGTAGAAACATGCACGTATACGGCATTGTGCATGCCAAGAGATTTGCCCGAACCAACCAATCAACCAATCAAGCAAAAGAAAAAGTGCACAATGTCGGTCCACAAACGTGGCAACATAAACCGAACACCAAAATAGTATGTTAAAAAAATAGCAAAATAGGAGGGACATTTTTTTGTGCAGTACTACTAAATACTAGAAGGGAGAACTACTGAAAAAATACTAGAAGGGACAGTTGGCACATTTAATTTCACATGGCATCTAGCTTTTTTGTTCATCGCTAGCTATGTTGTACCGATTAGGTAAAATGTATGGATAATTATTAAACCCCAGATATTGTCAAGGTTTATCGGTGTGTGTCTACGTGGCCAAGTGTGCTTACACGGTGTGGGTCCAGGTGAGTGTGATGCACGGGACGGGCCTTTATGGTTAGGGCCCACATGAAGCGGCACCGAATTTTGAGGAAAGTGAAGGAACGTGCCCCACACACCGTCCACATGCCGGACTTGTTCCCTCCCATTGGCTAGATCCAACATGCGATATGGCCTCGTTTACACTCACCCCGCGTGAGGGTTTATGCATGCCCCTCTCGGTGTTTGACCATACCCTTCATGGCTCATATGATGAGACCACGCCAGGCCCCGTGATCCACTGCCTAGGCACAAACCGGACGCGTTACCTCTTGGTAGCTAGATCCAAACCATGCATCCCCGCTATTTAGACCCAAGTGGAGTAGCACCTAGACACATGACCCGCGACACTTGTGCCAGCCCCCGAACCATGCATCCCCGCCGTGTAGACTCATATGCGGCCATGTGTGCATGCATGTTGTGGTTCCAGCTGAGTGTGATGCACGGGACGGTCCTTGGTTACTAGGTCTAACATCACGCGGCAACGAGATTTGAGGCAAATGAAGGAACGGGCCCCGCACTCCCTTCACAGGACGGACGCATTCCCACTCTGTGGCTTGATCCAGCATGGGATATGGCCCCCAGTTGCCCACAGCCTACATGAGGGCCTACGCATGCCGCTCTCGATGTTTTACCACACCCTCTAGGAGTCATATGATTACACTTGCGCTAGGTCCCATGAATTTTCGGCCCCTCGATAATTTGCATGGATTATAACGGCAGCTAATGAGCATCATAGCCTAGAGAACGACGTCGAGGCCGCCCCTCCCTTTGGTAGCATATGGTGCATATATGGACCAAAGAGCTTAACATGGGGCTTTCATCCCAATCCTTGCTATGATTTCATGTGGCCGCCGTAGATCTTGAACTTTCGATGTTACAACCCTAGAAATGCGGTAAATGTCCCGAATATGGGAGGGAGGGGGGTGGGAGAAAGGCCACGCAATAAACTATCCCCATAATTTTATGTTTGTTTTATCTGGCAAGACAAAAGTCTTTTAAAATAAGGATTTTTAGCATGTTTTAATAAGGATTTTATAATTTCAGATTATAAGGTGCTTATTTTTTCCTAAAACAAAGGTGTTGTAAACGCACAAAGCTCCACATTGAGCCTCTCACCATCATTTTCATGTTGAACTCACGCTAAAATGAAGGAGAGGTAGATCGAATCTCCCCACGGGGGGCAACCTCCACCTAGTAGCTAAATATGGTTAGTTGAGAATTTCCCCCCAAGTCGTTTTTTGAGGCAAAATCACATTCTTTTTTTCCTCCAATATTGTGGCGAAATACATGAAAGAAAAATCATGGGAGGCACGGTGGAACGAGTGCACCTGTTTTTCCCCTCCAAAAGTGCACTAGTTGCCATATTGCATGTGAACATGTCACCTGTACAAACAATTGAATTGTCGTTTTTATTTTGTTAACAATTCCTAAATATTGAATTTCAGCATGCATCTACCCCGTGTCAGTTAGGTCAAAAAAAATTATCCAAGCTCCGCCAGCAACCGTGCAGATTCTTGTACCATGCACGTGCTGCTCTGGGCCTCTGGCGTCCGGTACCGGACATGGGAATCTAGACGTGATGCAATACAATTCATGTTGACCCATATCATGCACCCTTAGCCAACCAGGCCGACAACATGCACCGCTAGCCACCTCGATCTAGACCATGCGGTAGTGTCCACGATGGGCAAAGATGCTCAGTTGGACATTATTGCTGGCACTAGTGCATGATACCCAATCTCGGTGTGCAAGACGGGTAGTCGTGTGTCGCTTTGACATGCTTGGCTTACGGAGGGAGGGACTCGTTGGAGAACTAATGAATCGAGGTGGGGTCAAGGGTGGATGGATGGTGTGGGTCAACTTGGCTAAAGGGGAACGGTTTGAGGCCATTTGAACAATGTATGCCATGGCTATGGTCATGAGCTACCTCACTTGCCTTACCACGACATTTTTCATAAGGGGACAGCGTAAACCTAAAAAATTTGAGTTTTATTTTAGATATCCTATTTGTTACATTTATGGCACCGTGTACAACAAATTTGGGGTTATTTTGGAGATGGTCAAAAAAATCACTTCGTTACAGACGGACCGTTTGGTCTCACTTAAGCGAGTTTTTCTAACAAGGTGGTTTTTTCGACCACATCCAAATCACCTGAAATTTTGTACACATGATCTTTTCATAAACATAGACAGAATATGAAAGTTTTCCATTTTTAGAATTTTATATAATTTATAGTGGCTCAGTGAAACTCGGGTACATACCTCTGACTTTACCTTAGGGGGATAGTGTAAACTTCATTATTGCTGAATTTTCTTTGATAATCATGTTTATTACATGGATGTGACAGTGTAAAAAAAAATTGGGTGATTTGGAAAAGAAAAAGCCCACCATCTAAGAGGAGATATCAAACCCACGGCATGCATACGACTAGAAACCCAACCATATGGGCCAGGATGCAGGCCCGTGGGATGTTGATTTCTCCAGCTAATAGGCCCCACAGGGCATACATAGAAGTGGATAGGAACGTGCTATTTCAGTGAGAGAGGCTCATGCAATTGGTCTCTCAGCCGCGTATATAAGTAGGTGCGTGCGCGTCTCGCTTGGCGAGGTGGGACTAAACTCCCACCACCCGTCAGTTGCGCTCAGTGCGTCTCAGCGTTGGGCCAAATTTTGTTGGGCTGTCCCAGGCGAACCTCACCCGCGTGCTGGACCACACGTCCCTGTAGATGGTTGGGCTGGCCCATCATGTATGCATATCCTTTTTCTTTTTTGCTTTTCGCATGTTCTCTTTCATTTATTATTATACAGTTGTAAAATAAAGGTTGTTGTAAACACACAAAACTCCTTCACCAGCCTCTCACCCTCACGTTCACGTTGAACTCACCCTAAAATCAAGGAGAGGTAGATCGAATCTCCCACGGGGGACAACCTCCACGGAGTAGCTAAATATGGTTACTTCAAAATTTTTTCCCAAGTCGTTTTTTGAGGGGAAAATACATTTTTCTTTTTTCCTCCAATATTTGTGGCGAAATACATGGAACAAAAATCGTGGGAGGCATGGGGGCTACCTGTTTTTCTACCTCCGAAAGTGCACTTGTTGCCAAAATGCATGTGAATGTGTCATATTCCACATTATCCTTAAAACATATTGTACACCTGTACAAACGATTGAATTGTCGTTTTTATTTTGTTATCAATTTCTAAATCTTGAATTTCAGCATGCACCTATCCCATGGCGTCTCATCCAAGCTCGCACATCAACCGCAAAGATTCTTCTACCATGCGCGTGGTCTGCTCCGGCATCGGGTACAAGAGAGGGGAATCTTGATCCGATGCGATGCGATTCATGTCTACCCATAGCATGCACCGCTAGGCAATCGGGCCGACAATGTGCACCGCTAGCCGCCTTGATCCAGACCATGGGCAAAGATGCTCAGTAGGACATGTTTGTTGGCACTAGTGCATGATGCACCAATCTCGATGTGCAAGACGTGTAGCCGTGTGTCATTTTAACATGCTTGGCATACCGAGGGAAGGGTCTCGCCGGAGATCCAGCGAACGGAGGTGGGGTCAAGGGTGGATGGATGGTGTGCGTCAACTTGGCTAAAGGTTTACGGTGGGTGTCTACGTGGCCAAGTGTGCATGCATGGTGTGAATCCAGCTGTGTGTGATGCACTGGACGGGCCTTTTTGGATAGGGCCCACATGAAGCGGCACCGAATTTTGAGGAAAATGAAGGAACGGGCCCCGCACTCCGTCCGCATGCCGAACTCGTTCCCTCCATTGGCTATATCCAGCATGCGATATGGCATCGTTTCCACATAGCCCGCATTAGGCCTTATGCGTGCCGCTCTCGGTGTTTGACCAACCCTTCATGGGTCATACTATGAGACCACGCCAGGCCCTGTGAACCACCGCCTAGGCACAAACTAGACGTGTTACCCATTGGTAGCTAGATCCAAACCATATGCACCCCCGCCGTCTAGACCCACGTGTGGAGCATCACGTAGACGTTTAGAATCATACGTGGACATGCATCCTCTTGGTAGACGTTTAGACTCATGTGTTACCTCTTGGTAGCTAGATCCAAACTGGACTCACACCACTTACGCCAGTCCCCGAACCATGCATCCCTGCCGTTCAGACTCCTACGTGGACATGTGTGCATGCATGTTGTGGGTCCAGTTGAGTGTGATGCACGAGACAAGCCTTGGTTACTAGGTCTAACATCACGTGGCATCGAGATTTGAGGCAAATGAAGGAACGTGCCCCGCACTCCTTTCACAGGCCGGACACATTCTCTCTCGATGGCTTGACCCGACATGCGATATGGCCCCGTTTGCACAGAGCCTATGTGAGGGCCGATGCATGCCGCTCTTGATGTTTTACCACACCCTCTAGGGGTTGTATGATGACACCACGCCAGGTCCCATGAATTTTTAGCCCCTCACGAATTTGCATTGATTATAACGACAGCAGACGAGCATCATAGCCCTAGAGAACGGCGTCGAGGCCACGCCTCCTATTGGTAGCATATGGCACATATATGGACCAAAGAGCTTAACGTGGGGCACTCATCCCATTCCCGGCTATGATTTTGTGTGGCCGCGTAAGATCTTGAACTTTCGAGGTTACAAGCATAGAAATGCGGTAAATGGCCCGAATATGCGAGGGAGGGAGGGGGTGGGGGCGAGAAAGGACACTCAATTACCTACCCCAATTATTGAAGTTTGTTTTTTCTGAAAAGAAACAATTTTTTATAAATAAGGAATTTTTAGCACTTATTAATAACGATTTTATAATTTGACATTGGAAGGTGCATTTTTTTCTCTAAAACAAAGGTGTTGTAAACACACAAAACTCCTCCTTGAGCCTCTCACCATCACGTTCACGTTGAACTCACCCAAAAAGGATTTCCCTATTTTTTACGATTTTCCTTTGTTTTTGTTTTTCAACAAAAGGATTTTTCTTTGTGTTTTTTGTTTAGTAACATAGGGTTTTACTTTGTGACAGGTACGCGTCCTGTGGGCCTGTTTGGTTGTTTCTTTACGAACTGGACCCACGGGCCGTTATTTTCTGTGCTTGACACGGATAGGGTCCATTTCATCACCCCCATCGCCCACACACCTGTTGGTGAACATTGCATAAAATAAAAAATTTCCTACGTTCACCAAGATCAATCTATGAGTTCATCCAGCAACGAGAGAGGGGAGTGCATCTACATACCCTTGTAGATCGCGAGCGAAAGCGTTCGAGAGAACGGGGTTGAGGTAGTCGTACACGTCGTGATCCAATCACCGGAGATCCTAGCGCCGAACGGACGGCACCTCCGCGTTCAACACACGTACGATCAGCGTGACGTCTCCTCCTTCTTGATCCAGCAAGGGGGAAGGAGAGGTTGATGAAGATCCAACAGCATAACAGCGTGGTGGTGGATGCAGCAGGGATCCAGCAGGGCTTCGCCAAGTGTCTGCGGGAGGAGGAGGTGTAGCAAGGGGGAAGGGAGGCGCCAAGATGCAGGGTACGGCTGCCCTTCCTCCCCTCCACTATATATAGGGGCTAGGGGGCGCATGCCCCCTTGGAGATCCCATCTAGAGGGGGGGCGACGGCCCCCGGGGCAACGGCCCCCTTAGGGTTTCCAACCAGGGGGGCGCATGCCCCCTCGGGGGGCAACGGCCCCCTAGGGTTTCCAACCCTAGGCGCCTTGGGCCCTTGGGTGGGGCGCACCAGCCCACCAGGGGCCGGTTCCCATGCCACTTCAGCCCATGGGGCCCTCCGGGATAGGTGGCCCCACCCGGTGGACCCCTGGGACCCTACCGGTGGTCCCGGTACAATACCGGTGACCCCCGAAACTCTCCCGATGGCCAAAACAGCACTTCCTATATATAATTCTTCACTTCCGGACCATTCCAGAACTTCTCGTGACATCCGGGATCTCATCCGGGACTCCGAACAACTTTCGGTTTGCTGCATACTAATATCTCTACAACCCTAGCGTCACCGAACCTTAAGTGTGTAGACCCTACGGGTTCGGGAGACATGCAGACATGACCGAGATGCCTCTTTGGTCAATAACCAACAGTGGGATCTGGATACCCATGTTGGCTCCCACATACTCCTCGATGATCTCATCGGATGAACCACGATGTCGAGGATTCAATCAACCCCGTATTCAATTCCCTTTGTCAATCGGTACGTTACTTGCCCGAGACTCGATCGTCGGTATCCCAATACCTCGTTTAGTCTCGTTACCGGCAAGTCACTTTACTCGTACCGTAATGCATGATCTCGTGACCAGACACTTGGTCACATTGAGCTCATTATGATGATGCATTACCGAGTGGGCCCAGAGATACCTCTCCGTCATACGGAGTGACAAATCCCAGTCTCGATTCGTGCCAACCCAACAGACACTTTCGGAGATACCCGTAGTGCACCTTTATAGCCACCCAGTTACGTTGTGACGTTTGGTACACCCAAAGCACTCCTACGGTATCCGGGAGTTGCACAATCTCATGGTCTAAGGAAATGATACTTGACATTTGGAAAAGCTCTAGCTAAACGAACTACACGATCTTTGAGCTATGCTTAGGATTGGGTCTTGTCCATCACATCATTCTCCTAATGATGTGATCCCGTTATCAATGACATACAATGCCCATAGTCAGGAAACCATGACTATCTTTTGATCAACGAGCTAGTCAACTAGAGGCTCACTAGGGACTTGTTGTGGTCTATATATTCACACGTGTATTACGATTTCCGGATAACACAGTTATAGCATGAATAATAGACAATTATCATGAACACAAAAATATAATAATAACCATTTATTATTGCCTCTAGGGCATATTTCCAACAGTCTCCCACTTGCACTAGAGTCAATAATCTAGTTACATTGTGATGAATCGAACACCCATTGCGTTCTGGTGTTGATCATGTTTTGCCCTAGGCAGAGGTTTAGTCAACGGATCTGCTACAGTCAGGTCCGTATGCACTTTATATATATCTATGTCTCCATCTTGAACATTTTCACGGATGGAGTTGAAGCGACGCTTGATGTGCCTGGTCTTCTTGTGAAACCTGGGCTCCTTGGCAAGTGCAATAGCTCCAGTGTTGTCACAGGAGAGTGTAATCGGCCCCGACGCATTGGGTATGACTCCTAGGTCGGTGATGAACTCCTTCACCCAGATTGCTTCATGTGCTGCCTCCGAGGCTGCCATGTACTCCGCTTCACATGTAAATCCCGCCACAACGCTCTGCTTGCAACTGCACCAGCTTACTGCCCCACCATTCAAAATATACACGTATCCGGTTTGTGACTTAGAGTCATCTAGATCTGTGCCAAAGCTAGCGTCGACGTAACCCTTTATGACGAGCTCTTCGTCACCTCCATATACGTGAAACATGTCCTTAGTCCTTTTCAGGTACTTAAGGATATTCTTGACCGCTGTCTAGTGTTCCTTGCCAGGATTACTTTGGTACCTTCCTACCAAACTTACGGCAAGGTTTATATCAGGTCTGGTACAGGTCATGGCATACATGATAGACCCTATGGCTGAGGCATAGGGGATGACACTCATCTCTTCTTTATCTTCTGCCGTGGTCGGGCATTGAGCCGAGCTCAATTTCACACCTTGCAACACAGGCAAGAACCCCTTCTTGGACTGATCCATATTGAACTTCTTCAATATCTTATCAAGGTATGTGCTTTGTGAAAGACCTATGAGGCGTCTCGATCTATCTCTATAGATTTTGATGCCTAATATGTAAGCACCTTCTCCAAGGTCCTTCATTGAAAAACACTTATTCAAGTAGGCCTTTATGCTGTCCAAAAGTTCTATATCATTTCCCATCAAAAGTATGTCATCCACATACAATATGAGAAATGCTACAGAGCTCCCACTCACTTTCTTGTAAACGCAAGCTTCTCCATAAGTCTGCATAAACCCAAATGCTTTAATCATCTCATTAAAGCGAATGTTCCAACTCCGAGATGCTTCCACCAGCCCATAAATGGATCGCTGGAGCTTGCATACCTTGTTAGCATTCTTAGGGTCGACAAAACCTTCCGGCTGCATCATATACAGTTCTTCCTTAAGGTGACCGTTAAGGAATGCCGTTTTGACGTGCATTTGCCATATCTCATAATCATAGTATGCGGCAATTGCTAACATGATTCGGACGGACTTCAGCTTCGCTACGGGAGAGAATGTCTCATTGTAGTCAATCCCTTGAACTTGTCGATAACCCTTAGCGACAAGTCGAGCTTTATATATGGTAACATTACCATCCGCGTCCGTCTTCTTCTTAAAGATCCATTTGTTTTTTATCGCTCGCTGATCATCGAGCAAGTTTGTCAAAGTCCACACTTTGTTTTCATACATGGATCCTATCTCGGATTGCATGGCTTCAAGCCATTTGTTGGAATTTGGACCCGCCATCGCTTCTTCATAGTTCGAAGGTTCACCGTTGTCTAACAACATGATTTCCAAGATAGGGTTGCCGTACCACTCTGGTGCGGAACATGTCCTTGTGGACCTTGGAAGTTCAGTAGGAGCTTGATCCGAAGTATCGTGATCATCATCATTAACTTCCTCTCTTGTCGGTGCTGGCACCACAGGAACATTTTCCTGAGCTGCGCTACTCACTGTTTCAAGAGGTAGTACTTCATCAAGCTCTACTTTCCTCCCACTTAATTCTTTCGAGAGAAACTCTTTCTCCAGAAAGGACCCGTTCTTGGCAACAAAGATCTTGCCTTCGGATCTTAAGTAGAAAGTATACCCTATGGTTTCCTTACGGTATCCTATGAATACGCATTTTTCTGACTTGGGTTCGAGCTTCTCAGGTTGAAGTTTCTTGACATAAGCATCACATCCCCAAACTTTTAGAAACGACAACTTAGGTTTCTTCCCAAACCATAATTCATATGGTGTCCTCTCAACGGATTTAGACGGTGCCCTATTTAAAGTGAATGTAGCTGTCTCTATAGCGTATCCCCAAAATGATAGCGGTAAATCAGTAAGTGACATCATAGATCGCACTATATCCAATAGAGTGCGATTACGACGTTCGGACACACCATTTCGCTGAGGTGTTCCAGGCGGCGTGAGTTGTGAAACGATTCCACATTTTCTTAAGTGCGTACCAAATTCGTGACTTAAATATTCTCCCCCATGATCTGATCATAGGAACTTTATCTTTCGGTCACGTTGATTCTCTACCTCATTCTGAAATTCCTTGAACTTTTCAAAGGTCTCAGACTTGTGTTTCATCAAGTAGACATACCCATATCTACTCAAGTCATCAGTGAGAGTAAGAACATAACGATATCCTCCGCGAGCCTCAATGCTCATTGGACCGCACACATCAGTATGTATGATTTCCAATAAGTTGGTCGCTCGCTCCATTGTTCCGGAGAACGGAGTCTTGGTCATCTTGCCCATGAGGCATGGCTCGCATGTGTCAAACGATTCATAATCTAGAGACTCTAAAAGTCCATCAGCATGGAGCTTCTTCATGCGCTTGACACCAATGTGACCAAGGCGGCAGTGCCACAAGTATGTGGGACTATCGTTATCAACTTTACATCTTTTGGTATTCACACTATGAATATGTGTAACATTACGCTCGAGATTCATTAAGAATAAACCATTCACCAGCGGGGCATGACCATAAAACATATCACTCATATAAATAGAACAACCATTATTCTCGGATTTAAATGAGTAGACATCTCGAATTAAACGAGATCCTGATACAATGTTCATGCTCAAAACTGGTACTAAATAACAATTATTGAGGTTCAAAACTAATCCCGTAGGTAAATGTAGAGGTAGCGAGCCGACGGCGATCACATCGACCTTGGAACCATTCCCGACGCGTATCGTCACCTCATCCTTCGCCAGTCTCCGCTTATTCCGCAGCTCCTACTTTGAGTTACAAATATGCGCAACCGCACTGGTATCAAATACCCAGGAGCTACTACGAGCACTGGTAAGGTACACATCAATTACATGTATATCACATATACCTTTGGTTTTGCCGGCCTTCTTGTCCGCTAAGTACTTGGGGCAGTTCCGCTTCTAGTGACCACTTCCCTTGCAATAAAATCATTCAGTCTCAGGCTTGGGTCCATTGCTTGACTTCTTCCTGGCAACTGGCTTACCAGGCGCGGCAACTTCCTTGCCGTCCTTCTTGAAGTTCTTCTTACCCTTGCCCTTCATGAACTTAGTGGTTTTATTCACCATCAACACTTGATGTTCCTTTTTGATCTCCACCTCCGCTGATTTCAGCATTGAATATGCCTCAGGAATGGTCTTTTCCATCCCCTGCATATTGAAGTTCATCACAAAGCTCTTGTAGCTCAGTGGAAGCGACTGAAGGATTCTGTCAATGACCGCGTCATCCAGGAGATTAACTCCCAGCTGAGTCAAGCGGTTGTGCAACCCAGACATCTTGAGTATGTGCTCACTGACAGAACTATTTTCCTCCATCTTACAGCTAAAGAACTTGTCAGAGACTTCATATCTCTCGACCCGGGCATGAGCTTGGAAAACCATTTTCAGCTCCTCGAACATCTCATATGCTCCGTGTTGCTCAAAACGCTTTTGGAGCCCCGGTTCTAAGCTGTAAAGCATGCCGCACTGAACGAGGGAGTAATCATCGGCACGAGACTGCCAAGCGTTCATAACGTCTTGGTTCTCTGGGATTGGTGCTTCACCTAGCGGTGCTTCTAGGACATAATCTTTCTTGGCAGCTATGAGGATGATCCTCAGGTTCCGGACCCAGAAAATATAGTTGCTGCCATCGTCTTTCAGCTTGGTTTTCTCTAGGAACGCGTTGAAGTTCAGGTGGACATGAGCGTTGGCCATTTGATCTACAAGACATATTGTAAAGATTTTAGACTAAGTTCATGATAATTAAGTTCATCTTAATCAAATTATTTAATGAACTCCCACTTAGACAAACATCCCTCTAGTCATCTAAGTGAAACATGATCCGAGTCAACTAGGCCATGTCTGATCGTCACGTGAGACGAACTAGTTAACATCGGTGAACATCTTCATGTTGATCGTATCTTCTATACGACTCATGCTCGACCTTTCGGTCTTCCATGTTCCAAGGCCATGTCTGTACATGCTAGGCTCGTCAAGTTAACCTAAGTGTATAGCGTGTGTAAATCTGGCTTACACCCGTTGTATTCGAACGTTAGGATCTATCACACCCGATCATCACGTGGTGCTTCGAAACAACGAACCTTCGCAACGGTGCACAGTTAGGGGGAACACTTTTCTTGAAATTATTATGAGGGATCATCTTACTTACTACCGTCGTTCTAAGTAAACAAGATGAAAAACATGATAAACATCACATGCAATCATAATAGTGACATGATATGGCCAATATCATATAGCTCCTTTGATCTCCATCTTCGGGGCTCCATGATCATCTTCGTCACCGGCATGACACCATGATCTCCATCATCGTGTCTCCATGAAGTTTTCACGCCAACGACTACTTCTACTTCTATGGCTAACGCGTTTAGCAATAAAGTAAAGTAGTTTACATGGCGTTCTTCAATGACATGCAGGTCATACAAAAAATAAAGACAACTCCTATGGCTCCTGCCGGTTGTCATACTCATCGACATGCAAGTCGTGATTCCTATTACATGAACATGATCTCATACATCAAATATATATCATTCATCATTCATCACAACTTTTGGCCATATCACATCACAAAACACTTGCTGCAAAAACAAGTTAGACGTCCTCTAATTGTTGTTGCAAGTTTTTACGTGGCTTCTATAGGTGATCTAGCAAGAACGTTTTCTTACCTACGTTAAAGCCACAACGTGATTTGCCAACTTCTATTTACCCTTCATAAGGACCCTTTTCATCGAATCCGCTCCAACTAAAGTGGGAGAGACAGACACCCGCTAGCCACTTTATGCAACTAGTGCATGTCAGTCGGTGGAACCTGTCTCATGTAAGCGTACGTGTAAGGTCGGTCCGGGCCGCTTCATCCCACAATACTGCTGAAGCAAAATAAGACTAGTAGTGGCAAGAAAGTTGACAACATCTATGCCCACAAAAAATTGTGTTCTACTCGTGCAAAGAGAACTACGCATAGACCTAGCTCATGATGCCACTGTTGGGGAACGTTGCATAAAATAAAAAATTTCCTACGTTCACCAAGATCAATCTATGAGTTCATCCAGCAACGAGAGAGGGGAGTGCATCTACATACCCTTGTAGATCGCGAGCGGAAGCGTTCAAGAGAACGGGGTTGAGGTAGTCGTACACGTCGTGATCCAATCACCGGAGATCCTAGCGCCGAACGGACGGTACCTCCGCGTTCAACACACGTACGGTCAGCGTGACGTCTCCTCCTTCTTGATCCAGCAAGGGGGAAGGAGAGGTTTATGAAGATCCAGCAGCACGACGGCGTGGTGGTGGATGCCGCAGGGATCCGGCAGGGCTTCGCCAAGCGTCTGCGGGAGGAGGAGGTGTAGCAAGGGGGAATGGAGGCGCCAAGATGCAGGGTACGGCTGCCCTTCCTCCCCTCCACTATATATAGGGCAGAGGGGGCGCATGCCCCCTTGGAGATCCCATCTAGAGGGGGGCGGCGGCCCCTGGGGCAACGACCCCCTTAGGGTTTCCAACCAGGGGGGGCGCATGCCCCCTCGGGGGGCAACGGCCCCCTAGGGTTTCCAACCCTAGGCGCCTTGGGCCCTTGGGTGGGGCGCACCAGCCCACTAGGGGCTGGTTCCCACGCCACTTCAGCACATGTGGCCCTCCGGGATAGGTGGCCCCACCCGGTGGACCCCTGGGACCCTTCCGGTGGTCCCGGTACAATACCGGTGACCCCCAAAACTCTCCCGATGGCCGAAACAGCACTTCCTATATATATAATTGTTCACTTCCGGACCATTCCGGAACTCCTCGTGATGTCCGGGATCTCATCCGGGACTCTGAACAACTTTCGATTTGCTGCATACTAATATCTCTACAATCCTAGTGTCACCGAACCTTAAGTGTGTAGACCCTACGGGTTCGGGAGACATGCAGACATGACCGAGATGCCTCTCCGGTCAATAACCAACAGCGGGATCTGGATACCCATGTTGGCTCCCACATACTCCTCGATGATCTCATCGGATGAACCACGATGTTGAGGATTCAATCAACCCCGTATTCAATTCCCTTTGTCAATTGGTACGTTACTTGCCCGAGACTCGATCGTCGGTATCCCAATACCTCGTTTAGTCTCGTTACCGGCAAGTCACTTTACTCGTACCATAATGCATGATCCCGTGACCAGACACTTGGTCACATTGAGCTCATTATGATGATGCATTACCGAATGGGCCTAGAGATACCTCTCCGTCATACGGAGTGACAAATCCCAGTCTCGATTCGTGCCAACCCAACAGACACTTTCGGAGATACCCGTAGTGCACCTTTATAGCCACCCAGTTACGTTGTGACGTTTGGTACACCCAAAGCACTCCTACGGTATCCGGGAGTTGCACAATCTCATGGTCTAAGGAAATGATACTTGACATTTGGAAAAGCTCTAGCTAAACGAACTACACGATCTTTGAGCTATGCTTAGGATTTGGTCTTGTCCATCACATCATTCTCCTAATGATGTGATCCCGTTATCAATGACATCCAATGCCCATAGTCAGGAAACCATGACTACCTGTTGATCAACGAGCTAGTCAACTAGAGGCTCACTAGGGACTTGTTGTGGTCTATGTATTCACATGTGTATTACGATTTCTGGATAACACAGTTATAGCATGAATAATAGACAATTATCATGAACGCAGAAATATAATAATAACCATTTATTATTGCCTCTAGGGCATATTTCCAACAACACCCTCGCCCCCCTCATCCCCACCCTCCCCACAAACCACCCCGCCGCGACCGCGCCGCCTACTCGCCTGGCCGCTCTCAATGGTTGGAGCAGAAGAGCACGGAGTGAGATTGGGAGGCCGCCAACAAGCACCTAGCGACTACCGGCGACTAGGTGAAGTGAGAAACCCTAACTTGTAATCTTTGACTTCTTTGTTCCTTGTTGTGTTCCCGTTTCGGGAGTTGGATATGGTTTTCAAAGTTGGAGATTAAATAGTTAGGATTTTCAATCAGAGGTTAGATGGAAGGCGATGTAGAGATTGAAGGAAGTTTTCTACATTGGTAGCTTGCTCGATATTTTTTTCCTAGGGTTTCGGTATTCCAGGGTTTTCATAAAAATGAGCAAGTGCAGATGCGTAACACAATAGCAGCAAATATCAGCAAACAGTTCTTTAAAAACTTAGAAATTTTTTGGCATTGTGCAGTGGCGAATCCAGGAAGAATCCGGAGGGTGGGCCCAAAACTTATAAGCTGGGCTAGTGGATTAAATTCCTTTTTAGGCCGAAATTAGGTTGAGTTTAGTAAGGCAGCCATTAACTTGTAGTCCTAGAGTGCAAGTCAACTAAACATTTCTCACAATAATATTTACTGTAGTCCTGGATTGCAAGTCAACTAAACACTACCTCAATTGTGCTGCAGAGGAGGAGGGGCCAATGCCGCGCGTCGACGCTCGGGGTGAGCCCATGCTGCCGGTCGAGGATCAAGAGAAGGACATGTCTGAACAAGCTGTGGTGCGGCGGGCACGCGCTGTGTTGCGGGGTTATGAGGAGTGGAGGGTGAGCCACCTGCGCAGTTCAAGTGTATTATTGTTGATTACTGATGCAGTGCCTTTGTTGATTATACTGTATGATTGTTGCCTAGTGTGTTTACATGCATAAGCCCATTTCTTAAATTCTCATCCCTTTCTTTTCTTCATTTCATTTTGTTTACACAGGTGGCGTGCATAACCTGTCGATAGGACTGCAACAGGCCCGATGCCACTGGGTCGACATTTACCATCAGGCTAGATGGGGAAACTTCAGCTGTGGTATAAATAATCATGTCAATTTTTACTTGTATTGTGTTTGTTCCCCTCTACTTTGAAGATTAACAAAATGTAGGAAATAAATAGCAATTTAGTTCTACATCTACAGATCATTCCATGCTACGCATGGCACCAGTTCAGCACCATCCCAGACAGTTCATTGCTTTTTCAAGCGAGAGCGAGCCGCACGTATGATTTTGGCGTGTACAAAGGGAATTCAAGGGCGATCATCGATGGTGAAAACTGGTGCATGTTTGTTGAAGACTTTGACATGCGAGAAGGCGACCTTGTCTCCTTCGATTTGACTGAAGACATTCCTATGGTGTACTGCTGCAACCTGCCATGGACATGCGATCAAAACGAAGAGCATAATCCTCTAGAATCAGCTGTCATAACAAAGGGAATTAATCTGACGAAGCAAGAGGAGCGTAACCTACATGACCTTTTGGCGATGAAGAAAGGTTATATAGGTGTATTCTTTGTCCACCACTTCACCAAGTCGAACATAGCAGGAAAGACGATGGTATGTTTTTGGTGTACTAGTATTTTTTATTTTGTATGCAATTTTCTTTGTTTTTTCATGGAGAGAAAGATTAATGATATGTTATTGTAGCTGAAACCAGTGAATACACTGATGTGTGTTTTTGCATATCCTTTTGTTTCCCATAACTGAAGATCCTTATGTAATATATGTAGATGTAGCTGAAGACCCTTTTGTTTAGTGCTCCTTCACATATTTGATAATTTTTCTTCCTATGATGGTGCATACAGAGATTACCGGTGAAAGTTGTCGACGCCCTGAAGACCCCAGGAGATGGGGAGATACCAGGAGATGGGCTTGCTGGCATTCGACTGTGCAAGGACAGTTTCATGCCGGTCAAGTACCACAAGTGTGATGATGGCCGCATCATCTTCGGCAAGGGATGGAGTGATTTTGTTGACAGTGAAGAGCTCAAGGTTCATAAAGCCGTTCTTTTTGGTTTCAAGACCACCACCCGTGAAGATCTTCAGATCGAGCTGGTTATGAACATGTTAACCGAGGAGCCACAAAAGCAGCACGACAACGCAAGAGTGTCCTTTACAGTAGGTATGGTGCGAAAACTATGTTGATAGCAGTTATGCATCTATGGGGTTATGTCTTCATTCTGTCTTGGGCAAGCTTCTAAATAGCGGATAGCGGACTGGTTGCGGATTAGGGTCCGCATAGCGGAATGCGGATAGCGGGCGATATTGCGGGCGCTATGTCCACATAGCCAATTTTTAAAAAAAACACTCATAAATTTGAGATTGTTGTGTATATTTCTAGGCCATTGAAAAAAAATATGACACTTAATTTGAGAAATCATCATTTATATAAGAATATAAACTATAATTGAACAATATCCAGTCGTGCAACCATGCAAGCAAGACACATTTACCAAAATAGATTACACAACAGAACAACAAGGACTTATATAGCAGGCAATATTGCGGATAGCGGACGATATAGCGGTCTAACAAGTGATATTGCACCCGCATCATGACAACACGCTATTTTCTCGCGCAACCTTAAACTAATAGCGACAGGGTGACGCTACCGCTATTGCGGCCGCAATAGCGGAGGTAGCGAATGCTATTTAAAAGCTTGGTCTTGGGTGATGATGACTATGAGAGGAGGACATGTTGCAGTTAGAGTAAATGCTAGGATTGGGTCCTATTCAGGACTCAAAATAGGGCTTACACAGGTGGTTGCTTTATTGGTTGCTGTTTCCCTGGCTATAATCATGAACGATGGTAATGCAAATGGAATCTTTAAGGGGGTTTTATTAATAATTTAAATCATGGAGTTAAGATGGTAGAACTACCTATGAGTGTTTGTGTTGGACATGCGGGAAGGGCATCATTTGTGTTCTTCACTCTTTGGTAATGCAGGAATAATGTGAGATTATAAAATAAATGGTATAGTGATCTTATGATTCTTGTTTAGCTAATTTTCTTGTGGATCATGGGATGGTCTATATTGCAGATGAAGGTGATAAATAAAGAGGTGCTGATGTTGGGAGCAAAGAGGTGTTGATGGTCTATATGCGCAGGCTAGAGCATGTAGCAGGTGAATTGTACAGTTCGTAGCAAGTGTGGAGTCACAGGGTACTGCGGTGTCGCCTGCGCATCTCTCAGCTATATTTTCTGTCCTTTGCCGTAGTCTTAATTTTTGGACCTTGATGTTAAGTATGGCTGGGTTTGCTACCATGTATGATTTGTGCTGCTAGTTGATTACTTTAGTTTCTAGTTGTAGTTTGTATCAGGGGCTTGAAAGACCATGTGGTTTCTGTTAATGGAAAATCAGGGGGGCGACCCTTCTTTTGATTAAAAAATATGAACTTTCTCTATGCAATTAAAAAAAATTCTCTATTCAAACCCAGTTGAGAACAGTATTCATTATAAATCTGAAATAATCTTTTGGTAAAAATGGCTATCGCATTCTGTATCATAGCTAGCAAAACCGAAACAAAATAAACGTCTTAAGTATAATATCTCTTGAACGCGGATCAAATTAGGCAAGACAGCTAGAATAAAGGATGATTCAACTTGCAGGAAATTTGAACTTACAACTTACTAGCAGTATAATAAAGTTTGCAGACTATCAGCTAGATAAATAGAAGAAACATTTTAGTTTGATTCATTCTTCCTTCCGGACTTCCTCGACCGCCTAGATGGTTTGGCGAGGTGCTAGCACTGACTCTCGAACCCCTTTTGGAAGTTCACCAATCGCCTGTATACATCATAGGTGGCATATGCGTCCCTGGAAGCATAATAGATGTTCTTCAAGGGCAAGGGCGCTTCTTCCCATATATGGTGGTCATCTTCTGTGATAGCATCCTTCATCTTGTTGTAGCTATGGTGGATGATGGAACCAGCATAGTCAGCCAAGCCATACTTCGGCTTAATCGTCACTGGATCAGGCACTCTCCACAAATTCTGGATATCCACAAAGTTTTGTACCACCAGACCAACACGCTTGAGTTTTTTCTGGTCATTGTTGATGTCCACCCCAACAAAGGTGTACTCCTCGTCGAGCAGGAAGGCGGCAAGCAGGCCGCAGTGCTCATCAGCAACGCTTATGTGGTACATGAGGACATAGATGCCAACGCATAACTGGACCACGGCAGCCATCTGTGTTGTACCACGAGGCCAGGTGAACTCCACATCCAGAGCAACTATCTTCTGGTCGTCGTTCTGCAGCCAGTATTTGAATCTGCGAATGCAGTACTCAACACTGCTAGCCTTGTTCGTGTACTTCACAAAAATTTCAGTATTTCCATCTGCCCTGACCACATAATCTTTCACGAACGCCATGCCTAAGGACTGTAATTGATGAAACCAGTATAAGACATGAATCATGACAATAACATGATAACAATAAGCCGAGATGAAAGATAGTATAGTAATTCTGGCACTATTCAAAGTTTATGTAAACAAGTGCATGAACAATTTAAACTAAACATGTACTCCCTCTATAAAGAAATCACTAAAGTAGTGAGCCAAAAGCTGTCATATTTCCTTGCAGAGGGAGTATATGCGAATTAACAATCAAAATTTATGCTCTTGAAATATTTATCTAAACAACTGCATCAACAATCAAGAATAAACATGTATCTATGAATTGTTCATCGCCATGCAGATGAATCTGTGTGTACAGACTAAAGAAGCAGGAGAAAAATAATAAATTGACAAGACAACGGACTAGATGTTGCATGCAGATGAATCTGTGTGCAAAATTCTCATAAGGCAACGGACTACATGTTGAAGGCAGTCGAATCTGTGCACACAAAATAAAGAAGCAGGAGAACAAGAAATTGACAAGAAGAAGGCCATCATATGTGCTGCTACTGGAGAACTACTAACAAAATTGACCGGAAGGAGAACTCACCGTTCCAGAAGCCAGATTGTTGGGAGAGTGGGCGACGCAGAGGAAGAGGGAATCGAGAGGACGCAGAGGTAGAGGAACCGTTTTTGGAGAGTCGTGGCAGTGAGGACGAAGCGCCCTCGTGCATGCCCGTTATAAATAATTGGGACGGGGCTCGTACCGCCTGTTGGAGTCCTCCCGCCTGTTGGAGTCCTCGATTTCCTTTATCATGTTCTAATTTAAAATGGGCTCATCCTATTGTAATAGGCCCGTATAAGAAAGCACAAGAAGCCCAAACGCTTCACGGTTGAGATTAAGTTGATAAAAAAATTCTCAAAAAAAACTTGCTAAAAAACAACAACTGGAAACGCTCTTTGACGAGTGAGCCTGGCAATGCTCGATCCCAATCTCTCTCTCCCCCCACGATTCTAATCTTTCTGCCCCCTGATTTTCAAGTGGGCCTAAAGAGATCTCCCCTCTAATCTCTATGCCCCCCTGATTTCAACGTGGGCAGGTAAGATATTCTCTGTAAAATCTCTTCAGTTATCTCTCTCCTTCCTAATTTAAAGGGATTCCTGTTTGGACGTGGTTACCTAATAAAGCATGTCTAGTCGGAAATCGCTCGCCAGAGCGAGCGCGCGCGCAATAACATTACGTGATCTAAAACTACCTCTTTGTGAGATCCCAAATCCCCTATAAATACTCCACCCCACGCCTCCCACCCCACGCGTCCATACCTAGCCTTCCATGACTACACCGAATTACCACCCCACGCCGCCCAAAGTAGCTCCCAGGTCGGTGAAATCGACGGAGCCGTCATCTTCGAAGCCTGCGTCGGTGAATCCTGAGATGAAAGAAAAGGGCATGTCAGAGAAGCCGACGAAAGAGAAGGGCACATTGGAGAAGCTGGCGAAGCAAAAGATGAAAGCGAACGGCAATGGAGTCGGTCGCCATCGAGAGAATCCTCAGGTAACGATCGAGATCCTTGTATTCTGCATACTCCCTCCTTCCCAAGTCTGCATGCAATCCCATAATTTACCCTATTTTACCGAAGGGAGATGGGTGTGTCTAGAAAGAAAAGAAAAAAGGACAGAAAAAAGGCTTGCACAAATCTTAGCATAAAAACAATGACATAGGACTTAGATGTGCAATAAAATCAGGGTTATCGTCTCTGTTTATATGCCCTAAAATTTGGAAATTGCTAATTTTTTGGCATAGGCTTTCTAAATGATTTCTTAATCTCCAGTGATTGAAACTGTTGGTGATTCCCCTTAATTTTGCATGGTCTTTACTAATTGGTATTTTTCAATCTGATCGGAACTAAGGAGTATGTGCTCTTGAATGCTTGCAATGGAATTGCTACATTCCTTTTTTGAGATTATCTATAAACTATTGATCTTCTGATTATGTATGCAATTATTTTCGTAAGCGTGACGCCTGAAACTTTAGTAGTGTACATAGACCAAAGTCTGCTCTTTCTACTAAAAATCAATACTATTATCAATCAATTTGCCGACAGAGATAGCTTGTTTTTCTATGTCTGGTGTTCATCATATGGCCCAGAAGCTCTATGATTTCATGCAGTACTGTAGAGCACAATTTTGATATTGGCATAGATTAGATCTAGTCGCTTATATGCGTGTTTAAATGAATACCATACAGAATCTAATCACACTATTTGTACATTCAGGGAACTCAGGTTGCTTCTTTGCTGCAATACGAGAAATTCATAAAAGATTTAAACACACAACAACTGACGTACATCAAGTTGATTGGACTGGGTGAACTTCTCAAGACTCCTGGCATGAGAATGAGACGTCTACTGTGCCAGGCCATCGCTTATTCATATGATACAGAGCAGAATGCCTTCATAATTAATGGAAGACCATGTAGGATCACCTAAAAGATGTGGAGCATATAACAGGCCTGCCCTGCATGGGGAAGAATCACGTCTCTTCAAATCACAATGATACTTTGGAGTTGTGGAAGGAACTGAAAGACCCCAATGACACAAAAGTAACTTTGAAAGGATTATTAGCCAAGATGAAAGGCGACAGCACACCTAATTTTGTCAGGCCATTTGTCTTGTACACCACAGGAAAATATGTATGCCCGACAACACAGCAGTATGTGGACAACAGATACCTTGGGATTGTTAGAAATGTTGAGACAATAAAGAGCACCAATTTTGGACAGCTTACGCTTGACCATCTTATGGCTAGCGTCAGGAAATTTGTAAATGGTGGAGCAAATCTAGAGGGCAACCTACCACTGCTGCAGGTAATATAATCATTATTAACATACCATACATTTAATTTTATGGAAAATTGCCTAAGCTGTTTTTGTTGTAATGCAGACGTGGTACTACGAGAAGTGGAGGGTGCAGCAATTGGACTCTACCATCTCGTATGCATCAAGGTTAAGGCCGCTGATCCAAAACTGGAGTGACGAGAAGGCACAGAAGGTTGACAACATAATCAACAAAAATTATATAGGGGTTGGAGAGGTAAAGTGTTAGTACTGTGTGCCTGGATTATGTACCATATGTTTTGAATAATACTAACGACACTAACATGTAGTATGTCGATGACCTGCTGCGGCCTTTCAATCCGCCACCAGTTGGGACGCCGGTCAAACCAAAGAATGACGGTCAGGTAAATGATGAACATCATGCACAAATATATATTGTAACTTTGCAAGTACAATCGAAGTCATATGCTCCTAACTGCTTGTAATTTGCAGGATAAGGCACTCATGGGCCGTGTATTGGCTGATTTGAAATAAGTTGTCTCCATTGTGCGGGAGGCCAGTGCACAACAATTTGATAGGATGTGCACCCTTGAAAAAAAATGGATGAGTGCCTTAGGCGCACCCTTGCGAACGGCAGACGCACGGACGACCTCATCACAGAATTCAATGTAAGTATACCATTGTGAGTTTCTATAAATAATTTTACTGTCAATACTCTCCACACTAACACATTTTTTAAGAACCACCACTATGGAATATTTGATGCTGATCGCCCAGGAGTCGAGGACATACAGCTATCTGACCTGGGAGTACCTGCGGACCCAATGGAGGTCCCAGGAGAGAATACTACTCGCCAGCAAAAACAAAAAGATGACACGGAGGTCATTGCCAAAGGCATTTCTACTAAGGGAATACAAAAAGATTACATGGATGCCCCCAAGAAGAATGTATCTGAAGATTTGCAGCCTGCTCCTAGTTTGCAATCGCGAAAGGATTCAAAAGCCAAGATTAGCCTTGAAGCTTTCATGGCGATACACATTTTACATCTAACTAACTTTGTTTTAAGTTAATGCAGATTCGTAGCTAACATATGATCTTCCACGTTCAGGATGAAGAAGACAGAGCTGTTGCTGCAGCTTGCAAGGAGAGTCTCAAGAATGTTTCATAGCTTTATAAAGAGGTGGATGCATCGCAGGGTGCTCCGAGTTTGGATTCACGAAAGCATTCCAAAGCCACCACAAGCCTTGAAGCTTTCCTGGTGATGCACATTTTGCAGTTAACTGGTTTTGTTTTTTTATTTCGCGCAGATTGCAAGCTAACAAGTTCTTTATTTCAAATCACAGGATCCTCTGAATTTGAGGCACAATGAGAATGTGCGAAAGGCTGAAGAAAGAAGAAATCAAAATGATGAAGATGTCAGTATTGAGGTGGGTGGAGAGGTAGGTACCAAAAGCAACCACCGGTCTACCAAGGCTAAGGGAATAAGGGAGCCGGAAGAGCCCCATGTCTTCCCAATTGATGAGGACTACTATGATGATTCTTTAGCAAAGCAGCGACAAGATAGTGGGGTTGATTCCATGCTACCAACTCGTGCGAGCAGCCGGAAAAGAGTGGCATCTTCATTATTGTGCAATGAAGATTTTGTTCTGTATGATAGTGAGAAGAAGAGAAAGAAAAATAGGACTCCATCAGAGTCTACCAACGATTCCAAGGACACAAAGAATACAAAGAGAAAAAATTGTGCAAGAAATTTAAAAGATACAGACCCAGGTGCTTCGACGCTGGAGACCAGCCTTGACAAGTTTCGACAGATTTACGTGGCTGAAATTATCAACACCTTAGATCTTGATAAACAATTGGTGGTAATTGATGACATTGTCCTGCTACAGAAGCATTTGCAATGCCTCACCATGACAGATGTAGGCGAAGATGACAAATGGTTGGGTGAAGAAGTAAGATATTTGCCCAAATTAGTCAATTTTCTTTTGCACAGTACAATTAACTTGAATTTTTTTTTGAATGCCACAATTAACTTGAATTTTGTTTTAGTTGGTTGATGTTGTGATTCAGATCATGCGTCATGATCACCCTAATGACATAAGGGATGGGCAGCTGGTTTACATTGAGAGGGTGGCCGGCGTCGCTATGCTCGAAAGAGATGGTAACGTAGAGAACTGCCACGAGGCCGCTTTGACGGGCAGTCATGGAACAACAAAAGGAGACAACTACCTCATACATGATCTGGTACCATCTCACCATGACATAAACACATTTATTTTTCTAATTATTATGCATGTTGATATAATCATCTTTGCTCTCCAGGTTTTTCTGCCTACGAACATGGCGAACACCCATTGGTTCCTTGTGGTCGTAAACCCCAGAAGGAGGGAGATTCAGATTCTTGATTCACTTTTCGGCTACCTAGAACGCACACAAGTGGTTCACGTGGTGAGATTTTAAACGTCTTTCAATATAACACAGAATTTAGCATCATACCTAGCCATGAACCGTGAGCAACTTCTGATACCATGGACTTTGGCAGATACATGGGGTGGAAGCACATCTGAGAGCATCGCTGTGAATCAATGGACCACAAAGCCATGCATGACAAGACATTAACGTGACCCAATGGACAGTAAAGCATGTGCCTGTGCCAAGACAAGATGACAAGTCAGTCAACAGTATTAGCTTCTAATTATGTTTTTCATTGTTAATACGTGAAATGATGCTAAAAGAATTAATTGTTGTAGTTCTTCTTGTGCACTCTACATGCTGAAGAACATCAAATTCTTTACGGGAGAAGATCTTACACTGCATTATGACCAAGTACGCAGAGTAACACCTAAAATTCTGTCAATTTTGTAAACATATGGAACGATACTAACATATCCTCCCATGCAGGCATACATCGACAATTATAGAAGAGAGCTGCATGTTGTCCTTCTTAATTCACCCTACAACAAATTGAAGTCCATGAAAAGGCTGAAGATGTACAATGCTAGCCTATTGGATGCAGCTGCGATTGAAGATCATGAAGATGCAAGCATTTAGTCCAGCAGTGGTCCATTCTTAGATATGGAGTGTACATTTGGTTATGAAGCGGTAGAGTAGGGTGTGGTTTGGTTTTAGTCCCGAAGAAGGTTTCCTAGCCATGTTCTTAGTCCAGTGCGGATTAATCAAGTTGTAATACTTCACAGTACTGGTTCCAAATACTATTCTTGAAATAAATTTGGTCTGCATGGGAGACGCTGAAACATATATTTGCTTTTTACAAGCAGAAAATTTGAAGCCTAGGAAGGTTAACTGAATTCTTAAATTTATATTTAAGTTTCATCAGAGTCTGGACAAGATTCAGAACAATTACGTCGCTAGTTAGAAGTTTCAGGATTTTTTTTTAACATCGCTAGTTAGAAGTTCCAGAAAAATTTCAGCGAGTGCTGAAATATTTTGGCCGGAATTCAGTGAGGCTGAAATATTTTGGCCGAAAGGCAAATATTGCAGTGAGTGCTGAAATGAATGAAATTTAGTTATTTCATTGAAATCTCACCGAAGCAAAAACCATGGTATCATGCCATCTTGAGTAGCACCAGACATGATTCAGTATTATCAACAAAATTTGGTCTCACATATACGAGGAAAAAAGGTATAAGCATAGATGGGCAATCAAATAGCTTCACAAGAGAGAGGAAAATACTTCATGTGTGAACACTCAATCCTAGTTGACTTTAGAACCAGTTTTCATCCTAAAAGAGGTCCAGTGATTTACTTATAACCAATAATAAAAGCGGTCCAGTTCTTTTGGCTGATTTTCAAAGAAACGGGAACTATATCTTTTTGACGATCGTGATTCTTAGGAGACCTAAGTGTTGTTACGCAACTTACCTTAGTTTTTTTACACCATAACTTACCTTTGCTAAACTCTCCACGCCCCCTCCCCCTAATATTCAACCAGGTGGGTCCCCTCCCTTGATTTCCTCCAACCGAAGAAATCTATACGTGGATATATGCCAGGGTTGTTACGATCCCTATAAATAGGGATCCTTTGAAACCTCATAGATCATAATTTGTCCTTCTGCGCCGCCCAAAGCAGCAAGACCGAAGGACGGAGCAACCCAGGAATCCAGCAAGACCGAACAACGGAGCCAAACATGAATCCTCAGGTAACTCCCCAGGATCTCCTGCTGCAGCCGTTGCTATTTTTCGTGCCACGATCTTAGTCCCATGATCTCTTGCTACAATCCCACTCATTGTTTGCATATTCATGTAACTCAGCATGTTTTTAAACAAATTAAGTTGGGGGCGTTAGGGGAGGGCGCTAGGATTTGTTTCCTACCAGATTGGCAGTTCATTGATTAATTCCAGGCTAAATCTTAGGTTCTGGTATTGTCGATGCCAATTAGTGCAGCGGGCGCTTGCCTTCTTTTTTCCTTCCGCACGAGTTATGGAAGGCATCGATGGCCCATGTTTTAACTCCATACTGCTGACCATGATTAGCACCTAGAGTTGAGGAGACCACGGTTGGATAGTTTTTTATTTTAGAATCTTGATTTTATTTCAAATAAGCGCCTTGCAAGGGAGATTACCTTGTATGACCGTTCAAACGTAACCAAGCTAAATCTAATGCTAGTATTTGCACATTCATGGAACTCAGCTTGCTTGTAAACAAATTACCTCATGAAGTAGTGTAGAGCATAATTTTTATGTTGGTATATATAAGCTGTATTCATCTGTATGAGTGTTTAAATTGTATACCATGCTGAATCTAATCACACTTGCGCATCCATTGAACCCAGGATGCTTCTTTGCCGCCATATGAGGAGTTCATAAAGGGATTAAACACACAGCAAAGGATGTACATCCAGTTGATAGGACTGGGTGAACTTCTCAAGACACCTAGCATCAAAATCAGACGTGTACTGTGCATGGCCATCGCTAATTCATATGATGCAGAGCAGAATGCCTTTATCATCAACGGGAGACCATGTAGGATCACACTAGAACATGTAGAGCATATAACAGGCATGCCCTGCCATGGGAAGAAGCACGCCCCTTCAAATCTTGATGATAATATGGAGTTGTGGAAGAAACTGAAAGACCGTAATGACACCAAAATAACTTTCAAAGGATTGCTAGCCAAGATGAAAGATGACAACACGCCAAATTTTTTCAGGCCATTTTTCTTGTACACCATAGGAAAATATGTATGCCGAACAAAAGAGGAATATGTGGATAACAAATATATTGGCATTGTTAGAAACGTTGAGACGATAAAGGGCACAAATCTTGGACAGCTAACGCTTGACTATCTTATGGATAGCATGAAGAATTTTGTAAATGGTGAGGCAATTCTGGAGGGGAATCTACCACTGCTACAGGTAACTCATAGCAGTACAATTATCACTTACCTAACATACATTACATAATGTACGAGAATATTTGTAAACTGCGTTTGTTGTCATGCAGACATGGCACTACGAGAAGTTCAGAGTGCACCAATTGGACTCTAGCATCTCGTATGAATCAAGGTTAAGGTCGCTGATCCAGAACTGGAGCGAGGAGAAGACAAAAAAGGTTGACAATATAATTCAGAATAATTATCTGGGAGTTGGAGAGGTAAAATGTTAGTACATTGCCTAGATTATGTAACATGTATATTTTCTAAATCATACTAACGATGCTAAACTGCAGTATGTTGAGGACCTGATGAGGCCTTTTATTCCAGCACGAGATGGTACGCTGGCCAAACCGAAGACTGGCGCTCGGGTAAACGAGTTACATCAGGCACCCAATATATATTGTAACATTGCAACTAGTATGAAGTTATATGATTCTAACTGTTTCAAAGTCTCAGATTAAGGTACTCGCAGACATGTATTGACTGATTTGCAAGAAGTTGCCTCCCTCGTGCGGGAGGCTGGTGCACAACAAGTTGATAGGATGTGCACCCTTGAAAAGTAAATGGATGAGTACCTTAGGCGTACCCATACAAATGGCAAGCTCACAGAGGACCTCATCAAAGAATTGAACGTAAGCCTAGAATTATGAGATTAATATATATAATTGGAAATTTACGTGTACAAGGTTTTTTCTAAATTAGTTTACTATGAGAACACCCCAGAGTAACATGTATTTTTTAAAGACAAAACGCAATGGAATATTATCAGGACTGGAGGACATACATCTTTCTGACCTCAAGGCACCTTCACACCCAATGGAGGCCTCTGTTGAGAATGCTGAGCAGGCTTCTAACCATGGGAAACAAAATGATGTCACAGAGGTCGCTGCTAAGCACCATTGTAAGCAGGGAATAAAAATGATGACATGGAGCCCCCAATGAAGAACCTTGATGAAGAGTTTGACATACGCATGTTAACTTAATTATGAAACAATCATTGTTGTTTCAGAAATAACATGTGATCTTCCATGTACAGGATGAAGCATTAGAAAGAGCTGAAAGAAAACTCAAACAGGATCTCAGTGGTATTCATAAGCTTTTGAAAGAGGTGGATGATATCTAGGGTGCTCCTAGTTTGGATAAGCAAATGCATTCCAAAGCCACCACAAGCCTTGAAGATTTCCAGGTGATGCATATTTTACCTATAATTGAGCAAGAATCTGCTAAAGGCTAACACGCGGTTTATTTCGTATGACAGATTCTGTTCAACAGACGGAGTAAGTAGCACTCTGTGAAGGCTACGGGATCGCAAGAGCCTGAAGAGCCCCGTGCCTTCGCAGATGATGACAGCCATGATGAATCCTTTTGAAAGCAGCAAGAAGTAAGTGTGGTTGAATCAACGCCACCAAATCTTGGGGGCGAAAATAAAAGTGTGGTATTGCAATTATTTAAGAATGACGAGTATGGTTCATACGATACTGAGAAGAACAAAAAGGAAAAACAAGACTCCATCAGAGTCTACAAATGATTCCGAGGACATGAACAATAAAAAGAGGAAAATCGGCTCTAGCAACTTAAAAATGAGGTCTGAAGTTACTGAAACCCAGAGGGACCAGCTATATGTGGTTCGCCAGGATTTCGTGGCGTCACTGGTCAACAGTACAAATAATGAAAAAAAATGGTCTTAGTTGATGACATTGTCGTGCTATCGAAGCATTTGCAATGCCTCACCCAAAAAGATGGATCTGAAGAAGCCGTATGGTTGGGTGACGAAGTAAGATATTTCACAAATTAGTTTATGAAGTCTCATTTTTGTACGATACAATTAACTTGATTATTGTTGTAGGTGGTTGATGCTGCGATCCAGCTCATGCGTCATGATGACCCAATTGACACAAGGGACGGCCAACTGGTTTATATTGAGAGGGTGGCCGGTGTCGCTAAGCTCGAAAGAGATGGTAGGATAGAGGAGTGCTACGAGGACGCTTTGGCAGGCATTCCTGGAACAACACAAGGCACCAACTACCTGAAACATGATATGGTATTTTAACCTGACTTTGAACAGATTTTTTTATTACTATACACGTTGATCTAATTATCTGTGGACTCCAGGTTTTCCTACCTACGAACAGCCAAAACGTCCACTGGTTACTTGTGGTCGTAAATCCCAGAAGAAAGGAGATTCAGGTTCTTGATTCACTTTTCCACTGTATGGTACCCAAAGAAGTACATAACGTGGTGAGAATTTCAACATATTTAATTATGACAAAGGATTTGACATCGTATGTAAGTATTAGTCGTAGGCAACTTCTCATCCCATTGGGCTTGCAGGTACGTGGGATGGAAGCACATCTGAGAGCAGCGAGGCGAGTCAATGCATGGGAAGACATTAACGTGACGCAATGGCCAGTACGGAACATTAATGTGCCAAAATCCGATGAGACGTCAGTCAAAAATATTAGCTTTTGTTTTTATTTTAGATTGTTAATATCTGAAATGTTGATCTAACAATATAAAATGTTGCAGTTCTTGTTGTGCACTGTACATGTTGAAGAACATCGAATTATTTACGGGACTAAAACTGAGGAAGCAATATGACGAAGTACGTATAGTAACACCTAAAATTATGTCATTTTCTGAAACTTATGGAACGATACTAACATATCCTTGCATGCAGGCCTACATCGAGAAATTCAGAAAAGAGCTACCTGTTGTGCTTATCGATTCACCCTACAACAAAATGAAATACAGCAATAGGTTCAAGCAATACCATGCTAGGCTATCGGATGCAGCTGCGGTTGAAGACGACAAAGATGCAAGCAGTTAGTCCAGCAGTGTGGAGTGTACACTTGGCCATAAAGCGATAGAGTAGGGTGTGGTTGGGTTTTAGTCCCGAAGAAGGTTTCCTAGCCGTGTTCTTAGTCCATTGCACATGAGTCAAGTTGTAAAACTTCAATAATGTTGGTTACAATATTTTGCTTGAAATAAATTTGATCTCTAAGGGATCTCGTAGAAATCTATATTTGCTTTTTACTACCATGTGTCAGTAATGGTGCCTGGGGCAACCCTAGAAGAATAATGGATTATCATATGTCTATTTTCATATGAGAAAAAAAGGTACGAGCATGAGCATAGCCTCACAACAAAAGAAAAAATACTGCCTGCTTCAACACGCAATCCCAGCTATGTCTCGTAGGCAGGCCGCAAAGCCAAAAAAATAGAGCATAGGATAACAAGAGTAAATCACGTACCATAGGGGGCCTCTGCAGGTGCTGCAACACTGAATTGAAGCGATCATCTTCAGGAGCACAGTGGTGTGGCCATGGTACATCCATCCTGCCTCGGGGAATCACATAGCATGTTCTGTCATAGCCCTGCAAAACAGAGAAAAAATTACTACTCCCTCCGTCCGGAAATACTTGTCATCAAAATGAACAAAAGGGGATGTATCTAGATGTATTTTAGTTCTAGATACATCCCTTTTTGTCCATTTTGATGACAAGTATTTTCGGACGGAGGGAGTACTTACTAACCTTGTCAAGTGTGTGCATGTAACAAATGTTGGACATAATTAAACACGGAAGAATGAAATGCAACATATGGAAGAATCGAATGATCATTCCTTTCTCTCTGCTTTTTGTGAGGATCATTACTCTCCCTTTAACAAGGCTAAAACATCATAATAAGAATTAACAGCAATCTTGAAAAGGTGGATATCCCATGTGAATCTAATTTTTCTTATAAAGCATATGCCAAGTCTGTTGATCCCAGTCCAGCAATTGCACAAGAAGAAGCGTGCATCATAAATATTGAGCAACATAAGCTATGAATTGTTTATAGTACATTCCAAAATTAATAGCATATCATCTCTATTGATCTCCAAATCTCACATATCAGCCAAATTGAAAGAATACATGTTGAATGCAACGATTGAACGTTCGTAGATCATGCAGTCGGGGTTGGACGAATGGGGCTGGCCGTCGAGGCCGGCCGCCGGCTTCATCTAGTCCCGCAGAACATGATCCATACCCAACCACCTTGCCATCGGACGAGATGCATGGCCAGATCAAAGCTGCAGCCATGGCTGAGAAATGATATGTAGAGGACGCAAACAACCAATTGGGGTGTGGGAAAGAGGTTGCCTATAACCTTGTGGCTATAGGCACCCGCATGGAGGACTGGGAGGTGGGATGGCGGCATGGCGCCGACTCTTCGCCGGCGGCCGACGCGGGGAGGGTAGTGGGCCTCCTCTCGTGTTCGTTGAAAAGGTGGTGCGAGATCGCGAGGAAATTAGGGTGGAGGAAGGGAGGGACCGCGACGCGCGGCTAGATCCTGCCAGCGAGGAGGGAGGGAGGGGCCGCGACGAGCGGCTAGATCCTGCCGGCGAGGATTAAAACCCTAGCGGCGGCGAGGAATAAACCCTAGCGAACGGGATAAAAATCGAACCGAAAATAACCCTGAAATTCGTACCAAGAATACCCTCGAAATATTTGAGAGGGAAAATCACATCAGTTCAAAATATTTTTTTCTCCCGAAAATGCCCTTCAGGTCTGATATAATACACGTGACATCGGTGTATTGCATCGGATTTGGACCGTCGAATTCGCTCCGACGGACGGTCCATATCGTCCGGATGCACTGTAAAATGACTCTTTTTTAAATGACGAAAATAAAAATATGTATGAGTTTTATTTGTATTACATCAAGTTTTTGTTAAGGTAATTTTTTCACGTCAACTAGAAATATAGACACTCCCTCCCTCCGAAAATACTTGTCATCAAAATGGATAAAGGGAATGTATCTAGACGTATTTTACTTTGAGATATATCTTTTTTTGTCTATTTTGATGACAAGTATTTTCGGACGGAAGGAGTACTTATAAGTTGAATTGAACATTTCACACCCACATGGCCACAAGGCCAAGTCCACAACTAGCCAGACGGAGCTCAACTAATCCGTCGAAGAACCCGGATCAGGATATTCAACCGGGCCATAAAGACCGGCCTAATTACTATATAAACACAAGGCTGAAGAGACTTTGCCTCAGAAAAGAAAAGACATGGCTGAGAGACATCTTATTCCGAAAGCAACTAACCGAGGGGAGCTCATTTTTCTTTCTCTTTTATTTGAGACAATGAGGAGAGCTCATTCGGGAGCCTCCCCAAGGATCACTTGGGGTGGGTTGAGAGCGAGCTCTCAGCCATGTGTAGCACTCTGGGCGCTCCGGATTTTATTTTATTTTTATTTTTTCACACGTGTTTTCGGTTTTTTAGATTGTTTTTTTGGTTTTCTTGGCTTCACCGTTTTCCGCCAGTTTTTTAATCTTTTGGACAGAAAATGTTGTATGAAAAAAGTGTTTTTTTTTCACTTCCACGGGAGGTACGGTTTTGCTTCCCGCGAGAGGCACGGACGTGCCTTCTCAGAAACAAAAAAAAATCTTCTTCCGCGGAAGGCACAGTTTTGCTTTTGCGAGAGGCATGATCGTGCATCTCGGAAATGAAAAAACATTTTATTTTTTTTCTTCCGCGAGAGACACGGTTTTGCTTTCGTGGGAGTCACAGTTGTGCCTGTCGAAAAAAAAACGTGTCTTTTTTCTTCCCTGAGAGGCACGGTTTTTCCTTCTGCGAGAGGCACGGTCTTACTCCCGCGAGAGGCACAACATCCATCCCTAGTCGGGTACAGTTTCCTTTATTTTTATCCCTTGTAGTTGTTACCCGAATTCGTGCAAGTGTGTCCGCACCCCCCCCCCCTCTAACTTGACGAGGAATCCATTCTCGCAAACAAACACACACCCTACACACACAGAGGAGCACCCCTTCGTGCATATCATACAAGACCTGAGTACGCGGGTCGAGGTCCTGCGAGGTACCCACTACTCGGAGTACCCTCCCACCAAAAAAAAGATGTGTGGTTCGGTGGTTCAACCAGAAATGCTATGCTTACACACAAGACTACCCCTCTTCCTAAAAGCTTCGTGGGGACCTGTACTACTTTACGATGACGGGGGACCGCCCTAGGGGGTTTACTGCACAAGGTCCCTGCAGAGGAAAAGCTTGATCCCAGTCAATAGAAGATGCTCAGCTCCGCACAACATAGGGATTGGCACACTTCCAGGAAGAATATAGAATAGTGCCTCTCGGAAACGGCTTTTAGAAAGGGAAAAAATGTGCTCTCAGTGTGGTTTCTTCGTCCGGTTTTTCTCGCCAAAGCCTATCAACATGGGATCTACTTTTGAAGATCTCGACGCGAAATCTAACAGTGATAACCGTTCGAGATTTGGATGCATGGTTTAAGAGATAAACCGTTCTGAATAAACGGGTCTACGAAAAAAGTAAAAACTCTCAGGTTGCGACAAGTGATGCACATGCAGTGTGCCACTTGTCATAACCTAGGAGGTGGAAGTGATCTTTGAAAATAGTACTCTTCAATTAGTGATTCCGTCTTATTCCCCGAGCTCCGTGCAAAAACTTGCCAAATCCTATTCAACACCCATCGTGCCGGTTAAACGCAGCGATCGAAATCATTAATCAAGGAATACTCCTTGCAACAAGTGACGGGCTACATGGGTGCCACTTATCGTAACCTTTGAGTTTTCCTTTTTTTAGATCTATCTATTCAAAACATTTTATCGCTCAAACCATGCATCCAAATCTCAAAACCGGACAAGAAAACAAACCGGTACCACGTTTTTTCCCTTTCTGAAAGAGGCACGACTATGCCTCTCGAGGAAGCAAATCTGTGTCTCTCGCGAAAGCAAAACCGTGTCTCTCGCAAAAGGGAAAAACACGTTCTTTTTTTACTTTTCCGAGAGGCACAGCCATGCCTCTCGCGAAAGATCCGTGCCTCTCGCAGAAGGAATAAAAAAACATGTTTTTTCGTTTTCGAGAGGCACGACCGTGTCTCTCACGGAAGGAAAAAAAACACGTTTTTGTTCCGTTTCCTAGAGGCATGGCCTCTCGTAGAAGGAAAAAAAGAAAATGTGTTTTTTCACACAAAAATAAATTTCAATTTTTTTTTTGTTCAAAAGCTAAGCAAGACCAGTGAAAAACCAAAAAAAATGGGGGAAAACATCTAAATATCCAAAAATCTATGCGGAAATATATTTAAAAATCCGGAGGTAGCGCCCAAAGTGCGACACGTGGAACCGGCTGAGTAACCGGCTCCCGAACAAGCGCTCCTCAATTAGTTGCTCTCGGCATCAATGCAAATAGGCACCCCCCCCCCCCCCCCCCACACACACACACACACACACCTCCATCGATGTTACATGGGTTGGCCCATTAAAATGTATACATGGAGTTTGACCTTTTTACGATATGGTTTTTTCTGGGTCGGTTTTGTTTGATTTTTTTCCTGTTCTTTCTTTTAGTTTTAAATTTATTTATTTTCTTTCTAAAAGTGCACGAACTTTTTCAATATCAACAATATTTTTTAAAAATCTATGAACTTCTTTTCCAAATTGATGAGCTTTTTTCAAAATCAATGAACTTTTTTTGAATATTGATGATCTTTTTTGAATTTGATGAACTTTTCTTAAATGGGAACACTAAATGGGCAGAGGCCCATAAGCGCAATTGTACTGTGCGCTAGAGGAGGTCTCCAAAATCTTTCCTCATCAAATAACCAAAGTACATGGGAGGACTGGGTTTCAAAGATTTTGAGCTTTTTAATCTGGCTCTTCTAGCAAAGCAGTCATGGCGTATTGTTCAAACTCCATAATCACTTAGTGCAAGAATATTAAAAATTGTTTATTTTCCTTTGGATAGAATTTTGAATGAAGAACTTGGCAGTCGTCCAAGCAAGATATGGAGAGCCATTTTGGAGGGACGCGATATATTGAAACAGGGGTTGATCAGGCAGATTGGTATTGGAGTTTTGAACCATATATGGAATGATAATTGGATACCGTGGGACGTTATGATGCGCCCCTTCGGTTGTCGGTCGGACAACCCCCCACATTTGTTTCTGAACTGATTGATCATACCACTGCTAAATGGGACAGAGTAAAAATGTTTGAGGCTTGCCGACCGCTTGATGTGCCAGCCATCCTCAGCATACCGTTGTGTACTAGGGATATGGATGATAGCTTGGCATGGAATTTTGAAAAAAAGTGGGAGCTTCTCAGTCAAATCGGGCTACAAAATGATGATTGCAACAAAATTAAGGAGAGAAGTTTGGTTAGATGGTTCCTCAGGATCATCGAGTAATGACAGAGACGCGACATCATGGAGATTACTATGGAAGACTCCAGTATCGGGCAAGATACATATGTTTCTGTGGAGACTAGCAAAAAAATCGCTGCCAATGAAATATGTCAGAGCACATAGAAAAATGTTTGTCACAAGCTCTTGTGCCTTGTGTGGAACTGCTCATTCGTGGAGGCATTCTCTTCTTGAGTGTACTATGGCACGATGTGTTTGGACACTAGTTGATGGAGAATTGGCAGAACATTTGTGCGAAACAATGGAACCTAGTGCAAGGCGATGTTTGTTCTCGGTGATCGACACACTCTCACATGAATCTTTTGTCAAGCTATCAGTGACATTGTGGGCGATTTGATGGCCCAGGTGAAGGAAATATGCCCTAGAGGCAATAATAAAGTTGTTATTGAAGGATATATGCCCTAGAGGCAATATTAAAGTTGTTATTTATATTTCCTTATATCATGGTTAATGTTTATTATTCATACTAGAATTGTATTAACCGGAAACTTAGACAAAACAAAGTACCCCTAGTATGTCTCTACTTGACTAGCTTGTTAATCAAAGATGGTTATGTTTTCTGACCATAGACATGTGTTGGCATTTGATGAACGAGATCACATCATTAGAGAATGATGTGATGGACAAGACCCATCCGTTAGCTTAACATTATGATCATTACAGTTTCATTGCTACTATTTTCTTCATGACTTATACATGTTCCTCAAACTATGAGATTATGCAACTCCCGAATACCAGAGGAACACCTTGTATGCTATCAAACATCACAACGTAACTGGGTGATTATAAAGATGCTCTACAGGTGTCTCCAAAGGTGTTTGTTGGTTGGCATAGATCAAGATTAGGATTTGTCACTCCGTGTTTCGGAGAGGTATCTCTAGGCCCTCTCGGTAATGCTCATCACTATAAGCCTTGCAAGCATTGTGACTAATGAGTTAGTTGCGGGATGAAGTATTATGGAACGAGTAAAGAGACTTGCCGGTAACAAGACTGAACTAGGTATAATGATACTGACGATCGAATCTCGGGCAAGTAACATACCGATGACAAAGGGAACAACGTATGTTGTTATGCGGTTTGACCGATAAAGATCTTCGTAGAATATGTATGAGCCAATATGAGCATCCAGGTTCCGCTATTGGTTATTGACCGGAGATGTGTCTCGGTCATGTCTACATAGTTCTCGAACCCGTAGGGTCCGCACGCTTAACGTTCGATGACGATTTGTATTATGAGTTATGTGTTTTCATGACCGAAGTTTGTTCGAAGTCCCGGATGAGATCACGGACATGACGAGGAGTCTCGAAATGGTCGAGAGGTAAAGATCGATATATTGAAAGGCTATATTCGGATCGGAAAGGTTCCGAGTGTTTCGGATATTTTTTGGAGTACCCGGGAGTTACGGAATTCACCGGGAGAAGTAATGGGCCTTATTGGGCCATACAGGAAAAGAAGGAGGTAGGCCAAGGGGAGGTAGCGCCCGCCCCCCATGGGTCCGAATTGGACTAGGGGAAGGGGGCGGCGCCCCCTTGCCCTTTCCTACTCCCTCTCTCTTTTCCTCTTTCCTTCTCTCCTACTCCAAAAGGGAAAGGGATTCCTACTAGGACTTGGAAGTCCTAGTAGGACTCCATACTCTAGGCGCACCCCTAGGGGGCCAGCCTCTCTCCCTCCCTCCTTTATATACGTGGGCAGGGGGCACCCCAAGGACACACAAGTTTCTCTTAACCGCGTGCGGTGCCCCCCTCCACAGTTACACACCTCGATCATACCATCGTAGTGCTTAGGTGAAGCCCTGCGCCGGTAGCATCATCATCACCGCCGCCACGCCGTCGTGCGGACGGAACTCACCCTCGTCCTCAACTGGATCAAGAGTACGAGGGACGTCATCAAGCTGAATGTGTGCTGAACGCGGAGGTGTCGTACGTTCGGTACTTGATCGGTTGGATCGCGAAGAAGTTCGACTACATCAACCGCGTTATTGAAATGCTTACGCTTTCGGTCTACGAGGGTACGTGGACACACTCTCCCCTCTCGTTGCTATGCATCTCCTAGATAGATCTTGCGTGATCGTAGGAATTTTTTTGAAATTACCGCGTTCCCCAACAGTTATTTTATATTTCCTTATTTCATGATAAATTTTTATTATTCATGCTAGAATTGTATTAACTGGAAACTTTACATGTGTGAATACATAGACAAAATACTGTGTCCCTAGTAAGCCTCTACTAGACTAGCTCGTTGATCAAAGATGGTTAAGTTTCCTGACCATAGACATGTGTTGTCATTTGATAAACGGGAGCACATCATTAGGAGAATGATATGATGGACAAGACCCATTCGTTAGCTTAGCATTATGATCATTCAGTTTTATTGCTATTGCTTTCTTCATGTCAAATACGTATTCCTCTGACTATGAGATTATGCAACTCCCGGATACCAGAGGAATGCCTTGTGTGCTATCAAATGTCACAACGTAACTGGATAATTGTAAAGATGCTCTATAGGTATCTCCGAAGGTGTTTGTTGGGTTGGCATAGATCAAGATTAGGATTTGTCACTCCGAGTATCAGGGAGGTATCTCTGGGCCCTTTCGGTAATACACATCATAAGAAGCCTTGCAAGCAAAGTGACTAATGAGTTAGTTGCAGGATGATGTATTACGGAACGAGTAAAGAGACTTGCCAGTAACGAGATTGAACTAGGTACTAAGATACCGACGATCGAATCTCGGGCAAGTAACATACCGATGGACAAAGGGAATAACGTATGTTGTCATAACGGTCCGACCGATAAAGATCTTCATGGAATATGTGGGAACCAATATGAGCATCCAGGTTCCACTATTGGTTATTGACCGAAGAGGTGTCTCGGTCATGTCTACATAGTTCTCGAACCCATAGGGTTCGCACGCTTAACGTTCGATGACGATATTGTATTATATGAGTTATGTGATTTGGTGACCGAACGTTGTTCGGAGTCCCGTATGAGATCACGGACATGACGAGGAGTCTCTAAATGGTCGAGAGGTAAAGACTGGTATATGAGATGATAGTATTCGGACACCGGAAGTGTTCCGGAGTGTATCGGGTATTTATCGGAGTACCGGAGGGGTTACCGGAACCCCCGGGGGGAAGATATGGGCCATATGGGACATAAGAGGGAAGCACACTAGCCCACTAGGGGTGGCGCGTCCCCCAAGAAAGGAGGCCGAGTGGGAGAAGGGAAAGAGGGGATCCCCCCCTTTCCTTCTCTCCTTCCTCTTCCCGTTTTCCCCCTCCGGCAAATATGGGGGGGGGGGCTGAATTGGGGAGGACCCCAAGTAGGATTCCTCCTACTTGGGGCGCACCCTTGCTCCTCCCCTCCCCCTCCCACCTATACAGCCACACTCACCCACCACGAGTGCGGCGCCCCCAACCCCCCCCCCCCCCCTAGTTTACACCCCGGTCATATTGTCGCGGTGCTTAGGCGAAGCCCTGCGCGGATCACTTCACCATCACCGTCACCATGCCGTCGTGCTGACGAAACTCATCTACTTCCTCGACACCTTGCTGGATCAAGAGGGCGAGGAACGTCATCGAGCTGAATGTGTGTAGAACTCGGAGGTGTCGTACGTTCGGTACTTGATCGGTCGGAGCTAGAAGAAGTTTGACTACATCAACTGCGTTGTCAAACGCTTCCGCTTTCGGTCTACGAGGGTACGTAGACACGCTCTCCCCCTCTCGTTGTTATGCATCTCCTAGATAGATCTTGCATGAGAGTAGGAATTTTTTTGAAATTGCATGCTACGTTCCCCAACACAAGGAGACGGGTTATTCATGAGGAGATCTACCAGACCCCTTCGGTCACTCATCATTTCATAAACAGATTTCTAACAGAGTTTGAGATAGTTCCCCAGAAGAAAGCAAGGAAACAAGCTACGCCAATGAGTACTAATTCAAGACCGAAAGCACCCTGCCGGGATACGCGAAGATTCATGTAGATGCCAGCCTAGCTCGTTCCGGCTTGGGGGGTTCTGCAGCAGCCGTATGCAGAAACGCAGACGGTCTTTTCTTGGGCAGTTCGACTATGGTCATCCATGGAGTTAAGGAGGTTGCAGCGCTAGAAGCGATCGCCTGTCGTGAAGCTTTGTATCTTGCTGAAGATTTGCTACTTCAAGATTTTATTGTTGCCTCCGATTCGAAACAAGTGATAAACGACATTGAAAAGGGAACGAACAGTACCTATGGACACATTATCAAGGAGGTCAAGCACCGAGCGTCAAACTTCAATTGCAAATTCATCTTTCGAAGGCCGAGCAACGAATACCGATGCAGATAGAATAGCTAAAATTTTGAATTCTCTGCATGAGGGGCGCCATGTTTGATTTCAACCTCAAGGTATTTTTTGCATCCCGCTTCATGTGGCTTTTGATCAATAAATTTTAGCTATTATCCTAAAAAAAGTTAGGGAGGAAAAGGAGAACTTTCCCCGTCGTTTCGCCGCCAATTACAGCCACACTTACCCACCACGAGTGTACAGTCAGAGATCCACTGCCGTGACTCACCTTCCCACACCCACGATTTCGTCGAGCACCTCGCGAGCAAAGCAGGCAGACGGCGGACGGATAAATCATGGAGGAGACCGGCGCGAGCGCGGCGGCCGTAGTCCCTCGGCTGTTGGCGGCGAAGGAGGAGTCCGGGAAAAGCTTCTCGGACATCGCGGCCGAGACGGGGCTCAACAACGTCTACGTCGCGCAGCTGCTGCGCCGACAGGCGCAGCTGAAGCCCGACATGGCGCCCGCGTTCCGGGCGGCCGTCCCAGCGCTCACCGACGAGCTCGTGGAGCTCATGATGCGGCCGCCTTTCCGGTCCTACCACCCGGACATCGTCCACGAGCCAGCCATATACAGGCGCCTACCTCGTGCCGACCGCCCAGTCTTGTCCCACTCCCAAGGCCCTTGTAGTTATCTCCGATTTCCATCTCGAACTCGGTGTAGGGGGCGTGCGATTACTGCCAGCTACTTCAAACACTACCTATAGCGCATGATATTGTAAAACAAAGTGATAGCTTAAATGTCAGCGAAAAAATGGAAGAATATTGGCTCTTCTGCTGAATCTGAATGAAGACATGACGAGGGAGGGAAAGTTGCTAAAATTCCACAATGTTTAACAAACAGCAACCTTCTCCCATCCAGCTCTTTGGTATTTGTGTCAACTCTAATCTTCCGTTCTTTGTATAAAGTATAAACTCAAATGGGATGTTCTGTACCTAAGTTCTTACTCAAGAGGAGAAGAATAAACTTTACCATAGCCTGTTGATAGTTTTGAGTCTTGATACTGATGCCTCTGTCTTTCCTTGGAATCTCTAGCTTCTGTACTTTGCTTGTTGCACTTGATAATCCACTTTGTTGACAACAGTCTGGCACAGTTGTACCATGCTGTTTTTGTCCAGACTAGGTGTATCACTATTTTTCTTTGTTGCTAATCACATCGGTTTAGCTTCTTTTGTTCCAATTTATCCAGATGGCACATTATTTCCGGGTTGCACATGTTTCATTGATGCTTTCCCTTCGCACAAATGTTTCACTTAATTATTGGAGTGAAGATACATTTCACTGAAATTAATGCTACAATATGGACTAACTTTGTTATATTATAATGTACACAGATTGAATGAAGCTGTTATGCATTTTGGAGAGAGCATCAAGGAGATCATCAATGAGGATTTTGGTGATGGAATGTAAGAAACCGACCTATACGTAGTTGCATTAGTTCCTGATTGCTAGGCATGAGAAATGTTTATTGATAAAGTGTTACTTTGTTGCTTTCTCAAAAAGGAGAGTGCTACTTTGTTGAATTTGTGCTGTGCTTATTGGACCCATGCACACTTTTGTTGCACTTTTCGATTTATTTCGTGTCTATAAATAATGGTGTTCTACTGTAACTTCGAATTTCTGTTAGAACTTGAGATGATTTAGATTCTGTCATTTGTTTGCGTGAAAAAACAGTTGTATTCCAAGCCTGTCTGAAATGTGGGCATCTCTCAATTCTTCTTTTTTTTTGCGGGTAGTGCATCTTTCAATTCGAAGGATGTATTTTTCACTGGATCTTTGTTCAATAATCTATAATACTCCAAATAGTATTATGGAGATTGCAAAATTGATCTGCCTGTCTTATTACTCTCAATAATCTTTCCATGTCTTATTGCTTTATTTAAATGCTTTCAATTGCAGCATGTCGGCTATAGACTTCTACTGTTCAGTTGACAAGATTCAAGGGGCTGATGGAAAAGATCGTGTGGTGGTCACATTTGATGGGAAGTATCTGCCTTACACCGAGCAGGTCTGTTACTTTTTTTGGAGGTTTCTTTTGTTCCTGATAAGCCAATGATGCTTAGTTTGCATTCATAGGTATATGAAGCAAGTGCCTTCTGTACGGAAAATTTTGGAACATAGTGATGAGTTTACCTGCTTGAAGTGATGCTTGTTCGGTTGTTCCTGCCAGTGATCCATTAGTAAATATGACTACCAGTGGATATTAGTAGATAGTTATTGAGTGTGGAGGCAGTTAAAAACTAATTATGATAATCGTTTTATGTTTTAAATCATGGTTTATCACACTACTTGCTCATTTGAATTTAGCAAGCAGTTCTAAGCATACAATTTTGTTTTCCACATATGCAGAGATCTGAACATATGATGTCAAGATTGAACCGGAATGCATCTTGAGATAGCTGGTGTTACGAAGAGGATGTATGTTCATGGTGTAACACATTGTGTATTGCCTGATTCTACTTTGGACTTGGAAAAAAAAATGAATAATGGCTTTTCTGGCATGAATGACCGACAAATAAACGAACTTTCTACATGTATGCAGAATAATTTGTTAAAAGTGTAGTTTATATCATCATTCTTCGCTTTGTTAAGTGAATTATATTTTTCATGAATTGTTTAGCCTGCGGTTTGATGTGCTGAAATAAAAATGTTTTCCCTAGGAAATGTAATTTGGTGGAATATTTCATCGTGTGCCCTTTGACCCCCGACATGGACCATGCCGTTGAGATGACAAGTGTTAAGTCATTGGTTTCGGAATTGGTTTGGGGAGGTAGAAGATGATGTTGGATTGTTGGGAACAAATTTCAGATGAAAGATCACCATCCATGCTGCTGTTAGAAACCATCCTGACTGAGCCTTTTTTCTTTCAAAGAAGGATTGGGACATACCTACAGGGTTGGCTCTCAGGCGCATCTGCTCCCTTGGTGAACAGTAAAGTCAAAACAAAATAGAAAAAATCAGAACAAACTGAAGTTTTTTGCATGGAAGATATTCGAGTGGATGATGTCCTTCTCAAATTCATCATGATTGGACATCTAAGTAGAAAAAGAAACAAAATTGGGGTCTACGAGAAAGTTCACTATTTATGCATTGTCCAGACCGATTTTGACTTTTTTGCCACGAGCTCTCTCATACTGCCTTCATCCCAAAACTCTTGTCTTAGATTTGTCTAGATACGGATGTATCTAATCTAAGACAAGAATTTTGAGACGGAGGGAGTATGTCATAACAGGTGAAATTTTGCCCGGACATCAGGCACTCAAACATCTTATTTGCTACTCCTTCCATTCCAAAATAGATGACGAAACGGAGGGAGTAGTATTTTTTGAGTTTACTGTTTATCGGGAACAGATGAATATTCAGCGTATTAACAAGGCTGCACTCAAGTACCAAAGCTACCGAGAGGTAAGAAAAAGTGAGGCCACTAATATTTACGTCAGATGTGTAACTTGTCCCTAATATTTTCATCAAACCTGGTTGTATTTTCTAATATTATTAAGGTTGTGTGCTGCTGACTTCTAATTACTTTGAAAAAGGATGCTTCATTAATTAGGAAATACACTTTGGCTCATGGGTATAGGAGCACCTTATATGGGAAAAAAATAGGAAATCCAAAAGGTCAAAAAGTTCTAAATCTTTTTTAGAAACAAACTTGACCTTCTATTGTACTCGCATAAAAACTTTCGCCAAGAAAAAACTCCCGTCAACTTCAGGGCAAACAAAAAACAAATTTTCAAGGACAAAAAGCATGAATAGTAACCTGTATATAGTGTTGTTTCTTTTGGCCCAAAATACCACTAAAATCATTCCTTGGCGAAACTTTATTTTTTTGACATTTTTTGGAATTACTAAAAATATCCATATCAGGTGCGCCTAAACCTGAGAGCCAAAGGTGCTTGTCCAAGCAGAAGGTACTAGAGAATACAGATATCACAGTCTTGGAACGGGTTTCATTTAGTTGAGGAATTGCCTTCTGCAACGTGTATATGTAGCAGCTAGTGGTAAATGTTTTGACTGTGCAACAGTTCTATGGCCGCAGCCACAACCCCTTTCCCTTCCGAAAAGATGTCAAGTGCAGGTTCCTCAATCTTCCTCTGAAGGAGTTTGTCCAATTCACCTCTTAATCTCTGTCAAGTAAAAGGAACATCTCTCATTACAGGAAAAAAAATGGGTTTAATGCAATAATACTCTCTCCGTTCCTAAATACTCCCTCCGTTCCTAAATATTTGTCTTTCTAGGCATTTCAAATGGTTACAACATACGGATGTATGTAGATATATTTTAAATTGTAGATTCACCCATTTTGCTTTGTATGTAGTCACTTGTTGATATCTCTAGAAAGACAAATATTTAGGAACGGAGGGAGTATTTGTCTTTTTAGAGATTTCAATGGACTACCACATACGGATGTATATATAGACATATTTTAGAGTATAGATACTCATTTTGCTCTGTATGTAGTCACTTGTTGAAATCTCTAGAAAGACAAATATTTAGGAACGGAGGGAGTATTATTTACTCCCTCCATCTCATAATATAAGAGCGCTTTTGACACTACACTAGTGTCAAAAACACTCTTATACTATGGGACGGAGGGAGTACATAAATATCCGGTATTTCTCCATCCATAGCCAAAGCAAACCAGAGCATTAATCGGGTAAACTGAAAATTTTAGCTGAAAAATAAGCTATTTTATTCACTGAAATGAACTTCAGTCATTCCAACTACTCCCTCCGTCCCAAAATTCTTGTCTTAGATTTGTTTAAATACGGATGTATCAAGTCACGTTTTAGTATTAGATACATCCGTATCTAGACAAATCTAAGACAAAAATTTTGGGAAGGAGGGAGTACTATGATAACCACACCAAGCTTACGGTTATACGAACTAAGCTTGTATAACAAGGAATCTAGATCAAGCAACAAGTACAGACACAAAATTACCATTAAAAGAACCGACAGCTAAAGTTTCATGTCACCTCTTTGTTGCTGAACGAACACTCGAATTTACTTAACACTATATTTATAAAAGAGAAAAGGTTCAAGAAGCAAGCTATTGTTGAGAAGTTGGTCATACCTGGATCAACTCTATGATACGCTTTGGTGCAGAGAAATGAAGATACCCCCCAAGCATCTCAATGCCTTCTCCGGTGTTACTTGGACTTAAGGAACCACCAAAAAGTAGAAGAGCATAATCTGATATGTTTGTGGAGTCCCTCACATAAATGCTAGCAGTTTTCACCTTCTCACTGTAAACCAGATAAGGCAATGGGAATTGCTGCACTCCTGCATTGACTGATGATGGGTGAATGTCCACCTTTCCGACATCTTTGGTGTAGAATGCTGTCCTCTTGCCCCGTCTTTTGCACTGTATGACATTTGGGTAAAGCCCAGCACATAAAACAGCAGAAACCATCTCCAGATCCTTGCCATAATGGTTATATGCCTGAAATTTTAGCACGGAATAATCGTAATGGAAACTGAAGCTCTTCAGTTGAAAAGTAGATAAAATGGTGCACTGGAACGAAAAAACATAGATAACTACATAGGTCACAGAATTACTTATGGAATGCAAGAGAGATCTAGGGTTACAAACCTTCACTCCTCTTGTCTTACTAACAAATCCAATATCAGAAAGTAGATCAAAAAATTGATTTCGCATGTCATCCATCATCTTCAGGGTCATAGGAGACAGAAAATTTTCCCAACAGAAGGAACGCTCCCTTCCACTGCGTTTTGCTTCCTTCCATGCTTCAAATGCCTTAAGAAGGGCAATATGATCACTGGCAAAAGAGGTCGCAGGAAACTATCAGTGTGCCTTAAACAACTTCAGCGTAAAACTTTTTGCAGGCGATGCTATCATTGGCAAGTGATACTATGCGCTCCCTATCCTGGTTCTATCATTCCATATCCTGTGACTCCTCCTGGGTCAAGCTTTCTAGCATGTAGCAACCAGTAAATAATACTCGCCCCGTTTCACCAATGCCCTGGACTAGGCCCCTTTCCAATACTCACTCCGTTTCACCATATGTCCTGGACTAGGCCCCTTTCCAATATACATGTCCATTGAGGAAATCAAGAGTGTAGTTATTGCATTTTTTGCGTTTGTACCTGTTAGAGTTATATTTATGATGCCCTTTGGCTTTCTGTATTTTGGCCTTTGGCCTCCCACCTGTACTTGTATATATGATGGCTTTGGCCTCCAGATAATGCTAAGTTGCATGTTCCTAACATGGTATTAGAGCTTTAGTTTTTCTTTTAGCACATGCAACTCGTGCTCTCTTGATCCAATCTCTCGCACCGCCGTCCAGCTTCCGGACGGTTGCCGTCCGACCCCCACGATATCTTCCGCCAGATCCCGTTGCCCTCGTGCGGAAGTCTACTGGAGTGTCGCCAGGCCGCCTGCCTGCTGCTGGAGGAGGAGCGCAGCAGCCAAGGATCCGCCCGCCTGCTGCTGGTGCTTTGCTAGGCACGGCGCGTGGTCTCCGCCCGTATGGTCAACACCACTGCATCAATCAGCCGCCTGCTGCTCCCGGTTTTTCCTGTCGCCGGATCCGCCCCCGGCTGAATTGGTCCGACAGTTGCGGGTCCCTCTGCCGCAAGTCAGCCGACTGGCCGCGGCCTCGCGGCTTCTACGCCGGCCGCCGCCTCCTCCCGGCCCGCGGCTTCTCCGTCGACCACCTCCTCCTCCCAGCCCGTGGCCCTGCGAATTTGACGGGGATTTGGCCACCGGCTTCCCAGGCTGCCGTCACCGGCCGCCGGCCCCATCCGCCTGTCGCCGCTGGCCGCCCGTTCGGCCCCGCCCTCTCCGCTTCCTAACAGTACCTCTATTTAATTGCTTTGCAAACTGCTTATTTAAGGTTATCATCTATTAAAATATCCTTAGATTTAGTGATTGCTTGGCTTGTGCGCATGGTAGGCTGGGGACAGATATAGTGAAACAGGGGGAATGCTACATAGGCACCATAAATGAAGCAGCACTTGATGGTACTGAAGAAATAACAGGCAAAACAACATCAAACTAAAACCATAATTTCTGTAATATTGGTTGTCAAAAAACACTTCTACATGCTTCCTCACGAAATATCAATGTGATATAAGCTTATAAAAATTACCTGCAGGAGTCACCAGCAAATGATCTTTTGACAGCATCTGCTTCTTCTTTTCTATCAATTGGGAGCACAAATGGATTACGATAAGCAAGAGCAGCAGCAATTGTTAATGCAGGATCCAGGCACTGGAAGACGGATCCAATGAGCAGCATCTTTCCAATGTTTGGATCCAGTGGTAGTGTACATAGATGTCGTCCTGCATAAATCAAAGAAGTTGGGCAAAAATAAATAAAAACACATACAATAAAATTTAAGAAGTAGTACAATTGAACGGTGGCAGTAAAACTTTGTACCTAAATAAGTGAGCTCCTCCAAATCATCCAGTGCTCCAATGGTTTTCAGAAGCTCAATTGCATTCTTAACAGAGAGCGGATCTGGGGGTTGCAGTGACTTGGCTAAGAAAGAAGCAACTGCTCCAAGCTGTAAGCTTTTGATAGTAAGGCACAGTTCTTGCAGAGGCGTCCTAAGAATTTCAGGCAGCTGAAACTGAGGCATGGCGTCATGAATGACTTTCGGGTACAACCTATAGCAAACACCTGGCTGAACACGGCCTGCACGGCCTCGCCTCTGTGTAAATTAGGAAAGTCATCAACGACAACTGTTATTGGATATTCAGTTTTGCCAGAAAAGTGGGTAACATGGTCCATGGTAACGTACCTGATGAGCAGAGGCTTTTGATATCCACGATGGTAGAAGGCACGCTAGCTTATTCAAGGCATCATAACTTGTCTCCTTCGCTTTACCACAATCAATTACATACACAACATCATCTATTGTAATACTGCTTTCTGCAATATTTGTCGCCAGAACAATTTTTCTGCAAATTACATATGTAGTAGATATAAACAGTTAATGGCGTTAACCATTAGGATTTAGGACAACTTGCTCAAATGAACTTAGAACTTGTTGCACGAGTAGATAACAAAGAACAAATTGCATTGATTAAAAAATAAAATAAAATATCTATTTAACAGCACACGATAATAATAATAAAACCTACGTCAAATGTGAGGGTAAGAGAGAAAATAGCTTAAGTGGCAGCAGATAGTTTAAAAGGAAACTGAGAGGGAAAATGTGGAAGTTGCTATATGGCATATGTAAAATCATCACCAAATTTTTGTACTTTCAGTAGCTCTAGCTCCTTCCCAGCCATAATTTTACCTACGGGCTTGCTAACACATACTTCTACCATTAAATACACTGCCACCAATGGAGGTGTGACACTGAGAAAGTGAGAAGTTATGCAAGTAGGAAGACAGAAGTATGTCTGCAACACATTACCCATATGTAAAAGCAAAATCATATCCATAGCACATAATCCAGATCAAATGTTTCTATATAATACACCTAGGTGACTAATTACCTCATATTATCTGGTGCTCTGTCAAAAATTTCACGCTGATTAACAGTTGGCATAGAGCCATGCAGTGGGAGAACTAGGAATTTATTGGAATTGCCAAGCAGATTATTCCCTTTAATCTTGTCCAAAAGTTTTGAAATTTCGTCCCAACCAGTAAGGAATACAAGGATTGCACCTTCTCCTTCATGACGACAGATATACTCAATCGTACCTTCCACCTAAAAATGTCAACATAAAGTAATAAATATTAGCAGCATAGATAGGTTACTAAATGGTATTAGGATGTCATGAAATGCAGGTTATTTTTCAGAGAGGTATCAAGTGCATCACACAACTAGGCGACATCATAAATCACTTCTGGTTTGTGGTACCAAATTCACATGAAAAAAATCTGGGAGAAAATTGTCTAGATGCATTTCTTGATTTACTATAAGTCCATAACTATGTATATGATGGATAGCAAGCTTCTTGTTTTGGTCTCTTCTAATTTATTATGAGTGAAGTTAAAGTTACAAAGGGTGAAGAAAATTCTTAAAGCACTTCTCACTAGTTTCCACCATGTTTGCAGACAGAGAAGTTCCAATATTTGCATCATACATATCAGCACATAACTACATGTATTTGCGTCTAACAGTAGATATTATACTATTCCATGTGTTTCCTTATGCCCTTTCCCTTCTTGATCAATTTCAGTAACGGGGAAGTTGATCCAGTACATCTGTTAATACAAGAATAAGCCCTTCCGATTCCGATACCAAAGAAGTTGGTCCAAGACCATTAGATCTGCTAATACCTAATGGAATAATTAACAACAGGCAATTAGCTGGTCATTTTTAGAAACATCGCTGATATATCTCCACTTAATTGCAATCACTCGAACATATATGGAACTGGATCTCCTCCACTAAACTCCCAATATCTAAGGACTTCCAGGTTTCATCTACTAGTGCGATCAAATAAATGCACATGAAAATAACCAGTTCAGATCTGAGAATACATACAAGGCTCAAATCCAGTTCAGTGACAGACCAAGCTTCAAGGGATTGCCTTGTTGTAATGCTGTAATTTCCATATTCCTTACTAATGTCGACATCCTGGGAAAAAAAAAGTGAGCAACCAAAACTATTGACCCTCCTAGTTTTAAAGGATAGGGAATCAAGCATGTCTGACTTTTTGCAATATGTTTTCCACACTTCAGTTTAGTGTTAACAAATGAGTTATCTGCATTAGCAACAGTAGAGCTAAATCATCTAAATATTGGCCATCTCAGAACTTTTGATCCCTGACATCAACACTGAATTACGAAGCTACAACGGGCAAGATTAGAAAAGTAACTCAAGTTTACCTCGAAAACATCAGCCAATGGATCATTCTTAACTGAAGCAAGTCTCTTTTTTCTTGAATTTCCTTGAAAATTATCACGTTCAGACTTGATTTTGTATTGGGTCTTTTCCAAAATATCTTCCAGAAATAACTCAGCAACAGGAAAAGTGAACCCCTGCTCAAAACACCTCGATGTAAGTATAATGCACAAAAATCACTTCAACGGGTACCGTTTACGAAAGGTTACAGTACCGGAATATGCATAATTGGGGCATCTCCAAAGTATTTGGAAAATAGTTCAGCATTTATTGTTGCACTCATCAATACAAGGCGAAGGTCAGGACGCCTTGGCAGAAGGTCCCGTAAAATGATGATGAGAAAATCTTCATTCATGCCACGTTCATGAATTTCATCAACTAGTAAATGACTTACACCAACTAAGTCTGGCTCCTGAACCTGCGACATATAGTGTTTGCATTGAATGTAAGTGCAATAACACCAAAATGACTGAACATTTGGAAATTAAACAAGCAATTCAATTTGATTTGCCAAATCTCAAGATGCACTATAGTTTATAGCAAATGAAGACCCCTGCAGTAAATATCTTTGCATAATTAAGGTCACATGTGTACATGTTAACAGTAGCTACAGTTGTGATATGATTGGATCATTGGAGTGCTAGAAATCACACAATATTTGACTAGTTTTGGATACATCTTCTGTAAAGGAACCAGGATCATGTGCATGGGTGATCAAATAATTTGCACAACAAAACCTCAATTCTTTCACATCTCAAAAAAGAAAAAAACTATTGTGTCCGCTTGTGTCAAAATCGAGAAGTGTCCATTGCCAGTGTAATCTACTTTAGTCGAGAAGTATTCAATTTCCAATACTCAGTTTCACAATATCTTTCATCACACCACCGCCCACCGTGCACCCAGATCAAGGAAACACTAAATCCAAGATAAAGTTAATAAAAAATGGCATACACTAGAATCAGAATGTCGTGCTACAACCACTAAACATCTTCCAAAGCATTAAAGTAGAGATAGATAGTAGAGACCATGAATTACACTCTTGGTTTCCCCAATGGACAGATATTTTGACAGAGACTCGCCAGAGTAGTTTAAAAAATCAGACCGCTGAAGCTACTGGTTCGCAGGTCTAACCGCCGGCACAGAAAGTTTGATAAAGGCAAAAAGAAATATTATAGCTCATTGATTTTCAAGTTTATAGAAAATTTGACTACGTGAGCTACTCTGTTCTTGGCCTCGGGGAAGTCTCCGTTTCTATTGAGGGGATCAAGAGCGTGATTCTTGCAATATTTGCACTTTTGACCCTATTTAATTGCTTCCCGAATTGCTGATTGGTTGTAGTGTGTTAGTTAATTCTTGTATTAAGTTATTTTAGATTTAGAGCATCCTTGGGATGTGCACATGGTGGGCTGAGGACAGATATAGCAAAACAGAGGGAGCAGGTAATAGAAGTTATACTGGCTAACTTAGTCAAAGCAATGCAGGCAAGTTGGTGGTGGGCCTCCAAAGTCCAAACATGCATGGGAAGGTGGGGCAAGGGTCTTGCATTTGATTCCTGCGTGTGGCAACCCGTTAACCAGTAGTTGAATCACTGTTTTTATGGGTAAAACGGTCTTTTAAGAGGACTGAACCGGTCAAGGTGCCACTCGGTTTTTTCTGGTCAGATCGCTGGTCCGGTACAGTTTTTAAAACTAGGCTGCCAAGGCTAGTGACAGTTATAGCGAAACAGAGGGAGTGCTGAACATGCAACTGCACCACGAATTCAGATCATAATAGCCATAGGCTTTGTAATGTTGCATATATAATGAAGCTTAAATTCCTTGGAGTATTTGAATAAACCTGGAGAAAGATTATACAGCTACAACCATATGCATAAATCAAGCTACGATCAAACCAAAAGTTCTAAGATACGCAGAAAGCAATAAATGGACAACAAACAAAGAACAAGGCGATATATACAATTCACAGTAAGAAAATCGACAAAACAAACAATGCAAAAATGACGTGGTGTGGTAAGTCACTCATGCATATGCAAATCTATCTGTCAGTCATACCAGTTTTCGAAGCAAAACTCCTGTCGTGCAGAAGAGCAGTCGTGTTTGTGTGGAACGTTTTGATTCAAGGCGAATCTGGTATCCAACAGTCTCACCAAGCTCTTCGCCTCTCTCAGATCCTACACGTGCTGCAACCGATATGGCAGATATACGGCGGGGTTGAGTACATATTATGCTGCAATCAGCACCACGAAGGTTATCTATCTCCTCTTCTAGTATGAACTGCGGAAGCTGTGTTGTTTTACCACAACCTGTCTCACCAGATATGACCAAAACCTGAAACAGTAAAGTCAGTAAGAAAAGGCCGTAATAACAAGATCAACTATAGAGCCCAACTGTATAGGCAGTATTAAGAATATAGTAATGAATATCACCAGATAGCAAAGATGAACAAAAATAAACGACAGTGTGACCTTAACTCTGCCAGCATTAAGTACAAAATATCTAAACCTGTGACACTGACTTGACCATGAGATTCAAGTTAATTTAACTGCGCCAAATCATTCAAAAAACTAGCAACCAATTTTACTGGTTACTAAGGATATAAAGCAGAGTGTTAGGAAAACACAGTTTCAGTATATGATGTCACGTGCTAGAATTGGTACCATCCCTAAAGACTGATTAGTGACAAGGTTCAGGGTATAGCTCTGAGGAAAGAGGGCTGATTCACCAAGGTGATGGGGATTGAGAGGGAGAGTAGGTTCGGGAGAACATAAGATCTTTGCTGGTTTATTCACGTTCACTGGATAATCCATATGGTGTACATGGTGTACCTTTTATAGAGAAGACTGGACTTGATGCCTAGGAACAGAATCCTGATTATCCTAACAAACCATAGCTTTATCTTCCTAACTAAATGGATCTCTTTCCTAGCTAAATCCTTACTAACTGCATAACTAATGGGCTAAGGGCTGAATGCACGCCTCTGACATTACACCAGCCCTTTTGAACAGCTCATCCTCGAGCAGTGGTTGCCACAGTTGGAGGCTTAGAGCCCAAGGGAGTCCCCCAAGTTGTTGATAGATTCCACCTTCGTCTCGTGGGGCTAAAGCAAAACAACCAAGCTGCATACATGCATTTATGTGGCCCAGTTTGGAGGCCTGCTTGCTGCTGTTCATTGTGTTGACCTGCATAGGAGTTGTGTGATCTGCCCCTTTGTTCGAAGTAGAAGCTCAAGCCCAACAAGGAATTCCCATGAGCCTTAGGGTTTGGATGAAGGGACACAAGGAATGGTTCATCACTTGCTGCCAGCATAAAGAGCTGTGACACTGCTGCTACCCTATGGAGGAGTGTCGCTGCAAACAGAAGCATCGTCACTGGCTTGGGCAGAGCAGCCGTTGCTTTGAGGAGAGACATCTCGCTCTCGTGGCTGCATTCCAGCTGTTGCTGCTAGGAAGGGTACAACCGCCACTGCTGGCTGTGTGGCCACCGCGAGAGAACTCTGCCACCACTGCTGTTGTGTGCATCACTGCCATCGAGATTGATTGCATGGCTGCCTCTGGAAGGCACTCCATCACTGTTGCTGGAGTTTGCCCTGCCGCCGCTGCAGGTTGCACTACTGCTGCTTCTTGTAGGTGCAGGCTTTGCTGCTGCCCGTAGACGCGGGAGTGGACTATGTTGTCCTCCAGATGGCCAGAAATTTCAGCGATACATCTGTCTGGAGTGGCTTGTGGAGGCCAACCACGAGCAGATCCACCTAGTGCCACTCGGAGAGCCCTCAGCACCTGCATATGAAAGTGAGAAATTGCTCAATGTACTCATCCACCGCACAGGTCTGCTGCATAATCTTGATGGTGCCAAGCAGTTGGGATAGCGCATTTGCTTCCCCTTGTGCTCCTCCCGCATTCGCCTTGCCTGCCCTTCCTTTTGGTCGAAACAGCTTTGCCCAACGTATCTGTCAGCTTGGATTGGTTTTCACCTCGAGTGTTGGTGGATAGGGTCATAGGGTCATGGGAGGTCGGAGAGCTTGCTGTTGACAATGCCCTCCAGGTCTCCACATCTTCCTGGGACAGACGATCCCAATGCCTTGCACGTGATGCTAGAATTGGTACCCTTGCTAAGACTAGTCAATGTGAAACGGTTGACGGTAAAGCTCTGAGAAGCGAGGGTTGGTCGGCCATGGTGTCGGGGATGAAAGGGGGAGAAGGTTGACGGCGGGAATCTTTGCTGGTTTATTCTAATTTATTGGATAATCCATATGAGGTATACAGTGTCCCTTTTATAGGGAAGACTCAACTTGATGCAAAATCCTCCTAGCACACCATATCTTTAGCTTCCTAACTAAACCGATCTCTTCCAGTCTTCCCTAACAAAATGGATATCCTTACAAACTACATAGCCAAATTGTATTTATATCACTAGTGGGCTAAGGGCTGAGAATCTTTGACAATGTATGTGAATATATTCATCTAAATAGATCAAACTTGGAAACATCTTATAGTTCTTACTTCGTACCTGATTAGCTGCTACTGCTTTCAAAAACTCCTCTCTTGCTTTGAATGCTGGTAATTTTTCCCTGAAAGACTGCATTGATCTAGCACTTGGCATCATCTGAAACAAAATGTAGATGATGCAACTTTAGAATTTAAGGTTGCTCAATGTTCGATATTGATGGGGTTTGAGACAGTCACTAGAAAAAACACTGGTGATACCTTTTTTGATCTCTGCATATCCCTAAGCTGAAAACTTAGCTTCTGTTTATCAACATATGTTGTTGATTCAGCTACTGATGTGGATGTGCTGGGCAAAGATTGCCTCATTGAGACAGTGGATGTGCTAGCAGAAGCATTGTTTGACTGTGCCCTGGACAAAAGGTTTTCCACTCGTCTCTCTGTCTCATTGGACATCTTAATCTGTCCATAGTTCAAACACAAGTGTCAGTAAAAAAAACACATATATTGGTGTCCACTGTCACAAAGACACTGCATAACACCTCGTTTTGTGATGATCCATGCCTCTCATCAAGATCTGCTCGGTAATCAGGCAGTGGCACTTTGCTGAAAACAAGTGTCTTCCCTTTGTTGTATGCATTGCTATCTTCCCCAGGTTAAAACACAAAATAGAGAAACTATAATTCATCAGATTTCAAGTGTGATCAAAAGGTATAGCACAAAAGGCATAAAATGATCAACGTGAGAAAGTCAGATAGTCCTTCGTGTACAGGAGACATAACAATTAGAGTTAGTTGTAAATTACTTAATTTTGGTACCATCGATGAACTGATGACAGGAAGAATGTTGCATCTATCAATGGAAGTTAAGCATGATGGCGATGAGAGAAATAAGGCGCAGAATAGGTGTGCCGTCCTTACAAGTAAAGGCCGTGTCTCTGAGCAATATCTGCAAGTGTATTCTGTCCATCACGTCCGAAATTCTTCTTGACTACTAACTCCTGCTGAGATCCTTCTCTTAATTGCCCAATCGTATTCCACCACTCATGCTCATCGACTTTTTCCACCTGATCATTAGGCATTCACAAGAGTGCAGATCTTAAAAAATCAACTTAGACAAGAGCGGAAATTCTGTATGTAGTATATAACTTTAAGAAATTGGACAACTCAGTAAAGTCTCATGGGCCTAGTCGCCTAGACCTTGTGTGACCATACCATTGGGATGGAAATTAAGTAATTAACATAGTTGAAACATGTTCCTAACAACACATTTGTACAGAACAAACATAAGAGGAGATGTGATGTATGTAGTCTAACTCGTGATTGTTCAAACTTCTGACAAGTAACACATCGGACAGCTAACTCCATGTGGGACCATTGCAGTATGTAGAATTGTAGGCTTTCACTCGATTGTCATGGCAGCAAATTAGCGATGACCCTGTGGACCAATCTACGGACCTAGATGGACGTTAGCTACATGATGATTCCAAGCTTTCGTACAAAAGAAGAACACATTCCGAATCATAAGATACGCATGACAGCATGGAGCCACCACACGAAATACAAACTAAACAAACAGAACATCATCCAACCACGACGATGCGCACCGGAGTAGAGCCCTCACCTCTCCGTCCATCTGCCGCAGCCGCTCGGCGCGCCACTGAGGATCCCACCATCTCTGCTCACCACGGCCCCCGCCGCCGCCGCCACGGCCTCCTCTGCCTCCGCCGCCGCGCCCGCGCCCGCGACCACGCTGGGAGTTGGTGCCGCCGCCGCCGCCGCGCCCGCCGCGATACATGTTGGGAGCAGCTGCTGCGGTTGTGAGCGCCCTTAGGTTTCTGCGGGTGGTGGTGGCCGGGAAGGGGAAGCCGCTGCGGAACAGGAGACTGCCGCGGCAACCGGAAGTGTGGAGGATCATCTGGGCCGGGGAGTGCACCTGCGCCTTCACCTAATCCTATTTGGCGCCTTAAGCGCCAAATAGAGGCCATTTGGTACGGGGGCCACACCAATTTTCTGTTCCGGGTTTTCATCGGGGTTTTTTGTTTTGTCTCAAAAAAATCGGGGTTTTTTGTTTTGTAGGTTTTTGTTTTTTTCCTTTTTCATTTTGTTTTTTCTGTTTTCACTTTTCAATTTCAATTTCACAAAGTTTTTTCAAATTTGTGAACTTTCTTGAAAATCATGACATTTTTCTAATCACAAAGTTTTGTCAAAGTTATGAACTTTTTCAAATCCGTGAACACTTTTCAAATTCATAAAAAAATCATGAACATTATTTTTTCAAAATACATGGAGTTTTAAAAATCATAAAAATATAAGATGTGTGAACATTTTTTCAAATCCGTGAACATTTTCCATACCCGTGGCCTTTTTTTAAGTCTATGGGTCAATTGTCAGTTGTCGCCGGGTCAACAACTTTTTTGGAGGGGGGCTTAAAACAGTCCAATAGATGACCGAAAGGGGCGACTAGAAGGATCTCGCTCGAACCGGTGAATCAGACCAGGCGAGAGGCATGTGGGTGCCAGTTGAGCTAGTGAGCGCACTAAGCGATGACTAGGAACTCTCGGCGTCATCGGAGTTTGAAATAGGAGTGTTAGTTCGGTTGGTGGGCTTGGGCCCTGGGCTCATATTCCTAGGTCACCTATAATCCAGAGGGAATTTGAGGGTTTGCCATTCTGTTCTCGACAATTCGAAAAAAAAAATAAGGATGGGCAATTCGGAATTTTGTTTTCCACAAATCAATTTTTTTTCATTGACTTGTTTGGAATGTAGGGCATGATGGAATGCATGCTTAAAATTATGCGGGGGTATATACTTTACTATATGAAGAACATTATGTTTTTAGTATTTGCACCGAACGTCTTTAGTCACCTAGCCTAATTGTATGTATGTAGGTACGCGTGGTGGAACGTAAAAATTTCACAAAATTGCCTACAGTTGCTTGAACAAATAACCGCCTAATCGTATGTATGCATGTAGGCATGGTTGAACGTAAAAAATCATAAAATTGGCTACACTTACTTGAACAAATAACCCGGCTACACTTATAGTGCATCATGGATGGAATAGGCTTTGCTAGAGGAGGAAGGGGGAGAAGAGATCCCAGCAGGGCTAAGGAAGAAAAGTCATGTAGTCGCGGCGAGGCCAGAGAGGTGAGGACAGAGACAGGCCGCCATCATGAAGAGAAAAGGCGATGGATCCCCTCCCCTACATGAATAACAAAAATATGAACAATGATTCAGTGTGCAGCTCGATGGATTTGCCTATTTCATTTGCTTGAAACATTTCACATGTATTTTTAGTATACTCAATACACTCGGCTTTGGTTGATGCTTTAAATTTTATTAAACAAGAAGAAATAATCCTCTGTCCCAAAAGAAGTGTCTCGTCTTTGCATTAAGCATTAGTACAAAGTTGTATTAAAGTTGAGACACTTATTTTGGGATGGAGTGAGTAATATGTGTGCACAATATAAATCTATGGTGTCACAAAATGCAATCTAAATACAAAACATAAACCAAAATCAAAAAAGGGCATATGTTATCAACAGTGTTAGTGCTCCAAAAAAGAGAGTATGTCAATGGCGTACCATATTTTATAAAAGGTAGCAATAATTTTATAAGAAAGTTTGTGAGCATTGCAAACAAAACACAAATCAAACACCACACTAGCGGACACAAGTTAATCTATCTGAGCCCACCGCCCCGTACTCTTCCACATGCTTAATCCATCCATGATGTAATCTACAAAAGCAGGAACATAGAGTTTGTTGTTTTTCTTTATTATGGAAGGCTCGCACATTTCTATGATTTCATAGGTTCCAACCGACAAGGATGACAATGGTGTCAAACCCTTTTTTAGTTTTATGCTGGAAATGTATCCTTGAACTCAGCCATCACTCCTCAAGTTTGTGAAGAATCGAAGGCTTGGTGATCTCAACTTGCAGTTAAACAAAGCAACTAAACTAAGTCTCTCAAACCACTACACATTGCATGAAGATATTGTTAAGATTGTCCTCCTCGCTGTAGATGAAATAGGGAGATGACTACTCCTGCAGGACAAGCCTAGCGCGCCAATTCAAGATACATAGCCAGTGCAGGAGAGCCATCCAAGCGAAGATCTTGCAGCTGAGAGGTGCCCAACACTACTTCCACACACATGCAGCCCCAGGGAAGCGAACATCACATTGACATATTAGACAGTAGGTCGAGATAGCCATATATACCTCAGAAGAGGATCATCTCCATGAGAAAGCATCTAGGCATGCGGGGTCAAGCGAAATATCATTGACAGATTGCCAAATTCGAATGAATTACTCAAGGCTGTCAGCAGATAATCCACACCTACATCCAAGATCCACCTGAGGTTAGAGAGGGCCTCTGATGTGGAGCATCCTATGGACATCACCATGTCAAGAGCCTCTTTGTATAGAGACACATGCGGCATCTACTTCATACATATAAAGGCGAATCTTCTTCTTTACACGTGTCAACTTGATCCCTTCTTGGATGGTATACTACTTGACCCTTCTCGTGTGCATGTGTAGGTTTGAGCAGAGCTTCACATCTGTCGAGGAGGATTCCAAGCATAAAGCACGCCTACACCATCTGCGAAAGAAGTGTGTAAGCGGGGAGGAAACAAGGAAGAAGAATGCGGGGCAGTTGTTGGTCTGAAACCAGATGTCTAGGCACCAAGGCGGGCATCCGGGCTACGGCTAGATAGTTCAAGCACCAAGCCGAACGTTCGGGGTCACTACAGAAGGTTTCCGCCGAAGCTGGACCATCTGTACTACACCTCGGACCAGCTGGACCCTGTGTGCGAGCATATCGCGCCTTGCGCCATATATCCCCTCTCACATACTGATATGTCTTTGTCGTATCTACATTTCAAAACACTCCCGCTCTTGTTTTCGACTATAATTTGCATGATTTGAATGAAACTAACCCAGATTTGACGTTGTTTTCAACAGAACTATCATGGTGTTGTTTTTGTGCAGAAATAAAAGTTCTCGGAATCGGACGAAACTTTTTGGAGATTTTTTATTGAATGAATAAAAAATACTGGAATGGATATCCACCCGAGGGGGCCCACCGGTTGCTCACAAGGCAACAGGGCGTGCCTACCCCCCCAGGTCGCACCCTGATGCCTTGTGGGTCCCACAGGCGGCCGTCCAACCTAATTCCAAGCCTATAAATTTTGTTTCCCTAAGAACAAAAATAAGAGAAGAAGTTTCATCGCATTTTATGATACAGAGCCACTGCCACCTCATGTTCTTCATCGGGAGGCCTACTCCAGAGTCCATTCGGGGCTCTGGAGAGGGGGTTCGTGGCCATCATCATCACCAACCCTTCTTCATTAACAATTCCATGATGCTCACCACCGGGAGTAAGTAATTCCTTCGTAGGCTTGCTGGAGGTGATGGAGTTGGATGAGATTTGTCATGTAATCGAGTCAATTTATTAGGGCTTGATCCCGAGTATCCACTATGTTCTGAGATTGATATTGTTATGACTTTGCTATGCCTAATGCCTGTCGCTAGGGTCCAAGTGCCATGATTTCATATCTGAACCTATTATGTTTTCATGAATACAAGTGTGTTTCGGATCCTATATTGCAAGTTGTATGCACCTATTACGTGTTATGATCCCAGACCCCAATGTGACAAAAATTGGGATTCACTCCGGTGATGATCGTAGTATGAGGAGTTCATGTATTCACTATGTGTTACTACTTTGTTCCGGTTATCTATTAAAAGGAGGCCTTAATATCCCTTAGATTTCCTTATGGACCCCGCTGCCACGGGAGGGTAGGGAAAAAGATGTCATGCAAGTTCTTATTATAAACATGTACGACTATATACGGAATACATGCCTACATTACATTGATGAATTAGAGCTATTGTGCATCGCTCTAGGTTGTGACTGTTATATGATGAATGTCATCCAACAAAAATATCCATCGCTGATCCAATACCTACGCTTTTCTCATATTGATCTTTGCAAAGTTACTACTGCTGCTGCTGCTGTTACAATCACTACAAAATTTCTACTATTACCGTTGCTATTGCTACTGTTACCACTAACTACCATACCACTGTGCTACTAAACCTTTGTTGCAGATATTTAGTTCTCTGGGTGTGCTTGAATTGATAACTCAACTGCTAAGCTCGTAAATATTCTTTGGCTCCCCTTATGTCAAATCAATAAATTTGGGTGAAATACTACCCTCGAAGATTGTCGCGATTCCCTATACTTGTGGGTTATCAAGACCTTTCTTTGGCGCGTTAACAGGGAGAATGGCTCTATTTGTTGAGTCACTTGGGGATTATATCTGTTGATCACTATGAAGAATCTGAAAGTCGCTAAGACCAAGATCGTACCCTCTAAGATGACGGGAGGTAAGGAACTGCCATCTAGCTACGCACTTGATTCACCTTCTATTTTAAGTAGGCTTGCGACACCACCACTTGCTATTCATTCTGATATGTCGCAAGTAATTGATGATACTACTTCTGTTATAAATGAAACTTGTGATGATGCTAGTACTTTGCTTGATGATACTGTGCCAGTAGGTGAATTTCTTGATGATCAACTTGCTAAAGCTAACGAATTTGAAAAATGTTGAAACTGATGGAAATTATGATTCACCTATCATGCCTAGCTCTCCTACTAGAGTTGAAATGCCTAAGATACCTGAGGGTTATGTTATGGATGGGGAGATAGCTAGAAAATTTGTTGCTTCTAATGATAGACTAGATCATTGATGGCGCGTGTTGCCGCGCCCGTCGATTTTGGCATTTTCTATTTTGTAAACTTTATAATTTTCTTTGTATAATGCATTTCCTATTTTGTAATTTAAGCAATTTGCTTGCATCCACATTCACGATGTAGGTTTCTAAAATATAGATACATCAAACAGAATAAGAAATAAAAAAAATAAAGTCATCCAGAAGTTTTTCATAGTTGCTTAGCATGAATCAACAAGACAATTTGGAATAAAGGGTGCATTGAAGTTGTTTGTCTCGTGCCATGAGGGTTCCTGTAAGATGATATGTTTGAATTAGTTCATAAGGAGTTGTTCAATGAATAAAGATTTATCCAGCAAACATAAAAAGAAGTTGATACGAGAGCGCATGGATTAGCTTATACAAAGATGTGGGGCTGACCTCAAATGTGTCAGCAACTTAAGAAGAACAACCTTACTCTCTTTCTCCCACATTCTCCTAAACTCCTCGGCAAACAAGAGGACAAACAGATAGAATGGACGATCAGATGCTAATGAAAGTTGTTGTAGGACACACAAATAAACTTAAATGCAAAATCTCGTGTTTCAAAGATACAAAGTTCAACATACTTTTTGTTACCCAGAGTATTGAGTGGATACAATGTTTTATTTTCATCAAAGTAGTTACATAATCTTTGACATTGCTCCAGCTTACTAAAAAAACAATTGTTCTATTTGTGTACCTTTTCATGGAGAATGTGGCATTCAAACATTGAAAACATTTGCTATTCAAATCCGAACAGTCACTCCATTGGAAAGCATAGAACGAATCTTCAGCAGGTAATGTGTTAAGGGACGATGAAACACTTTCTATCACATAAATCAAATTAATTGATTATCTTAGGATTAAACCTCACATTATCAAGCAATGTTGTTATGTAAAGTCATCTTTAACCGAAGGGGGGCTCGTAGTGGTGACAAATTAGAAACAACACATAATCTTCTATCAACTATACTCTTTTAATATCCTGACAAATTTAGTGAGGTTAACTCATTAATTTTATTTTCTACTGCACCTACTTTGCTTGGATTGATGTTCATTCTGTGCGCAATGGGGCCAAAGTAGGATAAAACTAACATGGAGAAATACCATTCCAGGCCACCTCCGTGTGCATCGACCTTGGTGAAAGCTTTGTAATACCCAAGGTTGTCAGAATCGCGATTTTGTTATACGATTCTATGACTTTACGATCCTAACCCCACTGATTCTACAATTTTACTTCATAGATTCTACGTTTCTACTATTCTGATAGTGAAGATTCTATGATTTACTATCCTACCATCGGAGCTCCGATTCGATTCAAAATCACGATTCTGACAACCTTGGTAATACCAGTAAAAAAAACATGCAAGAAGTCTAAGAATAGAAAAGACAGATCTTAGTTGGAACAAAACTGTTGGGGAACGTAGCAGAAATTCAAAAATTTTCCTACGTATCACCAAGATCTATCTATGGAGAGACCAGCAACGAGTAGAAAGAGAGTGCATCTACATACCCTTGTAGATCGCTAAGCGGAAGCGTTCAAGTGAACGGGGTTGATGGAGTCGTACTCGTCGTGATTCAAATCACCGATGATCAAGTGCCGAACGCACGGCACCTCCGCGTTCAACACACGTACAGCCCGGTGACGTCTCCCATGCCTTGATCCAGCAAGGAGAGAGGGATCGGTTGAGGAAGACTCCATCCAGCAGCAGCACAACGGCGTGGTGGTGATGGAGGAGCGTGGCAATCCTGCAGGGCTTCGCCAAGCACCGCGGGAGAGGAGGGACTACTTGGGAGAGGGGGAGGGCTGCGCCAGAACTTCGTGTGCAGCTCCCATGCGCCTCCCCACTATATATAGGGGTGGAGGGGGGCTGGTTTCTTGCCCTCCAAGTCCATTGGGGCGTTGGCCAAGGTGGGAGGAAAGAAATCCCATCATTTCCTTCCCCACCGATTGTTATCCCCCCTTTTTAGGGATCTTGATCTTATCCCTTCGGGATATGATCTTATTCCTTCTAAGGGGGGATCTTGGTGCGCCTTGACCAGGGGTGTGGGGCCTTGCCCCCACTACCCACGTTCATGTGGGTCCCCCCATGTAGGTGGGCCCCACTCCGGAACCTTCTAGAACCTTCCCGGTACAATACCGAAAAATCTCGAACATTTTCCGGTGGCCAAAATAGGACTTCCCATATATAAATCTTTACCTCCGGACCATTCCGGAACTCCTCGTGACGTCCGGGATCTCATCCGGGACTCCGAACAACATTCGGTAACCACATGCAAACTTCCTTTATAACCCTAGCGTCATCGAACCTTAAGTGTGTAGACCCTACGGGTTCGGGAGACATGTAGACATGACCGAGACGTTCTCTGGTCAATAACCAACAGCGGGATCTGGATACCCATGATGGCTCCCACATGTTCCACGATGATCTCATCGGATGAACCACGATGTCAAGGACTTAATTAATCCCGTATACAATTCCCTTTGTCTAGCGGTATTATACTTGCCCGAGATTCGATCGTTGGTATCCTTATACCTTGTTCAATCTCGTTACCGGCAAGTCTCTTTACTCGTTCCGTAACACATCATCCCGTGATCAACTCCTTGGTCACATTGCGCATATGATGATGTCCTACCGAGTGGGCCCAGAGATACCTCTCCGTTTACACGGAGTGACAAATCCCAGTCTCGATTCGTGCCAACCCAACAGATACTTTCGGAGATACCTGTAATGCACCTTTATAGCCACCCAGTTATGTTGTGACGTTTGATACACCCAAAGCATTCCTACGGTATCCGGGAGTTGCACGATCTCATGGTCTAAGGAAGAGATACTTGACATTGGAAAAGCTCTAGCAAACGAACTACACGATCTTTGTGCTATGCTTAGGATTGGGTCTTGTCCATCACATCATTCTCCTAATGATGTGACCCCGTTATCAACGACATCCAATGTCCATAGCCAGGAAACCATGACTATCTGTTGATCACAACGAGCTAGTCAACTAGAGGCTCACTAGGGACATATTATGGTCTATGTATTCACACGTGTATTACGATTTCCGGATAATACAGTTATAGCATGAATAAAAGACAATTATCATGAACAAGGAAATATAATAATACTTTTATTATTGCCTCTAGGGCATATTTCCAACAGTCTCCCACTTGCACTAGAGTCAATAATCTAGTTCACATCGATATGTGATTAACACTCAAGGTCACATCCCCATGTGACTTACACCCAAAGAGTTTACTAGAGTCAATAATCTAGTTCACATTTACCATGTGATTAACACTCGATGAGTTCTGGGTTTGATCATGTTATGCTTGTGAGAGAGGTTATAGTCAACGGGTCTGAACCTTTTAGATCCGTGTGTGCTTTACAAATCTCTATGTCATCTCCTAGATGTAGCTACCACGCTCTATTTGGAGCTATTCCAAATAACTGTTCTACTTGGAGCTATACTAAAAGTTGCTCCATTATACGTATCCAGTATTTCTACTCAGAGCTATCCGGATAGGTGTTAAGCTTGCATCGACATAACTCTTTACGTCGAACTCTTTATCACCTCCATAATCGAGAAAATTCCTTAGTCCACTAGTTACTAAGGATAACTTTGACCGCTGTCCTATGATCCATTCTTGGATCACTCTTGTACCCCTTGACTGACTCATGGCAAGGCACACTACAGGTGCGGTACACAGCATAGCATACTGTAGAGAGCCTATGATAAAAGCATAGGGGACGACCTTCGTCCTTTCTCTCTATTCTGCCATGGTCGAGATTTTAAGTCTTAACTTCATACCTTACATCTCAGGCAAGAATTCCTTCTTTGACTGATCCATCTTGAACACCTTCAAGATCATGTCAAGGTACGTGCTCATTTGAAAGTACTATTAAGCATTTTGATCTATCTTATAGATCTTGATGCTTATTGTTCAAGTAGCCTAATCTAGGTTTTCCATTGAAAAACAGTTTTCAACTAACCCTATATGCTTTCTAGAAATTCTACATCATTTCTGATCATCAATATGTCAACAACATATACTCATCAGAAATTCTATAGTGCTCCCACTCACTTCTTTGGAAATACAAGTTTCTCATAAACTTTGTATAAACCCAAAATCTTTGATCATCTTATCAAAGCGCACATTCCAACTCCGAGATGCTTACTCCAGTCCTTAGAAGGATCGCTGGAGCCAGCATACCTTTTAGCATCCTTAGGATCGACAAAAACTTTTGGATTGTATTACATACAACCTTTCCTTACGAAAACTGGTAAGGAAACTTGTTTTGACATCCATCTGCCAGATTTCATAAATGCAGCTAATGCTAACATGATTCCGACAGACTTCAAGCATCGCTACAGATGAGAAAATCTCATCGTAGTCAACTCCTTGAACTTGTGAAAAACTCTTCGCCACAAGTCGAGCTTCATAGATGGTGACATTACCATCCACGTCCGTCTTCTTTTTAAAGATCCATTTATCTCAATGGCTTGCCGATCATCGGGCAAGTCCACCAAAGTCCATGCTTTGTTCTGATACATGGATCCTATCTCGGATTTCATGGCTTCTCACCATTTGTCGGAATTTGGGCCCACCATCACTTCTCCATAGCTCATAGGTTCATTGTTGTCTAGCAACATGACCTTCAAGACAGGATTACTGTACCACTCTGAAGTAGTACGTATCCTTGTCACCCTACGAGGTTCGGTAGTGACTTGATCTGAAGCTTCATGATCACTATCATAAGCTTCCACTTCAATTGGTGTAGGTGCCACGGGAACGACTTCCTGTGCCCTGCTTCACACTGGTTGAAGTGATGGTTCAATAACCTCATCAAGTCTCCACCATCCTCCCACTCAACTTTTCGAGAGAAACCTTTCCTCGAGAAGGGACCCGATTCAAGAAACAATCCATATTGCTATCGGATCTGAATTAGGAGGTATACCCAACTGTTTTGGGTGTCCTATGAAGATGCATTTTATCCGCTTTGGGTTCGAGCTTATCAACCTGAAACTTTTTCTCATAAGAGTCGCAGCCCCAAACTTTTAAGAAACGACAACTTAGGTTTCTCCAAACCATAGTTCAAACGGTGTCGTCTCAACGGAATTATGTGGTACCCTATTAAAGTGAATGTGGTTGTCTCTAATGCCCAACCCATGAACGATAGTGGTAATTCGATAAGAGACATTATGGTACGCACCATATACAATAGGGTGCAACTATGATGTTCGGACACACCATCACACTATGGTGTTCCAGGCGGTTTTAATTGTGAAACAATTTCCACAATGTCTTAATTGTGTGCCAAAACTCGTAACTCAGATATTCATCTCTATGATCATATCATAGACATTTTATCCTCCTGTCACAATGATCTTCTACTTCACTCTGAAATTACTTGAACCATTCAATAATTCAGACTTGTGTTTCATCAAGTAAATATTCTCAACATCTACTCGAATCATCTGTGAAGTAAGAACATAATGATATCCACTACATGCCTCAGCATACATCAAAATGTATTTCTTCCCACAAGTTGCTTTCTAGTTCCATTTTACTGAAACGGAGGATTTCAGTCATCTTGCCCATGTGGTATGATTTGCATGTCTCAAGTGATTCAAGATCAAGTGAGTTCAAACGGTCCATTTGCATGGAGTTTCTTCATGCATATACACCAATAGACATGGTTCGCATGTCTCAAACTTTTCAAAAACGAGTGAGCCCAAAGATCCATCAACATGGAGCTTCTTCATGCGTTTTATACCGATATGACTTACGTGGCAGTGCCACAAGTAGGTGGTACTATCATTACTATCTTTTGGCATGAACATGTGTATCACTACGATCGAGATTCAATAAACCATTCATTTTAGGTGCAAGACCATTCAAGGTATTATTCAAATAAACAGAGCAACCATTATTCTCCTTAAATGAATAACCGTATTGCAATAGACATAATCCAATCATGTCTATGCTCAACGCAAACACCAATCTCGATGGTAGAGGGAGCGTACGATGCTTTGATCATATCAACACTTGGAAACACTTCCAACACATATCATCAGCTCACCTTTAGCTAGTCTCCGTTTATTCCGTAGCCTTTTGTTTCGAGTTACTAACACTTAGCAACCGAACCGGTATCTAATACCCTGGTGCTACTAGGAGTGCTAGTAAAGTACACATTAACATAATGCATATCCAATATACTTCTATCGACCTTGCCAGCCTTCTCATCTACCAAGTATCTAGGGTAATTCTGCTCCAGTGGCTGATCCCCTTATTATAGGAGCACTTAGTCTCGGGTTTGGGTTCAACCTTGGGTTTCTTCACTAGAGCAGCAGCTGATTTGCCGTTTCATGAGGTATCCCTTCTTGCCCTTGCCCTTCTTGAAACTAGTGGTTTCATCAACAATTGACGCTCCTTCTTGATTTCTACTTTCGTGGTGTCAAACATCACGAATACCTCAAGGATCATCATATCTATCCCTGATATGTTATAGTTCATCACGAAGCTCTAGCAGCTTGGTGGCAATGACTTTGGAGAAACATCACTATCCATCTGGAAGATCAACTCCCACTCGATTCAAGTGATTATTGCACTCAGACAATCTGAGCACAAGCTCAACGATTGAGCTTTTCTCCGTTAGTTTGCAGGTTAAGAAAATCGTCGGAGGTCTTATACCTCTTGACGTGGGCACGAGCCCGAAATCCCAATTTCAACCCTCGAAACATCTCATATGTTTCGCGACGTTTCGAAAAACGTCTTTGGTGCCCCTACTTAAACCATTTAACTGAACTATCACGTAGTTATCAAAACGTGTATGTCCGATGTTCGCAACATCGACAAATGATGTTTGGGGTTCAGCACACTAAGCGGTGCATTAAGGACATAAGCTTTCTACTGTCCGCATAATCGCTACTATCAACTTTCAACTATATTTTCTCTAGGAACATATCTAAACAGTAGAACTAAAGCGTGAGCTACGACATAATTTGCAAAATCCTTTTTGACTATGTTCAGGATAATTAAGTTCATCTTATGAACTCCCACTCAGATAGACATCCCTCTGGTCATCTAAGTGATCACATGATCCGAGTCAAACTAGCCCGTGTCCGATCATCACGTGAGACGGACTAGTCATCATCGGTGAACATTTTCATGTTGATCGTATCTACTATACGACTCATGCTCGACCTTTCGGTCTCCGTGTTCCGAGGCCATGTCTGTACATGCTAGGCTCATCAAGTTAACCCTAAGTGTTTTCGCGTGTGTAAATCTGTCTTACACCCGTTGTATGTGAACGTAAGAATCCATCACACCCGATCATCACGTGGTGCTTAGAAGCAACGAACTGTAGCAACGGTGCACAGTTAGGGGAGAACACTTCTTGAAATTTTGTAAGGGATCATCTTATTTACTACCGTCGTCCTAAGTAAACAAGATGCATAAACATGATAAACATCACATGCAATCAAATAGTGACATGATATGGCCAATATCATTTTGCTCCTTTTGATCTCCATCTTCGGGGCTCCATGATCATCATCGTCACCGGCATGACACCATGATCATGATCTCCATCATCGTGTCTCCATGAAGTCGTCTCGCCAACTTATTACTTCTACTACTATGGCTACCGGTTAGCAATAAAGTAAAGTAATTACATGGCGTTGTTCAATGACACGCAGGTCATACAATAAATTAAGACAACTCCTATGGCTCCTGCCGGTTGTCATACTCATCGACATGCAAGTCGTGAATCCTATTACAAGAACATGATCAATCTCATACAACACATATCATTCATCACATTCTTGTTGGCCATATCACATCACATAGCATACCCTGCAAAAACAAGTTAGACGTCCTCTAATTGTTGTTTGCATGTTTTACGTGGCTGCTATGGGTTTCTAGCAAGAACGTTTCTAACCTACGCAAAACCACAACGTGATATGCCAATTGCTATTTACCCTTCATAAGGACCCTTTTCATCGAATCCGTTCCGACTAAAGTGGGAGAGACTGGCACCCGCTAGCCACCTTATGCACCAAGTGCATGTCAATCGGTGGAACCTGTCTCACGTAAAAGTACGTGTAAGGTCGGTCCGGGCCGCTTCATCCCACAATACCGTCGAAACAAGATTGGACTAGTAACGGTAAGCATATTGAACAACATCAACGCCCACAACTACTTTGTGTTCTACTCGTGCAAAGAATCTACGCAATAGACCTAGCTCTGATACCACTGTTGGGGAACGTAGCAGAAATTCAAAAATTTTCCTACGTATCACCAAGATCTATCTATGGAGAGACCAGCAACGAGTAGAAAGAGAGTGCATCTACATACCCTTGTAGATCGCTAAGCGGAAGCGTTCAAGTGAACGGGGTTGATGGAGTCGTACTCGTCGTGATTCAAATCACCGATGATCAAGTGCCGAACGCACGGCACCTCCGCGTTCAACACACGTACAGCCCGGTGATGTCTCCCATGCCTTGATCCAGTAAGGAGAGAGGGAGCGGTTGAGGAAGACTCCATCCAGCAGCAGCACAACGACGTGGTGGTGATGGAGGAGCGTGGCAATCCTGCAGGGCTTCGCCAAGCACCGCGGGAGAGGAGGGACTACTTGGGAGAGGGGGAGGGCTGCGCCAGAACTTCGTGTGCAGCTCCCATGCGCCTCCCCACTATATATAGGGGTGGAGGGGGCTGGTTTCTTGCCCTCCAAGTCCATTGGGGCGTTGGCCAAGGTGGGAGGAAAGAAATCCCATCATTTCCTTCCCCACCGATTGTTATCCCCCCTTTTTAGGGATCTTGATCTTATCCCTTCGGGATATGATCTTATTCCTTCTAAGGGGAGATCTTGGTGCGCCTTGACCAGGGGTGTGGGGCCTTGCCCCCACTACCCACGTTCATGTGGGTCCCCCCATGTAGGTGGGCCCCACTCCGGAACCTTCTAGAACCTTCCCGGTACAATACCGAAAAATCTCGAACATTTTCCGGTGGCCAAAATAGGACTTCCCATATATAAATCTTTACCTCCGGACCATTCCGGAACTCCTCGTGACGTCCGGGATCTCATCCGGGACTCCGAACAACATTCGGTAACCACATGCAAACTGTGTAGACCCTACGGGTTCGGGAGACATGTAGACATGACCGAGACGTTCTCTGGTCAATAACCAACAGCGGGATCTGGATACCCATGATGGCTCCCACATGTTCCACGATGATCTCATCGGATGAACCACGATGTCAAGGACTCAATTAATCCCGTATACAATTCCCTTTGTCTAGCGGTATTATACTTGCCCGAGATTCGATCATTGGTATCCTTATACCTTGTTCAATCTCGTTACCGGCAAGTCTCTTTACTCGTTCCGTAACACATCATCCCATGATCAACTCCTTGGTCACATTGCGCATATGATGATGTCCTACCGAGTGGGCCCAGAGATACCTCTCCGTTTACACGGAGTGACAAATCCCAGTCTCGATTCGTGCCAACCCAACAGATAATTTCGGAGATACCTGTAATGCACCTTTATAGCCACCCAGTTACGTTGTGACGTTTGATACACCCAAAGCATTCCTACGGTATCCGGGAGTTGCACGATCTCATGGTCTAAGGAAGAGATACTTGACATTGGAAAAGCTCTAGCAAACGAACTACACGATCTTTGTGCTATGCTTAGGATTGGGTCTTGTCCATCACATCATTCTCCTAATGATGTGACCCCGTTATCAACGACATCCAATGTCCATAGCCAGGAAACCATGACTATCTGTTGATCACAACGAGCTAGTCAACTAGAGGCTCACTAGGGACATATTATGGTCTATGTATTCACACGTGTATTACGATTTCCGGATAATATAGTTATAGCATGAATAAAAGACAATTATCATGAACAAGGAAATATAATAATACTTTTATTATTGCCTCTAGGGCATATTTCCATCACATAAATCAAATTAATTGATTATCTTAGGATTAAACCTCACATTATTAAGCAATGTTGTTATGTAAAGTCATCTTTAACCGAAGGGGGGCTCGTAGTGGTGACAAATTAGAAACAACACATAATCTTCTATCAACTATACTCTTTTAATATCCTGACAAATTTAGTGAGGTTAACTCATTAATTTTATTTTCTACTGCACCTACTTTGCTTGGATTGATGTTCATTCTGTGCGCAATGGGGCCAAAGTAGGATAAAACTAACATGGAGAAATACCATTCCAGGCCACCTCCGTGTGCATCGACCTTGGTGAAAGCTTTGTAATACCCAAGGTTGTCAGAATCGCGATTTTGTTATACGATTCTATGACTTTACGATCCTAACCCCACTGATTCTACGATTTTACTTCATAGATTCTACATTTCTACTATTCTGATAGTGAAGATTCTATGATTTACTATCCTACCATCGGAGCTCCGATTCGATTCAAAATCACGATTCTGACAACCTTGGTAATACCAGTAAAAAAAACATGCAAGAAGTCTAAGAATAGAAAAGACAGATCTTAGTTGGAACAAAACACCCTTACCAACACTACTCTTGTGACCTCCCAGATCAATCCTTTGAAGCAGAAGTACTATAGATGGTGCGAACATTGAAGCTAATTATCAACAATTGCAAAATGAGTTCGCATTTTGCACTAATATTGGACATTATCCACAATATTATATTTATCTTGATGTGATGGAATGCACCTGCAAGCATTACCTAAATTTGGTTTATCAAATCTCAAATAAATATATTTATCAACAATCATGAGCAAAGAAAGTTCTTACCATCATATAAAATGCAGATTTTCCAGAAATTATTGAATTTGCTCAAAAACCCCATAATCAAGCATATCGTGGAGCAGCAAACATTCAATAATCTATACCTATTTGCAAGACCTAGACACAGAGTAGATACCATTTGGTCAGATAAGAAAAGAATAAAGAGTGTGTGGGAACAATTGCATCAGCATGTGTTGCTTTGTATCCGACTTCACAATTGAATGCCACTTCTCTGTGCACAACCCATTTCTCAAGGGTGGAATGGTAAAGATGGCTTTCAAGATAAAGCTTAATTAGTTATAGGAATGGGTAAGGAAAAGCAATACCTATGAAGAGCAGTGTTATGGAGGATGGGTTGGGTACTAAAATAAACACAATAAGACCATACTTACTACCACAAGTACAAATCTTTACAGGTCCAAAATTTAAGATCTCGTTTTTCATGCAGCTGTGGAAATCACCAACACTCTTAATTTACTACTTAAAAAACATTTTGTAGTATCTTTGGTTTCGTGAAGATTTCCTTGGTTTCGATCTGAACTGAATATCCTTATGGCCTAATCGTATTCACTCCCTTCTCAGTCGTGATTTTTATTTAGCCATATCTGCAAGAATGGTTTTACAACAATCATGATAGATGGACAACAGAGCATAAATTAAATAGTTTATAAGCACCACAAGCAACTACAGTGCATATAGGTGGACAACAAAGCATAAATTAAATAGTTTATAAGCACCACAAGCAGCTGCAGTGTGTATATACACCACATTTTCTACTATATGCCAAATGTTCATTCTACTCGGTACTAACTGCCTTCTTTGTCTACTTCCCTATAATTTGATACATGCCACCCTCCTGTAAACAGGGTCATTATCTTGTCATTGGAGCAAAGCAATCATGGCAATTCCTAAATTTCCAGCTGTCCGAAGACATGGTTCATCGTCAGTTCAAAGAAAGATGCATTTTGTAAATATTTGGCACAGTACCGGACAAATTTCTCAGGTTCGTCCATCGATAGGATGATTTTTTTCAATGGTAAAGACACATACATGACAAAGGAAACAAAGCCTGTGTTGTGCGGATAGAAAAAAGTGAATCCTCATATTTGCAGGCCGAGGAACAGGGAAACAGCTGGTCACATAGATCTAACCCAATAACACTATATGGCCAAGGTCAAATGTAACACTATATAACTAAGGTCAAATGGAAGAGATAGAAGGAGCACCTCTTGCGCTTGTAGTTGAGGACAACCTGCTGGTAGAAGTTGAAGGGCCAGCGAAGAAGGCGATCCACCCGATGACATGATAGAGCACCTTGATACTTCTCCAACGTATCTATAAATTTTGATTGATCCATGTTGTTATATTATCATTCTTGGATGTTTTACAATCATTTTATAGTTATTTTATATCATTTTTTGGTACTAACCTATTGACATAGTGCCTAGTGTCAGTTGTTATTTTTTTACATGTTTTTTCCATCGTAGGAAATCAATATCAAACGGAGTCCAAACGCAACGAAACTCTTGGAGGGTTTGTTTGGGCCAGAAGAAAGCCAGTGGGCCAAGGAAGCACCTAAGGGGCTGCTCAAGAGGAGTAGCACCCACCAGGGTGAGCCAGGAGGCTGAGGCGCGCCCAGGTGGGTGCTGCCCACCTCGGGTGCCCCCCGAACCGCCTCTTTGCTCTATAAATACCATAATATTCCAGAAACCCTAGGGGAGGTGACGAAATATTGATCCAGCCGCCGGAGAGTCCAGAACCACTAGATCCAATCTAGACACCGTCATGGAGGGGTTCACCACTTCCATTGGTTCCTCTCCTATGATGCGTGAGTAGTTCTTTGTAGACCTACGGGTCCGTAGTTAGTAGCTAGATGGCTTCCTTTCTCTCTTGATTATCAATACAATGGTCTCTTGTAGATCCATATGATGTAAGTCTTTTGGCGGTATGTTTGTTGGGATCCGATGAACTTTGAGTTTATGATCAGATCTATGTTTTTATCCATGAAAGTTATTTGAGTCTTCTTTGATCTCTTATATGCATGATTGCCTATAGCCTTGTATTTCTTATCCGATAATTGGGTTTTGTTTAGTCAACTTGATCTATTTATCTTGCAATGGGAAGAGGTGCTTTGTAGTGGGTTCGATCTTACGGTGCTTGATCCGAGTGACAAAGGGGAATCGACACGTATATATCATTGCTACTAAGGATAACAAGATGAGATCTATATCTACCGCAATATATAAACGGATCTCGTCTACATCATGTCATCGTTCTTATTGCATTACTCTTTTTTCTCATGAACTTAATACACTAGATGCATGCTGGATAGCGGTCGATGTGTGGAATAATAGTAGTAGATGCAGGCAGGAGTCGGTCTACTAATCTTGGACGTGATGCCTATATAATGATCATTGCCTGGATAATGTCATGATTATTTGAAGTTCTATCAATTGCCCAACAATAATTGTTTTCCCACCGTTTGCTATTTTTCTCGAGAGAAGCTACTAGTGAAACCTACGGCCCCAACTCTCTTTTCATCATATTTGCCTTTGCGATCTATTTTCTCTAGCATTTATTTTCAGATCTATTAAACCAAAAATACAAAAATACCTTGCTGCAATTTATTGTTCCGCGATCTATTCATCCTATCTACCACTTTTATCTCACGTTATTTGCCTATCTTGAGGCGCCGTACCCGGGAGGGATTGACAACCCCTTTAACACGTCGGGTTGCGAGTATTTGTTATTTGTGTACAGGTGTTGTTTACGTGGTGTGAGGAGGTTCTCCTACTGGTTCGATAACCTTGGTCTCATCATTGAGGGAAATACCTACTATCGCTATACTGCATCATCCCTTCCTCTTTGGGAAATACCGACGTAGTTCTAGCAGACATCAAAAGGAATTTCTGACGCCATTGCCGGGGAGGATCTTCAACATCTACCAGGTTCCTAGTCACAAATCTCATCTCCTCGGAATTTACATTATTTGCCATTTGCCTCTCGTTTTCCTCTCCCCCACTTCACAAAAAATTGCCGTTTTATTCGCCCTATTTTTCGTTCGCCGTTTTCTCGTAAGATCTATTTTTGAGTGCAATCTTGTTGCGAAGTCATCATGACTCAAGAGAACATCAAGTTGTGTGATTTCTAAAATACCAACAACAATGATTTTATTAGCACTCCGATCGCTCCTCCCGCCACTAGTGCGGAGTCTTGTGATATTAATACTGCTTTGCTGAATCTTGTCATGAAAGATCAATTTGTCGGTACTCCTAATGAGGATGACGCGTCCCATCTTAACACATTCGTGGAATTATGCGATATGCAAAAGAACAAAGATGTGGACAATGATGTTGTGAAGTTGAAATTATTTCCGTTTTCTTTGTGAGATCACGCAAAAATTTGGTTTTCTTCTTTGCCTCGCAATAATATTGATTCTTGGAACAAGTGCAAAGATGCTTTTATCACTAAGTATTTTCCGCCTGCAAAAATTATTTCCCTTAGAACCCAGATCATGAATTTCAAGCAACTTGAACATGAGCATGTTGCACAATCTTGGGAAAGGATGAAATTGATGCTAAGGAATTGCCCAACTCATGGGTTAAATCTTTGGATGATCATACAAAAAATTTACGCGGTTTCAATTTTTTTTCTCATAATCTTTTATATTACGCCGCGGGGGGTACTTTTATGAAAATTACTTTGGATGAAGCTACTAAATTGCTAGACAATATTATGGAAAATTACTCGCAATGGCATACCGAAAGAGCTCCTACTGGTAACATGGTCAATTTAGTAGAAGAAATAAATTCTTTGAGTGAAAAAGTTTATGCTCTTGTGAAGTTGGTTGCTAATAAAAGTGCTCCTATTGATTTTAATGACGTGCCTTTGTCTACTTTGATTGAGCAATATAGTGATGCCATAGATGTGAATTTTGTCTCGCGAAATAATTTCAACAACAATGCTTATAGAGATAATTTTAATCCCAGGACTTTTCCTACTAATTCCTCTAATAATTATGGTAATTCCTATGGTAACCCCACCTACAATAATAATAGAAACACCTCTTATCTTGAGAACAATATTAAAGAATTTATTAATACGCAAAAGGCTTTCAACACTTCGATAGAAGAAAAGTTGAATAAAATTGATGATTTGTCTAGAAGTGTTGATAGAATTACTCATGATGTAGAATCTCTCAAGATGGAAATTTTTCTGCCTAAACTTGAAGAATAAATTAAAGCTCTTTATGTTTCTATGGATGAAAGTAAGAAAAGAACCACTATGCTAAGAGCTAAAAGGGAGTTTTTAGAAAAAGCATTTTCTAGTGATTACTATCATAAAAGTGATGAAGATCTTAAAGTGATTGATGTTTATTCTATTGATTCTTTGTTTAGTAAATTTAAGATTGATGAAAAAGGGGCTGGAGAAGAGTCAACTTTAGTTAGAAGGTGTCCCTATGATTCAGAGGGTGAAAATCTTGTTGAAAAATTTGATAAAAGTGGGTTTGAAGAGGTCAAGACTTTAACTAGTGATGTGCCCACTATTTTGGATTACAAAGATTTTAATTATGATAGTTGCTCTTTGATTGATTGTATTTCTTTGTTGCAATCCATGATAAATTCACCCCATGCTTATGAACAAAATAAAGCTTTTACTAAACACATTGTCGATGCTATGATGAAAGCTTTTGAAGAAAAGTTGGAATTAGAAGTTTCAATTCCTAGAAATTTGCATGATGAATGGGAACCTACTATAAAAGTCAAGATAAAAAATTATGAGTTTTTTGCCTTATGTGACTTGGGTGCTAGTGTTTCTACAATTTCGAAATCTTTATGTGATGTGCTTTGTCTTACCGATATTGAAGAATGCTCTTTAAATTTGCACTCAGCGGATTCTACTATTAAAAAGCCTATGGTAAGAATTAATGATGTTCTTATTCTTGTAAATAGGAATTATGTGCCCATAGATTTTATTGTTCTTGATATTGATTGCAATCCGTCTTGTCCAATTATTCTTGGTAGACCGTTTTTGCGTACTATTGGTGACGTGATTGATATGAAAGAAGGCAATATTAAATTTCAATTTCCACTAAGGAAGGGAATGGAACACTTCCCTAGGACAAGAATTAGGCCACCATATGAATCAATCATGAGGGCATCTTATGGATCTAGAACCAAATATGACAAAACTTAGATCCTACGCGTTATGCCTAGCTAGGGGCGTAAAACGATAATGCTTGTTGGGAGGCAACCCAATGAATAAAATTTATTTTTGCTTTTTTGCTTTATGTTCTTGAGTGTTAGCACAATTATGCTACTGTTATGATTGCGTTTCTTGTGTTTTAATTAGTGTTTGTGCCAAGCAATGCCTTTGGGAAGACTTGGGTGAAAGTTCATTTGATTTTGCTGAAAAACAGAAACTTTTGCACTCACGAGATTCGTTGTCATTTTTTTTACATAAGAGTGATTTTAAGTTGATTCTTTTTGCAGAGGATTAATAGACAAATTCCTCACGTCCAACAATTTATTTCATAATTTTTGAAGTTACAGAAGTATTCGAAATTATCAGATTTCTACAGACTATTCTGTTTTTGACAGATTCTGTTTTCTTGGCGTTGTGTGCTTGTTTTGATGATTCTATGGTTTTCTTTGATGAGTTTTTGCCATAGAAAAGTCGGAATACAGTAGATATAATGCAAAACCAAAATAAGAATAGGTTTTCTACAGTACTTATAGTAGTGGTTTGGTTTCTTATACTAACGGATCTCACAAAGGTTTTGTTTGAGTTTTGTGTGATTGAAGTTTTCAAGTTTTGGGTTATCTTACGATGGACGAAGGAATAAGGATAAGCAAAATGCTAAGCTTGGGGATGCCCGAGGCACCCCAAGATAATATTCAAAGAAGTAGCAAGCAACTAAGCTTGGGGATCCCCCCGAGTGGCATCCCCGCTTTCTTCTAACGACCATCGGTATTTTACTTAAAACTATATTTTTATTCGTCACATGATATGAGTTTTTCTTGGAGCGTCTTGTATGATTTGAGTCTTTGCTTGTTTTGCTTTGTGTTTTAAGTGTTGAATCCTTTCTGGACACACCCTTTCGAGAAAGCCAAAAGTTATGCTATGCTTGCTCCAATGCTTCACTTAAATTTGTAGAGCCATGGACTTGCTCTAGATCCTCACTTATATATTTTTGAGCACGGTGTGCTTAGTTAACTTTGAAGAAATGCTCTCATGCTTCACTAAGATTTATTTGGGAGTTATTAAAGTTTTAAGAAATTCTCTCTTGCTTCACTTAGATTATTTTGAGAGAAAGAAAAATTCTATGCTCATGATCTTCACTTATATTTGTTTGAGCTTATCAAAAGCAATATATGAAAATAGTCCCAAATTAAGTGATAGATATCCAAGGAGGATATAATAAAAACTTTCATGAAGATCATTGGACAAAATAAACTTGATTCTTAGTAATGGTTTTGAGATATGACAATATGATATGTGAGTCATGTTGATGAGTAATTGTGCTTTAGTAAGAATATTGATGTTAAGGTTTGTGATTCCCTATGCAAGCACGACAGTCAATAGTTGTGCAAATGAAATTTATATCCTACTTATGGTGCATACTTATGCTTAATGCTTGGGTACGAGATTTTTCGCCTTTTGGTTGGTCACTTCTCAATCTTTTTGCTAGCCTTCATTTTGCACTAAGTATGATCACTACTTGTGCCTCCAAAACCCTTTAAACCAGTTTTGCCTGAGTCCACTATACCTACATATATGCGGTATTTCCATGTCGTTCTAAGCAAATTTGCATGTGCCATCTCTAATGTTCAAAATAAATTTCTCTTTTGTGTACTCTACTAGTCGCGAGGCGGTAAAGGGTAGCCAATATTTTCCATGCTAGATGTGTTATTCTCACGATGAGTGTTTATTCACTTGTCATTGCACGAGAGTACGACAAAGGTACTAGGGATGCCCAGACCCGAAATGAATAAATGAATTTACTTTATGTTGTCAAATAATAAATTCCTTGGAAAGTGTTGGTATGGAGGGCACCCGTGGATATGGTTAGCCATGGAAAGTGAAAGTTATGGTGGAAAAAGGAATAAACTTTATATTCTATTTGGGAGCCGCCTATGATGTATCTAGCATGGAAAGTGTTGGTATGCTCCAAATCTTTTTCGCTGGTAGGAAAAGTATGCTTCTCAAAAATAATTTTATCTCTCAATTTAAGCTTTCAGCTCTGGCACCTCTACAAATCCCTACTTCCCTCCGCGAAGGGCCTTTCTTTTACTTATGCAATTTTTATTTTGAATTTAAGTCTCCATCTTCTCTTATAAAGCACCAACTAAGGGGCACTATGATCGTATTTGAGCATTGGGTGTAGCTAATATTCGAGTGTGTTTCATGAATGGATCAATGATTGAGCATGATGGGCTAGGGATAACTTGCTTTAGTGTTGATATTTTGAAAGACATGGTTGCTTGTTGGTATGCTTGAGTATTAAAGTCTTCATGTCAAAACTAGACTATTAATTTGAATCATATAAAAGTCCATATGTCCATGCTATAAAGAAAAGAATGTGATGAACATGTTAGGCGGAATTCCACATCAAAATTTTTGTTTTTATAATTTAGCTAATCGAGGACGAGCAGGAATTAAGCTTGGGGATGCTAATACGTCTCCAATGTATCTATAATTTTTTATTGTTCCATGCTGTTATATTATCATTCTTGGATGTTTTACAATCATTTTATAGTCATTTTATATCATTTTTTGGTACTAACCTATTGACATAGTGCCTAGTGCCAGTTGTTGTTTTCTGCATGTTTTTTTACATCGCAGGAAATCAATATCAAACGGAGTCCAAACACAATGAAACTCCTAGAGGATTTTTTGGGCCAGAAGAAAGCCAGTGGGCCAAGGAAGCACCTGAGGGGCTGCTCAAGGGGAACAGCACCCACCAGGGCGCGCCAGGAGGCCCAGGCGCGCCCAGGTGGGTGCTGCCCACCTCGGGTGCCCCCCAAACCGCCTCTTTGCTCTATAAATACCACAATATTCCAGAAACCCTAGGGGAGGTGACGAAATATTGATCCAGCCGCCGCAGAGTCTAGAACCACCAGATCCAATCTAGACACCCTCATGGAGGGGTTCACCACTTCCATTGGTGCCTCTCCTATGATGCGTGAGTAGTTCTTTGTAGACCTACGAGTCCGTAGTTAGTAGCTAGATGGCTTCCTCTCTCTCTCTTGATTATTAATACAATGGTCTCTTGGAGATCCATATGATGTAAGTCTTTTGGCGGTGTGTTTGTTGGGATTCGGTGAACTTTGAGTTTATGATCAAATATATGTTTTTATCCATGAAAGTTATTTGAGTCTTCTCTGATCTCTTATATGCATGATTGCTTATAGGCTCGTATTTCTTCTCCGGTATTTGGGTTTTGTTTGGCTAACTTGATCTATTTATCTTGCAATGGGAAGAGGTGCTTTGTAGTGGGTTCAATCTTACGGTGCTTGATCCCAGTGATAGAAGGGGAACCAACACGTATGTATCATTGCTACTAAGGATAACAAGATGAGATCTATATCTACTGCAATAGATAAACGGATCTCGTCTACATCATGTCATCGTTCTTATTGCATTACTCCGTTTTCTCATGAACTTAATACACTAGATGCATGCTGGATAGCGTTGATGTGTGGAGTAATAGTAGTAGATGCAGGCAGGAGTCGGTCTACTAATCTTGGATGTGATGCCTATATAATGATCATTGCCTGGATATCGTCATGATTATTTAAAGTTCTATCAATTTCCCAACAGTAATTGTTTTCCCACCGTTTGCTATTTTCTCGAGAGAAGCCACTAGTGAATCCTACGGCCCCCGGGTCTCTTTTCATCATATTTGCCTTTGCGATCTATTTGCTCTGGCATTTATTTTCAGATCTATTAAACCAAAAATACAAAAATATGTTGCTGCAATTTATTTGTTTCGCGATCTATTCATCCTATCTACCACTTTTACCTCACGTTATTTGCCTATCTTGAGGCGCTGTACCCGGAAGGGATTGGCAACCCCTTTAACACGTTGAGTTGCAAGTATTTGTTATTTGTGTGCAGGTGCTGTTTACGTGGTGTGAGGAGGTTCTCCTAATGGTTCGATAACCTTGGTCTCATCACTGAGGGAAATACCTACCGTCGCTATACTACATCATCCCTTCCTCTTTGGGGAAATACCGACGTAGTTCTAGCAGACATCACTCCTCTAGTCCCATCGAGTTCCACGACGATGACATCCCCCGTGGCGCCCGAAACTCACTGTTGCTTCTATCGCTCACCACTGCATCGCCTCTTGTGTCGCGTCTCACGTGTGATGGGGAAACGAGGGGAGGGATGGGATTACGGGAAGTTGTTATGGAAATCTTGGCGCAATTAACCACCTGCTGTCGCATGGATAATTCCAATAGGGATGATTCTAGAGTGGTTGTGCACGCTGCCAATCTGAGGAAGGGGGTGGATCGGAACAGGAGTAGATCTGAGTAAGAGGAAGAGGATGATTAAGCGAGCGGCTCAGGGTCGTGACTCGCGAGGCGCCTAGTGTTTTAGATTTTGCCATGCACGGGAGCCTGTTACAGGCCGAGTAGGCCCAATTGAACCTGGAGCACCCAAAAAAACTGCCAGAGCAGCGGCCGATGAGGTTAGCGCTCGTCTAAATCGGAACGAAGCCTCGATGTGGGATTAGGAGGAAATCGGACGGCCAAAAATGTCTAAAACTAAAGATCGAACAAATACAAATGCTAATGGCATGAGAGGGCAGGAAAAGTGCGCGGTTATAATGTATCCAAATATGATCTTAAGAAATTAATAAGTAAATTGAAAGAAAAATCTATGATAGAGAGAATGAAATATGATCCTAAATTTGCTACTTCTCCTATCTTTGTTACTGATAAGGATTATGAGTTCTCTGTTGATGAAAGTGCAACTAATCCCCGGGTGGTTTTGGTAATTCATAACAACATATAGCTCATTGAACTAATATCCATTCAAGTTAAATGTTTCAGAAAGTTCAATGATTGGCATGTCATGGACTAGAGATGTGGACCCCTCAAAATGCTAAGGACACATATTGGCAAAGGCTCAAGACTCTTCATTTTCGTTTTAGTGATCCAAGATCACATTGAGTCCACAGGAAAAGCCAATACTATTAAAAGGGGATGAGGTGTTGCTTAATGGTCTACTTGCTCAAAATGCTTAGTGATATGCTCCAAAGCCCTCAACCACTTTCTCATTTCCACATTTTTCCTAAACCTAAAGTCAAACTCAGCCCCATCTATTTGATCTATCCGACGCCACCGAGTTCACTTGACATAGCATTAGCCAGAAACTCTAATCAGTTCGGTCTCACCGATAGGGATCTCGGTCTCATCGAGATGGGATTGCAAACTCTTTGTTTCCCTTCGTAATATTTCGGTCTTACCGAGATGAGAGATCGGTCCCACCGAGTTCGCAATGCAAACTCTCGGTTTCCTTTTCGCAATGTTTCGGTCTCACCAAAATGAGCAATCGGTCCCACCGAGTTTGCTTGAACAAGTCTCTGTTTGCTTATTGCTGAAATCGGTCTCACCGAGTTCATGCGATCGGTCTCACCGGGATGAGGTTTTGCCCTAACCCTAGCGCATCGGTCCCACCGAGTTGATCTCGTCGGTCCCACCGAAAACCCTAATGTTCACATTTTGAACTAGATCGGTCCCACAGAGTTTCACTATTTGGTCTGACCGAGTTTGGTAAATTGTGTGTAACGGTTAGATTTTGTGTGGAGGCTATATATACGCCTCCACCCCTTCTCCATTTGAGAGAGAGCCATCAGAACGTGCCTACACTTCCACTACTCATTTTCTGAGAGAGAACCACCTTCTCATGTGTTGATACCAAGACATTCCAATCCTACCACAAGAATCTTGATCTCTAGCCTTCCCCAAGTTGCTTTCCACTCAAATCATCTTTCCACCATATCCAAATCTATGATAGAAAGAGAGTTGAGTGTTGGGGAGACTATCATTTGAAGCACAAGAGCAAGGAGTTCATCATCAACAATCCATTACCTTTTGGAGAGTGGTGTCTCCTAGATTGGTTAGGTGTCACTTGGGAGCCTCCGTCAAGATTGTGGAGTTGAACCAAGGAGTTTGTAAGGGCAAGGAGATCGCTTACTTCGTGAAGATCTACCCGAGTGAGGCAAGTCCTTCGTGGGCGATGGCCATGGTGGCATAGACAAGGTTGCTTCTTCGTGGACCCTTTGTGGGTGGAGCCCTCCGTGGACTCGCGCATCCGTTACCCTTCGTGGGTTGAAGTCTCCATCAACGTGGATGCACGATAGCACCACCTATTGGAACCACGCCAAAAATCTCCGTGTCTACATTGCGTTTGCCCTCTCCAAACCCTTCCCTTTTACCTTCACATGCAATGTTTTACATTCCGCTGCTACACTCTTAGAATTGCATGTGTAGGTTGATTGCTTGACTTGTGTTAAGTTGCTAAAATCTGCCAAGACTTAAAATTGGGAAAAGGCTAGATTTTTACTTGGTCAAGTAGTCTAATCACCCCCCTCTAGACATACTTTCAATCCTATAAGTGGTATCAGAGCTTTAGTCTCCATTTGCCTTGATTTCCATAGCTTTGGTGATCATAGCCTTGGTTTCACAACCTAGGAGAGTATGGCGTCTAGCGAGGGAAATTATCACTGTAGAGGTCCTTACTTTGATGATACTAATTTTGCTAGTTGGAAGCATAAGATGAAAATGCATATTCTTGGACATAACCTCGCCATTTGGGCTATCGTGTATTGGTTTGCAAGGTGAATTCTTCAATGGGAGAGAACCAAATCATGAAGCAACTGCGGAAGAATTGAAGATGCTACAATAGAACGCTCAACCTTGCGATATCCTCTTCAATGGATTGTGCCCCGAAGAATTCAAAAAAAAAATCAGCCATCTTGAGAATGCAAAGGTAATTTGGGATACTTTGATTGATATGCACGAAGGTACTGTGTCCGTCAAGGAATCCAAGTTGGATGTGCTTCAAAGTCAACTTGACAAGTTCAAAATGAACACTACTAGGGAAAAGCCTAGCAGTAGCGCGCGTATTAAGTGTATTAGTAGCGCGGGGCCCCGCACTACTAATATGGCGCTACAGCTAACATGTATCAGTAGCGCGTGTCTACCAACGCTACTACTATACATGGCTTGAAGCAGCGAGCTTCAGCGCAATGCACTACTGCTAATATCTGCAGCGCTTTTATCTAGCGCGCGCTACTGGTAAGAGTGCGCTGCTTCTAACTCTACTCCCTCGCTACTGTTAGTTTTATTAGTTTTTGTTTTTTTTCTGCATATTTGTTTTGTATTTGAACAGGCTTTATACAATAATCTTTAGCATATCATACACATACAAATATAATCATAGCATCAAATCATGTCATCATCATAATCATCATCCAACACAAAAGTGGTCTCTCGTCATCATCTCGAAATTAGCGATACAACTCTCGATTATTTGCAACTACATCGTCATACATCTAAACAATGATATACGCGAGAAGAGCTATCACTATGAGTGAGAGAGGAACTATGCAGTACATGAGTTTGTATCCCTCTCTCGCACTAGCGTGAACCTAAACTAACTACTCGCTGTCGCTCGGAAACCGGAAACCGGTATACCTAGGCCTGACACTCCGGCCATTCGTCGTATACTCCTGGCGTAGCACTTCTTTGCCATCGATGATCTATGCAACTGCATCGTCACATGAGTCGATGATATGCAACATATATAGTTGAGCAACAGAAAGAGACAGACTTGGCAAAAATATAAGCAACATATCATAAGCATAAATAACAAAGTTCATCATACCCAAAATGCCCTAACTAGAGTGATTTTCGCTAGTCGAGGAGGACGGTTTAATTACGTCACAAATAAATTTTCGCCATGCATAACTCAAAGTTTCGTCATACAGAAAGTATGGACTAAACGGACACATTGTCATATATCGACAATCACTCAAACATGTCGTGCCATCCATCCAAGTCGGGGAGATAGTCCCCGAGCTTAGTGAAAGGCTTAGGTCGAGACGTTGAGCGGCTACGCGTGTTCGGACGTCTTCCTGCGACATTTGCCCTTCCTCCTAGAACATCCCTATTTTTTGGAGGACCTCCTTCATGATGATTTGGGCAAGTTCATGCTGGATTGGATAGAACTCAGCTCGAAGCCGATGATCCTCGATATCTCCTATGTTCTTTGCCCATTGCAGAATATGGGCATCCCCGGATGTAGGTGACATGCGAAGGTTCTGCTGATCCCATCTGTACTCCAGCATGTGGTGTAGGACATATAATCCATCACTAAGAGTATCACTTGGTTGCTAGATGCAGCAGAAGTCGGTCTTATGGCTGAAGGCGGGCCTGCCATTCCTCTTCTTCTTGGTCTTGATCTCTCCACCCCGTACGCCGTAGAAAAAGATAGCACTGTCAAGAACAGACTTGATGTGGGTGTAATCCTTTTTGTTCATGTTCTTCGACGAGTCCAAGTAAAGAGCGTGGGAGTATCGGGGGTAAAGGATGATGAGGACGGCGCGTCCGTGGCTGCACAAAATAAGTACACCTCAAATTAATTAGCCTCCACCATGCAAATGAATGATTGAAATCGAAGGAAGGATATCCACGCGGATGACTTATAGGGGATGATAAGGCACGAGAATTGTCTCCTTGTCCTTATTGGCGACCATGAAATCGATGATGTAGTCCCTCGCGTATTCATGGTGCTTTGCGCAGACTGCCAAGAAGCCCTCGTGCATGAAGTACGGGTCAGCGACACAGATATAAGGTATCTGCTCAATCCCGATGATGTAGTTCATGTACAAGGCATAAAGGCAGACAAACGTAAAATCCAGCTTCTTCAAGTGAAACATGTCGAAGATGTAATCGAATCGAAGGAAGAACTTCTCCACAGGGAGTGAGTCGACGTACAACCTTTGCTGCGACATGTTAACCACGTAGAGTGGGTATCTTGGATTTTCCGAGGCGATCTCTGCAACACATCGTCATGAAGTCTCCTTAGATCATCGTGTATGGCCTCTACTGATGCCTTAGGTAGGGTTGGTTCACCGGGGATATGGTATTACGCCGCACCGCGGACAGGTATACAGTCTTGAACCCGAGGCTGCGGAGGCGGCTGGATCATAGCAGCAACTTTATTATTGCCTTTCCCTGCTCTCTTCCGATGCTTCTTTGGTGGAAGGTCGTCTATAATATGTTCAGGCTCCGGAGGCGGCAATTCAGGCACCGACTCATGACGCTCAAACCCTGAGTACTCATACTGCCGAGCCATCAATCCTCCGTCATCAATGGCGCCAATATTGAGATACTGTTGAGTGTCATCGTCATCCTCATCCTCATCGGCGACGTCATCAACGACTAATGGAGCCTCTTCCTCACCCCGTCCGCTATCACCCAGCACAATAGGCGACGCTAATTGGGTAGGTGGGGTGCTGATGTTCATACCTTGCATAGGCTACATGGTCGTGGGTGTGCTCCCGGCCGCCTCCAGAAGAAGCAGACTCTTTGGCCACAACAGGAACCACGTCTTGCAATCGCCAAGCCACCGTGGGATCTTGTCATCATCTCCCCCTAGTACCGGAGGAGCCAAATTCTCGTGGTCCGGTTTGACACTAGCCACAGAAACCTTGAAGACGTGAGGGGGGGATCAGCCGGCTGTGGAACAATTGTTCCTTCGGCTTCATTATCGTCGCCTTCCCCGCGTCCACCTGCCGTTGATGTCGTACAATATGGTGCACGGGCGTCAGCCTGCAAAGACATGTCTGCGACGTGAGACATCCGAAAGGCAATGGAAATGGGAGATTATACATTTATTGAAGAGGGCTGATGTGACAGGTACCGTGAGGCCGTCGAGCTCAGCCAAAGACGAAGCACCGCCGAGCAAGTCCGAGATGGAGGACAGGCTGCTATGAGCAGGTGTGGGAGCCGGTGCAGAATCAGGTGCTGGTGCAGGTGCTAGTGAAACGCTAGTCGAGCTGCTCCCAAAGAAGTCGGCAAGGGGAAAGTCCGCTGCATCTTTATTTGGATTTTGCATGCTCCAACTGACGATTGCCAGAACCAAGACACCACACGTAGCTGCCAGCTCCCGTTTTGCAGCAGCTACCGCTGTTGCAACTGACTCAGTTGATTTCTTCTCAACCGCAATCTCAACCTTCTTGTCGATGCTTTCTTCAGTTAACCTCCATCTTTCCTTTCTCTCCTCCATGGTATCACTGTAGTACCTCCTCCACGTGGCGCTGTCTCCGACACCATGCACGCGTCCATACAACGGCTGAGTGTCCACCGGGAGTCGTTTCAATATGTTCAACGCCCGGTTGAATGGGGTGTCCCACTTGGGCCTCGCCAATGCCTTAGATGGCGAGTCGCTTTTGGCCACAACCCTGTGCTGCTCTCTTTGCAAAAGGAACAAGGATTGTTTACAAATATGACTAAACATGCAGTCGAATTGATCAGAAACTAAAATTACCAGCAGTCTCATAAACTCCGTCGTGACCGGGTCCATCTCGAAAACCTTCTTGACTGGGTCCCAACGGTATCGGGCCCTGAGGACGTCATGCTCCTGCGTGACGGTGAACTCCGCCAAGGGGTCTGGGATACCCAGACTTTTGCGTTCCGCGTCCTCCTTGGCCCATATGGACCTATTCCCCGCGTAACCACGGCTTCTGAGGTGGTGGCACCCCATGTTCCTTTGTTGAAGCCCCTTCATGTACTTCGACTTTTCTTTGGCATCTTCGGCATCACAAGCCGCCTTGAATATTTGAAACTGCTCTTCCGTGGTTGTCGGATCCTTTACAATATCGGAGTAGGGTTCCTTTTTGTCTATGGCACATTTCACCCTTACTTTCCAAGCGGCCAACGTGTCGCTAAACATGGTCATGGCATGTTTGTTTATCTTCTTCATTGTCGGGTCTTTCTCTGGTTCAGTATATTGGATTTCATCCCGGCCCGGGAACAAGAATATCTGGTGCAACAGGGTTAGGAGGGAGTGCTTCATATTTGGTATCTTCTTTAGTTTCTCATCGTTGATGGCAGCGCACGCCCGTACGATGCAGCCTATTTGATTGTCGTAGTAGGAGCGCGCTTCCACAGGCGGTTTTGGCTCAAAATTACCGTTGTCCATCTCCGTGACCACTAGTCTAGCAGTGAGGAACTGATTTGGGCGTCGGCATCTCATCTTTGGTTTCGGTTCTATGGCTTTGCCAGTCTCGGTGCCGGTCTCGGTGTCGGTCTAGGTCTCAACGCCAGTCTCGGTGCCGGTCTCGATGTCGGTCTTGGATGTGACAGGTGTGCCCAGCAACAACAACCGTTGATCGTTGGCAAGGTTCAAAAATTCGTCTGCCGCTAGGTAGATGTCGTCACAATCCATAACCCTGTTCTTCATTGTTACTAGCCATGTTTCCTATGATTAAATCTAGTCAATTAATTCTAGACCTAATAAAATGAATAATGACAAAAAAGGCCTATGTTTTGCAGGAATGTTGATTCCTTCCTGGTGCGGCAAATCCCGGGCACTCGATATGTCCTAGTTTGTAGCACAAGTTATCCCGAAATTCACGGAAAATTTCGCATGACCTTTGCTAAAAAGTGGACAAATCGAGCAGCTAAAATTTGCCGGAACGGAAATGAATCAACATTCCGGAAAAACATAGGCCAATCGGCTTCATTCCCTGGAAACAAAAAGGCCACTTGGACACAATCGAGGAATTTTCATATATCATGAGCTCTTCAATGTTTCACACTTTAAGAAAATCTACACAAATTTCAAATTATGAACCCTAGGACTCAATTCAAATTATGTCCTACTACCCTAACCCTACTGCCCTAGTACTTAAGCATCTACAAGTACTAGCTAATTAGATGAACCCTAGGTAGCTACTTAAGCATCTACAACTACTTAAGCACCCATTGATGAACACTAGGAATTATACAACTACTTAAGCATACATTGGGTGCAGAACAACAATATAAGTACTTAAGCAACTATATATACAACCCTATAATATATTTAGTTAACTACTTAAGCATATACAAGTTTGTCCTAAAAACAATATTTAGTTAAGTACTTAAGCATACACAAATTTGTCCTAAAAAATCAGTTAACTACTAATTTCATTCATTTAGGCCATTCATTTAACTTCACCTAATTAACCTAGTAAAACCTTACTTCCCTAACTAAACAATATCTAATTAACATCTACTAGTACCACTGCTGCCCTAACCTAATTAACCTAAGTTAATTCCTAGGGTCCTGCTATATGTTGCTGCTCTACTGCCCTAACCTAATTAACCTAAGTTAGTCTAATTAACATCTACTAGTACCACAACTGCTAATTCCTAGGGTTCATAACTAAATTCACCTAAGTTAATTAAACTAGAGAGGAGGGGTGGGGCTTACAGAGAGGAGGGCATTGAGGGTGGCTCGGGGACACGGTTGCGGGGAGGCAGGGGCGTTGCGAGGAGCGGACGAGGGTGGCTCCGAGGGCGCGCGGCTTCAGTGCCGGTGATGGCGCGCGGCTCCGGTGACGGCGACAGAGGCAGGGTGATGAGGGAGCAGGGGCGGCGAGGAGCAGACGAGGGTGGATCTGACGGTGGCTCGGGGGAACGGTTGCGGGGAGGTAGGGACGGATGGTGGGGGAGAAGGGGAGAGGGGGAAAAGGACTTAGTAAAATTTTGAGCCCGCGTGTGGTTAAGTCAAACTAGCAGTAGTGATGGAAAGGAAAACACGCTATAGCTAACTTAGCTATAGCGGTTTCCACTAAAACGCGCTACTGCTACAGGAAGTAGCTATTTATTTTACTTTTTCTTTTCCTTTTATCTAAGGAACTTAGCTATAGCGCGTGAACAGAAAAGCGCTATGATACGTCCATTTTGCATCATGCTTTTATATCAATATTTATTGCATTATGGGCTGTTATTACACATTATATCTCAATACTTATGGCTATTCTCTCTTATTTTACAAGGTTTACCATGAAGAGGGGGAATGCCGGCAGCTGGAATTCTGGCTGGAAAAGGAGCAAACGTTGGAAACCTATTCTGCACAACTCCCAAAGTCCTGAAACTCCACGAAACAACTTTTTGGATTTAATAAGAATTTATGAGCAAAAGAAATAGGCCAGGGGCCCCACACCCAGCCCAGGAGACAGGAGGGCGCCCCCCCTATAGGGCGCGCCCCCTATCTCCTGGGCCCCCTAGTGGGCCTCCGGCGTCCATCTTCTGCTATATCATCACTTTTACCCTGGAAAAAATCGTGGGCAAGCTTATGGGACGAAACTCCGCCGCCACGAGGCGGAACCTTGGCGGAATCAATCTAGGGCTCTGGTGGAGCTGTTCTACCGGGGACACTTCCCTCCAGGAGGGGGAAATCATCACCAACGTCATCACCAATGATCCTCTCATCGGGAGGGGGTCAATCTCCATCAACATCTTCACCAGCACCATCTCCTCTTAAAACCCTAGTTCATCTCTTGTATCCAATCTTGTATCAAAACCACAAATTGGTACTTGTGGGTTGCTAGTAGTGTTGATTACTCCTTGTAGTTGATGCTATTTGGTTTACTTGGTGGAAGATCATATGTTCAGATCCTTTATGCATATTATTACCCCTCTGATTATGAACATGAATATGCTTTGTGAGTAGTTACGTTTGTTCCTGAGGACATGGGTGAAGTCTTGCTATTAGTAGTCATGTGAATTTGATATTAGTTCGATATTTTGATGAGATGCATTTGTCTTTTCCTCTAGTGGTGTTATATGAACGTCGACTACATGACACTTCACCATTATTTGGGCCTAGAGGAAGGCATGGGGAAGTAATAAGTAGATGATGGGTTGCTAGAGTGACAGAAGCTTAAACCCTAGTTTATGCGTTGCTTCGTTAGGGGTTGATATGGACCCATATGTTTAATGTTGTGGTTAGGTTTACCTTAATACTCCTTTTTGTAGTTGCGGATGCTTGCAATAGGGGTTAATCATAAGTGGGATGCTTGTCCATGTTAGGGCAGTACCCAAGTACCGATCCACCCATGATACGTCTCCGTCGTATCTATAATTTTTGATTGTTTCATGCCAATATTCTACAAATTTCATATACTTTTGGCAACTTTTTATACTATTTTTTGGGACTAACATATTGATCCAGTGCCCAGTGCCAGTTCCTGTCTGTTGCATGTTTTATGTTTCGCAGAAACCCCATATCAAACAGAGTCCAAACGGGATAAAAATGGATGGGGAATTATTTTGGAATATTTGTAATTTTTGGGAAGTAAAATCAACGCGAGACGGTGCCCGAGGGGGCCAGGAGATAGGGGGCGCGCCCCAGGGAGGCAGGCGCGCCCTGGACACTCCTGGCCCCCCCGTAAGGCGGTTGATGCTCTTCTTTTGCCGCAATAAATCTAATTTTATGAGAAAGATCTGGGCGAAAGATTCACCCCAATCGGAGTTACGGATCTCCGGATATAAAAGAAACGGTGAAGAGGTAGAATCTGAGAACGCAGAAACAGAGAGATAGATCCAATCTCGGAGGGGCTCTCGCCCCTCCCAAGCCATGGGAGCCAAGGATCAGAGGGGAAACCCTTCTCCCATCTAGGGAGGAGGTCAAGGAAGAAGAAGAAGAAGGGGGGCTCTCTCTCCCTTGCTTCCGGTGGCGCCGGAGCGCTGCCAGGGGCCATCATCATCACCGCGATCTTCACCAACAACTTCACCGCCTTCATCACCAACTCTTCCTCCCTCTATGCAGCGGTGTAACATCTCTCTTACCCACTGTAATCTCTACTTAAACATGGTGCTCAACGCTATATATTATTTCCCAATGATGTATGGCTATCTTATGATGTTTTTTTTGACCGCAGGCTATCTTATGATGTTTGAGTAGATCCGTTTTGTCCTATGGGTTAATTGATGATCGTGATTGGTTTGAGTTGCATGTTTTGTTATTGGTGTTGTCCTATGGTGCTCTCCGTGTCGCGCAAGCGTGAGGTATCCCCGCTGTAGGGTTTGCAATATGTTTATGATTTGCTTATGGTGGGTGGCGTGAGTGAACAGAAGCACAAACCCGAGTAAGTAGGTTGTTTGCGTATGGGATAAAAGGGGACTTGATACTTTAATGCTATGGTTGGGTTTTACCTTAATGAATCTTAAATATTTGCGGATGCTTGCTAGAGTTCCAATCATAAGTGCATATGATCCAAGTAGAGAAAGTATGTTAGCTTATGCCTCTCCCTCAAATAGAATTGCAATAGTGATTACCGGTCTAGTTATCGATTGCCTTGGACAAATAACTTTCTTGTAACAATACTTACTTTATTGCATCTTTATTTAAACAGCCCCTAGTTTATATTTACGTACTCTTTATTATCTTGCAAACCTATCCATTAACACTTGCAAAGTACTTCTATTCATACTTGTTCTAGGTAAAGCGAACATCAAGCGTGCGTAGTGTCGTATCAGTGGCCGATAGGACTTGAGAGAGTATTTGTTCTACCTTTAGCTCCTCGTTGGGTTCGACACTCTTACTTATCGAAATAGGCTACAACTATCCCGTATACCTGCGGGTTATCAAGACCTTTTTCTGGCGCCGTTGCCGGGGAGTCATAGCATGGGGTGGATATTCTCGTGTGTGCTTGTTTGCTTTATCACTAAGTAATTTTTATTTCTGTTCTTAGTTGTTTTCTATCTTTAGCTATGGGTAGGAAACACAAAATACCAAAAAATTAGTTGTACCTACTGAACCAGTGGTTGAAGAACCACTCAAAATCTATCACACTCCTGAAGCTTTTTACTTGGATCATCTTCGACCCCTTTGTGCTCGTGCTGAAACCCCCACTAGTTTAGTTGAGGGAAAAGCTTTAGATGAGCATGCTTGTTTTGTGCGACACCGTATATTTGAAAAAGGGAAACTATTATGGGATCAAATTCAACGTTTGCAATGCTATGCTTGGAATTTATGTGAAATATATGAGTTTACTTGTTGTTCTGAAGACCCTAAGAAACACCTACCCTATCAATGCTTGTTTAGTGATAATGGAATCGTATCTTCATGCTAAGGGTGTTTACAATTACTATGATGTTCAACAAATTGAAGAATTTTTTGCTTTTAAAGGTGCTTATGAGATTGCCTCTTTGATTGAAAAGTATGATGCTACTCTTTACAAATCTGAAAATTTTGCCATATTTCAATATTGTTATGATAATTATGCTTCTAATGCCTATGTTAAACCATATATTGAGGACTTCTCTGCTGTCCAAGAAGAGACTAATATTTTGCAGGAAGCTATGGAAGAAGAAATTGATGAAACAGTGAGCTCATTGGATGAAAAAGATGATGAGGAGAGCGAAGAACAAAAGGAGGAAGAGCGGATTAGCTACCCGTGCCCACCTTCTAATGAGAGTAACCCTCCAACTCATACATTATTTAATTCCCCTTCATGCTTACCGAAGGATGATTGCTATGATGATTGCTACGATCCCTTGAATTTGTTTGAAATATCCATTTTTGATGATGCTTGCCATGCTTGTGGCCAAGATGCCAATATGAATTATGCTTATGGAGATGAACTTGCTATAGTTCCTTATGTTAAACATGAAATTGTTGCTATTGCACCCACGCATGATAGTCCTATTATCTTTTTGAATTCTCCAAACTACACTATATTGGAGAAGTTTGTGCTTATTAAGGATTATATTGATGGGTTGCCTTTTACCATTGCACATGATGATTTTGATGAATATAATATGCATGTGCTTGCTGCTCCTACTTGCAATTATTATGAGAGAGGAACTCTATCTCCGCCTCTTTATGTTTCCAATATGATAGAATTGCAAGAAACTGTTTATAGTATGCATTGGCCTTTACTATGTGTGCATGAATTGTTCTTTTATGACATACCGATGCATAGGAAGAGAGTTAGACTTCGTTGTTGCTTGATATATGTTACTTTGTGCTCACTAATAAATTACAAATCATTGTTAATTAAAATTGGCTTTGATATACCTTGGGATCCGCGTGGATTCATTACTTGAGCATTAAATGCCTAGCTTAATGGCTTTAAAGAAAGTGCTGCCAGGGAGACAACCCGGAAGTTTTAGAGAGTCATTTATTTCTGTTGAGTGCTTTTATATAGTTTAAAAACACAAAAATAAAGAGGGGAACTTAAAAACTTTTCAAAAAGGAAAGTGAAAGTGAGAAAGACAAGCATTGTTGAAGTGGGAGCTAACCTTGAACTTTGTTCATGCTCACGGAAACTTTGTGAATCTTGATTACAGAAACTTTTCATAAAAAATAATTATCCCCTTGTACAATTCCATTGTATTATAAAAATAATGTGCTAAGGTTTGCCTTTAGGATGTTTACAATGCTTGTTGGTTTGTACGGTGCAGGACAGAAACTTTGGCTGTAGTGCACGATTTTACATTTTTAACTGGAACGTCAATTCGTTCTGATTCTTGTTGCACTGTCTTGCTATACAACTTGTTTATTTTTCCTAATTTTGGTAGAATTTTTGGGGTAACAGAAGTATGGTGTATGTTCAGATTGCTACAGACTGTTTTGTTTTTGACAGATTCTGTTTTGATGCATAGTTTGCTTGTTTTGATGAATCTATAAATTTATATCAGTGGATTAAGCCATAAAAAAGCTATATTACAGTAGACACAATGCAAAAACAAAATATGAATTGGTTTGCAACAGTACTTAGAGTGGTGATTTGCTTTATTATACTAACGGATCTTACCGAGTTTTCTGTTGAAGTTTTGTGTGGATGAAGTGTCTAAACGAGGAGGTCTCGATATGAGGAAAAGGAAGAGAGGCAAGAGCTCAAGCTTGGGGATGCCCGAGGCACCCCAAGTAAATATTCAAGGAGACTCAAGCGTCTAAGCTTGGGGATGCCCCGGAAGGCATCCCCTCTTTCTTCAACAAGTATCGGTATGTTTTCGTATTCGTTTCGTTTATGCATTATGTGCAAGTCTTGGAGCGTCTTTTGCATTCAGTTTTCATTTTTATTTTATGCACCATGCTGGTATGAGATAGTCCTTGGTTGATTTATAGAATGCTCATTGCCCCTCACTTAAATCTTTTGAGTATGGCTTTATAGAATGCTTCATGTGCTTCACTTATATCATTTGAAGTTTGGATTGCATGTTTCTCTTGATATAGACAACCGCAATTTGTAGAATGCTCTTTTGCTTCACTCATATTTGTTAGAGCATGGGCATATCTTTTGTAGAAAGAATTAAACTCTCTTGCTTCTCTTATATCTATTTAGAGAGATGACAGGAATTGGTCATTCACATGGTTAATCATAAAATCCTACGTAAACTTGTAGATCGCTGAATATGATATGTTTGATTCCTTGCAATAGTTTTGCGATATAAAGATGGTGATGTTAGAGTCATGCTAGTGGGTGGTTGTGGATTAGTAGAAATACTTGTGTTGAGGTTTGTGATTCCCGTAGCATGCACGTATGGTGAACCGCTTTGTGATGAAGTTGGAGCACAATTTTATTTATTGATTGTCTTCCTTATGAGTGGCGGTCGGGGATGAGCGATGGTATTTTCCTACCAATCTGTCCCCCTAGGAGCATGCGCGTTGTACTTTGTTTTCAATGGCTTGTAGATTTTTGCAATAAGTATATGAGTTCTTTATGACTAATGTTGAGTCCATGGATTATACGCACTCTCACCCTTCCATCATTGCTAGCCTCTTCGGTACCGTGCATTGCCCTTTCTCACCTCGAGAGTTGGTGCAAACTTCGCCGGTGCATCCAAACCCCGTGATACGATACGCTCTATCACACATAAACCTCCTTATATCTTCCTCAAAACAGCCACCATACCTACCTATCATGGCATTTCCATAGCCATTCCGAGGTATATTGCCATGCAACTTCCATCATCATCATTTACATGACTTGAGCATTCATTGTCATATTGCTTTGCATGATTGTAAGATAGCTAGCATGATGTTTTCATGGCTTGTCCATTTTTTTATGTCATTGCTACGCTAGATCATTGCACATCCTGGTACATCGCCGGAGGCATTCATATAGAGTCATATCTTTGTTCTAGATATCGAGTTGTAATATTGAGTTGTAAGTAAATAAAAGTGTGATGATCATCATTATTAGAGCATTTTCCCTAGTGAGGAAAGGATGAAGGATACTATGATTCCCCCACAAGTCGGGATGAGACTCCGGACTTTATGAAAAATAAAAGAGGCCAAAGAAGCCCAAATAAAAAAAAGAGGCCAAAGAAGCCCACCAAAAAGAAAGAAAAAAAGAGAAAAAAAAGAAAAAAAATGAGAGAAAAAGAGAGAAGGGGCAATGTTACTATCCTTTTACCACACTTGTGCTTCAAAGTAGCACCATGTTCTTCATAGAGAGAGCCTCCTATGCTTTCACTTTCATATACTAGTGGGAATTTTCATTATAGAACTTGGCTTGTATATTCCGATAATGGGCTTCCTAAAATGCCCGGGGTCTTCATGAGCAAGCAAGTTGGATGCACACCCACTTAGTTTTCAGTTTGAGCTTTCATACACTTATAGCTCTAGTGCATCCGTTGCATGGCAATCCCTACTCACTCACATTGATATCTATTGATGGGCATCTCCATAGCCCGTTGATATGCCTAGTCGATGTGAGACTTTTTTTGTCTTCTCCACATAACCCCCACCATCATATTCTATTCCACCTATAGTGCTATGCCCATGGCTCACGCTCATGTATTGCATGAAATTTGAAAAAGTTTGAGATTATTAAATTATGAAACAATTGCTTGGCTTGTCATCGGGGTTGTGCATGATTAAATACTTTGTGTGATGAAGATAGAGCAACAACCAGACTATATGATTTTGTAGGGATAACTTTCTTTGACCATGTTGTTTTGAAAAGACATGATTGCTTTATTGGTACGCTTGAAGTATTATTGTTTTTATGTCAAATGATAGACTATTGCTTTGAATCACTCGTGTCTTAATATTCATGCCATGATTAGACATATGATCAAGATTATGCTAGGTAGCATTCCACATCAAATTATCTTTTTTTATCATTTACCTACTCGAGGACGAGCAGGAATTAAGCTTGGGGATGCTGATACGTCTCCGTCATATCTATAATTTTCGATTGTTTCATGCCAATATTCTACAACTTTCATATACTTTTGGCAACTTTTTATACTATTTTTTGGGACTAACATATTGATCCAGTGCCCAGTGCTAGTTCATGTCTGTTGCATGTTTTATGTTTCGCAGAAACCCCATATCAAATGGAGTCCAAACGGGATAAAAACGGACGGAGAATTATTTTGGAATATTTGTGATTTTTGGGAAGTAAAATCAATGCGAGACGGTGCCCGAGGGGGCCAGGAGATAGGGGGGCGCGCCCCGGGGAGGCAGGCGCGCCCTGTACACTCCTGGGCCCCCCGTAAGGCGGTTGACGCTCTTCTTTTGCTGCAATAAAGCTAATTTTATGAGAAAGATCTAGGCGAAAGATTCACCCCAATCGGAGTTACGGATCTCCGGATATAAAAGAAACGGTGAAGAGGTAGAATCTGAGAACACAGAAACAGAGAGATAGATCCAATCTCGGAGGGGCTCTTGCCCCTCTCAAGCCTTGGGAGCCAAGGACCAGAGCGGAAACCCTTCTCACATCTAGGGAGGAGGTCAAGGAAGAAGAAGAAGAAGGGGGGCTCTCTCTCTCCCTTGCTTCCGGTGGCGCCCGAGCGCCGCCGGGGGCCATCATCATCACCGCGATCTTCACCAACAACTTCACCGCCTTCATCACCAACTCTTCCTCCCTCTATGCAGCAGTGTAACCTCTCTCTTACCCGCTTTAATCTCTACTTAAACATGGTGCTCAACGCTATATATTATTTCCCAATGATGTATGGCTATCTTATGATGTTTGAGTAGATCCGTTTTGTCCTATGGGTTAATTGATGATCGTGATTGGTTTGAGTTGCATGTTTTGTTATTGGTGCTATCCTATGGTACTCTCCGTGTCGCGCAAGCGTGAGGGATCCCTGCTGTAGGGTTTGCAATATGTTTATGATTTGCTTATGGTGGGTGGCGTGAGTGAACAGAAGCACAAACCCGAGTAAGTAGGTTGTTTGCGTATGGGATAAAAGGGGACTTGATACTTTAATGCTATGGTTGGGTTTTACCTTAATGAATCTTTAGTATTTGCGGATGCTTGCTAGAGTTCCAATCATAAGTGCATATGATCCAAGTAGAGAAAGTATGTTAGCTTATGCCTCTCCCTCAAATAGAATTGCAATAGTGATTACCGGTCTAGTTATCGATTGCCTTGGACAAATAACTTTCTCATAACAAAAAGCTCTCTACTAATACTTACTTTATTGCATCTTTATTTAAACAGCCCCTAGTTTATATTTACGTACTCTTTATTATCTTGCAAACCTATCCAGTAACACTTGCAAAGTACTTCTAGTTTCATACTTGTTCTAGGTAAAGCGAACGTCAAGCGTGCGTAGAGTCGTATCAGTGGCCGATAGGACTTGAGAGAGTATTTGTTCTACCTTTAGCTCCTTTTTGGGTTCGACACTCTTACTTATCAAAAGAGGCTACAACTATCCTATATACCTGCGGGTTATCAACCCACATATCAAATTATCAAAGTACAGAACACGAATCTTATGAACGTGATGAAAACTAAATTGACGATAATTCCCAATGTGTCCTCGGGAGCTCCTTCTTCATTATTAGAATTTGTCCAGGCTTATCCTTTGCTACCTAAAGGATCAGGCCACCTTGCTGCACTTTATTTACTTTATTTACTTTTTGCTTGTTACTATTTATCTTGTCACAAAACTATCTATCACCTACTATTTCAGTGCTTGCAGAGAAAACCTTATCGAAAACCGCTTATCATTTCCTTCTGCCCCTTGTTGGGTTCGACACTCTTATTTATCGAAAGGACTACGATAGATCCCCTATACTTTTGGGTCATCAAGGCTCTTTTCTAGCGCCATTGCCGGGGAGCGTAGCGCTCTTGGTGAGTGGAACTTGGTAAGGAAACATTTATATGGTGTGCTGAAATTTTCTGTTACTTGTCACTATGGAAACTAATCCTTCGAGGGGCTTGTTTGGGGTATCTTCACCCCAACCAGAAGAGCAAAGAGATGCTCCTCAACCTACTGAACTTTATGAAAATATTCACTTTGAGATTCTTTCGGGTATGATAGAAAAACTGCTAGCTAATCCATTTGCAGGAGACGGAACATTGCATCCCGATTTACACCTTATCTTTGTGGATGAAGTTTGTGGATTATTTAAGCTTGCAGGTATTCCCGATGTTGTTGTCAAAAGGAAGGTCTTCCCTTTATCTTTGAAGGGAGATGCAATGACATGGTATAGGCTATGTGATGATACGAGATCTTGGAATTATAAGCGATTGAAGTTGGAATTTCACCAGAAGTTCTATCCTATGCATCTTGTTCATCGTGATCGTAATTACATATATAATTTCTGGCCTCGCGAAGGAGAAAGCATCGCTCAAGCTTGGGGGAGGCTTAAGTCAATTTTATATTCATGCCCCAATCATGAGCTCTCTCGGGAAATGATTATTCAGAATTTTTATGCTCGGCTTTCTCTTGATAATCACAACCTGCTCGATACTTCATGTGCTGGTTCTTATATGCTGAAGACTATTGATTTCAAATGGGACTTATTGGAAAGAATTAAACGCAACTCCGAAGATTGGGGTTCCGACGATGGTAAGGAGTCAGGTATGACACCTAAGTTCGCTTGTGTTAAATCTTTTATGGATACTGATGCTTTCCGTGGATTTAGCTCTAAGTATGGACTTGACTCTGAGATAGTAGCTACTTTTTGTGAAACTTTTGCTAATCACGTTGATATCCCTAAAGAGAAGTGGTTTAAATATAATCCTCCTGTTGAAGTGAAAGTAGTTGCACCTATTACAGTCGAAGAAAAGACTATTACATATAGTGATCCTATTATTCCTACTGCTTATGTTGAAAAACCTCCTTTTCCTGTTAGGATAAAAGATCATGCTAAAGCTTTGACTATTGTTCGTAAGAGTAATACTAGGACCTATACACCTCCTGAGCAAATTAATGTTGAACCTGGTATTGCTATGATTAAAGATCTCTTGGATGAGGACTTAGATGGGCATGTTATCTCTTTCTTGGGTGAAACTGCTAATATTGCTAGACCCGATACTAAGACACGTAGACCTGTTGTAGGCACGCCTGTTATTTCTGTTAAAATAGGAGATCATTGTTATCATGGCTTATGTGATATGGGTGCTAGTGCTAGTGCGATACCTTATGATCTTTATAAAGAAATTATGCATGATATTGCACCTGTTGAATTAGAAGACATTGATGTTACTATTAAGCTTGCTAATAGGGACACCATTAAACCTATTGGGATTGTTAGAGATGTTGAAGTCTTGTGTGGGAAGATTAAATACCCTGCTGATTTTCTTGTTCTTGCTTCCCACAAGATGATTTTTGTCCCATTATTTTTGGTAGACCCTTCTTGAATACTGCTAGTGCTAAGATTAATTGTAAAAGGAAGGTCGTCACTGTTGGCATAGATGGTATGTCTCATGAGTTTAATTTTGCCAAGTTTAGTAGACAACCTCGTGAAAGGGAACCATCTAGTAAGGATGAAATTATTGGTCTTGCTTCCATTCCTGTTCCTCCAACTGGTCCGTTAGAACAATATTTGCTAGACCATGAAAACGATATGTTTATGAAGGAAAGGGAAGAAATAGATGAAGTGTTCCTTAAACAGGAACATATGCTGAAACATAACCTTCCCGTTGAAATTCTTGGGGACCCCCCTCCACCCAAGAGTGATCCCGTGTTTGAACTCAACCATTACCTGATAATCTTAAATATGCTTATCTTGATGAAAAAGAAATATATCCTGTTATTATTAGTGCTAACCTTTCAGAGAAAGAAGAAGAAAGATTATTGAAAACTCTGAAGAAGCACAGAGCTGCTATTGGATATACTCTGGATGATCTTAAGGGCATTAGTCCCACATTATGTCAACACAAAATTTCAATGGAGAAAGATGCCAAACCAGTTAGAGATCCTCAAAGACGATTAAATCCCAAAATGAAGGAAGTGGTAAGAAAGGAGATTCTAAAGCTACTTGAGGCAGGTATTATTTATCCCGTTGCTGATAGTGAATGGGTAAGCCCTGTCCATTGTGTCCCTAAAAAGGGAGGTATTACCATTGTTCCTAATGATAAAGATGAATTGATCCCGCAAAGAATTATTACAGATTATAGGATGGTAATTGATTTCCGTAAGTTAAATAAAGCCACTAAGAAAGATCATTACCCTTTACCTTTTATTCATCAAATGCTAGAAAGACTGTCCAAACACACACATTTTTGCTTTCTAGATGGTTATTCTGGTTTCTCACAGATACCTGTATCAGCGAAAGATCAATCTAAAACTATTTTTACTTGCCCTTTTGGTACTTTTTCTTATAGACGTATGCCTTTTGGTTTATGTAATGCACCTGCTACCTTTCGAAGATGCATGATGGCTATATTTTCTGATTTTTGTGAAAAGATTTGTGAGGTATACATGGATGACTTCTCCGTCTATGGATCCTCTTTTGATGATTGTTTGAGCAACCTTGATCGAGTTCTGCAGAGATGCGAAGACACTAGTCTCGTCCTGAATTGGAAAAAGTGTCACTTTATGGTTAATGAAGGCATTGTCTTGGGGCACAAGATCTCCGAGAGAGGTATTGAAGTTGATAAAGCCAAAGTTAATGCTATTGAAAAGATGCCATGTCCCAAGGACATAAAAGGTATAAGAAGTTTCCTTGGTCACGCCGGTTTTTATAGGAGGTTCATTAAGGACTTTTCTAAAATCTCTAGGCCTTTGACTAATTTATTGCAAAAAGATATTCCTTTTTTCTTTGATGATGATTGTGTAGAGGCATTTGAAACACTTAAGAAAGCTTTGATCACTGCACCTATTGTTCAGCCACCTGATTGGAATTTACCTTTTGAAATTATGTGTGATGCTAGTGTTTATGCTGTAGGTGCTGTTTTAGGGCAAAGAGTCGGTAAGAAACTGAATGTTATCCAGTATGCTAGTAAGACTCTTGATACTGCCCAGAGAAATTATGCTACTACTGAAAAAGAGTTCTTAGTAGTTGCGTTTGCATGTGATAAGTTTAGACCTTATATTGTTTATTCCAAAGTTACTATTCACACTGATCATGCTGCTATTAAATATCTTATGGAAAAGAAAGATGCTAAGCCTAGACTCATTAGATGGGTTCTCTTGCTCCAAGAATTTGACTTGCATTTTATTGATAGAAAGGGAGCTGAGGACCCCGTTGCAGACAACTTGTCTAGGCTAGAGAATATTCTCGATGACCCACTACCTATTAATGATAGTTTTCCTGATGAACAATTAGCGGTTGTCAATGCTTCTCGTACTGCTCCTTGGTATGCTGATTATGCTAATTACATTGTTGCTAAATATATATCGCCTAGTTTCACATACCAGCAAAAGAAAAAGTTCTTTTATGATTTTAGACATTACTTCTGGGATGATCCACACCTTTATAAAGAAGGAGTAGATGGTATTATTAGACGTTGTGTGCCTGAGCATGAACAGGAACAAATCCTACGCAAGTGTCACTCTGAATCCTATGGAGGACACCACGCTGGAGATAGAACTGCACACAAGGTACTACAATCTAGTTTTTATTGGCCTACTCTCTTCAAAGATGCTCGTAAGTTTGTCTTATCTTGTGATGAATGTCAAAGAATAGGTAACATTAGTAGACATCAAGAAATGCCTATGAATTATTCTCTTGTTATTGAACCGTTTGATGTTTGGGGCTTTGATTATATGGGACCTGTTCTTGCCTCCAATGGTTATACACATATTTTAGTTGCTGTTGATTAGGTTACTAAGTGGGTAGAAGCTATTCCAACTAGTAGTGCTGATCATAACACTTCTATTAGAATGCTTAAAGAAGTTATTTTTCTGAGGTTTGGAGTCCCTAGATATCTTATGACTGATGGTGGTTCACACTTTATTCATGGTGCTTTCCGTAAGATGCTCGCTAAGTATGATGTCAATCATAGAATAGCATCTCCTTATCATCCGCAGTCTAGTGGTCAGGTAGAGTTGAGCAATAGAGAGCTCAAATTAATTTTGCAAAAGACTGTGAATAGATCTAGAAAGAATTGGTCCAAAAAACTTGATGATGCATTATGGGCCTATAGAACTGCATACAAAAATCCTTGGGTATGTCTCCTCATAAGATGGTTTATGGAAAAGCATGTCATTTACCTCTTGAACTTGAACATAAGGCATACTGGGCTATTAAAGAGCTCAATTATGACTTCAAACTTGCCGGTGAGAAAAGGTTATTTGATATTAGCTCACTTGATGAATGGAGAACCCAAGCATATGAGAATGCCAAGCTTTTCAAAGAAAAAGTCAAACGCTAGCATGATAAGAGGATACAAAAGCGTAAGTTTAACGTAGGAGATTATGTGTTATTATTCAACTTTCGTTTAAGATTTTTTGCAGGAAAACTTCTCTCAAAACGGGAAGGTCCCTACATTATCGAGGAGGTCTATCGTTCTGGTGTTATAAAAATCAACAACTTCGAAGGCACAAATCCGAGGGTGGTAAATGGTCAAAGAATTAAACATTATATTTCAGGTAATCATATCAATGTTGAAACTAATATTATTGAAACCATAACCCCTGAGGAATACATAAGAGACACTTTCCAGAATGTTCCAGACTCCGAAAAGGCATAGGTACGTGGTACGGCAAGTAAACCGACTCCAAAACAACTCTAATGGCAATTTTTATCAGTTTTGGATTATTTAAGAATTTTAGGAAGAAAGAAGTAGTCCGAAAGGGACACAAGGCTCCCACGAGAGAGGAGGCCGCGCCCCCCCTGTAGGGCGCGCCCCCTGTCTCGTGGGCACCTCGTGTGCCTCCCGGACTCCGTTTTCTTGTATGTTACGTATTTTGGTCGGTAAAAATTCATTATATGTACTCCCGAAGGTTTTGACCACCGTATCATGCAAATATCCTCTGTTTTCGTTTCGAGCTGTTTTCGTTGCAGATTTAGAGCACCATGACTTCTCCCTCCTCCAACAACAAAGACAAGGATGCTTGGCTATTGAAGATAGAGTTGAAAAGAGAGGAACCAGAAGAGATCAACGAGGATGAAGGGATCAAGAAGGCCATGGAGGTTCAAGCTCCGGTGGTGAAAGAAGAAGACATCCCTCAACCTTTACCTAACCTTTTCACTCCGACAGAGATTGAAGCTTTCAAGATGATTGAGTTAGCCCGCATACATAACAAGTATCTCACACAGGAGAATATTTTGCTAAAGGATCATATTGCTGGGCTCAAGGGCATTATCCGCAAGTTGGAGGAGCTTTTACGCTCGATGTGCGATTATCCACCGTCATCATCACCACCTCCATCACCTCCGAGGAAATAATCACATGGTTATGGGCACTCCCCTTGGCAACTGCCAAGCTTGGGGGAGGTGCCCCGGTATCGTATCACCATCACACTCCTATTTTTACCGCTTTATTTAGTTCGATCCTTTCAGTAGTACCTTGATCTAGTAGATTGAAGTTTTGATATCAAGTAGTTTTGCGTTTTGCATTGTGATCTCTTTATGTAATCGAGTCCGCGTGCTATCTATAATAAAGATTAGTGTTGAGTCAAGGGCTTTGCTATGATTGCTATGATCTTGAGAAAGTAGAAAGAATAAAAGAGTTCATATTGATCTTAAGGATAGTGATAACTTCACACATAGAAAGTATGAGGCATAAAAATTGTTGAGAGTTGATGAACGTAGCCTTGGTCATCGTTGCAATTAATAGGAAGTGATAAGGAAAGAGGGGTTCACATATAAATATATTATCTTAGACATCTTTTATGATTGTGAAGCACTCATTAAGTATGACATGCTAAAAGAGTTGATGTTGGACAAGGAAGACAACGTAATGGCTTATGTTTTCCGACATCTCAGTTAAAATATATTGTCATTGACCTTCCAAAACATGTTGAGCTTTCCTTTACCCCTCATGCTAGCCAAAATTCCTTGCACCAAGTAGAAATACTACTTGTGCTTCCAAATATCCTTAAACCCAGTTTTGCCATGAGAGTCCACCATACCTACCTATGGATTGAGTAAGATCCTTCAAGTAAGTTGTCATGGGCGCAAGCAATAAAAATTGCTCTCTAAATATGTATGACTTATTAGTGCAGAGAAAATAAGCTTTGTACGAACTTGTTGTGGAAGTAAAAAAAGCGACGGACTGCATAATAAAGGTCCACATACAAGGGGCAATATAAAGTGACGTTCTTTTGCATTAAGATTTTGTGCATCAACTCTAAATGTGCATGACAACCTCTGCTTCCCTCTGCGAAGGGCCTATCTTTTACTTTATCTTTTTACTTCATACTTGAGTCAAGGTGATCCTCACCTTTCCCTTTTTATTTTTATTCTTTGGCAAGCTCCTCGTGTTTGAAAGATCATGATATATATATCCAATTGGATGTAAGTTGGCATAGGCTATTATTGTTGACATCACCTGAAGGTGAATACGTTGGGAGGCAACACAATAAGCCCCTATCTTTCTCAGTGTCCAGCTGAAACTCCATAACCACAAGTATTGCGTGAGTGTTAACAATTATAGGAGACTACGAGATAGTTGAGTATGTGAGCTTGTTGAAAAACTCTATTATTGACTCTTTCTGATGTTACGATAAATTGCAATTGCTTCAATGACTGAGATTATAGTTTGTTAGTTCCCAATGAAGTTTTTGAACCATACTTGACATTGTGAATTGTTTATTACTTGAACATAGGAAATCATATGACAAAAATCTATATATGTTGCTGTTATTAGAATGATCATGATGCCCTCATGTCCGTATTTTATTTTTATCGACACCTCTATCTCTAAACATGTGGACATATTTTTCGATCTCGGCTTCCGCTTGAGGACAAGCGAGGTCTAAGCTTGGGGGAGTTGATACGTGCATTTTGCATCATGCTTTTATATCAATATTTATTGCATTATGGGCTCTTATTACACATTATATCTCAATACTTATGGCTATTCTCTCTTATTTTACAAGGTTTACCATGAAGAGGGGGAATGCCGGCAGCCGGAATTCTGGCTGGAAAAGGAGCAAACGTTGGAAACCTATTCTGCACAACTCCAAAAGTCCTGAAACTCCATGAAACAACTTTTTGGATTTAATAAGAATTTATGAGAAAAAGAAATAGGCTAGGGGGCCCACACCCTGCCCAGGAGACAGGAGGCCCCCCCCTGTAGGGCGCGACCCCCTATCTCCTGCCCCCCTGGTGGGCCTCCGGCATCCATCTTCTACTATATCATCACTTTTACCCTGGAAAAAATCGTGGGCAAGCTTACGAGACGAAACTCTGCCGCCACGAGGCGGAACCTTGGTGGAATCAATCTAGGGCTCTAGCGGAGCTGTTCTGCCGGGGACACTTCCCTCTGGGAGGGGGAAATCATCACCAACGTCATCACCAACGATCCTCTCATCGGGAGGGGGTCAATCTCCATCAACATCTTCACGAACACCATCTCCTCTTAAAACCCTAGTTCATCTCTTGTACCAAAACCACAAATTGGTACTTGTGGGTTGCTAGTTGTGTTGATTACTCCTTGTAGTTGATGCTATTTGGTTTACTTGGTGGAAGATCATATGTTCAGATCCTTTATGCATATTATTACCCCTCTGATTATGAACATGAATATGCTTTGTGAGTAGTTACGTTTGTTCCTGAGGACATGGGTGAAGTCTTGCTATTAGTAGTCATGTGAATTTGGTATTCATTCGATGTTTTGATGAGATGTATGTTGTCTTTTCCTCTAGTGGTGTTATGTGAACGTCGAATACATGACACTTCACCATTATTTGGGCCTAGAGGAAGGCATGGGGAAGTAATAAGTAGATGATGGGTTGCTAGAGTGACATAAGCTTAAACCCTAGTTTATGCATTGCTTCATTAGGGGTTGATATGGACCCATATGTTTAATGTTGTGGTTAGGTTTACCTTAATACTCCTTTTTGTAGCTGCGGATGCTTGCAATAGGGGTTAATCATAAGTGGGATGCTTGTCCATGTTAGGGCAGTACCCAAGTACCGGTCCACCCACATATCAAGTTATCAAAGTACCGAACGCGAATCTTATGAACGTGATGAAAACTAGCTTGACGATAATTCCCAATGTGTCCTCAGGGGCTCCTTTTTCATTATTAGAATTTGTCCAGGCTTATCTTTTGCTACCTAAAGGATTGGGCCACCTTGCTGCACTTTATTTACTTTATTTACTTTTTGCTCGTTACTATTTATCTTATCACAAAACTATCTATCACCTACTATTTCAGTGCTTGCAGAGAAAACCTTATCGAAAACCGCTTATCATTTCCTTCTGCTCCTCGTTGGGTTCGACACTCTTACTTATCCAAAGGGCTACATTAGATCCCCTATACTTGTGGGTCATCACGCTACTGCTAAAGTAGCTATAGCGCTTTGTGAGAACAAGCGCTACTGCTATGCCTTTCTCTTCTATTTTTATTTTTATTTTTCTTTTTCTTTTTTCCATTTCTCCTTTTTCTATTTCTTTCATTTTCATTTATTTTTCTATTTATCTTTCTACTTATTTTATTTTTCTTAGCAGTAGCGCTCTACCATAGAAACGCGCTGCTACAACGATCTAGCAACAACGTGTTTCACGCAGGCTCGCTACTACTATTCCTAGCCTACCGCCAATAGTGTGTGAATTATAGTAGTAGCGCTTTTCTGCGCAGACGCTCTACTGCTACAACTGTAGTTGTAGCGTGCTTTTGTGGCAAGCGCTACTACTAAGCAGCAGTAGCGCCTAGTTTTGACCAGCGCTACTACTATACCTTTGTGTATAAGGTTTTCCCTAGTAGTGGAAGGATGGTGAAGGCGTCACTAAAATGTACTTTAGGCTTGCTCTCATCACAAACGAGATTGCCGGCTTAGGAAGTGAAGAGATGACTGACAGATTCATCATCAAGAAGATCCTAAGAGCCTTGGATGGAAAATATGATACCGTGTGCACATTGATCCAAATGATGCCAAATTACAAAGATCTCAAGCCAACGGAAGTCATTGGAAGAATTGTTGCTCATGAGATATCACTCAAGGATAAGGAAGAGCTTCACAACAAGTCTAGTGGTGCTTATAAAGCCTCATGTGATGCTCCTGCCACATCAAGTGAAAAACAAGTCTTCAATGAAGAATTGAGCTTAATGGTGAAGAACTTCGACAAATTCTACAAGAGTAGAAGTAAAGAGAGAAGCTCCAAGTCAAGATCCTACCATGACAAAAAAATCTTCTAGTCGTGATCAAAATTGCTACAATTGTGGAAGACCCGGACACTACTCCAATGAGTGTACGGCTCCCTACAAAAGAAAAGAAGACTCACCTAAAAGGAGAAGTAGAAGAGAAGAATCACCTCCAAGAGAGAGAAGGAGTAGAGATGATCATTATGAATGAATACCCTCTCACAGAAGCAAGGATTCGGGAAGGAAGGACAAGTCATCAAGGAGCTACACAAAACTAAGACATCAAGCACATGTTGGTGAATGGGTATCCTTCCGACTCCGACAACCACTCCGAGAGAAGTTATCACTCCGACTCCGAATATACTCAAGATGAAGGTGTTGCTGGTCTTGCACTTGTGTCAACCAACTCCTACGACATATTTGACTCACCAAACGAAGGAATTGGAAGATACTTCATGGCTAAAGGCCCCAAGGTATCACACCCCGAGTATATTGATTTCAATAGTGATGAAGATGATTTGCTAGGTGATGATGATTTACTTGTCGACAATGCTAGTGATGGAAATTATTATGAAATTGCTATTAATCATGCTAATCAAGATGAAACGAATGACAATGATAAGAAGGAGTGAGGGAGTCCTGGACTAGGGGGTGTCCGGACAGCCGGACTATCATTATCCGCCGGACTCCAAGACTACGAAGATACAAGATTGAAGACTCCGTCCCGTGTCCGGATGGGACTTTCCTTGGCGTGGAAGGCAAGCTTGGCAATACGGATATGTAGATCTCCTACCATTGTAACCGACTCTGTGTAGCCCTAGCCTCCTCCGGTGTCTATATAAACCGGAGGGCTTTAGTCCGTAGGACAAGATACATTACAACAATCATACCATAGGCTAGCTTCTAGGGTTTAGCCTCCTTGATCTCGTGGTAGATCCACTCTTGTACTACCCATATCATCAATATTAATCAAGCAGGATGTAGGGTTTTACCTCCATCGAGAGGGCCCGAACCTGGGTAAAAACATCGTGTCCCTCGTCTCTTGTTACCATCCGCCTAGACGCACAGTTCGGGACCCCCTACCCGAGATCCGCCGGTTTTGACACCGACATTGGTGCTTTCATTGAGAGTTCCTCTGTGTCGTCACCGATAGGCTTGATGGCATCTTCAACCAGCAACGCTGTCCAGGATGAGACTTTTCTCCCCGGACAGATCTTCGTATTCGGCGGCTTCGCCCTGCGGGCCAATTCACTTGGCCATCTGGAGCAGATCGAAAGCTACGCCCCTGGTCGTCAGGTCAGATTTGGAAGCTTAAACTTCACGGCCGATGTCCGCGGAGACTTGATCTTCGACGGACTCGAGCCACAGCCAAGCGCGCCGCACTGTGACGACGGGCATGATCTAGCTCTGCCACCGAATAGTGCCTTGGTGGCCGCACACGGGTCCGCTTCGGCCATTAGCCCGGAGCCGATCGCCCAGATCGAGGGCCGGTGGATAGACGCCGCCCTGGAAGCTTCAACATCCACGGCGATGGAGCCGAACACTAATCTTGTCCCCTGCGAAACTCGTGATTCCGAGGCGCCGGACTCCTCGCCGGACTCCGAACCTCCCGCGCCCCTACCAATCGATCCGGATTGGGCGCCGGTTATGGAATTCACCGCCGCAGACATCTTCCAATACTCGCCTTTTGGCGATATCCTGAATTCATTAAAGCATCTCTCGTTATCAGGAGAATCCTGGTTGGACTATGGCCAGGATGGTTGGGGTACGGACGACAAAGAAATTCAGAGCCCACCCACCACCCACTTTGTAGCCACTGTCGACGACCTAACCGACATGCTACACTATGACTCCGAAGACATTGACGGAATAGACGACAATGCTGGAGACGAACAAGAAACAGAGCCTATAAGGCACGGGAGGACTACCTCGTCACATGACATATATATGGTGGACACCCCAAAGGAGAGCGATAATGAGGACCAACGGGCAGCGGCAGAAGATGACCCCGCCGATAAACGACCAAAACGGCGGCGCAGACGCCGCCCTAAGTCTCGCCTCGACGACAACAACGCTCCCAAAGAACCCGCAATATGGCAGGGCTCACAAGCGGATGACGAACATGCAGACAAGCAACCGTCCGAGCATGACGAGTCGGATAATCAGTCCAAGCCCGGCAAAAACAACAGCCCGGACGACCTCATACCGGACACGCCGCCGGAGAGCAAGAACCTCCAGAAAAGACTCGTCAGTACTGCAAGAAGCCTGAAGAAGGAAAAACGGAGGCTCAATACAGCGAAGACACACTCAGAATGAGATGGAGCAAAGTGCTCAAAACCGCAGATAAGTACGGCAATGGCCACCAATCAAAGAGCTACCCGAAGCGCAAGCTGCTACCAGAATTCGACGAGGAGGCCATAGAGTCTCCACCGCCCAAAAATAAAGGGGCTGCCTGGTTGGATAGACGACCAGATGATAGGCCAAATTCTGACAGCGGCGCCACACATAAACCAACCAACGAACTTGGAAGGATAGATGGCCCAACCAGGTCCATCTACGGGCCAAAGGAGAAGGCCCCAAGAAGCAAGGCAACACGTCAAGTGCCCGATGATAGCGGCACACACAAATATAGGGGCGCCGCACACCCACTATGTTTCACCGATGAGGTGCTGGACCATGAATTCCCAGCAGGGTTTAAACACATAAACATAGAGGCCTACGATGGAACAACAGACCCTGGAGTCTGGATAGAAGATTATATACTGCACATACACATGGCCAGAGGAGACGATCTCCACGCCATAAAATACCTACCCCTCAAGCTCAAAGGGCCAGCCCGTCATTGGCTTAAGAGCCTCCCAGAAAACACTGTTGGAAGTTGGGAAGAGCTTGAGGATGCGTTTAGAGCAAATTTTCAAGGGACTTACGTCCGCCCTCCGGATGCAGATGATCTAAGTCATATAACTCAACAGCCCGGAGAGTCAGCGCGGAAATTCTGGAACAGGTTCCTTACCAAAAAGAACCAAATAGTCGACTGTCCGGATGCCGAAGCCTTAGCAGCTTTCAAGCATAATGTCTGAGACGAATGGCTTGCCAGGCACCTCGGTCAAGAGAAACCGAGGACAATGTCCGCACTAACAAGCCTCATGACCCGCTTCTGTGCGGGAGAAGATAGCTGGCTAGCAAGATGCAGCACCAGCAACCCAAGTACATCCGAGATAAGAGATGGAAACGGAGAATCACGGCGCAGAAAAGAGCAGCGCCGGAATAAAGAGAAAAGCCCAAAGAGCACGGCAGTCAACGCCGGATTCAAAAGCTCGCGACCCAACAACAAAACACAGCCTCTCAAGGATGACAGTGACGAATTGTCCAACTTCAACAAGATTTTGGGTCGGATATGTCAAATCCACAGTACCCCCGGAAGGCCTGCAAATCACACCCACAGGGATTGTTGGGTTTTTAAATAGTCCGGCCGACTAAATGCCGAACACAAGGGGCTCGACGCGTCAAGCGAAGAAGATAAACCCCACCAGCAGAGCACCGGAAAACAAAAGACTTTCCCACAAGAGGTCAAAGCAGTAAACTCACTTAATGTGATAATACGGAAAAACAATGCGGCACTTCCTAAAAAGAGCTTCGCGCGGTCCAAACCAGCAAACTATAGAGATTGGATATCAAAGCCAATCACTTTCGACCACCTGGACTACTCCAGAAGCGTTCGAAACGCGGGACGGACTCCCCTGATATTGAATCCCATAATAGACGGATTACAATTTACTAACGTCCTAATGGACGGAGGCAGTGACTTAAACCTGCTATATTCAAACACAATCCGTAGGATGGGGTTAGACCCTACCAAAATCCGACACAGCCGCACTTCCGTCAAAGGAGTGACGCCAGGCCTCTACGCCAAGTGCACAGGCTCTATATTACTAGAAGTCGTGTTCGGATCGCCGAACAATTTTCGACGCGAAAAATTAATTTTTCACATCGTCCCATTTGAAAGTGAACATCAAGCACTCTTGGGACGAAAGGCTTTTGTCCGCTTCAACGCCATACCGCATTACGCGTCTCTTACACTCAAGATGCCCGGTCCGCGTGGCGTCATTTCAGTGCGAGGGTCACTTAAAGACCCCGGACTCGGATAGACGAATCCGGCTTCAGCAGGCTAGGGGCTCCCTAGCCGCATACCTCTTCACAAGGGGCTGTGCGCACAAACAACCGCGGGTTCATACAAACCCCGCTTTAATTATTTATATTTCTTCTTTTACACATATTTTTCGCACGATTTATTTTCAAACTAAACGTTCCTCTCTTCTTACAGATGAACAACGTGCATGCCCGTCCAGAATAAACGGCACAACGGAGACACAGGCGTAGACATGCAGTAGGGACCCATTGTGAGGATTCTTTTCAGATTAAGACCCTGCGTATACCTTTTTTACTGTCTCTTGTTGTTATTCTCCCTTGGTTTCTTCCTATAGCCAAAGCGGAGCCTGACGTTTTGGCATCGGCCGCGTCAGAAGACCATGCCCGTACCTAGACACTAGGGGCTTAGGGCATCTCTGCCCATTATCATAAAGACCGAACACCTTAGGGAGTGTTCAGCGTCTCGAGTTAGGCATTATATGCATCAGCTCCGAATCATGTCTTTGGTCAAATGTTGGGTTTGCCCGACTCCTGTGTTTTGCTGCCTTACGTTCCGTATCACCGGCTAACGCGGCACCAGGAGAACTAATGCGATTGTGCCCCAGTTCGGCTTGGCGAGCACCTCAGTAGAGAAAGCCAAAAACTGACTGTCATGATACAGCGAGAGACTGGTCAACCACTCGATCGACTACCAGAATGTTTAGAATTCCCCGCTTTGATGAAGGACCGTTTCCCGGTCAGGCACATACGCACCCTGAATTCGGAGATGTGCGGTGCCACCAGGGGCTATATCGTAGTCCCACCCTCGAGCTCCACTGGCTAAGTGAAAGTGATAAAGCATTATAGTCCGGATTGCCTCGTTCGCTATGCCATCACGTCCTTAAACAGGACCGAGACGTTGGATTAAGTGTGGAAACATGCTATTTTTGCGAACATCCCCGCACCCTGTGCGTGGGGGCTGAAGCCGAAGACTGCAATCTTTCAAGTTATACAAATGTATACGTAAACGGCCGCACAGGAGAAGTTTTACTAGTTGAGACGCACAAGTATAAAAAGTAGTTATAACATAATCATCGTTTTACAAGCTAATACGTTCATTTGAACGTTACATTTTTCGAGCACTGCGCCTCTATTACACGAGCGCCACGCATAACTTCCCCGAAATAGTGCTCGACGGGGAGCCGGTTCTCATCCGAATCCTGGGCGGCAATAGCGGTGGCATCCATCTCCGGACAGTGCGCCTTCATACGGGAAAGAGCCATCCGCGCGCCCTCGATGCAGGCTGACCGCTTCATCTCCTTTATATGCGGCACCGCTCCAAGGAATTGCTGCAGTAAGCCGAAGTAGCTCATCGCCTTGGGCCTCCCTGGCCAGACATGAGCCACGATGTCAGTCATGGCAAGTCCGGACAATCTATTTAGCTCGGCCCATTCGGCCAACCGGTCTGTTAACGGAAGTGAGCGATCCGGACTGTGGAATTGAGACCAATACAGCTCTTCCGTCTCGTGATCCTTCTGGCTCCGGAAGTGCTTAACGGCATCGGCTGCACTTACAGCTAAGTCCATGTACGGATCCTCCAGACTCCACAGCCGCTCAACTTGAGCATACTTTCCATCCATAAACCGGCGACGTAGCAGAAAAGGCTTGCCAGCCACGATATCTCCGGCCTGGCGCAGTTCCTCCTTCATAGCCCGCATTGCAGAGCGGGCATCCTTGGCTTTGGTGGTGGCCTTCTTCAGGTCTTCCCGCTCCGATAAGCGCTCCTTTTCAAGAGCCTCATTGCGGTCGGCAGCATCCTTTACTTTCATGGCCAATTCGGCCACCTCTGCCCTGCTTAGGCAGTGCGCAGCCCTTTCGGCTTTCAACTCCTTGGCCGCCCTCGAGGCAGCCGCGTCACTCCTTCGGGCTTGCTCCTTAGCTCGAGCAAGTTCGGCCCAAAGGCTCTCCACAGCAGCAGCACCGTTTGTACAACAGCATATAATTTATCAGAGGAGGGCTTCGACCCCCTTAATAAAGCGACTGCGGAGAACTCTTTTACCTTGCGACTCGTCAAGTCGCCTGTTGACAAGTGCGATGTCCCATCTGCCAAGTCAAGTTGCCGATTTAATTCGGCAAACTCACTAGCCCGGCTAGCCCCCGGACTATCCGCCACCTGCATAGGAACGACGGAATTCATTACTTTAGATTTCGATCCTCGGTACGCTGTCGTTTTCGACAACCTACTGAGTCTCAGGGGCTACTATCTATACAGGGCGCATTTTTATGTGCAAAACTGTCAAAAGACAAAAGGGTGCGTCATTCTCGCATACCTCAAATCCCGCCAGCAAACTCATGGCGGCATTGCGCAATCCGCTCTTGGCGGACGAGATCCTTCCAATCACCATACGCATCAATGCACGGTGATCTTCTGAAACAGACGCCCTCTCAAGCAGATTCTTTAGTTCTCCCGGCCGGATACTAGTGGGTGCCGAACTCTCTGGCCCCTCCGGACTCGGGGATACCCTTCGTGACGATACTTCAGGCTCGCCTGCCTTATCTGACGGCGCTGCAGACGGAGGCGTTTCGCTCTCCATCATCTCCGGAAGAAGGTCCCCCGAAGATGAACTCCTCTGAGAAGGCTGTAGATCCGAACTGCAATATAAATATTTCGGTTACCCACAGAAGCACAAATGAAGGTATTTCTTTAATAATTTATTCCCTTTTTCATACTCACGGCTCGCTGGAGGGCTGATCCTTCGGCGATGATTGTGCGTCCAGATTCTCTCCGGACACCGGACCCCCCCCGGTGAAGATCTCTTCCCGCGCATAGGGGCTTTGGCCTCCGGATCTTTGGAGGCGGTCCTCTTCTCCCCTTGGAGGGAGGGGTTCTTGATTCCCCCCTCTTCAGGCGCCCCTTTGGGCGAAATATTAGCTCCTCTGTTTTCCCCTTCGCCCCCTTCTATGGGTGCGACCTCCAACATTCTGACCAGCACGGGCTCCAGTGCGGTCTCTGGGAGGGGGGCTGGACACCTTATCAGCCTTGATCGCGCCACCCATTCCTGTAAAGAATAAGGGGCCAGGAGGCGAACTCTAGAAAGGCACATAAACAGAATGTCCTGACTCTGAGCTACTTACCTGAGTATCCGGGCGATCGCGGCTTAGACCTGCGTCCTCGGCTAAATCCGGACACGCCACCTGCGGTCCGAAGAACAACTTGTACATCTCCACGGGTGTCGCACCCATAAAATGTTGGAGAATCCGGGGTCCCTCCGGGTTGAACTCCCATAGACGAAGAGGACGGCGTTTGCAGGGCAGAAGATGCCTGATTAGCATAACCTGCATCACCTTGATCAGGTCAATCTCCCTCGTTTGGAGATCTCGAATCCGGCCCAGCAGTGAGGACACGTCTTCGGACGGCCCCCAATTGAGCCCTTGGTTGACCCACGACATTAGCTGGCGTGGAGGTCCCGGGCGGAATGAAGGCGGCGGCTTTTGCCTGCTGCCCTTCGGAGCGGTGATATAGAACCACTCCTGTTGCCACAGTCCGAGTTCCTCTTGGAAGGAACCCTCGGGCCACGGGGCATCGGCCTTTTTGCTTATGGTCGCCCCGCCGCACTCCGCTTGACACCCCCCGATCATCTTCGGCTCCACCTTGAAGGTCTTCAGCCACAGGCCGAAGTGGGGAGTGACGCGGAGGAAGGCTTCGCAGATGATAATGAATGCGGAGATATGGAGGATGGACTCCGGAGCCAAGTCGTGAAAGTCCAGCCCATAGTAAAACAGGAGCCCTCTCACGAAGGGGTCCGTCGGGAAGCCTAAACCCCGGCGGAGGTGGGATACGAAGACAACGTATTCACCGGGCTCGGGGGCGGGCACGGCCTGCCCTTGGGCAGGCAACCTGTGCGCAACCTCATAGGCCAGGTACTTGGCTTCACGTAACTTCAATATGTCCTCCTCCGTGACGGAGGAGGGCATCCACCGGCCCTGGAGGTCGGAGCCGGACATGGTTGAGGATCCGAAGCGCTCGAATCTAAGGCTCTGGGTGTTGGAACTGGGAGCGGGGAAGAGATTCGATGCGAGATTGAAGAACAAGGACGAGCCTTGGTCCTCTTATAAAGGGGACGAAATACCAAGGGCCGTCTCCGTGACCGTTTGGGATTCGCCTTCGATAGAGGAGGCGTGGCGACGGGAACGGTTGGGTTACCCACGCACGTATTGATGAGAATCCCGGAATAAGGGGAACACGATCTCTGCTTCGACAAGACGTGCCAAGGAAACCGCTTCGCTAAATGTGCTGAGGTGGTATAGTAAAAAACGATTCAAACAAAGGCTTGGTGGCGGTGTGATGTCACGCTGCATAATATGTCAGCAGATTGAACTAAGTGTACATTTTATTCTCTCTACGGTGGAATGTGGAATTTATTTTGCAGAGCCGGACAATATCCTGGTGTTCATGATCTTCTCTGGATTATTCAAGGGAGGAACCCACCTTGCAATGCCAAACATTATGCGCACCGGACTTATCGTCATTGAAGCCTGGTTCAGGGGCTACTGAGGGAGTCCTGGACTAGGGGGTGTCCGGACAGCCGGACTATCATTATCCGCCGGACTCCAAGACTACGAAGATACAAGATTGAAGACTCCGTCCCGTGTCCGGATGGGACTTTCCTTGGCGTGGAAGGCAAGCTTGGCAATATGGATATGTAGATCTCCTACCATTGTAACCGACTCTGTGTAGCCCTAGCCTCCTCCGGTGTCTATATAAACCGGAGGGCTTTAGTCCGTAGGACAAGATACATTACAACAATCATACCATAGGCTAGCTTCTAGGGTTTAGCCTCCTTGATCTCGTGGTAGATCCACTCTTGTACTACCCATATCATCAATATTAATCAAGCAGGACGTAGGGTTTTACCTCCATCGAGAGGGCCCGAACCTGGGTAAAAACATCGTGTCCCTCGTCTCTTGTTACCATCCGCCTAGACGCACAGTTCGGGACCCCCTACCCGAGATCCGCCGGTTTTGACACCGACAAGGAGATTAAGCGTCTAACTAAAGAACTAAACACTCTTAAGTTAGCTCATGAAACTACTTTAGAGGATCATCGAGAACTTTTAAAAACTCATGAAAAGCTACACTTCGAAAATCTCAACCTAGAGCAAGAGCATGGGTTCTTAAAGGCAATCAATGATGATCTTCAGAAGAAAAGTTCTCTTACATTGCCAAGCATTTACTCTTGTCTACTTACATGCCACAAGTAAAAACTAGCAACAAGAGTAAGAAAGATTCTTCTTCTAGTAGTAACAATAATCATGCTAAATCCAATATTGTTGCTTCTAGTAGTTCTCTTGATTCCACTAATGATTCTCTTAGCCAAGTTACACTTGAGCAACAAAATAGCTTATTGAAGGGAATTATAGAGAAAGGGTGTTTACAAGAGCCTTGCTGGAAGTAAGCAATTTGAGGAAATTGTATGCAAGCAAGGAAGGCACCGGAAGAATCAAGGTGTTGATTTTGAACGAAAGTTCAACGCCAATGGAATTGAGTGGGAAGAAGATCAATACCCCAAGACGAAGTTTTTTCCTCAACAAGAGAAGTATCATCCTACTTCCGTCAAGGGAACACAAGCTCAAGATGATCTTCCACCACAAGACCACAAGCTAAAAGGCAAGGACAAGCTTCAAGAGGAGATTGATGCATTTTAAGAAGCTCCAAAGGCCTTGGTCAAGTGTGTTCCCAAGACTACTTCAAGTTCTACTTCATCAAGTACGACTACAACTCCTAGGATTCCCATCATGTTGATGTGGATCCCGAAGAAGAAGAACTATAGAGTTCTTGAGGGTGACTCCGCCAACATACTTCACTCATATTCATATTGGCAAGGACAAGTGCAATCAACTTCCACATCTTGCACTACTTCAAGGAGTCACAAACCCTCTTGTTGGTAAGTCAAGGGACAAGGTAACCAAATTCTTTCATGGACATCATCATATGTGAACTGCACTCTATGTCTATGGATATGCTTGTTTGTTCCTTGTGGGACTAACCCATGTAGGTATTGAAAGTGCAACTCACTCCAATGGATTGCTCCAAACGATCTACATCAACATTGAGCATCCACATCTTCAACATCTACATTAAGTCATCATCGACAAAACCTAAGGTTAGTTCATCCCTCTGAAAGGGGATATCACATCTAGGGGCAGCTTTACTCTAAGAATTGAGCTGAAGCAACTCTAATGGTGTGAACACAACAATGCTCTATGTAAAAGTGGTAACCCCACTTGTGCTTAAACGATGAGTATGACCTATGATCAAATGTTCTCATTTGACTCCTAAGTCAATATACTCGTATATAGATGACCTAGTCATCGCCAATTGCTTGATAGATGCTAGACTGTTTGTGCATGCTTTGCCACATATTTCATTTGCTATCTTATTGTGTGAGCATGTTGGTTGCATAATTTTCTCCATTCGAGGATATCCATTTTTGTTTTGATTGTTTGGTTTTTCTTTTTGCCAAATGGATGGACAAGAATGCCTAAGTACTCCCTCTAGCTATCTATGCTTTTCTTGTCTCAAATTCTATTCATGCTGCATCACAAAGCTTGATCAAGTCATATTCGAACCCTCTGAGTGAGGAGAACTCAGAGCCACCGATTTGTCATAGACTTAACTTCCAAAACCTCTTAGTGCATTTTGGTCTGACCGACTCATCCTATTCGGTCACACCAAGTTCATTAAGTTGATCTAGGTTTTAATCTTGGTGCAACCGATTTGAACTTTTTGGTCACACTGAGTTGCAGCAACCGCTTGCGATTCTGCATCTCGGTGCCACCGAGTCATTCAACTCGGTCACACCGACAGAGTCTGGATATATATACCCACTGGTTGAAAATTTCTCCAAACGCTTTGCCTGCGCCTGTCCAACTCTGCCGACTCGTGGTCTCCGGATTGTCTCCATCGTCGCTAGCGACCTCCCACCGCCGGTCTCCGCCACCGTCAACGGAATCTTCGTTGTCGTTGTCGCCGTAGCAAGTTCATCGCCAAGTTAGGGTATGAACTTGACCCCCTTGTGCAATCTTTAACTCTGATTCTTGCACTAAGGACAATGCCATGATTCTTGCCACAATTGAGATCCTTCTATCCCACCAGAACATCCTCTAGATTAATTCTGATGCAAAAACTTAGGGTTAGGTTTCCGCCGAACTCATCTCGGACTGATCGATTTGGAGAATTCGGTCTCACCGATTTGGCCCAGGCCATTGCACATGCACTATTCGGTCTGACCGAAATGTACAAATCGGTGTGACCGAGTTTACTTTCTCAGTGAAACCCTAGCAATCTCAGAGTCACTGAACTGTGTCTCGATCTGACTAATTTTCACATGTTTAGACTCTAAAGTTGCTTCGGTGTCACCGACTTTGTCATATCGGTAGCTCTGAAATGCTTTCTATAGAAAACTAAAACTAAATTTTTGACTCATTTGTTTTGCAAAATGTCTGTACTTTGTGATGCTCATCCACTTTATCTCAACCTATCTATTCACAGGGTCAGCTTTCAGTGTCAGAGATGTCAGACAACAGTGATAGCCAGAACAGATCTGAGGAGGCAAATCTGAGTGAGGGCACTAGTCCCTCAAATATCAGTTACGAGGAGGGTAGCAGAAGCACCCCAAGCAATCTTCCTAAGGATATGTTACGCATAGGAAGAAGAGAACTTCCGACTCAGAAGATGAAGACTTTGAGATTGAGGAAGTAACCTCAAAGAAGAAGGTAGTCAAGAAGGAATTTGGCACTGCTCATCCAGCAAGCCTGGCATGCACAAGAAGGCACCTACCAAGACAATCCCCATGTCAAAGCCAGAGCCTCAACACAAGCTACTGCTGAACCAAGTGAAAAAGAGGCTGCCACAGGAAAGAAAAATAAGGAAAGGAAAAGAGGAAGATGGTGCATGCTTGTTGATCCAATGGCTGAGTTTGAGAAGCATTAATCAGATGAAGAGGAGGAGGAAGAGCCCATTGCACCTCCTGCCAAGACCCAGAAGCTAATGGGGGATGCTATCAAGTCTAGGGCTACTCCATCTAAGCCCAAGACAGCTCCCAAGGTTGTTGCTACTGCTACTGCTCAAGCCTCTAAGCCAACAGCACCCAAGAGATCCACAAGAAATATCCCAGTTGCTGAGAAGAACAAGGCCCCACTGCCTGAAGTTCAAGAAGATGAAGAAGTCCAAGTGCTCAGGGAGCTCAAACCAAAAATTCCAGATCATGAGGATACTCATCCAGTTGCAGAGGACATGAAACTGAGAAAAGATGCAGGTCTCAGACTATGGAGACAGACAGGCCCCTATACTACCAGGAGAAGGACTGTTGTGGATTACAAGTTTCACACCAAGGAGCAGCAGGACTTCTGTGAGACAGTACTTCTGGACAAGAAGCCCATTGTCAGTGACATGAGATGGGTTGACTAGACATATATTGATGAGAATGCTGATTATTTCCCTGGAGTGCATGAAAGCTTCAGATTGACTGGAGTTGACAAGTTTGTTGGTCAGAAACTAACAAAATGGAATGATGAGATGGTGATGCAATTCTATTCAACTACACATTTTTACCCAGATGGAAAGATTGTCTGTATGACTGAGGGTACAAGGTATTAATATTCTATTGCTGAGTGGGCCAAGATGATCAATGCCCCTGAAGAACATGAAGATGACACAGATGTCTATGCCAAGCCCAGGAAAGGACATAACTCCATGGCACACATACACAAGGAAATTCCTGATGATGCCCTGGAGACTCACAAATTGGCTCCATTTACTATCTGCTGTCAGGGTTGCCCACTATCAACACCATTTTGAGATTTACATTGTTTACCAAATCAGGAGATGATAGGATGATCAGAGGGCACTCAATTAACTTGTTGCATATGTTTGATGTGCTAGAGAAGTTCAAGGTGATGACCTTGATTTTTGAAACAGTCAAGATGACTGCAGCAGATCAGAAGAGATCATGTGGATATGCCCCACACATTCAGATGCTCATCAACTACAAGATGGGTAAAGGCACATATCTTCTAGACAAAGAGCACCTTCCCCTGAGGCCAGAATTTTAGGACAATGAGATTGTCATGGATGCATCACATCCTACATCTGTAGAGGCTCGGGAGAAGAGAGAGAAAGCAAAGGCAGAGAAGGCAGCACTGTATTCTGAGGTTCCAGATGCTTCAACTGTGAATCTAAAGACCAAGCAGGATCAGCTTAGCTATCTGCTTGAGGCCACATTGAGGATTGAGAAAGGACTAGCCACCCTAACTCAAAACCAAGAAAGTCTTGAGAGGATCATCGAAACAAAATTTTATGATCTAGACTTGAAGGTCACAGAAATTCAGACCATAGTTGAGCAACTTCAAGAAGAAGCAGAGCAAAGGAGAGGGAGAGCTACCACATATGCTTTTAAGGGAGTGCCAAGGGCACCAAGGTCTGTAGCTGTGCCAGCCAATGACACGTACAAGTGAAAGTGCAACTATCCCTAGGTGGTTTTGGTAATTCATAACAACATATAGCTCATTGAGCTAATGCTATTCCAAGACTATTATTTCAGGAAAGCTCAATGAATGGCATGGCATGGATGATGAAAGTGGATCCCTCAAAATACTAATGACAAAGGATTGGCTCAAGCTCAAAAGCTCAAGACTCTTCATTTTATATTTTAGTGATCCAAGATCACATTGAGTCTATAGGAAAAGCTAATACTATCAAGGAGGGATGAGGTGTTGCTTAATGAGCCTCTTGCTTCATGTGCTTAGTGATATGCTCCAAAACCCTCAGCTACTTTCTCACATCCACAAATGACCTAAACCCAAAGCCAAAATCGGTCACACCGATTCTTTCTATCCGGCGCCACCGATTTCAAATGTCATAGCTACTGCCACAAACCCTAGGCAGATCGGTCTTACCGATAGGGATCTCGGTCTCACCAAGATGGGATTGTAATCTCTCTGTTTCCCTTTGTAACGTTTTGGTCTAACCGAAGTGAGCGATCGGCCCCACCAAGATTGCAATGTAAACTCTCTGTTTCCCTTTTGTAACATTTCGGTCTCACCAAAAAGAGAAAATCGGTCCCACCGAGTTTACCTGACCAACTCTCTGGAAAGCTTATTACCAAAATCGGCCTTACCGAGTTTGTGTAATCGGTCTTACCGAGATTGCGTTATGCCCTAACCCTAACCGAATCGGTCTCACCGAGTTGCATGTCAGTCCCATCGAAAATCCTAACGGTCACTAGGTTTACTAAATCGGTCCGACCGAGTCTGTTGAATCGGTCCCACCGAGTTTGGTAAATTGTGTGTAACGGTTAGATTTTGTGTGGAGGCTATATATACCCCTCCACCTCCTCTTCATTCGTGGAGAGAGCCATCAGACTAAACCTACACTTCCAACTTACCATTTCTGAGAGAGAACCACCTACTCATGTGTTGAGGCCAAGATATTCCATTCCTACCATATGAATCTTGATCTCTAGCCTTCCCCAAGTTGCTTTCCACTCAAATCTTCTTTCCACCAGATCCAAAACCTATGAGAGAGTGTTGAGTGTTGGGGAGACTATCATTTGAAGCACAAGAGCAAGGAGTTCATCATCAACGCACCATTTGTTACTTCTTGGAGAGTGGTGTCTCCTAGATTAGCTAGGTGTCACTTGGGAGCCTCCGACAAGATTGTGGAGTTGAACCAAGGAGTTTGTAAGGGCAAGGAGATCGCCTACTTCGTGAAGATCTACCGCTAGTGAGGCAAGTCCTTCGTGGGCGACGGCCATGGTGGGATAGACAAGGTTGCTTCTTCATGGACCCTTCATGGGTGGAGCCCTCCGTGGACTCGCGCAACCGTTACCCTTTGTGGGTTGAAGTCTCCATCAGCGTGGATCTACGATAGCACCACCTATCGGAACCACGCCAAAAACATCCGTGTCTCCAATTGCGTTTGAATCCTCCAAACCCTTCCCTTTACTTTCTTGCAAGTTGCATGCTTTAATTTCCGCTGCCCATATACTCTTTGCATGCTTGCTTGAATTGTGTGATGATTGCTTGACTTGTCCTAAGCTAGCTAAAATCTGCCAAACTCTAAAATTGGGAAAAGGTTAAGTTTTTAATTGGTCAAGTAGTCTAATCACCCCCCTCTAGACATACTTCAAGGTCCTACAAGTGGTATCAGAGCTTTGGTCTCCATTTGCTTTGATTTCCATAGCTTTTGGTGGTCATAGCCTTGGTTTCACAACCTAGGAGAGTATGGCGTCTAGCGAGGGAAATTATCACCATAGAGGTCCTTACTTTGATGGTACAAATTTTGCTAGTTGGAAACATAAGATGAAAATGCATATTCTCGGACATAACCCCACCGTTTGGGCAATTATTTGTATTGGCTTGCAAGGTGAATTCTTTGATGGGAGAGAACCAAACCGTGAAGCTAATGCGGAAGAATTGAAGATGCTGCAATACAACGCTCAAGCTTGTGATATCATCTTCAACAGATTGTGCCCCGAAGAATTCAACAAAATCAGCCGTCTTGAGAATGCAAAGGAAATTTGGGATACTTTGATTGATATGCATGAAGGTACCGAATCCGTCAAGGAATCCAAGTTGGATGTGCTCCAAAGTCAGCTTGACAAGTTCAAAATGAAGGATGGTGAAGGTGTCGCTGAAATGTACTCTAGGCTTGCTCTTATCACAAATGAGATTGCCGGCTTAGGGAGTGAAGAGATGACCGACAGATTCATCATTAAGAAGATCCTAAGAGCATTGGATGGAAAGTATGATACCGTGTGCACATTGATCCAAATGATGCCAAACTACAAAGATCTCAAGCCAACGGAAGTCATTGGAAGAATTGTTGCTCATGAGATGTCACTCAAGGATAAGGAGGAACTTCACAACAAGTCAAGTGGTGCTTACAAAGCCTCAAGTGAATCCCCCACATCATCAAGTGAGAAACAAACCTTCAGTGAAGAATTGAGCTTAATGGTGAAGAACTTCAACAAATTCTACAAGAGTAGAAGCAAAGAAAGAAGCTCCAAGTCAAGGTCTTACAATGACAAAAGATCTTCTAGTCAAGAACGCAATTGCTACAATTGTGGGAGACCCGGACACTATTCCAATGAGAGTACGACACCCTACAAGAGAAGAGAAGATTCTCCAAGAAGAAGATGCAAAAGAGAAGAATCACCACCAAGAGAGAGGAGGAGTAGAGAGGATCATTATGAACGAACACTCTCACGGAGAAGCAAGGATTCGGAAAGGAAGGACAAGTCATCAAGGAGCTACACAAAACGAAGACATCAAGCTCATGTTGGTGAATGGGTATCCGGCTCCGACTCCGACAATCACTCCGAGAGAAGCTATCACTCCGACTCCGAATATACTCAAGATGAAGGTGTTGCCGGCCTAGAACTTGTGTCAACCAACTCCTATGACATATTTGATTCACCAAATGAAGGAATTAGAAGATGCTTCATGGCCAAAGGTCCAAAGGTAACACATCCTGAGTATGTTGATTTTGATAGTGATGAAGATGACTTGCTTGTGGATGATGATTTACTTGTTGACAACTCTAGTGATGAATACTATGATGAAACGTCAAATAATCATGCTAATCAAGATAAAACGAATGACAATGATAAGGAGAAGATTGAGCTTCTAACTAAAGAACTAAACACTCTTAAGTTGGCTCATGAAACTATCTTCGAAGATCATCGAGAACTTTTAAGGGCCCATGAGAAGTTATGCTTTGAAAAGCTCAATCTTGAGCAAGAGCATGAGTTCTTAAAAGCAATCAATGATGATCTCCGTAAGAAAAGTTGTTCTTACATTGCCAAGCGTTTACTCTTATCTACTTACATGCCTCCAGTCAAGTCTAGTAACAAGTACAAGAAAGATCCTTCCTCTAGTAGTAACAATAACAATGTCAAATCCAATATTGTTGCTTCTAGTAGTTCTCTTGATTCCACTAATGATTCTCTTAGCCAAGTTACACTTGAGCAAGAAAATAGCTTATTGAAGGGAATTACAGAGAAAGGTGTTTACAAGAGCCTCGCCGGGAGTAAGCAATTCGAGGAAATTGTACGCAAGCAAGGAAGGCACCGGAAGAATCAAGGTGTTGGTTTTGAACGAAATTTCAATGCCAATGGAGTTGAGTGGGAAGAAGATCAATACCCCAAGACGAAGTTTGTTACTCAACAAGAGAAGTATGATCCTACTTCTTTCAAGGGAACACAAGCACAAGATGATCTTCCACCACAAGACCACAAGAACAAAGGCAAGGACAAGCTTCAAGAAGAGATTGATGCGTTTGAAGAAGCACCTAAGGCCTCGTTCAAGTGGGTTCCCAAGACTACATCAAGTTCTACTTCATCAAGTACAGCTACAACTCCAAGGATTCCCATCAAGATGATGTGGATCCCGAAGAAGAAGAACTAGAGAGTTCTTGAGGGTGACTCCGCCAACATTCTTCACTCATATCATTATGGCAAGAACAAGTGCAATCAACTTCCACATCTTGCACTAGTTCAAGGAGTCACAAACCCTCATGTTGGTAAGGCAAGGGACAAGCTAACCTAATGATTTCATGGACATCATCTTGTGTGTGCTTCACTCTATGTCTATGGATATTCTTGTTTGTTCCTTGTGGGAAAGTGTAATTCACTCCAAAGGATTGCTCCAAATGATCTACATCAACATTGAGCATCCACATCTTCAACACCTACATGAAGTCATCATCGACAAAACCCAAGGTTAGTTCATCCCTCTAAAAAGGGATCTCACATCTAGGGGGAGCTTAACTCTAAGAATTGAGTCAAAGCAACTCTAATGGTGTGAACACATCAATGCATTATGTAAAATTGGTAACCCCACTTGAGCTTAAACGATGAGTATGACCTATTATCAAATGTTTTCATTTGACTCCTAAGTCAATATACTCATATATAGATGACCTAGTCATCGCCAATTGTTTGATAAATGCTAGAATTGGTTGTGCATGTTTTGCCACATATTTCATTTGCCATCTTATTGTGTGAGCATGTTGGCGCATATTTTACTCATTCAAGGACATCCATTTGTTGTTTTGATTGTTTGGCTTCTTTTCTTTTTGCCAAGTGGATGGACAAGAGTGCCTAAGAACCTTCTCTAGCTATCTATGCTTTTCTCGTCTCAAACTCTATTCATGCTACATCATAAAATTTGATCAAGTCAGATTCGAACCACTCTGTGTGAGGAGCACTCGGAGTCCCCGATTTGTCATAGACTTAAACTTCCAAAACTTCTTTGTGATTCTCGGTCTGACCGATTCCTCCATTTCGGTCCTACCGAGATCATTAAGTCGATCTAAGTTTTCAATCTCGGTGCAACCGATTTGAACTTTTCGGTCACACCGAGTTGCTGTAACTATAAACAGTTATGCATCTCGGTGCCACCGAGTTGTTCCACTCGGTCACACCGACAGGGTCGGGCTATATATAGTCACGGGTAAAAATTTGGAAATTCCTCCGAATCCCTTCGCCCGCGCAATAGCTCGCTCTGCCTCCAGGGTCTCCGGATCGTCTCCTCATCGCCACCTGCCTCTTGTCGCTGGTCTCCGCCGCCGTCAACGGATTTCGCCCCCACCGTTGCCGCCGTAGCGAGTTCATCACCGAGCTAGGGTATGGACTCAATCACTGTGCTATCCTTGTCCGATTCCTAGCACATTGTGTTCTTATTGATTCTTGCCACGATTGAAACACTCCTATCCAGTCAATGCAATCCGTAGAGTAGATGAGATTGGAAATTTAGGGTTAGGTTTCCGCCGAAACCATCTCGGACCCACTGAGTTGAAAAACTCGGTCCCACCGATTTGGCTTATGCCATTGCACTAGTAACTCTTGGTCTGACCGAGAATTGCTAATCGGTGAGACCGATTTTAGGACTTTGTGAAACCCTAGCAGTCTCGGTGCCACCAAACTATGACTCGGTCCAACCGAGTTCATCAGTTTAGGTTCCAAAACTGCTTCGGTATCACCGAGTTTGAAAATCGGTTGATCCGAAATGCTTTCTGTGGAAAACTAAAACTGAATTTTTGAATCATTCTTTTGCAAAAATCTCTGCATTTTGTGATGCTCATCCATTCTATCTCATCTATAACTCTTCACAGGGTCAGCAGTCAGTGTTTGCAGCATGTCAGACCAGAGTGACAACCAGAACAAGTCAGAAGAGCAGGTTCAGATGAGTGAGGGCACTAGTCCCTCCAGTTCCTCAGATGATGGCAGCAGGAGCACTCCCAGCAATCTGCCTAAGGCTGCTACCAGGCAAAGGAGGAAGAGAACCTCAGACTCAGAGGATGAGGACTATGTGGCAGCTGAAGATGAGGCTACCTCCAAGAAGGTAGTGCTCAAAAAGGAGTATGGCTCAGCACATAGCACAAAGCCTGGACTGAATAAGAAGGTTCCTGCCAAGAGGACACCTATGCCCAAGGTCAGGAGGTCCACTCAAGTGCCTAAACAGTTAGAACCCAAAGAGGCACCTGCAAAGAAAGTCACAACTTCCAAATCCAAGAAAGTTCCTACTGGAGAAACTATGAAGTTTACCATTGGATCAGAGGATGAAGCTGCTCAGGACAAGAAGAAGAAGAGAGCAAGAACCACAACTGCCCAGGTCTTGGAAAGCCCTCAATGAGAAGAGACTCTGAAGAGGAATAAGAGGTTGCTGCAGCACCACCTAAGGCACCAAAGCTTATGGGTGATGCTATTAGATCAGGGGCTGCAACATCTAAGCCCAAGGAAGCACCCAAAGCTGCCCCCAAGGCCAAGCTTGCACCAAAGAGGAATACCAGGAGTATTCCAGCTGCTGAGAAGAACAAGGCCCCAGTGCCAAATGTTGCTGATGAGGAAGATGAAGAAGGATAGGTCCTAAGGAAGCTCAAGCCCAAGATACCAGACCACAATGATGCCCATCCTGTGGCTGAGGACATGAGGATCAGAAAGGACTCAGGGTTGAGGATTTGGAGGATGTCAGATCCATATGCCTCAAGGAGAAGAACTGTTGTTGATTACAGGTTCCATACAAAGGAACAGCAGGACTTCTATGAGACAATCTTGTTGGACAAGAAGCCCATAGTTTGTGATATGAGGTGGGTTGACTGGACCTACATAAAGGAAAATGAAGAGCACTATCCTGGAGTGCAAGACAGTTTTGTTGCTTGTGGAGTTGCAGATTATGTTGGGCAAAAGCTCACCAACTGGAATGATGAACTTATCATGCAATTCTACTCCACAACACACTTCTATCCAGATGGAAGGATAGTTTGGATGTCTGAAGGTACAAGGTACCAGTCAACTGTTGAGGAATGGGCAAGACTGATCAATGCTCCAAAGGAAGATGATGATGACCTGGATATTTATGCCAAGAAGAAGATGGACCACAATTCCATGGCACACATGTACAAGGAGATCCCAGACAAAGCTGTTGAAACACATAAGTTTGGATCAGTCCACTTCCTTCTGTCAGGGCTGCCAACTATCAATTGGATCCTAAGGCACACTCTGTTGCCTAAGTCTGGTGACCACAACATGATCAGAGGGCATGCAATCAACATGTTGCATTTGTTTGATGTGCCACAGAAGTTCAAAGTCATGAGCCTTATGGTTGAAACCATTAAGAGGACCGCAACAGATCAGAAGAGGAGCTGTGGATATGCCCCTCAGATTCAGGAGTTGATTAACTCAAAGATGGGCACAGGCAAATATTAATTGGATAAGGAACATTTTCCACTTTATCCAGACTTTGAGGACAATCAGGTTGTCATGAATGAGAATGATCCATCATCAGTTAAAGCTCAAGAGAAGAAGGAGAAGGCAAGGAAGGAGAAGGCTGCCAAGATGCCAACTTAAGAGGAGGCATCTGAGTATTTCCTGAAGAACAAGCAGGAGCAGCTTGGTTACTTAATAGCATCAACTCTGAGGATTGAGAAGGGATTGGCCACCCTCACTCAAAATCAGGAGAGCCTAGAAAGAATCATGGAACTCAAATTTCATGATCTTGATGTCAAAGTAACTGAGATTCAGTCTGTTGTGGAGCAACTACAGGATGACATGCAGGAGAGGCAGGGCAAGACTACCACTAATGTATTTGCCAGAGTGCCTAGAGCTCAGAGGTCAGCTATAGTGCCTGTGACAGACACCAGAGCCACATCATCTGCACCAGCTACAGCTCCTACAGCTCCAGTGCAACCAGCTCCAGCATCAACTCCAGCTCCATCTACTTCAACTGAAGCCTTCGTCCTTGCAGTTATCCGGACACCACCACCTGAAGATCAAGCCTGAGAGTCGATCTAGCACTATGCATTTTCTATGAACTTTTTGGTAACTTGTTGCCAAAGGGGGAGAAAAATGTATAAATCATAGGCTTCGAGAGAGAGTGTGTTGCTTTTATTCTCTCTTGATTTGGTGGTTAAACTTGTTTGCTTTTGATTGCTTGAGATACTATGCTATTCTTGTGAGACATTGATGATCATGTGTTTGATCATAAGCTACACTTATGCATGTTTGATGATACTATCTTATCTATCCTATGTGATCACTCATTTTGCTTGGTGATGAGTGCACGTATTCAATCTTTATCATTTTGAGCGCTCCACCAAGATGTATGTGAAATGGAAGAGTAACCCATGAGCCTAATTCCGTGTGCATTTAGAGTCCAAAGCAAATCTTAAACTATGCACAAATTTAGGGGGAGCTCTTGCTTGTCACATACTTCTCAAAGCGACGATGTTGTTAAATCTTATTATCATTTGTCGAAGCTTTGATCTATATGTTGTCATCAATTACCAAAAAGGGGGAGATTGAAAGTGCAACTATCCCTAGGTGGTTTTGGTAATTCATAACAACATATAGCTCATTGAGCTAATGCTATTCCAAGACTATTATTTCAGGAAAGCTCAATGAGTGGCATGGCATGGATGATGAAAGTGGATCCCTCAAAATACTAATGACAAAGGATTGGCTCAAGCTCAAAAGCTCAAGACTCTTCATTTTATATTTTAGTGATCCAAGATCACATTGAGTCTATAGGAAAAGCCAATACTATCAAGGAGGGATGAGGTGTTGCTTAATGAGCCTCTTGCTTCATGTGCTTAGTGATATGCTCCAAAACCCTCAGCTACTTTCTCACATCCACAAATGACCTAAACCCAAAGCCAAAATCGTTCACACCGATTCTTTCTATCCGACGCCACCGATTTCAAATGTCATAGCCACTGCCACAAACCCTAGGCAAATCGGTCTTACCGATAGGGATCTTGGTCTCACCGAGATGGGATTGTAATCTCTCTGTTTCCCTTTGTAACGTTTCGGTCTAACCGAAGTGAGCGATCGGTCCCACCTAGATTGCAATGTAAACTCTCTGTTTCCCTTTTGTAACATTTCGGTCTCACCGAAAAGAGCAAATTGGTCCCACCGAGTTTACCTGACTAACTCTCTGGAAAGTTTATTACCAAAATCGGTCTTACCGAGTTTGTGTAATCGGTCTTACCGAGATTGCGTTATGCCCTAACCCTAACCGAATCGGTCTCACCGAGTTGCATGTCAGTCCCATCGAAAATCCTAACGGTCACTAGGTTTACTAAATCAGTCCGACCGAGTCTGTTGAATCGGTCCCATCGAGTTTGGTAAATTGTGTGTAACGGTTAGATTTTGTGTGGAGGCTATATATACCCCTCCACCTCCTCTTCATTCATGGAGAGAGCCATCAGACTAAACCTACACTTCCAACTTACCATTTCTGAGAGAGAACCACCTACTCATGTGTTGAGGCCAAGATATTCCATTCCTACCATATGAATCTTGATCTCTAGCCTTCCCCAAGTTGCTTTCCACTCAAATCTTCTTTCCACCAGATCCAAAACCTATGAGAGAGAGTTGAGTGTTGGGGATACTATCATTTAAAGCACAAGAGCAAGGAGTTCATCATCAACGCACCATTTGTTACTTCTTGGAGAGTGGTGTCTCCTAGATTGGCTAGGTGTCACTTGGGAGCCTCCGACAAGATTATGGAGTTTAACCAAGGAGTTTATAAGGGCAAGGAGATCGCCTACTTCGTGAAGATCTACCGCTAGTGAGGCAAGTCCTTCGTGGGCGACGGCCATGGTGGGATAGACAAGGTTGCTTCTTCGTGGACCCTTCATGGGTGGAGCCCTCCGTGGACTCGCGCAACCGTTACCCTTCGTGGGTTGAAGTCTCCATCAACGTGGATGTACGATAGCACCACCTATCGGAACCACGCCAAAAACATCTGTGTCTCCAATTGCGTTTGAATCCTCCAAACCCTTCCCTTTGCTTTCTTGCAAGTTGCATGCTTTAATTTCCGCTGCCCATATACTCTTTGCATGCTTGCTTGTATTGTGTGATGATTGCTTGACTTGTCCTAAGCTAGCTAAAATCTGCCAAACTCTAAAATTTGGAAAAGGTTAAGTTTTTAATTGGTCAAGTAGTCTAATCACCCCCCCCCCCTCTAGACATACTTCAAGGTCCTACAACAAGAGCTACCACTTCAGCACCTGCAGCCACGGCCTCAGTTGCAACTCAACCAGCTCCACAAACCTCCTTAGATGCTTTTGTTGAAGGACTCCTCTCCACACCATCTTCGCACACCGGAGCTCCCGGAGATCATGCTTAGAGTGCCGCATACCACTATGCATTTTCAAGCTTTTTGGTAACTTGTTGCCAAAGGGGGAGAAAGTATATAGATCATAGGCTTCGAGAGAGAGAGAGATAGAGAGAGAGAGAGAGAGAGTTTTGCTTTATTTGCCTCTCTTACTACTTGTTATTTGCTAGTTTGGTTTCTACGTTATTTGTGCTTGTGTGTGAGATTCTCATATGATCATGTGTTTGATCATATTATGCTTAAATGTGTGCTTGAATGATGATAGCTTATCACTTATGTATGATCATTCATGTTTGCCTTGGGGGTGAGTGCATCTTTCTTATATTCTATCATTTTGAGCATTCCACCAAGATGTATGTGACATGGAAGAGTAACCCATGATACTAATAGATTGTGCATTTGCATTCAAAAGCAAATTTTAAATAGTGCACAAATTTAGGGGGAGCTCTTGCTTATCACATTACTTCTCAAAGCGACGATGTACTTCACTTATATTATCATTTGTCGAAGCTTTGATCTATATGTTGTCATCAATTACCAAAAAGGGGAAGATTGAAAGTGAAACTAATCCCCGGGTGGTTTTGGTAATTCATAACAACATATAGCTCATTGAAGCAATATCCATTCAAGTTAAATGTTTCAGAAAGTTCAATGATTGGCATGTCATGGACTAGATATGTGGACCCCTCAAAGTGCTAAGGACACATATTGGCAAAGGCTCAAGACTCTTCATTTTCATTTTAGTGATCCAAGATCACATTGAGTCCATAGGAAAAGCCACTACTATTAAAAGGGGATGAGGTGTTGCTTAATGGTCTACTTGCCCAAAATGCTTAGTGATATGCTCCAAAGCCCTCAACCACTTTCTCATTTCCACATTTTTCCTAAACCTAAAGTCAAACTCAGCCCCATCGATTTGATCTATCCGGCGCCACCGAGTTCACTTAACATAGCATTAGCCAAAAACTCTAATCAGTTCGGTCTCACCGATAGGGATCTCGGTCTCATCAAGATGGGATTGCAAACTCTCTGTTTCCCTTCGTAACATTTCGGTCTTGCTGAGATGAGCGATCGGTCCCACCGAGTTCGCAATGCAAACTCTCTGTTTCCTTTTCGCAATGTTTCGGTCTCACCGAAATGAGCGATCGGTCCCATCGAGTTTGCTTGAACAAGTCTCAGTTTGCTTATTGCTGAAATCGGTCTCACCAAGTTCATGCGATCGGTCTCACCGAGATGAGGTTTTGCCCTAACCCTAGCGCATCGGTCCCACCGAGTTGATCTCGTCGGTCCCACCGAAAACCCTAATGTTCACATTTTGAACTAGATCGGTCCCATAGAGTTTCACTATTCGGTCTGACTGAGTTTGGTAAATTGTGTGTAACGGTTAGATTTTGTGTGGAGGCTATATATACCCCTCCACCCCTTCTCCATTTGAGAGAGAGCCATCAGAACGTGCCTACACTTCCACTACTCATTTTCTGAGAGAGAACCACCTACTCATGTATTGATATCAAGACATTCCAATCCTACCACAAGAATCTTGATCTCTAGCCTTCCCCATGTTGCTTTCCACTCAAATCATCTTTCCACCATATCCAAATCTATGAGAGAGAGAGAGTTGAGTGTTGGGGAGACTATCATTTGAACCACAAGAGCAAGGAGTTCATCATCAACACACCATTACCTTTTGGAGAGTGGTGTCTCCTAGATTGGTTAGGTGTCACTTGGGAGCCTTCGTCAAGATTGTGGAGTTGAACCAAGGAGTTTGTAAGGGCAAGGAGATTGCCTACTTCGTGAAGATCTACCCGAGTGAGGCAAGTCCTTCGTGGGCGATGGCCATGGTGGGATAGACAAGGTTGCTTATTCGTGGACCCTTTGCGGGTGGAGCCCTCCGTGGACTCACGCATCCGTTACCCTTCGTGGGTTGAAGTCTCCATCAACGTGGATGCACGATAGCACCACCTATCGAAACCATGCCAAAAATCTCCGTGTCTACATTGTGCTTTCCCTCTCCAAACCCTTCCCTTTTACCTTCATATGCAATGTTTTACATTCCGCTACTACACTCTTAGAATTGCATGTGTAGGTTGATTGCTTGACTTGTGTTAAGTTGCTAAAATCTGCCAAGACTTAAAACTGGGAAAAGGCTAAATTTTTATTTGGTCAAGTAGTCTAATCACCCCCCCTCTAGACATAATTTTGATCCTATAGTTGATCCCGAGTTAATCACTTTGGTAGAATTTGATCCTTTTCATGGTTATGAAACCGAAACTATCATGGCACATCTCACTAAATTAAATTATATGCCACCCGATTTGTTCATAAGGAAAAAAATTGCTACTATTATATCCTTAAGTTGTTTCCTTTCTCATTAAAGGACGATGCTAAAAATGGTTTAACACTCTTGCTCATGGTTGTGTGCGTGGTCCCCCGTATATTACTTCTCTGAAAAATATTTTTCTATTCATAAGAAACAAGATGCCTAACAAGAAATATATAATTTGTGCAAATTGAAGAAGAGAATCTCCCTCAAGCTTGGGGGAGGCTTCTCCAATTACTTAATGCTTTGTCTGATCATCCTCTTAAGAAAAATGAAAACTTGATATATTTTATAATGGACTAACCGATGCTTCTAGGGACTACCTAGATATTTGTGCTGGGTGTGTTTTCAAGGAACGAACTATTCAACAGGCTGAAGAATTATTGAATAATATGTTGAAGAATGCCAATGATTGGACATTTCCTGAACCACCACCTAAACCAACTCCCAATAAGAGAGGTATTATATTGTTCAGTCCAGAAGATATGCAAAAGGCAAAGAAATCTATGAAATAAAGGTATTAAATCTGAAGATGTTAAGAATTTACCACCTATTAAAGAAATACATGGACTTGATATCCCGACACACGTAGTGGAGGTAAATTATTTTTATAGATTTGATGAAGGTGATATTCCATATAATAAATCTCCTAGTCAATGTTTGGATGAATTTGATGACTTTGTTGTGAAGCAAGAAAACTTTAATACATATGTGAGCAATCAACTGAAATGTAACGCCATCATGATTAAACGCTTGAGTGATTTAATGTTCATGCAACTTCTGTTTTAGGATAGCTATGGGTAATGATCATCGTCATGGCAAATAATGATGCGGTATGAGCATATCATTTACAGACTATTAAGGATAAAATCTTTCAAATAGTTCGCTCCTCAAATATCTCACTTGACACATTTTTATGTTTGAGGTACAATGGGTCATCTAGTTTTGGTAAATCCAAAGTGGTTTAATGCCCCTGGAAAAGTTTTCAATAGTCTCACTTCACCAACGGTTCAAGGACAACATGCTCCCTAAGGCTTTTACCCATTTCCAAGGAAGGACTTCATAGGTTTGTTATCTTGACGTGATAGGCAAAAAGAAACCCTGCATCATTTTGGGCAACTCCAACACGCTGACGCAAACTGTCTGTAAGTGTCTGTTCAGACCGAAATGAACAGAAACCGTAGCCCAATGCACCACAAACGAATGAGTGTTCGCATTTTCTCCGTGCGCGACCCATTTCAAGCCCAAATTTGAGTCGGGTTTGCGTTAGTGCGGACACAGTGCAGACACGTGCGACGTCCGCCTTGTCCTCCTCCTTTCCCATCAGTCGGTGGCACATTGGCCATTCTCCACTCTCTTCCATCGACAGCCAACACACCCGGTCAGCCCGCCCTCATCATCGCCACTCAGTTTTGGTTGTACGTTGGCTAGGCCGCCACTGATACGTCTCCAATGTATCTATAATTTTTGATTGTTCCATGCTATTATATTACCCCTTTTGGATGTTTATGGGCTTTATTTTACACATTTATATCATTTTTGGGACTAACCTACTAACCGGAGGCCCAACCCATATTGTTGTTTTATTGCCTGTTTCAGTATTTCGAAGAAAAGGAATATCAAACGGAGTCCAAACGGAATGAAACCTTCGGCAGCGTGATTTTTTTGGAAGAATATGATCATGGAGACTTGGAGTCCACGTCAGAAGATCCTCGAGGAGGCCACGAGATAGGAGGCCGCGCCACCCTTACAGGTTGGTGGCCCCCTGTCTTGTGGGGCCCTCGAGCACCTCCCGACCGACTTCTTTCACCTATATAAGCCTACGTACCCTAAAACCATCGAAAATCAAGATAGATCGGGAGCTCCGCCGCCGCAAGCCTCTGTAGCCACCAAAGACCTCTCGGGAGCCCGTTCCGGCACCCTGCCGGAGGGGGAACCCATCACTGGTGGCCATCTTTATCATCCCGACGCTCTCCATGACGAGGAGGGAGTAGTTCACCCTCGGGGCTGAGGGTATGTACCAGTAGCTATGTGTTTGATCTCTCTCTCTCTCGTGTTCTCTCTCGTGTTCCCTCTATGGCACGATCTTGATGTATCCTGAGCTTTGCTATTGTAGTTGGATCTTATGATGTTTCTCCCCCTCTACTCTCTTGTGATGAATTGAGTTCCCCCTTTTGAAGTTATCTTATCGGATTGAGTCTTTTATGAGAACACTTGATGTATGTCTTGCCGTGTTTATCTGTGGTGACAATGGGATTTCACGTGCCTCTTGATGTATGTTTTGGTGACCAACTTGCGGGTTCCACCCATGAACCTATGCATAGGGGTTGGCACACGTTCTTGACTCTCCGGTAGAAACTTTGGGGCACTCTTTGAAGTACTTTGTGTTGGTTGGATGAATCTGAGATTGTGTGATGCATATCGTATAATCATGCCCACGGATACTTGAGGTGACAATGGAGTATCTAGGTGACATTAGGGTTTTGGTTGATTTGTGTCTTAAGGTGTTATTCTAGTACGAACTCTTTTATAGATTGATCCGAAAGAATAACTTTGAGGTGGTTTCGTACCCTACCATAATCTCTACGTTTGTTCTCCGCTATTAGTGGCTTTGGAGTGACTCTTTGTTGCATGTTGAGGGATTGTTATATGATCTATCTATGTTATTATTGTTGAGAGAACTTGCACTAGTGAAAGTATGAACCCTAGGCCTTGTTTCCTACCATTGCAATACCGTTTACGCTCACTTTTATCATTAATTACCTTGCTGTTTTTATTATTTCAGATTACAAAAACCTATATCTACTATCTATATTGCACTTGTATCACCATCTCTTCGCCGAACTAGTGCACCTATACAATTTACCATTGTATTGGGTGTGTTGGGGACACAAGAGACTCTTTGTTATTTAGTTGCAAGGTTGTTTGAGAGAGACCATCTTCATCCTACGCCTCCCACAGATTGATAAACCTTAGGTCATCCACTTGAGGGAAATTTGCTACTATCCTACAAACCTGTGCACTTGCAGGCCCAACAACGTCTACAAGAAGAAGGTTGTGTAGTAGACATCAGCCACCCACAGCCACATACCTCCCCCAACAACACGCCACACCCGGCGGCCATTCTAGCCGACATTGGTGGACTATTTTTGCCGCGGTAAGTAGCACCCCCCATGTCCACGCCACCACTGCTGCCGTGAGTAATGCTCCAAGCTCGTCTACCTCGCTCGATGGTTGCCGCCACGGCCGCCTCCACGCTAACAGGCCTGCTGCATTGTTTGGGAGAGACGCGTGGCTCTTCATCGACCGGCTTCTTCCATCACGCCTGCAAGGTGTTCTACATTTTGTCCGCTAGGTACAAATGGATAGGGGCAATGAGTACTTTTTCAATAGCTTCATTTGCGATTCGGATGATTCGTCGTCCTGCGACGAGGAGATTGTGGTTGCTACTTTGGTCGTCCATGACCACATTAGTAGGCAGCGACCGATGTTTAGGGGCTCGATCCCGGGGCATACTCCAGCTCTGAATCACGATAGAGAGATCGGCCATTGCCTACTCTGGCAGGACTACTTTCAGTCTGCTGACCCACCTTTATAACACAACCTATTCTGACCGCTTTCGGATGGCTACACATGTGTTCAATCATATCCGGGAGGGGGTGGTGGCATATGATAAGTATTTTGAATGCAAGGAGGATGCCTGATACGTCTCCAGCGTATCTATAATTTATGAAGTACTCATGTTGTTATATTATCATTCTTGGATGTTTTACATCATTTTATAGCAACTTTATATCATTTTTGGGACTAACCTATTGACCCAGTGCCCAGTGCCAGTTGCTGTGTTTTTTACATCGCATGAAATCAATATCAAATGGAGTCCAAACACCGCGAAACTTTTTGTGGAGTTTTTATGGACCAGAAAACATCCAATGGGCCAGAGCAGCACCTGGGGGTGCCCTGAGGGGGGCCCAACCCACCAGGGGGCGCCTGGGCCCCCAGGCGCGCCCCGGTGGGTTGCGCCTGATATGTCTCCTACGTATCTATAATTTTTGATTGTTCCATGCTATTATATTATCCGTTTTGGATGTTTAATATGCATTTATATGCTATTTTATATTATTTTTGGGATTAACCTATTAACCGAGAGCCCAGTGCTAGTTTCTGTTTTTTGCCTGTTTTAGAGTTTTGCAAAAAAGGAATACCAAACGGAGTCCAAACGGAATGAAATTTTTGCGATGATCTTTCTTGGACCAGAAGCAAACCAGGAGACTTGGAGATGAAGTCAGAGACTCAACAAGGCAGCCACCAGGGTGGAGGGCGCGCCCAGGGGACTAGGGCGCGCCCCTACCTCGTGGGCCCCTCGGAGCTCTCCTGACCTAGTTCCTTCACCTATATATACTCTTATAGCCCAAAAACATCAGGGGGATCCACGAAACCACTTTTCCACCGACACAACCTTCTGTACCCGTGAGATCCCATCTAGGGGCCTTTTCCTACGTCCTGTTGGAGGGGGATTCAATCACGGAGGGCTTCTACATCAACACCATTACCCTTCCAATGAAGCGTAAATAGTTTACCACAGACCTACGGGTCCATAGCTAGTATAGCTAGATGGCTTCTTCTCTCATTTTGATTCTCAATACCATGTTCTCCTTGATGTTCTTGGAGATCTATTTAATGCAATACTCTTTTGCAGTGTGTTTTCCAAGATTCGATGAATTGTGGATTTATGATCAAATTATCTATGAATATTATTTGAGTCTTCTCTGAATTCTTATATGCATGATTTGATATCTTTGCAAGTCTCTTCGAATTATCGGTTTAGTTTGGCCTAGATAGACCTCCCCCGGCAACGCCCTTGCAATTCTTATATGCATGATTGGTTTTTCTTACAATGGAAGAAGTGCTTAGCTTTGGGTTCAATTTTGCGGTGTCCTTTCCCAGTGACAGTAGGGGCAGCAAGGCACGTATTGTATTGTTGCCATCGAGGATAAAAAGATGGGGTTTTCATCATATTGCTTGAGTTAATTCCTCTACATCATGTCATCTCACCTAATGCATTACTCCATTATTTATGAACTTAATAATCTAGATGCATGCTGGATAGCGGTCGATGTGTGGAGTAATAGTAGTAGATGCAGAATCGTTTCGGTCTACTTGACACATACGTGATGCCTATGTTCATGATCATTGCCTTAGACATCATCATAATTATGCGCTCTTCTATCAATTGCTCGGCAGTAATTTGTTCACCCACTGTATTATTTGCTATCTTGAGAGAAGCCACTAGTGAAACCTATGGCCCCTGGGTCTCTTTTCCATCATATAAGTTCTCATTTCCATCATACCAGTTTCTGATCTACTATTTTGCAATCTTTTACTTTCCAATCTATAAACCAAAAATACCAAAAATATTTACTTTACCGTTTATCGATCTCTATCTGATGTCGCTTTTGCAAGTAACCGTGAAGGGACTGACAACCCCTTTATCACGCTGGATGCAAGTTCGTTGATTGTTTGTGCACGTATTCGGTGACTTGTGCGTCGTCTCCAACTAGATTGATACCTTGGTTGTCAAACTGAGAGAAATACTTACTCTACTTTGCTGCATCACCCTTTCCTCTTCAAGGGAAAAACCAACGCAAGCTCAAGAGGTAGCAGGAAGAATTTCTGGCGCCGTTGCCGGGGAGATCTACGTCAAGTCAAGCCATACCATGTACCCATCATAAAATCTCCTCTCTTGCATTACATTATTTGCCATTCACCTCTCGTTTTCCTCTCCCCCACCTCTAAAATGATTTTCGAAGAGATTTGCCTTTTCTTCGCCCCTCTTTCGTTTATCTTCTTTGCTTGCTTCTTGTGTGCGCGTGTGTTGGATTGCTTGCTTTGTCACGATGGCTCAAGATAATACTAAATTATGTGACTTCTCCAACACCAACAATAATGATTTTATTAGCACTCCGATTGCTCCCACTACTAATACTGAATCTTGTGAAATTAATGCCGCTTTGCTGAATCTTGTTATGAAAGATCAATTTTCTGTCCTTCCTAGTGAAGATGTCGCATCCCATCTAAACAATTTCGTTGGTTTGTGTGATATGCAAAAGAAGAAAGTTGTGGATAATGATATTGTTAAATTGAAGCTATTCCCGTTTTCACTTAGAGATCGTGCTAAAACTTGGTTTTCATCTTTGCCTAAAAATAGTATTGATTCATGGAATAAGTGTAAAGATGCTTTCATCTCTAAGCATTTTCCTCCCGCTAAGATCATCTCCCTTAGGAATGATATTATGAATTTTAAGCAACTTGATCATGAGCATGTTGCACAATCTTAGGAGAGGATGAAATTGATGATACAAAATTGCCCTACACATGGTTTGAATTTGTGGATGATTATACAAAAAAATTTACGCCGAACTGAATTTTGCTTCAAGAAATCTTTTAGATTCGGCCGCGGGGGGCACTTTTATGGAAATTACTTTAGGAGAGGCTACTAAGCTCCTAGATAATATCCTGGTTAATGTCGATGTACAAAAGTATGGGCTTTTTCTGTACCCCTTACTTGTGCACGGGCAGTTGTAGCCACACCCGCGGCAAGGCTTGGCGGGGCAGTGGAAGGAGAGGTACAAGACTACCAAGACAAGCATTCAAGCCAACGAATAAAGAGCAGAAGACTAGATAGACCTCCCCCGGCAACGCCCTTGCTGGGGTGGCTTACGTAGCCCCGACAAGGCCCTTACTGGGGCACTTTCGAAGCACCAGCAAGGCCGCCACCCTTGAGGTTGAGACCTCTGGCACCATTGACATCAAGGCCAAGACTCGAGGACGCGTGCATAGTAGCATGCAGGTCTTTGTGAAGACTGATGGCCTGTAGGTCTACGTGGAGACCAGAGAACGAAGACCCCGGCAAGGCTCTTGCCGGGGGCGACTGCGAGGCCCGAGCAAGACCCTTGCCGGGGATGATTGCGGGGCCACAGCTAGGCCCGCGCCCGATAAGGTTTCGCCACCTCACCGCCGTTCCAGCGTGATGACCAGCTTGCCAACTAGGCAGACACCTGCATGGCAGCATGCGGATTCTAGGCCAACTAAGCAAGCACCTGCGTGAGTGGCATGCAGATCATCATGAAGGCCTTGCCACCACGCTAGCACAGCGGCCAGCCAGCCAGCCTGGCTACAAGCCTCATCAGCATGGATGCGTGTCAAGGCAGGATGAGGCGGTGACGGACGGGATGGGTTCTATTGCTGTCCCCGATAAAGTTGGAGGGCACATAAGTAGCGCATTAAATGCGCTTGTCCTAGGATGTCAGCGATAAGTTTGCACACTGTAGCTACTTTACACCTCCTGCGTGCCAGTGTGGCGACCCCTTTGACATATAAAAGGAGGCCCGAGGCGTACTGGAGGAGGATTCAGACTTTTTGGACTGTGCATGCATAGCAGCTAGTCTAAGAACTCAAGAACACTAAATATACACCGAAAGAAGGACTAGGGTTTTATGCTTCTCAGTGGCCCGAACCTGGGTAAAAATCCCTCGTGCTGATCACTAGACCTGCTCTCTGCGCAGCTCTCTCCCCGCCAACCGTAGAAGCGATCCTCGTGATCCCATAGGTGTCGTTTCCCTGACATATTTTGCGCGCCAGGTAGGAGGGTAGAAGTTGTGCAAATCTGGTCTAGTAGTTAGTACGCCGGTCTCTTCATCGCCATGGCCCCGAAGAAGAAGACGATCACAGCGACCGGTTCGTCTAGAGCCGGTCCGCCCGTGCCAGTGCAAACAGGCGATGTGGCAAACGCTGGTGGCAGTGGAGATCAAGATCATCCACGCCATCCTGATACTAGAAGCCAGGCGAGCGGTGTCGTCCGTAGCAGCGATGACGAGCCGCCCGCCGCCGCACCCAAGGACAGACCTGTGCTGCCTACGGGTGTTGCGGGGACCTCTAAGGGTGGAAAGACGACCTCGCCGATGCGTGCACCGTGGCCCTCCCAGGTCGTGCGCGATGAGAAGTGTCGCGACGTTGGTGACCCTGGGCGTCGTCGCGGCAAGATCCCTCAGCATCATTCTCAAGATGCGCAGGGCCGACATGCACGCCGAGATGCTGGTGAAAAAGGTGCGCAGCCGCGGAACCGTGACGGAACTCCTTCTAACGTAGTTAGAAGTCCGAGCTCCTCCCGTTTGTCGCGCCTGTCGCTGCCGCCGACGCGAGCAGAAGCATTGGCACGAGCGCAGCTACTCCTCGACTTTCCACCAGCTGTGGAGAAGCAAGAAGAGTGGAGGGCTGCTATTCAAAGTCTTATTGTCCATGCCAACAGGGATGGCCACCAGGAGGCAAGTCCCTCGCGGCACCGGACCGCTGAGCCGGCGCGCGTTGATAGTGGAAGGGGCGGAGGCGTCGCAACCACGGTGCACTCCCCTCCACCATGGCAGTGGCGGTCGCCAGCTCGTTGGGTCGATGCCTGTGATAACGTGTCCACGACGTTGTCTGATCCACGAGCACATCATGACCAACGTCAAGTTCTTCGTGAACGGCTCAAGGAGGACGCCCAGACCACCATCAAGCGGCGACAGGAGGCGCGCCACCAATGTAATAGGCATGCTGGGCCCACTTGGTACAGGCATGCGCTAGAGGATACTGATGACTTGCCCTACGCAATAAACTGTCCAGCGTTTACTCGTGAGCTATGGCAGTTCCAGGGCCCACCACCCGCACGTTCAAACTTGAGGTCCCGGAGAAGTACGACGACAAGATTCACCCGTCCGAGTTCCTGAGCGTTTACACCATCGCGATGCAAGCCGCCGGAGCTCGGGATGGCAAGGTACTCGCCAACTATTTCCCGTTGGTGCTTAAGCCCAACGTCAGGTCATGGTTGATGCACCTGCTGATAGATTCCATCTCCTCTTGGTCGGATCTGTGCCACGAGTTTTTCGGCGCCTTTACCGGCGACCACGTAGATCCTGGCCAGGCAAGTGATTTGCATGTAATCCCTCAGAGAGACGGTGAATGCCTGCACAAATAAATACAAAGGTTCAGCCATGTGCAGTACAACATCCCCGATGTTCATCATGCCGCTGTCATCAGCACGTTCTATTAGAATGTGCGCAACCATAAGATGCGTGAAGAGCTGGCAATGAACAAGGTTACGGATGTTGTTGAGCTTTATGTTCTGGCCGACAGATGTGCCCAAGCTGAAGAAGGAAGGAAGTGCCCCGGCGAAGACGCCGATGCGGGAAGTGACTCTGAAGATGAGGACGTTGTCGCCTCGGCGAAGAAAGGCCAATGACACAACAGGAAGTACAAAGGCAAGACCGTGCTTGCTGTCAAGGAATCCGGCAACCCCGGCACCGCCAAGAAGGCCAAGGTTGATGACCCCGACAAGGAGATTTCCGGGTGCGACGCCTGCCGAGCCTTGGCGGCTGCTGGCAAGCCAAAGGACTCTAACAAGCAATATTTGCAAGATTCACCGCACCAAGGGCCATGACCTCCAAAACTGCCGTCAAGTTGAGCAGCTGATGGAGAAGCAGAGGGCTGAGTACGAGAGACATGACAAAGAGAAAGGCCAAGATGGCGCTGAAGGATCCGACAAGAAACGCGGCTGCCGAGGAGGTCGCCACGGCAAATACAAGCAACAAGAGAGGTCTGCTCGAGGCCGCGACAAGAAAGAGGGAGATGATGATCATGACGATGATGACGAGTCTAGCGAGCACGAGTTTCAGAAGGCTACAAAGGTTATGTGTGTTGATGGAGGCGCATTGTTGCATTCTTCCCATTGTCAACTTAAATAGTGGGCGCGTGAGATCAATGCGACGGAGCCCATGATCGACGCCTAGAAGCCACTGAAATGGTCCAACACGCCTATCATTTTTGACACTGAGGATCACCCCGACCGCACAACCGCGGTCGGGTGTTTTCCGTTGTTGGTTTCACTAACAATCCGCAACCTCAAGGTGATAAAAATGCTAGTTGACGGTGGGGCTGGTCTGAACTTGATCTCGCCCAACGTGATCAAGAGGTTGCAGATCTCCGATGAAGATCTAGAAGAAATAGGTACGTTTCAAGGGATCAATCCAGGGAGAAGCCAGCCTAAAGGAAAGGTCACACTACGGTCATGTTTGGTGGTGACCTGAACTATAGGACAGAGAAGATCATTTTTGATGTAGCCGAGATCCCGTTGCCATATAACGGGATCTTTGGCCGTCCAGCACTGGCCAAGTTCATGGCGGCGTCACACTACACATATAACAAGCTGAAGATGCCCGGCCCAATGAGCATCATCACTGTCGACTGCGACAAGAGGGATGCGCTCATCTGTCTGACCAACTCTATCGAGAGGCAGTTGCAGCACATGCCGCCAAAACACTTGCTCCTGCCACTAGAGCCCCCAAGAGGAAGAAGACCGGCAAGACCACAACCACCAGCAAGACTTCTGGCCCCGGCAAGGACTCCTGGACCCACTCCGACAAACTCGCCTCGTCGGAGTGCTGCGTTCCCATTGAGGACGTGCCAGAGAGCTCCACCGGCAAGAGCAAGAAATCCAAGGCCGCACCACCATAAACCAAGAAGTTACCCGTCAAGGAGGACGACACGGGTGGAGCTTTTACCATAAGCTCCACCCTTGACAGCAAATAGGAAAGCGCACTCATCACCTTCCTATGGGCGAATGTCGATGTGTTTGCATGGCAAGCATCTGACATCCCCGGTGTTCCCAGGGAGGTGATTGAGCACCACCTTGCTGTCTGTCCTCATGCATGGCCCGTCAAGCAGAAGGTCAAAAGGCAAGCTTTGGAGCGGCAAGAGTTCATCATCGAGGAGATCAAGAAGCTGGAAGCAGCAGGCTTGGTCAGAGGAGTGCTCCAATCAATGTGGTTGGCCAATCCAGTGGTGGTGCGTAAGGCAAATGGGAAATGGAGGTTGTGTATTCATTATACAGATATCAATAAAGCCTGTCCAAAGGATCCTTTCCCATTGCCACACATTGACCAGATAGTGGACTCCACTGCCAGGTGCAACCTGCTGTCGTTCCTTGATGCCTACTCAGGATATCACCAAATCTTCATGACAAAGGAAGATGAAGAAAAGACCGCGTTCATCACCCCATGTGGTACGTACTGTTTTGTACGAATGCCTTTCAGGTTAAAAAGTGCTGGTTCGACGTTCGCCCGGGCGGTCCAAATTGGTTTTGAGCCCCAGCTACATAGAAATATGGAAGCTTATATGGATGATATAGTGGTCAAAACCAAGGACAAGGCCACGCTCGTGCAAGATCTGGAGGAAACATTTGCAAATTTGCGCAAGATCAACCTGAAGCTCAACCCTGAGAAGTGTGTATTCGGCGTCCCATCCGGCAAACTTCTTGGGTTCTTTGTGTCTCAATGCGGAATTGAAGCAAATCCCGACAAGATCAAAGCGATTGAGCAGATTGAGGCACCAAGACGAGTCAAGGATGTCCATAGGCTCACCGGCTACGTTGCTGCTCTGAGTAGGTTCATCTCCAAATCTGCTGAGTGCGCCCTGCCCTTTTTCAAAGTTTTGAAAAAGGCGGGTCCAATGAAATGGACTCCAAAAGCGGAGGCAGCGCTGCAAGATTTAAAGAGGTACCTCTCCTCCACGCCAATACTAGTCGTGCCTAAACCGCAAGAGTCGTTGCTGCTATATCTAGCAGCGACGAATCAAGTGGTTAGTGCTACACTAGTGGCGCAAAGAGAAGTTGAGGAAGAAGCAGCGGCAGCGGCGAGGCCATCGGATGATGGGATGGAGCCTTCTCCGGCAGGGCCTGATGCCGGCAAGGTGGGGCCCCCGGCAGAGCCCGGTCCCGGCGAGACAGGATCTGCGCAAGCAAGCGAAGTAGAACAGAAGAAGAAGGTGATGCAGCACCCAGTTTATTTTGTCAGCTCCCTCTTGCAGGGGCTATATAAAGATATACTAGTATGCAGAAGTTGCTTTTCGGCCTTCTTATGGCCTCAAGAAAGCTGCGTCACTATTTCCAAGCTCATGAGATAACCATCATCACTCGCCTCCCGTTGCAACGGATCTTGCACAACCCAGATGCAACCGGGAGGATTGTGGAGTGGGCGTTGGAACTGTCAAGCTTTGGCCTCAAGTTTGAAAGCACTTCGACAATTAAGAGCAGAACCTTGGTAGAGTTCGTAGCAGAATGGACCTCAACGCCTGACGAAGAAATTCAAGAGACCACTCTTCCCGGCAAGGAGACGAGCCGTGATTGGATTATGTACTTTGATGGGGTTTTCTTGCTGCAAGGTGCTGGTGTCGGCGTGCTACTCATCGCGCCCACTAGAGAGCGCCTCAAGTACGTAGTTCAGATGCACTTTCCACGGGAAAAATCAACAAACAACACTACAGAGTATGAGGGACTACTTATCGGTCTCAGGATCACGGCAGACCTCGGAATCAGGAAGCTCATCATCAGAGGTGATTCGCAGCTTGTCGTATAGCAAGTTAACAAAGATCGTCAGAGCCCGTTGATGGAAGTCTATGTAGATGAAGTGAGGAAGTTGGAGGAGTGTTTTGACGGTCTGCAAGCAGAGCATGTTCCTCGAGCGGAAAATAAAATTGCCGACAACTTGTCAAAACGCGTTGCCCTCAAGTTTCCTGTGGAACCATGTACCTTTGTGCTCCGTTTGACTCAGCCATCCGCTGAACCATCAGTAGGACAGAATAAGCGAAGGAAGACGAGTCCCGGCAAGTACTTTCCCGCTGAGCTCCCAGGAGCCGCCGGCAAGGAAGTTGCCGTGGATCCCAAGCTTGCCGGGGAGCAGCAAGCTCCACCACGGCCTCAAGCCCTTGCCATAGAGACAGATGCCCCCGCGGCAGAAGACGTGCCTTTAGTCCTTGCCGTCGAGCCTCAGGCTCCAGCATGGGCACAGCACACTGTACGGTTCCTCCAAACAGGGGAACTCCCTGAGGAACAAGAAAAGGCAGAAAAAAGTAGCCCGTCAGTCCAGCACGTACCAGTTTGTGGACAATGTCCTATATAGGAGGAGACCGAACAACGTGAAATTGAAGTGCATTCCTCAGGAGGACGGACTGGAGCTGTTGGCAGAGATACATGGAGGCATATGTGTCTCCCACATAGGGTCAAGAGCCCTTGCCGGCAAAGCATTCCGGCAAGGTTTCTTTTGGCCCACCGCTCTCCAGGATGCAACTGCACTCGTAACTAAGTGTGAAGCGTGCCAGTTCCATTCAAAGAAGCTTCATCAACCAACTCAAGCTCTTCAGACAATCCCTCTTTCCTGGCCAATTTAAGTCTGGGGGCTTGACATACTGGGCCCCTTTCCCCGTGCTATCGGGGGCTTTGAGTACTTGTACGTTGCGATCGACAAGTTCACAAAGTGGCCAGAAGTGGAACCAGTGAGAAGGGTGATAGCACAATGAGCCGTCAAGTTCTTCAAGGGACTAGTCTGCCATTTTGGTGTGCCAAACAGAGTCATCACCGGCAATGGCACGCAGTTCACAAGCCGCACCTCATGCAGTATAACCAAGACCTCGGCAAAAAAGTTTGTTTTGCTTCTGTTGCTCATCCAAGAAGCAACGGCCAAGCTGAAAGGGCAAATGCTGAAGTGTTGCGTGGCCTCAAAACAAGAACTTTCGACAGGCTACACAAGTGCAGAAGACGTTGGATTGATGAGTTGCCAACGGTTCTTTGGTCAATCAGAACGACACCAAATCGAGCCACTAGCCAGCTGCCTTTCTCCCTGGTATACGGGGCGGAAGCAGTTCTCCCCATAGAACTCATATACGGGTGACCTCGAGTGCTCGCTTATGATGAGCTTGAGCAAGAGAAGATGCACCAAGATGATACTACGCTCCTTGAGGAAGATCATCTTCAGGCTGTTGTGCGAGCCACTCGCTACCAGCAAGCCTTGCGCCACTATCATAGCCGCAAGGTTCATGCCCGAAGCCTTGAGGAAGGCGACCTTGTTCTTCGGCGTATTCAATCCGCCAAGAGTTCAAACAAGTTGACGCCAAAGTGGGAAGGCCCTTATCAGGTAATACGAGTCACTAGGCCCGGTGCAGTCCGCCTGGAGACCAAAGATGGCATTTCGGTGAGCAACTCCTAGAATATCGAACATCTTCGCAAGTTTTACCCATAAGGCGCGGTTGCCGGGAGCCCCGACAACCCCCTTTTGTACTATCCTTGCCGGCAAGGCATGTAACCCTATGTACAGATCCAGGCACAGACCCTGTGCGCAGTCAAATAACCTTCAGTATGTATAGTTTCCTGTTGATTTCCATGTTTATGTATATATGTATATGCATGCCTGTCCAGGATATTGTACTACCCTTGATTCCAGCAGATACTGACGAACCGCCAAGGTTCCATACTCCTATCCTCTCTTTCTTCCAGCCACGGTGAAGGACTTGGCTTCAGCAAGAGGTTGAGAAGACTGCATGGCACTGCAATCCCTGGCAAACCAAACAGATAAAGTTTACCTTTTGTCCATTCATATTCATAACCTCTGACTTGTGCATTAGAAAACCTCGCGACTCTTTTTAGACATAGGTGCTCCCATCCCTGACCCAAACGTTGCTTCAGTCAGAATGGTCGCAGTAGCCTTTGGTAAAAAGAGATTGGCAGGGGGCTTGACCCTTTGTCTGTAACCCGGCAGATGTGACTCTCCGGCAGGCACAGAGGGCGCCGGCAAGGTAGCTTGCCGGGAAAACTCATTTATTTACATTAAAGAGGCGCTTCGCATCTGCATGGACATATACATGCATGGGTTCTGGCAAGGTTCACCTTTTTCATTGACATGCTGATACAAGTACGAATGTTGCAGAACATAAGCATGAACTCGAGAGATTACATTATTTAAAATTAAGATTTGGAAAGTGCCTACAAGTTAAAAAAAGAAGAGATAAGTGCTCCATTCTTGCCCTCTTTCCTCCCAGGCACGACAGGTGAAGGCAGAAGGAGGCACGAGAGGGGATGCGTCGATCGAGAGCATGGCGAAGGCGACCCGTCGGCCACCGACACTAGAGCCAATAGATTATGGTGCTGCCACAGATGGTCAGCCGGAGTCGTAGTCGTCGTCCTCCCACCCGCTACCGTCGTCGTCGCTGACGCTGCCCTCCTCGTCGCTGTCGCACGAGGAGGAGCTTTCATCGTCGGTGGAGCTCTCCGCGTAGCACCGTAAGAGGATTCCTGAGCGCCCAAAGTCCTTGATGGAGAGCAGGTCATTCTCCATTAACTTGAACTGGAGAACGTGCCTGAGGGAGTCCTGGACTAGGGGGTGTCCGGACAGCCGGACTATCATTATCCGCCGGACTCCAAGACTACGAAGATACAAGATTGAAGACTCCGTCCCGTGTCCGGATGGGACTTTCCTTGGCGTGGAAGGCAAGCTTGGCGATATGGATATGTAGATCTCCTACCATTGTAACCGACTCTGTGTAACCCTAGCCTCCTCCGGTGTCTATATAAACCGGAGGGCTTTAGTCCGTAGGACAACATACATTACAACAATCATACCATAAGCTAGCTTTAGGGTTTAGCCTCCTTGATCTCGTGGTAGATCCACTCTTGTACTACCCATATCATCAATATTAATCAAGTAGGACGTAGGGTTTTACCTCCATCGAGAGGGCCCGAACCTGGGTAAAACATCGTGTCCCTCGTCCTGTTACCATCCGCCTAGACGCACAGTTCGGGACCCCCTACCCGATATCCGCCGGTTTTGACACCGACATTGGTGCTTTTCATTGAGAGTTCCTTTGTGTCGTCACCGATAGGCTTGATGGCATCTGCAACCAACGATGCTGTCCAAGGTGAGACTTTTCTCCCCGGACAAATCTTCGTATTCGGCGGCTTTGCACTACGGGCTAATTCGCTTGGCCATCTGGAGCAGATCGAAAGCTACGCCCCTGGCCGTCAGGTCAGATTCGGAAGCCTAAACTTCATGGCCGATGTCCGCGGAGACTTGATCTTCGATGGACTCGAGCCACAGCCAAGCGCGCCGCACTGTTGCGATGGGCATGATCTAGCTCTGCCGCCGAACAGTGCCTTGGTGGCCGCACACGAATCCGCTCCGGCCATTAGTCCGGAGCCGATTGCCCAGATAGAGGATCGGTGGATGGACACCGCCTCGGGGGCTTCAACTTCCACGGCGATGGAGCCGAACACTGATCTTGTCCCTCGCAAAACTCGTGATTCCGAGGTGCCGGACTCCTTGCCGGACTCCGAACCTCCCACGCCCCTACCAACCAAATCGGATTGGGCGCCGGTTATGGAATTCACCACCGCAGACATCTTCCAATACTCGCCTTTTGGCGACATCCTGAATTCACTAAAGCATCTCTCGTTATCAGGAGAGCCCTGGCCGGACTATGGCCAGGATGGTTGGGATACGGACGACGAAGAAATTCAGAGCCCACCCACCACCCACTTTGTAGCCACTGTCGACGATCTAACCGACATGCTAGACTACGACTCCGAAGACATCGACGCTATGGACGACGATGCCGGAGATGAACAGGAACCAGCGCCTACAGGGCACTGGAAGACCACCTCGTCATATGACATATACATGGTGGATACCCCAAAAGACGGGGACGGCGAAGAAACAGTGGAGGCAGATTCTTTAAAGAAACAGCCCAAGCGCCGGCGTCAGCGGCGCCGCTCTAAATCCCGCCACAGCAAGAATGGAGATTCCGGCACAGGAGATAATAATACCCCAGAAAGTGCCGAAGACAACCCCCTCCAGCAAGACTCAGCGCAGGAGGACGCAGAAGCAAGCCCTCACGAGAGGGCGGCAGACGAAGAGGTTGAGGATTACAACTATATGCCTCCCTCCGAAGACGAGGCAAGCCTCAACGATGACGAATTCGTCGTGCCCGAGGATCCCGTCGAACAAGAGCGTTTTAAATGCAGGCTTATCGCCACGGCAAACAGCCTAAAGAAAAAGCAGCAGCAGCTTCAAGCTGATCAGGACCTGCTGGCCGATCGATGGACCGAGGTCCTCGCGGCCGAAGAGTATAAACTCGAACGCCCCTCCAAAAGCTATCCAAGACGCAAGTTGCTCCCCCGATTAGAGGAGGAAGCATACATACCTCCATCACCAGCGCACGATACGGCTGACCGACCACCCCGCGGTCGTGACAGAGAGGCATCCAGGCCCCCAACCAAGACCGTACCCCGGCATCGCTCCAAAAGTACGAAGCCAAGAGGGAACGCACCGGACTTGCGAGATATATTGGAGGACAAAGCAAGGCAATCCAGATCCATCTACGGATCACGTGGGCGCCCCACGACCCATGACGAATACCGTCGCACCGGATATAATAACCCCGGCCGGGCCAAACACGGCAGACAGCGCTCTCTCAAGCTGCGTCGTGATATTGCTCAATACAGAGGCGCCGCACACCCGCTATGCTTCACTGACGAAGTAATGGATCATCAAATCCCTGAAGGGTTTAAACCCGTAAACATTGAATCCTACGATGGCACAACAGACCCCGCGGTTTGGATCGAAGATTATCTTCTCCACATCCATATGGCCCGCGGCGACGATCTCCACGCCATCAAGTATCTCCCACTCAAGCTTAAAGGACCAGCTCGGCATTGGCTTAATAGCTTGCCCGCAGAGTCAATTGGGTGTTGGGAAGACCTGGAAGCCGCATTCCTTGATAACTTCCAGGGCACGTATGTGCGACCACCAGACGCCGATGATCTAATCCACATCATTCAGCAGCCAGACGAATCGGCCAGACAATTCTGGACACGGTTCTTGACGAAGAAAAATCAAATCGTCGACTGTCCGGATGCAGAGGCCCTTGCAGCCTTCAAGCATAACATCCGCGACGAATGGCTAGCCCGGCACCTGGGACAGGAAAAGCCGAAATCTATGGCAGCCCTCACATCATTAATGACCCGCTTCTGCGCGGGAGAGGATAGCTGGCTAGCTCGCAGCAACAATCTCCGTAAAAATTCTGGCAGTCCGGATACTAAGGACAACAACGGCAGGTCACGTCGAAACAAAAACAAACGCCACATTAACGGCGACGACAAGGAGGATACGGCAGTTAACGCCGGATTCCGAGGCTCTAAACCCGGTCAACGGAAGAAGCCATTCAAAAGAACCACTCCGGGTCCGTCCAATTTGGACCGAATACTCGACCGCTTATGCCATATACATGGCACCCCTGAAAAACCAGCCAATCACACTAATAGAGATTGCTGGGTGTTCAAGCAGGCAGGCAAGTTAATTACCGAAAACAACGACAAGGGGCTAAATAGCGACGACGAGGAGGAGACCCGACCGCCAAACAATAGAGGACAGAAGGGTTTTCCCCCACAAGTGCGGACGGTGAACATGATTTACGCGACCCATATACCCAAGAGGGAGAGGAAGCGCGAACTAAGGGACGTCTACGCGATGGAGCCAGTCGCCCCGAAGTTCAATCCATGGTCCTCTTGTCCGATCACTTTCGATCGAAGAGACCATCCGACCAGCATACGCCATGGCGGATTCGCCGCATTGGTTTTAGACCCAATCTTCGATGGATTTCACCTCACAAGAGTCCTGATGGACGGCGGTAGTAGCCTGAACCTGCTTTATCAGGATACAGTGCGCAAAATGGGCATAGACCCCTCAAGGATTAAACCTACAAAGACAACCTTTAAAGGTGTCATACCAGGTGTGGAAGCCAACTGTACAGGCTCAGTAACACTGGAAGTGGTCTTCGGATCCCCGGACAATTTCCGGAGCGAGGAGTTAATCTTCGACATAGTCCCGTTTCGCAGCGGCTATCACGCTCTGCTCGGATGAACCGCATTTGCAAAATTCAACGCGGTGCCGCATTATGCATACCTCAAGCTCAAGATGCCAGGCCCTCGTGGAGTCATCACGGTCAACGGGAATACGGAACGCTCCCTCCGAACGGAGGAACATATAGCGGCTCTCGCGGCAGAAGTACAGAGCAGCCTCTTCATGCAATTCTCGAGTCCGGCCGTTAAACGGCCGGATACAGCAAAACGCGCCCGAAGCAATGCCAACCAAGACCACCTGGCGCGATCAGAGTACGCGTAGCAATGCGGCCCCAACCCCCGCCCGCGCATGATCGCAAGAATAACACTCCGCGTACATCATTACGCTTTGGAGATACCATGGGCACAGGGGAAGGGGCACGATCGCAATGGACCCAGAGTGTGGTTTGACCACACCAGGGGCTCGCAAGTGTGCCCCCCTTTTTTTTATTTTTTATTATTTTCCTTCTTTGTGTACACAGGACTCCGGTAACCAGAGGCCCTTTCCGGCGGCGAACCTGCCGAACTCGTGATGCAACAGTCAGGGACGAAAGAAGGCTGCGACGAACACTCAGGTGGTCTCAATTACGAGCATTAAATTCGATTATATACACCAAGTCCGCAGCTCACCCCTGGAGGGGGACATGTTTATTTAGTCCAAATCCCTTGCTTACCGCACTATTTGTATCAGTCCGCACTCATAGCAGACTTCCTTTAATAAATAATGCAGCACTTTTCGACTGCAATTACATTACCTTTTATATATATATGTTCATTACATGACATCTTGCACCCGTATATTCTGGTACGGCCTAATACACCAGGGGCATATGTTCCCCACATTGTGGTGTGATAAGTCCGAACACTTTCATAAGTGCGGCACCCCGAACTTATAGCATTATATGAATCAGCTCTGAATCATGTCTTGGGTCAATAGTTGGGTTTGCCCGGCTCCCACGTTTTGGTGCCTTACGTTCCGTTCTGTCGGCTAAGGTGGCACTGGGAGAACCACTGCGATTGCGCCCCGGTTGAGCCGGGCGAGCGCCTCAGTGGAGAAAGCTAAAACTGACCGGCATGATAAGGCGAGAGACTGGTCGCTGTTCGAGAGGTTTCTTCGGGTCCTTAAAGACTCACGCCGCTTCGAGCGAAGTTCTGGACCATGTCCGACGAAGGCGTGGGTAGCGCCCCGGATTCGGCCTTCCGAATACCAGGGGCTTCGCCGAAATTTAAAATTATAGAATTCTATGGCTAAGTGAGAGTGTTCAAGCATTATAAGTCCGGTCGCCTTGTTCGTCGTGTTGAGCGCCTCCCTAGATGGACCCAAAAATGGGAACAAGAGCGCTCAAGGTTATCCCGAACACCCCAGCACTCGTGGCTCGGGGGCTGAAGCCAACGACTTGCCATCTCTCAGATTTTATAAACGGCCGAACAGAAGGTAATATTTTAAATTAAAACAAGCGTTGCTCAAGGCGCAGATGAACGCAGTTTTCAGTGCACAGGATAATACACAGCGAGTTTACTCAAAGATTACATTTCTGGGGCACTCATCCGCAATATCGCGGGCTCCCTTCAGGACAGTTTTATAATACATTTCAGGCATGCGATACTCCTTGACCGGTGGCGGTGGGTCCGTGAGAAGCTTCTCCGCATCCAACTTGCCCCAATGCACCTTTGTGCGGGCAAGGGCCTGACGAGCACCTTCAATACAGGCGGAGCGCTTGACGACCTCCACCCAGGGGCATGCATCCACCAGCCGCCGCACGAGGCCAAAGTAGCTCCCAGGCATGGCCTATCCAGGCCACAGCCGGACTATCAGGCCCTTCATGGCCTCCTCAGCTACCTTGTGGAGTTCGACCAGCTACTTCAGCTGGTCGCTTGGGGGCACCGGGTGTCCGGCCTCGGCGTACTGAGACCAGAAGACTTTCTCCGTCGAGATCCCCTCCTCGCCACGATAGAATGCGGCGGCATCGAATGCACTACGCGGCAGATCTGCAAACGCCCCTGGAGAGCTCCGAATGCGGGTAAGTGTCAGGTATTTTACATTAACATGCTTGCTTTGCATGAAAAATGCCTTACCCGCCGCTATCTTCTTCACATCTTCAACCTCCTGAAGGGCCTTACGGGCCTCGGCCTTGGCGGACTTGGCACTTTCGAGAGCCGAGGCAAGCTCGGACTCTCGAGTCTTGGAGTCACGCTCCAAACTCTCATGCTTCTCCATGAGAGCCTGGAGCTCTTGCCGTACTTCCGCCACCCGTGCCTCCTGCTTCTCTCGCTCTTCCCGCTCCGCGGACGCACTGCGTTCGGCCGCGGACACAGCCTCCTTCAGGGCTGCCACCTCGTTCTTGGCCCCTGCAATACCCATATTATCCTTGTTAATTTTATTGCAACCAAAATCCTTTTCTGTAAGGTAACTATTCAAAGTGGTGTGACTCACCTTTTTGTCCTCGAGCTGCTTCTTGGCATGGCCGAGCTCTTGCTCGGACCGCTCGAGATCCTTCTTCAACACATCGACCTCCGCCGATAGTGCGGCAGAGGTCAGCAAAGCAGCCTGCAAACCCATATTGACATATTTTAAGCAACCCTGCGTATATCTTGTTAGATCCTCAGTCCGGCTTTTCTTTCCGAACACCGAACTAAGCATCAGGGGCTACTGTCTATGCGGTATTACATTACATAATTTTAACTTCTTACCTCAAAGCCTGTTAGAAGGCTACTGCAGGCTTCGGTCAGCCCACTTTTGGCGAGCTGAACCTTTTGAATCACCGCACTCATGATAGTCCGGTGTTCTTCCTCGATGGAAGCGCCTTTAAGCGCCTCCAACAAGTTATCCGGCGCCTTCGGTTGGACGGAGGTCGCCGGTGTCACGGTCTTGCCCTTCTTTCGAAGGGGCCGCCCGCCGGACTCTGGAACCACTGCGGGTCCCGATGTAGAGTCCGGCACAAAGTCCGGGAGGCAGCCTGACGGCGCCTCCGGAGCCTCCTCCTGATGGGTCCTTCTCTGGGATCCCACCTCGGCGTGCTCATTGGCGCGGGGGGTAGAGGCGGTCGGAAGTGAATCCACATCCGACGGGGCCAACGACCCGCTCGATGAAGCGGGGAGATCATCATCGGCCGGGCTACGGACAGAACGCGGCATTAGAAGGACACTACGCGACACGAAAGAAATTGCACATCAAGGATCCGGATACTTACGATCTTGCCGGACGCCTGGCCCTTGGAGGCCACTCATCCTCGCCAACGGTGGTGTTGGCGAAACTGTCCGGGGGGATAGCCCTCCCCCTCTTGGACCCTTCGGCCTCCCCTATTGGGGAAGCCTTCCTCTTCTTCTCTCCCTCCTCCGAGAGAGAGTCCTCCTCCTCCTCGTCTTCGGGGGAGGAGTCCGCCTCGTCGTCGGACGCCTGATTGCGGGAAATCTTTCGAGTCCCCGCGACCACCTTCTTGGCCTTCTTCTCCGGCACCACGTGCGGTGCCGGAACCAGCAGCCCTGCTAAACGGGCGTTCTCTGGGTCTTCTGGCATGGGAGCTGGGCTGATGAGCTGTTTGGCCTTTTCCATCCATTCCTGTCAAAGGAAAAGAGAGATTGAAACCCTCTTAGAATCGGTTTAATTACCACAAGTGTCCCGTAACGGGGTTGAATCACTTACCTCGTTAGCTGGATGCTGCGACCGAAATCCGTGATCTTCCGTCGCGGATGCGGGGGCTTCGGCGCCCTTAAACAGCACCCTCCAGATGCCTTCGTATGTCGTATTGAAGAGCCCGCTCAGCGCCTGGTGCTGTTCCGGATTGAACTCCCACAGATTGAATGCCCGTTCTTGGCATGGGAGAATCCGGCGGATGAGCATGACTTGGACCACGTCGACGAGCCTGAGCTTATTGCTCACCAGCTTCTGGATGCAGGCTCGGAGTCCCGTCACCTCCTTCGGATTGCCCCACAGCAAGCCCTTCTCTTTCCAGGAGGTGAGCTGCGTGGGGACGCCAGATCTAAACTCGGGGGCCGCTGCCCATGTGGGCTTGCGCGGCTCGGTGATGTAGAACCACCCCGATTGCCACCCCTTGACAGAGTCCACGAAGGCCCCTTCGAGCCAAAGGATGTTGGGCAACTTGCCCAACATGGCGCCTCCGCATTCCGCTTGCGTGCCCTTCACAACCTTCGGCTTGACGTTGAAGGTCTTGAGCCACAGGCCGAAGTGGGGCCGGATGCAGAGGAAGGCCTCGCACACGACGATAAACGCCGAGATGTTGAGGATGAAGTTCGGCGCCAGATCGTGGAAATCCAGGCTGTAGTAAAACATGATCCCCCGGACGAATGGGTGAAGTGGAAAGCCCAGTCCGCGGAGGAAGTGGGGAAGGAAGACGACCCTCTCATGGGGCCCAGGGGTAGGGATGAGCTGCCCCCCGTCGGGCAGCCGATGCGCGATATCGCCGGAAAGGTATCCGGCGCTGCGCAGTTTGGTGATGTGCTCCTCCTTAACGGTGGAGGCCAACCATTTGCCTCCCGCTCCGGACATATTCGGAGAAGGTCGGAGCAAGATGCGCGAGCTTGGGCGTTGGAGCTTGAGTACGCGGAGATGGATAAGCAAAGGAGGAAGAAGGCGTAGGTGAGAAGGTAAGTCCTTATCCCTTATATATAGGCGGACGAAAACTATGCGTCCCCACCGGCCTGATAAAACTCGCTTATCTCCCAAGCGCCACCATCAATGGCGCGGTTGGGTTACCCTCGTCCATATTGATGAGAATCCCGGAATAAGGGGAACACGATCTCTGCTTCGACAAGACGTGCCAAGGAAACCGCTTCACTAAACGTGCTGAGGTGGTATAGTAAAAAATGATTCAAACAAAGGCTTGGTAGCGGTGTGATGTCACGCCGCATAATACGTCAGCAGATTGGACTGGTGTACATTTTATTCTCTCTACGGTGGAATGTGGAATTTATTTTGCAGAGCCGGACACTATCCTGGTGTTCATGATCTTCTCTGGATTATTCAAGGGAGGAACCCGCCTTGCAATGCCGAACATTATGCGCGCCGGACTTATCGTCATTGAAGCCTGGTTCAGGGGCTACTGAGGGAGTCCTGGACTAGGGGGTGTCTGGACAGCCGGACTATCATTATCCGCCGAACTCCAAGACTACGAAGATACAAGATTGAAGACTCCGTCCCGTGTCCGGATGGGACTTTCCTTGGTGTGGAAGGCAAGCTTGGCGATACGGATATGTGGATCTCCTACCATTGTAACCGACTCTGTGTAACCCTAGCCTCCTCCGGTGTCTATATAAACCGGAGGGCTTTAGTCCGTAGGACAACATACATTACAACAATCATACCATAAGCTAGCTTTAGGGTTTAGCCTCCTTGATCTTGTGGTAGATCCACTCTTGTACTACCCATATCATCAATATTAATCAAGCAGGACGTAGGGTTTTACCTCCATTGAGAGGGCGCGAACCTGGGTAAAACATCGTGTCCCTCGTCTCCTGTTACCATCCGCCTAGACACACAGTTCGGGACCCCCTACCCGAGATCCGCCGGTTTTGACACCGACAGTGCCCCTCCGACAAGCTATGCGCGTGGACAAAGGTTTTCCACCCGTGGTGGAGATACATGACGTGAGGAGCGGGGAAGTCAACGTCGACCCACATGCTGCCATTCCTACAACCTCTCATATGCAGCCTCAAGGCGTGCGGCGGGTCAAGCTCCATTACCCAAGCAAATGGGGTAGGGAGGCGGAGATGACCACCACAGGCTTGTACAACCTGACGAAGACCTCACGGGGCTGGTCCGACATGGCCCTCCATTGGGGGAGGGGCCGCAGGCGGAGGCGTAGCTGGTGCGCCGCCCCGTCCTTGTTGGGGATCGTAGCAGAAATTTAAAATTTTCTACGCATCACCAAGATCAATCTATGGAGTCATCTAGCAACGAGAGATAGAGGAGTGCATCTACATACGCTTGTAGATCGCGAGCAGAAGCGTTCAAGAGAACGGGGTTGATGGAGTCGTACTCGTCGTGACCCAAATCACCGATGATCCTAGCGCCAAACGAACGGCACCTCCGTGTTCAACACACGTACGGAGCGGAGATGTCTCCCGCACCTTGATCCAGCAAGGAGGAGGGAGAGGTTGAGGAAGATAGCTCCAACAGCAGCACGACCGCATGGTGGTGATGGAGCGGCAGTACTCCGGCAGGGCTTCGCCAAGCTCTTAACGGAGGAGGAGAGGTGTTGGGGAGGGGAGGGGCTGCGCCTTTGGTGTGGTGGTCAGCCCTCCCCTCGCCCCTCTATTTATAGGGGAAGGGGGAAGGGGGTCGGCCCCCTCTAGATGATATCTAGAGGGGGGCGGCCAAGGGGAGGGGACTTGCCCCCCAAGCAAGGGGGCGCCCCATCTAGGGTTCCCCCCCCCCAACCCTAGGCGCATGGGCCCAAGGGGGGATGCGCCCAGCCCTCCAAGGGCTGGTTCCCTTTCCTCTACGGCCCATGAGGCCCTCTGAGAGAGGTGGCCCCTTCCGGTGGCCCCGGTACAATACCGATATGCCCCCGAACTTTTCCGGTGACCGTATGACAACTTCCCATATATAAATCTTCACCTCCGGACCATTCTGGAACTCCTCGTGACGTCCGGGATCTCATCCGGGACTCCAAACAACATTCGGTAATCATATACAAGTCTTCCTAATAACCCTAGCGTCATCGAACCTTAAGTGTGTAGACCCTACGGGTTCGGGAATCACGCAGACATGACCAAGACAGCTCTCCGGCCAATAACCAACAGCGGGATCTGGATACCCATGTTGGCTCCCACATGTTCCACGATGATCTCATCGAATGAACCACGATGTCGAGGATTCAAGTAATCCCGTATACAATTCCCTTTGTCAATCGGTTACCCAATACCTCGTTCAATCTCGTTACCGGCAAGTTACTTTACTCGTACTGTAATGCATGATCCCGTGACCAACCACTTGGTCACATTGAGCTCATTATGATGATGCATTACTGAGTGGGCCCAGAGATACCTCTCCATCATACGGAGTGACAAATCCCAGTCTCAATCCGTGCCAATCCAACAGACACTTTCGGAGATACCTGTAGTATACCTTTATAGCCACCCAGTTACGTTGCGACGTTTGGTACACCCAAAGAACTCCTACGATATCCGGGAGTTACACGATCTCATGGTCTAAGGAAATGATACTTGACATTAGAAAAGCTCTAGCAAATGAACTACCCGATCTTGTGCTATGCTTAGGATTGGGTCTTGTCCATCACATCATTCTCCCAATGATGTGATCTCGTTATCAATGACATCCAATGTCCACGGTCAGGAAACTATAACCATCCATTGATCAACGAGCTAGTCAACTAGAGGCTCACTAGGGACATGTTGTGGTCTATGCATTCACACATGTATTAGGATTTCTGGATAACAAAATTATAGCATGAACGACAGACAATTATCATGAACAAGGAAATATAATAATAACCATTTATTATTGCCTCTAGGGCATATTTCCAACAGTCTCCCACTTGCACTAGAGTCAATAATCTAGTTACATTGTGATGAATCTAACACCCATAGAGTTCTGGTGTTGATCATGTTTTGCTCCTGGAAGAGGTTTAGTCAACAGATCTACGACATTCAGATCCGTATGCACTTTGCAAATATCTATGTCTCCATCTTGAACATTTTCACGAATGGAGTTGAAGCGACGCTTGATGTACCTGGTCTTCTTGTGAAACCTGGGCTCCTTAGCAAGGGCAATGGCCCCAGTGTTGTCATAGAAGAGAGTCATCGGCACCAACGCATTGGGAATTACTCCTAGGTCGGTAATGAACTCCTTCATCCAGATTGCTTCATGTGCTGCCTCCGAGGCTGCCATGTATTCCGCTTCACATGTAGATCCAGCCACGACGCTTTGCTTGCAACTAAACCAGCTTACTGCCCCACCATTCAAAATATACACGTATCCGGTTTGTGACTTAGAGTCATCCAGATCTGTGTCGAAGCTAGCGTCGAGGTAACTCTTTACGACGAGCTCTTCGTCACCTCCATAAACGAGAACCATATCCTTAGTCCTTTTCAGGTACTTCAGGATATTCTTGACCACTGTCCAGTGTTCCATGCCAGGATTACTTTGGTATCTTCCTACCAAACTTACGGCAAGATTTACATCAGGTCTGGTACACAGCATGGCATACATAATAGACCCTATGGCCAAGGCATAGGGGATGATACTCATCTTTTCTCTATCTTCTGCCGTGGTCGGGCATTGAGCCGAGCTCAATTTCACACCTTGCAACACAGGCAAGAACCCCTTCTTGAACTGATCCATATTGAACTTCTTCAATATCTTATCAAGGTATGTGCTTTGTGAAAGACCTATGAGGCGTCTCGATCTATCTCTATAGATCTTGATGCCTAATATGTAAGTAGCTTCTCCAAGGTCCTTCATTGAAAAACACTTATTCAAGTAGGCCTTAATGCTGTCCAAAAGTTCTATATCATTTCCCATCAAAAGTATGTCATCTACATATAATATGAGAAATGCTACAGAGCTCCCACTCACTTTCTTGTAAATGCAGGATTCTCCATAAGTCTGCATAAACCCAAACACTTTGATCATTTCATCAAAGCGAATGTTCCAACTCCGAGATGCTTGCACCAGCCCATAGATGGAGCGCTGGAGCTTGCATACCTTGTTAGCATTCTTAGGATCGACAAAACCTTCCGGCTGCATCATATACAATTCTTCCTTAAGATAGCCATTAAGGAATGCCGTTTTGACGTCCATTTGCCATATCTCATAATCGTAGAATGCGGCAATTGCTAACATGATTCAGACGGACTTTAGCTTCTCTACGGGTGAGAAGGTCTCATCGTAGTCAACCCCTTGAACTTGTCGATAACCCTAAGCGACAAGTCGAGCTTTATAGGTGGTAATATTACCGTCTGCGTCCGTCTTCTTCTTAAAGATCCATTTATTTTCTATCGCTCGCCGATCATCGGTCAAGTCTGTCAAAGTCCATACTTTGTTTTCATACATGGATCCTATCTCGGATTGCATGGACTCAAACCATTTGTTGGAATCTAGGCCCGCCATCGCTTCTTCATAGTTCGAAGGTTCACCGTTGTCCAACAACATGATTTCCTGGACAGGGTTGCCATACCATTCTGGTGTGGAACGTGTCCTTGTGGACCTACGAAGTTCAGTAGCAACTTGATCCAAAGTACCTTGATCATCATCATTAACTTCCTCTCTATCCGGTGCAGGCACCACAGAAACATTTTCCTGAGCTGCGCTACTTTCCGGTTCAAGAGGCAGTACTTCATCAAGTTCTACTTTCCTCCCACTTACTTCTCTCGAGAGAAACTCTTTCTCCAGAAAGGACCCGTTCTTGCAAACAAAGATCTTACCTTCGGATCTGAGGTAGAAGGTATACCCAATGGTTTCCTTAGGGTATCCTATGAAGACGCATTTTTCCGACTTGGGTTCGAGCTTTTCAGGTTGAAGTTTCTTGACATAAGCATCGCATCCCCAAACTTTTAGAAACGACAGCTTAGGTTTCTTCCCAAACCATAATTCATACAGTGTCATCTCAACGGATTTAGACGGTGCCCTATTTAAAGTGAATGTAGCTGTCTCTAGAGAGTATCCCCAAAATGATAGCGGTAAATCGGTGAGAGACATCATAGATCGCACCATATCCAATAGAGTGCGATTACGACGTTCGGACACACCGTTATGCTGAGGTGTTCCAGGCGGCGTGAGTTGTGAAACAATTCCCCATTTCCTTAAGTGCGTACCAAATTCGTGACTTAAATATTCTCCCCGATGATCTGGTCGTAAGAACTTTATCTTTCGGTCACGTTGATTCTCTACCTCATTCTGAAATTCCTTGAACTTTTCAAAGGTCTCAGACTTGTGTTTCATCAAGTAGACATACCCATATTTACTTAAGTCATCAGTGAGAGTGAGAACATAATGATAGCCTCCGCGATCCTCAATGCTCATTGGACCGCACACATCAGTATGTATGATTTCCAATAAGTTGGTTGCTTGCTCCATTGTTCTGGAGAACGGAGTCTTGGTCATTTTGCCCATGAGGCATGGTTCACATGTGTCAAATGATTCGTAATCAAGAGACTCCAAAAGTCCATTAGCATGGAGCTTCTTCATGCATTTGACACCAATGTGACCAAGGCGGCAGTGCCACAAGTATGTGGGACTATCGTTATCAACCTTACATCTTTTGGTATACACACTATGAATATGTGTAACATCACGTTCGAGATTCATTAAGAATAAACCATTGACCAGCGGGGCATGACCATAAAACATATCTCTCATATAAATAGAACAACCATTATTCTCGGATTTAAATGAGTAGCCATCTCATATTAAACGATATCCAGATACAATCTTCATGCTCAAAGTTGGCACTAAATAACAATTATTGAGGTTTAAAACTAATCCCGTAGGTAAATGTAGAGGTAGTGTGCCGACGGCGATCACATCGACCTTGGAACCATTCCCGACATGCATCGTCACCTCGTCCTTTGCCAGTCTCCGCTTATTCCGCAGCTCCTGTTTCGAGTTACAAATATGAGAAACCGCATCGGTATCAAATACCCAGGAGCTACTATCAGTACTGGTAAGGTACACATCAATTACATGTATATCACATATACCTTTGGTGTTGCCGGCCTTCTTGTCCGCTAAGTACTTGGGGCAGTTCCGCTTCCAGTGTCTACTTCCCTTGCAATAAAAGCACTCAGTCTCAGGTTTGGGTCCATGCTTTGGCTTCTTCCGGGCAACTGGCTTACCGGGCGCGGCAACTCCCTTGCCGTCCTTCTTGAAGTTCTTCTTACCCTTGCCTTTCTTGAAACTAGTGGTTTTATTGACCATCAACACTTGATGTTCCTTTTTTATCTCCACCTCCACTGATTTCAGCATTGAAAATACCTCAGGAATGGTTTTCACCATCCCTTCCATATTGTAGTTCATCACAAAGCTCTTGTAGCTAGGTGGGAGCAACTGGAGGATTCTGTCAATGACCGCGTCATCCGGGCGATTAACTCCCAGCTGAGACAAGCGGTTGTGCAACCCGGACATTTTGAGTATGTGCTCGCTGACAGAACCATTCTCCTCCATCTTACAACTGTAGAACTTGTCGGAGACTTCATATCTCTCGACCCAGGCAGGAGCTTGGAAAACCATTTTCAGCTCTTGGAACATCTCATATGCTCTATGCTTCTCAAAACACTTTTGGAGCCCCGGTTCTAAGCTGTAAAGCATGCTGCACTGAACCAGGGAGTAATCATCACTACGCGACTGCCAGGCGTTCATAACGTCTTGAGTTGCTGGGAAAACGGGTGCTTCACCTAGCGGTGCATCTAGGACATATGCTTTCTTGGCAGCTATGAGGATGATCCTCAAGTTCCGGACCCACTCCGTATAGTTGTTGCCATCGTCTTTCAGCTTGGTTTTCTCTAGCAACGCGTTGAAGTTGAGGGCAACATTAGCGTGGGCCATTTGATAGACATATTGCAAAGATTTTAGACTAAGTTCATGATAATTAAGTTCATCTAATCAAATTTTATATAATGAACTCCCACTCAGATAGACATCCCTCTAGTCATCTAAGTGATACATGATCCGAGTCAACTAGGCCGTGTCTGATCATCACGTGAGATGGACTAGTCATCATCGGTGAACATCTTCATGTTGATCGTATCTTCTATATGACTCATGTTCGACCTTTCGGTCTCTTGTGTTCCGAGGCCATGTCTGTACATGCTAGGCTCGTCAAGTCAACCTAAGTGTTTTGCATGTGTAAATCTGGCTTACACCCGTTGTATGTGAACGTTAGAGTCTATCACACCCGATCATCACGTGGTGCTTCGAGACAATGAACTTTCGCAACGGCACACAGTTAGGGGGAACACTTTCTTGAAATTATTATTAGGGATCATCTTATTTATGCTACCATCGTTCTAAGCAAATAAGATGTAAAACATGATAAATGTCACATGCAATCAAATAGTGACATGATATGGCCAATATCATTTTGCTCCTTTTGGTCTCCATCTTCGGGGCGCCATGATCATCATCGTCACCGGCATGACACCATGATCTCCATCATCATGATCTCCATCATCGTGTCTTTATGAAGTTGTCACGCCAACGATTACTTCAACTACTATGGCTAACGGTTTAGCAATAAAGTAAAGTAATTACATGGCGTTATTCAATGACACGCAGGTCATACAAAAAATAAAGACAACTCCTATGGCTCCTGCCGGTTGTCATAGTCATCGACATGCAAGTCGTGATTCCTATTACAAGAACATGATCAATCTCATACATCACATATATATCATTCATCACATCCTTTTGGCCATATCACATCACACGGCATATGCTGCAAAAACAAGTTAGACGTCCTCTAATTGTTGTTGCATGTTTTTACGTGGCTGCTATAGGTTTCTAGCAAGAACGTTTCTTACCTATGCCAAAACAACGTGATATGCCAATTTCTATTTACCCTTCATAAGGACCCTTTTCATCGAATCTGATCCGACTAAAGTGGGAGAGACAGACACCCGCTAGCCACCTTATGCAACTAGTGCATGTCAGTCGGTGGAACCTGTCTCACGTAAGTGTACGTGTAAGGTCGGTCCGGGCCGCTTCTTCCCACGATGCCGCCGAAACAAGATAAGACTAGTAGTGGCAAGTAAATTGACAAAATCGACGCCCACAACAATCTTGTGTTCTACTCGTGCATAGAAACTACGCATAGACCTAGCTCATGACGCCACTATTGGGGATCGTAGCAGAAATTTAAAATTTTCTACGCATCACCAAGATCAATGTATGGAGTCATCTAGCAATGAGAGAGAGAGAGAGGAGTCCATCTACATACCCTTGTAGATCGCGAGCGGAAGCGTTCAAGAGAACGGGGTTGATGGAGTCGTACTCGTCGTGATCCAAATCACCGATGATCCTAGCGCCGAACGGACGGCACCTCCACGTTCAACACATGTACGGAGCTGAGACATCTCCCACGCCTTGATCCAGCAAGGATGAGGGAGAGGTTGAGGAAGATAGCTCCAACAGCAGCACGACGGCGTGGTGGTGATGGAGCGGCAGTACTCCGGCAGGGCTTCGCCAAGCTCTTAACGGAGGAGGAGAGGTGTTGGGGAGGGGAGGGGCTGCGCCTTTGGTGTGGTGGTCAGCCCTCCCCTCGCCCCTCTATTTATAGGGGAAGGGGGAAGGGGGCCGTCCCCCTCTAGATGAGATCTAGAGGGGGGGCGGCCAAGGGGAGGGGGCTTGCCCCCCAAGCAAGGGGGCGCCCCCTCTAGGGTTTCCCCCCCAACCCTAGGCGCATGGGCCCAAGGGGGGATGCGCCCAGCCCTCCAAGGGCTGGTTCCCTTTCCTCTACGGCCCATGAGGCCCTCCGAGAGAGGTGGCCCCTCCCGGTGGACCCCCGGAAACCCTCCGGTGGCCCCGGTACAATACCGATATGCCCGCGAACTTTTCCGGTGACCGTATGACAACTTCCCATATATAAATCTTCACCTCCGGACCATTTCGGAACTCCTCGTGACATCCGGGATCTCATCCGAGACTCCGAACAACATTCGGTAATCACATACAAGTCTTCCTAATAACCCTAGCGTCATCGAACCTTAAGTGTGTAGACCCTACGGGTTCGGGAATCACGCAGACATGACCGAGACAGCTCTCCGGCCAATAACCAACAGTGGGATCTGGATACCCATGTTGGCTCCCACATGTTCCACGATGATCTCATCGAATGAACCATGATGTCGAGGATTCAAGTAATCCCGTATACAATTCCCTTTGTCAATCGGTACGTTACTTGCCCGACATTCGATCGTCGGTATCCCAATACCTCGTTCAATCTCATTACCGGCAAGTCACTTTACTCGTACCGTAATGCATGATCCCGTGACCAACCACTTGGTCACATTGAGCTCATTATGATGATGCATTACCGAGTGGGCCCAGAGATACCTCTCCGTCATACGGAGTGACAAATCCGAGTCTCGATCCGTGCCAACCCAACAGACACTTTCGGAGATACCTGTAGTATACCTTTATAGCCACCCAGTTACGTTGTGACGTTTGGTACACCCAAACCACTCCTACGGTATCCGGGAGTTACACGATCTCGTGGTCTAAGGAAATGATACTTGACATTAGAAAAGCTCTAGCAAATGAACTACACGATCTTGTGCTATGCTTAGGATTGGGTCTTGTCCATCACATCATTCTCCCAATGATGTGATCCCGTTATCAATGACATCTAATGTCCATGGTCAGGAAACCGTAACCATCCAATGATCAACGAGCTAGTCAACTAGAGGCTCACTAGGGACATGTTGTGGTCTATGCATTCACACATGTATTACGATTTTTGGATAGCACAATTATAGCATGAACGACAGACAATTATCATGAACAAGGAAATATAATAATAACCATTTTATTATTGCCTCTAGGGCATATTTACAACAATCCTCCTCTTCCCTGAGCGCCACAGCGGCCTCGACCTCGCCCCCTTCCTCTTCCTCTCATAGCGGGCTCCGCCGCCGTGAACTCTGGAGGGGGGAACGCGCTGTCGAGCAGCAGCCCTCGTTGCTGCCATTGGAGCACCAGCACGCCCTCTCACCATGGCAAGTGGAAGAAGGATACCAAGCAGGAAGGAGATGAGTATGGAAAGGAACCATCCCTCTCCCTTTTTATAGAGGGGCAGGGCTGGGACCTGGTCTCCAACCCTAAGGCGGCCGCCCCGCTCGACCAATACAGCCTCCAGAGGTGCGGGGAATCAGGACCGACCCGCTGCTCCAATCAATGACGCCCGGTTTCCCGCCTCGGTGTTAATGCTTGTGCCCTCCGCGTCCACCACCTACCCTTCCTAAGGCATGGAGGACACATGGAGGGCAAGCCAGAGAAGACAAGTGGGACGACCGTTTTCCACCCCGTGATCATGGGGTGTGGGCGCCATGCAAGCCACGACCCGAGTCCACTTTGTAAATGAGCAGCGCCCGTGCGGCTTCCTCTTTTTTATGGGGGAGGCTCGGGCCGCCTCTTTACTATTCACTATGAGGCATCGCATGCGTGCTGTGACCGTTCCACGCACAACCCCCACATCACGCACTCAATGCGGATAGTGGGGAAGCGCAACTGACGAGAAGATTGTGGCAGTTAATCCCTGCCACGCATGCCCGCGCACCGTTTTGGGCCTGGCCCAACGACGCTTCGTGCTTATGTGTGGCCGAGGCCCGGGGGCTCCTGTCGATGTACAAAAGTATGGGATTTTTCTGTACCCCTTACTTGTGCACGGGCAGTCGTAGCCACACCTGCAGCAAGGCTTGGCGGGGCAGTGGAAGAAGAGTTACAAGACTACCAAGACAAGCATTCAAGCCAGCGGATAAAGAGCATAAGACTAGATAGATCTCCCCCGCCAACACCCTTGCCGGGGTGGCTTACGTAGCCCCGGCAAGGCCCTTGCTGGGGCAACTTGCGAAGCACCAGCAAGGCCGCCACCCTTGAGGCTGAGAGCTCTGGCACCTTTAACAACGTCAAGGCCAAGACTCGAGGATGCATGCATAGTAGCATGCATGTCTTTGTGAAGACTGATGGCCTGCAGGTCTACGTGGAGACCAGAGAACGAAGACCCGGCAAGGCCCTTGCCGGGGACGACTGCGAGGCCCTGGCAAGACCCTTGTCGGGGACAATTGCGGGGCCACAGCCAGGCCCGCGCCCAACAAGGTTTCGCCACCTCACTACCGTTCCAGCGCGACGACCAGCTTGCCAACTAGGCAGACGCCTGCGTGGCGGCATGCATATTCTAGGCCAACTAAGCAAGCACCTGCGTGGTGGCATGCAGATCTTTGTGAAGGCTCTGCCACCGTGCTAGCACAGCGGCTAGACAGCCAGCCTGGCACTACATGCCTCATCAGCATGGACGCGTGTCAAGGCAGGATGAGGAGACGACGGACGGGATGGGTTATGTTGTCGTCTCCGATAAAGTTGGAGGGCACGTAAGCAGCGCATTAAATGCGCTTGTCCTATGATGTCAGCGATAAGCTTGCGCACTGTAGCTACTTTACACCTCCTGTGTGTCACTGTGGTGACCCCTTTGACATATAAAAGGAGGCCCGAGGCATACTGGAGGAGGATTCGGACTTTTTTGACTAGGCATGCATAGCAGCTAGCAATGTTGAGGATATCGCTTATCGTTATTGTCTCGGTCAGCTAGGGATTAGAGATTAATCGGAAATCGTCCGATTAATCGATTTTATCGGTCGACTATTAATCAGATATTTTTTTGCAAACCTCAGGTTCCCAATACTAAAATACGCTATATTCAACACTAAAACAATATTTGACATAAGTGTTACCCTGATTTCTAGCCTTTGAATCCTCGTAAAATGACAAACAAAATAGGGCAATAGTACATATTCCGTAACAAGGTCCACAAAACATAAATAAACATAGTTTTTGCCAACATAGTGCAATGAATAGGTCTAATTTATCGGTAGATTCCCGATAAATCGCTTGTCAGAACGATAAATCGGTCCAAAAGATAAACGGCAAAGATAAGGCATAATCTTATCGGTCACCCCCCGATTAGCGATAAATCGGAATATTAATCGGTGAATCGGAAGATTTCTTGAACAGTGGAAGCTAGTCTAAGAACTCAAGAACACTAAATATACATCGAAAGCAGGACTAGGGTTTTACGCTTCTCAGCGGCCCGAACCTAGGTAAAAATCCCTCGTGCTGATCACTAGACCTGCACTTTGCGCAGGTCTCTCCCTGCCAACCATAGAAGGGATCCTCATGATCCCATAGGTGTTCCCCGATAGTTAATTATTCTCAATGGCACACCGAAAGATCCACTAGTAAAAAGGTTCATGCAATTGAAGAGATTAATGTTTTGAGTGAAAAAATGGATGAACTTATGAAATTATTTGCTAATAAGAATGTTTCTTCTGATCCTAATGATATGCCTTTGTCCACTTTGATTGCGAATAATAATGAATCTATGGATGTGAATTTTGTTGGTAGGAACAATTTTGGTAACAACGCGTATAGAGGCAATTTTAATCCTAGACCATTTCCTAGTAATTCCTCTAATAATTATGGTAATTCCTACAACAATTCTTATGGAAATTTTAACAAGGTGCCCTCTGATTTTGAGAATAGGGTTGAAGAATTTATGAGTTTGCAAAAGAATTTTAATGCTTTGATTGAAGAAAAATTTCTCAAGATTAGTGATTTGGCTAGGAACATGGATAGAATTTCTCTTGATGTTGAATCTTTGAAACTTAGATCTATTCCACCTAAGCATGATATCAATGAGTCTCTCAAAGCCATGAGAATTTCCATTGATGAGTGCAAAGAAAGAACCTCTAAGATGCGTATTGGTTTGTAAATGCATGTTCTTCTAGTTTTCGTGATAATAATGATGAAGATCTAAAAGTGATTGATGTGACTCCTATTGAATCTTTGTTTTCCAATTTTAATCTTTATAAAGATGGGACTGTAGATGAGTCCACCTTAGTTAAAAGGCGTCCCAATGATTCAGAGTTTTTAGAACTAGATGCAAAAATTGATAAAAGTGGAATTGGATAGGTCAAGACTTTAAGTAGCAATGAACTCACTCTTTTGGATTTCAAGGAATTTAATTATGATAATTGTTCTTTAATAGATTGTATTTCCTTGTTGCAATCCGTGTTAAATTCTCCTCATGCTTATAATCAAAACAAAGCTTTTACTAAACATATTGTTGATGCTATGATGCCATCTTTTGAAGAAAAGCTTGAATTAGAAGTTCCTATCCCTAGAAAACTTTATGATGAGTGCGAACCTACTATTAATATTAAGATTAAAGATTATGAATGCCATGCTTTGTGTGATTTGGGTGCTAGTGTTTCCACGATTCCAAAAACTTTGTGTGATGTGTTAGGTTTTCGTGAATTTGATGATTGTTCTTTAAATTTGCATCTTGCGGATTCCACTATTAAGAAACCTATGGGAAGGATTAATCACGTTCTTATTGTTGCAAATAGGAATTATGTGCCCGTAGATTTCATTGTTCTTGATATAGATTGCAATCCTACATGTCCTATTATTCTTGGTAGACCTTTCCTTAGAACGATTGGTGCAATTATTGATATGAAAGAAGGAAACATTAGATTCCAATTTCCGTTAAGGATAGGCATGGAACACTTTCGTAGGAAGAAAATAAAATTACCATATGAATATATTATGAGAGCCACTTATGGATTGCATACCAAAGATGGCAATACCTAGATCTATTCGTGTTTTATGCCTAGCTAAGGGCGTTAAACAATAGCGCTTGTTGGGAGGCAACCCAATTTTATTTTTGTTCTTTGCTTTTTGTTCCTGTTTAGTAATAAATAATTCATCTAGACTCTGGTTAGATGTGGTTTTATGTTTTAATTAGTGTTTGTGCCAAGTTAAACCTTTAGGATAGCTTACGGTGATAGTTGTGATGATCCTGGTGAAAATCAGAAACTTTTGCACCCAGGAAAATAATTTTCATAATTCACAGAAACGTGATTTTGATCTGATTCTTTTTTATCTGGATTGGTGCACACATTTCTCAGGACTTCCTAATTTATCAGAATTTCTGAAGTTACAGAAGTATTCGAGAGTTACAGATTTCTACAGACTATTCTGTTTTTAACAGATTCTGTTTTTTGTGTGTTGTTTGCTTATTTTGATGAATCTATGGGTAGTATCAGGGGGTATGAACCATGGAAAAGTTGGAATACAGTATATATTGCACCAATATAAATAAATAATGAGTTTTCAATAGTACCTTAAAGTGGTGATTTATTTTCTTATAGTAACGGAGCTCATGAGATTTTCTGTTGAGTTTTGTGTTGTGAAGTTTTCAAGTTTTGGGTAAGCATTTGATGGACTATGGAATAAGGAGTGGCAAGAGCCTAAGCTTTGGGATGCCCAATGCACCCCAAGGTAATATTCAAGGACAACCAAAAGCCTAAGGTTGGGGATGCCCCGGAAGGCATCCCCTCTTTCATCTTCGTCTATCGGTAACTTTACTTGAGGCAATATTTTTATTCACCACATGATATGTTGCTTGGAGCGTCTTGTATGATTTGAGTCTTTGCTTTTTAGTTTACCAATATCATCCTTGCTGTACACACCTTTTAGGAGAAACACGCATGAATCATGATTTATTAGAATACTCTATGTGCTTCACTTATATCTTTTGAGCTAGGCAATATTGCTCTAGTACTTCACTTATATCTTTCTAGAGCACGACGGTGGCTTTATTTCATAGAAATTTGTGAACTCTCATGCTTCACTTATATTATTTTGAGAGTCTAATAGAACATCATGGTAATTTGCTTTTGTTATAAATTTAGTCCTAGTATGATAGGCATCCAAGAGGGAGATAATAAAAACTTTCATATGAAGTGCATTGAATACTATGAGAAGTTTGATTCTTTATGATTGTTTTGAGATATGAAGATGGTGATATTAGAGTCATGCTAGTGGAGTAATTGTGAATTTGAGAAATACTTATGTTGAGGTTTGTGAGTCCCGTAGCATGCACATATGGTGAACCATTGTGTAACAAATTTGGACCATGAAGTATTTCTTTGATTGTCATCCTTTGTGTGGAGGTCAGAATCACGCGATGGTTAACTCCTACCAACCCTTCCCCTAGGAGCATGCGCATAGTGCTTGGTTTCAATGACTTATAGATTTTTGCAATAAGTATGTGAGTTCTTTATGACTAATGTTGAGTCCATGGATTATACGCACTCTCACCCTTCCACCATTGCTAGCCTCTCTTGTGCCATGCAACTTTCGCCGGTACCATACACCCACCATATACCTTCCTCAAAAAAACCACCATACCTACCTATTATGGCATTTCCATAGCCATTCCGAGATATACTGCCATGCAACTTTCCACCGTTCCGTTTATTATGACACGTTTCGTCATTGTCATATTTCTTTGCATGATCATGTAGTTGACATCGTACTTGTGACAAAGCCACATTTCATATTCTTTCATACATGACACTCTTGATTCATTGCACATCCCAGTACACCGCCGGAGGCATTCACATAGAGTCATATTTTTGTTCTAAGCATCGAGTTGTAATTTTTTTCGATTTGTAAGTAAGTATAAGTGTGATGATCATCATTATTAGAGCATTGTCCCATGCAAGGAAAAAAAGAAAAAAAAAGAAAAAAAGAGGCCAAAGAAGCCAAGAAAAAAAGAGAGAAAAGGAAAAAAGGGAAAAAAGAAAAATATGAGAGAAAAAGAGAGAAGGGGCAATGTTACTGTCCTTTTTCCACACTTGTGCTTCAAAGTAGCACCATGATCTTCATGATAGAGTCTCTTATTTTGTCACTTTCATATACTAGTGGTAATTTTTCATTATAGAATTTGGTTTGTATATTCCAACGATGGGCTTCCTCAAACGCCCTAGGTCTTCATGAGCAAGCAAGTTGGATGCACACCCACTCAGTTTCTTTTTGAGCTTTCATACACTTATATCTCTAGTGCATCCGTTGCATGGCAATCCCTACTCACTCACATTGATATCTATTGATGGGTATCTTCATAGCCCGTTGATATGCCTAGTTGATGTGAGACTATCTCCCTCTTTTTGTCTTCTCCACAACCACCATTCTATTCCACCTATGGTGCTATGTCCATGGCTCACGCTCATGTATTGCGTGAAAGTTGAAAAAGTTTGAGAATACTAAAGTATGAAACAATTGCTTGGCTGAAACCGGGGTTGTGCATGATTTGAATATTTTGTGTGACGAAGATGGAGCATAGCCAGACTATATGGTTTTGTAGGGATAAGCTTTCTTTGGCCATGTTATTTTGAGAAGACGTAATTGCCTTGTTAGTATGCTTGAAGTATTATTGTTTTTATGTCAATATTAAACTTTTGTTTTGAATTTTATCATCTGAACATTCATGCCACAATAAAGAGAATTACATGGATAAATATGTTAGGTAGCATTCCACATCAAAAATTATGTTTTTATCATTTACCTACTCGAGGACGAGCAGGAATTAAGCTTGGGGATGCTTGATACATCTCCAAAGTATCTATAATTTTTTATTGTTCCATGCTATTATATTATCTGTTTTGGATGTTTAATATGCATTTATATGCTATTTTATATTATTTTTGGGCCTAACCTATTAACCAAGATCCCAGTGCCAGTTTCGGTTTTTTTTGCCTGTTTTAGAGTTTCGCAGAAAAGGAATACCAAACGGAATGAAACTTTCACGATGGTCTTTCTTGGACCAGAAGCAAACCAGGAGACTTGGAGATGAAGTCGGAGACTCAACGAGGCGGCCACGAGGGTGGAGGGCGCGCCGAGGGGGGTAGGGCGCGCCCCTACCTCGTGGGCCCCTTGGAGCTCTCCTAACCTAGTTCCTTCGCCTATATATACTCTTATACCCCAAAAACATCAAGGGGAGCTACGAAACCACTTTTCCACTGCCGCAACCTTCTATACATGTGAGATCCCATTTAGGGGCCTTTTCTGGCGTCCTGCCGGAGGGGGATTTGATCATGGAGGGCTTCTAAATCAACACCATTACCCTTCCGATGAAGCATGAGCAGTTTACCACAGACCTACGGGTCCATAGCTAGTAGCTAGATGGCTTCTTCTCTCTCTTTGATTCTCAATACCATGTTCTCCTTGATGTTCTTGGATATCTATTTGATGTAATACTCTTTTGCGGTGTGTTTGCCGAGATCCGATGAATTGTGGATTTATGATCAGATTATCTATGGATATTATTTGAGTCTTCTCTGAACTCTTATATGCAGGATTTGATATCTTTGCAAGTCTCTTCGAATTATCGGTTTAGTTTGGCCTACTAGATTGGTTTTTCTTGCAATGGGAGAGTTCTTAGCTTTGGGTTCAATCTTGCAGTTTCCTTTCCCAGTAACAGTAGGGGCAGCAAGGCACGTATTGTATTGTTGCCATCGAGGATAAAATGATGGGGTTTTCATCATATTGCTTGAGTTAATTCCTCTACATCATGTCATCTCACTTAATGCGTTACTCCATTCTTTATGAACTTAATACTCAAGATGCATGCTGGCTAGCGGTCGATGTGTGGAGTAATAGTAGTAGATGCAGAATCGTTTTGGTCTACTTGACACGGACGTGATGCCCATGTTCATGATCATTGCCTTAGATATCATCATAATTATGCGCTCTTCTATCAATTGCTCGGCAGTAATTTGTTCACCCACCATATTATTTTCTATCTTGAGAGAAGCCACTAGTGAAACCTATGGCCTCCGGGTCTCTTTTCCATCATATAAGTTATCTTTTCCATCATACTAGTTTCCGATATACTATTTTGCAATCTTTTACTTTCCAATCTATAAACCAAAAATACCAAAAAAAATTACTTTACCGTTTATCTATCTCTATCAGATCTCACTTTTGCAAGTAATAGTGAAGGGATTGACAACCCCTTTATCGCGTTGGATGCAAGTTCATTGATTGTTTGTGCAGGTATTCGGTGACTTGTGCGTCGTCACCTACTGGATTGATACCTTGGTTCTCAAACTCAGGGAAATACTTACTCTACTTTGCTGCATCACCCTTTCCTCTTCAAGGGAAAAACCAATGCAAGCTCAAGAGGTGGCAATGCCCACCTCAGTGGCCTCCCGCACCGCCTCTTCACTTTATAAATGCCCAAATATCCAAAAACCCTAGGGGAGTCGATATCAGCCGCCGCCAGTTCCAGAACCGCGAGATCCAATCTAGAGCTCTTCTCCGGCACTCCGCCGAAGGGGGAAATCATCACCGGTGGCCATCTTCATCATCCCGGCGGCCACCATGATGAGGAGGGAGTTGGCCACCCTCAGGGCTGAGGGTTTGTACCAGTAGCTATGTGTTTAATCTCTCTCTCTCTCTCTCTCTCGCGCGCGCGCGTTCTTGAGATGTCAGGATCTTGATGTATCGCGGGCTTTGTTAATATAGTCGGATCATATGGTGTTTTCCCCTCTCTTGTGATGAATTGAGTTTTCCCTTTGAGATTCTGTTTTATCGGATTGAATATGTTTATGGATTTGAGAGCACTTGATATATGTCTTGCATATGGATACCCGTGGTGACAATGGGGCATTATATTGATTCACTTGATTTATGATTTGGCACTCAACTCGCGGATTCCTGAGGTGACATTGGGGTAATCTATGCATAGGGGTTGATGCACGTTCTTGTCTTTGTTTCTCCGGTAGAAATCTCAGGGCACTCTTTGAGGTTCTTTGCGTTGGATTGAGTATTACGAATCTGAATTTACTTTGGTGTTATTTTAGTACGAACTCTTGGATAGATCAATCAGAAAGAATAGCTTTGAGGTACTTTCGTACCCTACAAAAAAATTTATTCTTATGTTCTCCACTAGATAAGAAGTTTGGAGTGATTCTTCATCGCACTTTGAGGGATGATTATATGATCCAATTATATTAGCATTGTTGAGAGATTGCACTAGCGAAAGTACGAGACCTAGGCCTCATTTTCAAGCATTGCAATACCGTTTGTGTTTCGTTTTATCAATTTCTACCTTGATGTTTTTTATTGTTCCTATTACAAAAATCAATATCTACTATCATTATTATGCTTGTATCACCATCTCTTCTCCGAACTAGTGCACCTACAAATATTACCATTGTATTGGGTGTGTTGGGGACATAAGAGACTTTTTATTATTTGGTTGCAGGGTTGTTTGAGAGAGACCATCTTCATCCTACACCCCCACGGATTGATAAACCTTAGGTCATCCACTTGAGGGAAAATTGTTGCAGTCCTACAAAACTCTGTGCTTGGAGGCCCAACACGTGTCTAAAAGAATAAAGTTGCCTAGTAGACATCAAGCTCTTTTCTAGCGCCGTTGCCGGGGACGTGAGTGCTTGAAGGTATATGTTTAGATCTTGCAATCAAATCTTTTTGTTTCTTGTTTTATCACTAGTTTTGTTTATAAAAAGAAAATTACAAAAAAATGGAATTGAGGTTGCCTCATATTATTCTTCTTTATAATGTCTTTCGTGAAAATGATGGAAAGGAAAATTGTGCTCAATTGTTAGAAGAAGAATGCTATAAAATGTTTGAAGGAAATATGTCCTAGAGGCAATAATAAAGTTGTTGTTTCCTTATTCATGATAAATGTTTATTATTCATGCTAGAATTGTATTAACCGGAAACTTGATACATGTGTGAATACATAGACAAAACACTATGCCCCTAGTATGCCTCTACTTGACTAGCTCATTGATCAAAGATGGTTAAGTTTCCTAGCCATGGACATGTGTTGTCATTTGATGAACGGGATCACATCATTAGGAGAATGATGTGATGGACAATACCCATCCGTTAGCTTAGAATAATGATCGTTCAGTTTTATTGCTACTGCTTTCTTCATGTCAAATACATATTCCTCTGACTATGAGATTACGCAACTCCCGGACACCGGAGGAATGCCTTGTGCGCTATCAAATATCACAATGTAACTGGGTGATTATAAAGATGCTCTACAAGTATCTCCGAAGGTGTTTGTTGGGTTGGCATAGATCGAGATTAGGATTTGTCACTCCGAGTATCGAAGAGGTATCTCTGGGCCCTGTCAGTAATGCACATCATATGAAGCCTTGAAAGCAATGTGACTAATGAGTTAGTTGCAGGATGATGCATTATGGAACGAGTAAAGAGACTTGCCGGTAATGAGATTGAACTAGGTATGAAGATACCGACGATCAAATCTCGAGCAAGTAACATACCAATGACAAAGGGAATAACGTATGTTGACATAGCGGTTCGACCGATAAAGATCTTCATAGAATATGTGGGAACCAATATGAGCATCCAGGTTCCGCTATTGGTTATTGACCGGAGAAGTGTCTCGGTCATGTCTACATAGTTCTCGAACCCGTAGGGTCAGCATGCTTAACGTTTAATGACGATATGTATTATATGAGTTATGTGTTTTGGTTATCGAAGGTTGTTCGGAGTCCCGGATGAGATCACGGACATGACGAGGAGTCTCAAAATGGCTGAAAGGTAAAGATTGATATATTGGAAGGTAGTATTCGGACAGCGGAAGGGTTCTGGAATGTATCGGGTACATATTTGAGTACCAGAGGGGTTACCGGAAGCCCCCGGGGAAAGATATGGGCCATATGGGCCATAGGAGGGAGGCACACCAGCGCACAAATGGGTGGCGCGCCCCCACCAGGGAGGAGTCCGAATTGGACAAGGGGAGGGCGCGGCACCTCCTTTCCTTCTCCTTCCTCCTTTCCCACTCCGGTAAAAGGAAGGGGGGGCGAATCCTACTAGGACCCCAAGTAGGACTCCTACTTGGGGGCGTGCCTAGGTCCGGCCTCCTCTCCCTCCCTCCTTTATATACGCAGGGGGCGCCCCTAGAACACACATAAATTGTTCCAAGCCGTGTGTGGCGCCCCCTCCACAATTTACGCCTCTAGTCATATTCTTGCGGTGCTTAGGCGAAGCGCTACGTGGATCACATCACCATCACCGTGACCACACCGTTGTGCTGATAGAACTCATCTACTTCCTCGACCCTCTATTGGATCAAGATCTCGAGGGACGTCATCGCGATGAATGTGTGCAGAACTCGGAGGTGCCATACGTTTGGTATTCGATCAATTGGAATGAGAAGACGTTCGACTACATCAACCGTGTTAAGCAAACGCTTCCGCTTTCGGTCTACGAGGGTACGCGGACACACTCTCCCCCTCTCATTGCTATGTATCTTCTAGATAGATCTTGCGTGAGCGTAGGAATTTTTTTGAAATTGCATTCTATGTTTCGCAACAGTGGCATCCGAGCCAGGTCTATGCGTAGATGATATGCACGAGTAGAACACAAAGAGTTGTGGGCAGTGATCATCATACTGCTTACCACCAATGTCTTATTTTTGATTCGGCTGTATTGTTGGATGAAGCGGCCCGGACCAACCTTACATGACCACGTTCATGAGACCGGTTCCACCGACAGACATGCAACTAGTTTTGCATAAAGGTGGCTGGCGGGTGTCTGTTTCTCCAACTTTAGTTGAATCAAATTTTACTGCGGCCAGTCCTTGTTGAAGGTTAAAACAGCAAACTTGATAAATCACCGTTGTGGTTTTGTGCCATAGGTAAGAACGGTTCTTGCTAGAAGCCCGTAGCAGCCACGTAAAACTTGCAACAACAAAGTAGAGGGCGTCTAACTTATTTTTGCAGGGCATACTTGTGAAGTGATATGGCCAAGGCATGATGTGATATATGTTGTTGTATGAGATGATCATGTTTTGTAAAAGTTATCGACAACTGGCAGGCGCCTTATGGTTGTCGCTTTATTGTATGAAATGCAAACGCCATGTAATTGCTTTACTTTATCACTAAGAGGCAGTGGTAATTGTAGAAGCAATAGTTGGCGAGACAACCATGATGCTACGATGGAGATCAAGGTGTCGAGCCGGTGATGATGGAGATCGTGACGATGCTTTGGAGATACAGATCAAAAGCACAAGATGATGATGGCCATATCATGTAACATATTTTGATTGCATGTGATGTTTATCTTTATGCATCTTATTTTGCTTAGTACGGCGGTAGCATTATAAGATGATCCCTTAACTGAAATTTCAAGGTATAAGTGTTCTTCCTGAGTATGTACCATTGCGATAGTTCTTCGTGCTGAGACACCACGTGATGATCGGGTGTGATAGGCTCTAGGTTCACATACAATGGGTGCAAGACAGTTTTGCACATGCAGAATACTCGGGTTAAACTCGAAGAGCCTAGCATGTATAGACATGGCCTTAGAACACTAGAGACCTAAAGGTCGAACGTGAATCATATAGTAGACATGATCAACATAGAGATGTTCACCATTGATGACTACTCCATCTCACGTGATGATCGGACATGATTTAGTTGTTTTGGATCACGTATCATTTAGATGACTTGAGGGATGTCTATCTAAGTGGGAGTTCTTAAGTAATTTGATTAATTGAACTTTAATTTATCATGAGTTTAGTCCTGATAGTATTTGCAAATTATGTTGTAGATCAATAGCTTGCGTTGTAGCTCCCCTATGTTTTTTCATATGTTCCTAGAGAAAACTAAGTTGAAAGATGATAGTAGAAATGATGCGGACTGGGTCTGTGATCTGAGGATTATCCTCATTGCTGCATAGAAGAATTATGTCCTTAATGCACCACTGGGTGAAAGGCCTGGTGCAGCAGCAGAAGCTGACGTTATGAACGTCTGGCAAGTTCGATCAGATGACTACTCGTTAGTTCAGTGTGCCATGCTTTACGGCTTAGAATCGGGACTTCAAAGACCTTTTTAACTTCATGGACCATATGAGATGTTCCAGGAGTTGAAGTTAATGTTTCAAGCAAATGCCCGAGTTGATAGATATGAAGTCTCCAACAAGTTCTATAGCTGCAAGATGGAGGAAAACAGTTCTGTTAGTGAGCACATACTCAGAATGTCTGGGTACCATAATCACTTGACTCAGCTGGGAGTTAATCTTCCATATGATTATGTCATTGACAGAGTTCTTCAATCACTTCCACCAAGCTACAAAGGCTTCATGATGAACTACAATATGCAAGGGATGGAAAAGACTACTCTCGAGCTCTTCGCAATGCTAAAGGCTGCGGAGGTAGAAATCAAGAAGGAGCATCAAGTGTTGATGGTTAACAATACCACTAGTTTCAAGAAGAAGGGAAAGGGAAAGAAGGGGAACTTCAAGAAGAATGGCAATCAAGTTGTCACTCCTAGGAAGAAACCCAAAGCTGGACCCAAGCTTGAAACTGAGTGCTTCTACTACAAAGGGACTGGTCACTGGAAGCAGAACTGCCCCAAGTATTTGACAGATAAGAAGGATGGCAAAGTGAACAAAGGTATATTTGATATACATGTTATTGATGTGTACCTTACTAATTCTCGTAGTAATGTCTGGGTATTTGATACCGGTTCGGTTGCTCATATTTGTAACTCGAAACAAGGACTACAGATTAAACAAAGATTGGCTAAGGACGAGGTGATGATGCGCGTCGAGAATGGTTCCAAGGTCGATGTGATCGCCGTCGGCACGCTACCTCTACATCTACCTTCGGGAATAGTTTTAGACCTGAATAATTGTTATTTGGTGCCAACGTTGGGCATGAACATTATATCTAGATCTTGTTTAGTGCGAGACGGTTATTCATTTAAATCATAGAATAATAGTTGTTCTATTTATATGACTAATATCTTTTATGGTCATGCACCCTTGAAGAGTGGTCTATTTCTATTGAATCTCGATCATGGTGATACACATATCCATAATATTGATGCCAAAAGATGCAAAGTTGATAATGACAGTACAACTTATTTGTGGCATTGCCGTTTGGGTCATATCAGTGTAAAGCGCATGAAGAAACTCCATAAAGATGGACTTTTGGAATCACTTGATTATGAATCATTTGATACTTGTGAACCGTGCCTTATGGGCAAGATGACTAAAAATCCGTTCTCTGGAACAATGGAACGAGCTAATGACTTATTGGAAATAATACATACCGATGTATGCGGTCCGATGAGTGTTGAAGCTTGTGGCGGGTATCGTTATTTTCTAACCTTCATAGATGATTTAAGCAGTTATGGGTATATCTACTTAATGAAACACAAGTCTGAAACTTTTGAAAAGTTTAAAGAATTTCAGAGTGAAGTGGAAAATCATCGTAACAAGAAAATAAACTTTCTACTATCTGATCGTGGAGGTGAATATTTGAGTTACGAGTTTGGCCTTCATTTAAAACAATGTGGAATAGTTTCACAACTCACGCCACCTGGAACACCACAGCGTAATGGTGTGTCTGAACGTCGTAACCGCACTTTATTAGATAAGGTGCGATCTATGATGTCTCTTACCGATTTACCACTATCGTTTTGGGGTTATGCATTAGAGACAGCTGCATTCATGTTAAACAGGGCACCGTCAAAATCCATTGAGACGACATCGTATGAACTGTGGTTTGCAATAAACCTAAGTTGTTGTTTCTTAAAGTTTGGGGATGCGATGCTTATGTCAAAAGGCTTCAACCTAATAAGCTCGAACCCAAATCGGAGAAGTGCGTCTTCATAGGATACCCTAAGGAAACAATTGGATACACCTTCTACCACAGATCCAAAGGCAAGATCTTTGTTGCCAAGAACGGAACCTTTCTAGAGAAGGAGTTTCTCTCGAAAGAAGTGAGTGGGAGGAAAGTAGAACTTGATAAGGTAATTGTACCTTCTCTCAATTTGGAAAGTAGCTCATCCAAGAAATCCGTTCCCGTGATGCCTACACCAACTGGAGAGGAAGCTAATTATAATGATCATGAAACTTCAGATCAAGTTGCTACAAAACCTCGTAGGTCAACTAGAGCATGATCCGCACCGGAGTGGTACGGTAATCCTATTCTGGAAGTCATGTTACTTGACCATGATGAACCTACGAGCTATGAAGAAGCTATGATGAGCCCAGATTCCGATAAGTGGCTTGAGGCCACGAAATCTGAGATAGGGTCCATGTATGAGAACAAAGTGTGGACTTTGGTGGATTTGACCGATGATCGGCGACCCATAGAGAATAAATGGATCTTCAAGAAGAAGATTGACGTTGATGGTAATGTTACTGTCTATAAAGCTTGACTTGTTGCAAAAGGTATTCGACAAGTTCAAGGAGTTGGCTACGATGAGACTTTCTCACCCGTAGCGATGCTTAAGTCTGTCCAAATCATGTTAGCAATTGCCGCATTTTATGATTATGAAATCTAGCAAATGGATGTCAAAACTGCATTCCTTAATGGATTTCTTAAAGAAGAGTTGTATATGATGCAACCAGAAGGTTTTGTCGATCTTAAAGGTGCTAACGAAGTGTGCAAGCTCCAGCGATCCATTTATGGACTGGTGCAAGCATCTCGGAGTTGGAATATACGCTTTGATGAGGTGATCAAAGCATATGGTTTTATACAGACTTTTGGAGAAACCTGTATTTACAAGAAAATGAGTGGGAGCTCTATAGCATTTCTAATATTATATATGGATGACATATTGTTGATTGGAAATGATGTAGAATTTCTGGATAGCATAAAAGGATACTTGAATAAAAGTTTTTCAATGAAAGACCTCGGTGAAGCTGCTTATATATTTGGCATCAAGATCTATAGAGATAGATCAAGACGCTTGATAGGACTTTCACAAAGCACATACCTTGATAAAGTTTTGAAGAAGTTCAAAATGGATCAGTCAAAGAAAGGGTTCTTGCCTGTGTTACAAGGTGTGAAGTTGAGTCAGACTCAACGCCCGACCACTGTAGAAGATAGAGAGAAAATGAAAGTCATTCCCTATGCCTCAACCATATGTTCTATCATGTATGCTATGCTATGTACCAGACCTGATGTGTACCTTGCTATAAGTTTAGCAAGGAGGTACCAAAGTAATCCAGGAGTGGATCACTGGACAATGGTCAAGATCATCCTGAAGTACCTGAAAAGTACTAGGGATATGTTTCTCGTTTATGGAGGTGACAAAGAGCTTGTCGTAAGTGGTTACGTCGATGCTAGCTTTGACACTGATTCGGATGACTCTAAGTCACTAACCGGATACATAATTTTTATTGAATGGTGGAGCTGTCAGTTGGTGCAGTTCCAAGCAGAGCATCATGGCGGGATCTACGTGTGAAGCGGAATACATAGTTGTTTCGGAAGCAGCAAATGAAGGAGCTGGATGAAGGAAGTTCATATCCGATCTAGGTGTAATACCTAGTGCATCGGGTCCAATGAAAATCTTTTGTACCAATACTAGAGCAATTGCCTTGGCGAAGGAATCCAGATTTCACAAAAAGACCAAACACATCAAGAGACGCTTCAACTCCATCCGAGATTTGGTCAAGGAGGGAGACATAGAGATTTGCAAAATACATACAGATCTGAATGTGGCAGACCCGTTGACTAAGCCTCTTCCATGAGAAAAACATGATCAACACCAAGACTCCATGGGTGTTAGATTCATTACAATGTAATCTAGATTATTAACTCTAGTGCAAGTGGGAGACTGAAGGAAATATGCCCTAGAGGCAATAATAAAGTTGTTATTTTATATTTCCTTGTTCATGATAAATGTTTATTATTCATGCTAGAATTGTATTAACCGGAAACTTGATACTTGTGTGAATACATAGACAAAACACCGTGTTCCTAGTATGCCGCTACTTGAGTAGCTCACTGATCAAAGATGGTTAAGTTTCCTGGCCATGGACATGTGTTGTCATTTGATGAACGGGATCACATCATTATTCATTAGGTGAATGATGTGATGGCAAGACCCATTCGTTTTCTTAGCATAATGATCGTTCAGTTTTATTGCTACTGCTTTCTTCATGTCAAATATATATTCCTCCGACGATGAGATTATGCAACTCCCGGACACCGGAGGAATGCCTTATGTGCTATCAAACGTCACAATGTAACTGGGTGATTATAAAGATGCTCTACAGGTATCTCCGAAGGTGTTTGTTGGGTTGGCATAGATCGAGATTAGGATTTGTCACTTCGAGTATCAGAGAGATATCTCTGGGCCCTCTCGGTAATGCACATCATATGAAGCCTTGCAAGCAATGTGACTATTGAGTTAGTTGCGAGATGATGCATTACGGAACGTGTAATGAGACTTGCCGGTAACGAGATTGAACTAGGTATGAACATACCGACGATCAACTCTCGAGCAAGTAACATACCGATGACAAAGGGAATAACTTATGTCGACATAGGGGTTTGACCGATAAAATCTTCATAGAATATGTGGGAACCAATATGAGCATCCAGGTTCTGCTATTGGTTAATTACCGGAGAAGTGTCTCGGTCATGTCTACATAGTTCTTGAACCCGTAGGGTCCGCACGCTTAACGTTCGATGACGATATGTATTATATGAGTTATGTGTTTTGGTTACCGAAGGTTGTTCGGAGTCCTAGATGAGATCACGAAAATGACGAGGAGTATCAAAATGGTCGAGGAGGTACATATTGATATATTGGAAGGCAGTATCGGGACACCGGAAGGGTTCCGGAACGTATCAGGTACATATCAGAGTACCGGAGGGGTCACCGGAACCCCCCGGGGAAAGATATGGGCCATATGGGCCATAGGAGGGAGGCACACCAGCCCACAAAGGGGTGGCATGCCCCCCACCAGGGAGGAGTCCGAATTGGACAAGGGGAGGGTGCGGTGCCCCCCTTTCCTTCTCCTTCTCCCTCTCCTTCCCCCTTTTCCCCTCCGGTAAAAGGAAGGGGGGCCGAATCCTACTAGGACCCCAAGTAGGAATCCTCCTACTTGGGGGCACGCCTAGGGCCTGCCTCCTCTCCCTCCCTCCTTTATATATGGGGGGCGCCCCTAGAACACACACAATTGTTCCAAGCCGTGTGTGGCGCCCCCCTCCAGAGTTTACGCCTCCAGTCATATTCTCACGGTGCTTAGGCGAAGCCTTGTGCGGATCACATCACCATCACCGTGACCACGCTGTCATGCTGACGGAACTCATCTACTTCCTCAAATCTCTACTGGATCAGGAGCTCGAGGGACATCATCGCGCTGAACGTGTGCAGAACTCGGAGGTGTCGTACGTTCGGTACTCGATCAGTCGGAACGAGAAGACGTTCAACTACATCAACCGCGTTAAGAAAACGCTTCCGCTTTCGGTCTAGAAGGGTATGTGGACACACTCTGTCCCTCTCGTTGCTATGCATCTCCTAGATAGACCTTGCGTGAGCGTAGGATTTTTTAAAAAATTGCATGCTACATTTCCCAACAATGTTTGGCATAGAATCCATGAATGATGAGCATTATTGCAATGTTGCTAGTATAAATTCTTTGAATATCCATGATTCTAGTGATATGCAAAGCCATAAGCTTGGGGATGCTATGTTGGATGAGGATGATATTAGTTTTGATGTGCAAATTTGTTATAATGGTAGCATGCCTCCTAGTTATGATGATTACAATGATGAATGTGGGTTTGGAAGAGTGTCAGCTCTAGGTAATGATCCCACTATGTTGGAGGGTGTTGAATCTTATCACAATGATGAAACTGGATTTGGAGAGGTCGTGACTTTATTTAGTGATGAATCCACAATTTTGGATGAAGCTTCAATTTACTATGATAACAAAGTTCCTATCTATGATGATTATGGTGATGACATGTATGTACAAAGAGTAATGATAACCATGAAACTTGTCATCATGATTTTAATTTTCAATCCCATAACAGTTATTTTGTTGAGTTTGCTCCCACTACTATTCATGAAAATAAATTTGCTTATGTGGAGAGTAATGAAATTTCTATGCTTATGCATCATGAAAAGAGTGCTTTATGTGATAGTTATATTGTTGAATTCATTCATGATGCTACTGAAAATTATTATGAGAGAGGAACATATGCTTCTACATATCTCAATAATATCAAGTTTCCTCTCTTTATGTTGAAAGTTTTTAAGTTGCACTTGTTTTACTTTCCTATGCTAGTTGATTCTTGTTCCCATAAGTTGTTTGCTCACAAAATCTCTATGCATAGGAATTGGGTTGGACTTAAATGTGCTAGTCATATGCTTCATGATGCTCTCTTTTTGTGTTTCAATCCTTATCTTTTATGTGAGCATCATTGGACTCATCATGCCTAGCTAAAAGGCATTAAAGAAAAGCGCTTGTTGGGAGACAACCCAACATTTACCCCTACTGTTTTTGTGTGTTCACATGATTATGCTACTGTAGTAATCATGTTTTATTGCTTTTTTTTCAATAAAGTACCAAGTAAAGCCTTTGGGATAGTGTGGATGATAGTTGACTTGATTTTGTGCAAAAACAGAATCTTTTGCGCTCAGTCCAGGAAATTTGAAAATTCATTGGAATGTGCTTTTTATCTGAAATTTTACAGGTGAGAGGTATACAAATTCTCTATGTTTTCCTAATTTTCAGAATTTTTGTAGTAGAAGAAGTATGATTGGAGTGCAGATTACTTCAGACTGTTCTGTTTTTGATAGATTCTATTTTCAATGTATAGTTTGCTTGTTTTCTAGTTTCTGTGGCTTATATTGCTCAATATAAATTGTGGAAATGATATGCTATAGTAGGCATTGTGTGTAAACAATTATGAATCTTGTCTTTGACAGTACTAAAGTGAAATGATTTGCTCTTTATCATACTAACCTATCTCACGAAGTTCTGTTAAGTTTTGTGTGATTGAAGTTTTCAAGTTTTGGATGAGATGTCGATATGAGGAGAATAAGGAGTGACAAGACCCTAAGCTTCGGGATTCCCAAGGCACCCCAAGTAATATTAGAGGAAGATCCAAGCAACTAAGCTTGGGGATGCCCCGGAAGGCATCCCGTCTTTTGTCTTCAACGTTATCGGTAACCTCACTTGGAGCTATGTTTTCATTCGTCACGTGATATGAGTTTTGCTTGGAGCGTCATTTTATTTTATTAGGATTTTCTTGATGTTATTTATAATAATGTTTTGCATCTTTCTTTTCAATAAAAGTGGTAAGGATAGCCTTTACCATGCTTATTTTGCAAGTATATGAGTTCCTGTTTCAAAACAGAAAGTTTATCGCTGTTGCAAAAATTCCCAAGAAAAGTCAAAATGTGATAAAATGTTGAAACTTTTTGCATAGTAAGACATAATAAATTTTCTACAATGTGGTAATTTTTCAGAATTGTTGGAGTTAGGGAAGTATGATGAATCTTGCATTCTTTACAGACTGTACTGTTTTGGCAGATTGCTGTTATGATTGCATTGTTTGCATATGTTTGCTTTTTTAATGATTCTATTTGAGGATAGGAGTATTAAATATGCAGAGGCGTTTAGTATGTCAAATAATAATTTTAGTGATTTTCTACAGTAGATAATGATAAGGTTTTGCATTGATTTATACTAACTTATCTCATGAGTTCTTGTTGAGTTTTGTGTGGATGAAATTTTTGAGATTTAGGAAAACCGTGATATAAGAGGAATTAAGGAGACACAAAAGCTTGAGCTTGGGGATTCCCAAGGCATCCAAAGCTAATATTCCAAGAAGTCTCGAGCATCTAAGCTTGGGGATGCCCCTGTAGGCATCCCACCTTTCTTCTTCAACAATTATCGGTTAGTATCGGTTGAGCCTAAGTTTTTGCTTCTTCACATGAGTTGTGCTATGCTTGGAATGTCATTTTATTTTGTTTTGCTTGCTGTTTATATAAAATACTTAGGTTTGAAAGTTTTTTAAATAAGTGAGAATCCACAATTGGCTACCCATTTGCTTAACTACTCGCTTGATCTTCACTTATATCTTTTTGGAGTAGCTTGTCATTTACTCTTGTGCTTCACTTATATCCTATGACTAAATTGTTGAATGAACTGAATATCATGAATTTGAAATTGTATGTTCATATCATGCCTAGTGGTAGCTTCACATTGGGTTTAAAAAGTGAAATCTTTTGAAGCTGGATAATCACAATATTGGTCATACAAGCAATTCATGAATGATTAGTAGAAGTAAGAGAACTTTCACATGCAAATACACTATCTTGGAAATCTTTTGTGATTATGAGCCCCCATCAAAATATTATATGCCAAAATTGTTGACGTTGGACACGGAAGACAACGTAATCATTTATTTTTGTTCATATTCACATAGAAGTTATATTGTCATAGATCCTTCAACATGTGGTGCTTGCCCCCCATCTTTGCTAGCCAAAAATACCGCACCAGGTAGAGATACTACTTGTGCATCCAAAAACCCTTAAACCCAAATCTTATTCTTAAGAGTCCACCATGCCTACCTAAGGATTGAGTAAGATCCTTCAAGTAAGATGTCATCGGTGCAATAAGGCAATAAAAATTTCTTCTAAAAGTGTTAGATCATTTAGTGTAAGGGAAAATTGAGCATTGTACGAACTTGTGATGGCAAAGAATAAAAGCGACAGACTGCATACTAAAGGTAGCTATCATAAGGGGCAATATAACGTGATGTTCTTTTGCACTAAGGGATTGAGCATACAAACAAAAAGCGCATGGCAACCTCTGCTTCCCTCCGCGAAGGGCCTACCTTTTACTTTTATGTATTTACTTTTATGCAAGAGTCAGAAATTTTCTCTCTATTCCTTTTTATTTTTCTCTTTTGGCAAGCATCATGTGGTGAGGAAAGGTCTAGGCACATATATCCAGTTGGATATGGGTAACATGAATTATTATTATTGACATCACCCTTGAGGTGAATACGTTGGGAGGCGAAATTATAAGCCCCTATCTTTCTATGTGTCCGGTTGAAACGTTTTGCTCATGTGCATGCGGTGAGTGTTAGAAATCATAGAAGACTATATGACGGTTGAGTATGTGGAGCTCTTATTTAGACTCTGTTGAATAAGTTGAATTGCAATTGTTTGATGACTAAGAATATAGGTTGTTGAGTTTTAAGAGAATTCATTGTTTGAACCTTAACATGTGAATTGGTTGCTACTTTGTCATGACGAGTTTTATGAGAAAGAGTTGTTGTTATGATGCTAGGGAAAGTGATTGAAATTGTCATTGATCAAACTTATGCACTTTGCTAGCATTCACACTTCATAAATTATTTGTTTTATCATTTACCTACTCGAGGACGAGTAGGAATTAAGCTTGGGGATGCTGATACCTCTCCAGCGTATCTATAATTTATGAAGTATTCATGCTGTTATATTATCATTCTTGGATGTTTTACAATCATTTTATAGCAACTTTATATCATTTTTTGGGACTAACCTATTGACACAGTGCCGAGTGCCAGTTGTTGTTTTTTGCTTGTTTTTTACATCGCAGGAAATCAATATCAAACGGAGTCCAAACACCGCGGAACTTTTTGTGGATTTTTTATGGACCAGAAGATATCCAATGGGCCAGAGCAGCACCTGGGGGGTGCCCCGAGGGGGGCACAACCCACCAGGGCGCGCCTGGCCCCCCAGGCACGCCCAGGTGGGTTGTGCCCACCTTGGTGGCCTCCCGCACCGCCTCTTCGCTCTATAAATGCCCAAATATTCCAAAAACCCTAGGGGAGTTGACGAAATTTTGTTCCAGCCGCCGCCAGTTCCAGAACCGCGAGATCCAATCTAGAGCCCTTCTCTGGCACTCCGCCGGAGGGGGAAATCATCACCGGTGGCCATCTTCATCATCTCGGCGGCCACCATGATGAGGAGGGAGTAGTCCACCCTCAGGGCTGAGGGTTTGTACCAATAGCTATGTGTTTAATCTCTCTCTCTCTCTCTCTCTCTCTCTCTCTCTCTTGTGTTCTTGAGATGTCACGATCATGATGTATCGCAGGCTTTGTTAATATAGTTAGAGCATATGGTGTTTTTCCCTCTCTATCTTGTGATGAATTGAGTTTTCCCTTTGAGATTTCGTTTTATCGGATTGAATACTTTTATGGATTTGAGAGCACTTGATATACGTCTTGCATATGGATACTCGTGGTGACAATGGGGTATTATATTGATTCACTTGATTTATGTTTTGGCACTCAACTCGCGGATTCCCGAGGTGACATTGGTGTAATCTATGCATAGGGGTTGATGCACGTTCTTGTCTTTGTTTCTCTGGTAGAAATCTTGGGGCACTCTTTGAGGTTCTTTGTATTGGATTGAGTATTACGAATCTGATGCTTTGGTGTTATTTTAGTACGAACTCATATCGGAGAGAATAGCTTTGAGGTGGTTCCGTACCCTACAAACAATCTATTATTATGTTCTCTGCTAGATAAGAACTTTGGAGTGATTCTTCATCGCACTTTGAGGGACAGTTATATGATCCAATTATATTAGCATTGTTGAGAGATTGCACTAGCGAAAATATGGACCCTAGGCCTCATTTTCAAGCATTGCAATACTGTTTGTGCTCTGTTTTATCAACTGCTACCTTGCTGTTTTTTATTGTTCCTATTACAAAAAACAATATCTACTATCATTACTACACTTGTATCACCATCTCTTCGCCGAACTAGTGCATCTATACAAATTACCATTGTATTGGGTGTGTTGGGGACACAAGAGATTTTTTATTATTTCGTTGCAGGGTTGTTTGAGTGGGACCATCTCCATCCTACATCTCCCACGGATTGATAAACCTTAGGTCATCCACTTGACGAAAAATTGCTACTGTCCTACAAAACTCTGTGCTTGGAGGCCCAACACGTGTCTACAAGAATAAAGTTGCGTAGTAGACATCAATGCCTTGGGAAAGGTTAGCTTCTCCTCTTATCAGAAATACACTGCAGCTAATCGAATGCTTGCATACGGAATACCCGGCGATCTTCTTTATGAGTATGTCCGCATGAGCGAGTCCATGTGCCTAGAATCCATGCATAGGTTCTGCAAGGTTGTGTAACAATTTTTTGGCCCGGAGTACGTGAGAGAGCCAATTATTGCAGATACAACCCGCTTGTTGGCGATCAATGCCAACAGGGGCTTTCCGAAGATGCTTGCTAGCATAGATTGTATGCACTGGGAGTGGAAGAATTGTCCTTCTACTTGGCAGGGGCAATATAGTGGACATGTGAAAGTTGGCACTGTCATACTTGAGGCCATGGCTTCACAAGATCTCTGGATTTGGCACTCTTTCTTCGTCATGGCCGGCTATCACAATGACATCAATGTGCTTTAGCGCTCTCAGGTGTTCGCAAGGCTTGCGGAAGGCAACTGCCCAGAGGCCAATGTTGAGATCAATGACCACCACTACAACAAAGGATACTACCTAGCTGATGGTATCTATCCTCAGTGGACTATTCTTGTCAAGACAATCTCCAACTCGATAGAAAAGAAGAGGCGGAGATTTACCCAAGCACAAGAGAGTGCTAGAAAGGACGTGGAGCATGCTTTCGGTGTTCTTCAATCTCGATGGGGCATCGTTTGGTATCCTGCTAGAACTTGGAGCACCAAGAAGTTGTGGGAGGTGATGACTACTTGTGTGATCATGCACAACATGAACATAGTGGATGAGTGTGAGGATGAAATCTTCGATCAGGGGTTTCAATTTCAGGGAGAAAATGTTGTGCCTGAGCATGGAGGAGCGGCAACATTTGCACAGTTCATCGAATTTCATCATCTAATGTGTGATTGAAAAACTCACATTCAACTACAAGATGATTTCTTTGAGCATATGTGACTCACCTTGGCAACCAATAGATGTATCGGCTATTTATTCTTTCAAATGTATTTGTGACAATTTAAATTTTATTTGGTTTGTGAACTATGAGATTTTATTTGGTTGTGAAAATATGACATTTGCACGCGAAAAAGAGCAAGTATTTGTGACAATTTAAATTTGATTTGCTTTGTAAACTATGATATTTTATTTGGTTGTTAAACTATGATATTTGTATTTGGTTGAATTATGTGAACTTTGGGCAATGTTTTTGATATGTACGCAAAAAAGAGCAAAAATATAGCCGCACACCAGCCGCGCGGACAAAGTTGCATCGGCGCGTTGGACGCACTATCAATTCAAACGCGAAAGGGGGGCGGATAAAAAGAGATAAAATTCATGCCCGTTTGTGTCGGCACGTTGGGTTGCCCTTAGATCTATGCATAAATAATTCAAAATGCATGTTCTAAGTTACTCCCTCCGTCCCATAATGTAAGACGTTTTTTCACTAGTGTCAAAAAATGTCTTACATTATGGGACAGAGGGAGTAGTTGTCAGGTGGAGGTCATTAAACAGAAAATAAAAGGAAGAACGAAATTCTGTCATTTGAACTGACGAGAGACTGGACTAAGATTTAGTAACCTACCGAATAAATTAGCCTCCCCCCGCAAAAAAAGAATAAATTAGCCTTCGGATTTTATGGTCAAATGAATTGACGTGGAGCAGGTTAAGGGTTTTCAAATCAATGTTCCTATTAAGTGATCAACATTTCATTGTGCATTTCAAACCCCGAAGGATAACCATCTAAAAGTCAGTGCAAAAACCTTTGATCTGAAAGACATAATGATCACATTATGTATTTTTGATATGAATTCTGTGATATAATTTTTGCTGCCGCCGCAATCGGTCCGTTGGTCACTACATTATGAAACGGAGGTAGTATAAAGTCACAAGGGAATCTTTCCGGTCATCATTGCTGAACTGCCTGAATAGACTGGATGCCAGCAAATGTCCACCAGTCTTGAGCAAAACCACCGACCAGAATACCATCTCAATTAGTGCATGACAAGAGACTGCTACCTAAGCCTCTGCATGAACAACAGTGAAGGGTCTTCTTCCATGTGAGGGAGGAATCAAAGAAAAGTCTACAAGAATACTGTTTGAGGCTATCTTAATGCTTGAGAACCATGTTCAATCCATCCAACTACAACCACTTTGGTTGCTTGCCACCAGTATCCATCACAACCCTGCCACACAACATTAAGACATGCTGGTGCTATACAGCAAATTTCAGAACCTTGGTGATGCAGACAGTAACTTAGACTCTTGGAAATTTTATGTGCTGCCTGGAATATTATACTGTACTTGACAACAAAAACAGGACAGGCCCCCAGGAACATCTTGCATCTTGTATGATTTTAAACATATGAACAGAAAAAAATCGTTACCTAAAACTTGAGACAATTTGCTTCTCAAGATATATTGACATTATAATGTTACCGACTAACATATAGGTCACAAAAGCTCATACTCCCTCCGTCCGAAAATACTTGTCATCAAAATGAATAAAAAGGAATGTATCTAAAACTAAAATACATCTAGATACATCTCCTTTTATTCATTTTGATGACAAGTATTTCCGGACGGAGGGAGTAGTAAATTGGGAAGGACGGCATTGTTCTTGCTGTATAGAAAACAAATTTCAACTATATATTGAACTGTTAAAGAAAAAAGAAACATTGCACGATGCTATTACCTCTCAATCATGTAGGTCATTTCTGGAACTTTGTAATCTACTTCACCGGTGTAAGTGAAACAAATTTGAAAGAATATACTAGCTTACAATTTCTATAGCCCCTGTACAAATATGTCATCTGAAAGGTTCTACAGGTGCTGTTTCCTCAAGAACTGCAGCAGCTTGGAAACATTCAGCAGCCTCAGCTGCTGACCTGCCACCTTCCTCTTTGTAAAGCAGACCAAGATTAAACCATGCCATATGATTTGTTCTATCAAGCTGCAGTGCATCAGTCAGGAAGCACCGTACAGAAGGCAATGGCCTGTCCCCAAGTTGTCGTAGAATAGTAGCAGTCGATACCAAACTTGGAACATGTTTACTATCAAAGTCTAATGCTCGAAAATAAGCCCCCAAAGCTTCTTTTGGAAGATCTTTCGCTTCACATAGTTTTCCTGGAAATAAAATTGCAGTAAGTAATACGAAGGAAGTATCTTTCTTATAGTGCAAAAACCTGAAGAATTTTTTGCAAATACTTGCTAAAGAAACTGAAAGAAATGCATTCTAACTTACAATGACCCCATCTATACATGGTTAGATTGAAAAATGAAAATTGTGCCTAGAGAATGACATATACGTATATTTTCAAAGGTGAAACAAACAAACTCAAAATTTATCGACATTTTGTAATAATAAATGAGAAACCCCAACTGGAGCTTTGATGATCAATTAAGTAGACATGTTAATGTTTTCTTACTTCCAACTCCTAAAATATTTTTACAGAAGATAATATTTCGACAGTATAGTTGCATAAAAAAGGACAAAATTAACCTGTAGCATGCCAAGCCAAGGCAGAATAACAATTAGTTGCTCTTATCTTTGATACACAAACTTCTGCATCCCTCCACTGTGACATGCCTAGGTACAAGAGAGCTAGATCATACCAGGTCTCTGTTTCCAGGCTTTTATCATCTTCGCCACCCTGTAGAAATCATGTAAAAATGTCAGACATAGTGACCTTCTAAATGCTACTCTGTTATGGACATAAGCCACATAACCACAAATATAAAAGGATGAAGAGGTCACTTTGGTGGACCTTACTAAACTCTTGACCCAACAACTAGTCATATGCCTGTATGCAGCAGTCAACATAAAAAAAAACTTGGAACTGAAGGCATATTACTGGCAGCAATCACCCTATGGGTCTAGTTGGTTAGCCTGTCACTCATGTTGGTTCAAACTTTTCCTGTTCTCACAAAGAAGAACAAAACAACTATCACATCAGCAGAACTATGCCCTGAGCCGAATCTTGAAATCATAATTAATGTATATGAAATGTTCATGTCTTATTGTCTTCAGATCATTACACAATGCACCCTACTACTTGGCAGACAAGGCTACCAAAACTTTTTGTGTAATTGTTCTAATAGCAACATGGAAACTTTAATTTGTGTAATAATCTAAATATGAACAAGAAATTGTGATTCCTCAATTAGATTTGGAAACAGGAGAGCACCTTTGCCAGTGAGATCCCAGCTCCAAAACTTTTTGTTCTAAGTTGAATTAAAGCAAGAAGTTGGGTATATGTCCCAACCGCATCCCTCAATTGCCCCTGTGCAGCCTGAATTCTGGCTTTGGTTCGCAACAAATCTCCTTGATTCCATTTCCCAGTCTGATCAAGAGCAGCATCAACAACGGTTTCAGCGTCAGCAAACAGTTTTTGTGCACTCAGTATTCGAGCTAAAAGAAGCCAACTCCTTAACTCTGATCCAGCCTCTAACTTCACCAGTTTTTTTGCATAAAATACTGCTGCATCTAACTTCCTTTGCTCAGCATTTTCAAGGCTCAGATTGTACATTATCCTACAATCTTGCCCATGCATATTTTTTTCGGCACTGCCAAGTACTTCGAGTGCTTCACACTGCCAAGAAGCTCGCTCGGTATCAGATATAGCATATCTAGCTTGATTAGAAAGGGAAACACCAAGCAAAAGATCCGCAACACCCGCCAATTGTTTGCATCCTCCTTGTATATTAGTTATAGCCCTCCGTGCATAGGCAGCGCCTTCAGCATGAGCACCCTTCTCAATGCAAACTTTTGAAGCTAGGAGAAGTTCTTTGAGGTTGTCAGAATCCTGTCCAAACTTCAGTATCCTTTTGAGTAGATTCAGGGCAGTAGAATCATCTTTTTCTGCTAGGTAACACAATGCAACATTGTATGACCATTCTCTTTTGTCTAGCAGACCAGGTAACAGTTCTTCAAATTGTACAGCCAGTGGTTTTAGCTGCCCTGACATGGACAGCGCAAAAGTAAGGTGATGCATCACAGTGGGATCCCGCTCAACCCTCCTCAGATTAAACTTTCTCAATAGAATCATTAAAAGGAGTGTAGCCTCTTCCATATTGTTCCGTGGTACAAATGAACCATCCAACTGAGAATGGAGATTTGGAGGGCGGGCTTCACAGCCACTGTACAGAAGAAAAACAGCAAACTCCTTTTGTATTTTAGCTATGGTCTCTCCATCAAGATTCCAGTTATTGAGAAGAGACCTCCTATATTCAGAAATGGCTTCAAGCGAAAACCCTGCTAATTTCCATAACTCAGGGAGAAACTCTACGGCCTTGCATATTATTTCGTTCAATTTACAACCTTTTCCAAAGCCTGCTGGTAAGCCTTCAGGTACTGCTGCTTCCACGATATCCAATATCATTCTGCACTCTTGTGCAGCATCTGCAATATCAAATTGAATTGAAGTTATGCTTACAGTAAACACACGCATGACAGCGGAAATGCTAAATAAGAATCTTTTTTAACACCAAAGAACTAAAATGCCAAGCAATTGTGCACACATGTGTGAGTGTGCATGCCTAATCATGTGTGTGACAGAGAGATGGGGTACCTTTGAACTTTCCGAGATCATGAAGTGCTCTTGCTTTGAGATATATGGCCTCCATAAGTAGGCTCACAGCATGCAAGGGCATTGGTGGAGCATCCCATTGTGAACGAGTCTTCCGGCGATGTGCTTTTCTAGCAATTGAGATTTTCATCTTAGGAACTAACGAAGATATGTCTATCCCATCAAACACACGAAGTGCTGCTTCTACATGTCCTCGTTGGTACTCTAGCCTTCCTAGCAATGCCCTTGCTTCCTGTAAAATGCAAATGCCAAAATAAAATATACATTTATGATCATGTATTGAATGTGGGAGTTAGTCAAGAATGCAATCAGTAAATCCACCGACGGTAAAGTTAAGATACTGTAAAAAAAGGTACTCAAGCATATGATTAAATCAAAGAAACAAAGATCATGGTAAAAAAATGATCAATATTTTTCTAAAAGGACAAAAATAATTTACTCCTACAAAGCTTCTCATTTAAATTGCTTGGGTAGTATATATATGCAAATAGAATAGTAAAAATTCAAACTAGAAATCAGTTTTTGTTCGGCAAATTGCATGCCAGAAAAGGATAAAGCAGATGGTTTCCTAAAACAGCAAGGAGCTAGTGAGCCAATTCTGGTAGGAGATAAAATATGAATATTTCCATTCGATTAACTTCACGGAAACAGGTAGCTCGGCACATGTTAAAATTTTACAACTAAATTCATAAGGAAGCATAAATGGAAAATAGGAACCACGATTAACTTAACTACAACGCAAACTAGCTGTTAATAAAATTACTTCACAGGGAATTTATGTACAACTAAATTCGTAAGGATGCATAAAAGGAAAATAGCAGCCGCGATTAACTAAACTATCAAGCAAACTAGATGTTAATAAAATTACATCACAGGGAACCACAAGACAGATGGGAAGCATGTTCAAAGACTTTACATTCCGCAAGCAATGCAACTACTCAAAGCATACTCTTATCAAAACAACAGCATTAGTTCCACAAAAGGAAACACCGACCTCATAGTTAAGGCACACGCCCTCCCGGAGTGACAACTCAGCTTCCTCGATGTTGCCATTATCAAGGTATTGCTCAACCTCTCCATTCCTGGAAGAGTACCCACTTGCTGAGAAATCTTTGGTAAACGTAGAGTCCGATGACCGGATGGTGTCATCTGCCCCTTTCAGCTGCTCCCCAGAGCAAAGGCACTCCATTGCCATCCGCTGAACAAAATTCCTTAATCTTCCCCTCCCTTCCCTACCCTCCATCCTGCTGTATCATATGTCGTCCCATCTCTCCACACAATTACCTAACATTCAACAGCATGTCCACAATTACTAAACATTGTGCGAAAAGATAAAACCAAAATAATCACATTGTAATACAGCCTTGTCATGCTACCATAACAACCAATTTAGCAATCGAAGCACATCTCAGCGATACTCCACTACAGCATGTACTCGGTGGTTTACACGAAACTGAACTGGGGGATAAGGAGTTTTTGAAAACAGAAAGAAAAAAATCAACTTACCCATGAAGAACGAGAGAAGATTCGGCCGCCGCCGACAGCAGATCGAGATATCTGAGCAAACTCCCGCCCCGAGTTCCGAAGAACTAGCCCTAAATACGGATCCCACGGGCCGAAAATCCCTCCTTTATTCCAAGAACTCGACGAGAGTTCCCCCCAGGAAAGAATACGGCCAGCCACTGACGGAGCCCTATCTACCGCCTACCAAGACCTAGCGAACTCCCCAACTGAATGCAAGATTCGGAGCTCGCAACCTCCTCCCCTCGGGTCTTGAAAACCCGGCGGTGAGAAAGCGAAAGAGTGCATCAAGATACATCGCAAAGAATAAAGCAAAAAGGTGTAAAAAGACAAATCGACCGGGGCCAAGCACCGAATAGTTGAGTTTTAATTTAAAAAAGAGAACCAGCTCACCTTTCCTCCTGCCCAAACCCAAAGGGAACCTAGCTCGCCGCCGACTCCGTCAAAGAACTCGACCAGTGTCGCGCTCGGTGACTTGGGCGAGCCGGGGGTTCGAACGGATCACCGGAGCGCCGAGGAAGCGAAGGTTTTGCGCCGGCGGATCGATGAACGAGCCGAGCTCCGACTTAGAAAATGGACGAAGGCTCCCGAATCCAGGAAAAGGGAGGGGGACGGGAATCTACCCTTGTTTGAACACTGAGACGTGGGTGGGGTACGGAGTAGTTGGGAAGAATGCTTATAGTCGTACTGACTCTGTGACTCGTGTTTTTTTCCAGATGACCTTGGTGTGACTCGTGCGGACCTTGCCAAATGGGCCGGCACGGCCCGGCTGCCCCCATTAAAACGTGCCTGACACGGTTCGGCCCATGGCTGCCCGTTTATAAACGGACCGAAAGCAAAGGAGTACTTTGGTAACGTGTGGTTGACTCATCTTATGATCCGATTTGTATCGTACTTCATGTGGACTATGAACAATAAAGATTTGCTTCATCCTAAAAAAAAGTTAAACCAGAAGTGAGCGTGGAAATCTCCTCTGGACGGATGTATAAAGATGAAAGTTGATGCTGGTGTGGGAAGACATGAAGACAGGGGCTCCTATGCCGTGGTCTATCGTGACCAGTCCGGAGTATATGGGGGTGTGTCTTCACTCGTGATGCATGACATGATACAACCGAAGATCCTAGAAGCTATTGTTGGAAGAGAAGTTCTGTATTTGGCGCATGATCTACACTTGAATCACATACATATTGCTAAAAATTTGGTTAACAATTGTTAACAATCTAAAGAGCTCCTACTTGGGTAGATGCAGTCCAATTATCTAGGACATAAAAGAGATGATGACCAATTTGATGAAGTCCATATTATGCATGAGAAGAGAGAACATATAATGGAGGCTCGCGATTTAGCAAAAAAAAAATAAGTTACCTTAGATTCGGGGCGCCATTTGTGGCTTTCAAATCCTCCAGATTTTATGTACTTGCCACTATCAGTTTCCATTGAATAAAGCTTGGTAGCACCTCTAGAAAAGTTAAATGTGTCGCCCGTGGCTCATATATCCCTGATGGTTTGCGCCCTTTTGGGTCATATAGAATGCTTGAAAACTTTTGGATTGTTTTTTGGGCCTATATCTATAGTATCTAAATAGTTCATCCCCACTACCTTATTTCTCTTGACATGCAAGCTATCCAACTCAGCAGTAGGCCACATCAGCAACTTTGCCTTGCATAATGCCACGTCCGTATTGTGTTGCCCTTTGTTTTATGCACTTTAAATTCCTTCCGTGCGTAGCCTTCCCTGGTCACCAAAGTGAGCTGATTGCTTCGTCTTTCCCCTTTCATAAGTGATGATCATGATTACTCTGAGACAATAAAATTCCACCACAAGCCAGATGTGCGCTCATTGGGGGGCCTCTACATCTCCCCTTCTTTCACGGTCCCTCCGCCTTCATCTCTCCGCATCTTTATCATCTCACGTCGCCGGCTGCCTCACGGCGCAACACGCTTTCCCTCCGCCTTCACTTCCTTCAACGGCCCCTGTGTGCCTTGCCGCAGGATCCTGAGCGCGCAGCCACGACCTGCCCTGAGAAGTCGCTGGCCATGCCACCTCGCCATCACCATGTGGAATTTGGGAGGAGACCAGGGCTCCAAAAGTTGGGAAATCAGATTCGTTGGCTTTTTTCCATCCTATTTCCTTCCAGCGAGTCTACCGAAGTACTGATTGGTGTCTTTGCTCATTCATTTGGTAATAATTCGTACTAAACATCAGATTAGTGGCCACGGCTCGACTTGCAACAGATGCATCCAACAGCGGCGCCCATGAAGAACAACCCAGCAGGGGCGAGGCATAGGACGAAGCAGTGGGCGAACAAGTGGCTCTACGAGGCGAGGCCAGGTGGAGGATAGACACGACACAAGTTCCTTCCATATAGGTAGTGGTTTCTTCTCGACTGCCTCGGGCTCGAGCTGCCGCGACTATGACGCCACACACAGTATCGCTGCAGCTGCCTCCATCAAGTCCAGGTTATAACTCCTGACAACTGTTGCCTCCATGGACTCCCCCCTCTTTTTTAAAATTCTTTGGGTGATGTATCTTTTGTTTTTTGGAGAATAAAATGGTGTTTTCCAGTATTTTGTATTTTGTATCCTCTCTTGAAGTGATAAATGTTATGCAGGTACTAAAATTGACTGATTGGAGCATGCGCACATATTCATTGTTCCATCTCTTAACAAGAAGCAAGCTGTTCCCATTCAATTTAGTTTCTATGTGCCCTCCAGTGTCACCATCTGTACGTAGCCTCTCACAATCTATTCTTGTTGAAGACCTTGATGCATACACAAGGAGTCAAGGATTGTAAATTCTTTTGTATGGAGGTCACTTTATTCTTTCGTGCTTTTGGGGGACTGATTATAAATATTGCATGCTAGCTGGTAAATAAAACAACTCAACCAATTTTAAAGTGATGTGCCACTTGGTGCAGGCTAACTCTGAAAATATTTCTAATTTTTATTTTCTAACTGAAACTTACTGCTTTCCACACAACGCTCCAATCTGAAGGTATGAGCATACTTATATTTCTGAGTTGAGTCATATATATGTTTTACTGCAAACCATGCTATCTCACTTCCTTTTTTGTTGAAATTCCACAATACTTATTCTACACTTCCCTTTGTGCAATTGTTCCATGTAGATTTTGGTAAAGAGATATATTATGGATGCATAAATTCATCATTCTGGAATTTATTTCATTGGTTGATGTCAGATCACTAAAACTGAATAACATTCTAGAAATTACAAACTTTTTTACGGGACAAAATTTATGAACACTATAGTGTCTTCAGATAAGGATTTAAATTTGCCGATCATTAGCGTGTTACATTTGCCCATTTTATTTGCTGACTAAAGAGTGCCCCACGTCACAAGCTTACTCGAAATATCAGAAAGATACGAGTGTGTAAGGACTATCTAGATACACACAAGAGATCCCAAAGAAATCAATGAAGGTCTATTGATTGATCTAATTTTCCCTAATAGATTGTGTTTGCGGAAAATTATCAACTCTGAACCATTAGAGAAGGCAATGCTATTATCAACTCAATGCAACTCATGTGCTTCGTTTTCCTTTTTAGGATCACATTTGCCAAGGTCTTATTATCGTGTATTGCTGAAGATGTCCAATGAAATTACTTTGTAGAAGTGTAGAAGTTTGCTTAAAGGAATGCCATCCGTAATCTTCTTTGTTGTTCATCATATCTTATATTAATTAATGCTAATTCAAGATGAATGGTTCTTCTTTGGATAACAGAAGTATCTTGATATTTACCTATCGCTTTTGTCTTCATTTTTCAGTTTCCTTTCGGCGATATTTATGTGTTAATATTCGGCATTACTTCAACATGTATGCATATCGCTGCTGACTCTCCTCAATGCTGTCTACTATGAGGAAAATAAAGGAAGGTGAACATATCTTTACTGCCACACCTATATACATGATATCCAATTATATTTCTTATATCCCTATTTCTCTAACTGATGCCATTTTCGTTAAATGCAATGCACTAATAAGTTGATTAGTTTGTTAATGTTTCTGTAGAGTTGTGTTATGTAATCCACAATATTAGTCACAAGAGGGAGCTTCCAGATAAAACATGTAACAACATAGAAGTTTACAAGGTGAAGCCCTCATGATTCTATGAGACTGATGGCATTTGCATGACATTTGCTTACCTCCTGCTGTGGGATGGATCAAAGTAGATGTACACATGTGTTCAAGACTCAGGCCTACAGTTTTGTGATGATGTTATAGTTGTAGCTTGAAAGATTTCTTCCATTGCAAAAGCTGAGATATTAGCCTATATTGGAGCTTTAAAACAGTTGGTTCCACGTGCAAATGACCATATATATAAACCTCTATTTTGATTGTGGTTGTTGTCCAAACTTTGAATGATGTAAATTGGTGGGTCGACCTTATTTACCTATATATGTACCACCATAGTCATGTATCACTCCTAAGTATCAATGTCAAATGAAAATAATTTATTCATTTGTTTGCTAAACTTTTTAAGAGAGTAAATTTACCGAGTAAAACACCAATTTTGAGCAATATTTTCCACAGCAACGCGCGGGGAATCATCTAGTATTAAAAAAAATCTGAAACCCCAGCCTGGCCAAGGCATGGCCCCAAACATGTCGTGTGCCGGGCATGGCCTGTTTAGTCGTGTCTCGGGGACAGGCCCATATGATGGGTCGAGCATGTGTGCTAACGGGCTGGCACCCTAGGTACGGCCCAGGTGGTTAGGTTCCTCGTTCTTGTAGAGTGGACCGTCTGATCGAAGTTAATCTAAAACACATGTTTTACATCTGGGTCCTTGATTATTTCATTTTTTCTCATATATGTGATGAACCCACGACTCAATTTAGGCTAGTTAATTCTTGTAGTTCATTTCAAACTAGGCCATGTATTTTTTTATGTACTCACTGTATGGACCACATTATTTCTTGTCGATTGCAGGGCAGGATCCCTACCTTGCAATATAAGAAGAAAATGCCTTGCTTCTAGGGAAAATACGATGTTAAATACAACAAATATAGTTATCTTGTGGAAGTTGAACACTATAAACCATTTGCATGGTAGTGGGTATTTCTCTTCATAATTATGATAAGTTCCATAAGGATGCTTATCAGTATTCTTTATAACATAAGAACCATCATAATCATCTTAAGTGGCAACTTTAAACTCATCATAATCAATTTAAACATTCTCCAAAATAGTGGAATCAACACTACTTAAAGTCATGACCTCTTTGAATCCACTTTCATCATTGTAATCATCATATCTAGTGGCATATTCTCATCATAGTACATTTCATCTCAAAAGTAGAGGGGCTAAAAAGATCATATTCATCAAACTCCGACAACCCCAAGTTGATAGTTTGCATACCATTAGCATGTTTGATATTCATAAAGTACATACTAATAACATTGCAATCATGATTAATTTTCAAAGAACTCACATCAATCATCTTTTAAAGTTCTTCCTTGAATACATCAAGTCCATGTTCAGATTTCATATTTTCAAGATAAACTTTACAATGATAACCAAGTGCACTCATCTTCATTTATTTGTTGTTTTATTTCATAAGACAAACTAGTAAATAAGAAACTAAAATATTCAATTGTAAGATCTAAAGAAGATAACTTTAAACACTCACCTCCCCGATAACGACACTATAAATAGCTTTATGTCTTCTACACACTCTATTTTAAAAGACTTTAGTAGGCCTCCAAGCACAAAGAATTGTAGGACATCAAAAAAATTCCCTCAAATGGATGATCTAAGGTTTATCAATCCGCGAGAGGTGTAGGTTGAAAGTAGTCCCTTTCAAACAACGCTACAACAAAATACAAGTAGTTTCTGGTGTCTCCAGCACACCTAACACAATTGTTAATCATATAGGTGCACTAGTTCGGTGAAGAGATTGATAATTTGGGTGATATTGATAGTTTGGATTAATTTTTTGTATTTTCGTAATAAATAAGGGCAACAAGGTAAAAAAATAGTAGAAGTGAGTAAAACGATGTCTCACTGCTTGGAAACAAGGCGCGGGGTTCATACTTTCACTAGTGTCAATTGTCAACATCATTAACATAGTTAAAACACATAATATGCCCTCAAAAGTGCGGTAAAGAATCACTCCAAATTTCTCTTTTTATCCGATCAAAGTAGGATGAGATAACGTTGGTGCGCTAACAGCAAACCACCTCAAAGTCGTCCGATCTTAATATGTTGAACCACCCCAATGACACCACAAGGACCCCCCCCCCACAAGAAATTACACTACGACAACGCCATATGATCTTTATCATTCTAATTTATTATGATAGAGTTATCCCAATGTTACTACATGTCTCCGCAAATTATACTAGATATGCATCATGTAATCTCAATGATACCCAAAATATTCAATCCAACATACAGAAACTTCATAGACGAGCCAGATTCAATTCACTACAAAGAGAATAGAGCGGTTTACATCACAAGATTCAACTCCATTAACAAAGCTAATCATGATCAAAATCATCATCGGAAATGAACATGAGAGAGAGAGAGAGATCACATAGCTACTAGTACATACCTTAGCCTCGTGTAACACCCCTGTATTATGAGCTACAGTAATCCTCTGTGATTAAGCTAATCATTTTGCAAAATAGTGCTTGATAATCTTTGTCATATCTCATTTCAAATTCCACTTTGAATTCAAATTCAAATTATAAGTGAAATATAGGAATTCACAAACATGGAAACTAAAATGTTCATCATGTGGCAAATAATACATAACTAATTATGGTGGTGAAACAACATTTTTAGAAAGTGCTTAAATGCCCTAAACTAATTTAAACAGTGACTAAAACAATTATTTAAATACTTTTTAATTTATAAAAATTCTAAACTAATTTACTTAAATGCTAAACTAATTGTGGTAGTGGCCTAATTTATTATACTAATTTAGGTGCAAGTTTTATATTTTATAAAACTATTATGGTTTTAAAAAGAAATGAAAATAGAAAAACAAAAAGGAAAACAAAGAAAAAGAAAAAGCAAAAGAGAAAGAAAAGCCCCCTGCCCCCTAGGCCTCGGCCCACTCGAGTCGGCCCACCTATCTCCCCCGGTCGCGTCCCTCCCCTGTTCCTCCAACCCGACGCACGCCTGAGCGGGGGTCGTCCCCGACCACCTCGCCGTCGAGGGCGAAAGGATAAGGGCGCCCCAGCCTCCTCGGTTCCCTCTGTTGGGGAACGTAGCATGCAATTTCAAAAAAATTCCTACGATCACGCAAAATCTATCTAGGAGATGCGTAGCAACGAGATGGGGAGAGTGTGTCCACTTACCCTCGTAGACCGAAAGCGGAAGCGTTAGTTAACGTGGTTGATGTAGTCGAACGTGAAAGTGCATTATATCGACTAGAGGGGGGGTTGAATAGGCAATTTTTATGAATTCTTCACTGAGGAATTTGCTGGTGAGGAAATTCCTTAGCGAAGGACTACTTGCAGCGGAATAAGTACTAAAAAGTAAACATAACAGAACACAAGCATAGTCATCATGATGAAATGAAGACAAGCACAGAGTACAGAAAGCGTAAACACAGGATAACACAGGATGAAGATGGGCAGACTGAAGAAATTGAACTGAGAAAATTGAAAAAGTCTTCAGTCAAAGTCTTCAAACATATATGAACAAGCACACAACAACTGAAATGAGGAAATGAAAGAGTTGAGGAAATAGAACCAGTAAGCTTGGTGAAGACAATGATTTGGTAGACCAGTTCCAACTGCTGTCTCAGTTGTACGTCTGGTTGGAGCGGCTAGGTATTTAAACCCGAGGACACACACTCCCGGACACACAGTCCTCACTGTATTCTCCTTGAGCTAAGGTCACACAGACCTCGCCCAATCACTCGTGGTAAGTCTTCAGGTGACTTCCAAACCTTCATAGACTCGGTCACTCGGCGATCCACAATTCATCTTGGATGCTCTAGACCATGACGCCTAACTGTCTGGAAGAAGCTCAGTCTTCAAAGGTAACAAGCATCGGATCCACGCAGGATCAATCTCTTCAGTGATGCTCAATCACTTTGGGTTTGAAGGTGTTTGGGTTTGGGTTTTCCTCACTTGATGATTTTCTCTCAAAGTCCTCAGAGGATGGGATGCTCTCAAATGACAAGTGTCAGTTTCTCTCGGAGCAGCCAACCAGCTAGTGGTTGTAGGGGGTGGCTATTTATAGCCTAGGGAGCAGCCTACATGATAAGACATAAATGCCCTTCAATGATATGACCGTTAGGTGGGTAGATATTTTGGGACAGCTGGCGCATAGCACAGCAACGGTTGGAATTTGGACTCTCAAATTCCTCAGGGCTATCATGTTCCTCACTGTGTAGGCAATCCGCACTGGCGAATTCCTAACTCCTCAGTCAGAACAAATTCCTCAGTGACCAGAAGAACTTCGTCTCTGTCACTGAAGAAATTGACTGAACTGTATGAGATTTCCAATGGCTTCACTCGAAGGGATTGGTAGGTGTAGGATTTTGAGTTGAGCATCACATGGAAATTTTTCCTTAGTATTTTCTCGACCCCCTTTAACAGTACGGTGTTTCCTATGACTCAAGAAAGAGAAAATGAAACTATGAAAACAAAAGTCTTCACGCTTCATGTTCCTCGAATGAATTCCAGGTCTTCAAGGTCACACCAATTTCTTCACTTTCAAAGTCTTCAGAAAGTCTTCAGAAATCCAAAGTCTTCAGTTGAAGAACTTCATTTTTAGGGGTCGACTTTGTCTGTAAATATCAAACTCCTCATAGACTTATAGACCTGTGTACACTCACAAACGCATCAGTCCCTTAACCTATAATTCTTCAATACACCAAAATTACTAAGGGGCACTAGATGCACCTACAATCTCCCCTTTTTGGTGATTGATGACAATATAGGTTAAGTTTTCAATGGGGATAAACATATGAAGTGTAAATACTGATATTGAGGAATTTGATTGCAAGATATAGAAGAACTCCCCTAGAAGATGTGCATAGTAGGAATTTTCTTTTGAAGCAATGCACACTTGAAGTGTATAATCATGGAGATCTCCCCCTATATCTTGTAATTCATACACGCATTTGACATATAATATGAAGAATTTGAAATGCATGATGAAATATGGTGACTGACGTAATTCAGCATGCGTGCATTGACATTAATGAGGAATAAGCATGCAGAAGAACTCAGCAAAAGTATCAGGCCACCATAGAGTTTAAGTTTACAACTTGATCCAGCAAAGTCATCAGAAGAACGAGAGTTGTAACTTAGCAAAAAAAATGCCCATATAAGATAGACCCGCTTGAAGACTAACTCAAATTTCTCCCCCTTTATCATCGAATGACCAAAAGGGTTGAAAATGAGGACTAACGCCCCTGAAGAATATTATGATGATGAAGGAGTGCCAGCATTGTTGGGGTCGTGTGTCGTTGTAGGGCCTGCCGTAGTGTCACTCAAGTCTTCATACTCATCCGTGTCGCGTGAGGAAGAATATGAGCTGGATAAAGGAACCTTGACCTTCTTGTATTTCTTCGGTGGAGGAGCAGACCAGTCAAAATCTTCCTTGAGACCCATTTTCTTCAGATCTTCTTCATCATATACATGTGACGGAATAGCCCAGGTGCGATCAAAGACTTCATGGAGGTAGTAATGGTTTTTCTTCACTGCATTATGTGTAGCAGTCATGTTGTGAAGAATAGAACCAAACTGACGCTTAACCCATTTGTGGTTTTGATCCACCTTCTGGTGAAGACTAAGAAGCAGCTCACGGTCAGTCATCACACGAGGAGCAGTGGCTTGAGGATTTGACTTGGGTGCATTGGCAGCAGAATCATGAGTGGCAGAGTCATATTGGTGGAATAAGATGCAGCTTTGTGAAACTGACCATCCAATGGACGAACGCCTTCATCAATAACAGTCAGTGCCTTGCCCTTCTCATCAGCTGAGGAATATATCTGCTTGAGGACTTCAATCGGGGGCAAGTAGCTGAGGTGATTCTGAAAATCAGCTTTGTAGTTGAGTGAAGACCTTATTCTGAGGAATCTCATAATCCAAGGAGCACAAGGCTTCAGCTCAAACGGAGAAAGTGCAACATTTGCCAGAGTCCTCATGAAGAAACCATGATAATTGACAGGGATGCCATGCATGATGTTGAATAGCAGATTCTTCATGATGCCAACAATTTCCTCATCAGATGAGTCGTGGCCTTTGATAGGACTCAAATTCTTCGTCAGAATGCGATAGACTGTTCTTGGTACATACATCAATTCTTTCACGAGGAATTTGGTCCTTCGGGCTTGACCGGGCTTCAGAGGCTTCATTAGCACTTGCATGTAATGAGCAATGAGTTTAGGTTCTTGATACAGACAACGAGCACCTTCAGGGGGAGGACTGATTGGCAGGGCATGAAGTAATTCAGAGGTCGGTGCTTTGTAATGAGTATTTTCGGTCATCCAGTCCAACACCCAAGTGTTGATATCGTCAGCATCACCTGTGACATGCAGCATTGCATAGAACTGAAGAATAAGCTCTTCATTCCAATCAACAATGTAAGAGCAAAAGTTGAGCAGTCCTGCATCATGAAGCACACCGAGGACTGGAGAGAAGCAAGGCATTGATTCCATATCCACGTGAGGAATATGCTCGTGGTCGAAGACTTTGTCTTTGTTGAATAGCAGTGAAGACTAGAAGTCTGCCTGGCTGGCAGTCCAGAAGCGCTTCCTTCTAAGACGAATAGAGTCATATGGGTTGAATTCAGTGAAGAAAACATGCTCTCCGAAGAAGTCAAGCCTTGAATTTCTGCTTCTTTGAGAAGGGATCCTTTGGCTTGGGCTGAGGAGTATCAGTCAATTGCATCACCACCTCAGGAATCGAATCTCAGGATCCATAGGCTGAGGAATTTCAGGCTCTTCTTTAGTTGCAGCCTGGGTCTTCAATTCTTCATTAACATGTTCATCAACACTAGTGGCTGGAATCTCTTCATGAACAGATGGAGTTCCACGAGGTTCTTCAGATCCCATTTGTACTTCAGTAGTGACAGGGGACTGAGGAATTTGTTGCAGAGGTGTGAACAGAGGGGAGTTGGGGTGCTGACTTTCCCAAAAGTCATCATTCAACACTAGTGTTGTACATCCAATGTCCACATCTTCATCTTCACTCATTTCTTCAACGTCGGCCTCTTCAGCAGTGAACTGAGGCATGGGCGATGAAACTATTGGAGTTGAAGGGATTTTATCCACTTCAATTTCTTCATCCAACTGCTCTGAAGAAGCAGCAGAAGGAATCTCTTCATCTGATTCACTTGGAATCACATAATCTTCAGCAAAAGGAACAGTGTCCTTTGATGGCATGGATGAGATAGGAACGACATCAATTGGGTTGTCAAATGAGCTAGTCAGTGGCTTCATCTTCTTCAAAGCTGAAGAATCTGATGAAATTGATGCCTTCCTTTCTTCACAGTTGCGCGCTCTGTAGCCTTGGTCTTCTTCACATCTGATGCAGATGGAAGGATTGGAGTTGGTGTAGGTGCACGAGGAGCAGAGGAATTTGGTTCATTTTCTTCAGGCACAACTGATGCAGTTTCCCTGACTTCTTCATTTTCTTCAGGCGCAACACTAGCAGATGCCCTGGCAATTTCTTCAGCGGCTGGAATGCAGTCATCAGCCCTGGTGCTTTCATTTTCTTCAGCAGCCTGATTGTCATCAACGGTGCTGGCATGTTCTTCAGTAGGCTGTGCAGATGCATCAGCCTAAGGATTTTCTTGTTGCGTTGGGGCTGCAACATTTGAAGTGAATTTATCAGTAATCTTCACAAATCTGACTTTGGATCCAAGCTAGTCAGCATAGTAGCAATCAAATCCATCACTCAGTTGCTTGATCTCAGCTTGTAAGGCAACGAGTTCTCCAGGGGAAAGCTTCAGAATGTTTTCCCTCAGAAAGCGCTCTTTCTTGTACTGCGTTTTCTTCACTCTTCTTCCTTCTTCATATTTCCATTTTTCTTCTTCAATGAAGGCAGTCAAAACATGACTTTGACCAGGAGTGAGGTTCATCTCCGGCAAAGGTGTGTTCGGGTCCTTGTGCCATAGATTGATGAAATCTAGGATCAACTTCGGATCCCGTAACATTAGCACATTGCTGCCTTTGGCTCTAGCAGCCTTGACATGCCTGTCTCTGATGATTTCGGCAAGTTCTTCATCACCAGCATCGTCATCATCAGATGGCACTTGAAAGGTGACCTGCTTCTTGTGAGGACTTGGTCGAGAGCCTCGTCCAGCAGTGGCCTTTTTCTTCAGCAGAGAGGGGCCAGTTGAGGAATTTGCTGCAGCTGAGGAACTCGCAGAAGCTCCTGAGGCAATTGAGATGCCTGTAGTCCTTTGGCACGTGGCGAGATGCACAGGTGCAGAGGATTTAGTTGGAGGAGCTGAGGACTTTGACGGAGGAGCTGAGGACTTTGAAGGAGGAGGGGCAGTTTGAGGAGTTGGCCGTGAGGGCTTTGAAGAATCTAGCCGTGAGGGCATTGCTGATGAATTTGGTCGCGAGGGCATTGAGGGTGAAGCACTTGGCTTGTGAGCAGGCTTCTTAGCCATGGCCTTCTTCGGCTTGCTTGCAGAGGCCTCAACAGCGGTAGCAGTAGCAGCAGAGTCTTCATTGAATTTCCTCACTGCTTCTTTTGCCTGTTTGGCCAGTTTGGCCTGGCGCTTTGTCCATTCATCAGGATAATCCTCACCACGCTTGAGGCTGCTGAGATCTGCCAATTGGCCAGGTGCCAACGGAGGTCTTGGGCATGGAGGGTTGAGAGCAAATTTCTTCATATACTTGGGAGTAACATATCTGTACTCCCTCCATTCCCGTGCCCATCTCCTCTCTATCCTTTGTATGCGCACCTTGCGCTGATTTTTGTCCTCCTTGCCAAATTTGGCCTCATCAGGAGTGCAATAATCCTTGTATATGTCATCAGGATCTCGAAAGCAGTATCAGGCCTCTTTCCACCCTTCTGTGGCTTCTTACCATCAGCCATTTTCTTCAGCTGAGGAATTTGAACAATGAAATTCCCTGAAGATGTATGCAACTTTTCTTCAAGGAACGCTGCAAATGAGTTAAGTTGATGAGAACCTAGTGATTCAGCAGCAGACATGAGTACCTATGAACAGCGTATAGTTGCGAGGAATTTGGAGAGGTCATATGCGTTCTGAGAAGGTTTTTCAAAAAGAATAAGTTTGAGGAATTTGACCAGATGAGTCTTGAAGAATTTCACTAAGCGATCTTTGTCTTAGGTTCCAGAGTTGTATAGATCGAAGATCCACACAATTGAGGAATCTTGAAGAAAAATTATTGCTTAGAGAAATGAATCAAGAGCAGATGACATGTGAGGTGTTCAGTGTGTGTGAAGATTTGAAGAATAAACACCTTTGAAGATTTTTAAGAAAACATTTGAATCAAGGAGGGCAGTAAAAGTAACTTTTAATTACCCTTTTTGAAGAACACAACGAACTGGGAAGTGTAGATGTGAAGTTCATCAGTTCAGATCTTCCACGCCCTAACTTGGCAGAGGAACACAGCTACGGCGGCGGCGGAGTGAAGAAATTCGCAGCCAGCGCGAGGACGACGGCTACAAGGTCGAGGCAATGAAGCTCTTCCTCACCGGCAATGATGAAGTAGTGGCGGTGCTAGGGTTTGAGAAGCTCGAGCGAGAGTGAGAACGAGCGGAGTAAAAACGAAGTGAGGAAGGGGAGAGGGTATTTATAGTCGGAGTAAAAAACTGTACGCCCGAGGAACTTGGACGAATGTTCCCCTGACCCTTCTCATTCGGTTGACATGTGTCACCCACGTACTGAGAGGTGGCGATCATGTGAGATCATGGGTGAATAGATAAGTATTATCGTGGGATGCGAAACGGTTTGAGCGGCAAAGCCAAAAATTTAGATAATATAAGTTAAAAGCTTCGTTCGCAAATTCTTCAGCTGACAAGGACATAGTGAAGATTTTGAACGAGTTTCAAATAGAATGCACATGAAGAATTTGTGAAAAGATAGGGTTGAGTTTAGCATAGAGGGGGAAGGGTCCGATCACATTCACTTAGCAGAAAAAGCAGCTTGAAGAAATAGCAATAAGTGAATGCTGTAGAGGACATAAACTAATTGGTGTAGTTGTCACAGGAACCGGTTCTTGTGATGAACTACTTTCCAATAAGGGAGTAGATACAGTTATCTCATCAAGTTCTACTTTCCTCCCACTCACTTGTTTCGAGAGAAACTCCTTCTCTAGAAAGGATCCAACTTTAGCAACGAAAATCTTGCCCTCAGATCTGTGATAGAAGGTGTACCCAATAGTCACCTTTGGGTATTCTATGAAGACGCACTTCTCCGATTTGGGTTTGAGCTTATCAGGATGAAACTTTTTCACATAAGCAACGTAGCCCCAAACTTTAAGAAACGACAACTTGGGTTTCTTGCTAAACCACAGTTCATATGGTGTCGTCTCAACGGATTTAGATGGTGCCCTTTTAACGTGAATGCAGCTGTCTCTAATGCATAACCCCAAAATGACAATGGTAAATCAATAAGAGACATCATAGATCGCACCATATCCAATAAAGTGCGGTTACGATGTTCGGACACACCATAACGTTGTGGTGTTACAGGTGGCGTGAACTGTGAAACTATTCCACATTGTTTTAATTGAAGACCAAACTCGTAACTCAAATATTCGTCTCCGCGATCAGATCGCAGAAACTTTATTTTCTTGTTACGATGATTTTTCTACTTCACTCTGAAATTCTTTGAACCTTTCAACTATTTCAGACTTATGTTTCATCAAGTAGATATACCCATATCTGCTCAAATCATCTTGTGAAGGTCAGAAAATAACGATACTTGCCACGAGCATTAACACTCATTGGATCGCATACATCGGTATGCATTATTTCCAATAAGTAAGTAGCTTGTTCCATTGTTCCGGAGAACGGAGTTTTAGTCATCTTGCCCAAAAGGCACGGTTCGCAAGCATCAAATGATTCATAACCAAGTGATTCCAAAAATCTATCTTTATGGAGTTTCTTCATGCGCTTTACACCGATATGACCCAAACGGCAGTGCCACAAATAAGTTGCACTATCATTATTAACTTTGCATCTTTTGGCATCAATATTATGAATATGTGTATCATTACGATCGAGATCCAACAAACTATTTTCATTGGGTGTATGACCATTGAAGGTTTTATTCATGTAAACAGAACAACAATTATTCTCTGATTTTAAATGAATAACCGTATTGCAATAAACATGATCAAATCATATTCATGCTCAACGCAAACACCAAATAACATTTATTTAGGTTTAACACTAATCCCGAAAGTATAGGGAGTGTGCGATGATGATCATATCAATCTTGGAACTACTTCCAACACTCATCGTCACTTCCCCTTCAACTAGTCTCTGTTTATTCTGTAACTCCTGTTTCGAGTTACTAATCTTAGCAACTGAACAAGTATCAAATACTCAGGGGCTACTATAAACACTAGCAAGGCACACATTAATAACCTGTATATCAAATATACCCTTGTTCACTTTGCCATCCTTCTTATCTACCAAATATTTAGGGCATCTCCGCTTCCAGTGACCATTTCCTTTGCAGTGTAAGCACTCAGTTTCAGGCTTTGGTCCAGCTTTGGGCTTCTTCGCGGGAGTGACAACTTGCTTGTCATTCTACTTGAAGTTCCCTTTCTTTCCCTTTGCCCTTTTCTTGAAACTAGTGGTCTTGTCAATCATCAACACTTGATGCTCTTTCTTGATTTCTACCTTCGTCGATTTCAATATCACGAAGAGCTCGGGAATCATTTTCGTCATCCCTTGCATACTATAGTTCATCACGAAGTTCTAGCAACTTGGTGATGGTGACTAGAGAATTTTGTCAATCACTATCTTATCTGGAAGATTAACTCCCACTTGATTCAAGTGATTGTAGTACCCAGACAATCTGAGCACATGCTCACTAGTTGAGCGATTCTCCTCCATCTTTTAGCTATAGAACTTGTTGGAGATTTCCTATCTCTCAACTCGGGTATTTTCTTGAAATATTAACTTCAATTCCTGGAACATCTCATATGGTCCATGAAGTTCAAAACGTCTTTGAAGTCCCGATTCTAAGTCGTTTAAGCATGGTGCACTAAACTATCAAGTAGTCATCAATTTGAGCTAGCCAAACGTTCATAACGTCTGCATCTGCTCCTGCAATAGGTTTGTCACCTAGCGGTGCATGAAGGACATAATTCTTCTGTGCAGCAATGAGGATAAACCTCAGATCACGGATCCAATCCGCATCATTGCTACTAACATCTTTCAACACAGTTTTCTCTAGGAACATATCAAAATAAACATATAAAAGCAACAACGCGAGCTATTGATTCTACAACATAATTTGCAAAATACTACTAGGACTAAGTTCATGATAAATTTAAGTTCAATTAATCATATTACTTAAGAACTCCCACTTAGATAGACATCTCTCTAGTCATCTAAGTGATCACGTGATCCAAATCAACTAAACCATAACCGATCATCACGTGAGATGGAGTAGTTTTCAATGGTGAACATCACTATGTTGATCATATCTACTATATGATTCACGCTCGACCTTTCGGTCTCCGTGCTCCGAGGCCATATCTGCATATGCTAGGCTCGTCAAGTTTAACCTGAGTATTCCACGTGTGCAAAACTGGCTTGCAACCGTTGTAGATGGACGTAGAGCTTATCACACCCGATCATCACGTGGTGTCTGGGCACGACGAACTTTGGCAATGGTGCATACTCAGGGAGAACACTTCTTGATAATTAGTGAGAGATCATCTTAAAATGCTACCGACAATCAAAGCAAGAATAAGATGTATAATAGATAAACATCATATGCAATCAAAATATGTGACATGATATGGCCATGATCATCTTGCGCCTTTGATCTCCATCTCCAAAGTACTGTCATGATCTCTATCGTCACCGGCACGACACCATGATCTTCATCATCTTGATCTATATCAATGTGTCATCACATGGTTGTCTCACCAACTATTGCTCTTGCAACTATTGCTATCGTATAGCGATAAAGTAAAGCAATTATTTGGCACTTGCATCTTATGCAACAAAGAGACATCCATAGGGCTTCTGCCAGTTGCCGATAACTTCAACAAAACATGACCATCTCATACAACAACTTATATCTTATCACGTCTTGACCATATCACATCACAACATGCCCTGCAAAAACAAGTTAGACGTCCTCTACTTTGTTGTTGCAAGTTTTACGTGGCTGCTACGGGCTTAGCAAGAACCGTTCTTACCTACGCATCAAAACCACAACGATAGTTTGTCAAGTTAGTGTTGTTTTAACCTTCGCAAGGACCGGGCGTAGCCACACTCGGTCCAACTAAAGTTGGAGAAACTGACACCCGCCAGCCACCTGTGTGCAAAGCACGTCGGTAGAACCAGTCTCGCGTAAGCGTACGCGTAATGTCGGTCCGGGCCGCTTCATCCAACAATACCGCCGAACCAAAGTATGACATGCTGGTAAGCAGTATGACTTGTATCGCCCACAACTCACTTGTGTTCTACTCGTGCATATAACATCAACGCATAAAACCTAGGCTCGGATGCCACTGTTGGGGAACGCAGTAATTTCAAAAATTTCCTACGCACACGCAAGATCATGGTGATGGCATAGCAACGAGAGGGGAGAGTATTGTCCATGTACCCTCGTAGACCGTAAGCGGAAGCGTTATGACAACGCGGTTGATGTAGTCGTACGTCTTCACGATCCGACCGATCCAAGTACCGAACGTACGGCACCTCCGAGTTCAGCACACGTTCAGCTCGATGACGATCCCTGGGCTCCGATCCAGCAAAGCGTCGGGGATGAGTTCCGTCAGCACGACGGCGTGGTGACGATGATGATGCTCTACCGGCGCAGGGCTTCGCCTAAACTCCGCGACGATATGACCGAGGTGGAATATGGTGGAGGGGGGCACCGCACACGGCTAAGGAACGATCCGTAGATCAACTTGTGTGTCATGGGGTGCCCCCTGCCCCCGTATATAAAGGAGCAAGGGGGAGGGGGCGGCCGACCTAGGAGGGGGCGCGCCATGGGGAGTCCTACTCCCACCGGGAGTAGGACTCCCTCCTTCCTTGTTGGAGTAGGAGAAGGGGGAAAGAGGGGGAGAGGAGGAAGGAAAAGGGGGCCGCACCCCTTGTCCAATTCGGACCAGAGGGGGGCTGCGCGCCTCCTTCCTTTCGGCCTCTCTCCTCTAATCCCGTATGGCCCAATAAGGCCCATATACTCCCCGGCGAATTCCCGTAACTCTCCGGTACTCCGAAAAATACCCGAATCACTCGGAACCTTTCCGAACTCCGAATATAGTCGTCCAATATATCGATCTTTACGTCTCGACCATTTCGAGACTCCTCGTCATGTCACCGATCTCATCCGGGACTCCGAGCTCCTTCGGTACATCAAAACTCATAAACTCATAATATAACTGTCATCGAAACCTTAAGCGTGCGGACCCTACGGGTTCGAGAACTATGTAGACATGACCTAGAACTATTCTTGGTCAATAACCAATAGCGGGACCTGGATGCCCATAGTGGCTCCTACATATTCTACGAAGATCTTTATCGGTCAAACCGCATAACAACATACGTTGTTCCCTTTGTCATCGGTATGTTACTTGCCCGAGATTCGATCGTCGGTATCCAATACCTAGTTTAATCTCGTTACCGGCAAGTCTCTTTACTCGTTACGTAATGCATCATCCCGTAACCAACTCATTGGTCACATTGCTTGCAAGCCTTATAGTGATGTGCATTACCGAGAGGGCCCAGAGATACCTCTCCGACAATCGGAGTGACAAAACCTAATCTCGAAATACGCCAACTCAACATGTACCTTCGGAGACACCTGTAGTACTCCTTTATAATCACCCAGTTACGTTGTGACGTTTGGTAGTACCCAAAGTGTTCCTCCGGTAAACGGGAGTTGCATAATCTCATAGTTACAGGAACATGTATAAGTCATGAAGAAAGCAATAGCAACATACTAAACGATCAAGTGCTAAGCTAACGGAATGGGTCAAGTCAATCACATCATTCTCCTAATGATGTGATCCCGTTAATAAAATGACAACTCTTTTGTCCATGGCTAGGAAACATAACCATCTTTGATAAACGAGCTAGTCAAGTAGAGGCATACTAGTGACACTATGTTTGTCTATGTATTCACACATGTATTATGTTTCCGGTTAATACAATTCTAGCATGAATAATAAACATTTATCATGATATGAGGAAATAAATAATAACTTTATTATTGCCTCTAGGGCATATTTCCTTCAGATGTGAACTAGATTATTGACTCTAGTGCAAGTGGGAGACTGTTGGAAATATGCCCTAGAGGCAATAATAAATTAGTTATCATTATTATTTTCCTTGTTCATGATAATCGTTTATTATCCATGCTATAATTGTATTGATAGGAAACTTAGATACATGTGTGGATACATAGACAACACCATGTCCCTAGTAAGCCTCTAGTTGACTAGCTCGTTGATCAATAGATGGTTACGGTTTCCTGACCATGGACATTGGATGTCGTTGATAACGGGATCACATCATTAGGAGAATGATGTGATGGACAAGACCCAATCCTAAGCCTAACACAAAGATCGTGTAGTTCGTATGCTAAAGCTTTTCTAATGTCAAGTATCATTTCCTTAGACCATGAGATTGTGCAACTCCGGGATACCGTAGGAATGGTTTGGGTGTACCAAACGTCACAACGTAACTGGGTGGCTATAAAGGTGCACTACGGGTATGTCCGAAAGTGTATGTTGGGTTGGCACGAATCGAGACTGAGATTTGTCACTCTGCGTGACGGAGAGGTATCTCTGGGCCCACTCGGTAGGACATCATCATAATGTGCACAATGTGACCAAGGGGTTGATCACGGGATGATGTGTTATGGAACGAGTAAAGAGACTTGCCGGTAACGAGATTGAACAAGGTATCGGGATACCGACAATGGAATCTCGGGCAAGTACTATACCGCTAGACAAAGGGAATTGAATACGGGATTGATTGAATCCTCGACATCGTGGTTCATCCGATGAGATCATTGTGGAACATGTGGGAGCCAACATGGGTATCCAAATCCCGCTGTTGGTTATTGACCGGAGAATTATCTTGCTCATGTCTACGTGTCTCCCAAACCCGTAGGGTCTACACACTTAAGGTTCGATGACGCTAGGGTTATAGGGAATAAAAGTACGTGGTTACCGAATGTTGTTCGGAGTCCCTGATGAGATCCCGGACGTCACGAGGAGTTCCGGAATGGTCTGGAGGTAAAGATTCATATATGGGAAGTCCTGTTTTGGTCACCAGAAAAGTTTCAGGTGCTATCGGTAACGTACCGGGACCACCGGGAGGGTCCCGGGGGGTCCACCAGGTGGGGCCACCGGCCCCAGAGGGCTGCATTGGCCAAGTGTGGGAGGGGACCAGCCCCAGGTGGGCTGGTGCGCCCCCCCACCAGGGCCCAAGGCGCCTAGGGTTTGGGGAGGGGGCGCCTCCACCTTGCTTGGGGGGCAAGTTTCCCCCTCTCCCCCCCTTGGCCGCACCCTAGATGGGTTTTGGGGCTGCCGCCACCCCTAGGGAGGGAACCCTAGATGGGGGCGCAGCCCCTCCCCTTCCCCTATATATACTTGAGGTATTGGGGGGCTGCAAAGACATGAGTTTTCCTCTCCTTGGCACAGCCCTACCTCTCTCCCTCCTCATCTCCCGCGGTGCTTGGCGAAGCCCTGTAGGATTGTCGCGCTCCTCCACCACCACCACGCCGTCGTGCTGCTGCTGGACGGAGTCTTCCCCAACCTCTCCCTCTCTCCTTGCTGGATCAAGGCATGGGAGACATCACCGGGCTGCATGTGTGTTGAACGCGGAGGTGCCGTCCGTTCGGCACTAGGATCATCGGTGATTTGGATCACGACGAGTACGACTCCATCAACCCCGTTCACTTGGACGCTTCCGCTTAGCGATCTACAAGGGTATGTAGATGCACTCCCCTTCCCTTTGTTGCTAGATTACTCCATAGATTGATCTTGGTGATGCGTAGAAAATTTTGAATTTCTGCTACGTTCCCCAACAAGGACATCGCCGGCTCCACCGAGGCCCCGCCGCACCGGCATAGAGGCGGAGGTCTTCGCCAATGCCCCGCCTTGCCAACAACAAGGCAGAGGACATCACGGGCTTCACCGAGGCCTCGCCCTGCCGGCAACGAGGGGGAGGATTTCCCCCTCTCTGCCGAGGTGCCGCCCCGCCAACAACGAGGCAGAGGACATCATTGGCTCCGTTGAGGCCATGCCTTGCTGCCAACGAGGTCATGCCACACAGAAAACAAGGAAGAGTAGAACACGGTAGGTCGCCGCCGCTCGGGTCCAAGTAAGGCCGCCACTGCTACCTTCCGATTGAAGCCAAGCTTGGTGGGTTGAACATTGATTGCCGATTAGCTTCTTGGCGGCGACGTGGATTCGGAGAGCTGTGTTGCAGAAGAAGCTTCTATTCGGCTCAACTAGACACGGGAAATGGGCGCCGGAGATCATAGATTACGTTAATTAATTATACCTCTAGTGCACCCCTTTTTAGTTGAAGAATGTATGGACTTTAATGAAATCCGACATGTTTATATGAAATCCGTCCATGTATGAACGAATTTAGTTTGATTAGTTCGAATTCTTGTATCACTGGCATTGGATGAACATGCAAAACAATACGTACTAGCATTATTCCCGCATGGTGATCACCTTGTTTGCAGCAGTTTCACACGTACTCCCTCCGATCCTTTTTAGTCTGCATATAAAGTTTGTCTGAAGTCAAATTATCTCTACTTTGACCAATCTTATAGAAAAAAGTATCAACATCGACAATGTAAAATCAACATTTTTAGATTCATTATGAAATGTACTTTTATAGTATATAGTATATTTGGTATTGTAGATGTTGAAATTTTCTATTATATATTTGGTCAAACTTTGCAAACTTTGACTTGAAAGAAATCAAATATGTGAAGTAAAAAAGGAACAGAGGGAGTACAAAAAGTTTGAGCAGCCTTTTAGCATGCCTGTACATTGCAATCAAACTCACAGGCTTGGCAATTCATAGATAACATTCAAAACAATCGATGATTATGCATCTCATCGATTCACATATAAGAGCCAATATTTACTTCACAACTAAAGAATAAAGAAAAATCGATCGATGCTGCTGACAGCAAAGGGTGTCCCATTCGAAAATATCAAACGCATGTCTTCTTACTAACATCAATGAGCAAAATTTGACAAGGTTGTCCCATTCCAAAATATCAAATGCGGTGTCTTTTTTCATACATCAATGAGCAAACTTTGACAAGGTTTTCCCATTCAAAATATCAAATGCCTACGATTATGGAATGGGTGGGGTTTGCAATCAGTTCGGACATTGACATGGCACCTTATGCTAAATAAAGCAATTGTTCTTTTTGTGCAGTTCCACCAAAATCAACCAAATTCAAGCGTAGCTTGTATGATTTCGCCTTTATATGTTGCAACGCCTTGAACATATCAGCACCTCCTTTCTTGTAGCTAATTTTGTGGCTGGAGGTGGAAATGAATGATTCGAGAATATTTGATGTATTGTGCATGATGAAGTATAATGGGCACGAACCATCAGAACATTTTGTGCAGTTCCCATTGAAATCAAGCTGAGCACCCCTGTTTGCATAAATACAAAAAAGTGATTAGTAAAGCAAACTGTATTATGAATTTATAGTTTACACAGGCACCTACATGGTCCATGCAGAGCACACATTTAAAAAAATGGAACTCACCAGAAAGAATCCTAGAACTACATTATACTTGCCCATCACAGCAAAAAAGACGGAAAGCTGTGATTCCTTCGGAGCTGAAGTTAGTTTGGTCTTGTGGGGAGTAATGTAACCATCCTTCAACCGCTCCTTCTGATGAGAAGATAGACTGGGCTTCTTCATCCTGGCATAATCGAAACTAGGCACTTCACATACTCCATATTCTTATTTAGAGGACGAGGATCCTGTTGTGCAAAGACAAGAGAACACTAAATTCTAGCATCCATGTTTGCTAAAAAAAAGGAAAGGAAATATTTAAAACAACCATTACATTAACTAAGGGAGCAACTGATTAAATGTATAGTCACAAAGAGATGCATCCTCATTGTCCTCATAGGAAATGACATGATACCAAATACAGTAGCTCAACTTGAACTGTATTATTACTTAATTTTATCAGTGGCTATAACGTGGCAAACTGGTGCATCAATTTATTAGCACCCTTAGATTAACATGCGAAACAATACCACTTTCTCATGGCAGTAGCTAAACAGTAGCACAACACCAATAGAGATGACAAAGCTCAATCATATGGATGAAATCCTTGGGACGGCACCAACCTTTATCAGGAAGCTTTTGTGTAGAGCATGCAGATGAAACACTTCTTCGGAACCATCCGTTATTGTCTATTGTGGTTGCCATGCTTACTAAAAACTCCTTGATTAGTTTAATGTTTCCAACATCTTCTTGTGCAGTTCCACTAACTTATATGTAAGATCCCTGTTTGCACAAGTAGAGATAATTACATATTACATTAAGAGTGGCATCAAATCACAGTGGCAAAACAATTGCTCGTTCTAGCCATAGCAATAAATTAAGATGCAAAACTATATCATTACTTGTGTCATCACAGTTCTAGTGCTTCATTACAGCACCAGGAGTTGATTTTTATTCTTCTTCTGCTTGTTCTTCCCCTTCATCATTTGGTTCAATAATCGTCAAGCTTCACCTTCAATGTAAGATTTGGCATGTCAATTATGGAGCACAAGTATAGCACTAAAAAACAACATTACTTTTATGATGACAGTAGCGAAATATAGGCCAATAGTTGCGAAATATCATTATCTTACCTCAATGGGATATTACGGTGCACATACAAATTGGAAGTCTGGTCTCCTTTTGTGCAGTATACTAAAATCAAACAACATTACCGTATAAGTAGCACAACATATGAAAGCACACTGCACAATCATGTGGAAGAAGGCCATTACTGTCCTCTCATGACGCGGAATTCAAACAACTCACAAGAAGAAGATCTGAAACAAATTTGCCAACACAGATAGGAAGTCAGATCTCCTCTTGTGTAGTTCCACTAAGATCAAGCAATCAAGCAACGTTGTCGGTGTGACATTTTCGTTGAACTGCACAAAACACTCTTAAAGCAAGAGTATTTTTTGTAGTGCAACAAAAGGTCGCAATAACAAGGAGGTGAAGTAGATAACCCTATTTACACAGAGGTGCAAAGGAAAAAATTACTGGTCAATAATGGTGGATGACACAGAAGCCCACAAAAAGAAGCATCTTACTTATCTAAATGGGAAAGAAAGCAACACAGTAGCATTACTCAAACAGTGGCATTGATTCATATTAACAGAGAGATTATATTAACAATATAATTTGTTAAGAATGTAATTTGCTTTTAACTATGGCATTGCTTCAATTTTCTAGTGGCATTATTAGATTGACATCAGCTAAAGAGTTGTACGGGACAGTGGATGCACCCGCACCATGTGCATCTACCGATGTATAAAGGGGTGATGCATAGTCTGTTGCAACAAAGAACAAACAACCATGGAGAATATTTGTGTTGGTCCTAGTTTTGTTATCTTTAGACACCTTTCCCTATGTAAGGGCAGCAAATCTAGTCCTGCTCAAACTCTACAGCCTTGTCCCCCACCCAAAGAAAGATCGGTTCGTTACAGATGTGTGTACTACGTTTGTCATTGTTTTCCCTTTTTGACCAACGTAGGTGCTGCATAGCCAGTCTGTACTACTTTCCCCCTTCCTTTCCTCTTTGAACCACTTCCTAGGTTCATGCTATACAACTTTCTCCACTACTTTCCTGTTTGATCCAACACCTAGATTCGAGTGCAGAAGCGGAAAATAATCCACATGTAGCTAGAGCATTGCATGTGGATTACGTAAATTATACCTTAAGGTTCTTGGGGTGAGGCTCAGTGGGCGATCGGAGGCCGATCTGCCCACACTATGTACGACAACGAGGAAGAAGGGGTCGGAGGCCCTCCCGCGCCGCCGCCGGGTGAAAGAGAATAGCTGCACCGGTAGTGGATTCCCTCCCTCGCTGTCCGCGACAGCATTAAGCCTATTTCCCTTCCCCGACGGACGGGATGCTACCAGCTCTTTGACCAACAGTGAGGGTATAGAGAGAGAGAAAGAGGTCAACGCAGTCTTGTTTAGATCTGGAGAGGGTGAGAGAGTGTGAAGAGAGCAACTACAAGCGCTGAGGCTCCAACGTGTATATATATAATGGAGAGAGAGTGTGAAGAGAGCAAACCCTAGAAAACAAGCGCCGAGGCTGCATCATATATAGCTGGAGTGGTTTTCTTTTTCTTTCCATAAAAATAGTTTTAAAGTGTGCATGAAACGGAACTCTTTATGTAACGTAGTGAAGAAAAATACTAGGGAAATGCTAATACGTGAAGAAAATTTAACGCCCGAAGGAGTCAACTCGCAATTAAAGCTGCACGCTTCCCGGTTGCGCTTATTATCGTTCACGTGTGGTACACGAGCCTCCGAAGTGAACAACAACTGAACCACACATGGTCAAAATATTGGAAAGGTGGCTGCACCATCCTCCAATTTTAAATATTTTCAATAAATTCAATTTTACTTACTTTGTATGTACACTTTGCTCTCTTCCAATAATGAGCGGGCACTTGTATTTGGCCTAAGTCAGTGTGCCACCGTATCTCGTACTGCTACCTCCATCTAGGTTTTTACGCCACATCATATATTTTTTGTCAAAGTTTGACCAAAAAATTTAACTACTCCCCCCTTTCCGGTTAATAGGGCATAAATTTGAAATCTCATCAACCTAGGCAGATGATGAGTGGAGAAATGTACTTTGTCTCGTAGTTTACAAAAGTACTCAAACTTTATTCTGCATTAATTACAATATATTCATGGACGACAACTAAATGAGTAGGAATGGTTACATGCACTGGTTGGTTACTTTAGACGGGAAGTAGTGAACTGCTAATACATGCCAACAAAAAATAAATATTGTTGGCCTCTTTTTTATGTGTTGTAAATGCTATAGTGTGAGGCAGCGACTGTGTCTCCAACTGACGTGCGTGTACCCCTTCTCTTCTTGTAGATACTCCATTTATCTCACTTCCCGTGTCTTCCCACTCCCACGATATTCCTATTCTATGAACCACGTGTGTGTGCGCGAGTGTTTTTTTAACAGCAGGTGTGTATTAGAGAGAGCGACACATCGACCTACAGAGAGATGGTGTGTAGTACTACGTACTAACTATGAAGCCGCGACAGTTGGTGCATCCTCTCGTTTCCGGGCATCCGGTCGGGACAGCTGATATCCCCGCTCCTGACCACCGTGGCCCACCCAAGGCCCCTCCATTGCCCGTGCACGCTTCCCTCCAGAAACGGTCAGCGCCACTCCAGAGAATCGATGCCGCATTCATGCCCGGGCAGAGCGGACACAACCTCTCACTAGCGCATGCGCTGAAGGGGGAAGCGAATTCAACGTAGAGTGATGGTTGCTCCGTCCATCCAACTTACTGTCAGGTCTATGTGATTTGATGGTCCATTGGTCATTATTACTGAGGTGGTACGACCATGCTGAGTCTCACTTCTACTGTACACTTTACTTTGGTGCATGCCACATGCACCAGATGCTGGATGTCCCACGTTTTGGCGAAAGGAGGTAGAGCGTTCTCCACTCTTTACAATTTTCTCCACTCTTACAGTCAAGGAGTGCGAAATTAGTGAAAACATGGCAGCTCATGGAAAACACGAAAGCAGCGAAAAATGTATAATGCTATGAAGCTTTCAGCCTGGCATAACCGAAACTAGGCACTTCACGTACTCCATATTCTTATTTAGAGGACGAGGATCCTGTTGTGCAAAGACAAGAGAACACTAAATTCTAGCATCCATGTTTGCTCAAAAAAAGGAAAGGAAATATTTAAAACAACCATTACATTAACTAAGGGAGCAACTGATGAAATGTATAGTCACAAAGAGATGCATCCTCATTGTCCTCATAGGAAAGGACATGATACCAAATACAGCAGCTCAACTTGAACTGTATTATTACTTAATTTTATCAGCGGCTATAACGGTGGCAAACTGGTGCATCAATTTATTAGCACCCTTAGATTAACATGCGAAACAATACCACTTTCTCATGGCAGTAGCTAAATAGTAGCACAACACCAATAGAGATGACAAAGCTCAATCATATGGCTGAAATCCTTGGGATGGTACCAACCTTTGTCAGGAGGCTTTTGTGTAGAGCATGCAAATGAAGCACTTCTCCGGAACCATCCGTTATTGTCTACTGTGGTTGCCATGCTTACTATAAACCCCTTGATTAGTTTAATGTTTCCAACATCTTCTTGTGCAGTTCCACTAACTTATATGTAAGATCCCTATTTGCACAAGTAGAGATAATTACATATTACATTAAGAGTGGCATCAAATCACAGTGGCAAAACAATTGCTCGTTCTAGCCATAGCAATAAATTAAGATGCAAAACTATATCATTACTTGTGTCATCATAGTTCTAGTGCTTCATTACAGCACCAGGAGTTCATTTTTGTTCTTCTTCTGCTTGTTCTTCCCCTTCATCATTTTGGTTCAATAATAGTCAAGCTTCACCTTCAATGTAAGATTTGGCATGTCAATTATGGAGCACAAGTATAGCACTAAAAAACAACATTACTTTTCTGATGACAGTAGCAAAATATAAGCCAACAATTGCGAAATATCGTTATCTTACCTCAATGGGATATTACGGTGCACATACAGATTGGAAGTCTGGTCTCCTTTTGTGCAGTATACTAAAATCAAAGAACATTACCGTATAAGTAGCACAACATATGAAAGCACACTGCACAATCATGTGGAAGAAGGCCATTACTGACCTCTCATGACGCGGAATTCAAACAACTCACAAGAAGAAGATCTGAAACAAATTTGCCAACACAGATAGGAAGTCAGATCTCCTCTTATGCAGTTCCACTAAGATCAAGCAATCAAGCAACGTTGTTGGTGTGACATTTTCGTTGAACTGCACAAAACACTAGCAAAAGTGTTTTTTGTAGTGCAACAGAAGGTCGCAACAACAACGATGTGAAGTAGATAACCCTGTTTACACAGAGGTGCAAAGGAAAAAATTACTGGTCAATAACGGTGGATGACACAGAAGCCCACAAAAAGAAGCATCTTACTTATCTAAATGGGAAAGAAAGCAACACAGTAGCATTACTCAAACAGTGGCATTGATTCATATTAACAGAGAGATTATATTAACAATAAAATTTGTTAAGCATGTAATTTTCTTTTAACTGTGGCATTGCTTCAATTTTCCAGTGGCATTATTAGATTAACATCAGCTAAAGAGTAGTACGGGACAATGGATGCACCAGCACCATGTGCATCTACTGATGTATAAAGGGGTGATGCACAGTCTGTTGCAACAAAGAACAAACAACCAAGGATAATATTTGTGTTGGTCCCAGTTTTGTTATCTTTAGACATCTTTCCCTATGTAAGGGCAGCAAATCTAGTCCTGCTCAAACTCTACAATGTTGTCCCCCACCCAAAGAAAGATTGGTTTGTTATAGGTGTGTGTACTGCGTTTGTCATTGTTTTCCCTTTTTCGACCAACGTAGGTGCTAGATAGCCAGTCTGTACTACTTTCCCCCTTCCTTTCCTCTTTGAACCACATCCTAGGTTCATGCTATACAACTTTCCCCACTACTTTCCTGTTTGATCCAACACCTAGATTCGAGTGTAGAAGTGGAAAAAACCCACATGCAGCTAGAGCATTGCATGTGGATTAAGTAAATTATACCTTAAGGTTCTTGGGGTGTGTCTCAGTGGGCGACCGGAGGCCGATCTTCCCACACTATGTACGACAGCGAGGAAGAAGGGGTCGGAGGCCCTCCCGCGCCGCCGCTGGGTGAAAGAGAATAGATGCACCGGTAGTGGATTCCCTCGCTCGCCGTCCGTGACAGTGTTAAGCCTCTTTCCCTTCCCCGACGGACGGGATTCTGCCGGCTCTTTGACCAACAGTGAGGGGAGAGAGAGAGAGAAAGAGGTCAACGCAGTCTTGTTTAGATCTGGAGAGGGTGAGAGAGTGTGAAGAGAGCAACTACAACGCTGAGGCTCCAGCATGTATATATATAGTGGAGAGAGAGTGTGAAGAGAGCAAACCCTAGAAATCAAGCGCCGAGGCTACATCATATATAGCTGGAGTGGTTTTCTTTTTCTTTCCATAAAAATAGTTTGAAAGTGTGCACGAAACGGAACTCTTTATTTAACGTAGTGAAGAAAAATACTAGGGAAATGCTAATACGTGAAGAAAATTTAACGCTCGAAGGAGTCAACTCGCAATTAACACTGCACGCTTCCCGGTCGCGCATATTATCGTTCATGTGTGGTACACGAGCCTCCGTAGTGAACAACAACTGAACCACACATGGTCAAAATATCGGAAAGGTGGCTGCACCATCCTCCACTTTTAAATATTTTCAAGAAATTCAATTTTACTTACTTTGTATGTACACTTTGCTCTCTTCTAATAATGAGCGGGCACTTGTATTTGGCCTAGGTCAGTGTGCCACCGTATCTCATACTACTACCTCCATCCAGGTTTTTATGCCACGTCATATATTTTTTGTCAAAGTTTGACCAAACAATTTAACTACCCCCTCCTTTCCTGTTAATAGGGCATAAATTTGAAATCTCATCAACCAAGGCAGATGACGAGTGGAGAAATGTACTTCGTCTCGTAGTTTACGGAAGTACTCAAACTTTATTTTGCATTAATTACAATATATTCATGGACGACTACTAAATGAGTTGGAATAGTTACATGCACTGGTTGGTTTCTTTAGATGGGAAGTAGTGAACTGCTAATACATGCCAACTAAAAATAAATATTGTTGCTTCTTTTTTATGTGTTCTAAATGCTATAGTGCGAGGCAGCGACTGTGTCTCCAACTGACGTGCGTGTACCCCTTCTCTTCTTGTACATACTCCATTTATCTCACTTCCTGTGGCTTCCCACTCCCACGATATTCCTATTCTATGATCCTGTGTGTGTGTGCGCGCGTGTTTTTTTAACAGCTCGTGTGTATTAGAGAGAGAGACACATCGACCTACAGAGAGATGGTGTGTAGTACTACGTACTAATTATGAAGCCACGAGAGTCGGTGCATCCTCTCGTTTCCAGGCGTCCAGACGGGACAGCTGACATCCCCGCTCCTGACCACCCTGGCCCACCCAAGGCCCCTCCATCGCCCGCGCGCGCTTCCCGCCAGAAACGGTTAGCGCCACTCCAGAGAATCGGTGCCGCATTCATGCCCGGGCAGAGCGGACGCAACCTCTCACTTGCGCATGCGTTGAAGGGGGAAGCAGATTCAATGTAGAGTGATGGTTGCTTCGTCCGTCCAAGTTACTGTCGGGTCTATGTGATTTGATGGCCCATTGGACATTATTACTGAGGTGGTACGACTGTGCTAAATCTCACTTCTACTGTACACTTTACTTTGGTGCATGACACATGCACCGGATGCTGGATATCCCATGTTTCGGTGAAAGGAGGTAGAGCGTCTCCACTCTTTACAATTTTCTCCACTCTTACAGTCTAGGAGTGCGAAATTAGCGAAAACACGGCAGCCCATGGAAAACACGAAAGCAGCGAACAATGTACAATGCTATGAAGCTTTCAGCTTCTGTTTCATGTATCTTGCATCCAAGGTTGCCCCGTTGCAACATTCCATCAAATACAAAGGAGAATACAGACTAACATATCATAGCCAATACAACCTCCGTTCCAAAATAAGTGTCTCAAGTTTATGCCAACTTTAGTACAAAGTTGTACTAAAGTTGTCACTTATTTTGGAACAGAGACATCTAAAGAAAAAATGATCCATGCAGTCCCTAGACCCTAAACCCTAAACCCTACCAGGCTTTAATTTGCTGGTGAGGTTGAACCTTCCGAAGGAATGAAGTTTTCAACCCTTTGACCATCACATCATTTTGTGCAGTTTCACTAAAATCGAGCTGAGCATCCCTATGGCAAAGAAATTGAAGTGTGATTAGAATAAGACTAGTGGGACTAGTTTTTATGAGACGTAAACTCATTACAAATATAGTACACGCTAGTAGAGGTACGTGCGGGGCAAAGAAATAGAGAAATATCCACATGGAGCGATGTGGGCAGCTGGGGTAGTGGTGCAAGCCGGCTGTAAAGGAAGTTGTACCTGAGGGATGTTGGGATGTAGCTATCTTAGAGGAGGGCGGCGGGAGGCGGCAACTTCCCATGTCGCGGCAGTGAGAAAGGGCCGAAGGCAACTGCACCAGCTTTGTGAGAAAGAGCGGCGGGGACCCTTGATCGGGACACGCCGATAGTGGGTTTTCATCGTCGGCGAGAGCGACCGCATCTACACAAAGCATCCGCCCCTTCCCCCGGCAGACGTGATCCTCCCGGATGTTAGAGATGTGGCCACATTTGTTTTGTGCGAGAGAGTGTGAAGAGACCAACCCTACCAAGAAATCATGTAGGCTCATGGCTATGTATATAGTGGAGCGGTTTCTTTTTCTCTCCATATGAACCTATTTATACTGCGTACGTGCCACTGAAGAAAAAAAACTTTATTTATAAATAACGCGACACCGTTTATGCGTGGTTCCCGACCCTCCATTAAGTGAGTAACTACTACTAGATGTGTCAAATTATCATGTGGGCTGCATCATCGTACAAAAATGAGCTCCACCGTGTCAGGGGTGTCGTTCGGGAAGATGCAAAGAGTGCTACTGGTACATGCGTGGGTGCGTGCACCTCTTCTCTTCGAGCATGGTTATTAAAAGTATAGCCAACTACTCTACCACGGTTATTATATGGGCAAAGGGTATATGCAGTAATAATGACTAATGATCCGTCAAATCACGAGGCCCACCTTTCTCTATGTTTAATCAAGGAAGCAGCCATCATTTCACTCCTCATTTAATATCCATCCGCTGCTACCTTCGCAAATAAATAAAAATCCACTGCTACCTCTGTAGCATGGTTAATAAGATAGCCATGTCAATCATGACGTAGAAGTATCATTCACTGATACAATAGGGCTGGCTCTAAGGTTGGTGATTTTTGTTACTTTGTCTCTTTCTCTTTTTGTCTCATTTACTCATTTTACATAGGAGCGTGTGAGAGAGATACGAACCTAGAGAGATGGAGTGTGCATTCGTGAGTATTTTTTTGTTATGGGGGGGTGATTTCGTGCATGTATTTGTGGGAATATGTGTCGATGATATCTCAAACAAAAATTTGACACATGCAATGTGTGTGAAATAGAGGCCTACCTATATCATATATAGAAGGGGCGATCCATGAGAAGAGAGGGAGGGGTCTAGATATCGATAGAGTCGAAGAGAGGATCAAGTGTGTGGGTGTGAGATCGATGAAGAGAGCCATTGAAATTGTGTGTGTGCATGTCAAAGATATAGGGCAACTGACCTACCGGAACGTCAGAGGGCAGATGGCAAGTTTGTGTGTGGCAGGGAGACATGACTAGAGCACTCGATGTATTAGTGTGGGGGGGGGGGAGGGGGGGAGGCAGAGACCTAACTATAGAGGTAGATAGACTCGTATATGTGTTGGGAAGGAGATACCTATAGCTATGTCTTGAGGGAGATTGGTCGACATCCATACATAAGTGAAGGTCGGGAAATAGGTTGGGACACACACACACATACACACACAGAGAGAGAGAGAGAGAGAGAGAGAGAGAGAGAGAGAGAGAGAGAGAGAGCCAGAGGGTGGTGGAGTTGCTTCTCGAAGATGGTGGGAGAGACCTTCTAGACAAACTGAGGGTACAACTACAATATCAAGAAGAGAGGGGGATGTGTTTCTGTGTGTGCATGTGCGTGATAGATGTGTCGGGAGGCATGCATGGATGATGAAGGGGACCATATGTATTGGGTAAGCAGACCTAACTACATCGGTAAATCAATTGCTGTGTGTCAGAGGAAGGGAGAGACATAACTAATGAGGTAGATCGATTGGCACGTGGGGAAAATGAGTTATAAATGACCTAGCTAGCTATATGTATAGTGGGAGATCGGTCGGTGTACACCCATTTGTTAGAGGCAAACAAGGCCCAGAGAGATGGATATAGAGAGAGGGGTGGACCTAGGAGGTGGTGCGAGAGGAAAACTACATGGGGGGAGGAGTGTGAGATTGTGAGATCGATGAAAAGAGGGGCAAGAGTTTACATGCGTGCGGGACTGTATGAGAGACATGAGGCATGGACAGAGAATGGAGGAGATGAAAAGTGTGTGTGTATGTGGTAGGCAGACATTGCTAGAGAGGTTTATCGATCGGTGTGTCTCAAAAAGGAGTTATGGAGACTGTGAGAGAACGACCTAAAGAAAATAATGAATGTGCACGATGGATAGAATGCCGAGGGAGGGAGAGGGGAGGAGGGCATGTGCATGCATGAGAGAAAGTTAGTGCAAGCTGATACGTCTCCGTCGTATCTATAATTTTTGATTGTTTCATGCCAATATTATAAAATTTTTACATACTTTTGGCAACTTCTTATATGATTTATTTGGACTAACTTACTTATCTAGTGCCTAGTGCCAGTTCCTGTTTGTTGCATGTTTTTGTATCGCAGAAAATCAATATCAAACAAAGTCCAAACATGATGCAACTCAACGGAGAATTATTTTGGAATATTTGTAAATTTTAGGAGTTGGAATCATAGCAAACGGAGGCCCACACAGACCACGATACACCAAGGCGCGCCCCAGGCCCCTGGCGCATGGTGGTGGGTGCCGCCCTCCTCGAACATCGGTTGGATCTCTACTTCGGGCGGAAGGAAGCTTATATTAGGAAAAAATCATGTAAAAAGATCAGCACAATCGGAGTTACGGATCTCCAGGAATATAACAAAACGATTTTCTGCCAGATCTGGAGAGCGTGAAACAGAAGAGAACAAAGAGGGAGATCCAACTTGGAGGGGCTCCTACCCCTACGCCGCCATGGAGACCATGGACCAGAGGGGGAACCCTCCTCCCATCTAGGGGGGAGGTCAAGGAAGAAGAAGAAGGAGGGGGGCTCTCCCCCTCTCTCCCGGTGGCGCCGGAGTGCCGCCCGGGCTAGGATCGTGACAGCGATCTACATCAACTACCTTGGTACCGTCAACACCAACTCTCTCCCCCTCTATGCAGAGGTGTAACACCTCTTCTCCCCGCTGTAATCTCTACTTAAACATGGTGCTTAACTCCATATATTATTTCCCAATGATCTTTGGTATCCTATGATGTTTGAGTAGATCCGTTTTGTCCTATGGGTTAATCATGATCTTGGTTGGTATGATTGTATATTTTATTTTGGTGCTGTCCTAGGGTGCCCTCCGTCTCGTGCAATGTTGCAATATGTTCATGGTTCACTTATGGTGGGTTGCGAGAGTGACAGAAGGTTAAACCCGAGTAAGTGGGGTATGGCGTATGGGAGTAAAGAGGACTTGATACTTAATGATATGGTTGGGTTTCATGACCTTAATGATCTTTAGTAGTTCTGGATGCTTGCTAGGGGTCGAATCATAAGTGCATATGATCCAAGTAGAGAAAGTATGTTAGCTCATGCCTCTCCCTCATATAAAATTGCAAGAATGATTACCGGTACTTGTTATCAATTGCCTAGGGACAAATGACTTTCTTGTTGACACAAGCTATCTACTTTTACTACCTTGCAATTTATTCGTAGTTTTATTCTCGCAAAGTACTCATAGTTTTATTCTTGCAAAATAGTTTCATACTTGTTCTAGGTAAAGCAAACGTCAAGTGTGCCTAGAGTTGTATATGTGGTCGATAGAACTTGAGGGAATATTTGTCCTGCCTTTAGCTCCTTGTTGGGTTCGACAATCTTATTTATCGAAGAAGGCTACAAACGATCCCCTATACTTGTGGGTTATCAAGACCTTTTTCCGGCGCCGTTGCTGGGGAGCAATAGCGTGGGGTGAATATTCTCGTGAGTGCTTGTTTGCTTTATCACTAAGTAGTTTTTATTTCCCGTTCTAAGTTGTTCTCTATCTTTATTATGGATATGGAACACGAAACACCAAAAAGATTAGTGGTACTTGCTACTCATGGAGATGGGGAACCTCCTAAAACCCTCGATGCTCGTTATGTGAAAAATATTATGCACTACTTTGTTAATCCTGAGAAAACCCCATTCAACTTGATAATGGGAGTAACGTTGGATCAACGTGAATACTTTAGCGATTGTCGCTTGACACGAAAAGGGAAACTTTTATGGGATCAAATTCATATGTTGCATTGGTATGGTCAGGAGCTATGCTTGAGATATGATTTTACTTGTTGCTCTAGGATGGATGCTCCACATCTTCCCTTTTCATGCAAATTAAATGATAATGAAACCTTAGCTTCTTATGCTAATGGTAGATATGATTATTATGATGTGGAATGAGTAGAAGAATTTGTTGCTTTTAAGGGTGCTTACACTACAAACAAAAAGACACATCCGTGACATTTTGGGCCGAACGAATTTTTTTCTGTCATACTTATGACACTTCTATGATGATAATTGTGACAAAACCCGGTATCATCATATATGTGGTGGGATCCTACTTCTATGACAAAAAATCATGACACAAAATGGGCTTTTCGTCCTGGGCAGGCCGGAGACGCAGCTGCATGAAATTCTTTGGGCCGTCCATGACGGAAAAAACCGTGGTAGAAGCGAGGGCGAGGAAAATTTCGGCAAGTTCCCAGTTACGGTGGGTGGTCGGGGGCCGAGCGATGCACGTTTCTCTCGTACACGTACGCACGTGCGTGCGAGGCGTTGGGCTCTAATTAAACCCGATTGAGGCGTCGCCTAACTGAACCCGAGCGATTGCACTGCAGGCTACGCGTTATTGAACCTGAGCGATCGATCGATGGCTGTTAACTGAACCCGATCGAGCGATTCCTTCGCTACTGCTGCTAACTGGAGCTGATCGATGCTGCCTCTGGATGAACAGTGATCGTTTGCTGGGGGTGGCGGGTGGGTTTGGATGAACAGTGAGTGTTGTGGGGGGAGGGGGGTTTGGATGAACAGTGAGCCGGGGGGGGGGGAGGGGATGAATAGGACCCCGTGGTGTTGCCTCTGGATGAATAGGACCCCGATCGATCAAGCCGGTTGGGGCTGGATGAACAGGACCCCGTGGAGGGTTGGATGAATAGGACAACCCTGTGGAGGGCTGGATGAACAGTAGACAGTGGAGGGGTGGATGAACAGTAGCCCGTGGAGGAGTGGTTGAACAGGAGCCCGTGGAGAGGGGTGGTTGAACAGTAGCCGGTGGAGTAGCGCGCGGTGGAGGCCGGATGAACATGAGCCCGTGGATGAACAGTCACAGGTGGAGTCTGGAGGAGGTCGACGGTGGAGATGACCAGTATCCCGTGGAGTCCCGTTTTGCGGTATGCCACACCCCTCCCGATGAACAGGGCCCCCGTTTCGACCGTAGCACTCCAACACAAGTCTGTTTCCTCCGTTTTGCGGTACGCCACACCCCTCCTGATCAACAGGACCCCGTTTCGACCGTAGGAGGTCCAACACAAGTCTGTTTCCTCCGTTTTGCGGTACGCCAGACCCCTCCCGATGAACAGGATCCTGTTTTGAACGTGGCCTGTCGAACACAAGGCCGTTTCCTCCGTTTTGCGGTACACGAGGCCTTGTTTCCATCGCCTGTTCCGTCAAAGCCCTCCCGATGAACACGACGACGCATTCTGTTCCGATCCAGCCGGTTGGCTCCCCATGAACACGATGATGATGCTGTTTCTCCGTTCCGACCCAGCCATGTACAGGAGCCCTGGCCATACGTATGCGCGAGTAGGCATTCGAGACCTCGCCCGTATGTACACACGTGGCCGTATTTACTTTCTTGCACCCTGGCCGTTGTACGTATGTGTACATGCTACGTGCGTGCCTCTACTACGACACATGCGTGCTTCTACTACGACACATGCACACCTCTACATCGACCAGTATGTACGTATACGTTCGCGACCAGAATGACAACGCTACATACGCTTCGACCAGGTGGTTCCCGACTGTCAGGCACTTCCTTGCATGCGAAGATGTAGCTGTGGATCCCAGCAGTCAGGGGGGCGAATCATTTTTTTTGCCCGGACGCACTTCCTTGCGTGCGAATATGTAGCTGGTGGGTCCCAGCAGTCAGGGGGCAAACTTTTTTTCGCAAAATACGGTGGCCCATCCAGTGGGTCCCTGCTGTTAGGTGAAGGAATAATTATTTTGCGCGTAATAGGGAGGCACTTCCTTGCGGTCGCCGTGGACCCTGTCAGTCTCTCCACGTACAGTACTCTTCCGATGGAAGTCGTTCCTTGACCACGTTGACCACGCCGCGTCGAGAGCACCAGGGAAGTGGATGACGGCGAGGCCTAGGAAGGGGACGACGCGGAGCTGGGGAAGACGCGACAGTGGAAGCCCATGCGAAGAGGAGTACGAGGGTTCACTGGTTCGGCTGCGGTGTGAGGCTGCCTTCCCCGCAGAATAATAAGGGGTGTGGGTGAGTAGAGGGATGGCCTGGCCATCGGTGGGAGTAGTAGGTGCGGTGAGGCCTCCGCGGCATGACAGCCGGCCATGGGAGGCAGGAGCACACGGCACCAGCGCTGGTTTGGGCAGCTGGAGCACGAAGACCAGAGGTTGAAGAAGCACTACGGCCGTTGGATGGACATCGTACGGTCACTGGAGCTAGAATCATTCATGTTGACTAAGTTGACAAAGCCCTCCGTCCCCTTCAACTTAGTTGGCCCACAAGTCATCCTCCCACTATAGTGGGTCCCAGCTAGCAGGGGGTATTCATTTTTTAGTGCGTAATAAGGAGGCACTTCCTTGCGTGCGAAGATATAGCTGGTGGGTCCGACCTGTCAGCGGGGGGAACATTTTTTTCGTGAAATACAGAGGCCCTTCCGGCGGGTCCCAGCTGTCAGGTGGAGGAATCATTATTTTGCGCGTAATAAGGAGGAATTTCCTTGTGTGCGGCCGTGGACCCAGCTGTCAGCCTCACCACATACAGTCCACATCCGATGGATGTCGTTCGTTGACCACGTTGACCAGGCCGCGCCGAGAGCACCATGGCAGCGGACAACGACGAGGCCTAGGAAGGGAATGACACAGAGTCGGGGAAGACTCAGCAATGGTTGCTCACGCGGTGGGGAGTACGAGGGTTTACTGGTTCGGCTGCCGTCGCCGGAAAATAACAGGAGGTGTGGGTGAGTAGAGGAATGGCCTGGCCAACAATGAAGCAGGGTGGGGCGGTGCGGCCTGTGCGGCAGCACAGCCGGCCACGGGAGGTGGGAGCAGGCAGTCCCACCGGCGCTGGTTTGGGCGGCTGGAGCAAGAAGATCAGATGTCGAAGAAGCAGCACGGCCGTTGGATTAACATCCAACGGCCACTACTGCTAAATCGTTTGTGGACTAAGTTGACAAAGCCTTTCGTACACGTCAACCTAGTAGACCCACAAGTCAGCCTCCAAATCTGTCCCAAACAGCATACATCCCGAAATTTCTAGCCAGAATCAAATTAATTTTAAATCTAAATATACCTTAATTTAAATTCAATGAAATTTTACCCGCACAAAAACAATGAAATTTAAAATATCAAAATCCGAAAGAAAAAAGTATTTTGGAACTAATTGCCTGTTTGTTGTATTTTTTCATTTTACAGCCCATTTATTATTACTTATAGCCCATTTCTTATTACTTATAGCCCATTTTCTGGGCAAAATGCATCCCTCCTCATCTTGAAAGATTTCCGGCTCAGCAGGACGTAGAAAAGCAAGTAGGCCTTCGTTTATTATTCTACAAAAAAACCCGGCTAGCCATTTTCAGAAAGGAAAAAAACAAACTGGGTTGGTCATGTGCTAAACATATGAAATAAAAGCCTGGGCTAGATGGGCCAGAGGTCCCGCACAACCCAGTTGATACCCTTCTCCGCCCCGAAAAAACAAAATTACTGCGCGCGCTGCTAGGTCCCTACTGTCATCCTCACCATGTATAGTCATCTCCTTATTCCTCTCGGTTGTTGACCATGTTGACAACACTGGAGGGTGGCGCCACGACGAGCGTACCAAGGCGGAGGACGATGGTGAGTCCTCGGACGGGAACGAACAGGAGCCGGGGAAGATGCGCAGAGTTTTAGGGTGCGATGTGGCCATGATGCGTGCGCGGCAGCACAGCCAGCCGTGGGAGGCGGGAGCAGGCGGTCCCGCCGGCATTGGTTTGGCTTTGGCGGCTCGAGGAAGAAGAGACTGAAGAAACACGACAGACGTTGAATGTCAATCCAACGGTCAAGGTTGGCACAACCGTTTGTTGACTAAGCCGACACCAAGTAGCATACTTTTTTATATATAGGAAGAAAAGAAAAACTGGGCTCGTTCACGTGATAACATTCCCGAAACTGCGACCGTTCGATCTTGTGTCGCAACTAAAACTGCAAGGAAAATGCATTCGTCTGCCGTCCTCCTCCCAGGGAACGTTCGCCACATAAGTGACTAGCACCCTTGGTTTCAACCGAGAGGTCTTGGGTTCGAGTCCCAGGAACTCTCAATTTTGTCCTCCTTCCTTCCTCGTAAAAAAAAGGAAAAGAAAATCAAAGACTTGAGAAGGCGTACAGAACAAGCTAGTGTACCAGTAAAGAGACGCTGCTGAGTTTTACAAAAAAGAGAGACGTGCTCCTGTAGCTGGTTCGAATCCAAACCTAGACTATGACTATATATGGTGCCATGCTACTCTGCAAGTAATGAAACTGACATATCCAACATTCGCTTCTCCTCTTCTCTACTTACTCTGCCTATCATCAAAAGCTCTGGCCGCAACAACCATGTCCGCTGGCTGCTCGTCCACCCGCTCTTCAGCAGGCAACAACTAGATATGCGCCAAGTCACCACCCGTACCATCACCTGTGGGTCTCATCACACCCCCGCCGGCATGCGCACCGCAGCCGATTGCTCATCGCAACCCACTGTAGTTGGTGTGGTGCCACTGCTGCAAATCACACAGAGTCATCCATCGCGTCTCAACCACAATCCTCAACCCTGGCCGAGTCTTCTACAAATGCCCGAATCATGGGGTAATAATATGTTTAAGTGTTGTTCTACTGCTTTCAGTTGCTGATTTTTTTAATAGTTTGGTTGATGATCTTCCAATTTGATTCGTGCAGAAAAGGGAAGATTCATGCGACTTGTATTTCTGGGAAGTTGCTGATGTGGGGGAATGCAACTACGCTGATTATTTGGTTAGCCAAGGAATCCCAATACCAGCAAGTTGAGGTGTTGGACAAGTAACTGAAGGAACGACAGAAGAGGAAGATGTAGAGCAGAAGGTTAAAGATGCAGTTCCTCTGATCATGGCCCAACAACACCTGCTGAACGGCCTTGACAACAATGAGGAGATGAAAGAGCTTGTGAAGATAATGGGCAAAATCGATGTGCTCTATAGGATGATTGTCTCTTTATTTGTAGTGTATGTAGCACTCGTGATATATTCAGTGGCTATGACATCAGCACTTTGCTGAAACTAGTAATGAATGTAACCTGTGTAGCAAGCTGGGCGTAGTGTTGTGAACATCTAATGATTTCTATTAACGGAAATCAGGGGGCATCCCCTTTTGCTCATAAATAAATAAATAGCAGAGGCCCTTTTGGTAATAAATAAATAAATTAGTAGAGGCCCTGTCGGGTCAGCTTTGTTCTCATTCGAAGACGTCGAGCAAATTGCAGTCCAACAACAAACTATGTCATCAAATTCAAGTTTCACAGCCAAATATGAGTACAATGAAACAACAATGTCATCATGTTTTAGTCGTCATAAAATCACCAAACCCAAATCAACATACATAACAAGTGATGTTCTCACAACAAAATACTAGACAACATGTCCATCAGGTTTTAGTTGTCATAGCAAACACAATTTCACATAGTAAATAAAAAAAACGTCTTCTGACAGGAAAATACGACAAAAGCAATGTAATCATCATCCGCTGCAGCAGCATCAACATCTTCTCCATGTGTATCAGTCTGATTCGTAATTCCCCACCGTGTCATCTTCTTCTTCGTCCTCAACGTCCTCGAACATTGGCTTCTTCTTGATCAACTCTTGTATGTCCACAACACAACAGGCGATCTTTTCGCCGGCGTCATTGACGTGATCGTTCTCAAAGATATTAGGAACATCTATGTTATCCTATACATCAGGAGCAGTGTAAGCATAATCTTGTTTGCAACTTCATTAAATGAATTCCTCTGCTCAAACCTTTGCAATACTCTCCAGTCATTGCTACGTGCAAATGTGTCTTCCAAGAAAAATATCTGTGTTGCTTGATTTACCAAAATAAAAGGCTTGTTGGTCTGGTACGCCACCTTGACATTGATGGATTTGAAATAATCACCAGCTCTGGGTTTTGGGATCCTGGAAAACAGGTTATACCAACGACAACACAACAGAACCACACACCGATGATCCTCGAAACTAGAGATATACTGCAACTGAATAATGTCTGTTATGTTAGCATACATTTCAGTTGTCTCTTTGTCATACGTATCCGTGCTCATGATGGCACTGTGTTGTGTCTTCCTGCCTTCGTCTCGTGCAAGGGTGTTGTAGCGCACATCTCCAACAACGCAAGATTCATAGTGTCTTACCCGAGTATCAGGACCCATTGCTAGTGAGTAAAGGGCATCATTAACTGCCTGCCCATCCTCCCGCATCTTCTTAACCTATGGTTAGAAAATAGACAAGCTGATCATCTTATGTACTCAATATATTAAAAAAACTGACAGTGCAATTCAAAAGCTTACATGGCTCTTGAACCATTTCGCAAATCCTGCCATAACCAGTTTGTCAATGTTTCTTGGATTTTGCGCTAGTAACTCCTTTTTGTAGGTGCTCCACAACATAGTGATCACATCAAACATCTAAACATATAAGAATGTGCTGCAAGTTTAGTAGATTATGATGTATAAGCTGCAGTACTTAACACTTACTTGATATAAGGTAGTATCTCAGGACAGTTATTCAACACATACCAAACCATTTTGTCCAAATCTTTAGGTTTGTCCTCTTGTTGACTCTTCCCTGTAACTCGAACAGAATAATCGAAAACATTGAGCCCGGGATTGTCTTCACCCACCTCTTTGCTAAGCTGATCAACCATTTCAATATATTTTGAGCAGAGTGTCAACGCTTCTGTAGCAATGTAGGCCTCTACAATGGAACCCTCGGGTCTAGCTCTGTTCCTAACATAGCCCTTGAAAATGCCTAGCCGCCTTTCAATAGGGTACATCCAGCCATACTGTACTTGACCTCTAAGTAGTGCCTCATCAGGTAGATGAACAACCAAATGAACCATCACATCAAAGAAGGCTGGAGGATATATCTTCTCAAGGTCGGATAGGATAGTTGGTATCTTATCTCTAAGACGCTCCAAAGCATCTATCCTGATATTTCTACTGCAGAGTTCCCTGAAGAATTGTCCCAACTCTGCAACTGCTCTGTATAAGTCAGGGCAGCCCAATCCTCTAAGGATAACAGGTAAAACCCTTTGAAGTAGGACGTGGCAGTCATGAGTTTACAACCCTTGTACCTTGTTTCCATCTGCACTGACTCTCCTTTCAGGGTTGGAAGCAAATCCATATGGGAATCTCACACGTGATAGGACCTCGCAGAATTCTTTTCTTTTTACCTTGTCCAAGATGTACACATCTGGTGCCATATCTCGTGGTTTACCTTCATCTCGCACCTGCAAATCCTGTCTGATACCCAGGTGTGTCAAATTAATCCTAGATTTTAAGGTATCTTTCGTCTTGCCTTCAACATTAAGAAGTGTGCCAATAATGCTGTCACATATATTTTTCTCGATGTGCATCACATCAAGATTATGCCGCAAATCCAAATCTTTCCAATACTCCAAGTCCCACAAAGTGGACCCGCGGGTAAACAATAATCTCTCTTCTGCCCTGCCATGCTTCCTTTTCCCGCTACCATCACCAGGATGGTTTCCTGGTGTAATATGCCTAACCTTCTCTAATTCCACTTGCAACCCATTGGCGGTGAGCCTATTTGGCGCATCATGGTTTTCATGCTTTGCATTAAACACATGTCTTCGGTATTTTCTAGGATGCGGCTTGTCCTTGGCAAGGAAACGATGGTGTCCAATGTAACAGATCTTGCTAAGTATTGCGTATGATAGTGGATTCGTGTCATAGCGAACACATGCGTTGTAACCATGTGTCGTTCGCCCTGACATAGTGCCCAAAGCCGGATAATCATGGATGCACCAAATTATAAAAGCACGTAGAAAGAAATCAGCTGGTGGGCTGCTATATAGGTCTCGACTGAGAACACCCCTCCATAACTGTTGAAGTTCCTCCACAAGAGGCTCCATGAACAAATCAAAATCCTTTCCAGGACTTTTTGGACTTGGGATGAGCAAGGCCATCATGTAGTTTGATTCTTTGGTGCAAACATTTGGAGGCATGTTGTAAGGGATAGAACGCACTGGCCACATGCTATATGTGGCGCTCTGGTGTCCAAATGGGTTAAATCCATCTGAAGCTAAGCCAAGTCTAATGTTTCTCGGGTTAGCAGCAATCTTTTTGTGTTTATGATTGAAGCTTTTCCACTCACTACCATGAGATGGATGGCTCATTACATTTTGATCTCTGTACTCCTGGTTCCTAGAATGCCACAGTACATCCTCTCTTGTTTAAGCATCATGAAACAACCTCTGCAATCTTGGTATAATTGGAAAATGTCTTAGAACATTATGAGGAATCCTCTTTACACCATCGCCTTCTTTCCATCTTGATGATTTGCATTTCGGGCATTCACTTAAGTTGGCATAATCCTTCCGAAATAGAATACAATTATTCTTACAAACATGGATCATATCCAATACCAACTGCACAAAGGAAATTCTTCATTTTACTATAGGTGTGTGGCAGCTCAGACGCATCTGGGAAAGATTTGCGGAAAGCAGCCAACATCGCATCGAATGATTTGTTGGCCATCCGCTCAGATGTCTTCACCTTAAGAAAGGTGACCATAGCTGAGAATACTGACAGCTTATTTCCTGGGGTGACAGCCACGTTTCATTGTTCCAACATGCGGGCCCATCGTTTTTCTTCTGCAGGTGAAAGTTCACGGAATGCACGAGCATTTCGTAGCATTGTTTCAATGTTGGTCAAACTCACTGGCTCCGCCACCACCACCACCTCCTCCTCTTCCACCTGAGCACCAGGCAGATCAAGATGGTGATCAGCTGCTTCCACATAGTCAATAACATTGACGTTCATAGTTTCACCATGATGAACCCACCTAGTATATGTGACCGACATCCCATACAAGTGTAGATGATTTTGCATAGTTGACTGGGGTCTTGTAACTGAATTCATACAACTGCTACACGAGCAGAGCACATCTGATTTCGGACCACCGTACTTAGCTCGGATAAAGTTCATGAAGTTTTCAACCCCCTCGACATATGCAGCGGAGAATCTTCGAGAAGAAGTTATCCAAGTCCTGTCCATCTGTTAGACATACAAATTATTTCTTATACTAGATATTACAGGAAAAACATATATGCTTTTTTATGAAGTCCAAAAAAGAATACCTAGGTCAATGTCTAAAGCTATGGCAAGATATTTGGACGAGTAGATCTAAGTAACGAAATATATGTAAAGCTAATTCAGCAAACATATTTGAGTGCTAAATTATGGCAGGCTGTTTCAGCAGTCAATAAGGCCGAGCACATAGCGATCAAACTATCGAAGGCCATCGCAGCAACAAAGATCGAGTATAAAACGATGTAGAGCTATTTCACCTAACAGATTGGCTACTAGACCATGACAATCTACGTCACAATAAATATATGTCAGGATATTTTAGCAACTAATCGACCTTGTCATGCCATCTCAGCTAAGCAGATTGAGTGCAGAACAGGGCAAGGAAGCTTCTTAAGCAGAGCATATTGACTGTAAACTACTTCGGCAAATAGTGAGATTAACAGCGTCTATCAGCTAACATTCAGCGCTAAACCGACATGCACGGGGCCTCAGTCTAGAATGCGTGTACTGTGGGAGAAGCTGATCGCCGTGCGTCTCCACACGAACATCGCCAGTGGTGGCGGCGCTGACCGCTGTGCGCCTCCACAAGAACATAGCCAGTGGTGGCGACGCGGGTAGAGGACGGCAGTCTAGAGAGCATACCGTGGGAGCGAGAGGATCGCCGTTCGTCCCCTTGACGAACTGCGGCGCCGACGTATCTGCGTGGCGGGGAGGGCAGCTTTGGCGGAGCGAATGGAGTGGAGGGGGACGGGGGGGGGGGGGGGAGGGGGGTTTGTGGAATATTATTGGTTAGTTGGCCAAAGGGCGGTTGAATCGGATTTGGGGGGAATTTTTGGGTGGGGGGGGGGGGGAGGATTTTCGCGCGGTGGGCGGGGGCAGTTTGGAGCATGGTCGGTTTCTCCAAGTGCAGTCTCACGTGTCAGTGAAGAGGCAAGCCGAAGCGCGTTCCATTTGCGTGAGCCGTGTGCAGGACCGAACGTGTGTGGGGTGCAATGCGACCGCGACAGGAGTGCTGTGAGTGTACCGCCTTTTTTCCTTTTAACCTAGGTGCTGCGCCCCCTAAAAAAACTTGTTGCTTCGCGCGATCCATCGATACTACTACTAGTAATCCAGTAATCCCAACTAAAACGGCGCGGCCGGGTCTTTTCCAGCACGATATGCTGGGAGGTTGGCTTAGTTGGGTTTTTTTAGGACGAGTAATGCTACACCTACGTAATCCTAGTTACGTAATTAACGTAATGTGAAACATGTGAGATGTTGATTGTAGATTGGGGGAGGGAGGGGCCCACCACCATGAAAATCAGGGGAGGAGAGAGAGAGAGGCAATTTACGTTAACCCTTTCGTAGGTTCCCGTAGATGTAGAAAGATGTGAAATGCGTGAATGTGTAGTGGACGTACTATTGGAGTGCCTAAGATAAATTTTGTATGTATAGACCCTATGTGTTTATTTTACTTCACATGTTAGCTTTATCTCAGTTCAATAAAAAGCAGAGTTGGTGATGATGGTGTGCCTGTCATCCTGCAATATAGGCCGTCCGATCTATATCTGACGGATATGAAGGAAACTATGACAATTTACCCACACTCCTCTCCACATTTGCAGATAAGGCTTTCCCTCATTCATCCTTTTCTCCCACAAGATCTTGATCTTCCATGCAACCCACGGGCATCTTGCTAGTACTTCTACAATATACTATATTATTGTGAAAGTTCATATACACCGGCCGAGATTAATGCAAACACGGCAAATTTTTCATTAAATTTCGAACGTTTATAGGACAGAAAAATAAAAGAAACCCGACCCTAAACCTATTCTACGGTGGCGACCGACGTCCTCCATCTGCGATCTCTATGTACGGGGGTGAAAGCACAAGTGCTCCCTGGGTGATTTTGGTAATTTATGTCAACATATCTCTTGTTGGACTAATACTTTTTCCTAGTATGTTTCAGATAAGTTCAACAATGGAGTGGCATGGACTAGAGGATGTGGAACCCCTTCAAGATGCTAAGGACAAAGGATTGGCTCAAGCTCCAAGCACAAGACTCTACATTTTCTATTTTAGTGATCCAAGATCACATTGAGTCTATAGGAAAAGCCAATACTATCAAGAGGGGATGAGGTGTTGCTTAATGGCTTGCTTGCTCAAAGTGTTTAGTGATATGCTCCAAAGCCCTCAACTACTTTCTCATATCCACATATGACCCAAACCAAAAGTCCAACTCGGTCCTACCGATTCTTTCTATCCGGCGCCACCGAGTTCAGATGTCATTGCCACTGCCACAAACCCTAGTCAAATCGGTCTCACCGATAGGGATCTTGGTCTCACCGAGATGGGATTGTAATCTCTCTGTATGTATCCATTACCAATATCGGTCACACCGAGTTTGTGTAATCGGTCCTACCGAGATTACAATGCAAACTCTCTGTTCCTCTTCGTAACATTTCGGTCCAACTGAGATGAGCGAATCGGTCCCACCGAGTTTGCCTGACCAACTCTCTGGTTAGCTTATTACCAAAATCGGTCCCATCGAGTTTGAGTAATCGGTCTCACCGAGATTACGTTATGCCCTAACCCTAACCATACCGGTCCCACCGAGTTGACATGTCGGTCCCACCGAAAACCCTAACAGTCACATTATTTGCTAAACCGGTCCGACTGAGTTTGATGATTCGGTCCCACCGAGATTGGTAAGTTGTGTGTAACGGTTAAATTTTGTGTGGAGGCTATATATACCCCTCCACCCACTCTTCACTCATGGAGAGAGCCATCAGAACATGCCTACACTTCCAACATACATTTTCTAACAGAGAACCACCTACACTTGTGTTGAGGTCAAGATATTCCATTCCTACCATATGAATCTTGATCTCTAGCCTTCGCCAAGTTGCTTTCCACTCAAATCTTATTTCCACCAAATCCAAACCCTGCGAGAGAGAGAGTTGAGTGTTGGAGAGACTATCATTCGAAGCACAACAGCAAGGAGTTCATCATCAACACACCATTTATTACTTCTTGGAGAGTGGTGTCTCCTAGATTGGCTAGGTGTCACTTGGGAGCCTCTGACAAGATTGTGGAGTTGAACCAAGGAGTTTGTAAGGGCAAGGAGATCGCCTACTTCGTGAAGATCTACCCTAGTGAGGCATGTACTTCGTGGGCGACGGCCATGGTGGGATAGACAAGGTTGCTTCTTCGTGGACTCTTCGTGGGTGGAGCCCTCCGTGGACTCGCGCAGCCATTACCCTTCGTGGGTTGAAGTCTCCATCAACGTGGATTTACGATAGCACCACCTATCGGAACCACGGCTCAAAAATCTCCGTGTCTTCAAATTGCGTTTGCACACTCCAATCCCATCCCTTTACATTCTTGCAGGTTGCATGCTTTATTTTCCGCTGGTCATATACTCTTTGCATGCTTGCTTGTTATGTATTGTGAATGTTAAACTTGTGCCGAAACTCCACTTCAACTTAAAGAAATTAAAAACTGCAACTTTTCTCACGAAGTGTCTAATCACCCCCCTCTAGACACCTCTTCCCAATCCTTTCAATTGGTATCAGATCTTTGGTCTCCATTGCTTTGGTTTAAACATCATTGGAGGAAGATGGATGAGTCTACTTTGGGGAGTCTTAGACATAGAGTGCCTATACTTGATGGAGAGTACTTTCATGAGTGGAAGAATGAAATGCTTGTGATTTGCAATGAACATCATTTGAACAAGTACATTGCTAGCCCTTGTGCACCTCATGTTGATCCCATGCATCCTGCCCTTGATGAGTCAATCGACATGATTCGCAATCTTAGAACTGTTAATCTTATCACTAGAGGCTTTCCTAGAAACTTGATTGGATGTTTGCCTACTCTTGAGTGTGCCTACACTATATGGAAATTTCTTGAGGAACGCTTTCCAAATTATTCTTGAAAAATCTAGATGAAATTCTCCATAATTCTATTGCCTTGAGTAAGATGAATTCCAATGATCCTATGTTTGGTGATTGTCTATTTGAGCTTACAAACCTTATGCGTGCCAAAGGAGACGTTGGAATTATTAGTGATATTATTTCCGAAGCTATTCAGGTTCATAAAGAAGATCATTGTCAAACTCACTCTAACGAATCACCCTCTCTAGGGATTGATCCACCACATGACGATGCTGAACATGGATACTATGATGAGGATGATGATAGTGAGTTTGATCTTGATGATGCAATGAGACACTTTGGTCTTATGGCAAATATTCGGGGATATATGGCAGGAGGAAAGGAATGGGTTCTTGACAGTGGATGTACCGATCACATGACCGGAGATAAAGATATGTTTTGTGAGCTTGCTGAAAACGATGGCCCTCGAAAGTATGTCACTTTTGGTGATAACTCAAAGGGTAAGGTGGTTGGCCTCGGTAAGGTGGCCATCTCACATGATAGCTCCATACAAAATGTCATACACGTTGAATCTCTTGGGTACAATTTACTTTCAGTATCTAGACTTGCTGATTTCGGTTTCAATGTCCTATTTACTGAATTAGATTGCCAAGTGTTTTGTAGAGATAATCATAAAATGATCTTTACCGGTATGCGTAGAGGTGATCTTTACATTGTTGATTTCACTGAAAAGGCTCAACCTAGAACTTGCTTAATTGCTAAATCCTCTAAAGGTTGGTTGTGGCATAGACGACTAGGTCATGTGGGCATGCGAAACCTTAACAAGCTTATTAAAGGAAATCATATCCTTGGAGTTAACAATGTCATATTTGATGAGGATAGACTTTGCAGTGCTTGTCAAGCAGGTAAACAGGTTGGAGGTAGGCATCCCGTGAAGAACATCATGACCACAAGGAGGCCACTCGAGCTACTTCACATGGATATTTTTGGTCCCAACGCCTACAAATGTCTTGGTGGAAATTCTTTTGGTCTAGTTATAGTTGATGATTTTTCAAGATTTACGTGGGTGTTCTTTCTCGATGATAAATCGCAGGTCCAAAAGATCTTCAAAAACTTCACTAGGAAGGCCCAAAATCAATTTGAAGTGAAGATCAAGAAGGTTCGCAGCGACAACGGAACAGAGTTCAAGAACGCAAAAGTGGACACCTTTCTTGACAAAGAAGGGATTTCACATGAGTTCTCGGCTACATACACACCTCAACAAAATAGAGTTGTTGAGAGGAAGAACCGGACACTCATCGAAATGGCGAGAACGATGCTTGATGAGTACAAGACGCCGAAGCACTTTTGGGCAGAAGCGGTTGAGACAGCTTGTCATGCAACAAGTTGCTTGTATCTTCACAAGCTACTTGGCAAGACGGCATACGAGCTCCTCACCGGTAACAAACTCCAAGTTGGATACTTTCGAGTATTCAGCTCAAAGTGCTACATTCTTGATAAGCATCGTCATTCTAAATTTGCTCCTAAGTCTCATGAAGGTTTCCTACTTGGTTATGGCTCAAACTCTCACACTTACCGTGTCTACAATAATTTCACCCGAAAGGTTGAAGAGACGGTAGATGTGAAGTTTGATGAATCTAACGACTCACAAGTGGAGCAATTGTCAATTGATGTAGGAGACAAAGACCCTTCGGAAGCAATCCAAGATTTGTCTATTGGCAAGATTCGTCCAACGGAGGTGAAGGAGAGTACCTCGTCCGTCCAAGTGGAAGCTTCCACCTCACGACAAGGTGAGCCAAGAGTTGATATCGAAGCATCCACAAGTGGGACACACCAAGATGAAGAAAACGAGGATGTACACCAAGATGAACGTCAACAACCTCCTCCACCACGACAAGAGATCGACAACGTCAACAATGAAGAAGGCCAAGAAGAAGAACAAGATGAAGAAGATTTTCCACCTAGATCCAAGCAGAAGCTTTCACGAGTTCGAGCAAGAGTTGCTAAAGACCATCCCATCAAACAAATCTACAATGATATCCAAACCGAGAGAATCACTCGCTCTAAAACTCATTTAGCTAACTTTTGTGAACACTATTCATTCATCTCTAGCATTGAACCTATGAAGGTTGAAGAAGCTTTGGAAGATCCAGATTAGATAAACGCCATGCATGAAGAGCTACACAACTTTGAGAGAAATCAAGTTTGGACATTGGTTGAGAAGCCCGACAACAACCACAACATCATCGGTACCAAATGGGTGTTTCGCAACAAGCAAGATGAAGATGGACAAGTACTTTGCAACAAAGCTCGTCTCGTCGCCCAAGGCTACACTCAAGTCGAAGGTATGGACTATGGTGAGACATATGCCCCCGTTGCTAGAGTCCATTCGCATCTTACTTGCCTATGCTAATCACCATGATATCACCTTGTACCAAATGGACATTAAAAGTGCTTTTCTAAATGGTGAAATAGAGGAGGAAGTTTATGTTAAGCAACCTCCCGGCTTTGTCAATCCTAAGAAACCTAATCATGTTTACAAACTTCACAAAGCTCTTTACAGTCTTAAACAAGCTCCTAGAGCGTGGTATAAATGCTTGACCAAGTTCCTTATTGAAAAAGGCTTTGAAATTGGAAAAATTGATTCTACTCTTTTTACTAAAAGGGTTAATGGAGAACTATTTGTGTGCCAAATCTATGTTGATGATATTATATTTGGTTCGACTAACCCTCACTTTAGTGAGAAGTTTGGAAAGCTAATGTCGGAGAAGTTTGAGATGTCGTTGATGAGTGAACTCAAATTCTTTCTCGGTTTGCAAATGAAGCAAACTAAGGAAGGTACCTTTGTCTCTCAAATGAAGTACACCAAGGACTTATTCAAGAAGTTCAATATGCAAAAATGCAAAGGTATGACTACACCCATGCCTACTAGTGGACATCTTGACTTGACCAAAGATGGTGAACCGGTTGATCAAAAGGTTTGTTGCTCTATGATTGGTTCATTGTTATATCTATGTGCTTCACGTCCCGATATTATGCTAAGTGTGTGCATGTGTGCACAATATCAAGCTGCCCCTAAAGAATGTCATCTTAAGGCTATGAAAAGGATAGTGAGATACTTAATTCACACACCAAATTTTGGCATTTGGTATCCAAAGAGGGCCTCTTTCAATCTTGTTGGCTACCCCAACTCGGACTATGTCGGTGACAAGTTTGATAGAAAGTCCACTTCGGGTACTTGTCAATTTCTTGGTAGATCTCTTGTGTCTTGGTCTTCCAAGAAACAAAACTCAGTATCCTTATCCACCGCCGAAGCGGAATACATTGCCATTGGTTCATGTTGTGCTCAATTACTTTGGATGACCCAAACTCTTAAAGATTATGGGATATATGTGAAACATGTTCCATTGCTTTGTGACAATGAAAGTGCTATCAAGATTGCTCACAATCCCATGCAACACTCTCGAACTAAGAATATTGAAGTTCGTCATCATTTCATTCGAGATCATGTTGCCAAAGGGGACATTAATCTTAAACATGTTCGCACCGATAAGCAATTAGTAGATATTTTCACTAAACCACTTGATGAGAAAGTGTTTTGTAGGTTGATAGGTGAATTGAACATCATTGATTCTTCAAACTTGGAGTAGGAACTCCATTTGGATACATGCAAGACATGATCCTATGACTAATCCTTGATATCTATTATATAATTAAAACAAGAGTTAAACAAGCCATCACGTTAAAGCACATATGCTAATATTATTACCACCGTCCGGTTAGAATAATAACAGCTCAGATTTAAAAGTTTTTACGTAACATATTAATATATGTGTGCCAGCATATTGAACTGTTACGTCTATATATCCATCAAACATGTACTCCGTACAACCAACCGTCGTCTAAGCTCAAGAAAGAAAAAACGTGTGCATTAATTAGGAAATAAAGATCCATTATGTATCACGTGTCTACATCCAGCCAGGAAAGTAAAAGTCTACACCCTACCCTGCACGTCTTAACTCGGACACACCAAGAGGCCAAGAGATTAAGCGGCCCGTCGCCAATGCTTGAGAGCACATCTTAACTCGGACCCTCTCTCTCTGTCTCTCTTAAACAAAAAAAGATGTGGACTATGCCCTTTTTTGCCCAGATTACAGATTCTATCTTTAAAGTTTAAAGGTTATATGCTAGACCTGAAAAACATGCATAGACTCTGCATAAAAAAAGATACCTACACGGCTATATGTTCGAATATTTTTATGTTTCCAAATAATCCCTTCATTCTGTATTAGTTGTTGCTCAAACAGATGTATCAAGCACTAAAATACATCTAGATATATGTCTTTCAGCGATAACTAATAGAGACGAAGGGAATATAAAAGTTCGGCCCAAACATACAAAAGTATATGATATTTTTTGCAGGGACAAAAGTAGATGCTTTGCATGGAAAATAATAATATACTTTTGAATATATGTTTCTTACATCTAGAGACACGTTTCAGCGACAACTAATATGAAATGGAGGGAGTATAAAAGTTCGGCACAACCGGACAAAAGTATATGCTCTACATGGAAAATAATAATATACTTTTTAATATGTGTATCTTTTCACTAGAAACATACAGTTGTATTATGACTTGCAATGATAATGTGAGATCATACGTGCATATATAAATCAGATGTTACCGCAATAAAAATAGGCATCTTTGGAAACCAGTAATTAGAAAATGTAGCAATATGTACTGCACAGAATTGTTGCCACCGGCTGTGAATTCCAAAAGGATTTTACAACACACAAAGTTTGGAAGATATGACACTGAGGTAAACACGAGTATTTTAGAGCGCTGATGTGAACAATACATAGATACTGTGTGCATGTGCATTGCACATCTAAAAGGAAACATAAAATAAAATTTTGGTTCATGCGAGATTCCTATGGAATGGATGGAGAAGGAATATATTCCATTGGAATCTGGTAAGTGTAATTCAATCACCCAAAGGATTAGACGGATGACATTGTTTCTGCAAATTCAAAGTAAATCAAACTTCTATTTGTTACGTAAAGAGTACACTTTATGTTAGAAAATCCACAGTAGAAGATGAACTTTCAAAATCTACATCTATATTTTTCTAAGTATCTCAATAACAACATACACTACAAATAAAAATTAGCACTTGGATGGTTATGTAAGGTACATAAGTATCTCTACATACCAAAATAATTTCGAAGGAAATTAGGTGTTGTATATGCATAGAAAAGTTGATACATAAATCTGAAATTTGAAAAACTTGACAATATTAGGTAGAGACCTTGAATACCTTGATTAGTGATGATCATGGTGCAGCTGAGGTCATAAGATGAGTCAATACACGATGTCTAGGCAGTAGAGGATGATGCATATTGTAGCTATATTATGAGGTGGTAACGACCACTTAGATTTATATCACTAAGGTACTTGATTAGTAGTATCCTCACAAGGGTCATGAATACATACATAAGAATGGTCTGGAATTCAGGATGCATGCCTTGCCAATGCCAACGATAAAAGGATAAACCCTACAATTTGGAGTAAAATCCATAAACTCAAGATTATCACTTAATTAAATCTAATATTTGCAATGTTGATCAAAAATCTAAATGAAATATTATTACCATCATAAGAACTGACTACAGTAGTATTTTAAAACAATTCCAGGGAGGCACATCCATGGTTTCTCAGGTGAATTAGGGATGACCGAAATAGCATAAATGTTAGAAAGCAAGACGTAACTAAATGGCAGTAGAAACCTTACGTAACACTAGCCGCGCGAATGCGCGGGTCACTCTGCTAGTTTCTCTTATGATGACTATCTTATTTCTTGGATATATTTGCACCTTGCATGTTATCTAACCCGTGTAGGTACTTGGATGAATATAAATCTATGAGATTGCAACTCACTCACATGTTGAGCAATCTCTACATCACCAAGTCTCTACACAATGGTGGTTGAAGACAAGGAAGCACGAAACCATTCAAACATATCCTTTGACAAATTTATTATTGAGATTCATGATTGTCATTTTGGATACACAAGTGCTCTTCCTTGCAAAACTAACCCATGTAGGTACATGAACTCAAATTCCAAAGTGGTGCTCCCAACTCTTGATGAGCTACATCAACCTTGAGCAACCCACATAAGTTCAACTACATGATCACGATCAACACCACCACCCAAGGTATGTTCTTCCATCTTAGAGAAGCTTTACTCCAAGTCATGAGTCAAAGCAACTTGACAAGATGTGAATACATCAAGATGCTTAAACCAAAAATGGTAACCCCATTTTGAGCTTAAACGATGAGTATGACCCATGATCGAGTGATCTCACTTGACTCCTAAGTCAATATACTCTAACATAGGTGACTTTGTCGCTGACCAACTCTAGATGAAGTTTTCTTGTGTTCTTTTCTGTGCTCTTGCATTTGTCTCATGCATATTTGTTTCCCATTTAAAAAAACTTCATCTAGATTTCTTTTCTTTTCTATTTGTTCTGCATTCCCTGCTTCCAATTCCTTGCAAATCCTTGTGAGATCTTACTTGTCTAGTGAGATGAGGTGACAAGTGTTTTCTCTGTGATGAACTCGGTCACACCGGTTTTTCGTTTTCGGTTCAACCGAATCCTTTCAGTGCAACCGAAGCATACAAATCGTTGCCACCGATTTCACTACAGGAAAGACAGCTTGCCACTTGTTTCTGCATTTTTCTTGATCCAGCTCCACTCAATGAATCTTGTCCTCTACCAGCATCACATTCAACTTGCTGCTTTGTTTTGTGACTCAAGGACCAAACCTGTCGTGGATTTGTCACGGCAGATGTCCTAGTGAAAGGACTTAGTCGTGGAGCCATCGCTACGAGTTTACTTGAAGGGGTTAAAGCGGACACGAAGACACGAGGGTTTATACTAGTTCGGCCCCTTCGATGAAGGTAAAGGCCTACGTCTAGTTGTGATGGAATTGATGTGGTCTCGATGGCTAGGGAGCAAACAAGCTTCGCCTAGGCTCGAGTTGTTGTTGTCTGTCTTGAACCGCCGCCGGGTCGTCCCCTTATATACACGGGTGACGCCCGTCGGTCCATAGAGTCCCAACCGGTTCATACTCGTATTCCGGTTGGTATCTCTCTATTCCTAACTTACAATACAAGTCATACATCAGGCCGGTTCACGGCTACATGTTCTAAACTGACTACAGGCCTTGGGCCTTCATCTGCTTATACCACTAATGATGCTAACCCGGCCCAAGTAGGCCGGTTTACACCTAGTGGTAATATCCCCAACATTAGGCCCCAGATTGATTTGAACTGGTTCATGTCAATCCTTCACACAATCTTGCGTCTTGGATATCTTCTGGTAATTGGTAAACCGCCATGTCGTCATCATTTTTGGTTGCTGTAAACCGGCATGACGTCATCAGTTTTGGTTACTATAAACCGGCATGACGTCATCATGAAATTTATAACGCCCTCTTAATAACAGCTCCTGGATCCGCGCGCTTGACCTAGCTCGGTTGCCTTATAAATAAGACCGAAGGGTCATTTCTTTTCTTTCCCCTTCGTCCCTTCTTCTTCTTCTTCCTCACGCCGCCAGCTTTGGAGTTCCGCCACCGTCGTCGACCTCTGCCTCGTCTCGGGCCGCTGCATCAACCTAAACGTACCAGAGTATTGCGGCATCTCTCCGCACCTTCTCCGTTCCCGGTAAGCTTTCTCCTCTTAACCTAGATCTGTTCTTAGGGCTCCGTGTTCATGTTGTGTTCATCACGCGCTCATATCCGTTCTTTGATCTTGAATGAATCCGTGAACTCTTGCTGTGTTTAGTAGCGATCCCTAAGCATCCGCTTGCAACTTCTCATCTAAGCCCATAGATCTCCCGCACATATCCGCTCAATGGTTCACTTCTGTTTCTGCCTTACTCTTCGAGATATTTCCTGTTTTCGTGAGCTTGCCATAGATCCGCGGCTGTAACAAGATTTTGTGAAACTTGTTTCTGCATAGTTATCCATAGCTTCAATTGCTTCCGATGCTTAGGTCAGGCGGTTTAACTTTACCATAGAAAGAATTGCTAAACCGGTATATATCATTAGTCCCCTGGTTGAACCGCCAGAATCCATATGATGCCGTGTTGTAGAAAACCGGTTTATAGGTAATGCCTCCGGTTTATCGTAGTTAGATCAACACCTTCTTTTATCCAGCGTGTCCTTGAACCGGATCGCCTATTTCTTGTAGATCTCGCCATGGCCAAACAGGTGTATGAGTGCAACTGGGTTCCCTCTCGCGTCACAGAATCATAGTTGGACGATCTAGTCCTGATCGGCGCTTTGGATGGTAAAGATATGATCCACTGGAGGGTTCCTGGAGATGAATGTCCTCCCACGCCCCAGGAAGGAGAGGTCGTGGTCTTCGCAGATCACATGGCCCGGGGCTTCAAACCGCCCGGTTCTAAATTTTATCGGGATGTGTTAGCCAACTTTCAGCTCCGTCCACAGGATATTGGCCCCAACTCCGTCACCAATCTATGTCACTTTCAAGTACTTTCTGAGGCATACCTTCAAGAGGAACCTTCAGTCGAGCTGTTTAGAGATCTCTTTCATCTGAACCGCCGCACTGAATTCACCGACGGTCCTAATACCGAACTGGGCGGTATGGCCATTCAGAAGAGGAAGGAAATCACCTATCCCCACGTCAAACTCCATACTCACCCCAAGGAGTGGAATGCAACTTGGTTTTATTGCAAGGATACCTCCCCTGACAATGAAAATCCCTTGCCTGGCTTCCGTCCGGAACGGCTCAGCAACAATCACCCTTTTCCACAAAGGCTAAGCGCCAAGGAGAGAATTAAGTATGCTCCTCAGCTGTCCAAGCTCCGAGCCTTTATGGCCAACGGTTTAACAGGAATAGATCTTGCACGCTGCTGGATATCATGGAGCATACTGCCTCTGAGCCGACGCCCCGGTTTGATGTGCGAATACACTGGTAGTGTCGATGACCCACTCCGACATATCAAAATCCAAGTCTCCGACGACGAAGTCACAGAATCTGTAAAGAAGATGTTGAATGAACCGGAGCACCTCTGTGCTCAAACCGGTCTGCTTCCTTACTGCACCACCAACGAACCGCCAGCGATAAGATTTTAATTTCTCTATTATTGAACCTGTTACTGCTTTATCTGCCTGACCTTTAATTATTGCTTATCCAGAGTGATAATCCGTTTTGGAGCAAGAAGCTTTCACAAGACAAAACGGAGAAGGCAGGGCGGCCAACCCGGCCCAAGACCAAGGTTATCAAGAAACCAGCTCGTAAGAGAAAAACCACCGCTTCATCTAACCCAGCCATTGATGATGATGTGGGTAATCCGGATCTTGAGGTAGAACTTGATTCACTTGGCTTACTTTTTACCCGCCTTATTGATGATGATGCTTGTCAGGATGACGCTGAAGCCAGCAATGCGGGATTCCTTGAGGTAACTATTCTCTCTTCCGATTCAGAAATCTTGCCTTTGCCAAAATTTCGCCAGGCAAACCGGAAAGTTAAATTTTCTCATCCTCTTGCTTATTTGGATCCCCAATTTCTTATGAAGACCCAGCAACACGAAGCTCGCCGCACAACCCGGCACAGCGGCCAGGTAGTTACCTCTGCCGGTTTACCGAACAGTCCGGTTTGAAAACGCCGCTCCGAGGTCTTTGACCTTTTTATTGATTTAAATCCTAAAGCGGGTTTCTTCCGTCAACCTCTTAATCCATCCGACTCTGATTATCAGGTCACTTCTCATTCATCATCTGGTGAATCGTCGGCCACTCAGCTACCACCATTGAAAATAGTTGCTGGGTAAGTTAAACTGAACATATGCTTCCAGTATGCTGTGTAATGGCTTATGCCTTTCCTTGACTTTTTGTTTTTCTTTCAGGGCCAAACCGAAACCAAGCAAGAAGGCCCGCCTGGATAAAGTGGCTGAAGAAGATGTAGCCCCAGAACATGACCAAGCGCCGGATCGTGAAATGTTTACTCCTGAAGATATCCCCAATGATCCTCCTTTGCAAGACGACGTTATTCCCGAAGAAGGGCTTATTAATACTTCAGCCTCTGCTGATCCGCCTGCCAGCTCCGTCCGGATTGAGAAATCCCACACTCCTGCTGACAAACCGGCCGAGCCAACACAAACCGGCGAGTCCAAAGATGATGATGTTGTGATTACCGGTGTGGGCCGCTTTGAACCCGGGAATCCTGTCACCCTTACCAAGCATACCATCAAAGAGGATTTTTCCACTTTGAACAAAGGAAAATGGGATGTTGAACTAGAAACATATGCTGCTCTGAGTGCCCAAGATCTTCACTCTGGGTATTTAAACCGGCTTTACACTAGCCGTGACTGTGAAGCTGGCCTGGTCAAGATGATGAGGGATAAATTTGAGGTAACTTACTTCTTTTCTTGCTGCCGTTGCATCCATCCTTCTAGCCCCCAAGGGCCGGTTTGTAACCTTGGTCAAAACGGGACTTGATCCTGAACATTTTTGAAACCCATCGGTATAGCCCTCAAGGGCCGGTCTAACTTAGCATAAGTAAACCGGGGCTCCAATAGAAAACTGTCCTTAGAACATAACTTGATCAAATAGCCATTAGCCCCCAAGTGCCAAGTTGAATACTTGTATTGAGCTTGGGACTTTGCAATCTAGTAATATACAAAAATTGAAGGTGCATTAGCCCCCAAGTATCAGGCATATAACTTTGTTATGTGGTTGATACTTCAATTTCTTGGATCGCTTGTGTAAAGTTTAAACGCTGTCTGTATGCAGGCTGAGGTGAAAATCAAGGAGGACCGGATTGCCGATTTGCAGGAGGCCTTGAAAACCCAGCAGACTGAAACAGATAAGGCAAAGCAAGAATTAACCAGCGCCTTGAGCACTGCTGAACGGCTGAAAGAAGGCTTCAAAAAAGAGCGGGCTGACTGGGCCACTGAGAAGGCCGGTTTAACCAAAAGAGCAGAAAATGCTGAAGCTGCCCTTAAACCGGTGGTGGATGAACTGACGGCCGTACAGCGGCAAATACATTCCATGACTGCTGCGATCTTTGGTATGCTTCTTTTAACTTTTGTGATAATTTGAACCTGCTGTAGCGTAAATCCGGTTTGAAACCATTCCTATCCTGTTGTAGGCACATGCATTGGGCACTTAGGAAACGACATGTGGAAGAAACTGAAAGCTGCCTACACCTTGGTGGAACAATTGTATACCGGAGCCCAACGGATCATCACCACAGCCTCTCATAACAACCCGGCACCCTCTTTAATCCAGGACACTCTTAGCAGGTTGTCAATGCTTCTGGCCCGGATTGAGGAGCTGAAAAAATCCGCTGCCCGAACCGGAGCCATTAATGCCTTGATCCGGGCAAAGGCATGGGTGCCAGATTTTGATCCTGTGGAAGCAGCTCAAGGCTATCCCAGCCTGAAAGAAGATGGCTCTGAATTGAACGAAGAGGATTTAAGGGCAATAAACCGTGCCAGGCGCCCTCTGGCTTGTCAGCTAGCTGAAGAAGCAGATTTGACGCATTATCAAGCGCAATATAATGATCAAAACAAGCGAGTGCCCGCCCCAACTGTTGAAGCGGAGAATCTGATCCCTCCAATCCGTAAGCACACTTATGCTCCTGATATTGAACCGTCTTCCCTGATCCATGAAGAGACTGTCTTCCAAGCTTTAATGGGAATCGACTAGACCTCTGTTGATTTCCAGCCAATGGGTAGAGACGAGGAAGCTGAAGCGGCGGAGGATGAGGAGCAGGCTTGAACCGGAAGCCGGTTTGGAGAGCTGTTTGTGACATCTTCCGAAAAGAACAATGATCTTGTTTGGGCACCGTGCTGCCTTGTAATAGGATAGTTAATACTTCTGCCTGGAATATGCCTTCATGCATAAGTACTGAAGCTTTTGTTTGAAAAACTCCAATTCATATTTCCTGCAATCAGAAAAATTTGAACTTCGGTGGTAGTTATACCGCCAGCCGGTTTATGATCCTGATATGTGTATCAGTAATATAACAAATAGATGATACATAAATACCTGCCATGTTTGGGCATGAAGCTGGCTTAGCCAAGCCTGAAGCGGCGGTTTTTTATAAACCATTACCGTCAAAAAGGGGGGAGAAAATAGCTCCCGTATAAACCGTACTGAATCAATACGAGCCCCCTTGTTACTCCATGATGTTTAACAGGGAAAAGGTGAACCGGGCATACTCCTCCGGATTAAAGGGGGATCAAAACCATCGGCTGAACCGGAAAAATATGTTTGTTGATATAAAAGAAATCCAACAAAAGCAAAGAACAAACAAACCATGAAAATAACATGGAAGCAAAAGGCAATAATAAAAACCATTTGCAAAAATATGCTATACTGAGCTGATCAGATGGTATTACCATGGTCGAACAGGACCAAGGCCCCCAATAGGAGTGACAATGATTCAAGTCAGCCAGGTCCCCAAATGATTCGTGGCATATATGCCAGATCAAGAGGCATGGCAATGGTTCGGGTTCGACCATGCCCCCAAGTGATTTTGTGGCCTTAGGCCGACCAAGAGGCGTGACTGGTTCAGACTTGACCATGTCCCCAAATGATCTGGTGGCTGTCGCCTATCAAAGGGTGTCGCGTTGGTTCGGACACGACCAAGGCCCCCAGTGATATATAAAAAGCAAATGTCAAGGGGTAAACCGGGGGCCGCTTTAAGCAGAGCCACTCCGTGTAACCACGCATGATAAGAAAGACAGAGACCCCGCTTTAGCTGAGGCTCCGGTTTGATATATCAAAGATAATATATACATTGTCATGATATGTACATAGATAGAGCCGATGGCTCAAGTATAGTAAGGCCGAAGATGAGCTATGTTCCATGGCCTGTTGGTCTCCTCCTCTGATGTACGTGAGTCTTGATGCTCTCGAATATCAATCAGATAGTACGACCCGTTGTGCAGATTCTTGCTGACCACGAAAGGTCCTTCCCAAGGTGGGGATAACTTGTGCATATCTGTCTGGTCTTGGATTAGTCGTAGCACCAAATCTCCTTCTTGAAAAGTTCTGGTTCTAACCCGGCGACTGTGATAGCGACGAAGATCTTGTTGGTAAATCGCCGAACGGGCAGCCGCTAGATTACGCGCCTCGTCCAATAGGTCCAAAGCGTCTTGCCGTGCTGTCTCATTGCCCGCTTCAACATAAGCTGCCACACGAGGCGAATCGTGCCGGATATCACTAGGGAGAACTGTCTCTGCTCCATAGACCATAAAAATGGTGTGTAGCCTGTGGACCGGTTTGGCGTAGTATTGATACTCCAGAGCACAGATGGTAGCTCTTCAACCCAACATCCTGGTGTCCTTTGCAATGGGACCATAAGCCGGGGTTTGATGCCTCGCAAGATCTCTTGATTAGCTCGTTCTGCCTGTCCATTGGACTGGGGGTGCGCTACTGATGACACGTCAAGTCGGATGTGCTCACGTTCACAGAACTCCTTCATAGCCCCCCTTGGATAAATTGGTACCATTGTCAGTAATGATATTGTGCGGAAAGCCAAATCGGAAAATCACCTTTTTGATGAACTGCACCGCTGTTGCTGCATCGCACTTGCTGACAGGCTCCGCTTCAACCCACTTGGTAAATTTATCAACTGCCACCAAAAGGTGGGTTTTCTTATCCTTGGATCTTTTAAAAGGTCCGACCATATCCAGCCCCCAAGTTGCAAACGGCCATGTTATTGGAATCATCCTCAATTCTTGAGCTGGCACATGCGCACGTATTGAAAATTTCTGACATCCATCGCACTGTTTAACCAAGTCCTCCGCATCAGCATGTGCTGTCAACCAGTAAAAACCGTGACGAAACGCCTTTGCCACCAGAGACTTTGAAACGGCGTGGTGTCCACAATCCCCTTCATGGATTTCTCTTAAGATTTCACAGCCTTCCTCAGGAGAAACACAACGTTGAAACGCCCCTGATACACTGCAACGATGCATTCACCATTGAGAATCGTCATGGACTTGGATCGCCGGACTATCTGCCTTGCTAGAATTTCATCGTCTGGCAACTCCCCCCGGGTCATGTATGCAATATAAGGAACCGTCCAATCCGGAATAGCATGTAATGCTGCCACCAATTGAGCCTCCGGGTCAGGAATAGCCAAATCCGCTTCACCTGGGAGCTGGACTGACGGATTGTGCAACACGTCCAAAAAGACATTAGGCGGGACCGGTTTGCGCTGAGAACCCAACCGGCTTAAAGCGTCCGCCGCTTCATTCTTCCGACGGTCCACATGATCCACTTGATAACCCTTGAAGCAACCTGCAATATTATCCACTTCCCGATGATATGCAGCCATGAGCGGGTCCTTAGAATCCCATGTGCCAGACACCTGTTGAGCCACAAGGTCCGAGTCACCGAAACACTTAACCCGGCTTAAGTTCATCTCTTTAGCCATCTGAAGACCATGGAGCAAGGCTTCGTACTCAGCTGCATTGTTAGTACAAGGGAACATTAGGCGGAGAACATAACAGAACTTATCACCTCGTGGGGAAGTTAATACGACTCCAGCCCCCGAGCCTTCCAATTGCCTGGATCCATCGAAATGAATAGTCCAATATGTGTGATCCGGCTTCTCCTCTAGCGCTTGTAACTCCGTCCAGTCATTGATGAAATCAACAAGTGCTTGAGACTTCACCGCCGTCCGAGGTACATATTTCAGTCCGTGTGGCCCAAGCTCTATAGCCCACTTGGCAATCCGGCCAGTTGCCTCCCGGTTCTGTATGATATCACCCAAGGGAGCTGAACTGACCACTGTGATGGGGTGCCCTTGAAAATACTGCTTCAACTTCCGGCTAGCCATGAAGACACCATAGACCAACTTCTGCCAATGCGGATACCTTTGTTTGGATTCAATAAGCACCTCACTGATATAATAAACCAGCCGCTGAACCGGATATTCCTTGCCTGCCTCCTTGCGTTCCACCACAACAGCCACGCTAACCGCCCGAGCATTAGCTGCTACGTATAATAATAGTGGCTCCTTGTCAACCGGAGCTGCAAGAACCGGCGGATTGGCTAACTGCCGCTTCAAGTCCTCGAATGCTTCGTCAGCAGCCGGACTCCAGACGAAATTGTCTGTCTTCCTCAGCATTTGGTACAAAGGGATGGCCTTTTCTCCGAGGCGGCTGATAAACCGGCTCAGTGCAGCAATTCGGCCTGCCAAACGCTGAACATCATTGATACACTTCGGTTTAGCTAGGGAGGTAATAGCCGTAATCTTCTCCGGGTTAGCCTCAATTCCTCTGTTAGACACCAGGAAACCCAGTAACTTGCCTGCCGGAACACCAAAGACACACTTGGCCGGATTAAGCATCACCTTGTAAACTCGCAAGTTGTCAAAGGTCTCCTTCAAATCATCCACCAGTGTCTCCTTCTGTCTTGACTTCACTACAATATCATCCACATAGGCGTGCACATTGCGGCCGATCTGTTTATGCAGGCAATTCTGTACACACCGTTGGTAGGTGGCTTGGGCACTTTTGAGCCCGAAGGGCATAGATACATAGCAGAAGGCTCCAAAGGGAGTAATAAATGCTGTTTTCTCCTGGTCCTTAACCGCCATCTTGATCTGGTGATATCCAGAGTATGCATCCAAAAAACTCAAACGCTCACAACCCGCCGTGGCATCAATGATCTGGTCAATGCGGGGGAGGGCAAAAGGATCTGCCGGACAGGCCTTGTTAAGATCTGTGTAATCCACACACATACGCCAAGTGCCGTTTTTCTAAAGAACCAGCACCGGATTAGCAAGCCACTCTGGATGGAACACCTCAACAATAAAACCAGCTGCTAAAAGCCTGGCCATTTCCTCTCCAATGGCTTTGCGTCTTTCTTCGTTAAACCGGCAGAGGAACTGTTTCACCGGTTTGTACTTAGGATCCACATTAAGAGTGTGCTCAGCGAGTTCCCTCGGTACACCTGGCATGTCAGACGGTTTCCATGCAAAAATGTCCCGATTCTCATGGATGAACTCGATGAGCGCGCCTTCCTATTTGGGATCCAGGTTGGCACTGATAATGAACTGCTTGGACGAATCGCCGGGCACGAAGTCAACAAGCTTGGTCTCAGCTGCCGATTTGAACTTCAGATCTGAATCATGCTCTGTAGTTGGCTTCTTCAAAGGGGTCATATCCGCCGGATCAACATTGTCCTTATAATACTTCAACTCTTCCGTGGCACAGACCGACTCTGCATAAGCCGCATCACCTTCCTCACATTCCAAAGCGACCCTAAGGCTCCCATGAACCGTTATCGTCCCCTTGTAACCCGGCATCTTGAGCTGTAAGTAGACATAACAAGGCCGCGCCATAAACTTGGCATAAGCCGGCCGCCCGAACAAGGCGTGATACGGGCTCCGGATCTTCACCACCTCAAAGGTTAATTTTTCCAACCGAGAATCGTGCTCGTCCCCAAAAGCCACATCTAGGGCTATCTTACCAACAGGATATGCAGATTTGCCTGGCACTACACCATGGAACACCGTATTAGACGGTCTGAGATCCTTGTCTGTGAGACCCATGCGCCGGAATGTCTCATAGTATAGTATGTTAATACTGCTTCCTCCATCCATGAGTACCTTGGTGAACTTATAACCCCCCACTTGAGGGTCTACCACTAATGCTAGCTGGCCCAGATTGTCAACCCGGGGCGGGTGATCCTCTCTGCTCCACACGATAGGCTGCTCTGACCAGCGTAAGTAACATGGCAGGGCCGGTTCAACACAATTCACCGCTCGCTTGTGGAGTTTCCGGTCGCGCTTATCCAAGCTAGTTGTGAAAACATGGTATTGCCCATTGCTCAACTGCTTTGGCTGGTTCTGATAACCCGACTGCTGTTGCGGCTGCTGCTGCTGGCCGTTCTGATTATTCTGGTTGTTGTGACCGCCCTGATTGAAACCTGAACCGGAAGCTCCATTGTGACCCGGTCCGTGGAAACCGGATCCTGAACCGCCAACTGACCCATGGTCATACCGGAAGGCATTAGAGTTTTTAAACTCCTGCATAATATAACAATCCTTCCAAAGGTGGTTAGCCGGCGACTCCTTCGTCCCGTGCTTTGGGCAAGGCTGATTCAACAAATAATTCAAACGGCTTGCGTTAGGATTGGGAGCCCCATTACGATTTGCCACTTTACCTCTGCGCCACTGCCGCCTGTCCTGGGCATTAGTGTTGGCCACAAAATCCATGCTGCTATCCGCCTTGCGCTTGCCTCCGTTTCCATGACCCGCCGGTTTGTACTGCTGCTGTTTTGAGTTGCTATTCTTTCTTCCCTTCCCTGCTTCATCATCATCAGGCTCGGGATCCTTGGTACTGTCCGAATCAGCATACTTCACTAAAGCGGCCATGAGGGTTCCCATGTCATTACAGAACCGCTTCATGCGTCCCAATTTCAATTTTAAAGGCTCAAACCGGCAGTTGCCTTCCAAAGTTAAGATTGCAGAGTCAGCATTAATCCTGTCAGACGAGTGCAAAATTTCCGAAACGCGGTGCACCCAACGGGTCGTTGATTCTCCTTCCTCCTGGACACAAGCCGCCAGGTCTACTATGGACTTGGGCTACTTACATGTATCCTTAAAATTCTGTATAAACCGGGCCCGCAACTGGGCCCATGAGCTGATAGAATTGGGTGGTAGGTTCTTCAACCAAGTACGAGCCGTGCCCTCAAGCATCATGGTGAAGTATTTTGCACACGCGGCCTCATCCACGTCTAGCATCTCCATGGCCATCTCATAACTCTCTACCCACGCTTCAGGGGTTAAATCAGCGGTGTAATTCGGCACCTTGCGTGGTCTTTGGGCAGGCGCACATTACGTAAAGCGGGGATTAAGCAAGGCACTCCCAAAGCGGATGTGACTCCTGGTCCGGCGAAGGTGGTAGAGCGAACCGGTGTAAGTTGACCCGCATTATCCTGTGCTGCTAACTCGACCTCCCTTTGTGCCCGGGCCCGGTCCACCACATCCTGCGCATCGCGGACACCACCTGCCGGGCTATTGCCACGGGCTGCTTCACGGCCTCGCGCATTGCTCGATATGGCCGGTTCATTCATGCGCCTGCTATAGCTCCGGCTCGGACGGGGCGTAGAGTGAATCCGATCAGGGCTGTACGAATATGCTTCCTGCTGAATCAGCGCAGTCCGGAGAAGCTCGTTAACCCGGCGCGTCTCTATCGCTTGCGGAGAGTCCCCTTCAACCGGGATAGCCTCTAATCGCGCGATGGCTGCAACAAGGTTGTCCATAGGATTCGAATAATGACCCGGGGGCGTCTGGACCGGCAGAGGGACCACAATTTTCTATTGAGGAGGTTCCATCAGGTGGGGCTGGACCGTTGCTCCTGGCCCTGGTGCCTCAATCCGGTTTGCCTCCAGGTACTGCGGCGGATTACTGGGCCCTGCTCCTGGAGTGTGAAAGAGATTTCTGGGGTCAAACCCTAACGGCAGGCGTGATCTGTGCTTCCGCTTCAAGACCTCCTGTGATGCATTCTGGTCAAGCATGAGTTTATATGCGTGGGCATCCAAAGCGGCCCGCTCTGCAGCCATCATGTCCTTCTCTGTCGCCAGATCCGCTTTGGCTTGCATGATCTGCTCCCTCACCTTTGCAATTTCTGTATCATGAGCCTCCTGATCCGCCGGATTGGCTTCTGCCATAAGCGCGGCTAGTGCATCAAATAGATCAGATAAGACTTGAACCGGCGGGCGCACCAGGCCTCCTGCCCCTACTGCCGCTGCCGCTGCTGATCCGGAGAGCATTGCTGCGGCGGTCGAAGAATGATTCACTGCCTGGGTGCCGGCCATGAATATTCCAACCCGGTTGATCTGGCCCGGGGGGTCCGGAATACTGTCGCCATCGGAACAGCCCCTAACCTGGTCGTCTTGCAACTGGTATAGCGATTCGGTCTCTCCGGTCGAGGATTCGTCGCCGGAATAGATGACGGTCTCGCTACTGTGTTCTGACTCGTCCTCACGCTCTCCTCCGTGGATGACTCCAACGAAGGCACGCTTCATGGCCGGTATAGCTTGGGTAGATCTCGCACGCTGAGCCGTCTCGACGAGGTCGGTGCAGATGTCTGGCTCAGGCCCAGGCTCACCGATCTCGCCAATGAAAACGTGTATGCCGCCGAAGGGGACCCGGTACCCGTACTTGATTGAATCGGCCTCGGGACCCCATCCTGCGTCGTCGATGTAGATCCTGCCACGACGACTCTTGGTCATCCGGCCCACAACATAGCCTTCGAGTCCCTTGAGCTTGCCCTCCAAGATCGTCAAACCATCGTGCGATAGCCCCACGGTGGGCGCCAACTGTCGTGGATTTGTCACGGCAGATGTCCTAGTGAAAGGACTTAGTCGTGGAGCCATCTCTACGAGTTTACTTGAAGGGGTTAAAGCGGACACGAAGACACGTGGGTTTATACTAGTTCGGCCCCTTCGATGAAGGTAAAGGCCTACGTCTAGTTGTGATGGAATTGATGTGGTCTCGATGGCTAGGGAGCAAACAAGCTTCGCCTAGGCTCGAGTTGTTGTTGTCTATCTTGAACCGCCACCGGGTCGTCCCCTTATATACACGGGTGACGCCCGTCGGTCCATAGAGTCCCAACCAGTTCATACTCGTATTCCGGTTGGTATCTCTCTATTCCTAACTTACAATACAAGTCATACATCAGGCCGGTTCACGGCTACATGTTCTAAACTGACTACAGGCCTTGGGCCTTCATCTGCTTATACCACTAATGATGCTAACCCGGCCCAAGTAGGCCGGTTTACGCCTAGTGGTAATATCCCCAACAAAACCCATTTGTAACAAATATCCAGAAGAACCCTTCATGGAAATTGATGTCAAAGGGGGAGAGAGAGAGCACATCAAAGCTTAATCATATCTATAGGGGAGAGAATACTCAAGGGCAGAAAGAGTAATCATCAAGGACCCCAGATGCTTGGTGTTCAAGAGGAGAGAAGTCACATGTCTTCAAGAGGGGAAAGACATGCTCATATTTGTTTATTTGTGTCGGATTACGGGTTCCGGCAGACCCTTGAGGTTCGAACACTGGGGTGCACGCGGAGATTTCGCCCTCTACCTACCTGCACCCCGCCGACTCGCTAGGATCTAAACTACGGAAGGAACAACACAAGAGACACAGAGTTTATACTGGTCCAGGCCACCATAGCGGTGTAATACCCTACTCCAGTGTGTGGTGTGGTGGATTGTCTCTTGGGCTGATGATGAACAATACAAGGAAGAACAGCCTCGCGAGTGTCTGTTCTTGGCTGGGACGATGAACTACTAGGGGGAGTTCAGTCGCTCTCTCTACTCGTTTCTTGGCGAGGATTCTCGATGCCTCTACCATGGGGGTGGCTAGTCCTATTTATAGGAAAAGGCCCTGGGCCTCTTCCCAAGTATTGAGCGGGAAGGGCGCCAACAATTGGCCATTTTGAAGGGGAACATCTGGTACACTTATCCTGACTAAAGTTGGTCCTCGCCTGTCAAAGGCTCTGGTGGTGACGCCTGCTTGGGCTCCACAATGACTTCCTTCCCGCCATTGGGTTGGTCTTGGTCTTGTTGCACCGAAATGGATGCCTTTGCTTGATGCTCTCGCCTGCGCTTGCTCCCTTTGCACCAAAGAGGAAAGGAGGACACTACGCGGGCTGGCGCCTGACTTGCGCCCTTGGTCGTCATGGCTTGCGTCATGGGCACCTCGTGAGGTACCCCGCCATGATCTCTCCGCCTCCTCGTGAGCCAGCCTAATGAGGCCGTGCCTGAGGAAGCTCCTTGTCGTCCGCCCCGCGAGGCTTGGCCCCTCGCGAGGGTCTTGAGCTTGTGTTGATGAAGATGGGCCGTGATGGGCCCCCCTTTGAGCCACGCCGCAGGCCGCAGGTAGGCAAGTCTGGGGACCCCCGTTCCCAGAACACCGACAGTAGCCCCGGGCCCAAGGCGCACCCAGACATGGCCGAGCAGATAGGCGAAAGGGCAAGCGCGAAGCGTCGCGGGCCCTAACAGCCTGCAGCCTCGGGTGCCACGTGGCGGTTGATGGGACGCGGGCATCTCCACTCCCCCACGACGCCTCGGCAACTGCACGAATTGACAAGTCCCTGCATGCAAAGCGGGTCATGATTACCTGCGATTGTGGAGGTCGGCAGTTGGCCTCCTCTGGCTTTAAGTACGGCGCGGTGCGTGGCCTTCCAATCTATCTCTTCTTTCTTCTCCTTCTTCCCGGTCCTTGCCTCGTCTTGCTGCAATGGCTCCGATCCACCGGTTCTCTGTGACGGAGAAAGGAAAGGCTTCCCGAGAGGGTCCTGACCCGCTTCCGCCGAAGAAACGGCTAGCCCTCTACCATCGGGGTGAGGGCGCCCATCAGGAAGTGTTGAGGCCCTGGTGCGAGCGGCCACCACCAAGGTTCCCGTTTCCCTTATACGCCCACATCGAGGGCTCTGAAGGAGTCGATGCCGAACGCCACGGGCGGCGCCGCCATCGGCGCCGGCGGGTCACAAAGGTGTGCCTCTTTCCCCCTGGAGTCCACGCCGAGGGCTCCTCCCGAGAGTTCGTGCTTCACGCCGCCATGCCTCCTCAATCTTGGATTCGCCTTCCCCTTTCTTCGCCTCCATCATCCCGCAGGGGGAACTCCTTGGCCTCTGGCTGCAGCACGCCGGCTACAACACCCTCGCGACCGGGGCAGAGGTCGCGGTCGTTGCCCCGGGCGAGGTCTTCATGACTCGAGGATGGGGCGAGATCGCCCGGGTCTGCAGGACAAGGGGCGCCCTCGCAATCCACCTGGAGTACGACGGTGCTTCGGTGATGTTCTTCAAGGTCTTCGATGCGGAGGGTCGCCGGCTGGAGTGCTGCCCCGGGAGAGGTGGTCGGGGCCCCACTACAGCGAGTCCGAGGCTAGCTAACCGCTCCCTTGGCAGCTCCTCAGGCGGTGGAGGCGCCGGAGGATCCAGCGACTCCGCCGAGCTCTTCACGACTCTAGAGACGAGCGACGACAGCTACGAGCCCCCGAGCCTGCGCCGCTCGCGGGGCAGGGTGGGTTCGTCAGGCCGTCGCCGCCTCTGATTTGGATGTGGTTGGTGCCGGTGCCGGACGGCCCACTGTTAATGACGGCGTCTTTTGCAGGGGCACATGTAGTTAGCTTTCTTTAGGATCTGTTCCCTGCGAGGAATCAAAAACGCGCCCCGTGGGGGCTTGTAAGGTGCCTGCGCGTCTATCTGTTAATGTAATCCTTGCCATGGAGTAGCGTGAGTTGCTCATTCCGTCTTAGCTCAGTTCTTCCTTTCGAGCCCCGCGAGGGCTTGATGCTCTGCGCCGACAGGTCCCAGTCCCAAGGCGGCTTCAGCCGTCGCTGGTATGCCAGGTCGCGATGCCGTGGTCAAGGCCAGGAGGTGAGCAGCCCGAGGTCCGGTAATAGCCCCTGAGTCGGGATGCTCAGGAGGTCCCCCTTAGTGCTCAAGCAGCCATCATTTGGTGAGAAAGGAGAGCGACGTTGCTAACACGGGATTGCATTAGGTGCGGGGACGGTGCCATGGTAGCTGGGGCTTCCGGGTGGTGACTTATCTCAAGAATCAGGGACGGCCCCCTGGTGTGTCGCCGGGTCCATGCATCGGCAAGCGAGGGATTGCTTGGCGAGGTCCTCGCGTGCCTCTCCCTTCTCGCCTTCCCTGCCCTTTCTGCTCTACGTCCTCGGGTCCCGGCCCTCGAGCGAGTCTCAGCCGTAGCTGGTATGCCAGGTCGCGATGCCGTGGTCAAGGCCAGAGGGTGAGGGCTGGAGAGCCAGTAGGAGCCCTGAGTCGCGATGCTCAGGTACCCCCCTTTAACGTGCAAGCGGTTTGCGCGGACGAGAGTGAAGAAGACACCATGAGGGCCTCGCCTGACGCTGCTCCTTGAAGAGATCCTGCAGGCTCATCACAGAAAGAACGAGAGTTTGCCATGACAATCGACAGTCAGCCGTTGGTTGCTCTGGAGAGGTGGTGAGGTACTGAGGGCTCGACGAGGTGGCGCTATGCGGGGCTGCCGCGGCCAGAGCTCAGCCATTCAGGTTTGTCGGCGTTGCAGGGACGGACCCATGCGCAAGCGTCGTGCCGTTTGGGAGCAGCTCCATCAGTTGATGTCAGTTCAGCGGGAAACTAGGTCAAGCATGTTAATCGCGGAGGAGTGAATTCATTCAAATAGATGCTGGAAAGGCGGACATCGCTGGGTCTGGCCCGAGCGACTTAGGGATGATGCAGCTCGAGGGGCGCCCCCAACAAAGTAGGCTAAGAACATGAAATAAAAGGGATACACGCTGCAGGGACGGACCCACGCGGCCTGGGAATAATGCAGCCCTGGGGGGCGCTCCCAGCTGGAAATGAAACTTGAAAGATGTCACCTGATGATGTTGAAGGCGAAGGGGTGTTGAAGTAGCAGGCGTAGCGGGCTGCGGGAGCCGATCTTCACGAGCCCCCAGGACCAGGAGCCTCGGGAGGCTCTGGGGGCGCTGGTGGCTCCTCGCGAACCATCTCCATCTCCGCCAGGACTGCAGAATGCCTGGCCTCCTGAGCCTCCAGGATGCTCCTTATGAGGCGCTGGCGCACCACAGTCGCGTTTGGCAAGCCGTAAGGCATGCGAACATACCTATGGGGTGGACCTTTGCAGCGCCCCACTTGCGAGGGCCAGAGGCGCTCCTGAGAGGCGGCTCGGTTGAGCCCTGGTATGTCGATGCAGACGCGCATCCCACCATCCTTGCCTAGATGGGGGGCCACAACGAGTAAGCGGCGGCTGCCTCTCATGACTCTTAACTCCTGTAGCTCCTGAATGGCCTTGCTGACGAACTCCTGAGGGTTTGGCCCTCCTTGCCTTGCTCCTTCTTGAGGGAAACATGCTTCGAAACACGCCTCCAAGTGGTGCCCAAGCGCCTCCCTCGTGACCTTGGCGAGGTCGGCAGCCCTCCAGGGGAGAGCCCCCGAGCCCTGCCTGAGGAGGACGCCGGGCGCGCTTCCCTATGCGATGGAAGGAGGTTCCCCCTAGGCAGGCGCTGGCCCTGAGGGGCCTGCCTCCTGAGGGGCCGGGCCGGACGATGTCTTCTTGTTCTTGGGGGCGGTCTCGGGAAGCCTCCTGCTTCCGCGATCCGGGTCTTCCAGTGATGCGGCCTAAAAGGCTCGTTCTAGGGAGCACACCGCGTCTTTCTCTTTGCAGGGCACCGTGATGACTCCGCCACTTCCTGGCATCTTGAGGACGTTGTTGCCGTGGTGGGTTACGACCATGAACTTAGCCAGCGCTGGGTACCCGAGGATGGCGTTGTACGACAGGCGAATGTGGGCGACGTCGAAGTCGATGAGCTCGGTGCGGTAGTTGTCGCGTGCCCCGAAGGTGACAGGAAGGCGGACCTACCCAATCGGGACCGTGGAGCCGTCGGTGACTCCGGAGAAAGGCTTGGTTGGCTGAAGCTGATTGTAGGGCACCTGCAGATTGTTGAATGTTTCCACGGACAGGACGTTGAGCCATGCCCCGCCATCGATGAGGGTCCTGGTGACTAGCACATTGCTGATGATTGGGGAGCAAAGCATTGGGAGGACTCCGGCTGTGGCCGCGTACTTTAGCTGATCCGCTGAGCTGAACATGATGGTGCACGCCGACCACCTGAGAGGGCGCGTGGCCTCGAGCTTGGGAAGGACTGCATTTACCTCGCGGGCGAACTGCTTGAAGATGCGCTGAGAGGCTGGGGCTTGAGCTCCGCCTAGGATGCAGGCGATCGCACATGGCTCCTGGAAGCCCCCAGCCCCCTCGTCTTGATGACGGTTCTCATTTCTCCTTGGCTGCGGCGATAGCGGAGGGAGGCCTGCGTTGCCCTGCGGGCGATCCTCGCGAGGCTGATCCCTCCAGTCTCCCTCACGAGGCGGGTCCTGCCAGCGATCCTCGTGAGGTTGGTCGCGCCACCCTTGGCGAGGGCCGCGGTCTTCCCAGCGTCCTGCGTTCCTTCCTCCTCCTCGGCCGTAGCCCCGGTTGCTGCGGTCGGGACGTCGGCCGACCTTCCCTCACGCACGGCTCGGAGCTCTTGACATTCATTGGTGTTGTGGGTGTCGAGGTCGTGGTACACGTAGTACCGACTGCCCTTTTTTTTCCTTTTTTTTCTTTTTTTTCTTTTGGCCTTTCTTTTTTTCTTTTCTTTTTAAAGTCCGAAGTCTCATCTTGACTTGTGGGGGAATCATAGTCTTCATCATCCTTTCCTCACCGCCACCACCAAAAGTTGAATATCTTCAATTTGAGTTTTTCCTCAGTTTTTGAAATTCCTCAGTTGTTCAACTTCTTCAACTTCTTTGTTAATTTCTTCACACTTAGAGTGTTAGTCTTCATTGATTGAAGAAAAGCGTTTCTTCCCGTGTTGCACATCTAAGTCATCAATTTTGCATAAGTGTTAGGATGAGTGTCCCTTTCAAAGAACATTCAAAGATTCTAGGATATTTAGCTCACACCTCAACTTGCTAAATCTCTTCTCATCCAAGGGCTTTGTGAAGATATCGGTTAGCTGTTCTTCAGTCCGTACATGCTCAATAGAGATGTCGCCCTTCCACACATGATCACGAAGAAAATGATGACGAATTTGGATGTGCTTTGTCTTCGAGTGCTGAACTAGGTTGTGAGCAATCTTGATTGCACTCTCATTGTCATAGTAGAGAGGCACATTCTTCATGTTGACGCCATAGTCCTTGAGAGTTTGCTTCATCCACAGCAATTGAGCACAGCAAGAACCAGCAGCAATGTACTCAGCTTCAGCTGTAGATAGTGATACACAGTTCTGTTTCTTCGAGGACCAACAGACCAAAGATCATCCGAGGAAATAGCATGTGCCAGATGTTGACTTGCGGCCCACACGATCACCAACATAGTCAGAGTCTGACTATCCAATGAGATCAAAAGCCGAGCCCTTGGGGTACCATAATCCAAGTGTTGGTGTGTGAGATAGATATCAAAGAATATGCTTCACAACCTTATGGTGTGATTCCTTCGGTGTAGCTTGAAATCGGGGACACATGCAAACACTAAGCATAATATCTGGCCTAGATGCACATAAATACAATAAAGAGACAATCATGGAGCGGTATACCTTTTGATCGAAGTCGATACCATTTTCATCAGTGCATAGATGGCCACTTTTGGGCATAGGAATTTTGACCCCTTTGCAATCTTGCATGCCGAATTTCCTCAATACATCTTTGAGGTATTTCTCCTGAGATATGAATATGCCATTGCGCCGTTGATGAATTTGAAGACCTAAAAAGAATTTCAATTCTCCCATCATAGACATTTGATATTCTTCACTCATCATGTAGGCAAATTCATCACTGTAACGTTGGTCAGTACAGCCAAAAATCATCAACATAAAGTTGGCACACAAAAAATTCACCATCATAAGATTTAGTGAAAAGAGTTGGGTCGAGTGAACCGGGTTTGAAGGCTTTCTTCATGAGGAATTCGTTCAAAGTATCATACCACGCCCGAGGGGCCTGCTTGAGGCCATACATGGCCTTATTGAGTCTGAAGACTTTGTCAGGATGCTTTGGATCTTCAAAACCTGGGGGTTGAGCAACATATACTTCTTCCTCAAGCTTACCATTGACGAATGCACTTTTCACATCCATTTGATATAAAGTGATATCATCATGGTTAGCATAAGCAAGTTGTCGGTGTCAAAACCAGCGGATCTCGGGTAGGGGGTCCCGAACTGTGCGTCTAGTTGGATGGTAACAGGAGACAAGGGACACAATGTTTTACCCAGGTTCGGGCCCTCTCGATGGAGGGAAAACCCTACGTCCTGCTTGATTAATATTGATGATATGGGTAGTACAAGAGTAGATCTACCACGAGATCAAGGAGGCTAAACCCTAGAAGCTAGCCTATGGTATGATTGTTGTAATGTATGTTGTCCTACGGACTAAAGCCCTCCGGTTTATATAGACACCGGAGAAGGCTAGGGTTACACAGAGTCAGTTACAATGGTAGGAGATCTACATATCCGTATCGCCAAGCTTGCCTTCCACGCCAAGGAAAGTACCATCCGGACACGAGCCGGAGTCTTCAATCTTGTATCTTCGTAGTCTTGGAGTCCGGCGGATAATGATAGTCCGGCTGTCCGGACACCCCCTAGTCCAGGACTCCCTCAGTAGCCCCTGAACTAGTCTTCAATGATGATAAGTCCGGCGTGCATAATGTTCGGCATTGCAAGGCGGGTTCCTCTCTTGAATAATCCAGAGAAGATCATGAACACCAGGATAGTGTCCGGCTCTGCAAAATAAATTCCACATTCCACCATAGAGAGAATAAAATGTACACTTAGTTCAATCTGCTGACGTATCATGCGGCATGACATCACACCGCCACAAGGCCTTTGTTTGAATTACTATACCACCTCAGCACGTTTAGCGAAGCGGTTTCCTTGGCACGTCTTGTCGAAGCAAAGATCGTGTTCCCCTTATTCCGGGATTCTCATCAATACGTGCGTGGGTAACCCAACCGCTCCCGTCGCCACGCCTCCTCTATCGAAGGGGAATCCCAAATGGTCACGGAGACGGCCCTTGGTATTTCTTCCCCTTTATAAGAGGACCAAGGCTCGCCATTGTTCTTCAATCTCGCATCGAATCTCTTCCCCGCTCCCAGTTCCAACACCCAGAGCCTCAGATTCGAGCGCTTCGGAACCTCAATCATGTCCGGCTCCGACCTCCAGGGCCGGTGGATGCCCTCCTCCGTCACGGAGGAGGACATATTGAAGTTGCGTGAGGCCAAGTACCTGGCCTACGAGGTTTCGCACAGGTTGCCTGCCCAAGGGCAGGCTGCGCCAGCCCCCGAGCCCGGTGAATACGTCGTTTTCATATCCCACCTCCGTCGGGGTTTAGGCTTCCCGACGGATCCCTTCGTGAGGGGGCTCCTGTTCTACTATGAGCTGGACTTTCACGACTTGGCTCCGGAGTCCATCCTCCATATCTCCGCATTCATTATCGTCTGCGAAGCCTTCCTCCGCGTCATTCCCCACTTCGGCCTATGGCTGAAGACCTTCAAGGTGGAGCCGAAGATGATCGGGGGGCGTCAAGCGGAGTGCGGCGGGGCGACCATAAGCAAAAAGGTCGATGCCCCATGGCCCGAGGGTTCCTTCCAAGAGGAACTTGGACTGTGGCAGCAGGAGTGGTTCTATATCACCGCTCCAAGGGGCAGCAGGCAAAAGCCGCCGCCCTTATTCCGCCCGGGACCTCCACGCCAACTGATGTCGTGGGTCAACCAAGGGCTCAATTGGGGGCCGTCCGAAGACGTGCCTTCACTGCAGGGCCGGATTCGAGATCTCCAAGCGAGGGAGATCGACCTGATCAAGGTGATGCAGGTTATGCTAATCACGCATCTTCTGCCCTGCAAACGCCGTCCTCTCCGTCTATGGGAGTTCAACTCGGAGGGACCTCGGGTTCTCCAACACTTCGTGGGTGCGACACCCGTGGAGATGTACAAGTTGTTCTTCGGACCGCAGGTGGCGTGTCCGGATTTAGCCGAGGATGCAGGCCTAAGCCGCGATCGCCCGGATACTCAGGTAAGTAGCTCAGAGTCCGGACATTCTGTTTATGTGCCTTTCTAGAGTTCGCCTCCTGACCCTTTGTTCTTTATAGGAATGGGTGGCGCGATCAAGGCTGATAAGGTGTCCAGCCCCCCTCCCAGAGACCGTACTGGAGCCCGTGCTGGTCAGAATGTTGGAGGTTGCGCCCACAGAAGGGGGCGACTGGGAAAATAAAGGAGCTAATATTTCGCCCAAAGGGGCGACTGAAGAGGGGGGAAGCAAGAACCCCTCCCTTCAGGGGGAGAAGAGGACCGCCTCCGAAGATCCGGAGGCCAAAGCCCCTAAGCATGGGAAGAGATCTTCCCCGGGGGGTCCGGCGCCCGGAAAGAATCCGGACGCACAATCATCATCAAAGGATCGGCCCTCCAGCGAGCCGTGAGTATGAAAGAGGGAGTTAATTAGTAAGGAAATACCTTCATTTGTGCTTCTGTAGATAACCAAAATATTTATATTGCAGTTCGGATCTGCAGCCTTCTCAGATGAGTTCATCTTCGGGGGACCTTCTTCCAGAGATGATGGAGAGCGATACGCCTCCGTCCGCAGCGCCGCCAGATGAGGCAGGCGAACCCGAAGTGTCATCACGGAGGGTATCCCCGAGTCCGGAGGGGCCAGAGAGTTCGGCACCTACTAGTGTCCGGCCGGGAGAACTGAAGAATCTGCTTGAGAGGGCGTCCATTTCAGAAGATCACCGTGCGTTAATGCGTATGGTGATTGGAAGGATTTCGTACGCTGAGAGCGAATTACGTAATGCCGCCATGAGTTTGCTGGCGGGATTTGAGGTATGCAAGAATGATGCACCCCTGTGTCTTTTAACAGCTTTGCATATAAAAAATGCGCCCTGTATAGATAGTAGCCCCTGAGACTCAGTAGGTTGTCGGAAACGACAGCGTACCGAGGATCGAAATCTAAAGGAATGAATTCCGTTGTTCCTATGCAGGTGGCGGATAGTCCGGGGGCTAGCCAGACTAGTGAGTTTGCCGAGTTAAATCGGCAATTTGACTTGGCAGATGCGGACATCGCACTTGTCAACAGGCGACTTGACGAGTCGCAAGGTAAAAGAGTTCTCCGCAGTCGCTTTATTAAGGGGGTCGAAGCCCTCCTCTGATAAATTATATGCTGTTTGTACAGACGGTGCTGCTGCTGTGGAGGGCCTTCGGGCCGAACTTGCTCGAGCTAAGGAGCAAGCCCGAAGGAGTGAAGCGGCTGCCTCGAGGGCGGCCGAGGAGTTGAAAGCCGAAAAGGCTGCGCACTGCCTAAGCAGGGCCGAGGTGGCCGAATTGGCCATGAAAGTAAAGGATGCTGCCGACCGCAATGAGGCTCTTGAAAAGGAGCGCTTCTCGGAGCGGGAAGACCTGAAGAAGGCCACCGCCGAAGCCAAGGATGCCCGCTCTGCAATGCGGGCTATGAAGGAGGAACTGCGCCAGGCCGGAGAGATCGTGGCCGGCAAGCCTTTTCTGCTGCGTCGCCGGTTTATGGATGGAAAGTATGCTCAATTTGAGCGGCTGTGGAGTCCAGAGGATCCGTATATGGACTTAGCTGCAAGTGCGGCCGATGCCATTAAGCACTTCCGGAGCCAGAAGGATCACGAGACGGAAGAGCTGTATTGGTCTCAATTCCACAGTCCGGATCGCCCACTTCCATTGACAGACCGGTTGGCCGAATGGGCCGAGCTAAATAGATTGTCCGGACTTGCCATGACTGACATCGTGGCCCATGTCTGGCCAGAGAGGTCCAAGGCGACGAGCTACTTTGGCTTACTACAGCAATTCCTTGGAGCGGTGCCGCATATAAAGGAGATGAAGCGGTCGGCCTGCATAGAGGGCGCGCGGATGGCTCTTGCCCATGTGAAGGCGCATTGTCCAGAGATGGACGCCACCGCTATTGCTGCCCAGGGTTCGGATAAAGACCGGCTCCCTGCTGAGCACTATTTCGGGGAAGTTATGCGTGGCGCTCGTGTAATAGAGTCACAGTGCTCGAAGAATGTAACGTTCAGATGAACGCATTAGCTTGTAAATCGATGATTATGTTATAACTGCTTTTTATACTTGTGCGTCCAAGTAGTAAAACTTCTCCTGTGCGGCCGTTTACGCATAGTTGTGTATAACTTGAAAGATGGCAGTCTTCGGCTTCAGCCCCCACGCACAAGGTGCTGGGGTGTTCGCAAAAATAGCGCGTTTTCACACTTAATCCGACATCTCGGTCCTGTTTAAGGAGGTGGTAGCGTAGCGAACGAGGCAATCCGGACTATAATGCTTTATCACTTTCACTTAGCCCGTGGAGCTCGAGGGTGGGGCTACGATATAGCCCCTGGTGGCATCGCCCTTCTCCGAAGTCGGAGCGCGTGTGCCTGACCGGGAAACGGCCCTTCGTCAAAGCGGGGAATTCTAAACATTCCGATAGTCGATCGAGTGGCTGACCAGTCTCTCGCTGTATCATGACAGTCAGTTTTCGGCTTTCTCTACTGAGGTGCTCGCCCAGCCGAACTGGGGCACAATCGCACTAGTTCTCCTGGTGCCGCGTTAGCCGATGATACGGAACGTAAGGCAGCAAAACACAGGAGCCGGGCAAACCCAACATTTGACCAAAGACATGATTCGGAGCTAATGCATATAATGCCTAACTCGAGACGCCGAACACTCCGTAAGGTGTTCGGTCTTTATAATAATGGGCAGAACAATGCCCTAAGCCCCTAGTGTCCAGGTACGGGCATGGTCTTCTGACGCGGCCGATGCCAAAGCGTCAGGCTCCGCTTTGGCTACAGGAAGGAACCAAGGGAGAATAACAACAAGAGACAGTAAAAAAGGTTTACGCAGGGTCTTAATCTGAAAAGAATCCTCACAACGGGTCCCTACTGCACGTCTGCGCCTGTGTCTCCATTGCGCCGTTATCCTGGACGGGTATGCACGTTGTTCATCTGTAAAAAGAGAGGAACGTTTAGTTTAAAAAACAATTCGTGCGAAAAATATTAGAAATATAAATAATTAAAGCGGGGTTTGTATGAACCCGCGGTTATTTGTGCGCGCAGCCCCCTGTGAAGGGGTATGCAGCTAGGGAGCCCCTAGCCTACTGACGCCGGATTCGTCTATCCAAGTCCGGGGTCTTTAAGTGACCCTCGCACTAAAATTACGCCACGCGGTCAGGCATCTTGAGTGTAAGAGACGCGTAATGCGGTATGGCATTGAAGCGGACAAAAGCCTTTCGTCCCAAGAGTGCTTGATATTCACTTTCAAATGGGACGATGTGAAAAAGTAATTTTTCGCGTCGAGAATTGTTCGACGATCCGAACACGACTTCTAGTAATATGGAGCCTGTGCACTTGGCGTAATGGCCTGGCGTCACTCCTTTGAAGGAAGTGCGGCTGTGTCGAATTTTGGTAGGGTCTATCCCCATCCTAGGGATTGTGTTTGAATATAGCAGGTTTAAGTCACTGCCTCCGTCCATTAGGACGTTAGTAAATTGCAATCCGTCTATTATGGGATTCAATATCAGGGGAGTCCGTCCCGCATTTCGAACGCTTCTGGAATAGTCCAGGTGGTCGAAAGTGATTGGTTTTGATATCCAATCTCTACGGTCTGCTGGGTTGGACCGCGCGAAGCTCTTTTTAGAAAGTGCCGCACTATTTTTCCGTATTATCACATGAAGTGAGTTTACTGCTTTGACCCCTTGTGGGAAAGTCTTTTGTTTTCCGGTGCTCTGCTAGTGGGGTTTATCTTCTTTGCTTGACGCGTCGAGCCCCTTGTGTTCGGCATTTAGTCGGCCGGACTGTTTGAAAACCCAACAATCCCTGTGGGTGTGATTTGCAGGCCTTCTGGGGGTACTGTGGATTTGACATATCCGACCCAAAATTTTATTTAAGTTGGACAATTCGTCACTGTCATCCTTAAGAGGCTGTGTTTTATTATTGGGCCGCGAGCTTTTGAATCCGGCGTTGACTGCCGCGCTCTTTGGGCTTTTCTCTTTATTTCGGCGCTGCTCTTTTCTGCGCCGTGATTTTCCGTTTCCATCTCTTATTTCTGATGTACTTGGGTCGCTGGTGCTGCATCGTGCTAACCAGCTATCCTCGCCCGCACAGAAGCGGGTCATGAGGCTTGTTAGTGCGGACATTGTCCTCGGTTTCTCTTGACCGAGGTGCCTGGCGAGCCATTCGTGTCGGACATTGTGCTTGAAAGCTGCTAAGGCTTCGGCGTCCGGACAGTCGACTATTTGGTTCTTTTTTGTAAGGAACCTGTTCCAGAATTTCCGCGCTGACTCTCCGGGCTGTTGAGTTATATGACTTAGATCATCTGCATCCGGAGGACGGACATAAGTCCCTTGAAAATTTGCTCTAAACGCGTCCTCGAGCTCTTCCCAACTTCCAACAGTATTTTTTGGGAGGCTTTTAAGCCAATGACGGGCTGGCCCTTTGAGCTTGAGGGGTAGGTATTTTATGGCGTGGAGATCATCTCCTCTGGCCATATGTATATGTAGTATATAATCTTCTATCCAGACTCCAGGGTCTGTTGTTCCATCGTAGGCCTCTATGTTTATGGGTTTAAATCCTACTGGGAATTCATGGTCCAGCACCTCGTCAGTGAAACATAGTGGGTGTGCGGCGCCCCTGTATTTGTGTGTGCCGCTATGATCGGACACTTGACGTGTTGCCTTGCTTCCTGGGGCCTTCTCCTTTGGCCCGTAGATGGATCTGGCTGGGCCATCTATCCTTCCAAGTTCGTTGGTTGGTTTATGTGTGGCGCCACTGTCAGAATTTGGCCTATCATCTGGCCGTCTATCCAGCCAGGCAGCGCCTTTATTTTTGGACGTGGGGGCTCTATGGCCTCCTCGTCGAATTCTGGTAGCAGCTTGCGCTTCGGGTAGCTCTTTGATTGGTGGCCATTGCCATACTTATCTGCGGTTTTGAGCACTTTGCTCCATCTCATTCTGAGTGTGTCTTCCGCTGTTTTGAGCCTCCGTTTTTCCTTCTTCAGGCTTTTTGCAGTACAGACGAGTCTTTTCTGAAGGTTCTTACTCTCCGACGGTGTGTCCGGCGTGAGGTCGTCCGGACTGTTGTTTTCACCTGGCCTGGACTGATTATCTGACTCGTCATGGTCGGACGGTTGCTTATCTGCGTGTTCGTCGTCCGTTTGTGAGCCCTGCCGTATTGCGGGCTCTTTGGGAGCGTTGTTGTCGAGGCGGGACTTAGGACGGCACCTGCGCCGCCGTTTTGGTCGTTTATCGGCGTGGTCATCTTCTGCCGCGGCCCGTTGATCCTCGTTATCTCTCTCCTTTGGGGTGTCTACCATATATATGTCATGTGACGAGGTAGTCCTCCCATGCCTTATAGGCTCTGTTTCTTGTTCGTCTCCAGCATTGTCGTCTATTCCGTCAATGTCTTCGGAGCCAAGGTCTAGCATGTCGGTTAGATCGTCGACAGTGGCTACAAGGTGGGTGGTGGGTGGGCTCTGAATTTCTTTGTCGTCCGTTCCCCAACCGTCCTGGCCATAGTCCGGCCAAGACTCTCCTGATAACGAGAGATGCTTTAGTGAATTCAAGGTATCGCCGAAAGGCGAGCATTGGAAGATGTCCGCGGCGGTGAATTCCATAACCGGCGCCCAATCCGGATCGATTGGCAGGGGCGCAGGAGGTTCGGAGTCCGGCAAGGAGTCCGGCGCCTCGGAGTCACGAGTTTCGCGGGGGACGAGATTAGTGTTCGGCTCCATCGCCGTGGATGTTGAAGCCCCCAGGGCGGCGCCTATCCACCGACCCTCGATCTGGGCGATCGGCTCCGGGCTAATGGCCGAAGCGGATCCGTGTGCGGCCACCAAGGCACTGTTCGGCGGCAGAGCTAGATCATGCCCATCGTCACAGTGTGGCGCGCTCGGCTGTGGCTCGAGTCCGTCGAGGATCAAGTCTCCGCGGACATCGGCCGTGAAATTTAGGCTTTCAAATCTGACCTGACGGCCAGGGGCGTAGCTTTCGATCTGCTCCAGACGGCTAAGTGAATTGGCCCGCAGTGCGAAGCCGCCGAATACGAAGATCTGTCCGGGGAGAAAAGTCTCACCCTGGACAGCGTCGTTGGTTGAAGATGCCATCAAGCCTATCGGTGACGACACAGAGGAACTCTCAATGAAAGCACCAATGTCGGTGTCAAAACTGGCGGATCTCGGGTAGGGGGTCCCGAACTGTGCGTCTAGGCGGATGGTAACAGGAGACAAGGGACACAATGTTTTACCCAGGTTCGGGCCCTCTCGATGGAGGTAAAACCCTACGTCCTGCTTGATTAATATTGATGATATGGGTAGTACAAGAGTAGATCTACCACGAGATCAAGGAGGCTAAACCCTAGAAGCTAGCCTATGGTATGATTGTTGTAATGTATGTTGTCCTACGGACTAAAGCCCTCCGGTTTATATAGACACCAGAGAAGGCTAGGGTTACACAGAGTCGGTTACAATGGTAGGAGATCTACATATCCGTATCGCCAAGCTTGCCTTCCACGCCAAGGAAAGTACCATCCGGACACGAGCCGGAGTCTTCAATCTTGTATCTTCGTAGTCTTGGAGTCCGGCGGATAATGATAGTCCGGCTGTCCGGACACCCCCTAGTCCAGGACTCCCTCAGTAGCCCCCGAACCAGGCTTCAATGACGATAAGTCCAGCGCGTTTATAGTCTTCGGCGTTGCAAGGCGGGTTCTCCCTTCAAATTCCCTGTACCTGCCGAACAGTGTCCGGCTTCATCTTGAATACTGTGTTCCTCGGCTTCTACGCCAAATAATGGCCCTCTTCCACGCGTCGCACGAATGCGAAAATCCAGGGTGTCTTTTGCATTTCACCCCCCAATTGTGCGAGTCGCCCGCCTATAAAAGAGGCAAGAATCCAGATCCAAACCACACCGTCTTCCTCCCGCGAATACTCCATCGAAGCGCCTTTAACCTAGAAATCCATTCCACCATGGATCGTTAACGCGGCTCTTCTTCACGCGCTCCCAGCCCACCGCCGGGGAATTGGAGGAGGTGCTCTATTTCGCACAACGAGCTTGTGAAGCTCCAAACGGGGGGATTCCTCCCTCCGGCCTTCATGATCCCAGTCCGGGCCGGACTGGTTACTTATCAAGGTGGGAGACAGGCGGAGGACACTCCAAGCCCCAATAAGGGGGAGCGAGTATGTTTTGTCCCTTATCTGACAAGGGGACTCGGATTTCCAATACATCCGTTCCTCTGCGGGCTCCTGAAGTTCTACGGAATCCAGCTCCACCACCTCACGCCCACCTTTGTCCTGCATATCGCGGGCTACGTAGCTCTTTGCGAGCTATTCCTGGGCATTGAGCCCCATTTTGCATTGTGGAAGAGGCTGTTTTGCCTCGTACCCCGTTCTTACCAGGGGTCCATATATCAAGTGGGCGGCGCCGAAATATGGCGCATCGCCGGGACCGGATACCTATCCGGCACTCCCAAGAAGGCGTCCAAAGACTGGCCCTCGGAGTGGTTTTATATAGGAGACGCTCCGCTGCCAGACCCAGTTCGGATCGGCCTCCCGGAGTTTAGTGCTGCTCCCTTGAAGAAACGCCTCAGCTGGCGCCCACGGAGCCCCCGATTGGAGGAAGACAAGAGCGTCCACTACTTGATGGGCCGGATAAGATTAATGGCTCATTCCGGCTTGACCATGATCGGAGTCATGGCGACATGCATCAAGCGAGGGGTACAGCCACTGCAATACAGAGGCCACCCCATGTGGGATTTCAACGGGGAAGACGATGCTACCCGGCACGGCCGCAAAGGGCCGGATTCGACCGAGGATCTGGTGAAGATCCTGTCCAGCCTGTACAAGGGGGAGAAGGAGGATTTCCTTCGAACGAACCCTTTGAATGGGTTTTCCATGATCAACCCCAGAGGATGGGTAAGTGAACACCTTGAAGGGCCCAACCCATGCTTTCGAAGTTTAAGCTTCTTACATTATGTCTTCGGCGTAGGATCTACGCCGGACTGTGGAGGACATGGTAAGTCCTGCTCCGCAACCCGAGGATCCAGAAGGATCCCTGGATCCGGCCTCCGAAGAGGACCCGGATATCGAGGTGGAGCTGATCGACGGGGTGTATCACCAGCTCAGCATAGACAATGCTTTGGTCGCCATTACGGCGGACTACCCCGGGCTAAGTCCGGCTTCCCAGGTGACCGCGACCGAAGTCCGGACACCATTATGTCATCCCTGCCCATTTCTGACCTTCGCGAACGATGGTATTTTGCAGGAAGCGCCTTTACGGCAGGAAGCCGAGCCCGCGGCGGCCGACCAACAGAGGTCAGTCCGAACCAGCAGGCGGAAAAGGAGCGCAGTGCGGACGGAAACATCGCCGCAAAGGTATAGCTCGTATTTGAATTTTTAGAGCAACGTTCCGAGGAAACGTCTGAGTGCTCATGATCTTTGTAGGAGAAAAAGCGCTCGCCGGACTGCGAGCGCAGGAATTGCCAATCCGACCAACACCGGCCAGGCTCCAGCGCCCGGCCTGGAGGGGGAGGCAAGCGCAAGACGCGAGCCGGATCCTTCTCCAATGGAGGATACCGACAGACTGTCCGCCACCAAGTCTGAGGTGGAGAGCGCCATGAACCATAAGCGCTGCCGGACAGTATTTCAAGAAGCGTGCTTTTTCCCTGAGGCATTGGATGCTTTTAACGCAGGGGACACGCACCTCCATGCTGCTCAAAATGGTTTTACCAGAGCCACGGAGCAGTATGTGAAAGACATACGGGTAAGGGAATTTTAATGGTTGTATATACCAGTAGCCCCCGAGACTTAAAGTAGTTATGCTAACTGATTTAAGGATCATTGGAAATTTCAGGCACTTAATGAGAAGAACGCCCAGCTGTCTCGGGAGCTGCAAGATTGCAACGCCCAACTTGAGGCCGCACTTGCTGCCGCAGGAGGAGACAGAAAGACCCCTCCTGGTAACACATTTTTATTAATAAATATAAGCGCTGTGCGGCGTGCGCGCGAGTCTAATAATGACATTTGCAGGTACAGCCGGACAAGATCCGGACAGGCAAGCATTGCTACGCCAGCTAAAGGCCGGCGAGAGTGTGCTGAATGGGGTTCAGCAGGAAAGGAACAAGCTCCAAGATGCCAACGCCAAGCTCAGAGAAGAGCTAAAAGGCGCTCAGGCCGAGCTGTCCTGCTCCGTTAAGGAGAATCAGCGGCTTCGTCGCGGCATTTATAGTGAGTGCTTGAGCGAACTCTTTTGAAAAGAAGAGTTCGGCGAGGAAGTATTTTGACATGATATGTCTTGTAGGTATACTCACGGGTCGTCCTGCAGAGGAGATGCCCATATCAATGGGTGATCAACTTCCCGAACTGTTGCAGCTACTTGAACAAGTTCGGCAGGCAATGAGCGGTGTCGTTCAGGCTTTATGCCAGCCCTCACCCTACCCGAGGGCCTCGGGGAGCTTGCGGAGAAGCTGCAGGGAGTGCGGCAGCGCTTCCGTTTGTGGAAGATTTCGGCTTGCCGTCAAGGTGCCAGGGAGGCTTGGGCCATGGTGAAGACGCGGTACAAGAAGGCGGATCCCAACCACATGGCCGAAGTTGGACGGTGGGGCCCGATGGGAAGGAGATCCCTGTGAGTTTAGTGTATAGTCAAGTAGAGTTGGCTGCTAAATTTTCCCAACAGGACTGTAAACTAGACAACCTGTTAGACGGGATTGAGGAGGAATACAATCAGTAAATTTGACAATGTATGTTATCCTTTAAAGTGACATGTGAAATGCCTTCTAGCCGGATTGTAGATCGTTTGTCTTTGCCGACCTTTTCGCTTCGACCTCGGGACCCTAGAGTCCGGAGTGTGTCCGAATACCTTTTTGGTAAAGAAACAACCGTGGTATGCATGGAGACCAGGCGTAGGGGTCATTAGTGCTTTATCAGACAAGTGCCCAACTAGTTATGTTATATTACATGGTTAGTAAGAAACATCTTCCAGGGAGAATAGTTCCGTTAAGGGTTCCTTTCCCTGGGAGGCATGCCCTAAAGTGCATGTCCGGACTGCAAAGAAAGCAGTAAAACATCTGGGGCAAATAGATAAATAGGTAAAAAGTCATCTTTTAAGTCACCGACCGAATATTCCCTTAAGAACGCTAGCTTTCGGCTTCACCCAGTCTGAGGTACACATCCGGCTGACCCTGCAGTAACAATCGCAGAGGTGCTCCCTTTACCTCCTAGCCGAACAATCGGGAACGTAGGGGTAAGCACAGGAGCCAGGCAACCCAGCTTGGCCAAAACTTAAGTCATATCAATGCATATAATGGCGAGTAAAAGGTACATGTGGAAGCTTGACACATGTGCTGGGTATAAAACCCGCATAATTGAGCTTCTGTAAAAGAAGCCCCTAGGAATAATGAGTGCGGATGGCACATCATGCGTATGCAAAGAATGCAAAAATAGGCCCGGAAGGGCTTTTAAGTGAAAAGGATAAAAAGAGAAACAAAAGACAGCCGAAGTGTAAAAGTTTGGATGGGGGAAGGGGACGAACTCTTAGTCCGGCGCTAGGCATAGAATCGTCGGAGGCGGGCTGCGTTCCATGGGTTCGGCTCGAGTCGGTGATGAAGGGGCCCTCCCATTTGGGCTTGAGCTTGTCCTTTTTCTTGTCCGGCAGGCATAGAACTAGTTCACCAACGTTGTAAGTCTTGGCCCGTACTTCTCTGCTTTGATATCTTTGGGCCTGCTGCTGATAGAATGCGGAACGAGCCTTCGCGACGTCATGTTCTTCCTCCAATGTGTCCAAGCTGTCCTACCGATCAAGCTCGGCCTCTCTTTCCTCATACATGCGCACTCGAGGTGAGTCATGAATAATGTCACAGGGCAAGACTGCCTCTGCGCCGTATACCATAAAAAATGGTGTGAATCTGGTAGTACGGTTAGGAGTTGTCCGCAGCCCCCAGAGTACGGAGTCGAGCTCCTCGACCCATTGTGTGTCGGATTTAGTGAGTGACCTCACTAGTCTGGGTTTAATGCGCTCATTATTAGACCATTTGCTCTTTCCACTTGACCGTTGGTTTGAGGGTGATAGACTGATGCATAGTCGAGCTTGATGCCCATATTTTTGCACCATGACTTAACCTCGTCGGCTGTGAAGTTCGTGCCGTTGTCGGTGATGATGCTGTGGGGGACTCCATAACGGTGTACCACCCCCGATATAAAGTCTATCACTGGTCCGGACTCTGCCGTTTTGACCGGTTTGGCCTCTATCCATTTGGTGAACTTATCCACCATGACCAATAGGTACTTTTTCTTGTGGGTTCCCCCTTTAAGGGGTCCAACCATGTCAAGCCCCCAGACCGCGAACGGCCAGGTAATGGGTATGGTTTTGAGGGCGGTGGGTGGCATATGGCCCTGATTAGCAAAGAGCTGACAACCAACGCATCGCTGGACCAAGTCCTGTGCGTCTGCCCGAGCCGTCGGCCAATAAAATCCTATACGGAATGCCTTTCCTACAAGGGCCCGGGCTGCTGCGTGGTGTCCGCCTAGTCCGGCATGAATTTCAGCCAGGAGGTTTCGCCCTTCTTCTTCGGAGATACACCTTTGAAGGACTCCGGTGGTACTTTTCTTATAAAGCTCTCCCTCATGGACCTTGTAGGCCTTCGATCACCGGACTATGCAGCGGGCCTCATTTTGGTCTTCGAGAAGTTCCTGCCTAAGTAAGTAGGCTAGGAAAGGTTCTGTCCACACGGCGATTACTGCCATTATGACGTGGGCGGAGGGTGTTATGTCGTCTGCCGAATCACCGGTTGGTGCGGTTTTCTCCGGTTTGTCGCTACCGGGCTCCTCTTCCCATAGTACAGATGGCTTGAAGAGCCGTTCCAGGAAGATATTTGGAGGGACAGCATCACGTTTCACACCGATGCGTGCCAGGACGTCGGCCGCTTGGTTATTATCTCGGGCTATGTGATGGAATTCTAGTCCTTCAAACCGAGCTGACATTTTTAGGACAGTGTTGCAATATGCTGCCATTTTTGGATCCTTGGCGTCGAAGTCTCCGTTTATTTGGGATATTGCAAGGTTTGAGTCCCCGCGCACCTCTAGGCGTTGAATGCCCATGGAGACCGCCATCCGGAGACCATGTAACAGGGCCTTGTATTCGGCTGCATTGTTGGAGTCCGTGTACATTATTTGAAGTACATACTAGACTGTATCTCCGGTGGGGGACGTCAGTACGATGCCAGCCCCCAGTCCGGCCAACATTTTGGAGCCGTCGAAATGCATAGTCCAATTGGAGTATGCGCCGTACTCTTTAGGGAGTTCGGCTTCAGTCCATTCGGCGATGAAGTTAGCCAAAACTTGTGACTTTATAGCTCGTCGAGGTTTGTAAGTGATGTCGAATGGTAAGAGCTCAATGGCCCATTTTGCTATCCTGCCCATTGCGTCGCGGTTATTTATAATGTCATTGAGTGGTACTTCAGAGGCCACTGTTATCGAGCACTCTTGAAAGTAGTGCCGGAGCTTTCGAGATGCCATGAATACCGCATATGCTATCTTCTGATAGTGCGGGTAACGGGATTTGCAGGGGGTTAACACAGTGGATACATAATACACTGGTTTTTGAAGAGGGAGTTTATGCCCTTCCGTCGCTCGTTCGACGACGAGGACTGCGCTTACAACTTGATGTGTTGCTGCGATGTATAACAACATTGGTTCGCCCAGAGTGGGTGCAGCCAGGACCGGATTTGTTGCCAGTATGGCCTTTATTTCTTCGAGTCCGGCAGTGGAGGCATCCGTCCACTCGAAGTGTTCGGTGCGCCTGAGGAGGCGATAGAGGGGCAACGCCTTTTCTCCTAAACGGGAGATAAAGCGACTTAAGGCTGCCACGCATCCTGTTAATTTTTGTATTTGTTTGAGGTCTTTTGGAATATCCAACTGTGACGGAGCTCGGATTGGCCGGATTTGCTTCAATTCCTCTACCGAATATGATGAAGCCCAGCAGCTTTCTGGTTGGTACGCCGAAAACGCATTTTTCCGGATTCAGCTTGATGTCATATGCTCTGAGGTTGTCGAATGTGAGCCTCAAATCGTCTACTAAAGTTTCGACGTGTTTTGTTTTGACGACTACGTCGTCTACGTATGCCTCGACTATTTTGCCGATCTGGGTGGCCAGACACGTTTGAATCATGCGCTGATATGTTGCGCCGGCATTTTTGAGTCCGAAGGGCATCGTGTTGAAGCAGAATGGTCCATATGGAGTGATAAATGCCGTTGCGGCTTGGTCTGCTTCCGCCATCTTGATTTGATGATAGCCAGAGTATGCGTCCAGGAAGCACAACGAATCGTGCCCTGCTGTGGCATCGATAATTTGATCGGTGCGGGGGAGAGGGAAGGGATCCTTTGGGCAAGCTTTATTGAGGTCTTTAAAATCGACATAGAGGCGCCAGGATTTGTCCTTCTTTGGTACCATCACCAAATTTGCTAGCCAGTCCGGATGTTTGATATCTCTAATGAATCCAGCTTCCAGTAGTTTGGCTAGCTCTTCTCCCATTGCCTGTCTTTTGGGCTCGGAAAATCGTCGAAGAGCCTGTTTGACTGGCTTGAACCCTTTTAGGATGTTTAGGCTGTGTTCTGCCAACCTGCGAGGGATTCCGGGCATGTCCGAAGGATGCCAGGCGAAGATATCCCAATTTTCCCGAAGGAATTCACGCAGTGCGGCATCTACTTCGGGGTTCAACTGTGCCCCAATGGAGGCCGTCTTTGTTGGGTCCGTTGGATGGACCTGGAATTTTATTATCTCGTCTGCTGGTTTGAAGGAGGTGGACTTGGATCTTTTATCGAGTATCACATCGTCCCTGTTCACCGTAGAGCGCAGCGCGGTGAGTTCCTCTGCCGCTACGGCTTCGGATAGTGCCTCGAGGGCTAGTGCGGCTGTCTTGTTTTCGGCATGGAGTGCTATGTCCGGATCACTAGCGAGAGTGATTATTCCACTGGGCCCAGGCATTTTGAGCTTCATGTACCCGTAATGAGGCATTGCTTGAAAAATTGTGAATGCCTCTCGTCCTAATATGGCGTGATACCCACTGCTAAACGAGGCCACCTGGAACGTGACTTCTTCGGATCTGTAATTGTCTGGAGAGCCGAACACCACATCGAGTGTGATTTTTCCGGTGCAACGCGCTTCCCGGCTAGGGATTATTCCTCTAAAGGTTGTGCTGCTTCGCTCAATACGGCTCCGATCGATTTTCATTTTTCGCAGGGTTTCCTCATAAATGAGGTTTAGTCCGCTGCCGCCGTCCATGAGGACTTTTTTCAGTCGAAAGCCGTCCACTATGGGACTAAGTACCAGTGCGGCTGGGGCTCTGGTTGTTCGGAATGTGGGCTTGTCACTGCCATTGAAGGTAATAGCTGTGTCGCTCCATGGATTTGCTGTTGTTACTTGGTAGACTTCGGCGAGTTCGCAGATTGATCGTTTCCGCATATTATTTGATGCGAAAGTCTCGAAGAGTGTTGATACCGTGCTGGTATTGTTGGAGTGGTTTCCCGGAGCTAGAAGCTCTTCGCCACTTTTGGCCACCTGCCGTAATATCCAACATGCTCGAAGGCTATGTGTTGGGACGGCTCCCTCTGTATTATGAAGCCTACAGGGTCCATTGAGCCATCCCTCCAGTACGGTTCCATTTCCCTCATTGGGTTTTTGTTTTTTCTTTTTTGCATCTGGGGCCTGAGTGCAAGGCACCCTTTTACTGCGGACCGGGTTTGGGGCCGGATTATCCCAAAATTGATTTTCGGTTTTCCGGAAACCCTCCATCGCACAGTACTTTCGTACAATGGATGCCAGATCGGTGAAGCGCGTAATTTTGCGACGATCAATGGCGTTTAGTATTCCCTTGTCCGTGCAGTTATTGCGGAAGATTGATATTGCGTTTTCCTCTCGGCAGTCCTTTATCCTGTCCATAACCAGGAGGAATCTGGCCCAGTAGTGATGTACTGTTTCTGTAGGCTCTTGCCATATTAGAGATAGATCGCATATGTCCGGGCGGGTGGGTGGAATAAAATCCGGATCCCTGCCCATCATGAGGCTCAAAGGCCAAGGGGTTTCCGAATTCGGAAGTGTGGTTTGCCGGGGACAATCCAGCGAGTCCGGGGCGATGCATGATTTTAAGTTCAATGCTCGATCGAAGTCCGTCCCCCCGCGGGAATCCGGCATGGAGGGTTCGGGAATCCGGACATGAATTGTTTTCAACACTGGCAAAGAGTTGCCGTATTGCTCCTCTACCACTGCAACATGGTGGGTGGCCTGGGGAGAGTTAATCTCTCTCAGATCAGTTTTAAGCCCAATCTGGTTGTAGTCCGTAGCGACTCCCAGGGCGGCGATGCGATCCAAGAGCTCGTTAACAGACGAGAGCTCTATTGGATCTAACTGTTCGGCAGCTTTAGGGCTGACGCGAAGATCGCTTTCGACGACTTGAGAAGTCATTACCGAAGCGCCGGCCGGACAAGCGGTCATGAGAAAACCACCAAGCCGGATAGTTTGGCCGGCGGCCAAGGCCCCTCCGGCAAAAACACCGTCTTTGAATACGGGTGGAGGCATCCGCTCTATCGGTGACGACACAGGGGAACTCTCAATGAAAGCACCAATGTCGGTGTCAAAACCGGCGGATCTCGGGTAGGGGGTCCCGAACTGTGCGTCTAGGCGGATGGTAACAGGAGACAAGGGACACAATGTTTTACCCAGGTTCGGGCCCTCTCGATGGAGGTAAAACCCTACGTCCTGCTTGATTAATATTGATGATATGGGTAGTATAAGAGTAGATCTACCACGAGATCAAGGAGGCTAAACCCTAGAAGCTAGCCTATGGTATGATTGTTGTAATGTATGTTGTCCTACGAACTAAAGCCCTCCAGTTTATATAGACACCGGAGAGAGCTAGGGTTACACAGAGTCGGTTACAATGGTAGGAGATCTACATATCCGTATTGCCAAGCTTGCCTTCCACGCCAAGGAGAGTCCCACCCGGACACGGGACGGAGTCTTCAATCTTGTATCTTCGTAGTCTTGGAGTCCGGCGGATAATGATAGTCCGGCTGTCCGGACACCCCCTAGTCCAGGACTCCCTCAATGACCAAGTCGCCGATGCCATAGCCAACCTTCTGAAGCTTTTGCAAGTAGGCATACGGCCGGTTGTGGTCCTGTAGAGAAATCAACAATATACAAGTCTCCTCTCCTAAAGCCTTTGAAGAGTTTGGAATTGTCAGCTTCCATGATCACAACAGAACGATATTTGCCAAAGATAACAACCATATCAAGATCACAAAGCATTGAGACAGACATGAGGTTGTATCCTAAGGACTCGACAAGCATTACTTTGTCCATGTGTCAATCCTTTGAGGTCGCAACCTTACCTAGACCCAATACCTGACTTTTGCCTTTGTCAGCAAAGATGATATGCTTCATATGCGATGGTGATAAGGAGCATCCATCAATAGATTCTTGTCACCAGTCATGTGATTTGTACATCCAATATCGAGGACCAACTCATTGGCTTTGGGTTGATCATCCTGTAGATGAATTAGTGCGGCTTACGAACTCATATACTTCATCAGTGAATAATATGACATCAATATCATCAGATCAATTTCATCAAGCAATAGAACAGTTAAAACAGTATGAGGACATGAGAAATGAAAGTTCATTTCTTCATGATTAGCCTGCGTCCTTTAAGGCATTTTTCAGGTCTCCAGCAAATTCTTCAGACGTTTTAAGCCCGTCTAGAGACCTGACCCTGCATAAGAGATTATTTTTTTCTTCACCACCCACATCTGAAGGGGTGGCAAAGAATTCATCCCTCTGCGAGTGAGGGAGTCCTGGATTAGGGGGTATCCGGATAGCCGGACTATATACTTTGGCCGGACTGTTGGACCGTGAAGATACAAGACTCAAGACTTCGTCCCGTGTCCGGATGGGACTCTCCTTTGTGTGGAAGAAAAGCTTGGCGATTCGGATGTTAGATCTCCTTCTTTGTAACCGACTCTGTGTAACCCTAGCCTCCTCCGATGTCTATATAAACCGGAGGGTTTAGTCCGTACGACAACAATCATAATCATCATAGGCTAGCTTCTAGGGTTTAGCCTCTATGATCTCGTGGTAGATCAACTCTTGTAATACTCATATCATCAAGATCAATCAAGTAGGAAGTAGGGTTTTACCTTCATCGAGAGGGCCCGAACCTGGGTAAAAGATCGTGTCCCCTGCCTCCTGTTACCATTAGCCTTAGACGCATAGATCGGGACCCCCTACCTGAGATCCGCCGGTTTTGACACTCACATTGGTGCTTTCATTGAGAGTTCTTCTGTGTCGTCGCGGCAAGGCTCGATGGCTCCTTCAATCATCAACAACAACGCGGTCCAGGGTGAGACTTTTCTCCCCGGGCATATCTTCGTGTTCGACGGCTTCGCACTGCGGGCCGATTCGCTTGGCCATCTAGAGCAGATCGATAGATGCGCCCCTAGCCATCAGGTCAGGTTTGGAAACCTGAACTACACGAACGATATCCGCGTAGACTTGATCTTCGATGGATTCGGGCCTACGCCGAGCGCCGAACAGTCACGATGAGCACGGCTTAGACCTGCTGTCAGACAATATTCGGGATATCGCACCTGTAATAGCTCCGGACCTAAATCCATTGTAGATCATGTCGTCCGAGGACGGGTGGATGGACCCTGCCCCGGGGGCCGCATACTCATCGGCTGTAGAGCCGAGCACAGACTCTGCCCCCAAGGAAGTCTGTGTCACCGGACCCCCAGACTTGTGTCCGGCTATAGGTTCCAGACCGCGCGCCCCGGAGCCCGCCGAATCTGGTTGGGCTCCGGTAATGGAGTTCACCACTGCGGATATCTTCCAGCATTCGCCCTTTAGCAACATGCTGAATTCATTAAAGTCTCTCTCTTTGTTAGGAGACTTTCTGTCAAACTATGTTCGGCTCGAGTGGGAAGCAGGCGACGTGGAAATTCGTTGCCCACCCACCACCCACTTCATTTCCACTGTCGACGATTTGACCGACGTTCTTGATTTCGACTCTGAAGACATCGACAGTGTGGACGACGATGCAGGAGAAGAACAGGAACCACCGCCCACGGGGCTCTGGACAGCCACCTCCTCGTATGATATATATATGGTGGACACTCCCAAAGAAACCAATGGCGATGATGCAATGGAGGATAACCCCTCCAAGAAGAAATCTGTTGGTGTACTAGAGTAGGGGTACCCTAGTATCCCGAACTTGTGCATGGGTAGTCGCAGCACCCCGCGGCAAGGCTTGCCGGGTGACCGCCAAGGTCCTCCGTGGTTCCTTTGAAGCCATTCAAGAACAAAGTATTCAAGCCAAGGAGACAAGGCCCCGGCAAGAGGAGCTTGCCGGGAAGGCCAACCAAGGCATATCAAGGAACTTGCCGCGATGCGCCACGCGTCGCGGCGAGGCCCGGTGAGCGACAAGCTTCCGGACGCGACAAGACAATGACCGCGGCAAGGCGCTTGCCGCGGCAAGCTACCACTCTGTACCCGCGCTCCAGCACATCCACCAACGTGTCGCCCTGGGATCTCTCCAGGCGCGCGTGGCAAGAGGCTGTGCAGCCAGCGGTGCGCGGTGGCAAGCGACGCTGACAAGATTGCCATCGTGGCAAGCGGTGGCGCCCCTGACGGTCCCTTTCTTGCACTGTTTGGGCGACACAGACGGGCATTTAATGCCTTTGTCCCCTGCCGTCAGGGTTAGGTATGATACACTATACAGGTAGTTGTACCAACCGCAACATCTTTTCCATTTTTACCCTTGTCTGCGTTGCCACCTGTCGGTGACCCCTTGAGCATATAAAAGGAGGCCCATGCACAACGTAGAGGGGGGTTCGAAACCAGAAAACACTCACGCTCGGTCTCGTTAGCAGCTAGTGTGTACTGTAGCACTCAGCGCTCCCAAGCAAGAACTCAATACACTCAGACATGCAGCAGTAGGAGTATTATCTCTCCGGAGAGCTCCGAAGCTGGGTAAACTGCTTGTGTGCTTCGCCTCGATCCGCTCTTCGTGCGACCTCCGCCCCCCGCCGAACTGAAAGGGGCCCGGTCTACCGGCCCCATAGGTGTTCGTGGATCAGCTTCCCTGACATCTATGGCACGCCAGGTATGGGGCGTCGAGGTTGCGTGAACCTGATCCGGCGTTCACACGAGTTAGATCTTCATCTTTTTCATCGACATGCCACCGAAGAAGAAGGCTTCGGGGGCGGCTGATCCGTCCGCGTCGACCCCACCACCACCGGAGCAGACGGGTGGTGGGGTAGACGCCGGCAGAAGAACGGGCGTCGACGAGGGAGCTCACGGTGCTGCCAGGTCCAAGGACAAGGCTGTGCAGACCTCGGCGTCCGTACATGCACCGCGCCCATCCCAGGAGGCGCGGGACCGGCAGCGTCATGGTACTCGCGGTACCATACGCTCGTTGGACCAAGACCGAGCCGGTGGATCTCGGGGTGCTCAAGACCAGCATGCACGCCAACATGCTGGCACGAGCAAGACACGGTCGCCTAGACGGGATACTGCTCCTTCCAACCCAGTTGGGAGTCCGAGCATATCCCGCTCCTCGCACTGTTCGCCACTGCCACCCACCATTCTAGCAGAAGCTTTGGCACGAGCTCAACTGCTCCTGGATTACCCTCCAACGGCGGACAAGATCGACGAATGGAGGGCCACCATTCAGAGTCTCATCGGCTTCGCCAACGGCAACACTCCACGGCAACCGAGTACATCGCAGCCGCGGCAAGACTGCCAGGCACGAGCCAATGGCGACAAGACCGGTGGGGGTGCAACCACCGTGCACTCTCCGCCCCGAAGGCCAAGATCACCGACTTGCCGGATCTACCTCGACAGCGACTCCACTGCATCATCAGATCCACGAGCTCGTCGCGATCAACGCCAAGTTCTTCACGAACGACAGCAAGAAGACGCTCGTACTCGCATCAAGCGCCGAAGAGAAGCGCGGTGTCAATCGGACCAGCGCGCTGGGCCCTCTGTCGACATGCATGCGCCAGGGGAACCAGGCGACTTGCCGTACGCGGTAGGTTGCCCTGCGTTCACTCATGAGCTGCGGCAAGTCCAGTGGCCCGGCACGAAGAATTTCAAGCCAGACGTACCAGAGAAGTACGACGGCAAGTCGCATCTGTCGGAGTTCCTCAGCATCTACACCATCGCGGTGCAAGCTGCCGGGGGACGGGACGACAAGATCCTTGCCAACTACTTCCCGCTGGTGCTCAAGCCCAATGTCAGATCCTGGCTCATGCACTTGCCGGACAACTCCATATCCTCCTGGGCAGATCTATGCCATCAGTTTGTCGGCGCCTTTACAGGTGGCCACAAGCCTCATGGCCAGGAGAGCGACCTTCATCTGCTCGCCCAGAAGGAAGGAGAGTCCCTGCGCAAGTACATTCAGAGATTCAGCCATGTACAGCACAACATCCTAGATGTCCACCCTGCCGCGGTCATCAGCGCGTTCCATCAGAACGTGCGAAACTGCAGGATGCGGGAGGAGATGGCGATGTGCAAGATCAGAGACGTCAGTGAGCTATATGCCCTGGCCGACAAGTGCGCACGTGCTGAGGAAGGGAGGAAACTCCCCGGAGAGAATACAGAAGCAGGAGGATCTGACAGCGAGGATGCTGCCCCGGCAAGGAAAAACCGGCGGCGGAACAACAGGAAGAAGAAAGGCAAAGATGTGCTAGTCGTTGAGCAGTCCGGCAACGGAGGCGGTGCCAAGGAAGCCAAAGCTGGTAGCTCCAACTCCCAGGCTGTGGCGGTCGCCGAGAAGCAGGACGGCACCAACAAGCAGCACTGCAAGATCCACCGCACCAAGGGCAATGACCTCCAGAGCTGCAAGAAGGTCGAGCAGCTTGTCAAGCAGCAAAAGGCTGAATACGAGCGACGCGACAAGGAGAAGGCCCAAGAAGGTACTGGGGGATCCGGCAAGAAACGCCCCGGCCGAGGAGGACGCCGCGGCAAGGCCCAGCAGCGGCAAGGAGACAGACCTCCCCGCGGCCGCGACAAGGATGAAGATGACGACGACGATGAAGATATGGATGATGATGACACCGGTGAGCAGGAGTTCCAGAAAGCCACAGAGGTCCTGTGCGTTGACGGCGGTGCTTCTCTGCATACTTCACACCGCCAGCTCAAGCAGTGGGTGCGGGAAGTCAATGCGGCAGAACCACCCGTCGAGTCACGCAAGCCTCTGAAATGGTCCAGCACGCCTATCATCTTTGATATTGAGGACCACCCGGATCGCATAACTGCGGTCGGGTGCTTGCCGATGTTGGTTTCACCAACTATCCGCAACCTCAAGGTCACTAAGATGCTAGTTGACGGCGGGGCCGGCTTGAACCCGATCTCCTCCGTGGTACTCCAGAAACTCCAGATCCCTGACAGCGAGCTCGAAGAGACCGGCACATTCCAAGGAATCAATCCGGGAAGGAGCAAGCCGAAGGGAAAGATCACGTTGCCGGTAACATTTGCAGCGAGTTGAACTTCAGGACTGAGAGGGTCACCTTTGACGTTGCTGACTTTCCATTGCCTTACAATGGGATACTTGGCCGTCCAGCACTTGCCAAATTTATGGCAGCCTCTCACTATGCATACAACGTGCTTAAGATGCCGGGCCCGATAAATGTCATCTCTGTCCCTGGCGACAAGAAGGATGCTCTTATCTGCGCCGACAAGATCTACTGAGAAGCAGCAGCCGCAACTGATCGCAAGTCACCTGCCGTTGAAGCTCCCAGGGGGAAGAAGAAGACCAAGTCCGGCAAGAGTTCTGATGCCCACTCCGGCAAACGCACCTCTTCGGAGTGTTGCGCTACCGTCGAGGATGCACCATCGAGCTCCACCGGCAAGTGTAAGAAGACGATGGCAGCTCCACCAGAGACCAAGAAGGTGTCCGCCAAGGAGGACGGCACTGGTGGTACCTTCACCATCAGTGCCACCCTCGACCCTAAATAGGAAAGCGCGCTCGTTGCTTTCCTGCGGGCGAATGTCGACGTGTTTGCGTGGCAACCGTCTGACATCCCCGATGTTCCCAGGAAAGTAATCGAGCACCATCTTGCCGTCTATCCTCATGCGCGGCCCGTCAAGCAGAAGGTCAGGAAACAAGCAGTGGAGCGCCAAGAATTTATCGCAGAAGAAATAAAGAAGTTGGAAGCAGCAGGCCTTGTCAGAGGAGTGCTCCATCCTACGTGGTTGGCCAATCTTGTAGTCGTGCGCAAGGCAAACGGGAAATGGAGGCTTTGTATCGACTTTACCGATCTCAATAAAGCTTGTCCCAAAGACCCATTTCCCTTACCGCGCATTGACCAGATTGTTGACTCCACGGCTGGATGTGACTTGCTTTCATTTCTTGACGCATATTCAGGATACCATCAGATCTTCATGGCAGAAGAGGATGAGGAGAAGACCGCATTCATCACTCCATGTGGCACATACTGTTTCATACGGATGCCTTTCAGTTTAAAGAATGCTGGTTCAACATTTGCAAGGGTAGTCCATGACGCTTTTGAGCCACAAATACACAGAAATGTGGAAGCCTACATGGATGACATAGTGGTCAAGAGCAAGGACAGGGCAACTCTGATTCAAGATTTAGACGAAACCTTTGCAAATCTGCGCAAGATCAACCTCAAGCTTAACCCCGAGAAGTGTGTGTTTGGAGTCCCCTCCGGCAAGCTTCTCGGGTTCTTCGTGTCTCAGCGGGGAATTGAAGCCAATCCCGACAAGATCAAGGCCATTGAGCAGATTGAAGCACCAAAGCGCGCCAAGGATGTACGAAGACTTGCCGGTTGCGTGGCTGCTCTCAGCAGGTTTATCTCTAGGTCTGCTGAGCGCGCCCTGCCGTTTTTCAAAATATTGAAAAAGGCAGGTCCAATGAAATGGACTCCGGAAGCGGAGGCTGCGCTGCAGGACTTGAAGAGATACCTATCCTCCACTCCAACACTTGTCGCACCTAAGCCACAAGAGAAGTTGCTACTGTATATAGCAGCAACCAATCAAGTGGTTAGTGCTGCGTTAGTAGCGGAGAGGGAGGCGGATGATGAGCCAGCAACCACGGCAGATGCATCCAGCGACAAGCAGGGGGCTTCACCGACAAGCTCTGGTCCCGACAAAGGTGGATCTGCGCAGGCGCGTGAGGAGATACAGAAGAGAATGGTGCAGCGCCCAGTTTACTTTGTCAGTTCCCTTCTGCAGGGAGCTAGGTCAAGGTATTCTGGTGTGCAGAAATTGCTTTTCGGCCTTCTCATGGCCTCGAGAAAGCTGCGCCATTACTTCCAAGCACATGAGATCACAGTTGTCACTCGTTTTCCGCTGAAGAGGATACTGCAGAATCCAGAAGCTACAGGCAGGATTGTCGAGTGGGCACTAGAATTGTCAAGCTTTGGCCTCATCTCCTCTCTATCCTTTGTATGCGCACCTTGCGCTGGCGAATTTCTTCATATACTTGGGAGTAACATATCTATACTCCCTCCATTCCCGTGCCCATCTCCTCTCTATCCTTTGTATGCGCACCTTGCGCTGATTTTTGTCCTCCTTGCCAAATTTGGCCTCATCAGGAGTGCAATAATCCTTGTATATGTCATCAGGATCTCGAAAGCAGTATTGACCTCAGGCCTCTTTCCACCCTTCTGTGGCTTCTTACCATCAGCCATTTTCTTCAGCTGAGAAATTTGAACAATGAAATTCCCTGAAGATGTATGCAACTTTTCTTCAAGGAACTCTGCAAATGAGTTAAGTTGATGAGAACCTAGTGATTCAGCAGCAGACATGAGTACCTATGAACAGCGTATAGTTGCGAGGAATTTGGAGAGGTCATATGCGTTCTGAGAAGGTTTTTCAAAAAGAATAAGTTTGAGGAATTTGACCAGATGAGTCTTGAAGAATTTCACTAAGCGATCTTTGTCTTAGGTTCCAGAGTTGTATAGATCGAAGATCCACACAATTGAGGAATCTTGAAGAAAAATTATTGCTTAGAGAAACGAATCAAGAGCAGATGACATGTGAGGTGTTCAGTGTGTGAAGATTTGAAGAATAAACACCTTTGAAGATTTTTAAGAAAACATTTGAATCAAGGAGGGAAGTAAAAGTAACTTTTAATTACCCTTTTTGAAGAACACAACGAACTGGGAAGTGTAGATGTGAAGTTCATCAGTTCAGATCTTCCACGCCCTAACTTGGCAGAGGAACACAACTACGGCGGCGGCGGAGTGAAGAAATCCGTAGCCAGCGCGAGTACGACGGCGACAAGGTCGAGGCAATGAAGCTCTTCCTCACCAGAAATGATGAAGTAGTGGCGGTGCTAGGGTTTGAGAAGCTCGAGCGAGAGTGAGAACGAGCGGAGTAAAAACGAAGTGAGGAAGGGGAGGGGGTATTTATAGTCGGAGTAAGAAACTGTACGCCCGAGGAACTTGGACAAATGTGCCCCTGACCCTTCTCATTCGGTTGACATGTGTCACCCACGTACTGAGAGGTGGCGATCATGTGAGATCATGGGTGAATAGATAAGTATTATCGTGGGATGCGAAACGGTTTGAGCGGCAAAGCCGAAAATTTAGATAATATAAGTTAAAAGTTTCGTTCGCAAATTCTTCAGCTGACAAGGACATAGTGAAGATTTTGAACGAGTTTTAAATAGAATGCACATGAAGAATTTGTGAAAAGATAGGGTTGAGTTTAGCATAGAGGGGGAAGGGTCCGATCACATTCACTTAGCAGAAAAAGCAGCTTGAAGAAATAGCAATAAGTGAATGCTGTAGAGGACATAAACTCATATATATATATATATGAAGAAAAACGACAGAGACAGTAAAGACAATGCAAAGTTGAAGAAGTTGAACAACAGAGGAATTTCAAAAACTGAGGAAAAACTCAAATTGAAGATTTTCAACTTTTGGTGGTGGCGTGACCCACCGTATAAGAATGATGATTTCAGACACCGCGTACAATTGTCGTAGGGTTCTAAGAATCAAATTCTTTGTTAATTTCTTCACACTTAGAGTGTTAGTCTTCATTGATTGAAGAAAAGCGTTTCTTCGCGTGTTGCACATCTAAGTCATCAATTTTGCATAAGTGTTAGGATGAGTGTCCCTTTCAAAGAACATTCAAAGATTCTAGGATATTTAGCTCACACCTCAACTTGCTAAATCTCTTCTCATCCAAGGGCTTTGTGAAGATATCGGCTAGCTGTTCTTCAGTCTGTACATGCTCAATAGAGATGTCGCCCTTCCACACATGATCAAGAAGAAAATGATGACAAATTTGGATGTGCTTTGTCTTCGAGTGCTAAACTAGGTTGTGAGCAATCTTGATTGCACTCTCATTGTCATAGTATAGAGGCACATTCTTCATGTTGACGCCATAGTCCTTGAGAGTTTGCTTCATCCACAGCAATTGAGCACAGCAAGAACCAGCAGCAATGTACTCAGCTTCAGCTGTAGATAGTGATACGCAGTTCTGTTTCTTTGAGGACCAACAGACCAAAGATCAACCAGGAAATAGCATGTGCCAGATGTTGACTTGCGGTCCACACGATCACGAACATAGTCAGAGTCTGAATATCCAATGAGATCAAAAGCCGAGCCCTTGGGGTACCATAATCCAAGTGTTGGTGTGTGAGATAGATATCAAAGAATATGCTTCACAACCTTATGGTGTGATTCCTTCGGTGTAGCTTGAAATCGGGGACACATGCAAACACTAAGCATAATATCTGGCCTAGATGCACATAAATACAATAAAGAGCCAATCATGGAGCGGTATACCTTTTGATCGAAGTCGATACCATTTTCATCAGTGCATAGATGGCCACTTTTGGGCATAGGAATTTTGACCCCTTTGCAATCTTGCATGCCGAATTTCCTCAATACATCTTTGAGGTATTTCTCCTGAGATATGAATATGCCATTGCGTCGTTGACGAATTTGAAGACCTAAAAAGAATTTCAGTTCTCCCATCATAGACATTTGATATTCTTCACTCATCATGTAGGCAAATTCATCACTGTAACGTTGGTCAGTACAGCCAAAAATTATCAACATAAATTTGGCACACAAAAAATTCACCATCATAAGATTTAGTGAAAAGAGTTGGGTCGAGTGAACCGGGTTTGAAGGTTTTCTTCATGCGGAATTCGTTCAAAGTATCATACCACGCCCGAGGGGCCTGCTTGAGGCCATACAGGGCCTTATTGAGTCTGAAGACTTTGTCAGGATGCTTTGGATCTTCAAAACCTGGGGGTTGAGCAACATATACTTGTTCCTCAAGCTTACCATTGACGAATGCACTTTTCACATCCATTTGATATAAAGTGATATCATGATGGTTAGCATAAGCAAGTAATATGCGAATAGCCTCAAGTCTAGCAACAGGTGCAAAAGTTTCTTCGAAATCAATTCCTTCAACCTGTGTGTAGCCTTGAGCTACAAGCCGTGCCTTATTCCTTACCACAAGGCCATTTTCATCTTGCTTGTTGAGGTAGATCCACTTTTTGCCAATGATATTGTGCTTGCGAGGATCTGGACGTTTGACCAGTTCCCAGACATTGTTGAGCTCGAATTGATGTAAGTCTTCTTGCATAGCTTGAATCCACTCAGGCTCCAGAAATGCTTCATCTACCTTAATGGGCTATGTGATAGAGACAAAAGCAAAGTGCCCACAAAAGTTAGACAAATGTGAAGCTTTTGAGCGTGTGAGAGGACCTGGTGCTTCAATGTCATCGATGATTCTCTCAATTTGCACTTCGTTTGCAACGCGAGGATGAGCGGGTTGTCATCGAGGAATTTGATCCACATTTTCTTCAGGACCATTTTCCTCAGCACCATTTTCTTCAGGTGCACCAGCTCAGCGTTCTTCACGATCTGGAATGAATTCTTCAGCAGATTCTTTGGTAGGAATGACATCCTCAGCAGCCTTGAACTTGATAGATTCCTCACGTGCTGGTTCATCTATCATAGAAGGTAGGTGCTCTCTTTGCGAGCCATTAGTTTCATCGAACCGCACATCTACAGTTTCAACAACTTTGTGAAGAACGTTGCTGAAGACTCTGTAGGTGTGCGAGTCCTTTCCGTAACCAAGCATAAAATCCTCATGTGCTTTCGGTGCGAATTTATAATTGTGATGAGGATCTCTAATCCAACATTTAGCACGAAGACTTTGAAATAACTCACATTGGGTTTCTTGTCAGTGAGGAGTTCATAAGCAGTCTTCTTGAAGAATTTGTGAAGATATACTCTGTTGATGATGTGGCACGCAATATCAATTGCCTCAATCCAAAAACAACGAGGCGTCTTGTATTCATCAGCATAGTGCGAGCCATCTCAACAAGAGTTCTGTTCTTGCGCTCCACGACGCCATTCTGCTAAGGAGTATAAGGAGCAGATAACTCATGAGTAATACCAAGTTCATCAAGATAGTCATCAAGACCGGAATTCTTGAACTCGGTCCCATTGTCACTTCTGATGTGCTTGATCTTCACACCAAAGTTGGTTGAAGCCCTCGAGGAAAATCGTTTGAAGACTTCCTGCATCTCATGTTTGTAAGTGACCATGTGCACCCATGTGTTACAAGAATAATCATCAACAATAACAAAGCCATATAGAGATGCATCATTTGTAACTGCAGAATAATGATTAGGACCAAAGAGATCCATGTGAAGCAATTCAAATGGTCGAGTGGTAGTCATGATAGTCTTTGCTGGATGTTTGGCCTTGGTCATCTTTCCATCTTCACAGGCTCCGCACAAATGATCCTTGAGTAATTTGACATTCTCAATGCCAATAACATGCCTTTTCTTCGCAAGCGTGTGCAGATTCCTCATGCCAGCATGACCAAGTCGTCGATGCCATAGCCAACCTTCTGAAGCTTTTGCAAGTAGGCATACGGCCGGTTGTGGTCCTGTAGAGAAATCAACAATATACAAGTCTCCTCTCCTAAAGCCTTCGAAGAGTTTGGAATTGTCAGCTTCCATGATCACAAGACAACGATATTTGCCAAAGATAACAACCATATCAAGATCACAAAGCATTGAGACAGACATGAGGTTGTATCCTAAGGACTCGACAAGCATTACTTTGTCCATGTGTCAATCCTTTGAGGTCGCAACCTTACCTAGACCCAATACCTGACTTTTGCCTTTGTCAACAAAGATGATATGCTTCATATGCGATGGTGATAAGGGAGCATCCATCAATAGATTCTTGTCACCAGTCATGCGATTTGTACATCCACTATCGAGGACCAACCCATTGGCTTTGGGTTGATCATCCTGTAGATGAATTAGTGCGGCTTACGAACTCATATACTTCATCAGTGAATAATATGACATCAATATCATCAGATCAATTTCATCAAGCAATAGAACAGTTAAAACAGTATGAGGTCATGAGAAATGAAAGTTCATTTCTTCATGATTAGCCTGCGTCCTTTCAGGCATTTTTCAGGTCTCCAGCAAATTCTTCAGACGTTTTAAGCCCGTCTGGAGACCTGACCCTGCATAAGAGATTAGTTTTTTCTTCACCACCCACATCTGAAGGGGTGGCAAAGAATTCATCACTCTGCGAGTGAGGGAGTCCTGGATTAGGGGGTATCCGGATAGCCGGACTATATACTTTGGCCGGACTGTTGGACCGTGAAGATACAAGACTCAAGACTTCGTCCCGTGTCCGGATGGGACTCTCCTTTGCGTGGAAGACAAGCTTGGCGATTCGGATGTTAGATCTCCTTCTTTGTAACCGACTCTGTGTAACCCTAGCCTCCTCCGGTGTCTATATAAACCGGAGGGTTTAGTCCGTAGGACAACAATCATAATCATCATAGGCTAGCTTCTAGGGTTTAGCCTCTATGATCTCGTGGTAGATCAACTCTTGTAATACTCATATCATCAAGATCAATCAAATAGGAAGTAGGGTTTTACCTTCATCGAGAGGGCCCGAACCTGGGTAAAAGATCGTGTCCCCTGCCTCCTGTTACTATTAGCCTTAGACGCATAGATCGGGACCCCCTACCCGAGATCCGCCAGTTTTGACACTCACATTGGTGCTTTCATTGAGAGTTCCTCTGTGTCGTCGCGGCAAGGCTCGATGGCTCCTTCAATCATCAACAACAACACGGTCCAGGGTGAGACTTTTCTCCCCGGGCATATCTTCGTGTTCGATGGCTTCGCACTGCGGGCCGATTTGCTTGGCCATCTAGAGCAGATCGATAGATGCGCCCCTGGCCATCAGGTCAGGTTCGGAAACCTAAACTACACGACCGATATCCGCGTAGACTTGATCTTCGACGGATTCGGGCCTACGCCAGGAGCGCCGAACAGTCACGACGAGCACGGCTTAGACCTGCTGTCAGACAATATTCGGGATATCGCACCTGTAATAGCTCTGGACCTAAATCCGGGGTAGATCGCGTCGTCCGAGGACGGGTGGATGGACCCTGCCCCAGAGGCCGCATACTCATCGGCTGTAGAGCCGAGCACAGACTCTGCCCCCAAGGAAGTCTATGTCACCGGACCCCCGGACTTGTGTCCGGCTGTAGGTTCCAGACCGCGCGCCCCCGAGCTCGCTGAATCTGGTTGGGCTCCGGTAATGGAGTTCACCGTTGCGGATATCTTCCAGCATTCGCCCTTTAGCGACATGCAGAATTCATTAAAGTCTCTCTCTTTGTTAGGAGACTTTTTGTCGAACTATGTCCGGCTCGAGTGGGAAGCAGGCGACATGGAAATTCGTTGCCCACCCACCACCCACTTCATTGCCACTGTCGACGATTTGACCGACGTTCTTGATTTCGACTCTGAGGACATCGACAGTGTGGACGACGATGCAGGAGAAGAACACGAACCACCGCCCACGGGGCGCTGGACAGCCACCTCCTCGTATGATATATATATGGTGGACACTCCCAAAGAAACCAATGGCGATGATGCAATGGAGGATAACCCCTCCAGGAAGAAATCTGTCGGTGTACTAGAGTAGGGGTATCCTAGTATCCCGAACTTGTGCACGGGCAGTCGCAGCACCCCGCGGCAAGGCTTGCCGGGTGACCGCCAAGGTCCTCCGTGGTTCCTTTGAAGCCATTCAAGAACAAAGTATTCAAGCCAAGGAGACAAGGCCCCGGCAAGAGGAGCTTGCCGGGAAGGCCAACCAAGGCATCTCAAGGAACTTGCCGCGACGCGCCACGCGTCGCGGCGAGGCTCGGTGATCGACAAGCTTTCGGACGCGACAAGACAACGACCGCGGCAAGGCGCTTGCCGCGGCAAGCTACCACTCTGTACCCACGCTCCAGCACATCCACCAACGTGTCGCCCTGGGACCTCTCCAGGCGCGCGTGGCAAGAGGCTATGCAGCCAGCGGTGCGCGGTGGCAAGCGACACTGACAAGATTGCCATCATGGCAAGCGGTGGCGCCCCTGACGGTCCCTTTCTTGCACTGTTTGGGCGACACAGACGGGCATTTAATGCCTTTGTCCCCTGCCGTCAGGGTTAGGTATGATACACTGTACAGGTAGTTGTACCAACCGCAACATCTTTTCCATTTTTACCCTTGTCTGCGTTGCCACCTGTCGGTGACCCCTTGAGCATATAAAAGGAGGCCCATGCGCAACGTAGAGGGGGGTTCGAAACCAGAAAACACTCACGCTCGGTCTCGTTAGCAGCTAGTGTGTACTGTAGCACTCGGCGCTCCCAAGCAAGAACTCAATACACTCAGACATGCAGCAGTAGGAGTATTATCTCTCCGGAGAGCTCCGAAGCTGGGTAAACTGCTCGTGTGCTTCGCCTCGATCCGCTCTTCGTGCGACCTCCGCCCCCCGCCGAACCGAAAGGGGCCCGGTCCGCCGGCCCCATAGGTGTTCGTGGATCAGCTTCCCCGACATCTATGGCGCGCCAGGTAGGGGGCGTCGAGGTTGCGTGAACCTGATCCGGCGTTCACACAAGCTAGGTCTTCATATTTTTCATCGACATGCCACCGAAGAAGAAGGCTTCGGGGGCGGCTGATCCGTCCGCATCGACCCCACCACCACCGGAGCAGACGGGTGGTGGGGTACACGCCGGCGGAAGAACGGGCGTCGACGAGGGAGCTCACGGTGCTGCCAGGTCCAAGGACAAGGCTGCGCAGACCTCGGCGTCCGTACATGCACCGCGCCCATCCCAGGAGGCGCGGGACCGGCAGCATCATGGTACTCGTGGTACCATACGCTCGTTGGACCAAGACCGAGCCGGTGGATCTCGGGGTGCTCAAGACCAGCATGCACGCTAACATGCTGGCACGAGCAAGACACGGTCGCCTGGACGGGATACTGCTCCTTCCAACCCAGTTAGGAGTTCGAGCATATCCCGCTCCTCGCACCGTTCGCCACTGCCACCCACCACTCCAGCAGAAGCTTTGGCACGAGCTCAACTGCTCCTGGATTACCCTCCAACGGCGGACAAGATCGACGAATGGAGGGCCACCATTCAAAGTCTCATCGGCTTCGCCAACGGCGACACTCCACGGCAACCGAGTACATCGCAGCCGCGGCAAGACTGCCAGGCACGAGCCGATGGCGACAAGACCGGTGGGGGTGCAACCACCATGCACTCTCCGCCCCGAAGGCCAAGATCGCTGACTCGCCGGATCTACCTCGACAGCGACTCCACCGCATCATCAGATCCACGAGCTCGTCGCGATCAACGCCAAGTTCTTCACGAACGACAGCAAGAAGACGCTCGTACTCGCATCGAGCGCCAAAGAGAAGCGCGGTGTCAATCGGACCAGCGCGCTGGGCCCTCTGTCGACATGCATGCGCCAGGGGAACTAGGTGACTTGCCATATGCGGTAGGTTGCCCTGCGTTCACTCATGAGCTGCAGCAAGTCCAGTGGCCCGGCACGAAGAATTTCAAGCCAGACGTACCAGAGAAGTACGACGGCAAGTCGCATCCGTCGGAGTTCCTCAGCATCTACACCATCGCGGTGCAAGCTGTCGTGGGACGGGACGACAAGATCCTTGCCAACTACTTCCCGCTGGTGATCAAGCCCAATGTCAGATCCTGGCTCATGCACTTGCCGGACAACTCCATATCCTCCTGGGCAGATCTATGCCATCAGTTTGTCGGCGCCTTTACAGGTGGACACAAGCCTCCTGGCCAGGAGAGCGACCTTCATCTGCTCGCCCAGAAGGAAGGAGAGTCCCTGCGCAAGTACATTCAGAGATTCAGCCATGTACAGCACAACATCCCATATGTCCACCCTGCCGTGGTCATCAGCGCGTTCCATCAGAACGTGCGAAACCGCAGGATGCGGGAGGAGATGGCGATGTGCAAGATCAGAGACATCAGTGAGCTATATGCCCTGGCCGACAAGTATGCACGTGCTGAGGAAGGGAGGAAACTCCCCAGAGAGAATACAGAAGCAGGAGGATCTGACAGCGAGGATGCTGCCCCGGCAAGGAAAAACCGGCGGCGGAACAACAGGAAGAAGAAAGGCAAAGATGTGCTAGTTGTTGAGCAGTCCGGCAACGGAGGCGGCGCCAAGGAAGCCAAAGCTGGTAGCTCCAACTCCCAGGCTGTGGCGGTCGCCGACAAGCAGGACGGCACCAACAAGCAGTACTGCAAGATCCACCGCACCAAGGGCCATGACCTCCAGAACTGCAAGAAGGTCGAGCAGCTTGTCGAGCAGCAAAAGGCTGAATACGAGCGACGCGACAAGGAGAAGGCCCAAGAAGGTACTGGGGGATCCGGCAAGAAATACCCTGGCCGAGGAGGACGTTGCGGCAAGGCCAAGCAGCGGCAAGGAGACAGACCTCCCCGCGGCCGCGACAAGGATGAAGATGACGACGACGATGAAGATATGGATGATGATGACACCGGTGAGCAGGAGTTCCAGAAAGCCACAGAGGTCCTGTGCGTTGACGGCGGTGCTTCTCTGCATACTTCACACTGCCAGCTCAAGCAGTGGGTGCGGGAAGTCAATGTGGCAGAACCACCCGTCGAGTCACGCAAGCCTCTGAAATGGTCCAGCACGCCTATCATCTTCGATATTGAGGACCACCCGGATCGCATAATTGTGGTCGGGTGCTTGCCGATGTTGGTTTCACCAACTATCCGCAACCTCAAGGTCACTAAGATGCTAGTTGACGGCTGGGCCGGCTTGAACTTGATCTCCTCCGCGGTACTCCAGAAACTCCAGATCCCTGACAGCGAGCTCGAAGAGACCGACACATTCCAAGGAATCAATCCGGGAAGGAGCAAGCCGAAGGGAAAGATCATGTTGCCGGTAACATTTGGCAGCGAGTTGAACTTCAGGACTGAGAGGGTCACCTTTGACGTTGCTGACTTTCCATTGCCTTACAATGGGATACTTGGCCGTCCAGCACTCGCCAAATTTATGGCAGCCTCTCACTATGCATACAATGTGCTGAAGATGCCGGGCCCGATAAGTGTCATCTCTGTCCCTGGCGACAAGAAGGATGCTCTTATCTGCGCCGACAAGATCTACCGAGAAGCAGCAGCCGCAACTGATCGCAAGTCACTTGCCGTTGAAGCTCCCAGGGGGAAGAAGAAGACCAAGTCCGGCAAGAGTTCTGATGCCCACTCCGGCAAACGCACCTCTTCGGAGTGCTGCACTACCGTCGAGGACGCACCATCGTGCTCCACCGGCAAGTGTAAGAAGACGATGGCAGCTCCACCAGAGACCAAGAGGGTGTCCGCCAAGGAGGACGGCACTGGTGGTACCTTCACCATCAGTGCCACCCTCGACCCTAAATAGGAAAGCACGCTCGTTGCTTTCCTGCGGGCAAATGTCGACATGTTTGCGTGGCAACCGTCTGACATCCCCGGTGTTCCCAGGAAAGTAATCGAGCACCATCTTGCCGTCTATCCTCATGCACGGCCCGTCAAGCAGAAGGTCAGGAAACAAGCAGTGGAGCGCCAAGAATTTATCGCAGAAGAAATCAAGAAGTTGGAAGCAGCAGGCCTTGTCAGAGGAGTGCTCCATCCTACGTGGTTGGCCAATCCTGTAGTCGTGCGCAAGGCAAACGGGAAATGGAGGCTTTGTATCGACTTTACCGATCTCAATAAAGCTTGTCCCAAAGACCCATTTCCCTTACCGCACATTGACCAGATTGTTGACTCCACGGCTGGATGTGACTTGCTTTCATTTCTTAACGCATATTCAGGATACCATCAGATCTTCATGGCAGAAGAGGATGAGGAGAAGACCGCATTCATCACTCCATGTGGCACATACTGTTTCATATGGATGCCTTTCGGTATAAAGAATGCTGGTTCAACATTTGCAAGGGTAGTCCATGATGCTTTTGAGCCACAAATACACAGAAATGTGGAAGCCTACATGGATGACATAGTGGTCAAGAGCAAGGACAGGGCAACTCTGATTCAAGATTTAGACGAAACCTTTGCAAATCTGCGCAAGATCAACCTCAAGCTTAACCCCGAGAAGTGTGTGTTTGGAGTCCCCTCCGGCAAGCTTCTCGGGTTCTTCGTGTCTCAGCGGGGAATTGAAGCCAATCCCGACAAGATCAAGGCCATTGAGCAGATTGAAGCACCAAAGCGCGTCAAGGATGTACGAAGACTTGCCGGTTGCGTGGCTGCTCTCAGCAGGTTTATCTCTAGGTCTGCTGAGTGCGCCCTGCCGTTTTTCAAAATATTGAAAAAGGCAGGTCCAATGAAATGGACTCCGGAAGCGGAGGCTGCGCTGCAGGACTTGAAGAGATACCTGTCCTCCACTCCAACACTTGTCGCACCTAAACCACAAGAGAATTTGCTGCTGTATATAGCGGCAACCAATCAAGTGGTTAGTGCTGCCAACACCAGATGAAGAAATTCCAGAAACGAGCATCCCCATCAAGGAAGGAAGCAAGGAGTGGCTGATGTACTTTGATGGTGCCTTCTCGCTGCAAGGCGCCGGTGCGGGTGTGCTACTTGTTGCACCCACCAGAGAGCACCTCAAGTACGTAGTCCAGATGCACTTTCCCAGGGAGCAAGCAACAAACAATACCGCAGAGTATGAAGGTTTGCTTGCCGGTCTCAGGATCACGGCATACCTTGGGATCAAGAAGCTCATCGTCAGGGGTGACTCGCAGCTTGTCGTCTGCCAAGTGAACAAGAATTATCAGAGTCCGTTGATGGAAGCTTACGTTGATGAAGTGAGAAAGCTAGAAGAGCACTTTGATGGCCTACAGATGGAGCATGTTCCAAGAGCTGATAACGACATTGCCGATGGCCTGTCGAAGTGCGCCGCACTTAAGTTACCTGTGGAACCAGGGATCTTTGTGCTCAAACTAACTCAACCGTCTGTAACGCCATCAACTAGACAGAGCAAGAAGAGGAAGTTGATTTCTGGTGACTATTTTCCGGCAGAGCTCCCCGAAGCCGCCGCCAAGAAGGTCCCCAAGATCAACACCAAGGATGCTGAGGAGCAGTCTGCTCCGGCAAGCCCTAGGGTTTGTTCCGTTGAAGCAGACGCTCCCGACAAGCTTTGCTCCGGCAAGCTTGCCGGGGAACGTCAAGCTCCGGCTGAGCCGCAGGTTCTTGCCGTAGAAGCGGATGTTCCCGCAGCAGCAGATGTGCCTTTAGTCCTTGTTGTCGAGCCGCAAGCTCCAGCATGGGCGCAGCAGATTGTCCGTTTCCTTCAGACAGGAGAACTTCCCGAAGAGCAAGAAGAAGCGGAGAGAGTAGCCCGTCAGTCAAGTATGTACCAGTTTGTCGACAACACACTGTACAGAAGAAGACTCAACGGTGTGAAATTGAAGTGTATTCACCGGGAAGACGGACAAAAGCTGTTGGCAGAGATACATGGAGGCATATGTGGTCACCACATTGGCGCAAGAGCGCTTGCCAGCAAAGCATTCCAGCAAGGTTTCTTTTGGCCGACAGCCCTCCAGGATGCAACTGCACAAGTAACCAAGTGTGAAGCGTGCCAATTCCATTCCAAGCAGATACACCAGCCAGCTCAAGCTCTCCAGACGATCCCTTTATCCTGGCCATTTTCGGTCTGGGGGCTCGACATCCTCGGCCCCTTTCCCCGAGCTGTCGGGGGCTTTGAGTACTTGTAGGTTGCAATCGACAAGTTCACAAAGTGGCCGGAAGTGGAAGCAGTGAGGAAGGTGACAGCACAGTCAGCAGTCAAGTTCTTCAGGTCGATTGTTTGCCGCTTCGGGATCCCTAACAGGATCATCACCGACAACGGCACGCAATTCACGAGCCGCACCTTCATGCAGTACGTCCAAGATCTTGGCGCCAAGGTCTGCTTCGCTTCTGGTACTCACCCGAGAAGCAACGGTCAAGAGGAGAGGGCAAATGCTGAAGTGCTGCGCGGGCTCAAGACCAGGACTTTCGATAGGCTGTGCAAGTGCGGAAAGAACTGGATTGAGGAGCTGCTGGTGGTTCTTTGGTCGATCAGGACGACGCCAAATCGAGCCACTGGCCAGACACCTTTCGCTCTAGTCTATGGAGCAGAGGCAGTTCTCCCCACGGAACTCATATACGGGTCACCTCGAGTGCTTGCTTATGATGAGCTTGAGCAAGAGCAGCTGCGACAAGATGACACGCTGCTCCTTGAGGAAGACCGTCTTCAGGCCGCTGTATGAGCTGCTCGATACCAGCAAGCTTTGCGCCGCTACCATAGCCGCAAAGTTAATGCCAGAAGTCTCGAGGAAGGTGACCTTGTTCTTCGGCGCGTTCAGTCCGCCAAGAATTCCAACAAGTTGACGCCGAAGTGGGAAGGCCCTTACCGGGTGAAACGAGTCACTAGGCCTAGCGCTGTCCGCCTTGAGACCGAAGATGGCATTCCGGTGAGCAACTCCTGGAACATTGAGCATCTTCGTAAGTTTTACCCGTAGGGTGCGGTTACCGGAACCTGTTCTGGCGACCACCTTTTGTACAAGTCTTGCCGATGTTGCATGTAATCCTTTGTACAAAGCCAGGCGCAGACCCCGTGCATAAGTAAAGCTCATGTGCTCCACACATCTTGTCAATTCCATGCTTTCTATTTTTTGCATGTGTTATCTGACACTTTGTGCAGCGCCGACTCCCGGTAAGCAATAACGAGCCGTAAGGCTCCATATCTTTATTTTCTCTTCTTTCTTTTTCTCAAAGAAAAGGAAGGTTCCCTCGCCCACAAGTTTGCCCGGGGGGGGGGGGGAGGAGAAGATAGTGGTGTGGACCAGGCGTCGTTCAAGAAAGTTCGCCTTACTGGGAAGCAAACGACAGAAAAGCTAAGTTGCCAAAGTTTGAGCAATCAGTTTTAAATTTTTTAAGTTATCTTCCTCGAACGACCGTGCTTTGTATGGAAAACATGTGCGTGGAGGAACCAACTTGTAGCTAGTTGCGCCCTTACTTTGTTTCGAGTCCGCTCAACAACTTAAGTGAGCTGCGACTAGTTGCGACAAGGTTTCTTGTCGGTAGCGGCACCGCCAGCAGGTTGCTGACGTCCCGCACTCAGCGCTCGCGGCTAAGGTGCCTGCGACGACAAGTTCCCTAAAAGCGTAGGGCAAAAACATACAAAGGAAGGAATCAAGTAAAGGAAATAACATAGCAATCGCTACCCAAAATAGAGTTATATTACAAAATAGCTTGTTGCAGATCTAACAGATTGTTCTCATAACATGACCAACAGCGACAAGAAAAGGAGAAAAAGGGCGGCCTAATCTACGCGATCGCCCTCGACCCTCTTGATCCCGCTCACCTTGTCCACAATGGGTGCGACAAGGGCCTTGAGCGCTTCCAGATCGGCATCCGGCGGCAAGGACCTGAGGACGTTGGTGAGGTTGAGGCCCGGATTGCGGAAGGGCACCTTCACCAACACCTTTTGAAGAGCTCCCGCGCAGATCTTGCGTGACTCGTCGGCTAGCTGCTTTGGGATCTTCTCCCGGAGTCGCTGGAGGGCCGTCGCCACGCCTTTGAAGAACAAGGTGAGCTTGGCGCTGGGTTGGAGGTTCAAATCGGAGGGATACCCGAGATCCTCCATCCCCAGCTGCGCCAGCTCCCCGTCGATGGCTACGGCAATATCCACGAGACCCTCCGTCCAGTGCTCCACATTATCCCTAAAGGTGTTCTGGGTGACAGCAGCACTCACCAACAGCGCCTCTTCGGCCTTGATCTTCTCCTTCAAGGCCCCCTCCTGCTCCCTGGCGTCGTTCAGCGTTTTGGTCAAAGTAGTCAGCTTCAACTCAAGATCTGCGTTGGAGTCCTTGGCGGCGCTAAGCTCCTTGCCCTTCTTGACGAGACGACCCTGCAGCTCGCCAAGGGTGTAGGCGTCCTTCTCGCACTCACGCTTGAGCGCGGCAAGCTCTTCATTGCTCGCCTTGAGATCAGCCTCCAGCTGCGCCACTTTCGTCTCCAGCTCCTTCTTGGTAGCCTCGGCAGCTGCGGTAGCATCTTCTGCTTCCTTGAGGGCCCCGCCGAATGTTGCTCGCGCGCAGCAAGATCCTCCTCGTGGCTGTCAAGGTTGACCTTCCGCTGCGCCAACTCGCCCTCCCGTGCAGACAGCTCCTCGGCGGCAAGCCGCTGTTCCTCTTCAACTTCAGCCTTCTCGAGGAGGAAGGCTTTCCGCTCCTCGGCGAGTTGCGCCCGCGCCTCTGCCAGGGACCGGAGGGCTTCCTGGTTGCGACCCCGGAGCTCCTCCGCCCGCTTCTCGATGTCCACTCCCGCCTTCGCGACAAGCGCTTCTCGGGATTCCACCTTGGCCTGCCGAGCGCGGTAAAGCGACAACAGCTTCCGCAGCAGCTGCTCCTCCTCAGGCTCGCCGCTGCTGCTGCTCGGCGCGTCAACCAGCGTCAGCCCAGCGGAGGCGAGCACCTCTCCATCCAAGATTTCTCCTTCGACCGGCGCCCTGGAGCTTGACGCCCAGGGGAGCTTCATGAAGATGCCATCGCCGGCCTTCAAATAGGCGCTGGGCTGGGGCTCTTCGGAGCCTGACGCGGCGGCAGCGGCGGAGGGATCGGCGGTCGGCATAGCGCCTGCCGCTCCTGCGGCCTCAGGGCCGTCAGTGCGATCGCCAGACCCCTCGTCGGCTTCTGCGGCGGCAGCTTTGGCGGCCTCCTCGCCGGCAGGATCATCTGCGTCGGCCGCTTCTTCGGTAGCAACGACGTCGTCGGTGTTGCCGCGCACGTTCTCCTCGCCGGCAACCTCGGTCTCCATCGGCTCCGTGGAAGATGGATCTAATGGCCGGAAAAGGGAGAAAAGTCAAGCAAATATCCAAAAAGAAAATCAGAAGAAGAAGAACCCAAGGGAAGTTTTCAAGCAAGAGGATTACCTGCACTGGGTTCTATAGTCACGGTCTCCACCACAGGGGGATCGCTGATGCTGTCCCTTGCCGGAGAACTCTCCCTTGCCGGAGACTTCTCCCTTGCCGGAGAACGCTCCCTTGCCGGGGAATCCTCCCTTGGCGGTGTAGTCGAAGCAGATGGCATGTCGGGGGTGGCTTCCGGGCGCTCCTGGTGAAGCTGCTCTGCTCCTACACAAACCAATAGTCAGATATCAGCAAATAAAGAGCACCCATGCCCGCCTAACAGCGGAAAGTAAACCATATACTTACGCTGAGGGCTGCGCTGGGGGCTGCTTTGGGGAATAGTTGCCGGGTCCGGCAAGGTGGTCTCGGACGCATCCCCTGCTGTCGCGGTGGGTTCGTCCTCGATGACAATCACCGGGACCTTGGCTCTCTTCGCCGCTCTCTGGGCCAGGGTCCTGAAAAGGAATGGGTTCGGAGTAAAGCAAATCAGATACAAGACAAAATAGCAAGAATTGAAGAACTACAAGTACAACAGAGAATCTTACTCTTCTTCTTCCTCGTCGGAGCTGAGCGCGGAGAGGTTGAAGTCCGGCTCACCTCCGGCGCGACGAGGCAGAGGAGTAGTTTCCCTTGTCCGCTTGGCAGGGGTAGTGGAGGTGGTCTGAGACGACCCAGCTCCGGCTGCCGCCGCGGCGTGAGAAGCGGCAGGAGCAGAAGCGGTGGACAGAGAAGACCCCGCTCCAGTTGCCGCAGCAGCGTGAGGTGCTCCCGCGGCAACAGTGCTTGCCACGGCGGAGCGCGTCGCGCGGCGCGGCGGCTGTTGACTCGTCTGCGACCCCGCTACATCACCGGCCTTGTGGAGACGCCTTCTTGGTGGAGCTCGGGGCTCTACTTGCGGCGGGCTGTCTGAAGATGGGGAGGAATAGGAGTTGGTCTCCAACGAGCCGCTCGCACCCTCGGCGGGCTCGCTCGACTCGTCGTCAGGCCCGGCAAGCTCTTCCTCGCCGGCAAGCCACTCTCGCTCGGCAAGGCTTGCCGCCTCTGCCGCCTCTGCCTCCTCCACGGTGAATCCAAACTCGCCCGCGGCAGCGGCTGCCGCCGCCTCTTCCAGCCTAGTGAAAATGCGCTGCATCTCCGCATCGGTGGTATCGCGAGTGAGGCTTTTCTGTTCATCGGCGCGGACCAGCACTTCCACCAAGCCGTCAGAGAATTCCTGCACGACGTCGTCTGCAGGCTCTTGCCAAGTTGGGACAATTCCATGCGAATCGCACAGCGGCATCATTGCACGAAAGCGGTCGAGCGAGGAGTTGTTGCACAGTGGGACAACACCCTTCGGCAATCTGAACACTTCAGGATGTTGGGGATCATACTTGAACAGTTCCTGGAGCATCGCTTCCAGTTCCAGGACCGTGAAGTTGAAGTTGAGGCCCGGGCGCAGCCTCATGATGTCCGCCGCATTCTGGAACTCCCAGGCGGGTCTCCTCCTCTCCTGCAGGGGGGCGATGTAGCGGCGAAGAAAATCTGCGCCAACGGCGCCTACAGTGAGCTCGGCAAGCCTGAGGCGTAGGATCCGGGTGACGGCAATCTTCAGCCTATCATCTTCCGGGGCCACGCTACTCCAATCGTTGCCGCGCGCTACTGGGGCTTGGCGCAGGGCGGTAAATGGCTGCGGGTTCTCCTCGATGATTCAGCACCAGTTTGCTCTCCATTCCTCCCACTTGCCGCGGAGCTCTCCCTCCAGATAAGCTTCCTTCTTGCCGGCTCTCGAGATCCAGGCGATTCCGCCGGATAAAGGCTCCCCTCTCTCAACTCGGGGCATAAAGAAGTGGCGGAAAAGAGCTACATTTGGATGGACTCCGACAAAGTTTTCGCAGAGATGTGCGAAAACTGCCATGGTCAGAACGACATTGGGGGTGAAGTCAAGGAGGTGGAACCCGTAGGTGTTCATAATATCGCAGAAGAATTCAGAGAAAGGCGGGCAGAGCCCGCAGTAGAAGAACAACGCGAAGAAGGGATATCCATTCGGAGCCAGTTCCGAAGCGGCGGCTGAGAGTACCTTCGTGCGCGGATGCGCTCGTGTCTGCGTCGACCAGAAGAGGTAGTAGTACTCCCTCAGCTCCTTCGCGGCGAGCTTGGGGGGGGGGGAAGATTGCCCGCTCCTTTCGCAGCGCCGCGAGCCGCTGCGCCTCGGTCGACTTCGCGCCCTTCCCCTTGTCGGCTTTCGGAGCCATGGCGGAGGTGGCGGGGGAGATCGACGGCGTTGGTGGTGCTGGTGGCGATGGGGGGCGGAGCGCTGCTCTCTTTAAGCTTTGGGAAGAAGGGGGGAGCGGCGGAGATTTCTGAGATTGGAATAGCAACTGGCGAGATGGGCGAACTGCCCCTGTTTCCCCTGCTTATAAAGAGGGAGGGGGCGGACGTTCCGTCTTTTCGAATAAAGAAACCACCCACGATCTCTCCCACGACGCCGCATTCAACGCGTGCCGTTCGGGGAGGGCGCGGTGGATACGGAGTAAGATACGGCGTAACCCAGGCCGCGCGTGCCCGTGCCCTGTTTTGGGCCTGGCCCAACAGCGCTCGGCACCATGTGTGGCCCAGGCCCGGGGGCTCCTGTCGGTGTACTAGAGTAGGGGTACCCTAGTATCCCGAACTTGTGCACGGGCAGTCGCAGCACCCCGCGGCAAGGCTTGCCGGGTGACCGCCAAGGTCCTCCGTGGTTCCTTTGAAGCCATTCAAGAACAAAGTATTCAAGCCAAGGAGACAAGGCCCCGGCAAGAGGAGCTTGCCAGGAAGGCCAACCAAGGCATCTCAAGGAACTTGCCGCGACGCGCCACGCATCGCGGTGAGGCCCGGTGAGCGACAAGCTTCCGGACACGACAAGACAACAACCGCGGCAAGGCGCTTGCCGCGGCAAGCTACCACTCTGTACCCGCGCTCCAGCACATCCACCAACGTGTCGCCCTGGGACCTCTCCAGGCGCGCGTGGCAAGAGGCTGTGTAGCCAGCGGTGCGCGGTGGCAAGCGACACTGACAAGATTGCCATCGTGGCAAGCGGTGGCGCCCCTGACGGTCCCTTTCTTGCACTGTTTGGGCGACACAGACGGGCATTTAATGCCTTTGTCCCCTGCCGTCAGGGTTAGGTATGATACACTGTACAGGTAGTTGTACCAACCGCAACATCTTTTCCATTTTTACCCTTGTCTGCATTGCCACCTGTCGGTGACCCCTTGAGCATATAAAAGGAGGCCCATGCGCAACGTAGAGGGGGGTTCGAAACCAGAAAACACTCACGCTCGGTATCGTTAGCAGCTAGTGTGTACTGTAGCACTCAGCGCTCCCAAGCAAGAACTCAATACACTCAGACATGGAGCGGTAGGAGTATTATCTCTCCGGAGAGCTCCGAAGTTGGGTAAACTGCTCGTGTGCTTTGCCTCGATCCGCTCTTCGTGCGACCTTCTCCCCCCGCTAAACCGAAAGGGTCCAGTCCGCCGGCCCCATAGGTGTTCGTGGATCAGCTTCCCCGACAAAATCAAAGCACGGGCGTCATCGGCGCCGCTCTAAGCCCCGCCACAGCAGTACCGGCACAGGAGACGAAAGCAATCCAGATGGTGCCAAAGAAGAATACAATCCCGACCAGCCTTCCTTCAAGCAGGCCGGACAGGAAGATGGGTAGATTAGCCCAGATGAACAGGCGACGAATGGATACTCGAAGTAGGACAACCACATGCCTCCCTTCGAAGACGAGGTGAGCCTCGGTGATGATGAATTCGGCGTGCCTGAGGATCCCGTAGAGCAGGTTCGCTTCCAGCGACGGCTTATGGCCACTGCAAGAAGCCTGAAAAAGAAGCAACAGCAGCTCCAAGCTGACCAAGATCTGCTCACAGACAGATGGACTAAGGTCCTGGCAGCCGAGGAATACAGACTCGACCGCCCCACCAAAGGGTAGACAAAGCACAATTTGCTACCTCAACCTGAGAAGGAGGTCCTAAAGCCCACACCCCGACGCCAGTACATCACGGTTTGGGGCAATACGCAGGAAATGCGAAGCAGCATCCATAAACCTCGACACAACAGGCATAAGCGTCACAAAAATAATGATGACGCCCAAGACAAGGCAGTTGGTGCCGGATTCCGTGGCTCCCAGTCCGGTCAGCGGAAAGAGAACAACTTAGGCCCATCCGGCCCGGGCAGCATACTCGACCAGCCATGTCAAATTCATGGTACCCCTAGAATGGCGACTAATCATACCAATAGAGAATGCCGGATCTTCAAAACAAAACGGCCGGTCGTGCGCCGGAAACAATGAAAAGAGGTCTCAAACAACAAGGAGCCCAGACCACCAAACATTGCATGGTAAAAGGAAAATCCTCTGCAAACCAGCAAAGGAACGAATGTGTACTCCTCGGGATGCCAACTCAACAATACAAGTCACTCACAGTACAAAAATACGGCCGATCATCTCCGATCACATAGACCGTCTAGACAATATCAGCAATGGCAATTTAATTACACTTACCATCGACCCAATAGTTGGTGGGTTCCACCTCACACGAGCCCCTATGGGCATAAACAGCAGCCCAAACTTGCTGTGCCAGGACACAATTCACCACTAGGTATTGACCGCTCGAGGATCAAACCCACTAAAAACATCTTCTAAAAGATGTCGTTCCAGGTGCAAAGGCCAAGTTTTACAGGCCCACCACCCTGGAGGTTGTCTTCGGATAACCAAACAAACACCATACCAAAGAGTAACTCTTCGGCATTATCCCCTTATACAGTAACTATTATATACTACCAGGACGAACCGCGTTGGCTCGATTCAACGCGGTGCCACACCATGCCAAACCCACGTGAGATAGTCACAACTATGGGCAAGGCCAAACTCCACCCCGACAATGGAAAGTACACCGTCGCTGAGGTAGCGAGTTGTGCCTTTCTATCGAACCACGATTCGACAGCCAAACCCCCGGACACCAATAAAGGAGTCTGAGCTACTTTACAGCACGGTAGCCTGGCTCGACCAGGCTCCGACCAAACACTCCGGCATAAGCTGGGGAAGAGCCCCGCGGTTCAACCACCCTATAACACACAAATGCCTCTAAGCATTTTTCTTTACAGACTCACTTTTGCGCAGAACAGGACTGGCGACATGGAATCAGCTCGGACGCACAAGGCGGGAATACACAAGTATTCCCCAAGAAGACTGTCCGGATACACTTCGGATCCGCACACAGCTTCCTCCCGTCCGGCCGCGATAGGTTCCACCAGCATACCTCTTTTCATAACATAAACCGTACTCATACGCATAGACGTGTCACTCCACTACAAACTAAATGACACTTACCGGCTGTTGTTCCTCATTGACGCCTTTTTCATCATAAATGGCACCCGCACATAGTGTCGTGCCCCATTATGCCAGGGGCTTCATTGTTCTCATAATATGGCAACAAAGTCCGGCCACCCTGTCGGTCGCTCGGCACCCCGAACTTATAGCACTATATGCATCAACTCCGAATCATGTCTTGGGTCATTAGTTGGGTCTGCCCGGCTCCCATGTTTTGGTACCTTACGTTCCGCTCCATCGACTAAGCGCTGGGAGAACTACTGTGATTGTGTCCCAGTTCTTCCGGACGAGCACCTCAGTAGAGAAAGCCGAAAACTGACTGTCATGATATGGCGAGAGCTGATCACCTGTTCGAGAGGTTGTAAAATCTTTAAAGATTTATTCCGCATAATGCCATAACAAATGCAGAGTGTGACGGATCGGTCTTCCGATCAGGCGCTATTAGAGCCCCTCGTACGGTCTTCCGAACACCAGGGGCTGCACCTACCATACTCGAATTCCTATAGCTAAGTGAGAGTGATAAAGCCCTATAGTCTGATTGCCTGGTTCGCTGTGATGAACACCTCCTTCAAGGACCCAAAAATGGGATAAAGAGTGTTCAGGTATGTCCCGAACACCCCCGTACTTTCTACGTGGGGGCAGAAGCCTACGACTGGCCAACTCTCAGGATTCATATATACTAAACGGCCGCACAGGATGAAAAAACTTTCATATAACAGGCAATAAATAATAATAGTGCCAGTATCCCGCCTTACAAAGGACAACATGACTGCCTTCAGGGAAAAATAGTGTCTTTGGTACATGTTCCGCCACAAGGCGGGCTCCTTTCAGGACACCATCATAATATAATTCAGGCTTGCGGTGCTCCTTACCCTCCGGTGGTCCCTCAGTCATCAGCTTTTCAGCATCAAGCTTCCCCCAGTGCACCTTCGCACGGGCAAATGCCATGCGTGCACCTTCTATACAGACCGACCGCTTAATGACTTCGAGCCGAGGGCAAGCACCAACAGTCCGCTTCACGAGTCCGAAGTAACTGCTTGGAATTGGCTTAGCAGGCCACAGCCGGACAACTAAGTCCTTCATGGCTAGTTCGGCCGCCTGGTGCAGTTCGATCAGCTGCTTCAGCTGATCGACAAAGGGCACCGGATAATTCGGCGCCAAATACTACGACCAGAAATGCTTCTCAGCAGACTTCTTCTCTTCACCCCGGTAGAATTGGGCAACATCAGATATGCTGCGTGGCAGGTCCGCAAACACTCCTGGAGAAACAAGAATTCAGCTTGTCACTTAGAGTTTCTCCTATTACTATATAAAAATCACTTTGAGTAAAAAAGTCTTACCAGCTGCAATCCTCCTTGCCTCCCGAATGTCCTTCAGAGCACCTCGGGCTTCCTCCCGAGCATCATTTGCGGCTTGGAGAGCTTGGGCGAGTTCGGATTCTTTCCCTACTAGACCCTGCTCCAAGGTATCACTTTTCTTCACAGCCTCCTGGAGCTCTCGTTCAGCTTCAATGACCCTGGCCTCGTGCTTCTCGCGAAGAGCGTGCTCCGCGGCGGCCTTCTTGTTGGCTTCGGCCACAACCTTCTTCAGTGCCTCAATTTCGGCATTTGCTCCTAGAGCACACAATACAAATATTTTCATCAGGCACAACTACTCATTTGTGCTTAACTTATCAAAAGGTTTCGACATACCTTGTTGGTCCTCCAACTGCTTCTTCACTCGGCCAAGTTCTTCTTCGGCCTGTTCCAGACTTTGCTTTAGTCCGTACACCTCCACAGTATGAGAGGTGATCGTCGCTACAAACGCCTGTTTTCAAACAAAGAGATATATGTCATCAACCGAGTCTCATGCGAAGCGGAAATTTGACCCCTGTCCGGTTCTCTCTCTTTCACCGGACAGTGCATCAGGGGCTACCGTTCATACTATGACAATCTTCAAAGGTTTCTAAAAACATACCTCAAATCCTTTTATAAGGCTAAGGCAGGATTCATTCAGTCCGCTCTTAGCGGACTGAATCTTTTCAATCACCGCACCCATGAGGGCGCGATGTTCATCGACGATGGACACATTCTTTAGCGTTGTCGATAGGCCGCCCTGCAGCTCTTCTTGGACAGAGGTTGCCGACGGAGCGGGCTTGCCTCCTTCCATCCAGGGGGGCTGCCTGCCCGATCCTGGAGCTTCAAAGGTCTCCAGGACCGTGTCCGGCTGCGGGCCGAATCTAAAATCGGCCCCGCCGTCGACGTTCATGGGAACCGTTGCTCCTGTGTATCTGGCCCCAGAGGCATGCCCTCCCTGGTCTGGGTCCTGCTGAGACGACACCTCGGTGTCACGCCCAAGCTCCAGGGCATCTGAGCTCAGCGAATCCTCCGATGAGGACAGTTCAGCGCGAGACCTCGCCGGGCTACACAAAGTATGGCACAAGTTAAAATATTGCACCTTAGTAATCCTGGGCGCTTAGGCGTATTCGGATTTCGTGTACTCACGATTTTACCAGGGGCTGGGCCCTGGGATCCCACTCTGGGCTACTATTGGTAGCCGTGGTGGACGCCTCTAGAAGAGGATTTTTTCCATCTTCGGCGATTCGGCCTCCAAGAATGAGGAGGCCGTCCTTTTCTTCCCTCCCCCCGTGGAGGACTCGTCTTCTTCCTCCTCCTCTTCGTCTTCGGAGGAAGGATGGGCGCTGGAGTCTTCAGATTTTGTGTCCGAAGCACCGCGGCGACGGAGGCCGCTCTGGGTCTCCTTGGCCTTCTTGGAGGCCTCTTTCTTCGGTGCCTTGTAAGGCGCTGGGACTAGCATCTTCGTCAGAAGAGGTCCTGCCGGTTCCTCCGGCAGCGGGGCCGGACAGTGTATCCGCCCCACCTTCTTCGTCCATTCCTGGGATAATTGTGGAAAGCATGATAAAGCGTCTCCCTAGGGATATGGCAGCTAAACATGCATAGACAGGACATAGTGATAACTTACCGGACTTGTGGAGCGGGACAGTTGATACCCGCGGTCCTCGACGGAGCCCGGCCATGGTTTGCTAGACTTGAAGAGCACCTTCCAGATATCCTTGTGTGAGGATCCGTAGAGTTCCCGCAGGGTCTGGTGCTTGGCCGGGTCGTATTCCCACAAATTACAGGCCCGGTGCTGGCAAGGGAGAACCTGGCGAACTAACATCACCTGGACTACATTGACGAGTTTGACATCCTTGTCTACCGCGCCCTTGACGCGTGTGGAGCACCGACAACTCGTCGGATGAGGACCAGTTCAGGCCCATCTTGGGCCAGGACGTGAGCCACAGGGGGCTCCGGATCTGAATTCAGGAGCAGCGGCCCACTTTTTACCGCGCGGCTCGGTGATATAGAACCACTGCTGCTGCCACTCCTTGACGGAATCATTGAAGGTGCCCGTCGGCCATGTGACCTTGGGCATCTTGATCACCATGGTGCCGCCACACTCAGCGTGCTCGCCGTTCACCACCTTGGGCTTCACATTGAAGTTCTTCGGCCATAAGTCGAAGTGGGGCGAAATACGGAGAAAGGCCTCACACACAACGATGGATGCCGAGATATTAAGGAAAGAATTAGGGGACAGATCATGAAAATCAATCCCGTAATAATACATGATGCCACGAACAAATGGGTGAAGGGGAAACCTGAGCCCGCGGACAAAATGAGGAAGAAACACGACCCTCTCGTGGGGCTCCGGATTGGGGACGATCTGTCCCGCCGTCAGAAGACGGTTGCCGGTTTTCTTGGCCAGATACCCGGCCTCTCGAAGCTTTTTGATATCCTTCTCCTAGACGGTAGAGGCCATCCATTTGCCTCCTGCACCGGATCCGGACATCTTCGGAGAACCCCTTTTCGGTGGAGGAGACGAGTGCTTGGGCGCTAGGGCTCGAGCGAAGGGGAATGGACGAGCGGAAGGGAGAGGCGTGGGTAAAGAAGAAGAGGCCTTATCTCTTTATAGAGGCAATAAAAACTTTTGCGCCTCCCTACTTGCCTGGTGGAACCTGCTCGTTCCCCACTCGCCGCAATTGGCGGTACGATTGGGCTACCCACGCCCATATTGATGAAAGCCCTGTGATAAGGGGAACACGATCTCTGCTTCGACAAGACGTGCCCGGGAAACCGCCTCGCAATATGTGCGGTGGCTGGCTATGGGAGGACGGTTCGTTGATGACTCGACCATGGTGTGATGTCACGTTATTTAAAGATGTCAGCAGATTATATTCATCGAATATCGTTCTCTCTAAGATGTCATGTGAAAATCGTCTTGTAGTGCCGGACACGATTTAAGTGTTCAAGACTTACTTTGGAGTATTCGGAGATGGAACCCGCCTTGCAATGCCGAAGACAATCTACGCGCCGGACTCATCGTCATTGAAGCCTGGTTCAGGGGCTACTGAGGGAGTCCTGGATTAGGGGGTATCCGGATAGCCGGACTATATACTTTGGCCGGACTGTTGGACCGTGAAGATACAAGACTCAAGACTTTGTCCCGTGTCTGGATGGGACTCTCCTTTGCTTGGAAGACAAGTTTGGCGATTCGGATGTTAGATATCCTTCTTTGTAACCGACTCTATGTAACCCTAGCCTCCTTCGGTGTCTATATAAACCGGAGGGTTTAGTCCGTAGGACAACAATCATAATCATCATAGGCTAGCTTCTAGGGTTTAGCCTCTACGATCTCGTGGTAGATCAACTCTTGTAATACTCATATCATCAAGATCAATCAAGCAGGAAGTAGGGTTTTACCTCCATCGAGAGGGCCCAAACCTGGGTAAAACATCGTGTCCCCTGCCTCCTGTTACCATTAGCCTTAGACGCACAGATCGGGACCCCCTACCCGAGATTCGCCGGTTTTGACACCGACAGCGAGCACCATACGAGAAAGGTGGCATAGAAGCCAGTCCACTTCACTTCACATAAGAGGAGTTAGGATAAGCATATGAATAAGCAGAGAAATTCTTCGAGGACTTATGAACATAATGGTTAGAAGAATAATGCTCATATTCATAGCCCTTAGCTCTTCCCTGCGAAACAGAGGGGTTAGCACGATGATGATCATATGAGGATTTTGATCCTTTTGAGTAATTTGATCCACGTGAGGAATTTGGTCCGTATGAGGACTTGGATCCATGTGAAGAATTTGGTCCATATGAAGAGTTTGATCTGGAGTTCCTATTCTTCACAGGTGGTGTCATGAGGACATTCACGTGAAGACTTTCAAGGCACCTTTTGGGAACCCAGATTTTCTTCATAGGGGAACCGTTCCTGCAGTTAGTGCCAACATATCTAGCAAATACTTCACCATTCTGATTTTTGAACAGTTTATAGTTAGAGTCAAATGACTCGTCAGAAGAATGAGGAGATTCACATGTAAAGCCAGATAAATTGAATGGATCAACTGGAGGTCCCTTTGCAGCAACCCATGAGGTTTTGGGGTACTGCTCAGGCTTCCAATATGTTCCATCAGCATTGAGTTTCCTCTCAAAGGCAATACCCTCTTTCCTAGGGTTCCTGTTGAGGATCTGCTTTTTAAGCACGTCACAAAGAGTCTAATGCCCTTTGAGGCTTTTGTACATGCCTGTCATGTACAATTCCTTCAGCCCTGCATCATCAGTGATACTAGCAATGTCCTCAGATGAGGAATTAGTGATAGCAGAGACAGATGAAGAATTTGTAGCATTAGAAGCATTTGAACATTCAGGTGAAGAATTAGCAGACTCATGTTCAATGCACTTCAAACATGGAGGAACAAATTCTTCTTGAGTAGCGCTGATTTGTTGAGGAAGTAATGAATCGTGATCCTTCTAAAGATCTTCATAACTCACTCTTAGCTTCTCAAGATCTTGCTCCCTTTGAAGAAATTCATAAGAAAGCTTCTCGTGATAGATAAGAGAGTGTTATGATGACCTTGATGGTTGTCAAACCGAGACTAAAGTCTCTGAAGATTTTCAGTCAAGGTTTTAGTGCGATCCATTTCTTCACCCAACTTATCATCACTTTTGTCTAGCATGTTTTGAACCTTTTCAAAAGCCTTTTGGTCTTTCACAGCAATCTTAGCAAGTTTAGAATAGCTGGGCTTGAGGTTTTCATCAGATTCATCCTCACTAGATTCAGAGGAGGGGTATTTAGTTACCTTGGCACCCTTTGCCATGAAGCAATAGGTGGGAGCATAGTCATCATTGCCTTCGTTAGCCTTGTTGGTGATGCCATTTTCTTCAGAGTTGAAGATAGACTTGCTGACGAATGCAGTAGCGAGAGCTAGGCTTGCCACACCAGACTCGGACTCCTCAGATGCCTACTCTTCATCATGTTCTCAGATTCAGCCTCAGAGTCCATTTCCTTGCCAATGAATGCCCGAGCCTTCTTGGAGCTGCTCTTCTTGTGAGGTGAAGATTTTGAGGATTTTGATGATGAGGACTTTGAAGATTTCTTCTTCTTCTTCGCATCATCAAAATTGTAATCCTTGTACTTCTTCTTCTTTGATTCCTTATCCCACTGAGGACAATCTTGAATGTAGTGACCAGGTTTCTTGCATTTGTGGCATAGCCTCTTCTTGTAGTCACTGGATGAGGAATCATTACTCCTTGAGGATTTTCCAAAGCGACCATGTCTTGAGAACTTCTGAAATTTCTTCACGAGCAGTGCTAGTTCCTGGCTCAGTTCTTCAGGATCACCAAGGCTGCTACCAGAGTCTTCATCTTCAGACTCAGAGACTGCCTTGGCCTTCAGAGCACGTGATCTGCCATAGCTCGAACCATAGAGATCTCTCTTCTCATCAAGCTAGAACTCACGAGTGTTTAGTCTCTCGAGGATATCAGCGGGATCAAGTGACTTGTAATCAGCACGTTCTTGAATCATCAGTGCCAGAGTTTCAAATGAAGAATCAAGCGATCTTAGCAATTTCTTCACCACCTCATTGTCGGTGATGTCAGTGGCACCAAGTGCTTGAAGATCATTTGAGATGTCAGTGAGGCGATCGAAGGTTTGTTGAACATTTTCATTGTCGAGTCTTTTGAAGCGATTGAAGAGATTGCGAAGAACGTCAACACGAGAGTCACGTTGAGTTGAGACTCCTTCATTCACTTTGGACAGCCTATCCCAGATAAGCTTAGCAGTTCCAAAGCACTCACTCTTCCATACTGCCCTTTGCTCAGATGGCCACATATGATGTTCTTCGCTGGAGAGTTGAGTTGCTTGAATCTCTTCACATCAATAGCGTTCAGAGAAGGTGTGACTGAGGGAACACCATTTTCCACAACATACCAGAGATCGTTATCAATTGCCTCAAGATGCATTCACATCTTATTCTTCCAGTAGGGGTAGTCCGTCCCATCAAAGGTAGGACACCCAGCAGAGACCTTGATCATACCTACGGTTGACATAACTAAAACATAAACCAAAATCACACAGAACAGGGGAGTACCTCGCTCTGCTACCAATTGAAAGTGCGTTATATCGACTAGAGGGGGGGTGAATAGGCGATTTTTATGAATTCTTCACCGAGGAATTTGCTGGTGAGGAAATTCCTTAGCGAAGAACTACTTGCAACAGAATAAGTACTCAAATGTAAACATAAAAGAACACAAGCATAGTCATCATGATGAAATGAAGACAAGCATAGAGTACAGAAAGCGTAGGCACGGGATAACACAGGATGAAGACGGACAGACTGAAGAAATTGAACTGAGGAAATTGAGAAAGTCTTCAGTCAAAGTCTTCAAACAGATACGAACAAGCACACAACAACTAAAATGAGGAAATGAAAGAGTTGAGGAAATAGAACCAGTAAGCTTGGTGAAGACAATGATTTGGTAGACTAGTTCCAACTGTTGTCTCAGTTGTACGTCTAGTTGGAGCGGCTAGGTATTTAAACCCGAGGACACACAGTCCCGGACACACAGTCCTCACCGTATTCTCCTTGAGCTAAGGTCACACAGACCTCGCCCAATCACTCGTGGTAAGTCTTCAGGTGACTTCGAAACCTTCACAGACTCGGTCACTCGGCAATCCACAATTCCTCTTGGATGCTCTAGACCATGACGCCTAACCATCTGGAAGAAGCACAGTCTTCACAGGTAACAAGCATCGGATCCATGCAGGATCAATCTCTTCAGTGATGCTCAATCACTTTGGGTTTGAAGGTGTTTGGGTTTGGGTTTTCCTCACTTGATGATTTTCGCTCAAAGTCCTCGGAGGATGGGATGCTCTCAAATGACAAGTGTCAGTTTCTCTCAGAGCAGCCAACCAGCTAGTGGTTGTAGGGGGCAGCTATTTATAGCCTAGGGAGCAGCCCGACATGATAAAACATAAATGCCCTTCAATGATATGACCGTTAGGTGGGTAGATATTTTGGGACAGCTCACGCATAGCACAACAACGGTCGGAATTTTGACTCTCAAATTCCTCAGGGCTATCATGTTCCTAACTGTGTAGGCAATCCGCACTGGCGAATTCATAACTCCTCAGTCAGAACAAATTCCTTAGTGACCAGAAGAACTTCGTCTCTGTCACTGAAGAAATTGACTGAACTGTATGAGATTTCCAATGGCTTCACTCAAAGGGATTGGTAGGTGTAGGATTTTGAGTTGAGCATCACATGGAAATTTTTCCTTAGTATTTCCTCGACCCCCTTTAACAGTGCGGTGTTTCCTATGACTCAAGAAAGAGAAAATGAAACTACGAAAACAAAAGTCTTCACCCTTCATGTTCCTTGAATGAATTTCAGGTCTTCAAGGTCACACCAATTTCTTCACTTTCAAAGTCTTCAGAAATCCAAAGTCTTCAGTTGAAGAACTTCATTTTTAGGGGTCGACTTTCTCTGTAAATATGAAACTCCTCATAGACTTATAGACCTGTGTACACTCACAAACGCATCAGTCCCTTAACCTATTAAGTCTTCAATACACCAAAATCACTAAGGGGCACTAGATGCACTTACAAAACATCTTCACGATCCAACCGATCTAAGTACCGAACGTATGACACCTCCGTGTTCAGCACATGTTCAGCTCGATGACGTCCCTCGAACTCTTGATCCAGTAGAGGGTCAAGGAAGAGTTCCGTCAGCACGACGACATGGTGATGGTGTCGATGATGTGATCCCCGTAGGGCTTTGCCTAAGCACTACAATGCTATGACCGGAGGAGTAAACTGTGGAGGGGGGCACCGCACACGGCAAAGATAACAATTGATGTGCTTTGGGGTGCCCCCTGCCCCCGTATATAAAGGAGGAGGGGAGGAGGCGGCCGGCCATGGGGCGCGCCAAGTGTGGGGAGTCCTACTAGGACTCACAGTCCTAGTAGGATTCCCCCTTCCTTTCTGGAGAAGGGGAAAGAGGTGGAGGAGAAGAAGGAAAGGGGAGCCGCGCCCCCCACCCCTAGTCCAATTCGGTTTGGGCTTGGGGGGGGGGGGCTCCACCTGGCTGCCGGCCTCCTCTCTCCACTAGGGCCCATGAAGGCCCAATAGTCCCCCGGGGGGTTCCGGTAACCTTCCGGTACTCCAAAACTTATCCGATACTTCCCGAAACCATTCTGGTGTCCGATTGTAACCTACCAATATATCAATCTTTACCTCTCAACCATTTCGAGACTCCTCTTCATGTCCGTGATCTCATCCGAGACACTGAACAAACTTCGATCATCAAAAACACATAACTCATAATACAAATCGTCACCGAACGTTAAGTGTGCGGACCCTACGGGTTCGAGAACTATGTAGACATGATCGAGACACATCTCCAATCAATAACCAATAGCGGAACCTGGATGCTCATATTGGCTCCTACACATTCTACGAAGATCTTTATAGATAAAACCACATAACAACATACGTAGTTCCCTTTGTCATTGGTATGTTACTTGCCCGAGATTCAATTGTCGCTATCTTCATACCTAGTTCAATATCGTTACCAGCAAGTATCTTTTACTCATTCCATAATGCTTCATCCCATAACTAACTCATTAGTCACATTGCTTGCAAGGCTTATAGTGATGAGCATTACTGAGAGGGCCCAGAGATACCTCTCTGATATACAGAGTGACAAACCCTATTCTCAATCTATGCCAACCCAACAAACACCTTCAGAGACACCTATAGAGCATCTTTATAATCACCCAGTTACGTTGTGACGTTTGATAGCACACAAGGTGTTCCTCCGGTATTTGGGAGTTGCATAATCTCATAGTCATAGGAACATGTAAGTCATGAAGAGAACAGTAGCAATAAAACTTAACGATCATTATGCTAAGCTAACGGATGGGTCTTGTCCATCACATCATTCTCTGATGATGGGATCCCATTCATCAAATGACAACACATGTCTATGGTCAGGAAACATAACCATCTTTAATTATGAGCTAGTCAAGAAGAGCCATACTAGGGACACTTTGTTTTGTCTATGTATTCACACATGTACTAAGTTTCTGGTTAATACAATTCTAGCATGAATAATAAACATTTATCATGATATAAGGAAATATAAATAATAACTTTATTATTGCCTCTAGGGCATATTTCCTTCACCCTCCCCTACTCTCACCCACACCCACTTCCCCCCTCTCTCCCACGCTTGCTCTCACCCCTCCTCTAGATCTGCACCTCACCCAATGCGCTCGTCGCTATCGCCACACCACCACCGCAGCCACTGTGCCCTCCTCGCAGACTCAAAGTGTCCATGAGGACTGCTGGCGTCCTCTGCATCCACTACGGGACAAACACAAGTCAAGGACCGCCTATGACGCCGCCTTGTCCCGTCTTCTCCCTCGGCTCTAGCGCACTCCAGCGACGGTTCCGGCGCTAGCGAGCCTCCCCTGAGCCACCTTTTGCATGCCTACAGGCTCCTAGTGAGACGCTCGTCCCTCTCCCCTTCTCCGCTACCCTTGCTGTGCACCATAGCCGGCCCACCATGTTGCCGAGCTCCGCCGCCCGCCATGGCCGCTGCCTGCGTGCCATGCAAGTCTCCGAGCGCCCATGCCTGCCACGGACGCGCTCCAGAGCGCCCACAACACCGTCCCAGCTGCGTTGGACACCCCTAGACCACCCCACTATTTTTTCGGACGATACCCAAATGCCACCACCGCTCCTCATCGCCGCTTCGATCGACTCTAGCCATCCCAGGCCGCGGGACTGCCGACGTTGGGCGCAGCTCACCCCCCTCGTTCAAAAAAGCACGCCCACTCTAGTTTTGGCCCTCTGTGGCCGTTTTTCGATGACAGCCGCACCGCGCCGCTGCATTTTGGGCTCGCCAGAACTCTTTCCGGCGCCCCGTCGACATGGCCTGCCGGGGCCACCCCAGGGTCCCTACCTGGTGGGCCCCAAGGGCCCGCCTGACCGTTGACCCTGGTCAACAGGCTGACTGGGCAGCGCCCAGTCACTGCCGGTGGCCCACCTAATTATATAATTAAATAATTAATTGAATTAGTTAAACTAATTACACACTGACATGTGGGCCCAGTAGGTTAATTAGTTAATTTAGTCTAGTTTTGAACTCTGTTAACCCCCTCTGTCAATGACAAGTGGGACCCAGCTCTCAAGTTTGACCTGGACTGGCTGGGTTGAATGCTGACCTCATGATGATGTCATGCTGATGCAATAATTTCATTTTTGATTTAATAATAAATTCAGAAAATGATTAAAACTTTGAAAATTAATATAAAACGGTCTGTTAATCAGATGAAAATAATTTATATATGAAAGTTGCTCATAAAAATGTAACAAATCTGAATATGCAATCCGTTCATCTGTCACATGCCCCTAGCATGATGAACATGGAATCGTCCCCTCTCTTTCATCTGTACGGAAAATGCCAAACTCCAGGAAAACATTCCCAAATGTTTTCCCTCTTCATCTGTACCGTGTAGCACGACCTTAGGTCACCCCTAGCACTGCATTTTTGCCATGTCATGCATAGTCATGCATCTGTTTGCTTTATATTTATTGTTTCTTCCCCTCTTCTCTTCGGTAGACACCGAGACTAACGCTGCTCCCGATGTTGACTACACCCCTGACGACCAGACATTTTCAGTAGAGCTTTTAGGCAAGCAAACCCCCTTGATCATTCCGATATCATCCATTTCCCTTCTCTCTTATGCTTGCATTCTCCTTTTGTATGATCCTATTCTGATGCATAGCCTGCTTTAGTAACCTGCTTATCCTAAATGCTTAGTATAGGTTGGTTAGTGATCCACCAGTGGCCCCTCACCTTGTCCCTATTGCCCCCGCTTTATCTTCAATGACTCGATCAATGTGATCGACATCCAGGGCCCGACACAGCACATCACACCCCCTTAGTTGTACAACACTGCAGGGTTACTATCGAGTGCCGAGGCTGATACCTCGTATAGCACTTCTGATGAGAACTCTATAGTGTAGTTAATTAGTCATGGTCTACGGAGGGTGATTCCTCCTTCACCACTACCCGATAACGACTCTGTCGTGCAACCCATCAAGAGTGAACCATCGAGGGTGATTCCTCCTTAGTTCACCTTGACGGTTACATTAAGTGGAACCCATCAAGGGTGATTCCTCGGATTCCCTTTGGTGTTATGGACACATGGTTACTTTGACTTTACAGGTCGGTCCTGAGGGGTACACGCAAGTGATGTGAAGTCGGGTTGACCTAGAGGGTACCCGCGAGATAACTACGCAGCACGGTCGGGCATTCTTAGCCCTTGCCGTAAGTCCATGAGACGAGGCGACGGGACCACATATCGTGGATCATTGATCGTTTCTATGCGCTCCCAAGACACTAATGGTTTAGATGTGTGATCCGAGTAGGCCTCTGGCCTTTTCGCATTGACCACCACGCGGGAATAAGTAGGGTCACTTTGCGTCACACTTTTCTTCTGAAAGCTCGCTAACGTCAGTGACCGAGCTACAGCGCCGGGTTGGGCTGGTTATGCCTGCGCTTGTATAAAGGGGCTAGGTCTGCTCACCGGTCGCATACACAACGTGCAGGAGTGCAAAGGGCAACGGGCCCAAGACCCCTGCGTGCTTAGTATGTAGACCGGCGTGCTAGCCTCTTTGTTGAGCCTAGGTAGGACTACAACGTGTTGATCGGCCGAGGTCGATCATGACCTGATGGTGTATCCGCCCGGAGTTGATCGAGCGTGTTGGGTAAGTTTGTGCACCCCTGCAGGGAAGTTAATATATTCGAATAGACGTCTCCACGATAACGGACGCTCGGAGTTGCATCCCGATCGATACAACTAGAACTGGATGCTGGGGCATGAAATGGATATGTGGCTCCGGGATTGCTTTCTCGTAGGGAGTCGAGGAAGAATCTCTGGGCGTGGTTACCACAACAAACTACTAATTTATAATTTTCTAATCTGCACTCTTCTAGTGCTGCAAGATGCTTCAAGATGCTAGTCTTTGATAGGCTAGGCTTTCCCTTCTCTTCTGGCATTTCTTCAGTCTAGTCCAAAGATATAACCCTATTCCTTTGATACCGATACATACTTACCATAGTTCTGATGTAAGTCTTGCGAGTACTTTGGATGAGTACTCATGGTTGCTTTGCTACTTCTTTTCCCCTATACCCAATGGCTTGCAATCAAATGATGGATTCCAGGAGTTAGATGCCACCATCGACGACTACTACTACCTTGACTGTGCCTACTACTACATGGAGGCCGATGACGACCAGGAGTAGCTAGGAGGCTCCCAGGCAAGAGGCCTTGCCTTTTTTATCGTTGTTATCATTTGTGCTAGCCTTCTTAAGGCAGACTTGTTTAACTTATGTCTGTACTCAGATATCGTTGCTTCTACTGACTTTTTTGTATTCGAGCTTATGTATTCGAGCCCTTGAGGCCCCTGGCTTGTAATATGAAGCTTGTATGATTTTAATTTGTATTAGAGTTGTGTTGTGATATCTTCCCGTGAGTTTCTGATCTTAATCGTGCACATTTGCATGTATGATTAGTGCACGATTAAATCGGAGCCGTCACACCTCGAGTGAGGACAAGTCACGCATCACCATTAGAAGAGAGAAAGAGTTCTTAGCGATGGTGATGGAGATGGCGAAGATGTCCCAGGAGACACTCCGACACCACTAGAGGAGAGGGCAGAGGGGGTCCCAACAGAGTCATATCCGACCGATCTCGGGTAGGGGGTCCCAGGGTAGGAGTCCTGACTTGATAGTAAAAGAGACACGAGATTTTATGCAGGCTTGGATCTCCTAATAGATAAAACCCTATGTCTTGCTTGTGTTTGTATTGATTCGGGATGGAGTACAAAGTGCAAGATATCTACCACAAGATCATTGGGTGTCTAGATTGTAAGATGTCTACATGTGTTAATTTGATGATCTCAGTTCTAAGGATCTATCGACTAGCCCATCCTCAACTTATACAAGTCACCAGAGGCTTAGGATTACAAGAGTCCTAGTTGATTGCGTTGGTGGAGAGGAGTCCACCACAAATAGGGAGTCTTTGTTTTGAACGAGAAAGCTTCTTAATTTTCCTTATAGATCGCCATGGGCCGCCCGAAGTGGCCCAAGATGAAACTGACAAGGGGGTCCTCAGCTCAGCCCACCTAGCCGGGAGTTGACATGGTGAGAGGACCCTAGACGGGACACCGTCAACTCCCTCCTTCTTCTTACTTGGCCTTCTCTCCTGGTTAGAGGAGTGTTATGCCTTCCGAATTCGTGGTTATGGTGGCCTATATACGAGAGCCTCCCCATATTGGCTCCGACTTCGGGGGACCAGTTTTCTAGAAAAGTTGGAATATAAGTCTAGACGAGCACCACGCCACCACCTCCTCTGATCGCCAAAACAAGAGCTTCCCCGAGGATACCCGCTGCCGCCGCCTCCCCCGAGGTGTTCGACGTAATGGGCGCAAGGTATGTAAATTTGATTTTGTTCTGGTTGTTTTCACTTTTCGCCATTGTGATTGTTCGTGACTTGTGGAGCGAAATTGTAGCGCTGGTTTGCATGATGCGACTGCCGAGTTTGTGCACATGTTGGACGAAAACACCGTCGACATTGGTCAAGCCCCGATCGGTGATTACGACTACAATGAGATGGGTGGTGGTGTAGACGGTCATGGTGGGGAATAAAATGAGTTGGAGGAGATTGGGGAGGGGGAGTTCGACCAAGCACAAGCAAAAGTGAGCGCGAGAACGAAGAACTACACACAATTGGAACATCAATTCTTGATCAAGGCTTGGGAATCTGTGCCTCTTCATGCGTGTGCTACCTCTTGAGCACTGCGTTGGTTTTCCCTTGAAGAGGACAGGGTGATGCAGCAAAGTAGCGTAAGTATTTCCCTTAGTTTTTGAGAACCAAGGTATCAATCCAGTAGGAGGCTACACGCAAATCCCTCGTACCTACACAAACAAATAAGAACCTTGCAACCAACGCGATAAAGGGGTTGTCAATCCCTTCACAGCCACTTGCTAAAGTGAGATCTGATAAAGATAATAAGATAAATATTTTTGGTATTTTTATGATATAGATTGAAAATTAAAGATTGCAAAATAAAGTAGATCGGAAACTTATATGATGGAAAATAGACCCGGGGGCCATAGGTTTCACTAGTGGCTTCTCTCAAGATAGCATAAGTATTACGGTGGGTGAACAAATTACTGTCGAGCAATTGAGAGAAAAGTGCATAGTTATGAGAATATCTAGGCATGATCATGTATATAGGCATCACGTCCGCGACAAGAAGACCGAAACGATTCTGCATCTACTACTATTACTCCACACATCGACCGCTATCCAGCATGCATCTAGAGTATTAAGTTCATAAGAACAGAGTAACGCATTAGGCAAGATGACATGATGTAGAAGGATAAACTCAAGCAATATGATATAAACCCTATCTTTTTATCCTCGATGGCAACAATACAATACGTGCCTTGCTGTCACTGGGAAAGGACACCACAAGATTGAACCCAAAGCTAAGCACTTCTCCCATTGCAAGAAAGATCAATCTAGTAGGCCAAACCAAACTGATAATTCGAAGAGACTTGCAAAGATAACCAATCATACATCAAAGAATTCAGAGGAGATTCAAATATTGTCCATAGATAATCTTGATCATAAACCCACAATTCATCGGATCTTGACAAACACACCGCAAAAAGAATTACATCGAATAGATCTCCAAGAAGATCTCCAAGAACTTTGTATTGAGATCAAAAGAGAGAGAAGAATCAATCTAGCTAATAACTATGGACCCAAAGGTCTGTGGTAAACTACTCACACTTCATTGGAGAGGCTATGGTGTTGATGTAGAAGCCCTCCATGATCGATTCCCCCTCCGTCGGAGCGCCGGAAAAGGCCCCAAGATGGGATCTCACGGGTACAGAAGGTTGCGGCGGTGGAAATAGGGTTTCGTGGTGCTCATGGATGTTTTCAGGGTATATGAGTATATATAGGCGAAGGAAGTCGGTTAGGGGAGCCACGAGGGGCCCACGAGGGTGGGGGGCGCGCCTACCCCCCTGGGCACGCCCTCATACCTTGTGGCCGCCTTGTCTCTTTCTTGACGTCCACTCCAAGTCTCCTAGATTGCGTTTGTTCCAAAAATAACTCTCCCAAAGGTTTCATTCCGTTTGGACTCCGTTTGATATTCCTTTTTTGTGAAACACTGAAATAGGCAAAAAAACAGCAATTTGGACTGGGCCTCCGGTTAATAGGTTAGTCCCAAAAATAATGTAAAAGTGTATAGTAAAGCCCATTAAACATCCAAAATAGATAATATAATAGCATGGAACAATCAAAAATTATAGATACTTTGGAGACGTATCAAGCATCCCCAAGCTTAGTTCCTTCTCGTCCTCAAGTAGGTAAATGATAAAAACGGAATTTTTGATGTGGAATGCTACCTAGAATAGTTCCCAGTGTAATTTTCTTTATTGTGGCATGAATGTTCAGATCCAGATGATTCAAGATAAATGTTTAATATTGACATAAAAATAGTAATACTTCAAGCATACTAACAAATAAACATGTCTTGTCAAAATAACATAGCGAAAGAAAGCTTATCCCTACAAAATCATATAGTTTGGCCATGCTTCATTTTTGTCACACAAAATGCTCCCATCATGCACAACCCTGGTTTCAGCCAAGCAATTGGTTCATACTTTTTAACGCGCTTCAGCTTTTTCAACCCTCACGCAATACATGAGCGTAAGCCATGGATATAGCACTATGGGTGGAGTAGAGTATGATGATAGGGATTATGTGCGAAGACAAAAAAGGAGAAAGTATCATATTGACGAGGCTAATCAATGGGCTATGGAGATGCCCATCAATTGATGTCAATACGAGGAGTAGGGATTTCCAAGCAACAGATGCACTAGAGCTATAAATGTATGAAAGCTGGAAAAGAAACTAAGTGGGTGTGCATCCAACTTGCTTGCTCACGAAGACCTAGGGCATTTTGAGGGAGCCCATCATTTGAATATACAAGCCAAGTTCTATAATGAAAAATTCCCACTAGTATATGAAAGTGACAAAATAGGAGACTCTCTATCATGAAGATCATGGTGCTACTTTGAAGCACAAGTGTGGAAAAAGGATAGTAACATTGCCCCTTCTTTCTTTTTCTCTCATTCTTTATTTTTTTTTATTTTGGTGGGCTTCTTTGGCCTCCTTTTTTATTTGGGCTTCTTTGGCCTCTTTAATTTTTCATAAAGTCCGGAGTCTCATCCCGACTTGTGGGGGAATCATAGTCTCCATCATCCTTTCCTCACTTGGGACAATGCTCTAATAATGAAGATCATCACACTTTTATTTATTTACAACTCAAGAATTACAACTCAATACTTAGGACAAAATATGACTCTATGTGAATGCCTCCGGTGGTGTACCGGGATATGCAATGAATCAAGAGTGACATGTATGAAAGAATTATAAAGGTGGCCTTGCCACAAATACGATGTCAACTACATGATCATGCAAAAGCAATATGACAATGATGGAGCGTGTCGTAATAAACGGAATGGTGGAAAGTTGCAATGCAATATATCTCGGAATGGCTATGTAAATGCCATAATAGGTAGGTATGGTGGCTGTTTTGAGGAAGATATAAGGAGGTTTATGTGTGATAGAGCGTATCGTATCACGGGGTTTGGATGCACCAGCGAAGTTTGCACCGACTCTCGAGGTGAGAAAGGGCAATGCACGGTACCATAGAGGCTAGCAATGATGGAAGGGTAAGAGTGCGTATAATCCATGGACTCACATTAGTCATAAAGAACTCATATACTTATTGCAAAAGTTTATTATCCCTCGAAGCAAAGTACTACTACGCATGCTCCTAGGGGAAGGGTTGGTAAGAGTTAACCATCACGCGATCCCGACCTCCACTCATAAGGAAGGCACTTCAAATTTGTCACACAACGTTAACCATACGTGCATGCTACGGGACTTGCCATCTTTAACACACGTATTTCTCACTTTCATAATTACCCAACTAGCATGACTGTAACATTACCACCTGTTGACACCAGATTTTGACACGGTCAATAACTTATTTAAGATGGCCTTAAATGGAGAAGTGATCTTCATGAAAGAGTTCCGTATTATTGATATGAACATCTTTGAAGTTTGGGTCATCACCATCCGATTTCATCTCGAAGGCCTAAACTATGCTCAAAGTACTAAGATCTTATATTCAGAGTACAGTTTGGCCGATTAAGCCCCCAAGACGACCTCAAATGGAAAAATGATCTATACGGATTGTCTTCGTCTCGTCGAAACGATCGATTTTGATATAAAAATCGTCCAAATCCGAGTTTGTATGCAAAAGTTAGAGCAATCGGAGTGCAGCCCTGTCACGAGGCGAAATATGGCGCGCCCCACCAGACGCCATGTCTGATTGGTAGCGCGAGTAAAGAGATCTTTTGCGCGAGCTATTTGACCCTCAAGATGACCTCTGATCAAAAAACGTTCAACATGGAAGTTGTTCGTATCGTCGAAACGGTTAAGATTGCTTTTGGACTCGTTTCCATCCGAGATTGTTTACCACCACAAAAAAGACCCGCAAGGTGCAGCCAGTTTAAACCGAACAGTTTTGAAAAGTTGGGACAAGACCAATCCGAATTTGACTAGGGTTTTGGACGTGAATCCAAGCCTTTTCCTTGCACGGGAAGTCCAGCCGCCTCTTATATACCTAAGGGGTGACGGCCGATTGAACAACAACACCCAATCGATCAATCAATCTACCACTTTTTATCTTTTATCTTTTCTCTCCTTAACCCTAGTTCTTCTTCTTCCTCGTTCTTCGCTCGTTCTTCTTCATTGCAGGGCGGCGAACCTCGAGGCCCTAGGGGCGATCAGGTCGACCTAGGGCAGCCCATAGCCGCCGCGCACCCAGACGGGGTCCCTCCCGGGCGTGTGGGGTTTCGGGTCCCAAAAGCGCCGGCTTGCTGTCTTGCGTACCGCGCTGAAAGTCAGCCTCCCGCGGTGTGTGTTGCGGAGCATCTCCCTCGGCGCCGCGGGTACACATCGACGTGTTCGTGTGACGCGTTCCAGTGTCAACACACTTTTTGGCGATTCCGCTGGGGAAGAAAGATCAAGAATCATCATCAACCATGTCTAATCTCCCCAAGCCCTCAGAAGTTAACGCCGATAACATCATTAAGCCTGGTCTTGATGAACTATCAGATGAATATCGCCAAGCCTACGAAGCGCGCAAGAAGTAGCATGAAGAGGCTTTTGAGGCGCTCAAGAAGAAGCGCGAGGAGGAGGATTTGGAAGCGTTTCTTTCAGGTTTCAAGAAGGACCGTCAAGGCAACATCACTCCGGCTGGAAACGTCAATTTTCCTCCCCTCATCGACGAACAAGATGTGATCACTGTGAGTAAAGTTTTTTCTCCAGAGCAAGTGGCTGTGATTGGAAGTCTTGTTAGTAAGGGTAATGTGATGGCATACAATTCTTTTGTGGCTAGTGCTAATGCTCATAAAAATATGCCTCCATCATCTAGTGGTACTGTTGGTATATCTGAAAACCCTAGTCCAATTTTACCTATTTCATCGGCACCACCTATGAAACAACAATATAATATGCCGTTGAATTTTTATTCTACTCAAACCAACCAGCTTGTGGCTGCACCTACATACCCTAATCATATTATGAGTGTGCCCAATTCGGCGTCAACGCCAAATCACTTTGTCACACCACCCATAGGTGCAAGTATGTTTGGTCTTCCGCCGAATTATGGTTCAGCGCCCATCCCACAAGTTGCACCAATAGCTAGTACTCAGGTTGCTCCTATGTCATTGCCACAAACATCTTCATCTACATCGGATCCAATTTTAGCTAAATTAAGGGAGGATTTGCATAAGATGTTTCTAGAAACTTTCGGAAACGAGCCGAAAGTAAAGGGTTGTGTGTACCAGAAGCCTTATCCTGAACACTTCGATGCAATTTCTTACCCTCAAGGTTATAAGGTTCCTGATTTTGTTAAATTTAGTGGTGAGGGTACAAAAACAACTTGGGAGCAGGTGGGTCAGTATCTAGCACAGTTGGGTGAAGCAGATTCCATAGACGAGTTGAAAGTACGTTTATTTCCCTTATCTTTAACTGGCACCGCATTTTCATGGTTTGCTGCTTTACCACATGGCTCAATTCTCTTATGGTCGCAATTAGAGCAAAAGTTTCATGATCACTTTTATAGCAGCGATAATGAGCTAAAGTTGTCACATCTTACATCGGTTAGGCAAAAACATGATGAATCGGTCTCCGATTATGTCAAGAGATTTAGAGACATAAAAAACCGATGTTATAGCTTAGTGATAACTGAGAGAGACTTGGCAGATCTTGTTCTTAATGGTTTGAAAACTCACATTAAAGAGAGGCTAGAAAGTTATGAGTTTTTGAACATTAATCAAGTCTTACAAAAAGCTTTGGCTCAAGAGAGTCGAAGTAAAGAGATTCATAGGTCTACAACCGATCGTCCTAGAATGCATATGGTTGAACACAATGATGATAATTCAGATGATGAGGTTGATGTTTATACTACTGAGTTTGTTTGGTCCTCAAAGGCCAAACCCTATACATGCAATGCTCTTAAGCCGATTCGCAAGAATCGTGATGAGGAGATGAGGTTTACATTTGATATATCTAAGTGTGATAAGATATTTGATGCTCTCTTGCATCCCCAAGCTTAGGCTCTTGCAACTACTTATTCCATAATCCATCAAATCTTTGCCCAAAACTTGAAAACTTCGCAACACAAAACTCAACAGAAAACTCGTAAGCTCCGTTAGTGCAATAAAACAAACCACCACTTTAAGGTACTGTAATGAACTCATTCTTTATTTATATTAGTGTTAAACCTACTGTTTTCCAACTTCTCTATGGTTCATACCCCACGATACTAGCCATATATTCATCAAAATAAGCAAACAACACACAAAAAACAGAATCTGTCAAAAACAGAACAGTCTGTAGTAATCTATAACTTTCGAATACTTATGGAACTCCAAAACTTCTACCAAAATAGTAAGTTCTAGGAAATTTGTCTACTAATATTATGCAAAAATAATAAACTAAAAAGCACGTTTCTGTGATTTATTAAAATTATTCTTGTGCATGAAAAAGTTTCTGTTTTTCAGCAAGATCAAATTAACTAACACCGTAGGTTATCCTATAGGTTCTACTTGGCACAAACACTAATTAAAACATAAAACCACATCTAAATAGAAGCTAGATGAATTATTAATTACTAAATAGGAGCAAAAAGTAAACAACAAAAATAAAATTGGGTTGCCTCCAACAAGCGCTATCGTTTACGCCCCTAGCTAGACATAAAAGCGAGAATAGATCTAAGTATTGCCATAATGATAAGGTAAATCACGAAAACTCATCTCATATTCCCTACGTTCAGCAGCAAGTTTTCTTTGTGGCAAGCAAAAGTAATCAAAAGGGCTAAATTTAATGGGAAAGAAGTCCCCAAGGTCAAGCTCAGGAGGTATGGGTTCCTCCTTTGGCCCCTCATATTGCACAACCAATTCATCATCATAAGCATTCTTTTGGCAAAAAGTCATGAGCCTTTGCTCAAGAGAAAATCCTAACCCATTGTTTTGAATATCAAAATCATCATTAAGTTCAGAGATTCTATCAACCAGAACATTTGTAGGAACCTTTTTTCTAAGGTTTTGATTATAAGCAGCATGATCTAAAGATCGTAAACGCATTATGTCTTCTTGATTAAAAAGGATCGCCTCTATGGGAGGAGGACCAGCGTCCACCCTATAGTGCGCAAAAATTTCTTTGACTTCTTTTATTATAAATCCGAACTCATGTGCCAAAAAGATAGTAGCTGCACGCTTAACAGAAGAATGCTCAATATTGGAAAATTCTAGGAAAATCCTTTGTATGCAAGGATGCATATTCATAAACTGTCTTTGAAGTTCAACTATAAGCAAGGATATAGCATCCGCAAGACTACTAGTTCTATGAAGAATAGATCCACCCATAGCAGGCAAAGCTCCGGCACAAGTAAATAAATCTTGAATAACCCCTTTTCCAATAATATTACCACTACCGATTCGAAACTTTTTAGTATGTAAGATGGTGGGTTCTTCAGTAGGATCATCAAGCGCATCAAAGTTTCCCACGTTATTACTATTGTCCTTATCAACGATAACCTCCCCAGTTTCAGACATAGTGGAAGAAGCGAGCGAAAAAGAGGCGAACGGGGAAGAAAGGGCGAATAAAACAGCAAGGGTGAAGTGGGGTAGAGGAAAATGAGAGGCAAATGGCAAATAATGTAATGCGAGGGATAAGAGTTTGTGATGGGTACTTGGTATGTCTTGACTTGTGCGTAGACCTCCCCGGCAACGGCACTAGAAATACTTCTTGCTACCTCTTGAGCATTGCGTTGGTTTTCTCTTGAAGAGGAAAGGGTGATGCAGCAAAGCAGCGTAAGTATTTCCCTCAGTTTTTGAGAACCAAGGTATCAATCCAGTAGGAGGCTACACGCAAATCCCTCATACCTACACAAACAAATAAGAACCTTGCAACCAACCGATAAAGGGATTTTCAATCCCTTCACGGCCACTAGCAAAAGTGAGATCTGATAAATATAATAAGATAACTATTTTTGGTATTTTTATGACATAGATTGAAAAGTAAAGATTGCAAAATAAAGTAGATCGGAAACTTATATGATGGAAAATAGACCCGGGGGCCATAGGTTTCACTAGTGGCTTCTCTCAAGATAGCATAAGTATTACGGTGGGTGAACAAATTACTGTTGACCAATTGATAGGAAAGTGCATAGTTATGAGAATATCTAGGCATGATCATGTATATAGGCATCACGTCCGCGATAAGTAGACCGAAATGATTCTGCATCTACTACTATTACTGCACACATCGACCGCTATCCAGCATGCTTCTAGAGTATTAAGTTTATAAGAACAGAGTAACGCATTAGGAAAGATGACATGATGTAGAGGGATAAAATCAAGCAATATGATATAAATCCCATCTTTTTATACTCGATGGCAACAATACAATACGTGCCTTGCTGCCCCTGCAGTCACTGGGAAAGGACACCGCAAGATTGAACCCAAAGCTAAGCACTTTTCCCATTGCAAGAAGGATCAATCTAGTAGGCCAAACCAAACTGATAATTCGAAGAGACTTGCAAAGATAACCAATCATACATAAAAGAATTCAGAGGAGATTCAAATATTGTTCATAGATAATCTTGATCATAAACCCACAATTCATCGGATCTCGACAAACACACCGCAAAAAGAATTACATCGAATAAATCTCCAAGAAGATCTCCAAGAACTTTGTATTGAGATCCAAAGAGAGAGAAGAAGCCATCTAGCTAATATCTATGGACCCGAAGGTCTGTGGTAAACTACTCACACTTCATGACTATGGTGTTGATGTAGAAGCCCTCCACGATCGATTCCCCCTCCATCAGAGAGCCAGAAAAGGCCCCAAGATGGGATCTCACGGGTACAGAAGGTTTGTGTGGTGCTCGTGGATGTTTTTAGGGTATATGAGTATATATAGGTGAAGGAAGTCGGTCAGGGGAGCCACGAGGGGCCCACGAGGGTGGGGGGCGCGCCTACCCCCCCGGGCTCGCCCTCCTACCTTGTGGCTGCCTCATCTCTTTCTTGACGTCCACTCCAAGTCTCTTGGATTGCGTTTGTTCCAAAAATAACTCTCCCAAAGGTTTCATTCCGTTTGATATTCCTTTTCTGCGAAACACTGAAATAGGCAAAAAAATAGCAATTTGTACTGGGCGTCCGGTTAATAGGTTAGTCCCAAAAATAATATAAAAGTGTATAGTAAAGCCCATTAAACATCCAAAACAGATAACATAATAACATGGAACAATCAAAAATTATAGAGACATTGGAGACGTATCAACGTGCACTAGCACTGACCAAACCGGGAAGCATTATTGGCAAAGGATAGAGGACCAGTTCTTTAGAATGATGGCAAAGTATCCCTCGAGGACACCACACACCTATAGGTCACTCCAAGGTAGTTGGGATGTGAGCAAGCCACCGTTGGAGTGGTTGCTTGGAGCAAGTCCGCAATGCACCTCCAAGTGGTACCGTTGAAGCCGATTAGAGTTTGTTTTCACGTCCCAAGTAATGCAAATGATTTGTAGCCGTTGGAGTGCTTGCATGTGACATACTTTGACAATGTTTTCATTTTGTCGGCCAAAATTGTGCAAGAAGGGTACAATGACATGAAAGCTTCCAATGGCAAGTCATTTACACTGGAGTATTGTTGGAAATTGCTTCAAAATAGAGAGAAGTGGAAGTTGATTGAAAATGAATCCCCACCAAAGAGAGGTTCACTCACCAAGATGGATGATGATGATGATGAAGATGATGATGGCCCAAGAAACAAGAACAAGCCCGATGAAAACAAGAAGGCCAAAGACAAGATCAAGAGGGAAGTGGAGGTCAAGCTTGCGGGACAAGATAGATGCCATGCTGCAATCAACTGAGTTGATGGTGGACAAGAAATTGGAGGTAAAGAAGGAGTTGGCCGACAAGAAGGCGCAAGAGAATCAAGAAAAGTGGAAATTACTCAAGGAAGATGGGTTGCGCAAGGCCGCCATTCAGGAGAGAGGAGACCTTGCCGAGGAGAACAAGGCCTTGGCCAAGCTTCTTCAAGAGGAGAACAAGATCTTGATGATGAACCGCAATGACATAGACAACATCACCAAAGAATGGCATGATATTGCAAGGAGGGAGATCTTGGAGAGAAGGAAGCAAGCGGCGACGGGTGGTGGCTTCGATGGCGGTGGTGGAGAGTGATGATGATGATGGTCATGGAGGTTGTGGTGGCTTTGGCGGCGTTCTTTTGGGTCATGGATGAAAACTATGTTTGTTTTCCGTGCAAACTATGTTTTATTGTTTCAATTTGTAGTCATTTATCGGTACTGCGGTCAAATTGTCTAATTTGTTTTTTCGGTTTGAGGGCTGGCGTCAGCTGTATGTTTTACCATTCGGCATTGCGGAGTCTGTTCGTCCACTGCCCGCGCCAACCCTCAAAACACATTTTCCGCGGCCCTTATACTCACTTTAAAGGTCTGCGCGATAAAGGGTATGCTAGAGATGCTCTTAGAACTTGGGTACTCAATTTTGGAATCCTCATGGTGTTGCAAACCAAAACTCCCCTGAGCGGCGCCGATGTGGACTCAAGTTGAGCCAACATGCCACATCGGTGCTGATAAGAGCATCTACAGACGGACTTGGCAAATCCGGACCCTCAAACGCCCGCAGACGCGCCCGGGCGCGTCCGCGAGCACTGACCGGGCACTCCTCAAAAATGCAATCCACATTCGGCCACCTCAGTTACCATATCTCAAATCCATACAAACTCATGCAACTACGTCGACGCACACGAACAGTCCGGCTACTCCATCACGCTACACTAAACATGCCATCGGACTACCAAAATTTGGCATGTTTGGCTAATGGCTATGGTGGAGTTCATCCACGAAAGCCCTTGCCCTTCCTAGCGCCCTTGTCGTTCTTCTCGCGGAAGTACGGACCAAAGACGTAGTACAGATCGAGCCGGATCTACTTGTCTCCAGAGCTGTCCTCGCCGTCGATGTCCTCATCCTCCTTCGATGGCAGTCCAACCATGGCACAGACCGCCCGATTCTGCTCTCTGGTGACGGCGCGCGTGTTCCTTCACTGCCATTTCATCATAATGCGGGCGTGGATGGCTTCCTCCTCTGCAATCGCCTAGGCCGCCGCATCAGCTGCCTCCTCCGCCGGCATTTCCGCCGCGATACGGGTCTCGATGGCCCTTATCCTCTCCTTTCCATGGCAGGCCGCCCGTTCCCGGTGGGACTCATAGTCTGCCCGACCGGTGATGGGGAAGGAGAGGTGTTCCGGCTGCCAGGACCGTAAGGATCCAACACCAGAGGACCCGAGCACCCAGTAAGCTGACGCTATGGCGTCACGGCGGACAGATTCATCCTTCGGTCGGGCATTGTCCTCCCAGGAGCAGCGGAGTGCAATGTGGACTGCCATTGCCTCCTCCAACCCACACAGGATGACACCCCAGTCGATGGATCCGGACTGGTCGAAGTCCAATCCATTGCCCACCGTGCCGGAGACGGCGCCGAAGACGAGTTCAGGTGGCGGAGGGGAGGGAAGGGGAGTGGAGTGAAGTAGCTAGGGTTTGCTCTGGCGAGAGAATGGGGACGAATATAAGTGGGTTGGGTGGGCCAGCATGGGCCGGATCTGACGTGGCGGGCGTGCCCGAGCACCCCCATATCCGCCCCATATTTGGGCTGGATTGGGCGGTGCCGGTTAGCCCAGGCGTTTGAGGCTCGCTTGAGGTGTTCGTCTGGGTCGAAAAAACGTGACTGGTCAGTGACCGAGCGGCTCGCCCGAGCGTATGAGGCGGGTTTGAGAGGTCCGGTTGTAGATACTCTAACGGTTGTGTTGAATATATGTATAGGCAATATATCGCATGTATGGATAGGATCATTTCCTATCTAGCCCCGCCTCCTGTTTCCTTGTATAGTCGAGGCCATGGGCTACATCGTATACATATATACGTGCGTGTATGCACCCAATTGAATTAAGAGTTGCATTGCCAAACAATATGGTATCAGTTTGCATACCATGATGCTCTACCTAAAACCTTCCGCTCCTGCCACCGCGGCGCCCTAGGCCGTTGCCGCCGCACCACTGCTGTCGCCGCCGCCCTAGATCACCGCCGCCGCACACCTCCTCTACCGCTGCTTCTCCTCCCAAGCCGTTGCAGCCCTTCTCCCTTCTTCCCTTCCCTCCCACCGCTCCCACACCCCTAGCCGCACCTCCTTGCCACCACCGCCTCACCCAGTTCATCCGCCTCTGGTGCCACCAACCCTTTTGCCGGTCCCGATCCCATCCTTATCCGTGATCTCAACATCCATCGCCATGTTCCCGTGTGCCTCGACCACTCCACCTCCACCTATTACACCTGGAAAACCTACTTCTCCTTAGTGTTCTGTGAGTATCATGTCCATGATCACATCGATGGCTCCACCGACTCTAGTCTCATGCTTGGCGATGAAGAGTGGACGACCATCGAGGCCATGCTCATTTGTTGGTTCTACCTCACCATCTCCAAGGATCTTTTTCACACGGTGGTCACTGACAGGGATGATGCCCTTGCCATTTGTACCACACTCAACGGGCTCTTCACCGACAACCAACTTCAGCGTCGGGTTTTTCTTCAGCAAGAATTTTTTGGGTCTCACCAACTTGACTCATCCATCGATGATTTTTGCATGCATCTTAAGAAACTTGCAGATGAGCTCCGTGATCTTGGCGAAACCATCTCCGACGAGCTCCTCCTCAGCACCCTCACCACTGATCTCAATGAGGAGTTCGGTAACGCCACTGCGAACCTCACCTTGATCCTAGAGCCAACCTTTCCCAAGGTCGTGGCATACTTGCGGTTGGAGGAGTGTCGCATGAAGATGGCAAAAACCAAGGCCACCCACACCGCCCTCACTGTCGGGACTTCCCGAGGCGGCCCGCCGCTACCGTCCTCGCCGGCGCCTCCCGTGCCACGGTTCCCCATGCTGGCGGCCTCCTACGCCTAGTACCCGCCGCCTGCGGGTTTCTTCCAGGTGCCGCCTCCCCAACCGGCGTCCTCTGATAGCCGTCGTGGTGGGCGTCACGGTCGCAAGGCCCACGGCAAAGGCGGCCCGCCTCGTCAGTAGCAGGCCACGGCACCCTGGGCCGCTGCCCAGAACCTGTGGACGGGTTTGGTGCATGCCTACAGCATGCCCATCCAGCGTCCCCCGACCACCGGAATCCTAGGCCTGCGCCCAGCCTCACACCAGGCACTGATCGCCGGGCCACAGCAGGCACCGTACGCAGCACCCCCTGCTCCCTACGCCACGCTCTCGCCGGTGCCCTACATCGCGCTGCCGCAGGCCCCCTATGCTGCGCCGCAGCCCACCGGACAGCAGCATGGCGCCGGCTACTTCAACACCCTGACGCCCCCACTCCCCCAGCTCCAACCGGCGCTGCTCACGGCCCTCCACTCTGCTCTATCTCCGGCCAACTACATGGGTGGCGACGATTGGTATATGGACACCGGCGCCACTGCTCATATGGCTGCCCATCCGGTACTCTCCACACCTCGTATCCCATCACTACTTCCACTCGTATTACCGTCGGTGATGGATCATCACTTCCCATTACACACATAGTCCATGCTTCTTTTCCATCTACATCCACGCCTTTGTCGTTATCTAACATACTTGTGTCTCCCGACCTTATAAAAATCTAGTTTTCGTTCATTCTTTTACTCGTGAAAATCCTGTCACTGTTGAGTTGGACATGTGTGGTTTTTCTGTCAAGGACGCCCGTACCCGGATGGTGCTCCACCGATGTGATAGCCCCGACGAGCTCTACCCGGTCCACCCACCTGCCTCCACCAGCACCTCTTCAGTCGCCCTTTCTGTTGGTGTGGACCTCTGGCACGCTCGCTTCGGACATCCCAACCACGCCACCCTTCGTCATGTTCTTTGGAGTTTTTCTTTCACTTGTAATAAGACCGATGGTCATACTTGTCATGTGTGTCGTCTAGGCAAATGTACTCGTCTTCCCTTTAGCGCATCCTCCTCGGTTGCACTGTATCCATTTGAACTACTTCATAGTGATGCATGGACTTCTCTAGTTGCGAGCAATACCGGATATCTTTATTATCTTGTCGTTCTTGATGATTTTTCGCACTATGTGTGGACCTTCCCATTGCGGCGAAAATCCAATGTCATATCCATCCTCACCGCCTTTTACTCGTATGTCACCACGTAGTTTGGTTGCCCATTCATGCTCTTCAAACCGTCAATGGGAAGGAGTTTGATAATCCTGCGGTTCGCATCTCCTCGACACACATGGAACGATCATTTGTCTCACTTGCCCCTACACCTCACAACAAAATGGGCGAGCAGAACGGGCTTTATGCACTCTTAACGACTACGTTCACACACTATTATTCCATGCTAATGTGCCACTCCGTTTCTGGCCTGACACCCTCGCCACCGCATCACTTCTCATTAACATACGACCATGCCGTGTTCGCGGAAACTTTGCACCGCATCACTTGCTTTTTGGGAGCCCACCATCTTATAGTGACCTTCGCATTTTCGGGTGTCTTTGCTACCCTAGCATCACCTCCATCACCCCTCATAAACTTGCTCCTCGCTCCCTTGCGTGCATCTTTTTGGGCTACCCTCCTAACACCAAGGGCTACCGCTGCTACGACCCCGTCTCACACCATGGTTTCACTTCTCGGCACGTATAATTTGATGAAATGGCTTTTCCGTTTCAGCAGGTGCCACCGCCCGTCTCATCGGCACCTTCACAGCGGGCTCCCGGCGGCTCGTCGTCAATTTCTCTTGGTGCGCGCCTGCGAGCCCACCTTGGGCCGCCTCTGGGCTTTGGCCCACTGCCACGCTCTATGGATGCCTTGGCCACGGCAACCCCTTCATCGACCCGTACGGTTACCACGGTAGAGGGCTCGGCGCCTAGTCCAGCCGCTTCGGCCAATGCGGCGGCGTCCTCAACGCCCTCTTCACCGACTACTTCGGCGGCTGCCTCTACATCTGCGGAGTCGGCCGCAACGGCCTCCGCATCACCGTTCGTAGGGTCGGCTGTGATGGCCTCTCTGGCGATCTCCGCAGGGTCGTCCGCGCCGGCCTCTTCGGCGTCCTCTACAGGTTCGGCCGCAACGGGCTCTTCACCACCATCTTCGCCCGTGCCCCCCGGACTCGCTGGCTCGATGCATGCTAACTCGCGCTCGGACCGGCGTTCACCGCCCGAGTCAGCGGTACTCTGCTGATGAGTACCTCCTTGCAGCATCCACCTCAGCGCTGTCACCCCTCCTATCGTCAGCTCAAGCAGCTCTCCATGATCCTCATTGGCTCGCTGCGATGCAAGAGGAGTTCGATGCTCTTCAGTGCAACCGCACCTGACAGTTGGTTCCTCAGCCCCCACACGATAATGTGATCAGCGGCAAGTGGATCTTTTGCCATAAGACTCGACATGACGGGACTCCTGAGCGGTACAAGGCTCGCTGGGTGGTCCGCAGTTTCCGCCAATGTGCCGGTGTGGACTTTATCGGCACTTTTGCCCCGGTTGTTAAATCGGACACCATCCACACTGTTCTGCAGCTGGCGGTCTCTCGCGCTTGGCCCGTCCATCAGATGGATGTCTCCAATGCTTTTCTTCATGGCCACCTTGCCGAACAGGTCTACTGTCAGCAGACCATAGGCTTCGTCAATGCGACTCAGCCCGATCACGTATGCCTGCTCTCGCGCTCTCTCTACGGGCTCAAGCAGGCTCCTCGTGCGTAGTGCTAGCATATTTCCACATTCCTTCAGCAGCTTGGGTTCCGAGCTACTCGCTCTGATGCCTCCCCGTTTGTGTATCATCACGATAATGGGACTGCTTATCTGCTGCTCTATGTCGACGACATCATCCTGATAGCCTCTTCGGCCGAGCTTATTCGCTAGCTCACAGCTCGTCTTGGCACCGAATTTGCCATGAAGGACCTTGGTCCTTTGCACACTTCCTCGGGATCGAGGTGGTGCGACGTGCCGATGGATTCTTTCTTCATCAGCAGCAGTACGCCCATGAGTTACTCGAGCGAGCTGGCATGCTTAACTGCAAGCCCGTACCTACGCCTATCGACACGAAGGCTAAGGTCTCCGCTCTTGATGGCACTCCAGCGCAGGACGCTGCCTTCTATAGGTCCATTGTTGGTGCTCTTCAGTACTTGACGCTCACCCGGCTAGACTTGCAGTACGCCGTCCAGCAAGTGTGCCTGCACATGCACGCTCCACGTGACTCACACTGGAACCTGGTGAAGCAGATCCTTCGTTACATCCGCGACACCATGGCTCTGGGTCTCACGTTGACAACGTCCTCTTCCACCGACTTGGTGGCCTACTCGGATGCTGATTGGGCCGGCTGCCCGACACTCGTCGCTTCACCTCCGGCTACTGTGTCTACCTCGGGCCCTCTCTCATATCGTGGTCGTCTAAACGACAACCCATGGTGTCCAGATCGAGTGTCGAGGCTGAGTACCGAGCTATGGCTAACGCCGTTGCCGAGTGTTCCTGGTTACGACAGCTTCTTCAGGAGTTGCACCTTGGTGTGGCCAAAGCTACTGTTGTCTACTGTGACAACGTCTCCGCCGTCTACCTCTCCGCCAACCCCGTTCATCATCATCGCACGAAGCATATAGAGCTCGACATTCACTTCGTGCGTGAGTAGGTGGCCTTCGGGCACGTTCTGGTCTTGCATGTTTCCATTGCTCAGCACTTCGCCGATGTCATGACCAAGGGGTGACCGACGTCTACCTTTTGAGGAGTTTCGGTCCAGTCTATGCGTCACCGATGCCGTATCGACTGCGGCGGGGGGGGGGGGGGGGAGGGGAGGGAGAGGGGGATTGTATATATGTATAGGCAATATATCGCATGTATGAATATGATCATTTCCTACCTAGCCCCGCCTCCTATTTCCTTGTATAGTCGAGGCCGTGGACTACATCCTATACATATATATGTGCGTGTATGCACCCAATCTAATTGAGAGTTGCATTGCCAAATAATAGGCTGGAACCGGTGGGTGACTGATTTGCTCATAAAACAGGGCAAAGTAACCAAGTCATCACATCTTGAGAGAAGAGTGACCAAAATACTCACCTCCCAAAAGTTCATTGACTAGTGAAGTAGTGATGCGTTTATCTCAAAGGAAAATTATCTCCGTTTTTCTTTGTTTTATTCCATCGCACCGACGCAGCAGATTTGCCCCGGCAGAAGTCCCATCACACACAGAAACCCATAGAAATGATTCTTCCCTGCCTACTCCATTCTCGGTCCTCAAGACAGATGAATAACTCGCGGTCTCACAAACCTAGCAGGAGATGATTGATCCGTGTGCACGCAAACACACAAGCTTTGTTTCAGGAGTGAGTTAGGACAGGTAGACAGTGCAGCAAATGGAGCAGTGAATTTGGGTTGTACTGCCACCCTGTGCACCAGTCAAGTGCCGTCTACATGCATGATGTTGCTGCGGTACAAGCTGCAGTATGTATCTCTCCATTGATGACGAAACGCATGCATCAAATTGAAGATGACCGCTTATTACCCTTGATGTATCTCGGTGCAGGTTATAATCCATCGGGCAAGGAGCTGCTTGCCTGCTTCTCGCAATAAAAGTGCCCTGCGCCTGCATGACCTATCATCTCATCTTTTTTCCATGATTAGTGTCATGTGCACTACTACACTCGTGCGGAGGCCAGCGTCCATGGGAGAGCGGTGTTGGGAGCACGGTATTTTGAAATATCGAAAATGTTATATTTACACATTCTTTATGAATAATGCTATCTTTACATGTTTGCAAACTTTTATAAGAAAGATATAATGATTTGTAGCCTGTGCAAAAAGGACACAATTCTGGCCCAAAAACAATAAAAGGAAGCTACATTTTTGTACTGCATTTTTCTTTCTTGTGTACACCATATATGAAACTTATCAAAAAAAAAACGAGGGTGCTGAAAAGTATCATTTATACGCACATGCTACACATTTATATGTACATGTACACATTTTTTCATATTTTTTAGGTGTATAAAATCAGGTTTCTGGCTAAAAATAATAAAGAGCTGTGTGAAGATCGGACTCCAAAACGCACTATCGCATCCATGGGATTTGTTAGAATAAATTCGAGGCATTCCATCGATCATCCGAGGACCAAGCAATCACACGAGCACGACACCGAGATTTGTTAACGAGATTCACCGAAATGGCTACATCTCCGGGGCTTGACTATGGGCTCTCCTCCCCATGACACCGCTACAATACCGCACCCGGTCGCTCTGGACACCGGCACATGCCGCCGGCTTCCCCTGCGTTCCGGTGCTATTATGTTAGCATAGGTTACATCTTGTGTCTACCCCCTCTATATATGAGAGGCCTAGGATATAAGTGTCCTACTAGGAAACGACTCCACATCCCATATAAACAAAATACAACTACAAGTCCAACTGTAACCTACCTTGTACACTATATTCGACACAACTCTAACAAACTCCACCTTGGCGAATATTCTCTACCACCTTGAATTCATCAATGCATCAAACTTCTATGTACATTGGACTTGAGCTTATCCCATGAGCACCGCTGCTGTTCTAAAGACTCCATGTGACTCCACCTGCAACTTGTAGTCCCTTCTTTTCTTGACTAGAGTCAACATTCGAGCAAAATTAAGTTTCTTGTTACTCTAGTTTGTGCTCCCAACTTTCAGAGTATCCGTTCAATGCCATCACACACCGATCACTGATCTGCGTGAAAGTGAACAACTCACATATTGGGTGTCACACATAAGAGTTACCTGAACTCAACATCACCGCTTCTTTATTGACCGCCTGTCTGAAACTTGAAGGAATTTCACCATTGCTTGTAGTCATTCCGAGTCAAATTCGCAGTTGTCTCACCACATGTATGACCACCAAAGCCCTTACCCGTCTCCATGTCCCGTGCATACTGCACGCCTCGCCGCTACTATCGCGTCGAGCCTCCGCTGTCTCGGTCGAGTCTCAAGGGTTGCGAAACCACACCACTCAACCCCCACTGCAGAGTACCACCGATCATCACTGACCGATGACGAGTTTCACGCTTCCATCAGACCACTGGGCTCCTGTCCAAACTACGTGTCCCTCGTTTTTTTCCCGTTGAATAAGCTTCGACTCTCTGTCGACTTACGTCGTAGCCCCTCAATCCAGCTCCACCTTCAACATGACTCCATGGTAGATGATCAATCCACCCATGCGCCTCACCGACTTCAAGTTCCGTGTATACACCACCTTGAATCAATCCCGCGCCATAGTCTTGTCGAAGCCACACAAGCCCTCGGGCCTGCACCACGTGTTTCCACGCCCAGAAGTCGGTCACCATCAGCATCACGCTCCTTTGTTGTCGTCGCCGATCCCAGCACCGTCTTCTGTACCAACCGACTCGCGTCGATCCATCAGACTATCTAGTCCGACCCAGCCGAACTCGTTCGACTGTATGACACGCTCGAGGCTTCCGAATCGTCTTCCGCTAATTTCCATCCATCACATGATAATTCCATCTTAGCTGGCATGACTTCCCGCAATGCCTTCAAGCATCATTGTTGTGCCAACAAAATTTTCACCCTTGTCTGTCATAACCCAAGGTTTTCAGTTTCGTGAACTTCTCCACCTCAAACCTAGCACCCATTGGCGCCATGGTTCTTCATATGACCGACTGTATGAAAAAATACCTGAGCTACCCCTGCAACGCCAAAGTACATGAGCAAAAACCCAGCATGGTCTCGCCTCCATGCACTAGTAGCAATCCACTAAACGTGATCTGCTCCCTTGGCTCAACTCCTGACGCTAAGCTTTGCCTTTCTGCCCTTGCCTTCCAATGGACTATCCCTTGTGATTTTCTAGTTCACCAGTTGATTTGCCTGCGTATGTGTCACGTGAGGACACGGTCCTCTTTTAGTCATCAAACAAATCTGGTACGTAGCTCGCTACTGAGCAGCCAGCCAGGCGTTCGTGCCTGGGCCTCGTCCCGGACCCCGTTGCCGGATCGGGCAGCCCCACCTGGGCCAGCCCGCCAACACACACACAGGCAGACCAGACCACGCAGCCATCTGCCGCTGCGCGCCTTGCGCGGCCGCCTAGCCGCGTCCGTGTTTGTCCGTCCGACCGCAAGTCTCCTCTTGCCGCACATTACGCCGTCGCCGCTCTAGCTCCAGGATGCAAGCGATGCTCGCCCAATCGATCCACGATTGCCGCACGTCTCACCTGCCGCCGCTACCACCAATTGCTTTTCTCGATCTCGCCGAGAACCACACTGTAGCCACGGCTGCATCTCAAACTCGATACTTCCTCTAGATCAACAGTCCACAGCCTCTGAACAACCTAGCTCATGATACCACTTTTTAGAATAAATTCGAGGCATTCCATCGATCATCCGAGGACCAAGCAATCACACGAGCACGACACCGAGATTTGTTAACGAGGTTCACCGATATGGCTACATCCCCGGGGCTTGACTATGGGCGCTCCTCCCCATGACACTGCTACAATACCGCACCCGGTCGCCCTGGACACCGGCACATGCCGCCGGCTTCCCCTGCGTTCCGGTGCTATTATGTTGGCATAGGTTACATCTTGTGTCAACCCCCGCTATATATGAGAGGCCTAGGATATAAGTGTCCTACTAGGAAACGACTCCACATCCCATATAAACACAATACAACTACAAGTCCAACTGTAACCTACCTTGTACACTATATTCGACACAACTCTAACAGGATTCTATTGCCGTGTAATTAACTTCATAATTATTCTAAATCGATATGATGCATCAATGAAAAACAAACACCATGAACATACATTGGGCATTTGCATGACTATACAAAGAATCACGCCAGTAAAAAGTTAAGTCATATAATGCCACAACTATGTCTAAATAAGGAAGAATAATAAGAAGAAAAAACTCCAGTGATGAAAACAACAAACTATGGCGACAAACATCGGCACCAAACATTTCGTGACATCACAAGGGCAGTAAGAAAGGTTTCTCTAGAGGCAACACCTCCGGAAGGAAACGACGCTCGAACATCGTCAGCGTTGCATCGAACCACCAAATGCCAGATCTTGGATTTTCACGTGAAAATCAAGTCTGAGCAATGCCCTCACTGAGCTAATGACCCAAAATACCGCCATTTTCACGTAACCAACTAGGATCAAACCTATAGTTTTCACCACATAGCTCGAGACCAACTAGTTGGACAACACTACCAAATTAATGTTATTGTGTTGTTGGCACCACTTTTCGTGAACCCCAAAACTACTAGCATAGCACATCTTGACATGAGATGTCACATAAGTGAAGATCATGCCCAGACAAGTAGGCATGCAAGCGACGACAAGAGTAGGTCGCCACCAAAGACTCTGGGCGGTTAAGGTCATTATGGCGAAGGTTAACGAGGGAGGAAGGTCCCCGGACCACAAAAATAGAAATTTGGAAAGCTTTGACGTCCCCGCATTATCATTTTGCTTGAGGGAGGAAAGCCACCAGAACTGCCAAAATCCCAATTCAGGTTGCTTTCACAACCCTAGGCCATCCTCTTCACCCATCCTCGCATGTAGCTGCATAATCGCCTGGCTAGCATATTTGTTGTTGCCGCCTAAGGTCAAAGACTCTCCGACCAATTGTGGCAACCGCCTAGAGTGCAGGATAAGGTGCCACCCACGCGCCAGAGCACATGATAGTCTCCCTCGGATGTAGAAATTGGACAACGCAACTCGTGTACCCGCTGACGCGATCACGAGCATAGATGCCTCGCCACCAGAGACTAACAGCCCAGTCGTAACCGCGACCTCTACCGCTGCATAGCCTACCCTCAACCTCAAGTCGCCTCACATTGGTTGCATCTCATCGTCGAAGGCTACTAGAGCAAAGACCTCCTGCCTCCACCTTTTATTGATAAGCCCGACACTAGTTTCTCGCATCAGCGAGGGAAAGGGAGCACTGGGAGGTAGCAGGCAATAACTTAAGGTTTGGATGGCGGCATAATCTTAGGGTTATGTGATGCTCATAGAGGATAGTGTGATCTTGTCGATTCCAGGGGAGTCCCAAGGAAATGATATACTTTGTTTTTCAAATTATCCACCACTTAACTAGTAGTAGTAGTTGGCGGTGGTAGTCTGTTGTTATTTAGATACATTATAACTGAGCACTTTTCCTGCCCTCTCAGGCCATTAGCATTTCCAGGAATCATATTTGTTGTTGCCTCCTACGGTCAAGAATCTCCGACCAATTGTGGCAACCGCCTAGAGTGTAGGATAAGGTGCCACCCACGCGCCCGAGCACAGGATAACCTCGCTCGGACGCAGAAATTGGACGACGCAACTCGTGTACCCGCTGACGCGATCACGATCATAGATGCCTCGCCACCAGAGACCAACAGCCCAGTCGTAACCGCGACCTCTACCGCTGCATAGCCTACCCTCAACCTCAAGTCGCCTCACATTGGTTGCATCTCACTGGAACATGTGAGACACCGGTCTCCCTTCGCTCGACGCCCTCCTTCCCTTTCATTTCGACTCTTCCGCACGGCCACTCTCTCTCTCTCTCTCTCTCTCTCTCTCTCTCTCCCTCCCTCCCTCCCAGCCCTAACAGCGCTCCAGCGCCGGTGGCGGTGAAGCATCACCCCACCCCCACTCCTTTCCAGGTGAGATCTGCAGCGCCACACGGCCTCTCTCTCTTCGACCCTAACCATCGCAGATCAGCCACGCAGCAGCCCTTGTGCTCCTTCTTTATCTTGGTGGCGTGTCCAATCCCACATCGCCGCCGCCGCCTGTGCGCTCCACTTCCACACACAATTGTCGCAAATTGTTGCATTTGAGTTTATCAAAGATAAAGAAGATAGCCCACATATTCGTCTCACTGGAATATTATGGAAGATATTTTACATCTCCCTGCAATGGAAGATTGCTAAGATTTCTCCATCTGCTTGTTGTCTTGTCACTGTTATTTTGTTGCATCTATGGAAGATAGGTTAAGAAATACTATTATGAGGTTCTCCACATAATATTCATCTTCCTGCAATTGGATTGCTATCTACACGTACTACTGAATTAATAGGTTGAACTAAGTCGCATACCCGAGAAAGATTAAAGCCTCTGTTTATTCAAGGTACGTGATAGCAATTTGTATGGTAGTAGCTCCTTTGCATATGTTCAATCTGAAGCTGAATTAGTCAGTATGTTTTCTTGCTATTTGATCTCTGATTAGTGTACTTCACTAATATATTTGGTTAATATTCTCCATTTTTAAGACCAGACATGTTGGCTAGGTATGTTATCTTGTACTAGATGAAAGAAATTATGCTTCTGAACAGTGAGGCTCATGAAGCCACGACAAGGAAGAACAAGTAGTACTTCATTGCTTGCAACTACTTTTTGTCTGACTTTGTTCAAGATGTTTTCGTATCTCATGTAACTACATATCACTGTGAGTCATCTTCAGGTGATGGTGCCCTCTCACGCCTTCATCCTCCCGGGCTGTCTGATCACATAATTGCGTCGTTCATGGCCGTCCGATCAACCTCAGCGTGTTGTCCTAAACGTCTTTTAGGTCAGTGGCAAATTTGATTTGACCTATGATATAATGCCCGATGGAAATACCAAAGAATGCTATTTCCAATTGTGTTATGATGCTTGTTTGTGTCAAGATAAATAGCTGACATGGACTGTAATATCACATGGAATCTTCTCCACATTCATTATGTATGTATCTATAATTTTAAATTCAATGTGTGTAATCACTTCTTTAGTGATAACACCGCCAAGTACTTGCTGAATTGTTGTTATTATTGCAGATTATTTTGTTGGCAGGGAAGCAAGCAACACTGGACATGTTACAATGTGCTCACATTCCTCATTGGAATACAAATCAGTTCAATTAGATGTAAGCTCATTTTTCCTTGTTACATGTTCTGTAAACTCCCGAGCGCAATATTTCTTTTTGTACTTCTTACTCAGGTGATACGTTAATTGACCGTCCTTGAATAGAATTATCTTCAAATGTTTTGTTCCAAACCTTGCATTTGTTGTTCCTCCCATTTGTTATGAGGCGGTGTTGATGGGAGCAGGAATTGTTATCGTTCATGACATTCCCATAGATGAGGTCTTAAATGCAGGAACTTAGGCAAGATAGAGAGACTCCAATTTTGCACTCCTAGCAGAACAATTTTCATTATGCCGGTTGGTTACTATGTTTTTTCTTGTGACATACTAATATGCATGTGAACCAATAACTATAGCCACTAGGTCTTAGATCTCACAACAATCTTTGTTTCTGTTCTCTCATATGGGATGTTGCAAATGATGCTACCGACCTTGGCATTATAGCTTTATGAACCATTGAAGAATATGGTCGACCAGTTGGCCTCTTAGTAGATATCATCTTGTGTCAGTTTAACTACCACCTTATGGTTGTACTTGCATAAACATTTCAAGGTTGTACTTGCCTAAACATTTCCGAGATTGTTGCTTTCAGTTGTTTGAATATTTTCAATTTAACTTTTGGGCACAATTGTTTTCTTTATGTATTATGCCTTCATATGTATGCACAAAATTCCAATCACTCTACTGCTAAAATGGACGGGCGCGACAATGCGCGCCGTCATGGTCTAGTGCATCTTAGAGCAACTCCAATAGCTCCCTTAAAAAACCTCCTGTAAAACTAGTTTTATATGACTAATGTAAAATTTAGGGGAAGTTTTTCGAGAGCAACTTTTTTCAGTTCCCGTAAACTTTTCTGCCTAAAATATTTCTTCCTTAGAGAAACTCAAACTAATGCCCGGGGCCAACAAGTCAGTGACATGTCCGATGGTGGCCGGTGATATACAGTGCGGGGTAGCGGCCCGACATGGCGGCGGCGTGGAGAGATGGTGCGGCTGCATGGCGCAACTGGGCGTCGGGCATGACGTCGGAGCCGCGCGACAGCGGCAAAGCGCCGGGAGGCGATGCACGCGGTGCAGTTTTAGGTGGTTTAGTTGCCTAAAAAGTTTGGAAGTCCTATTTCTGTGCCCCTCATTCCGTAGTTGTGCTCAGTTTTGCCCATAACATCAAATTTTCCTCACTTTTTCCCTCCACCACTCAGCCCATTCTCACAAAATCCCAAACGGAGCATTGTCGTCGGGTCAATGCAGTTGACCGGTACCTGCTTAGTTACCAATGCATGGGTGAAAGGAACGAGAAGAGAGGTCTAGAGGGGGGGTGGTGATTAGACTCTCAACTAGTAAAAGTAGCATTTTTAAGTTCTTCACATTGAGGTGGATTTTTAGCACAGTTTTAAGTATATTAACAATACATTTCATGCAAGCATGGCAAGAGTATGAGTAGCGGAAAGAGTAAAGCATTGCTAATTGCAAGAAAGTAAAGGGATGGGATTGGAATGTGCAAACTCAATTCAAGACACAAGGATTTTTGGCGTGGTTCCAATAGGTGGTGATATCGTACATCCACGTTGATGGATACTTCAACCCACGACGGGTAACGGTTGCGCAAGTCCATGGAGGGCTCCACCCACGAAGGGTCCACGAAGAAGCAAACTTGTCTATCCCACCATGGCCATCGCCCATGAAGGACTTGCCTCACTCAGGTAGATCTTCACGAAGTAGGCGATATCCTTGCCCTTACAAACTTCTTGGTTCAACTCCACAATCTTGTCGGAGGCTCCCAAGCGACATAAACCAATCTAGGAGACACCACTCTCCAAAAGGTAATAGATGGTGTGTTAATGATGAACTCCTTGCTCTTGTGCTTCAAATGATAGTCTCCCCAACACTCAACTCTCTCTCACATATTTGGATATGGTGGAAAGATGATTTGAGTGGAAAGCAACTTGGGGAAGGGTAGAAATCAAGATTCTTGTGGTTGGATTGGAATATCTTGATCTCAACACATGAGTAGGTGGTTCTCTCTCAGCAAATGTAAGCTGGAAGTGTAGGCATGTTCTGATGGCTCTCTCACATATGGAGAAGGGGGTGGAGGGGTATATATAGCCTCCACACAAAATCCAACCGTTACACACATTTGACCCCACTCGGTCGGACCGAATAGAAGAACTCGGTGAGACTGATTCAGTTCAAAATGTGAACGTTAGGAATCTCGGTGGGACCGACTAGAACAACTCGGTGGGACCGATGTGCTAGGGCTAGTGCAAAACCTCATCTCGGTGAAGCCAATTGCATGAACTCGGTGAGACCAATTTCAGCAAAGAGAAAACAGAGACTTGGTCAAGCAAACTCGGTGTGACCGATCGCTCATTTCGATGAGATCGAAATGTTACAAAAGGAAAACAAAGAGTTTGCAGGGCCATCTCGGGGAGACCGAGATCCGTATCTGTGTGACCGAGGGGTTAGGGTTTCTGGCAGTGGCTATGTCAAATGAACTCGATGGCTCCTGACAGAATGTTTCGATGGGGTCGAGTTTGACTTTGGGTTTTGGACATATTTGGAATGAGAAAGTGGTTGAGGGCTTTGGAGCAATATCACTAAGCATTTTGAGCAAGTAGAACATTATGCAACACCTCATCCCCCAATAGTATTGGCTTTCCTATGGACTCAATGTGATCTTGGATCACTAAAATATAAATGAAGAGTCTTGAGCTTTAGCCAATGCATGTCCTTGACACCTTGAAGGGGTTCCACATCCTCTTGTCCTTTCCATGCCATTGTTGAACTTGTCTGAAATATACTAGATAGAAGTATTAGTCCAACAAGAGATATGTTGACATTAATTACCAAAATCACCCAAGGAGCACTTGTGCTTTCAATCTCCCACTTTTTGGTAATTGATGACAACATACATCAAAGCTTTAGATAAAAGATATAAAGAGCAATAGGTAAAGCTTCAGAAAGACATGTAACATGCATAGGCTCCCCCTACATATATGCAGTCATGGGAAGATAGAATATAAGAATATGTGAATGCATAATTTTGACAGAGCAAGCAAAGAGTTGCATGTATCTTGGCTATATGCATCAGAGCGAGTTATGTGATTAAGGAGAGTACATCCATGCTTATGAATCCTTCTTGCAAACAATATGTACATCAGCAATAGATCATCATGCACATGAGTGTGGTGCATATACTTACCTTGTGGTCTTGAGCTGGCTTTGGAAGAAGTGGACTTGAGAAAACATGGTTAGATAACACAAGAATACTCTTAAGTAAAGCAATTTCAGGAAACCACAACAGTACCAGGACTGGGATGACATGTAATAGGTGAGTACTTAGTACTTCCTTTAGATATAGACATGTCCCCAAAGATTTAAAGATATGTAATGAATTTCAAAGATTTTTCTCCCCTTCGACATGGTCTCTTTCTCCTCCTGAATTTGATATTGGATGATGGGAGAAGGTAAGGTGGGAGAAAATCAGAGCGAGAAAAGGTAATATCAACTAAAATCAGAGCAACAAGAATTTTCAGATAGCAATAGCTAGGATCAAACAAATTGACATGTATTTCCCCTCTAAAAGACATGTGACTTCTCTCCTCTTTGTTTTACTAGCTTATGTAAGAGCTTAGATGTGCTCATTTGATAAGCTTTAATGTTCTCTCTCTCCCTTTGATATGAATTTCCAAGAAGGGCATTTCTAGATCATGAGCCAAATAGGTGTGGTCCTAGAGAGACAGTTCAAAGCAGCATATTGTTTAAGATGCTAGTAGAGGATAAGAATCATTGAGTGGAGCTGAAGAAAATGGGCAAAATAAAATGGCAAAATGTTTTCTCAGCAGTGAATCGATGATGTCGATCTGTTTCCATCAGTGATGCTATGTTGGCAGAGTCATAGAGGATGCATATCGGTCAGACCGAGTAAGTCCATATCGGTTGGACCGATGAACTTGGTACAAGGATTCCTTGCATTTTGGTCTAGCCGACATGGTTGGTTCCGTGAGTCCGAGTTCAACACAGAGGAAATTTTGTCATCTCAACTCACTTGGGAAATGATACCTCACAAGGATTTGCAAGGAATTAACTGAAGGATTTGCAATGAATTAAACACATAATATTCAATGAAAAACAGAAATAAGAAAAGAGATCTAGATGAAGTTTTTTTAGAGCGAGACAAAAAGACAAGAAAATCAAGCGAAATGGAAGAGAAAACAACTAAGCAAAAGAACACTAGAGAACTTCATCTAGAGAGCATCAGCGACAAAGTCACCTATGTTAGAGTATATTGACTTATGAGTCAAGTGAGATCACTTGATCATAGGTCATACTCATCGTTTAAGCTCAAAATGGGATTACCATTTTTTGTTTAAGCATTTTGATGTATTCACATCTTGTTGAGTTGCTTTGACTCGTTTCTTGGAGTAAAGCTTTTCTAAGATGGAATAACATACCTTGGGTTGTGGTGTTGATCTTGATCATGTAGTTGGACTTGTGTTGGATGCTCAAAGTTGATGTAGTCCATCAAGAGTTGGGAGCACCACTTGTAGTTTGAGTTCATCTTCCTACATGGGTTAGAATTGCAAGGAAGAACACTTGTGTATCCAAAATGACAATCACGAAACTTGATACCAAATGAAATTTGATATATTAAAATTTTCAAAGGATATTTTGAGTGAGTTCATGCTTCCTTGTATTCAACAACCATATCATAGGAACTTGGTGATGTTGAGATTGCTCAAAATGTGAGTGACTTGCAATCTCATAGATTTGGGCTCATCCAAGTACTTACAAGGGTTAGATAACATGCAAGCGTACAAGTATAGATCCAAGACATACAATCATCATCATAAGAGAAACAACAAGGATTAGTCATAAAAGGCTCATGCCTTGCACGTATCCAAATGGAGTTTCTACTCCAAGTTTGAGGCATCAATGATATTCAATTCACCTCTCAAACGGCAAAATACTTTCTCATCAAGCGGTTTGGTCAATATATCCGCCAATTGCTTATCGGTGCGAACATGCTTAAGATTGATGTCACCTTTAGCAACATGATCTCAAATGAAATGATGACAAACTTCAATATGCTTAGTTCGAGAATGTTGCACGGGATTGTGAGCAATCTTAATGGCACTTTCATTATCACAAAGCAATGAAACATGTGTCACATGTATCCCATAATCCTTAAGGGTTTGGGTCATCCAAAGTAATTGGGCACAACATGATCCAGCAGCAATGTATTCTGCTTCGGCAGTAGATAAGGATACCGAGTTTTGTTTCTTGGAGGACCAAGACACAAGGGATCTACCAAGAAATTTACAAGTACCTGAAGTGGACTTTTTATCAACCTTGTCACCGGCATAGTCCGAGTCGGAGTAGCCAACAAGATCAAAATATGACCTCTTAGGATACCAAATGCCAAAGTTTGGTGTATGAATTAAGTATCTCACTATCCTTTTCATGGCCTTAAGATGACATTCTTTAGGGGCCTCTTGATATCGTGCACACATGCACACACTTAGCATAATATCGGGACGGGAGGCACATATATATAACAATGAACCAATCATAGAGCGGTAAAACTTTTGGTCAACCGGTTTGCCATCCTTAGTCAAGTCAAGATCTCCACTAGTAGGCATGGGTGTTTTCATGCCTTTGCTTTCTTGCATGTTGAACTTTTTGAAAAGATCCTTGGTATACTTTTTTTGAGAAACAAAGGTACCTTCCTTAGTTTGCTTGATTTGCAAACCAAGAAAAAACTTGAGTTCACTCATCATAGACATCTCAAACTTCTCCGACATTAGCCTTCCAAACTTTTCACTAAAATGAGGGTTAGTATAACCAAATATGATATCATCCAATAAATTTGGCACACAAATAATTCACCGTTAACCTTTTTAGTAAAAAAGTGTAGGATCAAATTTCCCAATTTCAAAGCCGTTTTCAATAACAAACTTGGTCAAGCATTTATATCATGCTCTAGGAGCTTGTTTAAGACCATAAAGAAGTTTGTGAAGTTTTTAGACATGATTAGGTTTCTTGGGATTAACAAAGCTAGGAGGTTGTTTAACATACACCCCCTCCTCAATTTCTCCATTGAGAAAAGCACTTTTAATGTCCATTTGGTATAAAGTTATATCATGATGATTGGCATAAGCAAGTAAGATGCGTATGGACTTAAGTCTAGCAACGGGGGCATATGTCTCACCATAGTCCATACATTCGACTTGAGTGTAGCCTTGGGCGACAAGATGGGCCTTGTTGCATACAACTTGTCCATCCTCATCTTGCTTATTCCGAAACACCCATTTGGTTCCAATGACATTGTGCTTGTCGTCCGGCTTTTCAACCAATGTCCACACTTGATTCCTCTCAAAGTTGTGTACTCTCTCTCACGCGAATACGAAATGATTGCATATCATTCCATTGATAGGTAGGGGAGAACAAGAGTTAAATAGAGGAGGGGGGTAACCACCCACTACGTACGCAAACAAGGCGTGTGTGTGTGTATGGGGGGGGGGGGGTTACAAGAGCAGAACATGGGAATGCTCAACCCGAAGAATCAAGGCGGCATGAAATTAGCTATGTCCTTAGCGCCAGCCGAAGCCCAAACCCTAGCATCGTCCTTGATGGCCTGGAGAGGCAATGCGGTGGATGGGTTGGCATTGTCGAAGATGCACGCGTTACGACGATGCCAGTTGGACTAGGCGGAGAGAAGCACCAAGGAGGAGAGCCCCTTGTGCATAGCTGTGGGCGCGACCGTAACGGAAGCCGACCACCAACTGAGGAAGCAGGTCTCGGTATCATGGGGAGGGGAGATCGAGGCTCGTCACCAGGCAAAGAGCTCGTGCCAAATGATCTGGGAGAACGGGCAGTGGAGGAGCAGGTGATCAATAGTCTCAAGCTCCTGATCGCAAGGCGCACATAGATCATCGTGTGGTAGCCCGTGGCGGGCTAGCCGGGTGGCAGTCCAATGGCGATCTATGCCAGCCAACCAGGCAAAAAACCGGATGCGGAGGGGGGGCCCAAGTGCGCCAAGTGAGCTTCCAATGCGGGGCGATCGTGGAGCCGGTGAACATTGCATGGTAACAGGATTTGGCGGAGTAGGTGCCGGAGCCCGTCCATCACCAACGCAACTCGTCGGGGTTGGAGGAGAGGGTGATGTGTTGTAGGAGACACCAAAGCTTCACGTACTGCACCATGGCCTCAGGCCCCATGGCAGCACGGATGGCGGAGGTCCAGGCCCTGCCGAGCATGCCTTGCGCAACGAACCTCGCCCGCTGGCAGTGCTTGGGGACCAGTGCCAGGACGGCCAGAGCGAGAGGTCAGCGACGGACTGGCCACTGATCCACGGGTCCGTCGAGAACATGCACGAATTGCCATCCCCCAAGGTCCAGAGCGTGGACGCATTGAAGATGGCATGGACGTCGGCGTCGAGTGGGAGGTGGAGATGTCTCCAGGGCTTGGTGAGGTCAGTGGCCATGAGCCAGAGCCAATGGGTGTGGAGAGCAGTACCCATGAGCTACAGGTCCCGGATGCCGAGGCTGCCAAACACCAAAGGGCAGCACACTTTGCACCAACTGACCAGGCAGCCACCACTAGAGGAGTCGTTGTTACCATGCCAAAGAAACTCGCGCATGATGCGGTTGAGCTTCTTGAGAATTGGCAGTCTCAAGGCCATGGCCATGAGGAGGTGGGTTGGAATAGTAGCAAGGACATGCCGAACAAAGGCTAGCCTCTCACCACGGGAGAGGAGAGATGCCCGCTAGGTAGGCAGTTTGCGAGCCATGCGCTCCACCAAGGGCATGAGCGCAGACGCGGAAACTTTCTGGACGGAGAGGGGGATACCCAAGTACGTGATCAGGAAGTGGGCGATCGGGCAGGAGAGGGTGCTCATGATTTGCTTGGCCTGCGCATCAGAGCATTGGATCGGCGTGGGGGAGCACTTCTGGAAGTTCGTGTGGAGACCGAAGGCAGTCCCAAAGATGCATACCAGCTCGCGGACGACCAGGAGCTCATGCGGATCCGGGTGGCAGAAAATGACCACGTCATCAGCGTACAAGGAGATGCTCGAGCCCATCTGGCGCTCGGTGAGGCGATGAAGAATGCCTGTTCTGGTAGAAAATTGGAGGAGGGAGTTAAGGGCATCGATGACCAGGACGAAGAGCAACAGGGAGATGGGGCCACCTTGCCGCATGCCCTTCTCATGGAAAATGGGAGGGCCTGGGTTGCTGTTGATCAAGATACGGGTCTTGGCGGTGGAGAGCAGGATGGAGATCCATTCATGCCAGCGTGGTCCAAAACCAAGGTGGCGGAGGATCTGAAGAAGGAATGGCCAAGAGACGGAGTCGAAGGCGCGCGCAATGTCGAGCTTGAAGAGCACGCACGAGACTCTCATGTTGTGCAGCTGGCAGGCAGTCTGCTGGACGAGGACGAAGTTGTGTAGCTCTTCATGCATAGCATTCACCCAATCTGGATCCTCAAGAGCTTCTTCTACCTTCATAGGTTCAACACTGGAAATGAATGAGTAGTGTTCAAAGTTAGCCAAATGAGTTTTAGAGCGAGTAATTCTCCCGGTTTGAATATCATCGAAGATTTGTTCGACGTGATGGTCTCTTGTGGTTCTTGCTCTAACTTGTGAGAGCTTTTCTTTGGGTCGGGGTGGAACATCCTCTTCATTATCTTCTTCTTATTCTTCTTCATTGTTGTTGGCATTTTCGTTCTCTTGTGGAGGTGGAGAGGGATGTCGATGTGGTTCAACTTGTTGCACTTCCTCATTTCCTTCGTGACGTGGTCCACTTGTGGATGCCTCCAAGTTAACTTGTGGTTCACCTTGATGTGAAGTTGAGGCTTCCACTTGAATGGACGAAGTACTCTCTTTCACCTCCATTGGGCGAATCTTGCTAATCGACAAGTCTTGAATTGCTTCTGAAGGATCTTTTTCTCCTATATCAATTGGCAATTGCTCTACTTGCGAGCCGCTAGATTCATCAAACTTCACATCTACCGTCTCTTCAACCTTTCGGGTTAAATTGTTGTAGACACGGTAAGTTTGAGAGTTTGAGCTATAACCGAGTAGGAAACCTTCATGAGATTTAGGAGCAAATTTCGAACGACGATGCTTATCAAGAATGTAGCACTTTGAGCTGGATACTCGAAAGTATCTAACTTGGGGTTTGTTACCGGTGAGAAGCTCGTATGCCGTCTTGCCAAGAAGCATATGAAGATATAGTCAATTCATAGCATGATAAGTTGTCTCAACTACTTCCGCCAAAAAGTGTCTTGGCGATTTGTATTCGTCAAACATCGTTCTTTCCATCTCAATAACTGTCCAGTTCTTCCTCTCAACAACTCCATTTTGTTGAGGTGTGTACGTAGCTGAGAACTAGTGTGTAATCCCTTCTTTGTCAAGAAAGGTATCCACATTGGTGTTCTTGAAGTCCGTTTTGTTGTCGCTTCGAACCTTCTGGATCGTCACTTCAAATTGGTTTTGGGCCTTCCTAGAAAAGTTCTTGAAGATCTTTTGGACCTGCAATTTATCATCAAGAAAGAACACCCACGTTAAACTTGAAAAGTCATCAACAATGACCAAACCGAATGAGTTACCACTGAGACTCTTGTAGGCGTTGGGACTGAAAAGATCCATATGAAGTAGCTCAAGCGGTCTTCTTGTGGTCATGATGTTCTTCATAGGATGACTTCCTCCAACTTGTTTTCCTGCTTGACAAGCACTACAAAGTCTATCCTTGTCAAATATGACATCTTTAACACCAAGGATATAATCAACTTTAATAAGCTTATCAAGATTTCGCATGCCCACATGACCTAACCTTCTATGCCATAACCAACCTTTAGAGGATTTAGCAAGCAAGTACGAGACTGAGCTTTCTTAGTGAAATCAACAATGTATAGATCACCTCTACGAGTACCAGTAAAGACCATATTATGGTTATCTCTCCGAAACATTTGGCAATCTATTTCAGCAAATAGGACATTGAAACCGAAGTCCGCTAGCCTAGATACGGAAAGTAGATTATTAACAAGGGATTCAATGAGCATGACATTTTGGATAGAGCTATCATGGGAGATGGCCACCTTACCAAGGCCAACTACCTTACCCTTTGAGTTATCACCAAAAGTGACATACTTTCGAGGGCCGTCGTTTTCAGCAAGCTCACGAAACATGTCCTTATCTTCGGTCATATGATCAGTACACCCACTATGAAGAACCCATTCCTTTCCTCTGGCCATGTAACCACGTAGGTTAGCCATAAGACCAAAGTGTCTCATCGACTCATCGATATCAAAGTCACTATCATCATTCTCATCATAATATCCATGTTCAACATCATCATGTGAATGATCATCACCTAGAGAGAGTGATTCATTAGATTTATGACCATGACAATGTGCACATTTATGAATTCTAATAACTTGTGAGATGATGCTACTAATAACTCCAACATCTCCTTTGGCATGCATAAGGTCACGTAGCTCAAATAGACAATCATCAAATTTAGGATCACTAGGATTCATTTTATGAGAAGTAATGGACTTTTGAAGAATCTCATCTAGATTTTTTAAGGAATAGTCTGGAAAGTGCTCCTCAAGGTATCTCCATATAGTATAAGCACATTCAAATGTAGGCAAGCATATAAGAAAATTTCTAGGCAAACCTCTAATGATAAGATCTTAGGTTGTGGGTCATGTCAAGATGCTCATCGGGCGTAGGATCCAAGGGATCAATGGGAGGCGCACAAGGAGTAATATACTTGCTCAAATTATATTCATTTGAAAATATCAAGCATCTCATTCTTCCAACAATTATAGAGCTCTCCGTCAAGCATAGGCACTCTATGTCTAATACTCCCAATCGTAGACTCATCCATCTTCCTCCAATGGTGTTTAAACCAAGCAATGGAGACCAAAGCTCTGATACCAATTGAAAGGAACAAGAAGAGAGGTCTAGAAGGGGGGGGGGTGATTAGACTCTCAACAAGTAAAAGTAGCAATTTTTAAGTTCTTCACGTTGAGGTGGTGTTTTAGCACAAGTTTAAGCATTCACAATACATTTCATACAAGCATGGCAAGAGCAGCAGAAAGAGTAAAGCATGCTGATTGCAAGAAAGTAAAGGTCTGGGATTGGAATGTGCAAATGCAATTGAAGACACAAAGATTTTTGGTATGGTTCCAATAGGTGGTCCTATCATACATCCACGTTGATGGAGACTTTAACCCACGATGGGTAAAGGTTGCGCGAGTCCATGAAGGGCTCCACCAACGAAGAGTACACAAAGAAGCAACCTTGTCTATCCCACCATGGCCATCACCCACGAAGGACTCACCTCACTCGAGTAGATCTTCACGAAGTAGGCGATCTCCTTGCCCTTACAAACTTCTTGGTTCAACTCCACAATCTTGTCGGAGGCTCCCAAGCGACACCTAACCAATCTAGGAGACACCACTCTCCAAAAGGTAATAGATGATGTGTTGATGATGAACTCCTTGCTCTTGTGCTTCAAATGATAGTCTCCCCAACACTCAACTCTCTCTCACAGATTTGGATATGGTGGAAAGATGATTTGAGTGGAAAGCAACTTGGGAAAGGGTAGAAATCAAGATTCTTGTGGTTGGAGTGGAATATCTTGATTTCAAAACATGAGTAGGTGGTTCTCTCTCATAAAATGTAAGCTGGAAGTGGAGGCACGTTCGGATGGCTCTCTCACATATGTAGAAGGGGGTGGAGGGCTTTATATAGCCTCCACACAAAATCCAACCGTTACATACATTTGACCCAACTCGGTCAGACCGAATAGAAGAACTCGGTGAGACTGATTCAGTTCAAAATGTTAATGTTAGTAATCTCGGTGGGACCGACTAGAACAACTCGGTGGGACCGATGTGCTAGGGCGAGGGAAAAACCTCATATCGGTGAAGACGATTGCGTGAACTCGGTGAAACTGATTTCAACAAAGAGCAAATAGAGAGTTGGTCAAGAAAACTCGGTGTGACCGATTTCTCATTTCGGTGAGACCGAACTGTTACAAAAGAAAAACAAAGAGTTTGCAGGGCCATCTCGGTGAGACTAAGATCCGTATCAGTGTGGCCAAGGTGTTAGGGTTTCTGGCAGTGGCTATGTCAAATGAACTCGGTGGCTCCTGATAGAATGTTTCGATGGGGCTGAGTTTGACTTTGGGTTTTGGACATATTTGGAATGAGAAAGTGGTTGAGGGCTTTGGAGCAATATCACTAAGCATTTTGAGCAAGTAGACCATTAAGCAACACCTAATCCCCTTTTAATAGTATTGGCTTTCCTATGGACTCAATATGATCTTGGATCACTAAAATATAAATGAAGAGTCTTGAGCTTTAGCCAATGCATGTCCTTGACACCTTGAAGGGGTTCCACATCCTCTTGTACTTTCCACGCCATTGTTGAACTTGTCTAAAATACTAGATAGAAGTATTAGTCCAACAAGAGACATGTTGACATTAATTACCAAAATCACCCAGGGAGCACTTGTGGTTTCAGTGGGTCCTCATTTCTTTGGATATGTGGGCCATGAAAGGCAGGTGGGCCGTGGCATTGATTGCTTGTATCTGCGTTGGCATTTCACCGAAGAGAAGAGGATGATGCAGCATAGCAATGGTAAGTATTTCCCTCCGTTGTGAAACCAAGGTTATCAATGCAGTAGGATAACTAAGTAACACTATGTAAACAATACCTGCACACAAATAACAAATACTTGCAACCCAACACGTAAGAGGGGTTGTCAATCCCTACTCGGTATTGAGATAGATTAAATTGTATGAGATTGGATAAATAGATCTAGCAAAAACACGAAATAAAATAAATAAAGAAAAAGTGTAGCAAGGTATTTTTGGGGTTTTGGAATAGAAGATCTGAAAACAATATGATAAGAAATAGACCCGGGGCCCATAGATTTCACTAGTGGTTCTTTCGAGAAAATAGCATATGGTGGGTAAACAAATTACTGTTGGGCAATTGATAGAAGAGTAAATAATTATGACGATATCCAATGCAATGATCATGTATATAAGCATCACATCAAAGACTAGTAGACCGAACCGATTCTACATCTACTACTATTACTCCACACATGACCGCTACCCAGCATGCATCTAGTGTATTAAGTTCATGGAAAAATGGAGTAATGCAATAAGAACGATGACATGATGCAGACAATATCTATTCATGTAGGAATAGACCCCATATTTTTATCCTTAATGGCAACGATACATGCGTCTCATGTTTCTTCTGTCATTGAGAATGAGCACCGCAAGATCAAACCCATCACAAAGCACCTCTTCCCATTGCAAGAAAAATCAAACTAGTTGGCCAAAACAAACCAAAGTTTCAGAGAAGAAATACGAGGCTATAAAGATCATGCATATAAGAGTTCAAAGAAGACTCGAATAATGTTCATAGATAGATCTGATCATAAACTCATAATTCATCAAATCCCAACAAACACACCGCAAAAAGTCATTACATCAAATAGATCTCTGAGAACATCGAGGAGAACATTGTATTGAGAATCAAAAAGAGAGAAGAAGCCATCTACCTAATGCCTACGGACCCGTAGGTCTGTGGTAAACTACTCACGCATCATCGAAGGAGCACCAATGAGGATGATGAACCCCTCTGTGATCGGTTCCCCCTCCGGCAAGGTGCCGGAATAGGGCTCTAGATTGGATCTTGTGGTTCTGGAACTTGTGGCGCCTAGAATTGTGTTTCGTCGACTCTCCTAGTGTTTCTGGAATATCTGGGTATTTATAGAGCTGAGAAGCGGTGGAGAAGCTTCCTGTGGGCCTCATAAGGCATTAGGGCACCCAGGGGCCTCTAGCGCACCATGGTGTCTTGTGGGCCCGACATGTCAGGACCTCGACTCAATGCCACATCGATCTAGCATGTAACACCTCATATCACTTTGCAGCCTCACGCACGGTATTCCCACGGGTGTCGTCTTACCTTTGCCCGGGACCGTTTGCGCCTTTTGGCACACGTATATGATAGTGTCGCTAACATCCATATGATAAGGAGCTCGGGCTGACATGGCTAGTCGTAAACCCAAAGTGGCACAAACTTACAGGGACATGCATCCATGACCCAGCATCGAACGTGTCGGTCATCAGCGAGTGAATCCAGGCTGTAGCACTGGGCTAGCAGGACTCCGGTGAATCGTGCTGTAGCGGGCTAATAGGACTCCGGTATTCATCGCGTGACATTTCCCCGAAGGGACGGACACAGGAATGAAGAAGGACACATGCCGGCCAGCCTAAGTGTTCCGGAGCAGTAGCAAGCTACCATGGCTCACTGGAAGCACTAGGAGACATTTCTCGGTAAGAGAGGCTACTAAGGATAAACAGCTAGATAGTCAGATCCCACACATACCAAGCATTTCAATAACATACACACAATATGCTCGATATGTGCAAATACAACATGGCATCACAACATGACTCTACAACTCAAGTATTTATTCATTAGGCTCCGAGGGGCGAGATATTACAAACATGGGTCTCAAGACCCAACACTCAGAGCATACAGGTCAAAACACAAGCGGAAGCTTAACATGTCTGAGTGCAGACAACTACAAATAAAAAAGGCTGAGAAGCCTGGCTATCTACTAGATCCTGCCGAGGGCACAAGATCGTAACCGAGGTAACAAGCTAAACGTCGAAGTCCACGCGGAACTAATAGCGAGACTGAGTCTCTCTGCAAAAACATAAAATAGGCAAACGTGAGTACAAATGTACCCAGCAAGACTTACATCAGATCTAACTACATATGCATCATTGTCAACAAAGGGGATGGTGGGGTTTAACTGCAGCAAGCCAGCTTTGACTCGGTGGCTATCCTGAACTACGACTGCAAGTAACTCTTTTGAGGTGGCGCACACGAGTCCACATATTCACCATAACAATACACCACTATGGATCCGCTCCCGTCTCCCTACGAGAACGCCATCCATAGCACTCACGCTTATCTTGCGCATTTTAGAGTATCCACTTTCACTTGTCTATGAACTGTACAGGCAACCCAGAAGTCCTTTACCACGGACACGGCTATTCGAATAGATAATGTTAACCCTGCAGGGGTGTACTTCTTCACACACGCTCTCGCCACTTACCACCATGTACACGTCGTGTATCTCGGCAACCTTCAAGCGGAAGCCTGGCGAGGGAGTCGGCCACGACCTGACTAACCACACAAGTCTCTAGTCCAGGTTTATCGCCTATTCGGGTTCCATCCGCAAGGAGGTCCGGCCGGGGTGTCGCTCACGACCCCAAACGATGTGTGCAGGGTTCCCAAGCCCACCATCCGGGTGCTACTTGGTACACCGGGCCACTGTGCCTAGTCTGTCCCAAGCCCACCTGTACCGGGTGCCACTTGGTAGACTACTAACACTACCTATAAACACCAGAAACTAGTTGCAACTCCTGGACAGAGATCGAGTTGATTAATAAGCCGAGAGGGGTTGAGTTAACGGAACCCAATGTGTGGTAGTAACTGTTCATGGATCACAAACACAGAACTCAATTCCTAAGGACGGCTTCAATGAGACAACCCACCATGTACTCCTACATGGCCTCTCACCGCTACCTTTACCAAATCGTGTTCACACACTTAGCTCTCAACAGTAGCACATGTTCACACACCTCCAATTCATCCCTGATGAATCAGACCTGACACAACTCTAAGCAATAGCAGGCATGACAAACAAGCATGAATGAGTAGGCACATCAGGGCTCAAACAACTCCTGCTCATGCTAGTGGGTTTCATCTATTTACTGTGGCAATGACAGGTCATGCAGAGGATAAAGGGGTTCAGCTACCGCAGCAAGTAACAGATGAATCGTTGTTGTCCTAATGTAGTAAAAGAGAGCATGAGCGAGAGAGTAGGATTGTATCTGAATGAACAAGGGTTTTTTTCTTGCCTGGCACTTCTGAAGATAGTATAGTTCTTCATTGGTGTCATCGAACTCATCGTCGGAACAACGTCTACTGAGGGGGGACAAACACCGGCAATAGAGAAAGAACACAATCAATGCAATGCAACAATATGATGCATGAGTGTGACATGGCAATATGCTGTGGTTTGAGCTAATGCAACTAAAACCAGAGTGGTTTGAGCTTATTTCAATCAAAGATTCAAATACAAGCCTAAACTATGAACTCATATAAGTGCATTATCATGTTTCATCTAAACAGCAAGGTTAGGTTGCTCTAACATGCATGAAACCAGTACAGATGGAAAGGTTGGATTTTTCTGATAATTTTTTATATATAAATTATTTCATTTGGAGTTACGGTTGAATTACTATGAATTTTAGAAGTTTATACTATTTTTTGGAATTTTCTGAAATATTTTTAACCAGAAAATGATTTACTGCGTCAGCCTGACGTCAGTGTGATGTCAGCAAGTCAACGGAGTGGTCCAAGTGAAATCTGACCTCTGGGGCCCGTGTGTCAGTGTTTAGCTGAACTAATCTAGTTTAGTTAGTACTAACCTGGGTCATTCTAATTAAGTTTAAACTTGAACAAGGTTAATTAGTCGGGCGGGGCCCGCATGTCATGGACTCTGGGGAGGTCAAATCCCTGGTCAAATAAAGTCAAACCCGCTGGCATTAAACCGCGAGCGAGGTCAGTGGCGGCCGCAGGCTTCGGTAAAGCTCCACAGAGCACGGCTGGATGCGCTGGAGGCAGCTCTAGGACGCTGGTGGCGCGGCGCGTCGGATGGTGGTGGTCTCCGGGCCTAGAATGGCCTGTAGCATCGCCGGCGATGACCACAGCGGCGGCCGAAGCTCGAGCGAGCTCGGGGTCGGGGCTACGGCGTGCAAAAGGACGAACTGAAGCTCCCGCGAGGCTCTACGTGTTGCTGCAAAGCGTTTGGACACACTGGTGACCAAATGGTCACCGGAGCTATGCCGGCGACAAGCTCGGGCAGCGGTGGTTCTCGGTTTCGATGAACGCGACAGCTAGAGGACGGGAAAGATGCGGGAAAGAGAGGGGAAATGCAACGGTGCTCACTAGGAGGTCGAAGACATGCTCAGCTGGCTCGGGGACGACCGGAAGGCGATGAATCCGTCGATGGAGTCCGGCGGCCGTGCTCGGGGAAGACGACTCGTGGCGGCGATGTAGGGCTCCCGCGGTCGAATGGGTTGGTGTAGACGACGCAGAAGGCGATTGCGGTTCCTCTGGACCCATCGGGGAGGCACGGGATGGACGGTGGCCGCGGCTATGGCGGCAGCGAGCTCGCGGGTGTCTCGGCCATGGTGGAGAGGGCGAGAGGGAGGCAACGGGGAGAGAGGACCAGAGAGTGAGGGGGGTCGAGGGGGTTCTGCGGGGTGGCGTGGCGTCATCCATGGCGAGGGGGAGCAGCTGCGTGGCTAGAAGGAGGTGGCCACGGCTCGGCTGTGCGCGCGCCACGCGCAACGCCAATAGGCGCGAGGAAGACGACGCGCGGCGGGGTGGGCTGGACCTAGCAGGCCAACTACTGTAGCAGGTAGGCCAGGTAAGTCTTCTGTCTCTTTGTTTTTTTCCTGTTTAGTTTCTAGTTTTCAATTTCTGCTGTTGTTTTTGAATTACTAAAAATACTAAACCTTTCCTAAAAATACTGAGATAAGTTGTGGGCACTGTTGAAATATTTTTCAGCAGCCCTCAAACATTAGCAGTATTATTTGGGCAATTAAAATATATATATGAATTAAATGCCCAAATGCAAATACTTAATGCATTAATTCAAAAAAATCCAAAGTGACCTAGAAAAATATGCACCATTTTTGGCAGAGGTTCTAGACCAATTCAAAAATGATGAACTTTTTTTGAAAAGCATTCTGGGTTCATTGAAAATATTTCTGGTTGACCCTATTTGATTTAATTTGGTGCTAGGGTTTGTCATCCCCATTTCAAATTCTTGAATTTAAACATGATGCAACATGAGGGTCAAACAAGACAACAGGGACTGAGCTAGTGCACCTCTGGGCTCCTGGGTCTCTTCTGGGCAGAAAAAAATCTCCAAAAAGTTTTGGTGCATTTGGACTTTGTTTGATTTGGATATTATGTGAAGTAAAAAACAAGCAAAAAACAGCAACTGGCACTGGGCACTATGCCAATAGGTTAGTCTCAAAAATGATATAAAGTTGCTATAAAATGAGTATAAAACATCCAAGAATGATAATATAACAGCATGGAACAATAAAAAATTATAGATACGTTGGAGACATATCAGCCATGAATGCTTATGATGAGTGGGACCTGGGCTTGGTGAGCTATCGCTTTCTTTTGCCTAAAATAGCCCGACCCCGCCCGAGCAGCCGCATCCCCTCCCCGCCTCCTCCGCCGTCGCTCGCGTCGCAGTCCCCCAGCCACCCTGCCCTACAAGCCCCGCCGCCCACTCCTACCATCCTCCTTAGCACCAATGGTGAAGCGATATGGTGATACATCACAACCCGCAAGAACCATCCGATATAGTTGGGCGATAGGTACATTTCTAGTCGAAACCCTAGCAATTCGGAGTAGTCGACTGAATGGGCGATTTAGTTGTTTTTCGTTGAGCTGCTCCATTATTTCAAACAACATTGACATTTATTTAGGATTGGATTCATGATAGTGGCAGCTAGTGTGAAAAGAAGAAAACCTTAGAAATTGGGATCCATTCATAGGAGCACATTTTTTATTCTGTGGTAATTTTGATCCTTACAATCGCTTTCATTTTTTAATTTTGATATGGAATTTCTTGTTTGATTGATTACTAGCTCTACCTGGATGGGAGAGGGTGATGGAAGATTTTTGCACCAGAGATGAGCAGTTACTGGTCAAACGCAAGGAAATATGCTCTTGGTTTTCGAGCATGAAATCTCTCGAGTTGCACTCGTTGGGCCTAACCTTGGAAATAATAACAGATGAACTAAAGCCGATGATTCCTGAAGGCAAGGGGGCAATCACAATGGAGATCCTCCTCTGGGCAATGGCAGAGGCGATGGAGTCACCGGATCCTCCACAATGAGCTCGCTGGTACGAGTACCGCTCCCGCCTCTCATTATCGAATCCAGAACTGGAAGGGCCTATGAACTTGCGTATTATCGATGTTATCGACAAGGAATCAGAGGAGGAGAGTTCAGACGATGAGGAGGAGGAGGAAGAAGATGCTGACGAGAAGGAGGAGGAAGAAGTTTCTGAGGAGGAGGAGGATGAGGAAGAAGTTTCTAACGACGAGGAGGAGGAAGAGTATTTTGACGAGGAGGGGGAGTATGAGGAGGATGCATAATACATGGGCTATTAGGTGGTATGGAGATCATCGCTCATCCTTCGCAAGTAGAGATGGATCTGACGATTGCATTGGATGACGAGGATGATCAGATGGATGACTAGGAGCTTTTCAATGTTGATGCCGGGGAGGATCTACCGCTGCTCAAATTGGAGGCCAAGCGGGCTACAAAATTGCCCAAATCGTGGTGGAGGACTATGAGCTCAACCCTCAGTTTGAGCAAAATGCTCAACGGTCCCACCGCCGTGTGGCTCGCCATCTTAAGCGTATCCAACCCCCTTCTAGCAAGTGATGAGGATCCGACATGTGGATGCCCATCGTTAAATGAAAACATTTATGTTATTTGAATGTGCTTAATGAATTGGTGTATGCTACATTTTGGATTTTGTATGTTCAGAGGGTTGTTGCATGTGTGCATCCTGTAAAACTTAACCAAAGTAGCAACAACATGCAAAACTTACCTAAAATAGCAACATGCAAAACTTACCAAAAACATGAACGTGCAAAACTTACTTAGAAAGGGATCCATGCACAAGGAATTTATGTCATGAAGTTTTTTTTGAATTGAGGTATTGCAAGTCCATGTTTTTCCCCAGTAACTAGTTCACAAGAAGGGGCTCCATACACAAGGATTTCATTTTTTAGGCTTTTTTCATTTTCTTTGATTTTTTCCATAATGAGGTCAAACTTGCAAGTTTGACCAGACCTACCAAACTGTTGGGAATTTGAACTTTTGTTGTGCCCAGTGCCTATACCACCAATTCAAAAAGGTAAATATGATTTTTGCCAATTTTCCGGACATACATACATGACACTTGTAGTTCAAATTTGAGCTAGTTCTGATAAATTTTTAGAAATTCAGTAAATGGATGAAATATAGAAATAAATCTTGAAAATTCATGAAACTTGGGCAGTGTGCATCCAATGTGGTCTACTTTGGATGAAAAATTGAAAGATCAAATTTTATTACTTTTTTCTAGCACTCACTTCACAAGAAAAGTCATTTCTGGCGCTTGAAAAATGAAAAAAAAGTTTTTATTCCAAAAAAATTATAATTGCTATGCTAACATTATCCACAATGGTAACACCATGGGTGTGCCAAATTTGGATATGTTATTATGAACTATGCCGTGGATGTGGCCATGACCATGGGCATATGCATTGAAATCCCTACAAGTTCATAGTAGATAGGCCATTTTGTGAAGGTTATTTTTTCAAACTTGTGGTATTGCAAGTCCATGATTTTTCCCAGTAAATAGTTCACACAAAAGGGCTCCATGTGCAAGTTTTTCATTTTTAGGCTTTTTTCATTTTCTTTGATTTTATCTTTCAAAATGAGGTCAAACTTGCAAGGTTGACCAGACCCCCAAACTGTTAGGAATTTCAACTTTTGTTGTGCCTAGTGCCTACAATCCCAATTCAAAAGGTAAATATGACTTTTGCCAATTTTCAAGACATACATACACGACACTTGTAGTTCAAATTTGAGCTAGTTCGGACAAATCTCTAGAAATCCAGTAAATGGATGAAATATAGAAATAAAGCTTGAAAATACATGAAACTTGGGCAGTGTGCATACAATGTGGTCTACTTTGGATGAAAAATGGAAAGACCCAATTTTATTACTTTTTTCTAGCACTTACTTCACAAAAAAGTGAGCTATTGAAAAGTAACCGGTCTACCTGGGCTCTCGTTATATACTGTTTGGTTAACAAGGTTTATTTTTGCAAAAAAATGCACCTCTCTCTGCTCTGCCGCCGTCTGTACGCCTGCCTCCTTCCATCAAGAGGGCAGAGCCACGCGGCGATGCCCCATTGTCACCACCACCACTCTTCCTGCCACCAGGCAGTTTGATGCTTGTAATTTGCGTTGGTAATTCCCCGAAGAGGAGAGGATGATGCATCATAGTAGAGGTAAGTATTTCCCTCAGTTATGAAACCAAGGTTATCAATCCAGTAGGAGAACCAAGCAACACTATGTAAACAACACCTACACACAAACAACAAATACTTGCAACCCAACGCGTAAGAGGGGTTGTCAATCCCTCAACGATATTGAATTAGATTAAATTGTATAGGTTTTGATAAATAGATCTAACTAAAAAGAAAAAGAACATAAATGAAAGAAAATTCTAGCAAGGTATTTTTGGTTTTGATATATGATAGGATATAGACCCGGGGGCCATAATTTTCACTAGAGGCTTCTCTCTAGAAAATAGCATACGGTGGGTAAACAAATTACTATTGGGCAATTGACAGAAAAGCAAATAATTATGAAGATATCCAAGGCAATGATCATTTATATAGGCATCACGTCCAAGATTAGTAGACTGAAATGATTCTGCATCTACTACTATTACTCCACACATCAACCGCTATCCAGCCTGCATCTGGTGTATTAAGTTCATGGAAAACCAGAGTAATGCATTAGTGTCGGGGAACACAGACGGGGGTTTATGTTTTCCCCTGACTTGTGCACGGACAACAAGCCAACAGGCCCAAGGGCAAGATTACATCCCCAAGATCAGACCAAACAAGAGGGATCAATTCTTTGAAGGTTCCAGGTGCTGATGAAGAAGACCAAGATGAGCCAGAGAAGCAAGATAGTGCTAAGGAAAGAACCTCCTTTGCCGGGCAGGCGAGCCTGGCGAGGTTGAGTTTGCCCCGGAAGCAAGCTTCCAAATCGTCATGGTAGGCCTGCCGAGGCTTGCGGAGGCAAGCCACTCCACCGCTACACCTCACAAGCGACGCCAAGTCATCAATCAGTGCGGTGTCAAGCCCCAAGGTGACTAAGTGGCTTCTTTTTGCCAAATGGCAGCCACTTCCTATAGCAAACACCTCCATATGACACTTGTCCTGAGACATGTCAAGCAACCAGGCGCAAAGCTGGCAAAATAGCCTGCCAAGGGTTGCCGGACACGCTGTGATGTGACACTAGACGACACATTTAATGTGCTCTGTCAGCCTGTAGAATTAGGTATGATAGCACTATTTGCTCTCTAATTAGTATGTAAAGACTGATTTGCCACTGTGGTAACCCCTTGATCTATAAAAGGAGGCCCATGGCAACCGTAGAAAGGAATCAGACCCTCAAACATTCGTACACGCGTAGCCACTCTCACCCCGAGGCAACCCTGCTGGCCAAGTGTGTTGCGTTTGCCACCATTTTCCACCATCAATCCACCAAAGCAGGAGTAGGGTTTTATGTCTCACGGTGGCCTAAACCTGGGTAAAACTGCCCGTGTGATCTCTACCAAGCTATGTTACGCTTCTCTGCTCTTTGTGCAATGTGCCCATCCCCCCGCCGAACCAAAAGGGGCTCATGGCCCCATAGGTGGCCGTGGTTACCCACGACATCTTTGGCGCGCCAGGTAGGGGGAGTCACTTGCACGAACCTGAGGTGCGTATGAAGCGTGTTGTGTTTGTCAATGGCGTTGCCTCTCGTGACGCCCAAGGGGATGGATGAGGCAGGATAGAAGAGCAGCATTGCTCCCGCGCCGATCTCGCCCACTCTCTGCCATCTCCACATGCTGTGGTCGCAACTGCAACGAAAGCTAGTGGCAAGGGCAACAATACCACCCCGAATGGGAAGACAACGGGAGTACCCTGCAAATCCTGTTCGGGAGAAAGGAGTGATGTGCAAGGGTACCATGTTTTCTCTCTCTGCCACTCTCACTCTTTGACAATCGTGCTATTCTAGGTTTTAGCATCATTAACATTGACGAGCCCGCGCGGTGCTCGGTCCAGCATTTACCCTGCTTAGGGAAATCCTGAGTAAACTGCCAGTGCAAGTCCATTGATTGACGCCTCGGCAAGTATGCACCAGCAAGTCCGCCCGCGTTTGCGTGGCTTTTGTGCCATATGCTGTTGGATTGGTCAAGAGGTGTGGAGAGGAAGAGAGAGAAACTGACTGTACCTAACGCCGCGTCCTGCAGCCCCAAGTTACATGCGCCTCTAGCCGACCCATACCGGGAGCTAGAGGTCAATGTACAAGCAATGCAGTCTTTCCCGGAACATGCGAGCCATGCGAGCAGTGGCAGCCAGGGGAGGGATAGACGGAAGCACAAATAAGAGCTAAGTGTACACAATCTCTGTTATACTTTCAAATCTAGAATTTGCACTTGTCTATCCCCTAAGTGCCTAAGTGTTTGTATGATGAAATCTATCACAAGATGGTACCTTTGCTAGATACTTGTCTGCACCATCATTCTGTTCAGAGTCCGCTCGTGGAATGAGTGGCCACGTCAGAAACTACTAAGGAAAAAACTGCCGGGACGCATCCACGCCAAGATGAATGTTAATGGCCAGATCCTTACGACTTTCGTGGCAATAGGATACTGGCAGGCAACCAGAACATGCATAGAGACTAATCATGCGAACACTAATGGATAAAACTCAAAGGGGATAAACCTGCAAATCAGATTAAGCAAAAACATCGAGTTCACATGAAAGCATGGACGGCATAAGGTCTAAACACATGACATGCATCATTGTCTTGATTACAGGACGGCACAACGGTAGGAATAGTTCAAGTCTGGGTATAGCGACCCTGTGAAGTAACGTGGACGCGAAGAACCTTGTCGGCAAGGGGAGTGGCCTTCTCTTCGGCTGCAAGGATGTCTACGCCCCGCGGCGGCTTCCTAAAGCCATCGTTAAGGTCGAGATCTAGGTGACGGCAGGCGAAGTTGCTTAGGACCATGAAGAGTGCATTGCGGGCGAGCTTCCGGGTTTCACTTGTGAAGCGGCCGGCCCTTCCTTCTTCGTGCACTTTCAGCTTCTTGATCACCTCATTAAAGAAGACTCCTAGTTTTGCGCTGGGGGCCACCTGCTTGCTCGCCGAGTAAACTGGCCCTTCCATGCCCATCGCTGCAGTTTGGATAGTAAGGCGTTCGGCAACATCCATCAAGCTCTTGGCCTAGAGGTGAACGTGCTGAGAGCAGTTCGCCAGCTTGTCCTCTGCATCCTTCCGAAGGCGCCTTGTGATATTCAGATCCTTTGACAGAAAACTGCTCATGGGCCTCAATGGATTCCATTGAGCTTTCCAAGGAGCCGATCCTGGCCTTCAGGTCTTCAATGGTACCGTTGGCGGTCTTAAGGCCCTGGCTCTGGGAGGAGAGTTGCGACTGTGTATCCTTTAGGAGGGACCCTGCTTTCTGCACCTCCTCCTTGAGGGCCAAAACCTCCTCGGTGCTCCCAGCAAGCTTCTCTGTCAGTTTGACCACCTGCCGGTTGAGGTCCACCTTGGTGGCGGAAGCAGCAGCAAGATCATCAGTAAGCCTCTTTAGCTGTGCAGCAGAATCCATAGTGAGGGCATCCAGGGCAGCCTTGTGCTCGTCCTCCAAATCTTTGGTGCGTTGCTGCACGAGGATCTCTAGATTATCATCTTTGGCGCGGAGAGTGGCCTCGAGCCTCTCCTCCCGGAGAGAAATGTCATGCTCCCTGGTGTCCAGAAGTACTTTGTGGTCCGCCAAGCGCGCCTCCTGAGTGATGACGTCCTCCCTTGCCATCGAGATTGTTTCCTCCTGCCTCAAGAGGACCTAAAATTGCTTGTCGTGCTAGTCACGTAGTTCAATGCCTTTATCCTTCAGCTTCCGGTCCACCTTGTTGGCGGACTGGTGCAACTCCTTGAGCTCCTACCACTTCCGGCTATGCCGCTCCCGCACCTCTTTAAGGCCTGTCGCCATGGACTCCATGAAGGATAGGTCCATGGCGATAGCAACATAATCGTCCACCTCTTCGACTCCTTGGTACAACGACGACAAGATACGCTGGATTTCTTCGTCAAGCCCTGTGCTCGTCGCCATTGACGAGCCCAGGGCTCCAAGCCTAGGCTGAGCGAGCACCAGTGCCAGATAGCTCGAAGACGGTGGTGGGGCCTCCACTGAGGTGCCAAATGAGGGGAGGGGGCCCATGGTTTGGAGGGGTATCCTCTCCTCGACCACGGCCTCTGATCCAGACACGCTACCCAGGATTTCCTTGGGCTCCTTTAGGGGACCCAGGGTGCCCCCGGCAGCATGTTTCTACTCTTCAGCGGCAGCGATCTTGACGGCTTCTTCTGCGGTGTCCTTCCAAATGTTGGCCACCTCATCCAGCAAGTCTGGCTCCTCACTCAAGGGGGCTGCAAGAAGATCCAGTAATCAATGGCAGAAGGACAGAATTGCTTAACAAGACAAGATACCGAAGCAAGGTGATAAGAGAGGAAGCAGGACAAATAGGTTGCCCGAAGGAGTCTGCCGAGTATATGCTCCAGTTTCTCCAGCAATATTAGTTGCTGAGTCAAGGCCGTACTCTTGTGTGGAGACCCTTGGCGGGGATCCATCGACTCTATCAACGAGTGGGGTGGGCCCCTCCTGGCGAGGCTCGTCTTGAGTGGCCCCCTCCCCTCCCTGAGCATCAATGGAGGGGAGCTCTCCACCATCACTCCAGTAGAAGGAACTTCTTCTATGCTTTCGGGCCGGGGGATGAGCTGGGGGCTCGGTGTTGAGACGCTCGTGACGCTCCCTGCCGGGTCCGTCCCTCCCATCGTCACCGATGGCTCCACTCGCCTGAGCCGCTTGGTCTGGTGGATGAGGGTCTCCGTCTCCTCATCGTCCTCCCTGTTAACAAGCAAGCAAGATCAGTCAGCAAACGCAAGCAAGCATACTAAAGATAATACAGGAAAAGGAGAGAAGGAGGGAACAATCACCCTTACTCTTCATTAATAAGCACGGAGTTCAGCTCGAAGTCTATGGGTGGCGAGGGCGCCCTACTCCTCTTTTGGAGCGGGAGAATGGAGCTCTCTGGCAACTTTGAGCCCTGCCGGGGCGCAGGAGGCTCCGATGAAGACGAGCTCTGCGAAGAGCTCGAGCTCGGTTGGGCGTTGGAGTCGCCCCCCATAGCTGTCGGCTGCTTGACGGGAAGGGCCCTGGCCCCAAAGAGCCGAAGAGAATGCCGGCGTATAGCTTAGGGAACGTTGACCTTGGAGGCGATCTCCTCCGCCTCTTAGCAGCGGGCATAGGATCGGAAGCTACCGCTCCCCGATTGGTTACCCGTTTACAAGGGCGTGGGTCCAAGATTGGCTCGGGGGCTGATACGTCTCCAACATATCTATAATTTTTGATTGTTCCATGCTATTATATTATCTGTTTTGTATGTTTTATATGCATTAATATGCTATTTTATATTATTTTTGGGACTAACCTATTAACCTAGAGCCCGGTGCCAGTTTCTGTTTTTTTGCCTGTTTTAGAGTTTCACAGAAAAGGAATACCAAACGGAGTCCAGATGAAATAAAACTTTCACGATGATTTTTCTTGGACCAGAAGCAAACCATGAGACTTGGAGATGAAGTCGGAGAAGCAACGAGGCGGCCACAAGACTGGAGGGCGCGCCCAGGGGGGTAGGGCGCACCCCCTACCTCGTGGGCTCCTCGAAGGTCTCCTGACCTAATTCTTTTGCCCATATATACTCTTATACCCCCAAACCATCAGGGGGAACCACGAAAGCACTTTTCCACCTCCGCAACCTTCTGTACCCGTGGGATCCCATCTAGGGACCTTTTTTGGCGTCCTACCAGATTGGGATTCGATCATGAAGGGCTTCTACATCAACACCATTGCCCTTCCGATGAAGCGTGAGTAGTTTACCACAGACCTACGGGTCTATACCTAGTAGCTAGATGGCTTCTTCTCTCTCTTTGATTGTTAATACCATGTTCTCCTCGGTGTTCTTGGAGATCTATTCGATGTAATACTCTTTTGCGGTGTGTTTGCCGAGATCCGATGAATTTTGGATTTATGATCAGATTATCTATGAATATTATTTGAATCTTCTCTGAATTCTTATATGCATGATTTGATATCTTTGCAAGTCTCTTCGAATTATCGGTTTAGTTTGGCCTACTAGATTGGTTTTTCTTGCAATGGTAGAAGTGCTTAGCTTTGGGTTCAATCTTGCGGTGACCTTTCCCAGTGACAGTTGGGGCAACAAGGCACGTATTGTATTGTTGCCATCAAGGATAAAAAGATGGGGTTTTCATCATATTGCTAGAGTTAATTCCTCTACATCATGTCATCTTACTTAATGTGTTACCCCGTTCTTTATGAACTTAATACTCTAGAGGCATGCTGGATAGCGGTCGATGTGTGGAGTAATAGTAGCAAATGGAGAATCGTTTCGGTTTACTTGATATAGACGTGATGCCTATATTCATGATCATTGCCTTAGATATTGTCATAATTATGCGCTCTTCTATCAATTGTTCCGCAGCAATTTGTTCACCCACCGTATTATTTGCTATCTTGAGAGAAGCCACTAGTGAAACCTATGGCCCCCGGGTCTCTTTTCCATCATATAAGTTCTATTTTCCATCACATTAGTTTCCGATCTACTATTTTGCAATCTTTTACTTTCCGATCTATAAACCAAAAATACCAAAAATATTTACTTTACCGTTAATCTATCTCTATCAGATTTCACTTTTGCAAGTAACCGTGAAGGGATTGACAACCCCTTTATCGCGTTGGGTGCAAGTTTGTTTGATTGTTTGTGCAGGTATTCAGTGACTTGTGCGTTACCTCCTACTGGATTGATACCTTGGTTCTCAAACTGAGGGAAATACTTACTCTACTTTGCTGCATCACCCTTTCCTCTTCAAGGGAAAAACCAACGCAAGCTCAAGAGGTAGCAGGGGCTTGGGGCCTTCTACGAGCCATCCCTCCTCAGGTATCACCACTTCCTTTGCATGTTCTTCCTCTAGGGGGCCTCTGTTGCTGCGACATACAGAGCCTCGATTCCGGAAGGCCCGTCCCCGTTAGGATCTCCCCCAACATGCCCTTCCCTAGCAACCTCTTCCGAGACTTGCGTCTCACCCCTGCCGTGGGAAGAGCTCTCATCTCCAGCTTTCCCTCTTCCCTTTGCTGCCTTCCCGGACTTTGCCGCTTCTTAATGTACGCCATCTCCACCTTGGAGGTGCGCTTGTACATTTTAGTTTCCACCTTAGTGGCCCTTTCCACTAAGGTGGAAGACCATGCTAGCTCTTCATCAAAAGAGGGTAACTGCCAGTCACCTGAAATTCCGTCGGCATTGCAGTGCGACATCCATTGCAAGATTTGATTCCTGGAAGAATTGATATTTAGCAGGATGATGTTCGCCCGCAGCTTGAATAGCCCAACACGAACGAATAGCTGATCACACAACCAAGCATGGCCATAAACTGTTAGGTTGTTGGCCAGGTCAGGGAGCAATCTCATCCTATCTCCAGCATCTCTGTACTCCCAAGTGAATCTGTCCCTTTTCTGTAGAGGAGCGATACGAACAAGGAGGAAATCCGCCCCTACATGCTCGACGGTCAGCCCGATAGCCTTCAGGGGAGCAACCTATTTATTGTTGGGTGGAGCCTATCCTTGGAGAGGCCGAATGCCCTCCAGACATTATCACGCTCAAGGCATTCCGTCTGTGCCTGGCAGAATTCAGGGGCCTTTTCATCCTGAATCCAACACCAATCTCCCCTCCACTCCTCCCATTTGCTGTGTTGCTGGCCTGAGATGTAATCTCAGTTCTCTCTTGGCACAACCCGTGGCATCCAGCTTATGTTCCTGGAACGGCGGTTCTTGTTCTCCACCTGTGGGACGAAATAGTGCCTGAACAAATCAACGTTGGGGGCCATCCCAACGAAGTTCTCGCACAAATAGGCAAAGATTGCCATACACGCCATTGCATTTGGCGTGAAATCCAATAGATGGAATCCATAAACCGCCATCATCGCCTCGAGAAAATCCAAGAAGGGAGGGCAGAGACCGCAAATGAAATATGCGCAGAAAAATTTGTATGAATCTGGCGGGTCCTCTTTCCCCTCCGCCAGAATCTTGGGAGTGTCATGCTCCTTCAAGACCTCCCTCCCCCAAAAATATCCATACCTCGCCTGCAACACATCACCCTCAAGATGCGATGGGTAGAGGACGACATCTCCCCTTCGTTTCTTGTCCAACTCCGCCACTCTCATGCTCCCCTCGGTGACCGCCTCTTTCACGGCAGTCGGCGGCTTTCCCTTGGCCGTTGTTTTGTTCCCCATCTCCCTGAGTTGCGGTGGAAGCGTGGGAAGGATATTGGAAAAGGTTCAGCGGTGAACGTGGGCAAAGAAAGGAAGCGGTTGCTTGGCTTGCGGAGGAAGATGATGGGGAGGCAAGGCAAACGATGAATAAGCAGTACCCTTCCGTGTTTTCCCCTCTTAAGGGAAACGACGTGGGAGAGGGTGCGACTCTTCAGAAAAGTTACTGTTTTTACATTAACTGATACAGTCCCATGCCCCCATGACCCGCGAAAATTACGCGAAGTGGACGTTGGATTGACTGGTCATCATGACGAACCATGGTGCGAGCAGCCTTTTTCTGCCACGTGTCCGTGCACTGTTTGGGGCCTAGCAACGTGCCCAGCGACACGTATGGCTCAGGTCCGGGGGATTCTATCAGGGAACACAGACGGGGGGATATGTTTTCCCCTGACTTGTTCATGGACAGCAAGCCAACACGCCCAAGGGCAAGATTACAACACCGAGACCAGACCAAACAAGAGGGATCAATTCTTTGAAGGATCCAGGTGCAGATCAAGAAGACCAAGATGAGCCAGAGAAGCAAGACAACACTAAGGAAAGAACCTCCCTTGCTGGGTAGGCGAGCCTGAAGAGGTTGGGTTTGCCCCGGAATCAAGCTTCCAGGTCGTCCTGGTAGGCCTGCCGGGGCTTGTGGAGGCAAGCCACTCCACCGCTCCACCTCACAAGCAACGCAAGTCATCAATCGGTACGGTGTCAAGCCCCAAGGTGACTAAGTGGCTACTTTTTCCTACATGACAACCACTTCCTACAGCAAACACCTCCATATGACACCCGTCCTGAGACGTGTCAAGCAAGCGGGCACAAAGATGGAAAAACAACCCGGCAAGGGTTGCCGGGCACGCTGTGACGTGACACTAGACAACGCATTTAATGCGCTCCGTCAGCCTACAGAATTAGGTATGATAGCACTATTTGCTATCTAAGCTGTACGTAAAGGCTGATTTGCCACTGTGGTAACCCCTTGATCTACAAAAGGAGTCCCAGGGAAACTGTAGAAAGGATTTGGACCCTCAAACATTCATACGCGCGTAGCCACTCTCGCCCGAAGGCAACCCTGCCGGGAAAGTGTGATGCGTTCGCCACCATTTTCCACCATCAATCCACCAAAGCAGGAGTAGGGTTTTACGCCTCACGGCGGCCCGAAACTGGGTAAAACCGCCCGTGTGATCTCTGACATGTTGTGTTATGCTTCTCCGCTCTTTGTGCAACGTGCCCATCCCCCCACCGAACCAAAAGGGGCTCATGGCCCCATGGGTGGTCATGGTTTCCCACAAAATTAGGCAAGATGACATGATGTAGACAAGATAAACTCACATATGAATAAACCCCACCTTGTTATCCTTAATAGCAAAGATACACGGGTGTCATGTCTTTTTTTGTCACTGACATTGAGCACCGCAATATCGAACACATCACAAAGCACCTCTTCCCATGGAAAGATAAATTAATTTAGTTGGCCTAACCAAACCAATAAATCGGAGAAGAAATACGAGGCTATAACAATTATGCATAAAAGAGTTCAGCAAAGACTCAAATAATATTCATGGATAGGACTAATCATAAACTCACAATTCATCGGATCCCAACAAACACACCACAACAAAGAGTTACAACAAATAGATCTCCAAGTACACCGAGGAGAACATTGTATTGAAGATCAAAAAAGAGAGAAGAAGCCATCTAGCTACTAACTACGGACCGGTACGTTTGTGGTAAACTACTCACGCATCATCGGAGGGGCAACAAGGATGATTAAGAACCCCTCCATGATCGTTGCGCCCTCTGGCAGAGTGTCGGAAAAGGCCTCTAGATTGGATCTCATGGTTCTGGAACTTGTAGTGGCGGAAAAAGTATTTCGTCGACCCCCTAGGGGCTTTGGGATTTTAGAGTATTTACAGAGGCGGAGGTAGGTCAAGGTGGTGCCCTTGGGCCCCACTACCCACCAGGGCGCGCCGAAGGCCCCCCGCGCCCCCTGGTGCCTAGTGGGCCCCACGGGCATCCCTTCTTGCCCTCCAGAAGCTTACTGGGTGTCTTCCTTCTTGGAAAAAAATCTCTAAAAAGTTTTGTGGCATTTGGAGTTTGTTTGGTACTGATATTCTGCAAAGTCAAAAACAAGCAAAAAACAGCAACTAACACTGAGCACTAAGTTAGGTTAGTCCCAAAAAATGATATAAACTTGCTTGTAAATGTATATAAAGCATCCAAGATTGATAATATAATAACATGGAACAATAAGAAAATTATGGATACGGTGGAGACGTATCACAATTCCGCCAATTCTAGATGCCTCGAAAATAGTCTCCCGCCACCGACGCTCCACTCCCAGCACTCGTCTGATTAAATACCGGCGTTCGGCATTGTTCCACCGGCGCCTCAACCCATTGCTTCCACGCGCCACACAATCCAAATCTAGTTCAGTCGCCATGGTGAGAAAGCTAAAAACCGCAAGGATCCAACTGGAGGTTTCTGCCCCAGGGCCCGGTGCCCGGCACCGGTGGTGGCTGATAACCAACAAGTATAGGGGATCGCAACAGTTTTCGAGGGTAGAGTATTCAACCCAAATTTATTGATTCGACACAAGGGGAGCCAAAGAATATTCTCAAGTATTAGCAGTTGAGTTGTCAATTCAACCACACCTCAAAGACTTAATATCTGTAGCAAAGTATTTAGTAACAAAGTAGTATTGAAGTAACGGTAACGGTGGCAAAAGTAACAGTAGTAGTTTTGTAGCAATCGTAACAATGGCAACGGAAAAGTAATTAAGCAAAGATCGATATGTGAAAAGCTCGTAGGCAATAGATCAATGATGGATAATTATGTCAGATGGCATTCATCATGCAACAGTTATAACCTACGGTGACACAAAACTAGCTCCAATTCATCAATATAATGTAGGCATGTATTCCGAATATAGCCATATGTGCTTATGGAAAAGAACTTGCATGATATCTTTTGTCCTACCCTCCCGTGGCAGCGAGGTCCTATTGGAAACTAAGGGATATTAAGGCCTCCTTTAATTAGAGTACCGGACCAAAGCATTAATACTTAGTGAATCATGAACTCCTCAAACTACAATCATCGCCGGGAAGTGTCCCGACTATTGTCACTCTGGGGTTGCCAGATCATAACACGTAGTAGGTGACTATAACTTGCAAGATAGGATCAAGAACACAAATATATTCATGAAAACGTAAAGGGTTCAGATCTGAAATCATGTCACTCGGGCCCTAGTGACAAGCATTAAGCATAGCAAAGTCATAACAACATCAATCTTAGAACATAGTTGAAAGGATCGATACAGTTGACTAGAGGAGGGGGGGGGGGTGAATAGGCAACTAACAATTTTTAGCTTTTCTTTACCAAATTAAAATTTGCATCAAAGTAGGTTGTCTAGATATGCAACTAGGTGAACAACCTATATGATGCAACAACAACAAGCACACAAGCAAGCAAGGGATACAACACAAGTAAGTTTGCAAAAGTAAAGGCACGAGATAACCAAGAGTGGAGCCAGTGGAGACGAGGATGTGTTATTGAAGTTCCTTCCTTTTGAGGGGAAGTACGTCTCCGTTAGAGCAGTGTGGAGGCACAATGCTCCCCAAGAAGCCACTAGGGCCACCGTATTCTCCTCGCACCCTCACACAATGCGAGATGCCATGATTCCACTATTGGTGCCCTTGAAGGCGGCGACTGAACCTTTACAAACAAGATTGGGGAAATCTCCACAACTTAATTGGAGGCTCCCAACGACACCACGAAGATTCACCACAATGGACTATGGCTCTGAGCTGACCTCAACCATCTAGGTGCTCAAACACCCAAGAGTAACAAGATCCGCTAGGGATTAGTGGGGGGAATCAAATTTCTCTTGGTGGAAGTGTAGATCGGGGCCTTCTCAACCAATCCCGAGCAAATCAACAAGTTTGATTGGCTAGGGAGAGAGATCGGGTGAAAATAGAGCTTGGAGCAACAATGGAGCTTAGAGATGGAAGAGGTAGTCAACTAGACGTAGGAGACACCCCTTTTATAGCTATGGAAAAGATCCAACCGTTATCCACATATCCAGCCCGCGACATGCGGTACTACCGCTCCAGGAACGCGGTACTACCGCAAGGCCACACGGTACTACCGTGAGGGACCATGGTACTTCCGCGGCAGTTGCAGAGACTAGAACATGCCTGACTAGGAGCAGTACTTCCGTGAGCGCGGTACTACCGCTCCCCCTTGCGGTACTACCGCAAGGCAGGAAAGTTCTAGCCTAGGAAGGGCGCGGATGAATAAAAATAAATCCGTGCCTACTTCCGCTGGAAAAGAAACAGTGCAACAGTCAGACACGGTACTACCGCTGGGGAGTGGTACTACCGCATGGCAGCCGAAACAAGCCGCGCGCAGTACTACCGTGCAAGGAGTGCGGTACTACCGCGGAGGCGCGGATGTAAAAAGTTACATCCGCCCCTACTACCGCGAAGCAGCGGCACTTGGCAGGCCGAGCACGGTACTACCGCGGAGACGCGGATGTAAAAAATTACATCCGCCCCTACTACCGCGAAGCAGCGGCACTAGGCCTGGGAGCCACGTTACTACAGCTCCAGAGGAGCGGTACTACCATGGGCTCCCGCGGTACTGCCGCGCCATGGCACGGTACTACTACAGGTGCCTGCGGTACTACCGCTCCAGGGAGCAGTACTACCGCAAGCTCAGCAGCAACAGCCAGGACAAACGCACAGAGGATAGACGGGGGAGGCTCCAAAGTGCAAGGGAAAGGTGGAGACAATAAAGGAAACGTGTACGTGATAATTCCACCCGAACCTTTCCGACGCGGACCCCCTCTTAATAGTACGGCTCTCCTACGATTCAAATCCACCAAAAAGAAACGTAGAAAAATGCCGTCTTCAATAGTCTTCGAGGGGCACCGAACTGTCTTGTGCCTAGCGACGAAGCGTCTGAGAAACTCAAGGCACACGATTAGTCCGCAAAAGCATTGTCATCAATCACCAAAACACCTTAGGGATAAATATGCCCTTACAATCTCCCCCTTTTTGGTGGATTGATGACAATACGGGATTTGCACAAAGGGTAACAATATTGAGCAGAGGCAAACCCCTCCTCTCTAAAATATAGACGGGCTCCCCCTAGATGTGTGCAATCTAGATGGATGCTTTGGACTGCACAGCACACAAACTAGGATCAACACTCCCCCTATATTTTAGAGACAAGGCATGATCTTGCAAGGGTAAGACTAACATCTAAGCAAGAGCATAACACAAAGGTAGCACAATATATCACAAGCTCACTAAGATAGGTGGAGTGCATATGTCTTACACCATATGAAGGAAAGCAACCCAAAGCAACCGGAACGAGGTTCAAATGAGGTTCAAATGAAAGAGCAAACACACCGAACACGACACACGACTCGCAAATCCCTACACTCTCTCCCCCTTTGGCATCGAGACGCCAAAAAGGCAGAGAGGACACCTACACACAAGGGGTGGCTCAAGCAGAGAAATCATCCCAACGCTCCTCGTCAGACTCGGCGGCAGGAATGGTCTCCTCGACATCCTCCTCAGAATCAGTCCACCTGTAGCCTTGTTTCTCCATCCACTCAGCCTCTGGAGTGATGCGATCCTCAGAACTGCCAGACACGTCCTCTCCATACAGCTTCATGATCTTCTTGTCCTGGCAGCGACTCTCCTTGGATGCCACGTGAGTCCTGTACTACCCCTTAGCTTGCATGCAGAAAAGAGTCTTAATCTTGTCCTTCAGCTTCTTGGCCCACGAGGGCTCAGAGGAACTATGGGAAGACCTAGCAGCACGGTCCTCAGCAACATCCTCTGCTCCAGCCTCCTCCTCATCAACAACCCTCCTAGCAGCAGACACCTCAGCACGAGTAGTAGTGTTGGCCCAGTTGGGCTTGACATGGAGACTAATGGGATCATGTCGAATCCAGTCTGGAGCAAGGAACTCATCACTAGGGTACATCTTCTCCCAAGTCTTGGAGATCAACAGAAATAGATATGGTCCATAGATAGGCACCTTGCGGTTGAACACCGCAAACCGAAGCTCACACCACATGATGTGTGAGACATCAAGTGGCTGAGTGTGAGACACACGAGCCTCCTCACACAGGAGCATCGTATCCACCATATAGGCATGAACCTTGTCCTTGTCGCTAATGCGAGGGAACAAAGAGTTGCGGAAGATGTGATACATGATATCCATAAAAGAGTTGAGCACCCACGCCGACTTGCCATTAGGAAGCACCTTCTCAACATAGAATGGCTGAATCTTGTCCTTGTTAGTAGACTCAGAATTGGCATGGGGGCGAACACCCACGGGAGTGTCGAGCCCGTCATCAGGAACCTGGAGCAGATCCATGAACTCCTTCCAGGTAGCAGTCAACTTACGGCCATTGGTCATCCAGGTCATCCTCCGCTCCTCCCCAGGGTGAAAGAAAACTGAGGCAAAGAACTTACAGATAAGCTCAGGGTCATAGTCAAGGTGGAAAGAGATCACATGTTCAATACCAAACTGCTCCACCAAATCTAGAGCTTCTCCAATGTACTCACGAAACTTGTCCTTCCTCAGGTGATGCATGTCTATCCACTTGACATCCATGTAGGTATTTTGCTTGTTCTTGATGACATCCAGATAAACGAGAGTCTGCTGCTTGGACCAAAACAATTCACTGCCTCTGATGGTAGCACGAGGGTTCACATATGGGTTGAGCTTCCTGAGACGAACGTGCTCAGAAGGAGGAATCTCGTCCATGCCCTTAGCGGGTTCCTTGTGCTTGCTAGCGGAGGTCTTGACAGAGCGCTTGGGGGCACTGGAGCCCTGTGGTGCTTCACTGGGATTGCGCAGACGCTTGGAGCCAGTGTCACGACTGGGATTGGAACGGCGAGAGCCACCACCTGAGACACAAAGCGCAAAACATCCACGACAAGCAAGAAGGATCAATGCAAAGACCACGACAAAGAAAAAAGAAACACATAGAAAGCATACGGCATAATTGCCATGAGAAAGATTTGACCCAACGGTAGTACTGCCTGGTGCGGCGGTACTAAAATTTTAGTACCGCTCCTAGTTGCGGTAGTACCGTGTGAAGGCACGGTAGTACCTGGACTGGGAGCGGTAGTAAGACCCTAGTACCGCAGCTAGTGCGGTAGTATCGCACCGGACGGACGGTAGTACCGGTCGAGCGGTAGTACCGCACATGTGGCATGGTAGTACCGCACCGCGTTAGATCCGAACCAGGATTTGAATCTGAGAGGAACCATGAAACCACAGCGGTACTACGGTTGATCAAATCCATCACAGGACAACATATCAAGTATAATCCCTACGCAATACTACTCTCCTACATCCTACTCTTGCATAGATTTAGCCTAAAATCTCAAGAACACATGTATCTCCCCAAAAACCTAGAGGCAAAGAAAACAAGCCAAAAAGAAGGGGATTTGGAGAAGGACCTTATTCCATGGCAAGAGCACATGGTGGGGAACGATCCCACCGGACGGAATTGCGGGAGAGCAGCCGGAGGCGGAGATCCGGCGATGGACTCCGACCCCTTTGTTGAGCGAGAGAGAGAGAGAGACACGAAGTGGGGAGAAATAGACGAATGGGTATGGGGGAGTTAGAACTCCCCCTGCCCTTCCTTATCCCCACGCGTCTGCGATAGCGTGGTAGTACCGCACCTCATCACGGTAGTACCGCTTGGGCTCAATAACCGCACCAAAGCGGTAGTACCGCTCTCCCAGGCGGCAGTAAAAAATTACTGCCGCGCTGGGGAGGTAGTACCATTCTCTCCACACGCGGTAGTATCGTGGCAGGCTGCGGTAGTACCGTGAGATCAAGAAAAACACATGAAAAAGAGGTCTTCGCAAGGAAACTTTGAGCACAAGAGACACCACAAGAACACGCACAACACAAAGGCAGAAAGTCAACAAGTAGCAACCACGCGACACTACCTCTCAAAAGAGAGGGCGGTGGCCAGAGCCACCAATGTTTGAGTCAGTTGGTATGGCACCACAAAGAGTTATCCTTGGGCCCATGACCAAAACTCGTCTTTGAAGCACAAGTACCATCAAAAATGGCTAATGTGAAAGAGTTGATCGATTTATGCATAATGGGGGAGGGAGAGTTCATTGAGAGAACAACACTCCCCCTATGTCCATGCCTACACCTAAACTAGACAACAAGTTGAGTGTGGTGGGAGGTGCAAGGGTTCAAGTCACATTGCTCGAATCAATGATATTTAGCTCATGCCTTAACTCGCGAAATCTTGCTTCATCCAAGGGCTTCGTGAAAATATCTGCAAGGTTATCATGAGTGTTGACATACTTGAGCTCGATCTCCCCTCGCCTAATGTGATCCCGGATGAAACGATACCGAATCTCAATATGCTTCGTCTTGAAATGTTGCACCGGGTTGAGAGAAATCTTGATGGCACTTTCATTATCACACCAAAGAGGCACTTTGTTACAAATGACACCGTACTCCTTTAAAGTTTGCCTCATCCATAAGAGTTGTGCACAACAACTATCGGCCACCACATATTCCGCTTCGGTGGATGAGAGAGACACACAACTTTGCTTCTTGGAAGACCAACTCACTAAAGAGCAACCAAGAAATTGGCACCCTCCGGAAGTGGACTTCCTATCCACTTTGTCTCCCACCCAATCGGAATCCGTATATCCTTCAAGCTTGAAGTTTGCTCCTCTTGGGTACCATAAGCCAAAATTTGGGGTCTGAGCCAAATATCGAAAGATTCGCTTGACCGCCACATAGTGGCTTTCCTTCGGAGCGGCTTGAAACCGTGCACATATTTCCACACTCAGCATGATATCCGGTCTAGATGCACAAAGGTAAAGCAAGGAGCCAATCCTGGAGCGATATACCTTTTGATCCACCGCTTTACCATTGGGATCAATATCAAGTTGGCACTTGGTAGGCATTGGAGTAGAAGCCGGCTTGACATCACTTAGCTTGAATCTTTTTAGCATGTCTTGAGTGAATTTGGCTTGGTTGATGAAGGTACCTTCTCTTGTTTGTTTGATATCAATACCAAGGAAGAACTTCAACTCTCCCATCGAAGACATCTTGAACTTGGAGGTCATGAGAGCGGCAAATTCCTCATTGAAAGCTTTGTAGGGGAACCAAAGATAATATCATCAACATATAGTTGGCATACAAACAACTCCTCTTTGACCTTCTTAGTAAAAAGAGTGGGATCGATTTGCCCAACCTCAAATCCCCGATCTTGTAACAACTCGGTAAGGTGGTCATACCACGCACGTGGGGCTTGTTTAAGGCCATAGAGTGCCTTATCGAGTTGGTACACATGATCCGGGAAGTAGGGATCCTCGAACCCGGGGGGTTGGTTGACATAAACCAACTCATTAATAGGACCATTAAGAAAAGCACTTTTCACATCCATTTGTTGTAACTTAAAGTTGTGATGGGAAGCATAAGCAATCAACAAACGAATGGATTCAAGGCGAGCAACGGGAGCAAAGGTTTCATCGTAGTCGATACCCTCGACTTGGGAGTAGCCTTGTGCTACCAATCTTGCCTTGTTGCGAATGATGTTCCCATGAGCATCTTGCTTGTTCTTGAAAATCCACTTGGTTCCAATGACGTTGTGGTTCCCCGACGGCCTTGGCACCAATCTCCACACCTTGTTGTACTCGAAGTTGTTGAGTTCTTCATGCATGGCATTGAGCCAATCCGGATCTTCGAGCGCCTCATAGGCCTTTTGGGGTTCAACACAAGAGACAAACGCGTGATGTTCACAATAGTTTGCTAATTGTCTATGAGTGCTTACCCCCTTTCTTAGGCTTCCAACCACATTCTCCATGAGATGACCTTTGGTGGTGAGCTTGGAAGCAATCTTCATGGCACGATGCTCTAATTGCTCCTCGGATGTGGAAGGAGGAGGGTTAACTTGATTATCATGAGCGCCGTCTTGAGCTTGTTCTTGATCTTGAACTTGGTCGAGGAGGAGAACTTGACCTTGGGCATCATTTGGTGGTTCACCACCATCTTGAGGTTGATCTTGCCCTTGGTCATGTTCACGAGGTTGAGGGCCTTCGCTTGGTTCTTCGGAAGCGTGTGGGTCTTGGGGAGGTGATGGCTCCACTTCAGTGGAGCATTGTCCTTCTCCTTCGGCCACAAGGGGATCCTCAATGGGTAGAATATGACCAATACCCATTCTTCTTATGGCTTGGGGAGGAATTTCATCACCTACATCACAAGTACCACTTTGCTCCACTTGGGAGCCGTTATTTTCGTCAAACTCCATGTTACACGTCTCCTCAATGAGTCCGGTGGACTTGTTGAGGACACGGTAAGCATGAGAGTTTGTAGCATAACCAACAAATATGCCCTTAAAAGCTCTAGCCTCAAATTTAGACAAACGGACACCTTTCTTGAGAATGAAACACTTACACCCGAACACCCGGAAGTACTTGAGATTGGGCTTGTTACCGGTGAGTATTTCATAAGGAGTGTTGTTCAAGCCTTTGCGAAGATAGAGCCAATTGGTTGCATGACATGCAGTGTTGATGGCTTCAGCCCAAAAGTTGTATGGAGACTTGAACTCTGCCATCATGGTCCTTGCTGCATCCATCAACGTTCGGTTCTTTCTCTCCGCGACACCATTTTGTTGAGGGGTATATGGTGCAGCATATTGATGCTTGATCCCCTCGTCACTAAGAAACTCATCCAAGGTGTAGTTCTTGAACTTGGTGCCGTTGTCACTTCTTATTGTCAAGATCTTTGCATCATGTTAACGTTGAGCTTCATTTGCAAAGTCAATGACGGTTTGTTGAGTCTCACTCTTCCTCTTGAAGAAGTATACCAAAGTGTACCTTGAATAATCATCCACAATCACCAAGCAATACTTTCTACCTCCAAGACTATCAAAGGATGGAGGCCCAAAGAGATCCATGTGAAGGAGCTCCAAGGGTCTCTTCGAGTATGTCAGATTTCGGGTTCCGGCAGACCCTTGAGGTTCGAACACTCGGGTGCGCGCGGAGATTTCGCCCTCTACCTACCTGCTCCTCGCCGACTCGCTAGGATCTAAACTACGAAAGGAACAACACAAGAGACACAGAGTTTATACTGGTTCAGGCCACCATTGTGGTGTAATACCCTACTCCAGTGTGTGGTGTGGTGGATTGCCTCTTGGGCTGATGATGAACCATACAAGGAAGAACAGCCTCGCGAGGGTCTGTTCTTGGCTGGTGCGATGAACTGCTAGGAGGAGTTCAGTCGCTCTCTCTACAGGTTTTCTGGTGAGGATTCTCGATGCTAGATGCCTCTACCATGGGGGTGGCTAGTCCTACTTATAGGCAAGGGCCCTGGGCCTCTTCCCAAATATTGAGCGGGAAGGGCGCCAACAATTGGCCATTTTGAAGGGGAACATTGGGTACACTTATCCTGACTAAAGTTGGTCCTCGCCTGTCAAAGGCTCTCGTGGTGACGCCTGCTTGAGCTCCACAATGACTTCCTCCCTGCCGTTGGGCTGGTCTTGGTCTTGTTGCACCGAAATGGATGCCTTTGCTTAATGCTCTTGCCTGCACTTGCTCCCTTTGCACCAAAGAGGAAAGGAGGACACTGCGCGGGATGGCACCCGACTGGCGCCCTTGGTCGTCATGGCTTGCATCATGGGCACCTCGCGAGGTACCCCGCCTTGATCTCTCCGCCTCCTCATGAGCCAGCCTGACGAGACCGTGCCTGAGGAAGCTCCTTGTCGTCCGCCCCGCGAGGCTTGGCCCCTCGCGAGGGTCTTGAGCTTGTGTTGATGAAGATGGGCCGTGCTGGGCCCCCCTTTGAGCCACGCCGCGGGCCACAGACAGGCATGTCTGGGGACCCCCGTTCCCAGAATGCCGACAGTAGCCCCCGAGCCCAAGGCGCGCCTGGACTTAGCCGAGCGGAGAGTCGAAAGGGCAAGTGCGAAGCGCCGCGGGCCCTAACAGCCCGCAGTCTTGGGCGCCCCATGGCGGTTGATTGGACGCGGGTGTCTCCACTTCCCCCATGACGCTTCGCAACTGCACGAATTGACAAGTCCCTGCATGCAAAGCACGTCATGATTACCTGCGATCGTGGAGGTCGGCGGTTGGCCTCCTTTGGCTTTAAGTACGGCATGGCGCATGCCCTTCTAGTTTATCCCCTCTTGCTTCTCCTTCTTCTTCATGGCTCCGTCAAGGAAGTTCTCGGCCGCAGAGAAAGTAAAGGACCGCCAGGCTGAGCCTGCCTCTCCCCCGCCTAAGCGCGGTCGAGGCCGCCCTCGCAAACACCCTGTGGCCTCCACGGGGGCTCCCCGCGGTCGTGGAGGTGACTTCCCGCACGGTGACGGGCGGCTGGCCGCGGCCGGGGGGCGTGCTTCGGCCGTGCGACCCCCTAGGCCGCGCTTCCACACTGCGGAGGTGCTGCCGGAGTTTGTTGTGTGGGCGGCGGAGCCGACTAGCGCCCGGCTTCAGCTCCCCCGCTTCCTCCAAGGTGAGCTCCCGGCTGGCGCCCTGGGCGGCCTTTGGCTCCAGGCAGATTGCTGCTGCAGCCAGGCCTCGTGGGCTTCGCTGGAGGTCTTCGCAGCCGGGAGCCTGGCCTTGACCCGCGGCTGGCAGACGTTTTCCCGCGCGCGTGGCCTGAGCCGTCGGTGCACCCTGCACTTCAAGTTCGACGGCGATGCCACCCTCTACGTGAGGGTGTTTGGGGAAGATGGTCGCCGCGTGGGGTGCTGCCCTGAAGACGACGACTGCGGCTGGGGACCCAGCATCGGCGAGGACGGAGAGGACAGCGCGCGCGTGGTTGGCGACGCCCAGGGTTCCTCAAGCTTCACTGGTTCTTCTTCGGGCAGCGACTCTTCTAGCAGCGGCCGCGGTCAGCCTCCACGCCGTTGTGCCTGCTTGGAGGGTGGTAGCGGGTCTGCCCGCCATCGCGCCTCGGTGAAGTGCGAGAGGGAGTCCGCCTGAGCCCCGGAGGCGGCTTGAGTCTTCCCTGAGGGCCGGTGTAGGGCGAGCCGCGCCTGATTTGTTCTTTCTTTTCCTTTTTCCTGCGTAAAAAGATAGTAGTGTGGGGCCCCTGGGGGCGTGTTTGGGTTACCGTTGTTAATCATCACACTGTTTCCGTTATTCTGGTATTGTTCCTTCCGTCCGTACGCCCGCGCGTACGTAATTCCCAGCCTCAACCGTGGGGGCGACCGACCCAGGTCCTGTATTCATGTCGCAGTGCCCGTGAGGCACGGACTGGAGGGGTGCTCCTGTAGTGGACCCGGGTTGTGAAACCTTGAACGATAAGGACAGAAACACTCGCGAGGGTGCTCGGGCTGCCCCCTCGCGAAACCTTGCACAAGAGAAATCGAGGCAGGAGGGCGAAAATTCGAAGAGCCATAAGTCAAAAGACGACGATAGTTTCAATAAAACTTCAAATGAGAATGAACTAGCCAACTGCAAAAAACAAATGAAAAAGCCGCGTCCGGCACCTAGTCTAGTCTTCGACGTCTTCTCACCAGCGCGGAGCTAAGTGCTGCCACTGGGCGTGGGAGGGAGCCCCAGGGCCTGAGGCCGGCGCTCCTGAGACTCCAGGGCGTGTACAACCCCAACTCATTATTACGTGAGAGTGTCACGGACGGCGAGCTTCACAGGCGCTGGCCTTCTTCACAGGCTCTGGGCCTTTTCCAAAAAGATAATCTTCACAGGCATTCGCCTTCTTCACAGGCTCTGGGCCTTTTCCAAAAATATAATCTTCACAGGCATTCGCCTTCTTCACAGGCTCTGGGCCTTTTCCAAAAAGATAATCTTCACAGGCATTCGCCTTCTTCACAGGCTCTGGGCCTTTTCCAAAAAGATAATCTTCACAGGCATTCGCCTTCTTCACAGGCTCTGGGCCTTTTCCAAAAAGATAATCTTCATAGGCATTCGCCTTCTTCACAGGCTCTGGGCCTTTTTAGGGGTAAAACCTCCGGAGGTGCTGGATGTTCCACGCATTCTGGACTGGCACCCCCTCCTGGATCTCCAAGCGCGCGGAGCCGGGCCTGGAAGCATGAACAACCTTGAACGGGCCCTCCCACATGGGAGAGAGCTTATGCAGTCCCTCCCTGGAGAGAACCTTCCTGAGCACGAGGTCCCCTACCTCAAGAGTTCTGGGGCAGATGTTGTGGCAGTGGTATCGCCGCAGTGCTTGTTGGTATCTCGCCGCTCGCAACGCGGCTTCTTGGAGACGCTCCTCCCCCGCACGAGGTCCATCCTCCGCATGGCGTCCTGCTGCGCTTCGTCAAATGCCAGGACCCGTGCGGAACGACGTCTGACCTCGTGAGGGAGGACCGCTTTAGCTCCATAGACCAAGGAGAACGGGGTCTCTCTAGTCGGCTTGGTTGCGGTCGTGCGGATGGACCACAACACGGACTGAAGCTCATCGTACCAACCTCTGCCGCAGGCTTCCAGCTTCTTCTTGAATGTTCTGGTCTTGAGGCCCCTCAGGACCTCCACGTTGGCCCGCTTGGCCTGGCCGTTGCTTCGGGGGTGCGCCACTGAAGCGTAGCATATCTGCGTTCCAAGGTTAGCACAGTATGTTTTGAAGAGGTTACTGGTGAACTGCGAACCGTTGTCAGTGATGATGCGGTTCGGCACCCCGAACCGGCTCATGATGCCCTTGATGAACTTGACCGCTGAACCCGCAGGGATGGTGCGGACGGCTTCCACTTTGGCCCACTTGGTGAACTTGTCCACGACGACGTAGAGGTAGCGATAGCCCCCCGGCGCCCGAGGGAACGGGCCAACGATATCCAGCCCCCAGACTGCGAATGGCCACGAGAGGGGTATAGTTTGCAGACCTCCTGCCGGCTGATGGATCTGCTTGGCATGGAATTGGTAGGCTTCGCAAGCCTTCACTAGTTCAACAGCGTCATTGAGCGCAGTTGGCCAATAGAAGCCGCTGCGGAATGCCTTGCCCACGAGGGTCCGTGATGACGAGTGGTACCCACAGTCTCCACCATGTATATCCGCCAGCAGCTCTTTCCCTTGCTCCCTGGATATGCAGCGTAGGGACACATCATTTGGTCGCTTCCGGTAGAGTTCTCCATCCCTGATACAGTATGCTGTGGCTTGCCGGGCCACACGCTCCGCTTCCTCCTCCTTCTCCGGCAGGGTCCCTTGCGTAAAGTAACTCCGAAGCTCTGTGATCCAGCACCCCTCCTGAGGCTCCATTGTCAGGAGCAGGCGCGCTCCTGAGGCTGGGCCACAGACCGGGGCTCCCGAGGCAGGTGGCTGGGGGAGCTCCTCCCGAGGCTGCGCCGTGTTTGATAGTGATGGCATGGCCGAGGGCTTGAAGAGCCGCTCCTCGAAGACGCCAGGCTCCTGAGGTAACCACCTGGATGCTCGTTTGGCGATGTCATCGGCCTCCTGATTGGTGCCACGGGGCACATGCTGCAACTCCAACCCCCAGAACTGCTTTTCCATCCTGCGGACCTCCGCAAGGTAGGCCTCCATGTGCTCATCTTTTGGCTCGTACACTTTGTTGGAGAAATTGATGAGGAGCTGCGAATCGCCCTTCATGGTAAGGCGCTTTACCCCTAGGGCAGCCGCGGCCTTCAAGCCTGCTATTAGACCTTCATACTCCGCTATGTTGTTGGAGACCTTTTCGCCTTGCTGGAAACAGAGTTGCACGGCGCAATAGAGCTTGTCCTGAGTGGGAGATATGAGCACCGCGCCAGCCCCAACGCCATGCCTGGAGAACGCCCCGTCGAAGTACATGACCTAGCCTTCTGGCGCCTCGCTTCCCGGGGAGAGGGATCGATCCTCATCGGCCTTGAGGCCCGGCACCTCCGTCCATTCGGCCATGAAATCCGCTAGCGCGGCCCCCTTGATGACTCTGGTCGTGCTGAATTCGAGCTGAAACGCTTGCAGTTCAATGTTCCACTCGGCGACCCTTCCGGCTGAGTTAGGGCTCCTGAGCACCCTTTCCAAGGGGTACGCCGAGACAACCTTGATAGGGTGACCCTGAAAGTAGTTCCGCAGCTTGCGCGAGGCCACCAGTAGCGCGAGGAGGAGTTTCTGAGGCATGGGGTACCGTGCCCTCGCATCCCGCAACACCGTGCTGATGAAGTACACTAGGTGCTCGACGAGGCTTGGAGCGTCGGTGCTGGTGGCGTCCTCCGGAGGCCTTGGCACCTCCTGAGGCGGTGGAGCCTCCAGAAGCTAGTTGCCTGGGGGAAGGGCCTCTTCCGTTCCCAGCGCGCTCCCCTGTGGCGGTTGATCCTTCTCAACCGTGGTAGTGATCTGTGCGAGTCCTTCTTGGTCCTGCTTTGTCTTGACATGGGTAGCTGTCGCGGCCTTGGTCCGATGCTCCTCTCTAACCGCCACCAGAGCTGCACTGGCGGAGTAGGGAGTGGCGGCAAGGTAGAGCACCAAGGGCTCTCGAGGGCGTGGGGCCACCATCACCAGAGGGCTGGTTAGGTATCTCTTGAGATCTTGGAATGCCTTGTCGGCCTCTTCAGTCCATTCAAAGGGCCCCTTTTTCTTCATCAGTTGGAAGAAAGGCAGCGCTCGCTCCCCTAACCTGGAGATGAAGCGCCCTAGCGCAGTCACGCGCCCAGTGAGCTTTTGCATCTCTCTGAGGGTCTTTGGCGGGCTCATGTCCTCGACCGCCTTGACCTTTTCTGGGTTGGCCTCGATGCCTCGGTGGGACACGAGGAAGCCCAAGAGCTTGCCCGAGGGGAGTCCAAACACACACTTCTCCGGGTTGAGCCGCAAGTTCACTGCGTTGAGGTTTGCGAAGGTTTCCTCCAGGTCTTGTATCAGGGTCTTGGCCTCGCGAGACTTCACGACAATGTCATCGACGTAAGCTTCCACATTCTTCCCAAGTTGCGGGCCCAAGGTGATGTGCATGAGCCGCTGAAAGGTTGCCCCCACGTTGCGCAGTCCGAACGGCATGCATGTATAGTAGTACACCCCACACGGGGTCAGGAAGGCCGTCTTCTCCACGCCTTCCACCACCATCTTGATCTAGTGATACCCAGAGAAGGCATCCAAGAAGCATAACAGGTCGCACTCAGCGGTGGAATCGACGATTTGATCGATGCGAGGGAGCGGGAACGGATCTTGCGGGCATGCTTTGTTGAGGTTGGTGAAGTCGACACACATGCGCTCCTTCCCTCCCTTCTTTGGCACAACCACAGGGTTGGCCAACCAATCTGGATATCGGAGCTCGCGAATGACCCCCGCGGCTTCTAGCTTGCGGGCCTCCTGGAAGATGAAGGCCTGCTTTTCAGTGGACTGCCGCCTCGCTTTCTGCTTCACAGGGCGCACGTTGGGGCACACGTTGAGGTGGTGCTCGATTACGCCCCGTGGGATCCCTGCCAACTAATCGGGCTCCCAGGCGAATACCTTCTTGTTTGTGCGCAGGAACTTGACCAGGGCCTCCTCCTGCTCGGGCTCGAGGTTGGCGCCTATGGTGAAAGTGGCGCCAGTGGACCCGTCCTCGTCGACGGGTATCTGCTTGATCTCTGCCTTGTCTTGGGTGAACAATTGTTTCTTCTTGGTTGGCGCAGCCCCCTTGGGCTCGGGGGTCCCCGCGTCGGCGGGCTGTGTTGACGCCGCCGTCTTGAAGGCGAGCTTGAGCGCTCGCAGCACATCCCCGGCGTCCCCAGGCATAGTGAGGACACCGCTACTCCCGGGCATCTTCATAAGGTTGTACGCCGGGTGAGTCGCAGCCATGAATTGGGCCAGTGCTGGATAGCCGAGGATGGCGTTGTAGGGGAGGCCAACGGGGGCGATATCGAAATCGACCAGCTCCGTGCGGAAATTGTCGTAGGTGCTGAAAGTTACTGGGAGCCGAATCTGTCCCAAGGAGCTGGACGACCCGCCCCCGACGCCCGAGAAGGGCCGGCTGGGCTGCAGCCGCTCCCGGGGTATGCAGAGGAGGTTGAAGGCCTCAACTGAGAGCACACTAAGGCCCGCGCCGCCGTCGATGAGAGTCCTGGTGACAGCCACCTGGCAGATGGTGGGGGTGCACAGCATGGGGAGCGCACCCGAGTAGGCCGAGTTGGAGGGGTGGTCCTCCGAGCTGAACGCCAGCCTGGCCTGTGGCTCCGACCGGTCCGGGGGAGCCCCCTGCCGCGTGGAGGCGGCGCCGACCCGGCGGACGAATGGCTTGACGTGGTGACTGGAGGGCGGCGCCTGCGAGCCGCCCAGGAGGGCCGCGACGACCGGGGAGGCCGGCGTGGCGTGGTGGGCGAGGAAGGGGCCGCGTGGCTCTTTCCGAGAGGCCACGGAGGGATGCTGGGACGATGCTTGCTGCTCATTCCCCGTCAGGCCGGTGGAGGCATTGGCGGCAGGTGACAGGGAATGACGAGGGCGCCTGCCGACGGGAGCCGTCTGGGCGACACGGGAAGCGAGGGCGGCTCGGCGCTCGGTGTGGGCCCGACGAGCGTCAGACATGGATGCGATGGTCGGAGAAGAACAGGGCGACGGAAGACGAGTTCCGGCGCACCCCTACCTGGCGCGCCAAATGTCGGATTTCGGGTTCCGGCAGACCCTTGAGGTTCGAACACTGGGGTGCGCGCGGAGATTTCGCCCTCTACCTACCTGCTCCTCGCCGACTCGCTAGGATCTAAACTACGAAAGGAACAACACAAGAGACACAGAGTTTATACTGGTTGAGGCCACCATTGTGGTGTAATACCCTACTCCAGTGTGTGGTGTGGTGGATTGCCTCTTAGGCTGATGATGAACAATACAAGGAAGAACAGCCTCGCGAGGGTCTGTTCTTGGCTGGTGCGATGAACTGCTAGGCGGAGTTCAGTCGCTCTCTCTACTGGTTTTCTGGTGAGGATTCTCGATGCTAGATGCCTCTACCCTGGGGGTGGCTAGTCCTATTTATAGGCAAGGGCCCTGGGCCTCTTCCCAAATATTGAGCAGGAAGGGCGCCAACAATTGGCCATTTTGAAGGGGAACGTTGGGTACACTTATCCTGACAAAAGTTGGTCCTCGCTTGTCAAAGGCTCTGGTGGTGACGCCTGCTTGGGCTCCACAATGACTTCCTCCCTGCCGTTGGGCTGGTCTTGGTCTTGTTGCACCAAAATGGATGCCTTTGCTTGATGCTCTTGCCCGTGCTTGCTCCCTTTGCACCAAAGAGGAAAGGAGGACACTCCGCGGGCTGGCACCCGACTGGCGCCCTTGGTCGTCATGGCTTGCGTCATGGGCACCTCGCGAGGTACCCCGCCTTGATCTCTCTGCCTCCTCGTGAGCCAGCCTGACGAGACCGTGCCTGAGGAAGCTCCTTGTCGTCCGCCCCGCGAGGCTTGGCCCCTCGCGAGGGTATTGAGCTTGTGTTGATGAAGATGGGCCACGCTGGGCCCCCCTTTGAGCCACGCCGTGGGCTACAGGCAGGCAAATCTGGGGACCCCCGTTCCCAGAACACCGACAGAGTAGATGATGGTCGTGGGAGGGTGAGCCTTCTCATTAAGCTTTCCTTCAATACAAGCACTTCAAGCACGATCTTTCGCAAAACTAACATTTGTTAGTCCACGGACATGGTCCCCCTTAAGGAGACTTTGCAAAGATCTCATATTGACGTGGGCTAAACGGCGATGCAAAAGCCATCCCACATCAACTTTAGCCATTAGGCATGTCGCGGTCTTAGTGGGTTGCTCCGAAAAGTTAATCACATAAAGACCGTTCTCGACATGCCCAACAAAGGCTACTTTAAGAGTCTTGCTCCACAAGAGGGCCACGGTATCAATATCAAAGAAAGTGGCAAAGCCCATGAGTGCAAGTTGACGAACGGAAAGAAGATTGAATGCAAGGGACTCAACAAGCATGACTTTCTCGATCGTTAGATCATGAGAAATGACAACCTTGCCAAGACCCAATACCTTAGAAGACGAGGCATCACCCCACTCGACATTGGTGGGCATAGAAGGAATCTTGTGCACGTCCACCACCAAGTCCTTGCTCCTGGTCATATGATTTGTTGCTCCACTATCGAGCAACCATGATCCCCCACCAGAAGCAAACACCTACAAGAGATCAATGCTTGGTTTTAGGTACCCATTTAGTAATGGGTCCTTTGATGTTAGTAGCAAGGGTCTTAGGAACCCAAATAGACCATTCAATGTACTCATAAGGAGAACCAACAAATTTAGCATAAACATGCCCATCACTAGCACGGCACAACACATATGAAGGGTTAAAGTCGCCGGCTTTGTTGGGGGAGATGGCTTTGCCCTTTTGACATCAACAACCTTCTCATTTTCCTTCTTCTCCTTAGGAGCACCCTCTCCCTCTTTCACAAAAGTTTGCTTGAGAGGAGGAGGTCGTTTGGTCTTGTCGTTCTTCTTCTTGTTCTTGGACTTGGGTGCGAACCCAATTCCCTTCTTGGCCACAACTTCCTTTCGATTGCTCAAAAGGTCGTTGAGGTTCTTCTCATGTTGAATGCATGACACAAGGCCTTTCTCAAGTTGATCCTTCAACTTGGCATTCTCCTCCACAAGATGCACATGCTCACAACACGGGTTAGTAGCATATGAATTATCAATTAATACCATATGAGGAAAGGTGGCTTTTCCTTAGTTAGCTTAACTTGGAGTTGAGCATGAGACTCCTTGAGGTTAGCGTGAGCACCCTTCAAGACCTTGTGGGCCTTTTCAAGTACACCAAACTCCTCCTCGAGTCTAGCATGATCAACCCCAAGTTTAGCCTTCTCGGAAGATAGAACACGAGACACAACAAGAGCATGATCAAGATCTTTCCTTAACTTAGCATGATCATCGTTGTGTGACTCCTCAAGAGTCAAACAATGCCCACGTTCTTCCTCAAGAGCATTAGAGAGATCCGATATCTCATCGGCATAGTCACGACTATGACCTTCCATCTTAGAGATGGTTTCTTCGTGAGCCTCGATCATGTCATTGGCTTCACCAAGTTGTTCCAAGAGAGCAACAAAGTGCTTCTTGGATTTAACCTTGAGCTTACTCATAAATGATCAAATTCATTCACATCCTCATTAGACCCCTCATGTTCATCAATGCAACCCTCCAAAGAGGGATTAGTAATGATGATGGTTTTGATGTTGGGGGTTACCTTGTTAGAGGCTTTGGCCATGAGGCACTTGGCGGTGATGTTATCATTGGGTGAATCAAAGAGGGACATCCGGGGAGTTGTGGCAATGGCAACGGATGCCATGGCCACCACTTCACTATCTTCATCATCATCGTCATCCTCACGGTATTCTTCTTGAACCACCAACCCACGAGAAGGAGTCTTTTTGGTGAAGTTGTTCTTGTTGGGGAAGGACTTGGCTTTGTCTTTTCGGATGATCTTGCCACCATTGTCTTCCCGCTTCTTGTAAGGACAATCGGCAATGAAATGGCTCACATTGCCACAGTTGTAACATGTTCTTACTCGTTGCTTGCCCTTGAAGCCACTTGAGTTGGTCTTGTTGAAATTGGGCCTTGAATTCTTCTTGCTCCAAAATTGTCTTGAAGCAAGAGCCATGTGCTCATGATAATCATATTTCGTATATTCGGGGTTGCTCTCCTCATCCTCCTCTTCTTCCTCTTCTTCCAAAAAAACCTTTGCCTTCAAGGCAAGGTTGGGCTTCTTTGCCCTTTGAGAACGGAGCACCGCATTGTCGGCGGTCTTGTCCAAGATGCTCATTGCAACAAACTCATCCAACACTTCACTTGAGGTCATGGAGTGGAAGTCCGGTCTTTGACGAATGACGGAGGACATGGCCTTGTTGTAGGGCATCATGGCCTTGAGGAACTTGCGCTTGATCCAATTGTCATCCATGTCCTTGCTCCCATGATCTCGGAGTGAGACCGCGAGTTTGGTCACTCTTCGAAAGAGCTCACGAGGTCCTTCATCTTCTTTCATTGCAAACTCATCAGCTTCATCTTGCACCACTTCATAGTTGGAGCGTTGAATGCTAGCACTTCCTCGATAGAGAGACACAACGCATTGCCATGTGTCTTTGGCCATGGCATGGGGTCAAAGATGAGGGAGATCTTCGGGAAGGATTGCATCTTGGATGATGAAGAGAGCACTCTCATTGAATTGATTATCCACTACTTCTCTCGAGGAGAAGTTGCTTCGGTCATGTGGATAGAAACCTTCTTCAATGATTCTCCAAAGATCAGTATTCACATGATTTAAATGACGCTCGAAGGGATACACCCAAGAATCAAAATCCTCATTTTCACAATCTTAGGAGGAGGACTGGCATGATTTAAATGAGTAGAGAGAATTGGTCCTCCATAAGTTGGAGGTTCCACATGGACAAAGATGCTGGTGCCATTTCAACCACTAGTAGAACGACCCTTCTCACTATTAGCTTCCCCCTTGTCGGAGTTAGCATCCGTCACCTTGTTAGTGGAATCACCCACTTTTAACGGCGAGGCAGGTAGTTTAAGTCCTTCTAAGAATTTATTAAACATGCTTTCAACCGTGGTTGTCATGGAGGTTTTCAATGTGTCCAAGGCCACATTGAATTCCTCAGGAGACACCGTGGTTTCCCCATCACTCGTAGACGAGATCGGATTCACACCGGAGTGCTCCTCCTCCCCATGGTCTACGGTGTCAACCATACTCTTCGGACGGCAAAGTCCTTAATAAAGAGACGAGGCTCTAATACCAATTGAAAGGATCGATACAGTTGACTAGAGGGGGGTGAATAGGCAACTAACAATTTTTAGCTTTTCTTTACCAAATTAAACTTTGCATCAAAGTAGGTTGTCTAGATATGCAACTAGGTGAACAACCTATATGATGCAACAACTGTTGGGGAACGTAGTAATTTCAAAAAATTTCCTACGCACACGCAAGATCATGGTGATGGCATAGCAACGAGAGGGGAGAGTGTTGTCCACGTACCCTCGTAGACCATAAGCGGAAGCGTTAGCACAACGCGGTTGATGTAGTCGTACGTCTTCACGATCCGACCGATCCAAGCACCGAACGTACGGCACCTCCGAGTTCAGCACACGTTCAGCTTGATGACGATCCCCGGGCTCCGATCCAGCAAAGCTTCGGGGATGAGTTCCGTCAGCACGACCATCTTTGATTAATGAGCTAGTCAAGTAGAGGCATACTAGTGACTATATGTTTGTCTATGTATTCATACATGTATCATGTTTCCGGTTAATACAATTCTAGCATGAATAATAAACATTTATCATGATATGAGGAAATAAATAATAACTTTATTATTGTCTCTAGGGCATATTTCCTTCAGTCTCCCACTTGCACTAGAGTCAATAATCTAGATTACATAGTAATGATTCTAACACCCATGGAGTCTTGGTGTTGATCATTGAGGGAGTCCTGGACTAGGGGGTGTCCGGACAGCCGGACTATCATCGCCCGTCGGACTCCAAGACTACGAAGATGCAAGATTAAAGACTCCGTCCCGTGTCCGGATGGGACTTTCCTTGGCGTGGAAGGCAAGCTTGGCAATACGGATATGTAGATCTCCTACCATTGTAACCGACTCTGTGTAACCCTAGGCTTCTCCGGTGTCTATATAAACCGGAGGGCTTTAGTCCGTAGGACAACATACGTTACAACAATCATACCTTAGGCTACCTTTAGGGTTTAGCCTCCTTGATCTCGTGGTAGATCCACTCTTGTACTATCCATATCATCAATATTAATCAAGCAGGACGTAGGGTTTTACCTCCATCAAGAGGGCCTGAACCTGGGTAAAACATCGTGTCCCTTGTCTCCTGTTACCATCCGCCTAGACGCGCAGTTCGGGACCCCCTACCCGAGATCCGCCGGTTTTGACACCGACATTGGTGCTTTCATTGAGAGTTCCTCTGTGTCGTCACCAATAGGAAGGATGCCTCCACCCATCTTCAAGGACGGTATTTTCGCCAAAGGGGCCTTGGCCGCCGGCCAAACTATCCGGCTAGGCGGTTTTCTTATGACCGCCTGTCCGGCCACTGCTTCGACAATGACTTCTCAAGTCGTCAAAAGCAATCTCCACGTCAGCTCGGAATTCGGCGAGCGGCTGGATCCGATAGAGCTCTCGTCTGTCAACGAACTCTTGGATCGCATCGCCGCCCTGGGAGTCGCTACGAACTACAATCAGATTGGGCTTAAAACCGATCTGAGAGAGATTAACTCTCCCCAGGTTACCCACCACGTCGCAGTGGTAGAGGAACAATGCGGCGACTTTCCTCCTGTATTAAAAACAAGACATGTCCGGGCTCCCGAACCCTCCACGCCGGATTTCCGCGGAGGAACAGACTTCGATCGAGCACTGAACTTAAAGTTAGGCATCGGACCGGACTCGTTGGACAACGTCCAACAATCCAAGCTTCCATAATTGGAAACTTCACGGCCTTTAAGCCCCAAGATGGGTATGGATCCGGATTTTATTCCACCCATCCGCCCAGACATATGCGATCTATCTCTAATACGGCAAGAGCCCGCTGAAACAGTACATCACTACTGGGCCAGATTCCTCCTGGTTATGGACAGGATAAAGGACTGCCGAGAGGAAAACACAATCTCAATCTTTTGCAATAATTGCACGGACAAGGGAATATTGAACGCCGTCGGCCGTCGTAAAATCACACACTTCACCGATCTGGCGTCCATAGTACGAAAGTACTGTGCGATGGAGAGTTTCCAGAAAACCGAAAACCAGTTTTGGGACAATCCGGCCCCGAATACAACCCTAGTCCGCAACAAAAGGGTGCATCATACTCAGGCCCCAGATACAAAAACCAAAAAACAAAAACCCCATAGAGGGCACGGAACCGTACTGGAGGGATGGCTCAGCGGACACTGTAAGCTTCATAGTACAGAGGGCGCCGTCCCAACACATAGCCTTCGAGCATGTTGGATATTACGGCAGGTGGCAAAAAGTGGCGAGGAGCTTCTAGCCCCGGAAAACCACTCCAACAATACCGGTACAGTATCAACAGTCTTCGAGACCTTTGCATCAAATAATATGCGAAAACGAACAATCCGCGGCCTCGCCGAAGTCTACCAAGTAGCAACAGCAAATCCATGGAGCGACACAGCCATCACCTTCAACGCCAGTGACGAACCTGAATTCCGAACAGCCCGAGCACCAGCCGCACTGGTGCTTAGTCCCATAGTGGACGGCTTTCGACTTACAAAGGTCCTCATAGACGGCGGCATCGGACTAAACCTCATCTATGAGGAAACTCTTCAAAAAATGGAAATAGACTGGAGCCGTATTGAGCGAAGCAGCACAACCTTCAAAGGAATAATCCCTAGCCGAGAAGCGCGCTGCACCGGAAAGATCACACTCGATGTGGTGTTCGGCTCGCCGGACAACTACAGATCCGAAGAAGTCACGTTTCAAGTGGCCCCGTTCAATAGCGGATATCACGCTATCTTAGGACGAGAGGCGTTCACAATTTTTCAAGCCGTACCCCATTACGGGTACATGAAGCTCAAAATGCCCGGGCCCGGTGGAATAATCACTCTCGCTAGTGATCCGGACATAGCACTCCACGCCGAAAACAAGACAGCCGCACTAGCCCTGGAGGCACTATCCGAAGGTTTAGCGGCAGAAGAACTCACCGTGCTGCGCTCTACGGTGAATAGGGACGATGTGATACTCGATAAAAGATCCAAGACCACATCCTTCAAACCAGCAGATGAATAATAAAATTCCAGGTCCATCCAACGGACCCAACAAAGACGGCCTCCATTGGGGCACAATTGAACCCCGAGGTAGATGCCGCACTGCGAGAATTCCTTCGGGAAAATTGGGACATTTTTGCCTGGCATCCTTCGGACATGCCCAGAATCCCACGCAGATTGGCAGAACACAGCCTAAACATCGTAAAAGGATTCAAGCCGGTCAAACAGGCTCTTTGACGATTTTCCGAACCCAAAAGACAGGCAATGGGAGAAGAGCTAGCCAAACTATTGGAAGCTGGATTCATCAGAGATATCAAACATCCGGATTGGCTAGCAAATCTGGTAATGGTATCAAAGAAGGACAAATCCTAGCGCCTATGCGTCGATTTTAAAGACCTCAATAAGGCTTGCCCAAAGGATCCCTTCCCCCTCCCCCGCATCGACCAAATTATCGATGCTACCGCAGGGCACGATTCGTTGTGCTTCCTCGACGCATACTCTGGCTACCATCAAATCAAGATGGCGGAAGCAGACCAAGCCGCAACGGCATTCATCACTCCATACGGACCATTCTGCTTCAACACGATGCCCTTCGGACTTAAAAACGCCGGCGCAACATATCAGCGCATGATTCAAACATGTCTGGCTACCCAGATCGGCAAAACAGTCGAGGCATACGTAGACGACATAGTCGTCAAAACAAAACACGTCGAAACTCTAGTAGACGATTTGAGGCTCACATTTGACAACCTCAGAGCATACGACATCAAGCTGAATCCGGAAAAATGCGTTCTCGGCATACCAGCCGGAAAGCTGCTGGGCTTCATTGTATCCGGTAGAGGAATTGAAGCAAACCCGGCTAAAGTCCGAGCTCTGTCATAGTTGGATATTCCAAAAGACCTCAAACATATACAAAAATTGACAGGATGCGTGGTAGCCCTAAGCCGTTTTATCTCCCGCCTGGGAGAAAAGGCACTGCCCCTTTATCGCCTCCTTAGGCGCGCCGAACACTTCGAGTGGACGGATGCTGCCACTGCCGGACTCGAAGAAATAAAGGCCATATTAGCAACAAATCCGGTCCTAGCTGCGCCAAACCTAGGCGAACCTATGTTGTTATACATTGCAGCAACACATCAAGTTGTAAGTGCGGTACTCGTCGTTGAACGAGAGACAGAAGGGCATAAATTTCCTCTTCAAAAACCAGTGTACCACGTATCCACTGTGTTAACCCCCTGCAAGTCCCGTTACCCGCACTATCAAAAGATAGCGTACGCGGTGTTCATGGCATCCCGGAAGCTCCGACACTACTTTCAAGAGTGTTCGATAACAGTGGCCTCCGAAGTACCACTCAATGACATTATAAACAACCGCGACGCAACGGGCAGGATTGCAAAATGGGCCATTGAGCTCCTACCATTCGATATAACCTACAAGCCTCGGCGAGCTATGAAGTCACAAGTTTTGGCTGACTTCATCGCTGAATGGACAGAAGCCGAACTCCCTAAAGAGTACGGCGCATACTCCAATTGGACTATGCACTTCGACGGCTCCAAAATGTTGGCCGGACTGGGGGCTGGCGTCGTCTTGACGTCCCCAACCGGGGACACAGTCCAATACGTACTTCAAATAATGTACACGGACTCCAACAACGTAGCCGAATACGAGGCCCTTCTACATGGTCTCCGGATGGCAATCTCCATGGGCATTCAACGCCTAGAGGTGCGCGGGGATTCAAACCCTGCAATATCCCAAATAAACGGAGACTTTGACGCCAAGGATCCAAAAATGGCAGCATATCGCAACGCTATCCTAAAAATGTCGGCCCGGTTTGAAGGACTTGAATTCCATCATGTAGCCCGAGAAAATAACCAAGCAGCCGACGTACTGGCACGCATCGGCGCAAAACGTGACACTGTCCCTGCAAATATCTTCCTAGAACGGCTCTTCAAGCCGTCCGTACTATGGGAAGGGGAGTCCGGAAATGACAAACCGGAAACAACCGTGCCAACCGGCGATTCAGCCGACGACGTAACACCTTCAGCCCACGACATAATGGCAGTAATCACCCCATGGACAGAACCATTCCTAGCCTATTTGCTTAGACATGAACTTCCCAAAGACCAAAATGAGGCCCGCTGCATAGTCCGGCGATCGAAAGCCTACAAGGTCCATGAGGGAGAAATTTATAAGAAAAGTACAACCGGAATCCTTCAAAGGTGTATCTCCGAAGAAGAAGGGCGAAACCTCCTGGCTGAAATTCATGCCGGACTAGGAGGACACCACACAGCAGCCCAGGCCCTTGTAGGAAAGGCACTCCGTACAGGATTTTATTGGCCGACGGCCCAGGCAGATGCCCAGGACTTAGTCCAGAGATGCGTCGGTTGTCAGCTCTTTGCTAATCAGAGCCATATGCCACCCACCACCCTCAAAACTATACCCATTACCTGGCCGTTCGCGGTCTGGGGGCTTGATATGGTTGGACCCCTTAAAGGGGGAACCCACAAGCAAAGGTACCTATTGGTCATGGTGGATAAATTCACCAAATGGATAGAGGCCAAACCGGTCAAAACGGCAGAGTCCGGACCAGTGATAGACTTTATATCCGGGGTCGTACACCGTTATGGTGTCCCCCACAGCATCATCACTGACAATGGCACGAACTTCATGGCCGACGAGGTTAAGTTATGGTGCAAAAACATGGGCATTAAGCTCGACTACGCTTCAGTCTATCACCCTCAAACCAACGGTCAAGTGGAACGAGCAAATGGTCTAATAATGAGCGGCATTAAACCCAGACTAGTGCGGTCACTTACAAAATCAAACACGCACTGGGTAGAGGAGATCGACTCCGTACTCTGGGGGCTGCGGACAACGCCCAACCGTACTACCGGATTTACACCATTCTTCATGGTATACGGCGCAGAGGCAGTTCTGCCCTGCGACATCATTCATGACTCACCTCGAGTGCGCATGTACGAAGAACGAGAAGCCGAGCTGGATCGGCAGGACAGCTTGGACGCATTGGAGGAGGAACGCGACGTCGCCAAGGCCCGTTCCGCATTTTATCAGCAGCAGGCTCGAAGATATCAAAGCAGAGAAGTACGGGCCAAGACTTACAACGTTGGCGAACTAGTTCTACGCCTGCCGGACAAGAAAAAGGACAAGCTCAAGCCCAAATGGGAGGGCCCCTTCATCATCGACCAAGTCCTGACCGGCGGGGCATACCATCTACGAAATGCGTCGGACAACCGACTCGAGCCGAACCCATGGAACACAGCCCGCCTCCGAAGATTCTACGCCTAGTGCCGGACTAAGGGTTCGTCCCCCCCGTTCAAAATTTTATACTGCAGCTGTCCTTTGTTTCCCTTTCTTTTCTTAACCCTTCTACTAAAAGGCCCTCAAGGGCCTACTAGCATACTCTTGATGTGCTATCCGCACTCATTATACCTGGGGGCTTCTTTTCTAGAAGCTCAACTATAAGGGCTTCATGCCCAACATGTGTCATGCTTCCACATGTACCTTTTACTCACCACTATATGCATCGATATGACTTAAGTTTTGGCCAAGCTGGGTTGCCTGGCTCCTGTGCTTACCCCTACGTTCCCGATTGTCCGGCTAGGAGGTAAAGGGAGCACCTCTGTGATTGTTACTGCCGGGTCAGCCGGATGTGTACCTTAGACTGGGTGAAGCCGAAAGCTAGCGTTCTTAAAGGAATATTCGGTCAGTGACTTGAAAGATGATTTTTTACCTACCTTTTTATCTGCCCCCAGATGTTTTTCTGCTTTTTTTGCAGTCCAGACATGCACTTTAGGGCATGCCCCCCAGGGAAAGGAACCCTTAACGGAACTATTCTCCCTGGAAGATGTTTCTTACTAACCATGTAATATAACATAACTAGTTGGGCACTTGTCTGATAAAGCACTAATGACCCCTACGCCTGGTCTCCATGCATACCCCGGTTGTTTTTTAAACCAAAAAGGTATTCGGACACACTCCAGACTCTAGGGTCCCGAGGTCGAAGCGAAAAGGTCGGCAAAGACAAACGATCTACAATCCGGCTAGAAGGCATTTCACATGTCATTTTCAATACATTACCAAATTTACTGATTGTATTCCTCCTCAATCCCGTCTAACAGGCTGTCTAACTTACAGTCTCGTTGGGAAAATTTAGCAGCCAACTCTACTTGGCTGTATACTAAACTCACAGGGATCTCCTTCCGATCGGGCCCCACCGGTCCAACTTCGGCCATGTGGTTGGGATCCGCCTTCTTGTACCGCGTCTTCACCATGGCCCAAGCCTCCCTGGCACCCTTGCGGCAGGCCGAAATCTTCCACAAACGGAAGCGCTGCTGCACTCCCTGGAGTTTCTCCGCAAGCTCCCCAAGGCCCTCGGGTAGGGAGACGGCTGGCCGTAATGCCTGGACGACGCCGCTCATCGCCTGCCGAACTCGTTCGAGCAGTTGCAGCAGCTCGGGAAGTTGATCACCCGTCGATACGGGCATCTCCTCTGCAGGGCGACCTGTGAGTATACCTACAAGACATATTCTGTCAATTGACTTCCTCGCCGAACTCTTCTTTTGAAAGGAGTTCGCTCAAGCACTTACTATAGATGCCGCGATGAAGCCGCTGATTCTCCTTAACGGAGCCGGACAGCTCGACCCGAACGCCTTTCAGCTCTTCTCCAAGCTGGGCGTGGGCATCTTTAAGCTTGTTCCTTTCCTGCTGTACTCTATTCAGCACCCTCTCGCCGGCCTTCAGCTGGCGCAGCAGTTCCTGCCTGTCCCGATCTAGTCCGGCAACACCTGCAATGTCATTATTAGACTTACGCGCACGCCGCACAGCGCTTATATTTACCAAACAAATGTGTTACTAGGAGGGGCCTCTTTGTTCCCTCCTATGGCAGCGAGTGCGGCCTCAAGTTGGGCCTTGCATTCTTGCAGCTCCTGAGACAGCTGGGCATTCTTCTCGGTAAGAGCCCGCGTTTCAAATGATCCTTAAATCAGTTAACATAACTACTTTAAGTCTCGGGGGCTACTGGCATATATAACCATTAAATTCCCTTACCCGTATGTCTTTTACATACTGCTCCGTGGCTCTGGTAAAACCATCTTGAGCAGCACGGAGGTGCGCGTCCCCCGCGTTAAAGGCGTCCAGCGCCTTAGGGGAGAAGCACGCTTCACGAAATACTGTCCAGCGGCGCCTATGGTTCATGGCGCTCTCCACCTCAGACATGGTGGCGGACAGTTGGTCGGCATCCTCCGTTGGAGGAGTATCCGGCCCGCGCCTTGCGCTTGCCTCCCCCTCCTGACCGGGCGCTGGAGCCTGGCCGGTATAGGCCGGATTGGCAACCTCTACGCCCGCAGTCCGGCGGGCGCTTTTTCTCCTACGAGGATCATGAGCACTCAGACGCTTCCTAGGAACATTGCTCTGAATATTTAAATACGAGCTATACCTTTGCGGCGACATTTCAGTCTGAGCCGCGCTCCTTTTCCGCCTGCTGGTCCGGACTGACCTTTGTTGGTTAGTCGCCGCAGGCTCGGCTTCCTGCCTTGAAGGCACTTCCTGTCAAACACCATCGTTCGCGAGGGTCAGAAATGGGCAAGGAAGAGATAATGGTGTCCGGACCTCGGTCACAATCACCTGGGAAGCCGGATATAATCCGGGGTAGTCCGCCGTAACGGCAACCAAGGCGTTATCCATGCTGAGCTGATGGAACACCCCGTCGATCAGCTCCACCTTGATATCCGGATCCTCTTCGGAGGCCGGGTCCTGGGATCTCTCTGGATCCTCAGGTTGCGGAGCCGGACTTACCATGTCCTCCACAATCCGGCGCAGTTCCTGCGCCGAAGATATAATGTAAGAGGCTTAAAACTTTAAAAGTACGGGTTGAGCCCTTAAAAAGCGTTCGCTTACCCAGCCCCGAGGGTTGTTCATGGAGAACCCATTCAAGGGGTTCGTTTGGAGGAAGTCCTCTTTTTCCCCCTTGTACAGGCCAGACAGGATCTGCACCAGGTCCTCGGTCGAATCCGGCCCTTTGCGGCCATGGCGGGTGGCATCGTCCTCCCCGTTGAAATCCCACATGGGGTGGCCCCTGTATTGCAATGGCTGTACCCCCCACATGATGCATATTGTCATGATTCCGATCATGGTCAACCCGGAATGGGCTAGTAATCTTATTCGGCCCATCAGGTAATGGATGCTCTTGTCTTCCTCCAACTGGGGACTCCGCGGGCGCCAACAAAGGCGTTTCTTCAGAGGAGCAGCACTGAACTCCGGGAGGCCGACCCGAACAGGGTCCGGCAGCGGAGCGTCTTCTATGTAAAACCATTCCGAAGGCCAGTCTTCGGACGCCTTCTTAGGGGTTCCGGATGGGTATCCGGTCCCGGCAATGCGCCATACTTCGGCGCTGCCCACTTGATATATGGATCCCTCGTGAGAACGGGGTACGAGGCAGAACAACCTCTTCCACAGTGCAAAATGGGGCTCAATGCCCAGGAACAGCTCGCAGAGAGCTACGTAACCCGCGATATGCAGGACAAAAGCGGGTGTGAGATGATGGAGCTGGAGTCCGTAGAACTCCAGGAGCCCGCGGAGGAACGGATGTATAGGAAATCCGAGTCCCCTTATCAGATAGGGGACGAAGCATACCCGCTCCCCTTTGTTGGGACTTGGGGTAGCCTCCGCTTGCTTCCCACCTTGGTAGGTGGCCAGCCCGGCTCGAACCGGGACCATGAAGGCCGGAGGGAGATATCCCCCCGCTTGGAGCTTCACTAGCTCGTTGTGTGGAACAGAGCATCTCCTCCAATCTCCTGGCAGTAGGCTGGGAGCGCAAGAAGAGGAACCGCGCCGACGGTCCATGGTGGAATGGATTGTTGGGTCAAAGGCGCTCCGATGAGTATTCGCGGAAGGAAGATGGTGTGATTTGGATCTGGATTTTTGCCTCTTTTGTAGGCGGATGACCTGCCCGACTAGGGGGTGAAACGTAAAAAACACCCTGGCTTTTCGCATTCGTGCGACGTGTGGAGGAAGCCCATTATTGGGCGTAGAAGCCAAGGAGCACAACATTTATGAGAAAGCCGGACACTGTTCGGCCGATACATGGAACTTAAAAGGAGAACCCGCCTTGCAACACTGAAGACTATATACGCGCTGGACTTATCGTCATTGAAGCCTGGTTCGGGGGCTACTGAGGGAGTCCTGGACTAGGGGGTGTCCGGACAGCCGGACTATCATCGCCCGTCGGACTCCAAGACTATGAAGATGTAGGATTGAAGACTCCGTCCCGTGTCCGGATGGGACTTTCCTTGGCGTGGAAGGCAAGCTTGGCAATACGGATATGTAGATCTCCTACCATTGTAACCGACTCTGTGTAACCCTAGCCTTCTCCGGTGTCTATATAAACCGGAGGGCTTTAGTCCATAGGACAACATACATTACAACAATCATACCTTAGGCTAGCTTTAGGGTTTAGCCTCCTTGATCTCGTGGTAAATCCACTCTTGTACTATCCATATCATCAATATTAATCAAGCAGGACGTAGGGTTTTACCTCCATCAAGAGGGCCTGAACCTGGGTAAAACATCGTGTCCCTTGTCTCCTGTTACCATCCGCCTAGATGCACAGTTCGGGACCCCCTACCCGAGATCCGCCGGTTTTGACACCGACAATCATGTTTTGCTCATGAGAGAGGCTTAGTCAACAGGTCTGCAACATTCAAATCCGTGTGTATCTTGCAAATCTCTATGTATCCCACTTGGACTTGATCCCGAATGGAATTGAAGCGTCTCTTGATGTGCTTGGTCCTCTTGTGAAATCTGGATTCCTTTGCCAAGGCAATTGCACCAGTATTGTCACAGAAGATCTTCATTGGTCCCGATGCACTAGGTATGACACCTAGATCGGAAATGAACTCCTTCATCCAGACTCCTTCATTTGCTGCTTCAGAAGCAGCTATGTACTCCGCTTCACATGTAGATCCTGCCACGACGCTTTGTTTAGAACTGCACCAACTTACAGCTCCACCGTTTAATAAAAACACGTATCCGGTTTGCGATTTAGAATCATCCGGATCAGTGTCAAAGCTTGCATCGACGTAACCATTTACGACTAGCTCATTGTCACCTCCATATACGAGAAACATATCCTTAGTCCTTTTCAGGTATTTTAGGATGTTCTTGACCGCTGTCCAGTGATCCACTCCTGGATTACTTTGGTACCTTCCTGCCAAGCTTATTGCTAAGCATACGTCAGGTCTGGTACACAACATTGCATACATGATAGAGCCTATGGCTAAAGCATAGGGAACATCTTTCATTTTCTCTCTATCTTCTGCTGTGGTCGGGCATTGAGTTTGACTCAACTTCACACCTTGAAGCACGGGCAAGAACCCTTTCTTTGCCTGATCCATTTTGAACTTTTTCAAAATTTTATCAAGGTATGTGCTTTGTGAAAGTCCTATTAAGCGTCTTGATCTATCTCTATAGATCTTGATGCCCAATATGTAAGCAGCTTCACCGAGGTCTTTCATTGAAAAACTTTTATTCAAGTATCCCTTTATGCTATCCAGAAATTCTATATCATTTCCAATTAATAATATGTCATCTACATATAATATCAAAAATGCTACAGAGCTCCCACTCACTTTCTTGTAAATACAGGCTTCTCCAAAAGTCTGTATAAAACCATATGCCTTGATCACACTATCAAAGCGTTTATTCCAACTCCGAGATGCTTGCACCAGTCCATAAATGGATCGCTGGAGCTTGCACACTTTGTTAGCACCTTTTGGATCAACAAAACCTTCTGGTTGCATCATATACAACTCTTCTTCCAGAAATCCATTCAAGAATGCAGTTTTAACATCCATTTGCCAAATTTCATAATCATGAAATGCAACAATAGCTAACATGATTCGGGCAGACTTAAGCATCACTACGGGTGAGAAAGTCTCATCGTAGTCAACCCCTTGAACTTGTCGAAAACCTTTTGCAACAAGTCGAGCTTTATAGACAGTTACATTACCATCAGTGTCAGTCTTCTTCTTAAAGATCCATTTATTCTCAATGGCTTGCCGATCATCGGGCAAGTCAACCAAAGTCCATACTTTATTTTCATACATGGATCCCATCTCAGATTTCATGGCCTCTAGCCATTTTGCGGAATCTGGGCTCATCATCGCTTCCTCATAGTTCGTAGGTTCATCATGGTCAAGTAACATGACTTCCAGAATAGGATTACTGTACCACTCTGGTGCGGATCTTATTCTAGTAGACCTACGAGGTTTAGTAGAAACTTGATCTAAAGTTTCATGATCAATATCATTAGCTTCCTCACTAATTGGTGTAGTTGTCACAGGAACCGGTTCTTGTGATGAACTACTTTCCAATAAGGGAGTAGATATAGTTATCTCATCAAGTTCTACTTCCCTCCCACTCACTTCTTTCGAGTGAAACTCCTTCTCTAGAAAGGATCCGATTTTAGCAACGAAAATCTTGCCCTCAGATCTGTGATAGAAGGTGTACCCAATAGTCTCTTTTGGGTATCCTATGAAGACACATTTCTCCGATTTGGGTTCGAGCTTATCTGGTTGAAGTTTCTTCACATAAGCATCGCAGCCCCAAACTTTAAGAAACGAGAACTTTGGTTTCTTGCCAAACCACAGTTCATAAGGCGTCGTCTTAACAGATTTTGATGGTGCCCTATTTAACGTGAATGCGGCCGTATCTAAAGCATAACCCCAAAACGATAGCGGTAAATCAGTAAGAGACATCATAGATCGCACCATATCTAGTAAAGTACGATTACGACGTTCGGACACACCATTTCGTTGTGGTGTTCCGGGTGGCGTGAGTTGCGAAACTATTCCGCATTTTTTCAAGTGTAGACCAAACTCGTAACTCAAATATTCTCCTCCACGATCAGATCGTAGAAACTTTATTTTCTTGTTACGATGATTTTCCACTTCACTCTAAAATTCTTTGAACTTTTCAAATGTTCCAGACTTGTGTTTCATCAAGTAGATATACCCATATCTGCTCAAGTCATCTGTGAAGGTGAGAAAATAACGATACCCGCCGCGAGCCTCAACATTCATTGGACCACAAACATCAGTATGTATGATTTCCAACAAATCAGTTGCCCGCTCCATAGTTCCGGAGAACGGCGTTTTAGTCATCTTGCCCATAAGGCACGGTTCGCAAGTACCAAGTGATTCATAATCAAGTGATTCCAAAAGCCCATCAGTATGGAGTTTCTTCATGCGTTTTACACCGATATGACCTAAACGGCAGTGCCACAAATAAGTTGCACTATCATTCTCAACTCTGCATCTTTTGGTTTCAACACTATGAATATGTGTATCACTACTATCGAGATTCAATAAAAATAGACCACTCTTCAAGGGTGCATGACCATAAAAGATATTACTCATATAAATAGAACAACCATTATTCTCTGATTTAAATGAATAACCGTCTCGCATCAAACAAGATCCAGATATAATGTTCATGCTCAACGCTGGCACCAAATAACAATTATTTAGGTCTAAAACTAATCCCGATGGTAGATGTAGAGGTAGCATGCCGACCGCGATCACATCGACTTTGGAACCATTTCCCACGTGCATCGTCACCTTGTCCTTAGCTAATCTTCGCTTAATCCGTAGTCCCTGTTTCGAGTTGCAAATATTAGCAACAGAACCAGTATCAAATACCCAGGTGCTACTGCGACCACTAGTAAGGTACACATCAATAACATGTATATCACATATACCTTTGTTCACTTTGCCATCCTTCTTATCCGCCAAATACTTTGGGCAGTTCCGCTTCCAGTGTCCAGTCTGCTTGCAGTAGAAGCACTCAGTTTCAGGCTTAGGTCCAGACTTGGGTTTCTTCTCTTGAGCAGCAACTTGCTTGGCGTTCTTTTTGAATTCCCCTTCTTCTTCCCTTTGCCCTTTTTCTTGAAACTGGTGGTCTTGTTAACCATCAACACTTGATGCTCCTTCTTGATTTCTACCTCCGCAGCTTTTAGCATTGCGAAGAGCTCGGGAATAGTCTTGTTCATCCCTTGCATATTATAGTTCATCACGAAGCTCTTATAGCTTGGTGGCAGTGATTGAAGAATTCTGTCAATGACACTATCATCAGGAAGATTAACTCCCAGTTGAATCAAGTGATTATTATACCCAGACATTTTGAGTATGTGTTCACTCACAGAACTATTCTCCTCCATCTTGCAGCTATAGAACTTATTGGAGACTTCATATCTCTCAATCCGGGCATTTGCTTGAAATATTAACTTCAACTCCTGGAACATCTCATATGCTCCATGACATTCAAAACATCGTTGAAGACCCGGTTCTAAGCCGTAAAGCATGGCACACTGAACTATTGAGTAGTCATCAGCTTTGCTCTGCCAGACGTTCTTAACATCGTCAGTTGCATCAGCAGCAGGCCTGGCACCCAGCGGTGCTTCCAGGACATAACTTTTCTGTGCAGCAATGAGGATAATCCTCAGGTTACGGACCCAGTCCGTGTAATTGCTACCATCATCTTTCACCTTTGCTTTCTCAAGGAACGCATTAAAATTCAACGGAACAACAGCACGAGCCATCTATCTACAAACAAACATAGACAAGCAAAATACTATCAGGTACTAAGTTCATGATAAATTAAGTTCAATTAATCATATTACTTAAGAACTCCCACTTAGACAGACATCTCTCTAGTCATCTAAGTGATCACGTGATCCAAATCAACTAAACCATGTCCGATCATCACATGAGATGGAGTAGTTTCAATGGTGAACATCACTATGTTGATCATATCTACTATATGATTCACGTCCAAGGCCATATCTGTATATGCTAGGCTCGTCAAGTATGACCTGAGTATTCCGCGTGTGCAACTATTTTGCACCCGTTGTATTTGAACGTAGAGCCTATCACACCCGATCATCACGTGGTGTCTCAGCACAAAGAACTTTCGCAACGGTGCATACTCAGGGAGAACACTTCTTGATTATTAGTGAGAGATCATCTTAAAATGCTACCGTCAATCAAAGCAAGATAAGATGCATAAAGGATAAACATCACATGCAATCAATATAAGTGATATCATATGGCCATCATCATCTTGTGCTTGTGATCTCCATCTTCGAAGCAGCGTCGTGATCACCATCGTCACCGGCGCGACACCTTGATCTCCATCGTAGCATCGTTGTCGTTACGCCATCTATTGCTTCTACGACTATCGCTACCGCTTAGTGATAAAGTAAAGCAATTACAGGGTGTTTGCATTTCATACAATAAAGCGACAACCATATGGCTCCTGCCAGTTGCCGATAACATCGGTTACAAAACATGATCATTTCATACAATAAAATATAGCATCACGTCTTGACCATATCACATCACAACATGCCCTGCAAAAACAAGTTAGACGTCCTCTACTTTGTTGTTGCAAATTTTACGTGGCTGCTACGGGCTTTAGCAAGAACCGTTCTTACCTACGCATCAAAACCACAACGATAGTTCGTCAAGTTGGTGCTGTTTTAACCTTCGCAAGGACCGGGCGTAGCCACACTCGATTCAGCTAAAGTGAGAGAGACAGACACCCGCCAGCCACGTTTAAGCACGAGTGCTCGTAACGGTGAAACCAGTCTCGCGTAAGCGTATGCGTAATGTCGGTCCAGGCCGCTTCATCTCACAATACCGCCGAACCAATGTATGACATGCTGGTAAGCAGTATGACTTGTATCGCCCACAACTCACTTGTGTTCTACTCGTGCATATAACATCAACGCATAAAACCAAGGCTCGGATGCCACTGTTGGGGAACATAGTAATTTCAAAAAATTTCCTACGCACACGCAAGATCATGGTGATGGCATAGCAACGAGAGGGGAGAGTGTTGTCCACGTACCCTCGTAGATCGTATGCGGAAGCGTTAGCACAACGCGTTTGATGTAGTCATACGTCTTCACGATCCGACCAATCCAAGCACCAAACGTACGGCACCTCCAAGTTCAGCACACGTTGAGCTCGATGACGATCCCCGGGCTCCGATCCAGCAAAGCTTCGGGGATGAGTTCCGTCAGCACGACGGCATGGTGACGATGATGATGTTCTACCGGCGCTGGGCTTCGCCTAAACTCTGCGACGATATGACCGAGGTGGAATATGGTGGAGGGGGGCACCGCACACGGCTAAGGAACGATCCGTAGATCAACTTGTGTGTCTATGGGGTGCCCCCCTGCCCCCGTATATAAAGGAGCAAGTGGGGAGGCCGGTAGGCCCAAGAGGGGCGCGCCAAGGAGGAGGAATCCTCCTCCTAGTAGGAGTAGGACTCCTCCTTTCCTACTCCTACTAGGAGGAGGAAGGAAGGGGGGGAGAGGGAAGGAAAGAGGGGGGCGCTGCCCCCCCCTCCTAGTCCAATTCGGAACAGAGGGAGAGGGGGCGCGCGGCCCACCCTGGCGGCCGCCCCTCTCTCTTCCCCACTAAGGCCCATAAGGCCCATTACTCTCCCGGGGGGTTCCGGTAACCCCTCCGGCACTCCAGTTTTCTCCGAAATCACCCGGAACACTTCCGGTGTCCGAATATAGTCGTCCAATATATCAATCTTTATGTCTCGACCATTTCGAGACTTCTCATCATCTCCGTGATCACATCCGGGACTCCGAACAAACTTCGGTACATCAAAACTCATAATAAAACTGTCATCGTAACGTTAAGCGTGCAGACCCTACGGGTTCGAGAACTATGTAGACATGACCTAGAACTATTCTCGGTCAATAACCAATAGCAGAACCTGGATGCCCATATTGGTTCCTACATATTCTACGAAGATCTTTATCGGTCAAACCGCATAACAACATACGTTGTTCCCTTTGTCAACGGTATGTTACTTGCCCGAGATTCCATCGTCGGTATCCAATACCTCATTCAATCTCGTTACCGGCAAGTCTCTTTACTCGTTACGTAATGCATCATCCCATAACCAACTCATTGGTCACATTGCTTGCAAGGCTTATAGTGATGTGCATTACCGAGAGGGCCCAGAGATACCTCTCCGACAATCGGAGTGACAAAACCTAATCTCGAAATACGCCAACTCAACATGTACCTTCGAAGACACCTGTAGTACTCCTTTATAATAACCCAGTTACGTTGTGACGTTTGGTAGTACCCAAAGTGTTCCTCCGGTAAACGGGAGTTGCATAATTCTCATAGTTACAGGAACATGTATAAGTCATGAAGAAAGCAATAGCAATATACTAAACGATCAAGTGCTAGGCTAACGGAATGGGTCATGTCAATTACATCATTCTCCTAATGATGTGATCCCATTAATCAAATGACAACACATGTCTATGGTTAGGAAACATAACCATCTTTGATTAATGAGCTAGTCAAGTAGAGGCATACTAGTGACTATATGTTTGTCTATGTATTCACTCATGTATCATGTTTCCGGTTAATACAATTCTAGCATGAATAATAAACATTTATCATGATATGAGGAAATAAATAATAACTTTATTATTGCCTCTAGGGCATATTTCCTTCAACAACAACAAGCACACAGGCAAGCAAGGGATACAACACAAGTAAGCTTGCAAAAGTAAAGGCGCGAGATAACCAAGAGTGGAGCCGGTGGAGACGAGGATGTGTTACCTAAGTTCCTTCCTTTTGAGGGGAAGTACGTCTCCGCTAGAGCGGTGTGGAGGCACAATGCTCCCCAAGAAGCCACTAGGGCCACCGTATTCTCCTCACGCCCTCACACAATGCGAGATGGCATGATTCCACTATCGGTGCCCTTGAAGGCGGCGACCGAACCTTTACAAACAAGGTTGGGGCAATGTCCACAACTTAATTGGAGGCTCCCAATGACACCACGAAGCTTCACCACAATGGACTATGGCTCCGAGGTGACCTCAACCGTCTAGGGTGCTCAAACACCCAAGAGTAACAAGATCCGCTAGGGATTAGTGGGGGGAATCAAATTTCTCTTGGTGGAAGTGTAGATATGGGCCTTCTCAACCAATCCCGAGCAAATCAACAAGTTTGATTGGCTAGGGAGAGAGATCGGGCGAAAATGGAGCTTCGAGCAACAATGGATCTTAGAGATAGAAGCGGTAGTGAACTAGAGGTAGGAGACACCCCTTTTATAGCTATGGAAAAGATCCAACCGTTATCCACATATCCAGCCCGCGACATGCGGTACTACCACTCCAGGAACGCGGTACTACCGCAAGGACATGCGGTACTACTGTGAGGGACCACGGTACTTCCGCGGCAGCTGCAGAGACTAGAACATGGAGCAGTACTTCCACGAGCGCGGTATTACCGCTCCCCCTTTCGGTACTACTGCAAGGCAGGAAAGTCCTAGCCTAGGAAGGGCGTGGATGAATAAAAATACATCCGTGCCTACTTCCGCTGGAAAAGAAACAGTGCAACAGTCCGACACGGTACTAACGCTGGGGAGCGGTACTACCGCATGGCAGCTAAAACAAGCCGCGCGCGGTACTACCGCGCAAGGAGTGCGGTACTACCGCGGAGGCGCAGATGTAAAAAATTACATCCGCCCCTACTACCGCGAAGCAGCGGCACTTGGTAGGCCGAGCGCGGTACTACCGTGCACGAGGTGCGGTACTATCACGGTGACGCGTCTGTAAAAAATTACATCCACCCCTACTACCGCGAAGCAGCGACACTAGGCCTGGGAGCCACGTTACTACAGCTCCAGAGGAGCGGTACTACCATGGGCTCCCGCGGTACTGCCGCGCCATGGCACGGTACTACCGCAGGTGCCTGCAGTACTACCGCTCCAGGGAGCAGTACTACCGCAAGCTCAGCAGCAGCAGCCAGGACAAACGCACAGAGGATAGACGGGGGAGGCTCCAAAGTGCAAGGGAAAGGTGGAGACAATAAAGGAAACGTGTACGTGATAATTCCACCCGAACCTTTCCGACGCGGACCCCCTCTTAATAGTACGGCTCTCCTATGATTCAAATCCACCAAAAAGAAAAGTAGAAAAACGCCGCCTTTAATAGTCTTCGAGGGGCACCGAACTGTCTTGTGCCTAGCGATGAAGCGTCTGAGAAACTCACGGCACACGATTAGTCCGCAAAAGCATTTTCATCAATCACCAAAACACCTTAGGGATAAATATGCCCTTACAATAGTGGATACTAGCAATCAAACCCTAACAAAACTAACTCGATTACATGGTCAATATCATCCAACCCATCACCGTCCAGCAAGCCTACGATGGGATCACTCACGCACGGCGATGAGCATCAGGAAATTGGTAATGGAGGATGGTTGATGATGATGATGGCAATCATTTCCCCTCTCCAGAGCCCCAAACGGACTCCATATCCGCCCTCCCGAGGAAGAACAAGAGGTGGCGGCGGCTCCGTATCGTAAAACGCGATGAATCCTTCTTTCTGATTTTTTCCCTGAACGTGAATATATGGAGCTAGAGTTGAGGTCGGTGGAGCTTCGTGGGACCCACAAGACCAGGGGCGCGCCCTCCACCCTTGTGCTTAGGGTGTGGGTCCCCTCTGGTTGACTATTTCGCCAATATTTTTTATTTATTCTAAAAATAATCTCCATGAAGTTTCAGGTCATTCCGAGAACTTTTATTTCTGCACAAAAATAACACCATGGCAATTCTGTTGAAAACAGCGTCAGTCCGGGTTAGTCCCATTCAAATCATGCAAATTAGAGTCTAAAACAAGGACAAAAGAGTTTGGAAAAGTAGATATGATGGAGACGTATCAGTGGCTCCAACACAGGAGCGACGGTGGGCTCCGGCTACTCTAAGATCGAGCACACGTCGTCTGAGCTGTCTCGTAACCGCGGGGCGCTCGAGGAGGAAGGCATCAAGGAGGAGGTGGCCTTTGAGGAGATGCAGGAGCACCTTGACGTATAGGGCGTGGAAAATATGGCCAAGGAAGACGACATACCGGCTCCAGCGTACTCTGTCGACGGTGGAAGCAAAGGCTGTCAGGCATCTGGCAGCTAAAGAAGAGGCCGCAGCTCGAGAGCAGAGCAGGGCGACGACTCTACGTGCAGCGGCCACCGTTGAGGCGAAAGGCATGGGACCGGATGTCGTAGTACTATCCTGCTCCGACAACGAAGACCACAACAATGACGACGATGGCACTATCGTCCTTTCAAATGATGAAGACAAGTAGCCTTCCATTTGTTGACGTCGTCACCGCCGACCGACAATCTAATGTCACCCCTATTAGAATAATGTATTAGTGTAATGTCACTATGTCAGTTTGCTCTGTTAAGCGTTGAACAAATATAGTGGTTATTTAGTTTTATCCAAATCTGTGAATCTCTCGATCTTTGAATCTGCTGTGTTGTACTCTGCCTCTTTCTATCTTTCTAATGTCACTAATTTGTGGGCCCTTCTGTAACATAAAAACCACCACGTCCTATCTCTCTAGCGTCACTAGCTTGTGGGCCCTTCTGTAAGGCAGTACAGGTCAGAAAGACTCAGCTATGACCATAAGCAAACAAACGCACAAAGCTGAAATGGTTCGAATGTTGCATAATCTAGCTTTGGTCCCGAGTTTGACCCCCACATGCCGCGATATATTGCACCTTCTTTTCAAATAAATCAGTGACTGACATGTGGGTCCTGCGGTGTCCCAGGCTTCTGTATATTTCAATATGTTTTTACTTATGTACTAGACACTGACAGGTGGGTCCTGGGTGACCCACGTGTCAGTGTATGTGCCAGGTAATTGTCAACTGCATTGACCAGACGAAAATGCTCCCATTTGGGCATTTTTAAGTGTGGGGCGACTAGTGGGGGATGTTAGTTGGGTGGGGTAAAACTGAGGAGTACTAAGCAACCAAGGGCACATAAATAGAAAGCCCAAAAAGCTTACGGGAAGGACATCTTCATGTAGACTAGAGGGAACTTGGGTCCAAGTGTACATTCCGGGTTTATTGGATATAGATAGGGGATATGTTGGAGTTTCTCTTAGAGACAAGAGGTTACATGTGACATGTTTGATAGCCCATGTGGCCATCAGCATGGCCCTGGGCATAGTTTGTGGCCGTTTGGTTGCCTAACCTGCACCGATTTGTGCCCCGCACAAACCTCAAAGCAGCCCAGGGCCTAGCCGAGGAGGAACAACCGAATCTACCATTTTGCAGGGCCAAGTTGAGGTGAGCCACGCATGCGTCTCCCCTGCATGCTTTGTGAAGCGTGGGATCTAGGCGGGCGGCATAAATCCGCCATAACTCCCACCCCTCCCTCCTGTCATCGGCCAAAACTCATTCACTCCTCTCTTCACACATCTCCACTTTGGTCTCTCCGATGGACACTCAACAACCGCCCCACCCCCATACTTCCCCGGCCGGTGCTCGTAACCACACACACTAGCTCGCCGCCATCACGGGGGTACCTACGACCCTCCATGGGTGCATAGGAGTCATAAGCCCCTCTTCCCCAGCTGCAAGAGGCTGCAGTACGCACTAATCAACAACTTGCCGGTGTTGGGAAACGTAGTAGAAGAAAAAGTCCGACGATCAAACCAAGAACACTGTGAAGATGCATTAATGGTTTATGATCCTTACCAACTCCGAGTTGCAATGGAAGAAGAGTCAGTGTAGATCGCACTTAAAGTCCCTCGAACCGTTCATGAAAGATCCCTCGAATGGAAGACCGAAAGCACGACCTCTCCACAGTTTGTAAGCGTACGCTCTTCATGATCCAACAACTCTTGACCGTCCAGAGCTAATCGTCACATGAGAATTGGAAGGAGAAGATTAGAACCACACTAAGCTTCTAATTATGAGGACTATAGAGGATTAGATCTAACTCTAATTGGATCAACTAGAACTAGAACTAGAGACCTAGAGGAGGCTCCAAAACTTGTGTATCAAAAGTGGCCAAAACCGCTAGTAGATATAGGTTGGAGGAGAGGGTAGGTAACACCACAAGGAGGGAAGGGGATCCCCTCTTTGTGCCGTCCTAGGGGGAGGCGGAGTTCTCCCTCCACTCCAATTTGGCCCCCCTTAGCCTTTGGAAAAGGCCAAGGGGCGCCACCTTTTGTTATTAGGCCCTAGGGCCCAATAACTCTCCACCACTTGGCCTTGTTGTATTTTCTTAGGCCCATTGATATTAAATAATTTTAAAAGCGTCCTAATAACTATTAGAGCCTTTTACTGTTAATTTAACATCTTCGTAAACATTTTCCACCTATATATCAATTCCCAGTATTACCCGGTAAACCCCGAAACCCTTCCGGTAACTCTGAAACGCTTCTCGTTCCTCTTGAAACAATTTTGAATATTAATGAAATTATTTCATAAATATTTTATCATAACTCTTGTTCCACTAACACTCAGCATATCACCTGACTCGGAGTCTAAGAGGTGAACATGATGATAAAGGATGGCTTCCTCCCACCCCCAACCCGGTGACCATGGCTCCGGCCATGATCCGACCAGATCCTTCCAACCAAAAGCCTTTTCATTCTGATGGATCCCTTCGTAGACCCTAATTCTATTGCTCACCAACTGGATTTTTCATTTGGTCATCATTTGAGAGGTGAAATGCGTAAGTTCTTTCAATCTTCGGTGAACCCGGTCTCCCACTCTCATGGCTTCACTATGGTGATCTCCTTCGCAAGATTTACTTTTTGCTTAAATCCTCTCAACATCAGCCTGGTATTATCTGCTTGCACTGGTGGGGACTATCAATCATTTGAGGTTTCTCACATATCGGGCAATGTATATCAGTTCAAAGTTTGCTCCAAATCTGTGGGTTTTTTCCTGGTACATAAGATCCAGTTCACATGCAATCTATTCAAATGTTATTTCCACATTTGGAGTGGTGGTGGTACAAACTGGTTATATGAGGAAAAGAAATGGTATTCTGAGCAAGATGTGGAGTGGACTAAGATTCCTACACGATGCAAAGGTATGTCATCTCGCTATGTACCTATTAAGCAATTTTAACGTGGAATCCTTGATCATATCACACCTCAGAATATGGCTCAGTGTACAAATCATGCCTTGACTGGCACCAATGCCATTCCGACAAGATATGCCACCACACCGCTAGATCGAGCATATGATCATGATAATCGCACGTTTGTTGCACCCCAACGGCCGCCATGCATAACGGATCGGTCGTTCCCGGGCCCAACCACTTCTCAAATGGTAGCACGAATCCTTCTACTGTACCTGGGCCTCTGGAGCCCAAGAACCATCACCAGCCCATCCGTTCGGAAGATGGAAAGTCTCGACCCACAAACGTTGAGTATCCAACTAGTCATATTTTCTGTGGTAAATGCCTTGGATATGGCCACACGCGCAATCATGCAACAATAAAATCAGGTGTCGTTCTTGTTATGGATATAACCACATTGCTAGATTCTGTTTTAACAAGAATATCTCTGGTTGTGCTTATCGGGTCAAACAAACCCTACACCTGCAGCTTGTTATATCTGCTACCCACACCGTCTCCTTGTCTTCTCACCTTCGTCCACCCTCCCCTGCTCTGCCCCGCTCACACGACACCGCCCGAGATGACTTGCTACCCCTGCAATCCCCCACCTCCCACCCGGCACCACATCATCCCCCCGGCCCTCTTCATGCTCATCGTGGATATGTAGTACTTGGAGGAGAACTACCTGTGGTATGCGATGAGTGGGCTGTCGCCACCATCGTCCCTGATGTCTCTGCTGAGGAGTTCCACGGTGCCATTGCTTTGATCACCACCTTCGTTGAAGGTCGCGGCTGGCGCATCAACTACACCTCATGCTGATGTATGGGTACGACTCTGATCTAGTTCACCACTGCTTACTCTAGAGATACTGCTGTCAGTAATAGTCCATTTCATATTGGAGACTCTGTTTTGAGAATCAGTAGGCAGGACAGAGGTCTGAACTAATGCAGCATCACTTCTACTCATGATGTTCGGATTTTATTGATGAACTATCCACTAGAATGTTGGGATGTGGGGGTGGTTAGTCGCACGGTTCCCCCCTATGGCAGATTTTTTATCCGGAACAAAGATCCTAGGGATAAGACTAGAATTATTGTGAAGCTCAGAGTTATGAATGTTGATACTATCCCTATCAGTATTGTTGTGCTCCAAAACCATGATGATGTTGGCTATGGGGACTCATGGACCTGTCCTAAATACATTCTGCCTAGAGAACTGATTCGGCAGCAGGGTGGAAATGAGGATCCAATTCCCCCAGATGGTGGCAATCCTCATCCTCTGCCTCATGTACATGGGGTTCTTTGGCATGATGAGGTTCTCGGTAATATTCGCATGGATCAGGTGGTTATCAATCCACACAATGAAAATCTGGGAGCTCCATATGAGGATGTACATGCTGTTAATAATGACAGTGCCAATCATAATGCTGGGTATGTTGAGCATGTTGAGCATGTTACTAATAATGATGATATAAATACTGTTTTCAATGCTGCTATGATAGAGGTTCCCGTGGTCGGCATGAGCTAGGTGATACGTCTCCAACGTATCTATAATTTTTTATGTATTCATGCCATGTTTATAATATTTCTACATGATTTTGGTATGATTTTGTTAGAACTAACTCGGACTGACGCTGTTTTCAGCAGAACTACCATCATGTTGTTTTTGTGCAGAAATAAAAGTTCTCGGAATGCATTGAAAATCAACGGAGATTTTTTTTGTAAAATATAAAAAATACTGAACGAAAGGCTATCGAAGAATAGTCTTGTGGGCCCCATGAGGGTGGAGGGCGCGCCCTCCAGGGAGCGGTTATAAGTCTCTATCATATCTATAATTTTTTATCATTCCATGCCAATATTCTACAACTTTCATATACTTTTGGCAAGTTTCTATATTATTTTTGGGACTAACATATTGATCCAGTGCCCAATGCCAGTTCCTGTTTGTTGCATGTTTTATGTTTTGTAGAAACCCATATCAAACGGAGTCCAAACGGGATAAAAACGGATGGAGAATATTTTTGGAATATTTGTGATATTTGGGAAGAAGAATCAATGTGAGATGATGCCCGAGGGGGCCACGAGGCAGGGGGCACGCCCCAGACCCTCGTGGGCACCCCATATGGCGTTGCTGCTCTTCTTCGGCCGCAAGAAATCTAATTTTTGGAAAAAAAAATCGTGGCAAAGGTTTCAATCCAATCGGAGTTACGGATCTCCGGTTATATAAGAAATGGTGAAATGGCAGAATCCCAGAGCGCAGAAAAAGAGAGAGACAGATCCAATCTCGGAGGGGCTCTCGCCCCTACCACGCCACGGAGACCATGGACCAGAGGCGAAACCCTTCTCCCATCTAGGGAGAAGGTCAGGGAAGAAGTATAAGAAGGAGGAGGGCTCTCTCCCCCTCGCTTCCGGTGGCGCCGGAACGCCGCCGGGGCCATCATCATCACCACGATCTACACCAACACCTCCGCCATGTTCACCAACATCTCCATCACCTTCCCCCATTCTATATTCAGCGGTCCACTCTCCCGCAACCCGCTGTACACTCTACTTGAGCATGGTGATTTTTGCTTCATATTATTATCCAATGATGTGTTGCCATCCTATGCTGTCTGAGTAGATTTTCGTTGTCCTTTCAGTAATTGGTGAATTGCTATGATTGGTTTAATTTGCTTGTGGTTATGTTGTTGTCCTATGGTGCTCTCTATGTCGCGCAAGCATGAGAGATTCCCGCTATAGGGTGTTGCAATATGTTCATGGTTTGCTTATTGTCTGCGTTGCGTGAGTGACTGAAACACAAACATGGATAAGTGGGTCATGGCGTATGGGAATAAAGAGGACTTGATACTTTAATGCTATGGTTGGGTTTACCTTAATGATCTTTAGTAGTTGCGTATGCTTGCTAGAGTTCCAATCGTAAGTGCATATGATCCAAGAAGAGGAAGTATGTTAGTTTATGCCTCTCCCACATAAAACTTTCTATCGGTCAACTAAGGTTGTCAATTGCTTAGGGACAATTCCGCAACTCCTACCACCACTTATCCACACTCGCTATATTTACTTTATTGCTTCTTTATCTAAACAGCCCCTTGTTTTTATTTACGTGCTCTTTATATTCTTGCAAACCTATCCAACAATACCTACAAAGTCCTTCTAGTTTCATACTTGTTTTAGGTAAAGTGAACGTTAAGCGTGTGTAGTGTTGTATCGGTGGTCGATAGAACTTGAGGGAATATTTGTTCTACCTTTAGCTCCTCGTTGGGTTTGACACTCTTACTTATCGAAAGAGGCTACAATTGATCCCCTATACTTGTTGGTTATCAAGACGATTTTCTGGCGCCGTTGCCGGGGAGTCATAGTGTGAGGTGAATATTCTCGTGTGTGCTTGTTTGCTTTATCACTATGTAATATTTATTTGTTGTTCTTAGTTGTTTTCTATCTTTAGTTATGCGTAGGAAAGGCAAAATACCAAATAATTACATGTACCTACTGAACCAATGGTTGAAGAACCACTCAAAATCTATCTCACTCCTAAAGCTTTTTACTTGGATCATCTTCGATCCCTTTGTGCTCGTGCTGAAATCCCCACTAGCTCAGTTGAGGGTGAATCTTTAGATGAGCATGCTTGTTATGTGCGACACCGCTTATCTCAAAAAGGGAAAGTTTTACTGGATCAAATTCATCGTTTGCAATGCTATGCTTGGAATTTATGTGAAATATATGATTTTGCTTGTTGTTCTGAAAACCCTAAGAAACACCTTCCCTACCAATGTGAGTTTAGTGATAATGGAATCATATCTTCGTATGCTAAGGGTGTTTATAATTACTATGATGTTCAACAAATTAAAGAATTTGTTGCTTTTAAGGGTGCTAATGAAATTGCTTCTTTGATTGAAAAGTATGATGCTACTCTCTACAAATTTGAAAATGTTGCCATACTTAAATATTGTTATGATAATTATGCTTCTAATGCCTATATTAAACCATATATTGAGGACTCCTCCTCTGTCCTAGAATGGACTAATATTTTGCAGGAGTCTACGGAAGAAGAAATTGATGAAATTGTGAGCTCATTGGTGAAGGAAATATGCCCTAGAGGCAATAATAAAGTTATTATTTATTTCCTCATATCATGATAAATGTTTATTATTCATGCTAGAATTGTATTAACCGGAAACATGATACATGTGTGAATACATAGACAAAACTATAGTCACTAGTATGCCTCTACTTGACTAGCTCATTAATCAAAGATGGTTATGTTTCCTAACCATAGACATGTGTTGTCATTTGATTAGTGGGATCACATCATTAGAAGAATGATGTGATTGACATGACCCATTCCGTTAGCCTAGCACTTGATCGTTTAGTATACTGCTATTGCTTTCTTCATGACTTATACATGTTCCTGTAACTATGAGAATTATGCAACTCCCGTTTACCGGAGGAACACTTTGGGTACTACCAAACGTCACAATGTAACTGGGTGATTATAAAGGAGTACTACAGGTGTCTCCGAAGGTACATGTTGAGTTGGCGTATTTCGAGATTAGGTTTTGTCACTCCGATCGTCGGAGAGGTATCTATGGGCCCTCTCGGTAATGCACATCATTATAAGCCTTGCAAGCAATGTGACCAATGAGTTGGTTACGGGATGATGCATTACAGAACGAGTAAAGAGACTTGCCGGTAACGAGATTGAACGAGGTATTGGATACCGATGATCAAATCTCGGGCAAGTAACATACCGATGACAAAGGGAACAACGTATGTTGTTATGCGGTTTGACCGATAAAGATCTTCGTAGAATATGTAGGAACCAATATGGGCATACAGGTCCCATTATTGGTTAGTGACCGAGAATGGTTCTAGGTCATGTCTACATAGTTCTCGAACCCGTAGGGTCCGCACGCTTAACGTTACGATGACAGTTTTATTATGAGTTTATAAGTTTTGATGTACCGAAGTTTGTTCGGAGTCCCGGATGTGATCATGGACGTGACGAGGAGTCTTGAAATGGTTCAGACATAAAGATCGATATATTGGAAGCCTATATTTGGACATCGGAATCGTTCCGGGTGAAATCGGCATTTTACCGGAGTACCGGGAGGTTACGGGAACCCCCCGGGGGGTTATTGGGCCTACATGGGCCTCGAGGGAGAAGAGGGAAGGAACCAGGAGGGGGCCGCGCGCCCCTCCCCTTCCTAGTCCGAACAGGACAAGGGAAGGGGGGCGGCGCCCCCGCCCCCTTTCCTTCCTCTCTTCCTCCTCTTTCCCCCCTTCTCCTACTCCTACTAGGAAAGAAGGGAGTCCTACTCCCGGTGGGAGTAGGACTCCCCCCTTGGCGCGCCCTCTTTGGCCGGCCGCCTCCTCCCCCTGGCTCCTTTATATACGGGGGCGGGGGACACCTCAGAGACACACAAGTTGACCTACGGATCGTTCCTTAGCCGTGTGCGGTGCCCCCTCCACCATATTCCACCTCGGTCACATCGTCGCGTAGTTTAGGTGAAGCCCTGTGCTGGTAGAACATCATCATCGTCACCATGCCGTCGTGCTGACGGAACTCATCTCCGGAGCTTTGCTGGATCGGAGGCCGGAGATGGTCATCGAGCTGAACGTGTGCTGAACTCGGCGGTGTCGTACGTTCGGTGCTTGGATCGGTCGGATCGTGAAGACGTATGACTACATCAACCGCGTTGTGCTAACGCTTCCGCTTACGGTCTACGAGGGTACGTGGACGAACACTCTCCCCTCTCGTTGCTATGCCATCACCATGATCTTGCGTGTGCGTAGGAAATTTTTTGAAATTACTGCGTTCCCCAACAGTGGCATCCGAGCCAAGGTTTTATGCGTTGATGTTATATGCACGAGTAGAACACAAGTGAGTTGTGGGCGATACAAGTCATACTGCTTACCAGCATGTCATACTTTGGTTCGGCGGTATTGTGACATGAAGCGGCCCGGACCGACATTACGCGTACGCTTACGCGAGACTGGTTTCACCGTTACGAGCACTCGTGCTTAAAGGTGGCTGGCGGGTGTCTGTCTCTCTCACTTTAGCTGAATTGAGTGTGGCTACGCCCGGTCCTTGCGAAGGTTAAAACAACACCAACTTGACTAACTATCGTTGTGGTTTTGATGCGTAGGTAAGAACGGTTCTTGCTAAAGCCCATAGCAGCCACGTAAAATTTGCAACAACAAAGTAGAGGACGGCTAACTTGTTTTTGCAGGGCATGTTGTGATGTGATATGGTCAAGACGTGATGCTATATTTTATTGTATGAGATGATCATGTTTTGTAACCGAAGTTATCGGCAACTGGCAGGAGCCATATGGTTGTCGCTTTATTGTATGAAATGCAAACGCCCTGTAATTGCTTTACTTTATCACTAAGCGGTAGTGATAGTTATAGAAGCTATAGATGGCGTAATGACAACGATGCTACGATGGAGATCAAGGTGTCGTGCCGGTGACGATGGTGATCACGACGGTGCTTCGAAGATGGAGATCACAAGCACAAGATGATGATGGCCATATCATATCACTTATATTGATTGCATGTGATGTTTATCCTTTATGCATCTTATCTTGCTTTGATTGACGGTAGCATTTTAAGATGATCTCTCACTAATAATCAAGAAGTGTTCTCCCTGAGTATGCATCGTTGCGAAAGTTCTTCGTGCTGAGACACCACGTGATGATCGGGTGTGATAGGCTCTACGTTCAAATACAACGGGTGCAAATCAGTTGCACACGCGGAATACTCAGGTCATACTTGACGAGCCTAGCATATATAGATATGGCCTCGGAACACGGAGACCGAAAGGTTGAGCGTGAATCATATAGTAGATATGATCAACATAGTGATGTTCACCATTGAAACTACTCCATCTCACGTGATGATCGGACATGGTTTAGTTGATTTGTATCACGTGATCACTTAGATGACTAGAGAGATGTCTGTCTAAGTGGGAGTTCTTAAGTAATATGATTAATTGAACTTAAATTTATCATGAACTTAGTACCTGATAGTATTTTGCTTGTCTATGTTTGTTTGTAGATAGATGGCTCGTGTTGTTGTTCCCTTGAATTTTAATGCGTTCCTTGAGAAAGCAAAGTTGAAAGATGATGGTAGCAATTACACGGACTGGGTCCGTAACCTGAGGATTATCCTCATTGTTGCACAGAAAAGTTACGTCCTGGAAGCACCGCTGGGTGCCAGGCCTGCTGCTGATGCAACTGACGACGTTAAGAACGTCTGGTAGAGCAAAGCTGATGACTACTCGATAGTTCAGTGTGCCATGCTTTACGTCTTAGAACCGGGTCTTCAACGACATTTTGAATGTCATGGAGCATATGAGATGTTACAGAAGTTGAAGTTAATATTTCAAGCAAATGCCCGGATTGAGAGATATGAAGTCTCCAATAAGTTCTACAGCTGCAAGATGGAGGAGAATAGTTCTGTCAGTGAACACATACTCAAAATGTCTGGGTATAATAATCACTTGATTCAACTAGGAGTTAATCTTCTTGATGATAGTGTCATTGATAGAATTCTCCAATCACTGCCTCCAAGCTACAAGAGCTTCGTGATGAACTATAACATGCAAGGGATGAACAAGACTATTCCCGAGCTCTTCGCAATGCTAAAAGCTGCGGAGGTAGAAATCAAGATGGAGCATCAAGTGTTGATGGTTAACAAGACCACCAGTTTCAAGAAAAAGGGCAAAGGGAAGAAGAAGGGGAACTTCAAAAAGAATGGCAAGCAAGTTGCTGCTCAAGAGAAGAAACCCAAGTCTGGACCTAAGCCTGAAACTGAGTGCTTCTACTGCAAGCAGACTGGACACTGGAAGCGGAACTGCCCCAAGTATTTGGCGGATAAGAAGGATGGCAAAGTGAAGAAAGGTATATGTGATATACATGTTATTGATGTGTACCTTACTAATGCTCGCAGTAGCACCTGGGTGTTTGATACTAGTTCTATTGCTAATATTTGCAACTCAAAACAGGGACTACGAATTAAGCGAAGATTGGCTAAGGACGAGGTGACGATGCGCGTGGGAAATGGTTCCAAAGTCGATGTGATCGCGGTCGGCACGCTACCTCTACATCTACCATTGGGATTAGTTTTAGACCTAAATAATTGTTATTTGGTGCCAGTGTTGAGCATGAACATTATATCTGGATCTTGTTTGATGAAATCAGAGAATAATGGTTGTTCTATTTATATGAGTAATATCTTTTATGGTCATGCACCCTTGAAGAGTGGTCTATTTTTATTAAATCTCGATAGTAGTGATACACATATTCATAGTGTGGAAACCAAAAGATGTAGAGTTGATAACGATAGTGCAACTTATTTGTGGCACTGCCGTTTGGGTCATATCGGTGTAAAGCGCATGAAGAAACTCCATACTGATGGGCTTTTGGAATCACTTGATTATGAATCACTTGGTACTTGCGAACTGTGCCTTATGGGCAAGATGACTAAAACGCCGTTCTCCGGAACTATGGAGCGGGCAACTGATTTGTTGGAAATCATACATACTGATGTTTGTGGTCCAATGAATGTTGAGGCTCACGGCGGGTATCGTTATTTTCTTACCTTCATAGATGATTTGAGCAGATATGGGTATATCTACTTATTGAAACACAAGTCTGAAACATTTGAAAAGTTCAAAGAATTTCAGAGTGAAGTGGAAAATCATCGTAACAAGAAAATAAAGTTTCTACGATCTGATCATGGAGGAGAATATTTGAGTTACGAGTTTGGTCTACACTTGAAACAATGCGGAATAGTTTCGCAACTCACGCCACCCAGAAAACCACACGAAATGGTGTGTCCGAACGTCGTAATCGTACTTTACTAGATATGGTGCGATCTATGATGTCTCTTACTGATTTACCGCTATCGTTTTGGGGTTATGCTTTAGAGACGGCCGCATTCACGTTAAATAGGGCACCATCAAAATCCGTTGAGACGACGCCTTATGAACTGTGGTTTGGCAAGAAACCAAAGTTGTTGTTTCTTAAAGTTTGGGGCTGCGATGCTTATGTGAAGAAACTTCAACCAGATAAGCTCGAACCCAAATCAGAGAAATGTGTCTTCATAGGATACCCAAAAGAGACTATTGGGTACACCTTCTATCACAGATCTGAGGGCAAGATTTTTGTTGCTAAAGTCGGATCCTTTCTAGAGAAGGAGTTTCTCTCAAAAGAAGTGAGTGGGAGGAAAGTAGAACTTGATGAAATAACTGTATCCACTCCCTTATTGGAAAGTAGTTCATCACAAGAACCGGTTCCTGTGACAACTACACCAATTAGTGAGGAAGCTAATGATATTGATCATGAAACTTCAGATCAAGTTTCTACTGAACCTCGTAGGTCTACTAGAGTAAGATCCGCACCAGAGTGGTACGGTAATCCAATTCTTGAAGTCATGTTACTTGACCATGATGAACCTACAAACTATGAGGAAGCGATGATGATCCCAGATTCCGCAAAATGGCTAGAGGCCATGAAATCTGAGATGGGATCCATGTATGAAAAGAAAGTATGGACTTTGGTTGACTTGCCCGATGATCGGCAAGCCATTGAGAATAAATGGATCTTTAAGAAGAATACTGAAGCTGATGGTAATGTAACTGTCTATAAAGCTCGACTTGTTGCGAAAGGTTTTCGACAAGTTCAAGGAGTTGACTATGATGAGACTTTCTCACCCGTAGCGATGCTTAAGTCTGTCTGAATCATGTTAGCTATTGCTGCATTTCATGATTATGAAATTTGGCAAATGGATGTGAAAACTGCATTCTTGAATGGATTTTTGGAAGAAGAGTTGTATATGATGCAGCCAGAAGGTTTTGTTGATCCAAAAGGTGCTAACAAAGTGTGCAAGCTCCAGCGTTCCATTTATGGACTAGTGCAAGCATCTCGGAGTTGGAATAAATGCTTTGATAGTGTGATCAAAGCATATGGTTTTATACAGACTTTTGGATAAGCCTATATTTACAAGAAAGCGAGTGGGAGCTCTGTAGCATTTCTGATATTATATGTAGATGACATATTATTAATTGGAAATGATATAGAATTTCTGGATAGCATAAAGGGATACTTGAATAAAAGTTTTTCAATGAAAGACCTCGGTGAAGCTGCTTACATATTGGGCATAAAGATCTATAGAGATAGATCAAGACGCTTAATAGGACTTTCACAAAGCACATACCTTGACAAAATTTTGAAAAAGTTCAAAATGGATCGGGCAAAGAAAGGATTCTTGCCTGTGCTACAATGTGTGAAGTTGAGTCAAACCCAATGCCCGACCACAGCAGAAGATAGAGAGAAAATGAAAGATGTTCCCTATGCTTCAGCCATAGGCTCTATCATGTATGCATTGCTGTGTACCAGACCTGACGTATGCTTAGCAATAAGCTTGGTAGGAAGGTACCAAAGTAATCCAGGAGTGGATCACTGGATAGCGGTCAAGAACATCCTGAAATACCTGAAAAGGACTAAGGATATGTTTCTCGTATATGGAGGTGACAAAGAACTAGTCGTAAATGGTTACGTCGTTGCAAGCTTTGACACTGATCCGGACGATTCTAAATCGCAAACCGGATACGTGTTTTTATTAAATGGTGGAGCTATAAGTTGGTGCAGTTCTAAACAAAGCATCGTGGCGGGATGTACATGTGAAGCGGAGTACATAGCTGCTTCTGAAGCAGCAAATGAAGGAGTCTGGATGAAGGAGTTCATTTCCGATCTAGGTGTCATACCTAGTGCATCGGTACCAATGAAGATCTTCTGTGACAATACTGGTGCAATTGCCTTGGCAAAGGAATCCAGATGTCACAAGAGGACCAAGCACATCAAGAGACGCTTCAATTCCATTCGGGACCAAGTCCAAGTGGGAGACATAGAGATTTGCAAGATACATACGGATCTGAATGCTGCACACCCGTTGACTAAGCCTCTCTCACGAGCAAAACATGATCAGCACTAAGACTCCATGGGTGTTAGAATCATTACTATGTAAACTAGATTATTGACTCTAGTGCAAGTGGGAGACTGAAGGAAATATGCCCTAGAGGCAATAATAAAGTTATTATTTATTTCCTCATGTCATGATAAATGTTTATTATTCATGCTAGAATTGTATTAACTGGAAACATGATACATGTGTGAATACATAGACAAAACTATAGTCACTAGTATGCCTCTACTTGAATAGCTCATTAATCAAAGATGGTTATGTTTCCTAACCATAGACATGTGTTGTCATTTGATTAGTGGGATCACATCATTAGAAGAATGATGTGATTGACATGACCCATTCCGTTAGCCTAGCACTTGATCGTTTAGTATACTGCTACTGCTTTCTTCATGACTTATACATGTTCCTGTAACTATGAGAATTATGCAACTCTCGTTTACCGGAGGAACACTTTGGGTACTACCAAATGTCACAACGTAACTGGGTGATTATAAAGGAGTACTACAGGTGTCTCCGAAGGTACATGTTGAGTTGGCGTATTTCGAGATTAGGTTTTGTCACTCCGATCGTCGGAGAGGTATCTCTGGGCCCTCTCGGTAATGCACATCATTATAAGCCTTGCAAGCAATGTGACCAATGAGTTGGTTACGGGATGATGCATTACAGAACGAGTAAAGAGACTTGCCGATAACGAGATTGAACTAGGTATTGGATACCGACGATCAAATCTCGGGCAAGTAACATACCGATGACAAAGGGAACAACGTATGTTGTTATGCGGTTTGACCGATAAAGATCTTCATAGAATATGTAGGAACCAATATGGGCATCCAGGTCCCGCTATTGGTTATTGACTGAGAGTGGTTCTAGGTCATGTCTACATAGTTCTCGAACCCGTAGGGTCCGCATGCTAAACGTTACGATGACAGTTTTATTATGAGTTTATAAGTTTTGATGTACCGAAGTTTGTTCGGAGTCCCGGATGTGATCATGGACGTGACGAGGAGTCTCGAAATGGTCGAGACATAAAGATCGATATATTGGAAGCCTATATTTGGACATCGGAATCGTTCCGGGTGAAATCGGCATTTTACCGGAGTACCGGGAGGTTACCGGAACCCCCCGGGGGATTATTGGGCCTACATGGGCCTCGAGGGAGAAAAGGGAAGGAACCAGGAGGGGGCCGCGCGCCCCTCCCCTTCCTAGTCCGAATAGGACAAGGGAAGGGGGGCGGCGCCCCCCCCTTTCCTTCCTCTCTTCCTCCTCTTTCCCCCTTCTCCTACTCCTACTTGGAAAGAAGGGAGTCCTACTCGGGAGTAGGACTCCCCCCTTGGCGCGCCCTCCTTGGCCGGCCGCCTCCTCCCCCTGGCTCCATTATATACGGGGGCGGGGGGCACCCCATAGACACACAAGTTGATCTACGGATCGTTCCTTAGCCGTGTGCGGTGCCCCCCTCCACCATATTCCACCTCGGTCATATCGTCGCGGAGTTTAGGCAAAGCCCTGCGCCGGTAGATCATCATCATCGTCACCATGCCGTCGTGCTGACGGAACTCATCTCCGGGGCTTTGCTGGATCGGAGGCCGGAGATCGTCATCGAGCTGAACGTGTGCTGAACTTGGAGGTGCCGTACGTTCGGTGCTTGGATCGGTCAGATCATGAAGACGTACGACTACATCAACCGCATTGTGCTAACGCTTCCGCTTACAGTCTACGAGGGTACGTGGACGAACACTCTCCCCTCTCGTTGCTATGCCATCACCATGATCTTGCTTGTGCGTAGGAATTTTTTTGAAATTACTACGTTCCCCAACAATTGGATGAAAAGAGATGATGAGGAGAGCGAAGAACAAAAGGAGGAAGAGTGGATTAGCTACCCGTGCCCACCTTCTAATGAGAGTAACTCTTCAACTCATACATTGTTTATTTTCCCTTCGTGCTTACCGAAGGATGATTGCTATGATGATTGTTATGATCCCATTGATTCTCTTGAAATACCCCCTTTTGATGATGCTTGCTATGCTTGTGGCCATGATGCCAATATGAATTATGCTTATGAATATGAAATTGCTATAGTTCCTTATGTTAAACATGAAATTGTTGCTATTGTACGCACGCATGATAGTCCTATTATCTTTTTGAATTCTCCAAACTACACAATATCGGAGAAGTTTGTGCTTATTAGGGATTATATTGATGGGTTGCCTTTTACCATTGCACATGATAATTTTGATGAATGTGATATGCATGTGCTTGTTGCCCTACTTTCAATTATTATGAGAGAGGAACTATATCTCCACCTCTCTATGTTTCCGATATGATAAAATTGCAAGAAACTGCTTATACTATGCATTGGCCTTTCCTATGTGTGCATGAATTGTTCTTTTATGACATGCCGATGCATAGGAAAAGAGTTAGACTTCGTTGTTGCATGATATATGTTGCTTTGTGCTCACTACTAAATTACAAATCATTGTTAATTAAAATTGGCTTTGATATACCTTGGGATCCGGGTGGATCCATTACTTGAACACTTTATGCCTAGCTTAACGGCTTTAAAGAAAGCGCTGCCAGGGAGACAACCTGAAAGTTTTAGAGAGTCATTTATTTCTGTTGAGTGCTTTTATATAGTCTAAAAAAAGAGGGGAACCCAAAACTTTACAAAAAGAAAGTGAAAGTGAGAAAGACAAGCATTGTTGAAGTGGGGGAGCTCCTTGAACTTTGTTCATGCTCACGAAAACTTTGTGAATCTTCATTACAGGAAATTTTCATCAAAAATAATTATACCCTTGTACAATTCCATTGTATTATAAAAACAATGTGCTAATGTTTGCCTTTAGGATGTTTACAATGCTTGTTGGTTTGTGCGGTGCAGGACAGAAACTTTGGCTGTAGTGTGCGATATTACATTTTTTACTGGAACGTCAAACGGTTATGATTCTTTTTTAAATGTCTTTCTATAAAAATTGTTTATTTTTCCTAATTTTGGTAGAAATTTTGGGGTAACATAAGTATGGTGAATGTTCAGATTGCTACAGACTGTTCTATTTTTGAAAGATTATGTTTTTGGTGCATAGTTTACTTGTTTTGATGAAACTATCAATTTCTATCAGTGGATTGAGCCATGAAAAAGTTATATTACAGTAGACACAATGCAAAAACAAAATATGAATTGGTTCGTAGAAGTACTTAGATTAGTGATTTGTTTTATTATACTAACGGATCTTACCGAGTTTTCTGTTGAAGTTTTGTGTGGCTGAAGTGTTTGATCGAGAAGGTCTCGATATGAGGAAAAGGAGGAGAGGCAAGAGCTCAAGCTTGGGGATGCCCAAGGAACCCCAAGTAAATATTCAAGGAGACTCAAGCGTCTAAGCTTGGGGATTCCCCAGAAGGCATCCCCTCTTTCTTCAACAAGTAACGGTATGTTTTCGGATTTGTTTCGTTCATGCGATATGTGCAAGTCTTGGAGCGTCTTTTGCATTTAGTTTTCACTTTTCTTTTATGAACCATGCTGGTATGAGATAGTCCTTGAGTGACTTATAGAATGCTCATTGCACCTCACTTAAATCTTTTGAGTATGGCTTTATAGAATGCTTCATGTGCTTCACTTATATAATTGGAAGTTTGGATTGCCTGTTTCTCTTCACATAGAAAACCATCATTTGTAGAATGCTCTTTTGCTTCACTCATATTTGTTAGAGCGTGGGCCTATCTTTTGTAGAAAGAATTAAACACTCTTGCTTCACTTATATCTATTTAGAGAGATGACAGGAATTGGTCATTCACATGGTTAGTCATAAACTCCTACATAAACTTGTAGATCACTGAATATGATATGTTTGATTCCTTGCAATAGTTTTGCGATATAAAGGTGGTGATATTAGAGTCATGCTAGTGGGTGACTGTGGATTAGTAGAAATACTTGTGTTGAGGTTTGTGACTCCCGAAGCATGCACGTATGGTGAACCGTTATGTGATGAAGTCGGAGCATGATTTATTTTTTGATTGTCATCCTTTGTGTGGAGGTCGGGATCACGCGATGGTTAACTCCTACCAACCCTTCCCCTAGGAGCATGCGTGTAGTACTTTGTTTTGATGGCTAATAAATTTTTGCAGTAAGTATGTGAGTTCTTTATGACTAATGTTGAGTCCATGGATTATACGCACTCTCACCCTTCCATTATTGCTAGCCTCTTCGGTACTGTGCATTGCCCTTTCTCACCTCGAGAGTTGGTGCAAACTTCGCTCGTGCATCCAAACCCCGTGATATGATACGCTCTATCACACATAAGCCTCCTTATATCTTCCTCAAAACAGCCACCATACCTACCTATCATGACATTTCCATAGCCATTACGAGATATATTGCCATGCAACTTCCATCATCATCATATACATGACTTGAGCATTCATTGTCATATTGCTTTGCATGATCGTAAGATAGCTAGCATGATGTTTTTATGGCTTGTCCATTTTTTGATATCTTTGCTATGCTAGATCATTGCACATCCCGGTACACCGTCGAAGGCATTCATATAGAGTCATAACTTTGTTCTAGTATCGACTTGTAATATTGAGTTGTAAGTAAATAAAAGTGTAATGATCATCATTATTAGAGCATTGCCCCAGTTAGGAAAGGATGATGGAGACTATGATTCCCTCACAAGTCGGGATGAGTCTCCGGACTTTATGAAAAATAAAAAAGGCCAAAGAAGCCCAAACAAATAAAAAATGAGAGAAAAAGAGAGAAGGGGCAATGTTACTATCCTTTTACCACACTTGTGCTTCAGAGTAGCACCATGTTCTTCATATAGAGAGTCTCCTATATTGTCACTTTCATATACTAGTGGGGATTTTCATTATAGAACTTGGCTTGTATATTCTTGTGGCGACCCGACCTCAGATGGTCAAGTCTCTGTGCTTCCGTGTCATCCCTGGATCGGTAATGCTGACACACACAGTACTCGAAGGATTTATAACAGAGTAGCAATCACACACTTATTAAATCGAATGTCTCAAAAGAGAACTTATTACAATAATATGGCTTAGGGCCATCTAATACGATAACAGCGGAAGGCTTGGAAGATAAAGTGAGTCCATCAACTCCAACGGCATAGCTGAGCTGCACGGCAACGACCTATCGAACCTTACTCCTCGTCTGAAAAGTCTGCAACATAATACGTTGCAGCCCGAGAACTGGTCAGCACATGGAATATGCTTGCAATGTAACACAAAAGAGCAATCACAGAATAATGCTACCACTACATGCATATTTGGCTGGTGGAAAGCTCTATGGTTACAGTTTTTGCGAAAAGCCAATTTTCCCTACAACAAAGGAATATATTTTAATTTAACTATCATGGTGGTTGAAACATCATTGAGAAGGTATAACCCCAACTCAATCCCAATTAAGATAATTAACATCCCAGCAATATTAATTTAGAGTGATGAGATACATGTGAATACTCAAGTACTAGATACTCAGAATTGTCCATAACTGGGGACACGGCTAACCATGATTAGATTGTACACTCTGCAGAGGTTTGCGCACTTTTCCCCACAAGACTCGATCGCCTCCATTGGATTCTCGCACGACATGGTGTTTGAGAAGCGGATGACCGAGACATAGTCTTTCAGAAACATTAACTCCCTACTCCGGGTAGACCATACCAAACCTACAAAACTCACTACCTGCTGATCTACCTCTTCAAGAGCTTCACGTAACTTACTCAACTATGCTAGAGCCCATAATAGCTTGTGGCTGCACACGGAAGTTTCTAGCATGAATAAACTCAGTTCCCTTTGAGCCTGGGTGGGGGTTCATAGGAAGATCACACGGTAACCCCGGGATTTCCAAAAAAACAGGCAATCACTGGATACCCCAGGTGCCTCAATCCACCCAGATGTGTATTAAAGTTGCCACCTTAAGTAAACCATTAATAAACAATCTCACATCTGTCATGGAAACACTCAAACCCAAACCACGTCTACGAGCATAGCATGGCAATATAAGCAACGCGTAGAAGTAACTCCCAAGGGTTTGACACTAAACAGGGCAATAGGTTCTACCTCAGCAACTACTTCCCAACCCACAAGTTAAAGACATCCTAATCATGCAAAGTTTGAGGATTGAAATAATGCAATGAAAGCTGGGTATGGAAAGAGTATGATCAATGTGTTACTTGCCTTGCTGACGATCCGTGAATCCTAGAGACTCGTAGTAACACGCTTGGCACTCCGGGAATTCTATCGCAAACAAACAATAACACACATAAGAAACTAGAAAAGATGCACAACTAGAACTCCAATAAAAGAGTTTGACCAGAAGTTCAACTTAAGAACTCCGGTTCACCAAAAGAATCAAATCAAACGGAACAACGAAACTAAAACGGTGAAAGAAATAAGATCCGTTTACTTATCTGAACTAGGGTCAAATTTTACAAAGACAAAAACTTGTTTGAGTTGATTATTCGGAAAGAGGGTTTTGAGATGAAACTCCCGGCGCTTGAATCGCCGGATTCCGATAAACGAGCGAAAAGATAAACAGGTTCGAACATCGGATCAGAAATCGCGATCAGAATAATCGCGGAATAAATCCGATAAAAAGGAAAACAACGAACGGCTAAACGAACGAACGTTCGTTAGCAGAAACTAAACGATGAACACGTTCATTAGAACGAACGAATGAGCGAACGCTTGCTCAGTAGATAAACCGAAGAATAAAACCGATCTAAATAAAAAACGAACTAGGGTTTTCTCAAAAAAAAACAAAGGGGTTTTATTCAAAAAAAAAATGGCGGCGGGGCGGCTACCTCCGGCGAGGTCGTCCGGTGGGGCGGGCGGCTCCGGGGGGGGGGGGGGGGGGCTCGGCGAGGGCGGCGGGGCTCGGTGAGAGGCGGGGTGGTGGTGAGCGCGGCGGGCGGCGGTATTTAAGGAGGGGGGCGGCTCCGGCTTGGGGAAGGGGGCGCCCGGGGAGGAGTCCGGCTCGGACTCCCCTCGGCGTCCGTGCGGCGCATGGCGGCGCGTGGCGGCGCGCGCGGGGAGGCGGCGGCGACGCGGGCCGGCCTGGCTTGGCCCTTGGCCCGGTCGGGCGCGGGTTCTCTTTTAAAAAAAAACGTTCCGCCGACTTAGAAAAATCCTAGGAAAATAAATAAAAATCTAAAAATTCCAAAACAAGTTTTATCCGTCTAAATGGAATATTTAGAAAGAGATGAACTTTTCTTGGCCCCTAAAATTCAATTTTTAAAACATGCAAATTTTTCTAGGGCAAATAAAATTCCAAATAAAATCAAATAAAAACCTAATAATGATTTTAACATTTTTCCTCCGACATTTCAATTATTTTGGAGAAGTCATATTATCTCCCCTCATTTATTTATTTAAAATGAAATATTTTCTGGAGAGAAAAATAATTAAAATCAAAAATCCTCGTCTCCAATATTTGATAAAAATCAAATATGAAAATCGAAAAATCCCCAACTCTCTCCGCGGGTCCTTGAGTTGCTTAGGATTTCGAGGATTGCAAACGAAAAAGCAATAATATGATATGCATGGATGACCTATGTATAACATGCCAAATAGGAAATTTGGGATGTTACAAACCTACCCCCCTTGAGATGAATCTCGCCCTCAAGATTCGGGTTGGCTAGAAAATAGGTGCGGGTGGTCCTTGCGAATATCCTCTTCTCGCTCCCAGGTGGCTTCCTCCTCGGTATGGTGACTCCACTGAACTTTGCAAAACCTGATAACCTTGTTGCGAGTGACTCGACTGTCAAAATCAAGAATCTTTACTGGCATCTCCTCATAGGTCAGATTATTATCCAGCTGAATCGCCTCCAAGGGCACTGTATCATTTAGTGGTATATCGGCCATCTCAGCATGGCACTTCTTCAGCTGTGATACGTGAAACACATCGTGAACTCCTGACAATCCTTCAGGTAACTCCAACTTGTAGGCAACTTCTCCCATCCATTCCAAAATACGGTACGGTCCTACAAATCTCAGGTCTAACTTTCTCTTTACTCCAAAATGTTTTACTCCCCTCAAGGGTGATACTCGCAGATAGGCTCTGTCTCCAATTTCATAGGTTACTTCCTTGCGTTTTGAATCTGCATAACTCTTCTGTCTGGACTGAGCAATCTTTAGTCTGTCTCTGATCAGTTTAACCTTCTCCTCTGATTCCTTGATCAAATCTGGTCCAAACAACTGGCGGTCTCCTACCTCATCCCACATCAATGATGTTCTACATCTGCGTCCATACAGAGCTTCAAACGGTGCCATCTTCAAACTGGCCTGGTAGCTGTTGTTATAGGAGAACTCTGCATACGGCAACTTGTCATCCCAACTAGATCCATAATCTAGCGCATAGGCTCTCAACATGTCCTCCAAAATCTGATTGACTCTCTCTGTCTGTCCATCTGTCTGCAGGTGAAAAGCGGTACTAAACTCCAATCGGGTACCCAAAGTCTGGTGTAGTTGATGCCAAAACTTTGAAGTAAACTTTCTTCCTCTATCTGATACGATGCTCCTCGGAACTCCATGCAAACATACGATCCTGGACATATATATCTTGGCCAACTTTGCACTTGTATACGTTGTTTTCACTGGGATGAAGTGAGCTACTTTGGTCAAACGATCCACAACTACCCATATTGAATCATATCCTGCCTTGGTTCTGGGTAATCCGGTAATAAAGTCCATACCATGTTTGTCCCACTTCCATTCGGGTATTGGCATAGGCTGTAACAGTCCTGCTGTCTTCTGATGCTCTGCCTTCACTCTCTGACATACGTCACATACGGCTACATACTCGGCAATATCCTTCTTCATACCAGTCCACCAGAAACGTTCCTTCAAGTCCAAATACATCTTGGTGTTTCCGGGATGAATCGAGTATGGTGAGTCATGGGCCTCCTGAAGTATTAACTTCCTGATCTCCAAATTGTTGGGCACATAAATCCGGTCCTCAAACCACAAGGTATCGTGCTCATCCTCGCGAAAACCTTTGGCTTTACCTTTGCCCATCTTATCTCTTATCTCAGCAATCTCTTTGTCCTCCTTCTGAGCTTCTCGAATCTTGTCCAACAATGTCGACTGAACCTCCATTGTTGCAAGAAAACCTCTTGGATCAATCTCCAATTGAAGTTCCATGATCTCCGCAGCTAACTCCTTTGGCAATCCTTTGCTTTCAAGGATATTAGCATAACTCTTCCGGCTCAAAGCGTCTGCTACGACGTTGGCCTTTCCTGGATGATAGTGTAGCTGCATATCGTAATCCTTTATAAGTTCCAACCATCTCCTCTGTCTGAGGTTTAGCTCCTTCTGCGTGAAAATGTACTTCAAGCTCTTATGATCCGTGTACACATCACAACGGTTTCCAATAAGGTAATGTCTCCAGGTCTTCAACGCATGCACTACGGCTGCTAACTCCAAATCATGTGTGGCATAGTTCAACTCGTGTGGCTTCAGTTGTCGTGAGGCATACGAAACAACTTTTCCGTCCTGCATAAGCACACATCCAAGTCCCAAGTGAGAGGCGTCACAATACACGTGAAACTCCATTTATATCTGGCAATGTCAGCATTGGGGCTGTAGTCAACCGTTTCTTCAACTCTTGAAAGCTTGTCTCGCAATCCTCTGTCCATTTGAACTTAGTATCTTTCTTTAGTAATTCAGTCATTGGCTTAGAAATCTTGGAAAAATTCTCAATGTATCTCCGATAATATCCTGCCAGTCCAAGGAAACTGCGGATCTCGCCAACTGAAGTGGGTGCCAACCATTCAGTGACTGACTGAACCTTACTAGGATCTACTGCTATACCCTCTCCTGATATAACATGCCCAAGAAATCCAACTTCTTTCAACCAAAACTCGCACTTGCTGAATTTGGCGTATAACTGGTGTTCCCTGAGTTTCTCGAGAACCAAACGCAAGTGTTCCGCGTGCTCCTCTTCGTTCTTGGAGTATATCATAATATCATCAATAAATACCACAACAAACTTGTCCAAATACTCCATGAAAACCTTGTTCATCATACTCATGAAATAGGCAGGGGCGTTAGTCAGTCCAAATGACATGACCGTATACTCATATAATCCATACCGTGTGGTAAACGCTGTCTTTGGTATATCCTTCTCTCAGATCTTCAGCTGATGGTATCCTGATCGTAGATCAATCTTTGAAAACACCTTAGCTCCTTGCAACTGATCAAACAGATCATTAATCATCGGTAAGGGATACTTGTTCTTTATCGTTACTTCATTCAGAGCTCGGTAATCAACAACCATCCTCAGGGATTTATCCTTCTTCTCCACCAAAAGTACTGGGGCTCCCCAAGGTGATGAACTTCTACGAATGTAACCTTTCTCCAACAACTCTTTGATCTACTTCTTAATTTCCTCCAGGTCATTTGCGGGCATCCGATAGGGTCTCTTGGATATTGGCCCTGTACCTGGCAATAGCTCTATCAAAAACTCGATGTCTCGATCCGGTGGCATGCCGGGTAACTCTTCGGGGAAAACATCTGGAAAATCCTTTACTACAGGTACTTCCTCCTGTAGAACTCCCGTGAGGGCATTTACTTGGCTCCTCCTAGGCACATGCCTAGATACATACTTAATCCTTTTTCCCTCCGGGGTGGTAAGAAAAATTGACTTGCTAGCACAGTCAATACTTCCTCCATACTTTGACATCCAGTCCATACCTAATATCACATCCAATCCTTGCGACTCCAAGATGATTAGGTCAGACGGAAAAACATGCGTGCCAATGATTAGAGGTATCTGGGTGCACCATCTGCTAGCCATGTACTCTGCTCCAGGAGAGCTCACTAAAAGAGGGGTCCTAAGGGTTTGGGTTGGTAACTTAAACTTTTCCACAAATCCCCTTGGTATGTATGAATGCGATGCACCAGTATCGAAAAGAACAATAGCGGTAAATGACTGAACCAAAAACTTACCTATTACCGCGTCCGGCTGCTCTTCAACTTCCTCCACGTTAACGTGGTTCACTTGTCCTTTGTTGAATGGATTGGGCTTCTTCCCAGCGCTCCCATTTCCGTTTCCATTCTTTCCTTCAGGGTAGTCATTGGCATAGTGCCCTTCTTCCCGCACTTATAGCAAATAACTTGGCTTAAGTCCCTCTTTGCGGGTGTAGATGGGTTAGAGCGATTCTGATTATTGTTGGCTCTGTTCCCATCCCCGTTCTTCGCACCATTATGGTTATGCGATCCTCCTCCAGTATGGTTATGACCTCCATGGTTATGAACAAGTCCTCCCGAGTTCGGGGTTAAGCGAGGCTTCTTGTGAGCTCCTGAGTTGTATTTCCCTTGTCCATACTTCCTCTTACGGCTCTCAATTTGCTGCTGCTTTTCTTCAATCATTAGAGCCTTATCTACCAACTCCTGGTAGTTGTTGAAAGTTGCCACCATCAACTGCATACTCATCTCATCATTCAGCCCTTCCATAAACTTCTCCTGCTTCGCGGCATCTGTGGCCACATCATCAGGGGCATAGCGTGATAACTTGCTAAACTCATCCACGTACTGGCCAACAGTACGGTTCCCCTGGCGTAAATTGCGAAACTCACGCTTCTTCATCTGCATAGCTCCAGTCGAGACATGGGCAGTACGAAAAGCCTGCCGAAACTGGGCCCATGTGACAGTGTCGATAGGATAGGTGGCTGTGAAATTCTCCCACCATGCTGCTGCAGGTCCGTCCAGTTGGTGTGCGGCAAAATGCACCTTCTCAGCATCTGTGCATCCTGCGGTGATTAACTCCCTTCCAATACAGCGTAGCCAATCATCTGCAACTATAGGCTTGGTGCTACTGGAAAACACCGGCGGCTGTAACCTTAAGAAACGGGCTAGATTATCCACTGGCGGCGGGTTGTTGTTGGCATTGCCCTGGTTCTGAACTAGCAATTGCATCAAGGCATTCTGCTGCTGGATCAACTGGGTGATCTCCGGCGAAAAAACAAAATCGGGGTCTCTTCTTGGAGGCATCTGAGGGTTTAGATGGAAGAGATTAGAATAGAAAAAGATCTAGGGGAGAAACACTACCCATATGCATATGAGGCAAACACAAACATTCATTCAATCAATCAAGCAAGGGCATACAAAACGGTCTAGGACTATCGCAAAAGTGCTCAACTACTACTAGTTACATGGGGAATACTACTATTATATGGTGGTCATCTAAAATTTTGATCGGTGGAAGACTCCATGATGTCTGCTCCAGCTTCATCTTCGCAGTCATCATCACTTGGATCTGAATCGGTGTCATCGATGATGATGTAGTTGTCCGGACAAGTGGGATCTTCTTCCTCTTCTCCCGGGGCTGGTCCTCCCATGAAGATTCCGATCTTCTTGACTAGGTCGTCATTCTTTTCCAATAGGGTCTTGATTTCCTCCTCATATCCATCGCGTGTAAACTTGAGTTCTTCCTCCAGCTCGATGATCCTAGTTTTCGCCTTCTTCATCTCCATCATGTCTGCGCACATCTGGTTCTCCTAACGCCGAATGTGCTGGTTTAGCTCCTGGATAAAAGCTGCGACAAATCTATCCTTCCTGGTGCTGATCATCTCCCATTGTTCATCTCGGCGCCCACATATTTGATATGTGGTGTCTTTAAGCTCCCTGTTGTAGACTTCTCCAATGTGTCCCATGGTAATATGAGCTGCCATACTCTTGCCAAGGCTCCAAGTGGGTGCTTCGAAAGAAAACTCTATGGGTTTGGAAGTTGGCGAGAACGTCCTTCCTGGAACTCATACTTGAATCATCCAACGCTCTTCTTCTGGTAAAGTGGCGTTGTACATCCCGGTGAAGCTGGGTATTCCAATATTCAAGTACCTAGTGACTTCCTTCAAGTGGCATCCAAAAGGGGTGTCTTCATCCGGTTGTGCAAACTTGTTCTTCATCTCCTTCATCCTAAAGAGTGGAAAATGGAGAGGAGTCAGAAAGGAGTAGAGAAGAGTGACCTATGGTTTATCTTAGTGGTCGTGTCCTACACTCAGCATGTGCTCTGATACCATCTTGTAGTGACCCGACCTCAGATGGTCAAGTCTCTGTGCTTCCGTGTCATCCCTGGATCGGTAATGCTGACACACACAATACTCGAAGGATTTATAACAGAGTAGCAATCACACACTTAGTACATCGAATGTCTCAAAAGAGAACTTATTACAATAATATGGCTTAAGGCCATCTAATATGATAACAGCGGAAGGCTTGGAATATAGAGTGAGTCCATCAACTCTAACGGCATAGCTGAGCTGCACGGCAACAACCTATCAAACCTTACTCCTCGTCTGAAAAGTCTGCAACATAATACGTTGCAGCCCGAGAACAGGTCAGCACATGGAATATGCTGGCAATGTAACACAAAAGAGCAATAACAGAATAATGCTACCACTACATGCATATTTGGCTGGTGGAAAGCTCTATGGTTACAATTTTCGCGAAAAGCCAATTTTTTCCTACAACAAAGGAATATATTTTAATTTAACTATCATGGTGGTTGAAACATCATCGAGAAGGTATAACCCCAACTCAAACCCAATTAAGATAATTAACATCCCAGCAATATTAATTTAGAGTGATGAGATACATGTGAATACTCAAGTACTAGATACTCAGAATTGTCCATAACCGGGGACACGGCTAACCATGATTAGATTGTACACTCTGCAGAGGTTTGCGCACTTTTCCCCACAAGACTCGATCGCCTCCGTTGGATTTCTCGCACGACATGGTGTTTGAGAAGCGGATGACCGAGACATAGTCTTTCAGAAACACTAACTCCCTACTCCGGGTAGACCATACCAAACCTACAAAACTCACTACCTGCTGATCTACCTCTTCAAGAGCTTCACGTAACTTACTCAACTATGCTAGAGCCCATAATAGCTTGTGGCTGCACACGGAAGTTTCTAGCATGAATAAACTCAGTTCCCTTTGAGCCTGGGTGGGGGTTCATAGGAAGATCACACGGTAACCCCGGGCTTTCCAAAAAAACAGGCAATCACTGGATACCCCAGGTGCCTCAATCCACCCAGATGTGTATTAAAGTTGCCACCTTAAGTAAACCATTAATTAACAATCTCACATCTGTCATGGAAACACTCAAACCCAAACCACGTCTACGAGCATAGCATGGCAATATAAGCAACGTGTAGAAGTAACTCCCAAGGGTTTGATACTAAACAGGGCAATAGGTTCTACCTCAGCAACTACTTCCCAACCCGCAAGTTAAAGACATCCTAATCATGCAATGTTTGAGGATTGAACTAATGCAATGAAAACTGGGTATGGAAAGAGTATGATCAATGTGTTACTTGCCTTGCTGACGATCCGTGAATCCTAGAGACTCGTAGTAACACCCTTCGCACTCCGGGAATTCTATCGCAAACAAACAATAACACACATAAGCAACTAGCAAATATGCACAAGTAAAACTCCAATAAAAGAGTTTGACCAGAAGTTCAACTTAAGAACTCCGGTTCACCAAAAGAATCAAATCAAGCGGAACAACGAAACTCAAACGGCGAAAGAAATAAGATCCGTTTATTAATCTGAACTAGGGTCAAATTTTACAGAGACAAAAACTTGTTTGAGTTGATTATTCGGAAAGAGGGTTTCGAGATGAAACTCCAGGTGCTTGAATCGCCTGATTCGGATAAACGAGCGAAAAGATAAACATGTTCGAAAATCGGATCAGAAATCGCGATCAGAATAATCACGGAATAAATCCGATAAAAAGAAAAACGACGCCCGGCTAAACGAATGAACGTTCGTTAGCATAAACTAAACGACAAACATGTTCTTTAAAACAAACGAACGAGCGAACGCTTGCTAAGTAGATAAACCGAAGAATAAAACCGATCTAAATAAAAAAAGAACTAGGGTTTTCTAAAAAAACGAAGGGGTTTTATTCAAAAAAACCGGCGGCGGGGCGGCTACCTCCGGCGAGGTCGTCCGGCGGGGCGGGCGGCTCCGGGGGGGGGGGGGGGGGGGCTCGGCGAGGGCGGCGGTGCTCGGCGAGAGGCGGGGTGGTGGTGAGGGCGGCGGGCGGCGGTATTTAAGGAGGGGGGCGGCTCCGGCTTTGGGAAGGGGGCGCCCGGGGAGGAGTCCGGCTCGGACTCCCCTCGGTGTCCGTGCGGAGCACGTCGGTGCGCGCGGGGAGGCGGCTGCGAGGCGGGCCGGCCTGGCTGGGCCCTTGGCCCGGTCGGGCGCGGGTTCTTTTAAAAAAAAACATTCCGCCGACTTAGAAAAATCCTAGGAAAACAAATAAAAATCTAAAAATTCCAAAACAAGTTTTCTCCGCGGGTCATATTATCTAGTTGGAGAAGTCATATTATCTCCCCTCATTTATTTATTTAAAGTGAAATATTTTCCGGAGAGAAAAATAATTAAAATAAAAAATCCTCGTCTCCAATATTTGATAAAAATCAAATATGAAAATCAAAAAATCCCCAACTTTCTCTGCGGGTCCTTGAGTTGCTTAGGATTTCGAGGATTGCAAACGAAAAAGCAATAAAATATGATATGCATGGATGACCTATGTATAACATGCCAAATAGGAAATTTGGGATGTTACAATTCTGATGATGGGCTTCCTCAAATGCCCGAGATCTTCATGAGTAAGCAAGTTTGATGCACACCCACTTAGTTTCCAGTTTGAGCTTTCATACACTTATAGATCCAGTGCATCCATGGCATGGCAGTCCCTACTCCTCACATTCACATCAATTGATGGGCATCTCCATAACCCGTTCATTAGCCGCGTCAATGTGAGACTTTCTCCATTTTTGTCTTCTCCACACAACCTCCACCATCATATTCTATTCCACCTATAGTGATATGTCCATGGCTCACGCTCATGTATTGCGTGAAAGTTGAAAAGGTTTGAGAACGTCAAAAGTATGAAACAATTGCTTGGCTTCTCATCGGGGTTGTGCATGATTTGAATATTTTGTGTGGTGAAGATGGAGCATAGACAGACTATATGATTTTGTAGGGATAACTTTCTTTGGCCATGTTGTTTTCAAAAAACATGATTGCTTTATTAGTACGCTTGAAGTATTATCGTCTTAATGTCAAATGATAGACTATTGCTTTGAATCACTCGTGTCTTAATATTCATGCCATGATTAGATATATGATTAAGATTATGCTAGGTAGCATTCCACATCAAAAATTATCTTTTTATCATTTACCTACTTGAGGACGAGCAGGAATTAAGCTTGGGGATACTGATACGTCTCCGTCGTATCTATAATTTTGATCGTTCCATGCCAATATTCTACAACTTTCATATACTTAAGGCAACTTTCTATATTATTTTTGGGACTAACATATTGATCCAGTGCCCAGTGCCAGTTCTTGTTTGTTGCATGCTTTATGTTTCGTAGAAAACCCATATCAAACGGAGTCCAAACGTGATAAAAACGGATGGAGAATATTTTTGGAATATATGTGATATTTGGGAGGAAGAATCAACACGAGACGGTGCCCGAGGAGGCCACGAGGCAGGGGGCGCGCCCTAGGGGGTGGGCGTGCCCCTGACCCTCGTGGGCACCCTGTAAGGCGGTTGCTGCTCTTCTTCAGCCGCAAGATAGCTAATTTTTGGAAAAAAACATGGCAAAGGTTTCAATCCAATCGGAGTTACGGATCCCCAGTTATATAAGAAAAAGTGAAAGGGCAGAATCCCGAAGCGTAGAAACAGAGAGAGACAGAGAGACAGATCCAATCTCGGAGGGGCTCTCGCCCCTCCCATGCCATGGAGACCATGGACCAGAGGGGAAACCCTTCTCCCATCTAGGGAGAAGGTCAAGGAAGAAGAAGGAGGAGGGGTGCTCTCTCCGCCTCTCTTCCGGTGGCGCCGGAATGCCGCTGGGGCCATCATCATCACCGCGATATACACCAACACCTCCCCCATCTTCACCAACATCTCCATCACCTTCCCCCCTTCTATATTCAGCAGTCCACTCTCCCGCAACCCGTTGTAATCTCTATTTGAACATGGTGCTTTATGCTTCATACTATTATCCAATGATGTGTTGCCATCCTATGATGTCTGAGTAGATTTTCGTTGTCCTTTTGGTAATTGGTGAACTACTATGATTGGTTTAATTTGCTTGTGGTTATGTTGCTGTCCTATGGTGCTCTCCGTGTCACGCAAGCATGAGGGATTCCCGCTGTAGGGTGTTGCAATATGTTCATGGTTTGCTTATTGTCTGCGTTGCGTGAGTGACTGAAACACAAACACGGATAAGTGGGTCATGGCGTGTGGGAATAAAGAGGACTTGATACTTTAATGCTATGGTTGGGTTTATCTTAATGATCTTTAATAGTTGCGGATGCTTGCTAGAGTTCCAATCATAAGTGCATATGATCCAAGAAGAGAAAGTATGTTAGTTTATGCCTCTCCCACATAAAACTTGCTATCGGTCTAGTAAGGTAGTCAATTGCTTAGGGACAATTCCGCAACTCCTACCACCACTTTTCCACACTCGCTATATTTACTTTATTGCTTCTTTATCTAAACAGGCCCAAGTTTTTATTTACGTGCTCTTTATATTCTTGCAAACCTATCCAACAATACCTACAAAGTCCTTCTAGTTTCATACTTGTTTTAGGTAAAGTGAACGTTAAGCGTGCGTAGAGTTGTATCAGTGGTCGATAGAACTTGAGGGAATATTTGTTCTACCTTTAGCTCCTCATTGGGTTTGACACTCTTACTTATCGAAAGAGGCTACAATTGATCCCCTATACTTGTGGGTTATCACGCGCCCCTGCCTCGTGGACTCCCTGTGGGTCCCCTTGATGTGAAACCGATGCCAACCCCTCCTATAAATCCCCAAACTTCCAGAAAGAGCCCCAGATCGGGAGTTCCGCCGCCGCAAGCCTCTGTAGCCATGAAAAACCAATCGAGACCCTGTTCCAGCACCCTATCGGAGGGGGATCCATCACCGGTGGCCATCTTCATCATCCCGACGCTCTCCATGACGAGGAGGGGGTAGTTCACCATCAGGGCTAAGGGTATGTACCAGTAGCTATGCGTTTGATCTCTCTCTTGTGTTCTTGATATGGCATGATCTTGATGTACCGCGAGCTTTGCTATTATAGTTGGATCTTATGATGTTTCTTCCCCTCAACCTTCTTGTAATGGATTGAGTTTTCCCTTTGAAGTTATCTTATCGGATTGAGTCTTTAAGGATTTGAGAACACTTGATGTATGTCTTGCATGGGATACCAGAGGTGACAATGGGGTATTCTATTGATCCACTTGATGTATGTTTTGGTGATCAACTTGCGGGTTCCGTGACCTTGGAAATCTATGCATAGGGGTTGGCACACCGTCTTGACTCTCTGGTAGAAACTTTGGGGCACTTTTGAAGTTCTTTGTGTTGGTTGAATAGATGAATCTGAGATTGTGTGATGCATATCGTATAATAATACCCACAGATACTTGTGGTGACATTGGAGTATCTAGGTGAAATTAGGGTTTTGGTTGATGTATGTCTTAAGGTGTTATCTTACTACGAACTCTACGGTCGTTTGTGAAACTTATAGGAATAGACCAATGGATTGATGGGAAAGAATAACTTTGAGGTGGTTTCGTACCCTACAATAATCTCTTCATTGTTCTCCGCTATTAGTGACTTTGGAGTGACTCTTTGTTGCATGTTGAGGGATAGTTATATGATCCAATTATCTTATTATTGTTGAGAGAACTTGCACTAGTGAAATTATGAACCCTAGGCCTTGTTTCGAAGCATTGCAATACCATTTTCGCTCACTTTTATGATTAGTTACCTTGCTGTTTTTATAATTTCAGATTACAAAAACCTATATCTACCATCCATATTGCACTTGTATCACCATCTCTTCGCCGAACTAATGCACCTATAGAATTTACCATTGTATTGGGTGTGTTGGGGACATAAGAGAATCTTTGTTATTTGGTTGCAGGGTTGTTTGAGAGAGACCATCTTCATCCTACGCCTCCCACGGATTGATAAACCTTAGGTCATCCACTTGAGGGAAATTTGCTACTATCCTACAAACCTCTGCACATGGAGGCCCAACAACGTCTACAAGAAGATGGTTGTGTAGTAGACATCAAGCTCTTTTCTTGCGCCGTTGCCGGGGAGCTTAGTGCTTGAAGGTATATCTTTAGATCTTGCTGTCGAATCTTTTTTATTCTTGTTTTATATTAGTTCTATAAAATAAAACTGCAAAAAAATGGAATTGAGGTTGCCACATATGCTTCATATTTTTAGTGTCTTCCATGAAAATGATGGAAAGGAAAATTGTGCCCAAGTTTTAGAAGAAGAATGCAATAAAATGTTTGGCATAAAATCTTTGTATGATGAGCATGGTTGCAATGTTGTTAGTATGAATCCTTGAATATCCATGATGCTAATTATATGCAAAGCTACTAGCTTGGGGATGCTATATTTGATGAATATGATAATTTTAGTCCCCCAAGTTTTGATGAGCAAATTTATTTTGATGATAGCATGCCTCCTATTTATGATGATTATATTGATGAAAGTGGGTTTGGAAGAGTGTCAACTTTAGGTAGTGTTGATCCCACTATTTTGGAGGGAGTTGAATCTTATGGTTATATTGGTGAAAGTGGATTTGGAGAGGTCATGACTTTATTTAGTGATGAATCCACTATTTCGGAAGAGGTTCCAATTGATTATGAGAACAAAGTTACTATCTATGATGATTATTGTGATGAAATGTATGCTATAAGAATAATGATAACCATGAAACTTGTCATCTTGATTTTAATTTTCAATTGGATTATGCCTCACATGATAGTTATTTTGTTGAGTTTGCTCCCATTACTATTCGTGAGAATAAATTTGCTTATGTGGAGAGTAGTAAAATTTCTATGCTTGTGCATCAAGAAAAGAGTGCTTTATGTGATAGTTATATGGTTGAATTCATTCACGATGCTACTGAAAATTATTATGAGGGGGGAATATATGCTTGTAGGAATTGCAATAATATGAAGTTTCCTCTCCATGTGTTGAAAATCTTAAAGTTATGCTTGTTTTGCTTTCCTATGCTAGTTAATTATTGTTCCCATTATTTGTTTGCTCACAAAATCCCTATGCAAAGGAAGTGGGTTATACTTAAATTTGCTAGTCATATTCTTCATGATGCTCTCTTTATGTTTCAATTCTTATCCTTTTTGTGAGCATCATTGAAATCATCATGCCTAGCTAGAAAGGCATTAAAAAAAGCGCTTGTTGGAAGACAACCCAACATTTAAACTTACTGTTTTGGTGTATTAACATGATTAAGATACTTTAGTAATCATGTTTTATAGCTTTTGTTTCAATAAAGTGCCAAGTAAAGCCTTTAGGATAGCTTGTGGTGATAGTTGGGTTGATCCTGCTGAAAAACAGAAATTTTTGCACTCAGTAAATAATTTACAGAATATTATTAAAATGTGATTTTGACCTGATTCTTTTTGTTATGGATTGGTGCACAAATTTCTCAGGTGTAACTATTTTTTTCAGAATTTTTGGAGTTACAGAATTATTCGAGAGTTACAGATTACTACAGACTGTTCTGTTTCTGACAGATTCTGTTTTCTGTGTGTTGTTTGCTTATTTTGATGAATCTATGAGTAGCATCGGAGGGTGTGAACCATGGAGAAGTTGGAATACAGTAGATATAACACCAATATGAATTTAGAATGAGTTCACAACAGTACCTAAGTGGTGATTTATTTTCTTATACTAACGGAGCTTACAAGTTTTCTATTGAGTTTTGTGTTGTGAAGTTTTCAAGTTTTGGGTAAAGATTCAATGGACTATGGAATAAGGAGTGCCAGGAGCCTAATATTGGGGATGCCCAAGGCACCCCAAGGCAATATTCAAGGACAAACAAGAGCCTAAGCTTGAGGATGCCCCGGATGGCATCCCCTCTTTCGTCTTTGTTCATCGGTAACTTTACTTGGAGCTATATTTTTATTCACCACATGATATGTGTTTTGCTTGGAGCGTCATTTTGTTTTATTTTGTTTTGCTTGATGTTTGAATAATATCCCAAGATCTGGAATTCTTAAATGTCAGAGAGTCTTCACATAGTTGCACATTTATTCGACTACTCATTGATCTTCACTTATATCTTTTTGAGTAGTTTGTCATTTGCTCTAGTGCTTCGCTTATATCTTTTTAGAGCATGGCGGTGGGTTTATTTTGAATAAATAGATGAACTCTAATGCTTCACTTATATTATTTTGAGAGTCTTAAACAGAATGGTAATTTTCTTTGGTTATGAATTTAGTCCAAATATGATAGGCATCCAAGAGGGATATAATAAAAACTTTCATAAAAAGTGCATTGAATACTTTGAGAAGTTTGATTCCTTATGATTGTTTTGAGATATGAAGATGGTGATATTAGACTGATGCTAGTGGAGTAATTTTTAATTTGAGAGATACTTGTGTTAAAGTTTGTGATTCGCGTAGCATGCACGTATGGTGAACCGTTATGTGATGAAGTTGGAGCATGATTTATTTATTGACTGTCTTATGAGTGGACGTCGGGATAGCGCGATGGTTAACTCCTACCAACCATTCCCCTAGGAGCATGTGCACAGTAATTTGTTTTGATGACTAACATATTTTTGCAATAAGTATGTGAGTTCTTTATGACTAATGTTGAGTCCATGGATTATACACACTCTCATCCTTCCACCATTGCTAGCCTCTCTTGTGCCGCGCAACTTTCACCGGTACCATACACCCACCATATACCTTCCTCAAAACAGCCACCATACCTACCTATTTTGGCATTTCCATAGCCATTCCGAGATATATTGCCATGCAACTTTCCATCGTTCCGTTTATTATGGCACGCTTCATCATTGTCATATTGCTTTGCATGATCATGTAGTTGACATTGTATTTGTGACAAAGCCACCATTACATAATTCTTTCATACATGTCAGTCTTGATTCATTGCACATCCTGGTACACCGCCGGATGCATTCATATAGAGTCATATTTTGTTCTAAGCATCGAGTTGTAATTCTTGAGTTGTAAGTAAATAAAAGTGTGATGATCTTCATTATTAGAGCATTGTCCCAGTGAGGAAAGGATGATGGAGACTATGATTCCCCCACAAGTCGGGATGAGACTTTGGATGAAAAATAAATAAAAAAGAGGCCAAAAAAGAGAAGGCCCAAAAAATGAGAGAAAAAGAGAGAAGGGGCAATGCTACTATCCTTTTACCACACTTGTGCTTCAAAGTAGCACCATGATCTTCATGATAGAGAGTCTCCTATGTTGTCACTTTCATATACTAGTGGGAATTTTCATTATAAGAACTTGGCTTGTATATTCCAGTGTTGGGCTTCCTCAAAATGCCCTAGATCTTCGTGAGCAAGCAAGTTGGATGCACACCCACTTAGTTTCTTTTTGAGCTTTCATACACATATAGCTCTAGTGCATCCGTTGCATGGCAATCCCTACTCACTCACATTGATATCTATTGATGGGCATCTCTATAGCCCGTTGATACGCCTAGTTGATGTGAGACTATCTTCTCCTTTTTTTCTTCTCCACAACCACCATTCTATTCCAGCTATAGTGCCATGTCCATGGCTCACGCTCATGTATTCCATGAAATTTGAAAAAGTTTGAGAATACTAAAGTATGAAACAATTGCTTAGCTGAAACCGGGGTTGTGCATGATTTAAATATTTTGTGTGATGAAGATAGAGCATAGCCAGACTATATGATTTTGTAGGGATAAGATTTCTTTGGCCATGTTATTTTGAGAAGACATAATTGGTTTTTTAGTATGCTTGAAGTATTATTGTTTTTATTTCAATATCAAACTTTTGTTTTGAATCTTATTGTTCTGAATATTATTGCCACATTAGAGAAGATTATATTGATAAATATGTTAGGTAGCATTCCACATCAAAAATTCTGTTTTTATCATTTAACTACTCAAGGACGAGCAGGACTTAAGCTTGGGGATGCTGATACCTCTCCAACGTATCTATACTTTTTGATGTATTCATGCCATGTTTATAATATTTCTACATGATTTTGGTATGATTTGGTTAGAACTAACCCGGACTGACGCTATTTTCAGCAGAACTACCGTGGTGTTGTTTTTGTGCATAAATAAAAGTTCTTGGAATGCGCTGAAAATCAACGGAGATTTTTTTGGAAAATATAAAAAATACTAGAGCGAAAAGCAACCTGAGAAGAGTTTCGTGGGCCCCACGAGCGTGGAGGGTGCGCCCCCCTAGGGCGCGCCCCCTTGCCTCGTGGACTCCCTGTGGGTCCCCCTGACGTCAAACCGACGCCAACCCCTCCTATAAATCCCCAAACTTCCAGAAAGAACCCTAGATCGGGAGTTCCGCCGCGGCAAGTCTCTATAGCCACGAAAAACCAATCGGGACCCTATTCCGGCACCCTACCGAAAGGGGGCTCAATCACCGGTGGCTATCTCCATCATCTTGGTGCTCTCCATGGCGAGGAGGGAGTAGTTCACCCTCGGGGCTGAGGGTATGTACCAGTAGCTATGTGTTTGATCTCTCTCTCTCTCTCTCTCTCTCTCTTTCTCTCTCTCTCGTGTTCTTGATATGGCACGATCTTGATGTACCGTGAGCTTTGCTATTATAGTTGGATCTTATGATGTTTCTCCCCCTCTACCTTCTTGTAATGGATTGAGTTTCCCTTTGAAGTCATCTTATCGGATTGAGTCTTTAAGGATTTGAGAACACTTGATGTATGTCTTGCATGGGATACCCGAGGTGACAATGGGGTATTCTATTGATCCACTTGATGTATGTTTTGGTGATCAACTTGCGGGTTCCGTGACCTTGGGAATCTATGCATAGGGGTTGGCACACGTTTTCATCTTGACTCTTCGGTAGAAACTTTGGGGCACTCTTTGAAGTTCTTTGTGTTGGTTGAATAGATAAATCTGAGATTGTGTGCTGCACATCACATAATCATACCCATGGATACTTGTGGTGACATTGGAGTATCTAGGTGACATTAGGGTTTTGGTTGATGTGTGACTTAAGGTGTTATTTGTTGGAAATATGCCCTAGAGGCAATAATAAAAGCATTATTATTATATTTCCTTGTTCATGATAATTGTCTTTATTCATGCTATAATTGTGTTATCCGGAAATCGTAATACATGTGTGAATAACAGACACCAACGTGTCCCTAGTAAGCCTCTAGTTGACTAGCTCATTGATCAATAGATAGTCATGGTTTCCTGGCTATGGACATTGGATGTCATTGATAATGGGATCATATCATTAGGATAATGATGTGATGGACAAGACCCAATCCTAAACATAGCACAAGATCGTATATTTCGTTTGCTAGAGTTTTCCAATGTCAAAGTATCTTTTCCTTAGACCATGAGATCGTGTAACTCCCGGATATCGTAGGAGTGCTTTTGGTATGCCAAACGTCACAACGTAACTGGGTGACTATAAAGGTAGACTACGGGTATCTCCGAAAGTGTCTGTTGGGTTGACATGGATCAAGACTGGGATTTGTCACACCGTATGACGGAGAGGTATCACTGGGCCCACTCGGTAATGCATCATCATAATGAGCTCAGAGTGACCAAGTGTCTTGTCACGGGATCATGCATTACGGTACGAGTAAAGTGACTTGCCGGTAACGAGATTGAACGAGGTATTGGGATACCGACGATCGAATCTCGGGCAAGTAACATATCGATTGACAAAGGGAATTGCGTACGGGGTTGACTGAATCCTCGACATCGTGGTTCATCCGATGAGATCATCGTGGAGCATGTGGGAGCCAACATGGGTATCCAGATCCCGCTGTTGGTTATTGACCGGAGAGTCGTCTCGGTCATGTCTGCTTGTCTCCCGAACCCGTAGGGTCTACACACTTAAGGTTCGGTGACGCTAGGGTTGTGAAGATATGTATATGCAGTAACCCGAATGTTGTTCGGAGTCCCGGATGAGATCCCGGACGTCACGAGGAGTTCCGGAATGGTCCGGAGGTAAAGAATTATATATAGGAAGTGCAGTTTCGGGCATCGGGACAAGTTTCGATGTTATCGGTATTGTACCGGGACCACCGGAGGGGTCCCGTGGGCCCACCGGGTGGGGCCACCTGTCCCGGGGGGCCACATGGGCTATAGGGGGTGCGCCTTGGCCTGGATGGGCCAAGGGCACCAGCCCCTATAGGCCCATGCGCCTAGGGTTTCCACCAAGGAGGAGTCCAAGTGGTGGAAGGCACCCCTAGGTGCCTTGGGGGGGGGGGAGGGAAACCTCCCCTTGGCCGCCGCCCCCCCTTGGCACCCCTATATATAGTGGGGGGGAGGAGGGACTTGACAGACCAGCCCCTGGCGCCTCCCTCTCTCCCCGTTACGTCTCTCCCTCGGAGTCTTGGCGAAGCCCTGCTTCTGTGACGCCCTGCATCCACCACCACGCCGTCGTGCTGCTGGATCTTTATCAACCTCTCCTCCCCCCTTGCTGGATCAAGAAGGAGGAGACGTCTCCCGTCCCGTACGTGTGTTGAACGCGGAGGTGCCGTCCGTTCGGCGCTTGGTCATCGGTGATTTGGATCACGTCGAGTACGACTACATCATCACCGTTCTTTTGAACGCTTCCGTGCGCGATCTACAAGGTACGTAGATGCATCCCATGACTCGTTGCTAGATGAACTCCTAGATGGATCTTGGTGAAACCGTAGGAAATTTTTTGTTTTCTACAACGTTCCCCAACAGTGGCATCATGAGCTAGGTCTATGCGTAGTTCTTGCGCGAGTAGAACACAATTTGTTGTGGGCGTAGATTTGTCAACTTTCTTGCCGTTACTAGTCCTTTCTTGCTTCAGCGGTATTGTGGGATGAAGCGGCCTGGACCAACCTTACACGTACGCTTACGTGAGACCGGTTCCACCGACCAACATGCACTAGTTGCATAAGGTGGCTGGCGGGTGTCTGTCTCTCCTACTTTAGTTGGAGCGGATTCGATGAACAGGGTCCTTATGAAGGGTAAATAGAAGTTGACAAATCACGTTGTGGCTTTAACATAGGTAAGAATACGTTCTTGCTAGAACCCTAATTCAGCCACGTAAAACTTGCAACAACAATTAGAGGACGTCTAACTTGTTTTTGCAGCAAGTGGTTTGTGATATGATATGGCCAAAGTTGTGATGAATGATGAATGATCTATATGTCATGTATGAGATGTTCATGCTATTGTAATAGGAATCACGACTTGCATGTCGATTAGTATGACAACTGGCAGGAGCCATAGGAGTTGTCTTTATTCTTTTATATGACCTGCGTGTCATTGAGAAACGCCATGTAAATCACTTTACTTTATTGCTAAACGCGTTAGCCATAGTAGTAGAAGTAATAGTTGGCGAGCAACTTCATGGAGACACGATCATGGAGATCATGATGATGGAGATCATGGTGTCAAGCCGGTGACAAGATGATCATGGAGCCCCAAGATGGAGATCAAAGGAGCTATGTGATATTGGCCATATCATGTCACGTTTATTATTTGATTGCATGTGATGTTTATCATGTTTTGCATCTTGTTTACTTAGAACGACGGTAGTAAATAAGATGATCCCTCATACTAATTTCAAGAAGTGTTCCCCCTAACTGTGCACCGTTGCGACAGTTCGCTGTTTCAAAACACCACGTGATGATCGGGTGTTTTATTCAGACGTTCACATACAACGGGTGTATGACAGATTTACACATGCAAACACTTAGGTTGACTTGACGAGCCTAGCATGTACAGACATGGCCTCGGAACACAGAAGACCGAAAGGTCGAGCATGAGTCGTATAGAAGATACGATCAACATGAAGATGTTCACCGATGTTGACTAGTCCGTCTCACGTGATGATCAGACACGGTCTAGTTAACTCGGATCATGTAATACTTAGATGACTGGAGGGATGTCTAATCTAAGTGGGAGTTCACTAATAATTTGATTAGTTGAACTTAATTATCATGAACTTAGTCTAAATATTTTACAATATGCCTTGTAGATCAAATGGCCAACGTAGTCCTCAACTTCAACGCATTCCTAGAGAAAACTAAGCTGAAAGACGATGGCAACAACTATACGGACTGGGTCCGGAACCTGAGGATCATCCTCATAGCTTCCAAGAAAGATTATGTCCTACAAGCACTGCTTGGTGACGCACCCGTTCTCCCTGCAGAGCAAGATGTTATGAACGCTTGGCAGGCACGTTCCGATGACTACTCCCTCGTTCAGTGCGGCATGCTTTACAGCCTAGAGCCGGGGCTCCAAAAGCATTTTGAGAGACATGGAGCATATGAGATGTTCGAAGAGCTGAAAATGGTTTTCCAAGCTCATGCCCGGGTCGAGAGATATGAAGTCTCCGACAAATTCTTCAGCTGTAAGATGGAGGAAAATAGTTCTGTCAGTGAGCACATACTCACTATGTCTGGGTTACATAACCGCTTGACTCAGCTGGGAGTTAATCTCCCGGATGATGCGGTCATTGACAGAATCCTCCAGTCGCTTCCACCAAGCTACAAGAGCTTTGTGATGAACTTCAATATGCAGGGGATGGAAAAGACCATTCCTGAAGTATTTGCTATGCTAAAATCAGCAGAGGTAGAAGTCAAGAAGGAACATCAAGTGTTGATGGTCAATAAAACCACTAAGTTCAAGAAAGGCAAGGGTAAAAAGAACTTCAAGAAGGACGGCAAGGAGGTTGCCGCGCCCGGCAAGCAAGCTGCCGGGAAGAAGCCAAAGAATGGACCCAAGCTCGAGACTGAGTGATTTTATTGCAAGGGAAGCGGTCACTGGAAGCGGAACTGCCCTAAGTACTTAGCGGATAAGAAGGCCGGCAATACAAAAGGTATATGTGATATACATGTAATTGATGTGTACCTTACTAGTGCCCGTAGTAGCTCCTGGGTATTTGATACCGGTGCAGTTGCTCACATTTGTAACTCAAAGCAGGGGCTGCGGAATAAGCGGAAACTGGCAAAGGACGAGGTGACGATGTGCATCGGGAATGGTTCCAAGGTCAATGTGATCGCCGTCGGCACGCTGCCTCTGCATCTCCCTTCGGGATTAGTTTTAAACCTTAATAATTGTTATTTAGTGCCAGCTTTGAGCATGAACATTGTATCAGGATCTCGTTTAATTCGAGATGGCTACTCATTTAAATCCGAGAATAATGGTTGTTCTGTTTATATGAGAGATATGTTTTATGGTCATGCTCCTATGGTGAATGGTTTATTCTTTATGAATCTCGAACGTGATGCTACACATGTTCACAATGTGAGTACCAAAAGAAGTAAGGTTGATAATGATAGTCCCACATACTTGTGGCACTGCCGCCTTGGTCACATAGGTGTCAAACGCATGAAGAAGCTCCATGCAGATGGACTTTTAGAGTCTCTTGATTATGAATCATTTGACACGTGCGAACCATGCCTTATGGGAAAAATGACCAAGACTCCGTTCTCAGGAACAATGGAGCGAGCAACCAACTTATTGGAAATCATACATACTGATGTGTGCGGTCCAATGAGTGTTGAGGCTCGCGGTGGCTACCGTTATGTTCTCACCCTCACTAATGATTTAAGTAGGTGCGGGTATATCTACTTAATGAAACACAAGTCTGAAACCTTTGAAAAATTCAAGGAATTTCAGAGTGAGGTTGAAAATCAACGTGACAGAAAAATCAAGTTTCTACGATCAGATTGTGGAGGAGAATACTTGAGTCATGAGTTTGGCACACACTTAAGAAAATGTGGAATAGTTTCACAACTCACGCCGCCTGGAACACCTCAGCGTAACGGTGTGTCCGAACGTCGTAATCGCACTCTGTTGGATATGGTGCGATCTATGATGTCTCTTAACGATTTACCACTATCTTTTTGGGGCTATGCTTTAGAGACTGCCGCATTCACTTTAAATAGGGCTCCGTCGAAATCCGTTGAGACGACACCGTATGAATTATGGTTTGGGAAGAAACCTAAGCTGTCATTTCTAAAAGTTTGGGGATGCGATGCTTATGTCAAGAAACTTCAACCTGAAAAGCTCGAACCCAAGTCGGAAAAATGTGTCTTCATAGGATACCCAAAAGAAACTGTTGGGTACACCTTCTACCTCAGATCCGAAGGCAAGATCTTTGTTGCCAAGAATGGGTCCTTTCTAGAGAAAGAGTTTCTCTCGAAAGAAGTAAGTGGGAGGAAAGTAGAGCTTGATGAAGTATTACCTCTTGAACCGAAAAATGGCGGAACTCAAGAAAATGTTCCTGAGGTGCCTGCACCGACTAGAGAGGAAGTTAATGATAATGATCAAGATACTTTTGATCAAGCCCCTACTGAAATTCGAAGGTCCACAAGGACACGTTCCGCACCAGAGTGGTACGGCAACCCTGTCTTGGAAATCATGTTGTTAGACAACAGTGAACCTTCGAACTATGAAGAAGAGATGGCGGGCCCGGATTCCGACAAATGGCTAGAAGCCATGAAATCCGAGATAGGATCCATGTATGAAAACAAAGTATGGACTTTGACTGACTTGCCCGTTGAGCGGCGAGCCATAGAAAATAAATGGATCTTTAAGAGGAAGACAGACGCGGATGGTAATGTGACCATCTATAAAGCCTGGCTTGTCGCTAAGGGTTATCGACAAGTTCAAGGGGTTGACTACGATGAGACTTTCTCACCGGTAGCGAAGCTGAAGTCCGTCCGAATCATGTTAGCAATTGCCGCATTCTACGATTATGAAATTTGGCAAATGGACGTCAAAACGACATTCCTTAATGGTTTCCTTAAGGAAGAATTGTATATGATGCAGCCGGAAGGTTTTGTCGATCCTAAAAATGCTGACAAAGTGTGCAAGCTCCAACGCTCGATTTTTGGGCTGATGCAAGCATCTCGGAGTTGGAACATTCGCTTTGATGAGATGATCAAAGCGTTTGGGTTTACGCAGACTTATGGAGAAGCCTGCGTTTACAAGAAAGTGAGTGGGAGCTCTGTAGCATTTCTCATACTATATGCAGATGACATACTTTTGATGGGAAATGATATAGAACTCTTGGACAACATCAAGGCCTATTTGAATAAGAGTTTTTCAATGAAGGACCTTGGAGAAGCTGCTTATATATTAGGCATCAAAATCTATAGAGATAGATCGAGACGCCTCATAGGTCTTTCACAAAGCACATACCTTGATAAGATATTGAAGAAGTTCAATATGGATCAATCCAAGAAGGGGTTCTTGCCTGTGTTAGAAGGTATGAAATTGAGCTCAGCTCAATATCCGACCACGGCAGAAGATATAGAAGAGATGAGTGTCATCCCCTATGCATCAGCCATAGGTTCTATTATGTATGCCATGCTGTGTACCAGACCTGATGTAAACCTTGCCGTAAGTTTGGTAGGAAGGTACCAAAGTAATCCCGGCAAAGAGCACTGGACAGCGGTCAAGAATATCCTGAAGTACCTGAAAAGGACTAAGGAAATGTGTCTCGTTTATGGAGGTGACGAAGAGCTCATCGTAAAGGGTTACGTCGACGCTAGCTTCGACACAGATCTGTATGACTCTAAGTCACAAACCGGATACGTGTATATTTTGAATGGTGGGGCAGTAAGCTGGTGCAGTTGCAAGCAAAGCGTCGTGGCAGGATCTACATGTGAAGTGGAGTACATGGCAGCCTCGGAGGCAGCACATGAAGCAATATGGGTGAAGGAGTTCATCACCGACCTAGGAGTCATACCCAATGCGTCGGGGCCAATCAAACTCTTCTGTGACAACACTGGAGCTATTGCACTTGCCAAGGAGCCCAGGTTTCACAAGAAGACAAGGCACATCAAGTGTCGCTTCAACTCCATTCGTGAAAATGTTCAAGATGGAGACATAGAGATTTGTAAAGTACATACGGACCTGAATGTAGCGGATCCGTTGACTAAACCTCTCCCTAGAGCAAAACATGATCAACACCAGAATTCCATGGGTGTTCGATTCATCACGATGTAACTAGATTATTGACTCTAGTGCAAGTGGGAGACTGTTGGAAATATGCCCTAGAGGCAATAATAAAAGCATTATTATTATATTTCCTTGTTCATGATAATTGTCTTTATTCATGCTATAATTATGTTATCCGGAAATCGTAATACATGTGTGAATAACAGACACCAACGTGTCCCTAGTAAGCCTCTAGTTGACTAGCTCATTGATCAATAGATAGTCATGGTTTCCTGGCTATGGACATTGGATGTCATTGATAATGGGATCACATCATTAGGATAATGATGTGATGGACAAGACCCAATCCTAAACATAGCACAAGATCGTATAGTTCGTTTGCTAGAGTTTTCCAATGTCAAAGTATCTTTTCCTTAGACCATGAGATCGTGTAACTCCCGGATATCGTAGGAGTGCTTTGGGTATACCAAACGTCACAACGTAACTGGGTGACTATAAAGGTAGACTACGGGTATCTCCGAAAGTGTCTGTTGGGTTGACATGGATCAAGACTGGGATTTGTCACTCCGTATGACGGAGAGGTATCACTGGGCCCACTCGGTAATGCATCATCATAATGAGCTCAGAGTGACCAAGTGTCTGGTCACGGGATCATGCATTACGGTACGAGTAAAGTGACTTGCCGGTAACGAGATTGAACGAGGTATTGGGATACAGACGATCGAATCTCGGGCAAGTAACATATCGATTGACAAAGGGAATTGCGTACAGGGTTGATTGAATCCTCGACATCGTGGTTCATCCGATGAGATCATCGTGGAGCATGTGGGAGCCAACATGGGTATCCAGATCCTGCTGTTGGTTATTGACCGGAGAGTCGTCTCGGTCATGTCTGCTTGTCTCCCGAACCCGTAGGGTCTACACACTTAAGGTTCGGTGACGCTAGCGTTGTGAAGATATGTATATGCAGTAACCCAAATGTTGTTCGGAGTCCCGGATGAGATCCCGGACGTAATAGGAGTTTCGGAATGGTCCGGAGGTAAAGAATTATATATAGGAAGTGCAGTTTCGGGCATCGGGACAAGTTTCGGTGTTATCGGTATTGTATCGGGACCACCGGAGGGGTCCCGTGGGCCCACCGGGTGGGGCCACCTGTCCCGGGGGGCCACATGGGCTATAGGGGGCGCGCCTTGGCCTGGATGGGCCAAGGGCACCAGCCCCTATAGGCCCATGCGCCTAGGGTTTCCACCAAGGAGGAGTCCAAGTGGTGGAAGGCACCCCTAGGTGCCTTGGGGGGGAGGGAAACCTCCCCTTGGCCGCCGCCCCCCCTAGTAGATGCCATCTACTAGGGCCGGAGCCCCCCCTTGGCACCCCTATATATAGTGGGGGAGAGGAGGGACTTGACAGACCAGCCCCTGGCGCCTCCCTCTCTCCCTGTTACGTCTCTCCCTCGGAGTCTTGGCGAAGCCCTGCTTCTGTGACGCCCTGCATCCACCACCATGCCATCGTGCTGCTAGATCTTCATCAACCTCTCCTTCCCCCTTGCTGGATCAAGAAGGAGGAGACGTCTCCCGTCCCGTACGTGTGTTGAACGCGGAGGTGCCGTCCGTTCGGCGCTTGGTCATCGGTGATTTGGATCACGTCGAGTACGACTACATCATCACCGTTCTTTTGAACGCTTCCGTGCGCGATCTACAAGGTACGTAGATGCATCCGATGACTCGTTGCTAGATGAACTCCTAGATGGATCTTGGTGAAACCGTAGGAAATTTTTTGTTTTCTGCAACGTTCGCCAACATTATTTTACTACAAACTCTAGGGCTGTTTGTGACACTTATAGGAATAGCCCAATGGATTGATCGGAAAGAATAACTTTGAGGTGGTTTCATACTCTACAATAATCTCTTTGTTTGTCCTCTGCTATTAGTGACTTTGGAGTGACTCTTTGCACTAAAAAAAAATACACTTCCGTGATGGTACGTGTTTGTCACAGTAGGTCGCGTTTTTTGTCATGCATGTACATCCATGACAAATTTATGACAGAATCAAGATAGTCATACCTGTGTTGTCGTAGAAGTGTTCCATGACATTACCAAAATTATCATCACGGAAGTGTCCACTTCCGTGACGATAAATCGCGCGTCACAGAAGTGCTTTCGTCAAGGGTGACTGACACGTGGCATCCACCGTAACGGAACGCCGTTAAGCTATCGGGTCGGGTTTTGGATCCGATAACCCGTTAACAGCCCCGACCAATGGGGATTTTCCACGTGTAAAATCATCATTGGCTAGAGGAAACACGTGTTGGATCACCGTTGGGACAGATGTCATCCACTCATTGGACAGAAGGCGCCTATGATATGTCGACACGTGGCACGGCACAACAGAGGCCCATTCCTGTGAAAAGGCCGACCCATTTGACTTGGTCAAAAGGTGGCGGGCCGGCCCATGTAAAGCCTGTTAACGGCCTGTTCGCATATAGCCCATTTACAGCCCGCTAACCCAAGGCCCGTTATGCCCTATCCGAATTAGGCCTAGTAGCGTCATCTGGGCCACCCAATATGATTCCAGCCCGTTTTCACTTCTGGCCCATGTATGGCCCATGACGTCTTTTTCTGCTTATGGGCCAAATTCAGCCCGTGGTTACAGTCAGCCCGTTTGTGGTCCGTTAACACGTTGGGCCATTTTCATAGCGTCATGAAATACGGCCTATTAACGATGGCCCGTTATGGTCGGCCCATGAACGGACGATTCCAACTCTAGCCCGTTTACGGCCATAATGTGACCTATTATTGGCCCATGTTTGGCCAATCGATCATACTGCCCGTATAAGGCCCATTGATGATACGACCCGTAGAAGGCCCATTGTTTCTGCAGCCCATAGAAGGCCCATTGTTTCTACGGCCCGTGGAAGACCCACTGTTTATACGGCCTGTAGAAGGCCCACTGTTTATATGGCCCATAGGTGCAGTGTCACTACAGTAAATATTAGCCCATGGTTATTGTGGCCTAGTTTTAAAAAATAGGTTGTTGCAGCCACTAGCAAACCGCAGAAAAAGAACTGCACTGACTACAAGCAAACAAATAAACAAGACAACAAGGAAATAAATAAGCAAGAAACTTACACTAGGGTATCATGGCTATTACACATATTACATCCACTGGGCATCAAAGTTCGCCCCCAGTGCAAATATAGGGAACACAGCAGCATATAAACGCCGCAGCAAAAAAAGTCCAGAACTGAAACCACTTCAGAAGAGCTCAAGAAACAATATCCTGGGTACCCATAATGCTGGCAAGATGCTTAGCAAGCTTATTAACTTTCTCTTGTTTGGCGCTTAAGTCCTCCAGCGCCCGCTGTTGCACCAGAAAGTATGCATCTGAATTCTGCAGGGACTTCCTCAGTCCTTCGGCTTCCTGTCGCATAACATCTGATCGATGTCTTTCAACTTGAAGTTGAGACTCAAGAAGCTGAACTGATTCAGGCAACGAGTTCGAAGAGCTGGTGCCAGCAGTGGTAGCCAGTAACTCGAACACTACATCAAGACAGGACTTTGGGGTTGTCTCAGTGTCGTCAATATAATTTTTATCAGCTTTCTTGGAGACCAACAGGGATGTCTCACTATCTTGAACCTTATCTGCATTACTTCCTTTACCATTGCATAACAGGGTACTCTTCTCCAATATTTTATCCGCGTTCTAAAAGGGAAACAAACAAACACATCTCAGGTTTACAATGTAGTATATGAAACTCATTTTGGTAAACCAGTTCAGTAGTAAGGTGGACAGGATAACAACATGAAACAAACATATATCTATGTAGTATGGTCACTGTATGGTCTATATCATTCTAGTTTATGTTGCCAAATCAAGATAGATACAGTTCGAATCATATCTATTTAAGACAAAGCAGCATAGACAAAATATAAGTGTGGGAAACTACATAGCAATAAGAACACTTGTAATGTGCATGGAATGAGAACATAACTGTTTATTTAATTGAAACTGAAATCAACATAGGGCAAGTTACAACAGCAAACAACCAAACACGTTGAAGAAACGGGTTTAAAACATACTTGTTGCGCCATTGGAGTTTCAATTGCATCCTTCAAATTTGAAATTGGTTGGTATCAGTAAATACAGTGATGCAAGAGCAAAGTAGTATGAACCATAGCTATGGAACCTGACCTAAGAACAATTCTTCTTCTGCTTTAAGTGTTGACTTCGGGTTCGGAGTGGTGGTCCTCGTGATTTGGGCACTGCAGTTGCCTTACTAACTGCTCGTGTTTGGGTGCTCTGTGGTGGAGACGGTGCTGTGTCAACGGGAACTGGGTGTCTATCTGCTGGGGTTGGGGTTAGAAGGGGTGTAGCTGGTTCTCTGTCAAACTGGGTCGGGGTACAATCTGCACGAGTGTGGGTTATGTGTGGTGGGGCTGATTCTTGGGCAAGTACAACCATGGTTCTATCTGCATCAACAGGTAGCACGATCTTTTCTGAAGACCGTGTTTTTACTCCCATAGATACTGCCATCACTCCCTCCAATTGAAATGGTTGATAAACAAGAAAAGTAATTGAATGTACAGACATTGTAAGATAGACAGGTGCAATGGATAGTAGGGAAGAAAATAGGGCATGAAATAATTCACATTTATGTTGTCTAAGCAAACAGAATAGCAGGACATAATTTCACATATATGATGGCTAATTAAACAGGATAGCATGACACAATTTCACATGTATGATGGCTAACTAAATAGGATAGAATGACATACTTCAAAATATGATGACTATGTAAACAGGATGACATGATATAACTATACGATGTGTCTATTAAAGTGGTTGGCATGCCATAAATCACAAACATGCCGTCGATGGAAACATGATGGCATGATATAATTCACGGATAGAATGACATAATTTAAAATATGATGACTATGTAAACACGATGAGATGATATAACTATATTATGTCTTTAGAAAATGGGTTTGCATGCCATAATTCAGATACATGCTGTCTATGTAAACATCATGGCATGACATAATTCAAATATATGATTTATATACTAAGGAAGTGAGCAGAGGGCAATTGCATATATGATGTGTCAACTAAGGAGATGGCATTAAATATTGTGTATATGATGTAAAAAATAAGCATTGTAATACAACATATGCATTATATGAGTAATATAACCCTGCCAAGTTTGAGCATACACCTCAGGGGGATAATAGGATTGGTCATCTGCCTCTGAATCCTCCCCTAAAGAGCTATCTATAACCAGCAAGATATCTGCTTCAACAGGTAGCATTGTCTACTCTGAAGACCTTGTTTTCACTCCAGATTTCTCCATCACCAATTCAAATGGCTGATGCACAGGAAGAGCAGTTGAATATACAAACATTGCCGACAAAAGCAATGAGAAATACAAAAAAGGACGGCATGATATAATTCACATATATGACGCTTGCCTAAACAGCATGGCATTGCATAATTCACATACATAATGCCTTGCAACAAGATAACATTGCGTAATTCACATATATAATGTCTTGCAACAAGATGGCATTGCATAATTCACATATATGGTAATTAGACACTAAACAGGTGGCATTCACACAAAGCATGTCTAAACTAAGCAAATGACATAGCAATGCAAGATACCATATGCACGATATGAGTAACATAACCCTGCCAAGTTAGGGCATGCACCTCAGGGGGGAAATATGACTGGTCATCTGTCTCTGAATCCTCCTCTGAGGAGCTATCGGTAACCAGCAAGACATGCACTTCGTCAGATAGCATTGTCTGCTCTGAAGACCTTGTTTCCGCTCCAGATTTTTCCATGACCGTGCTGAATGGCTGATGCACAGGAAGAGTAATTGAATGTACTAAAATTGTTGACAAATTTAACACATAATAAAAAAAATGATGGCATGATATAATTCACATATAAGATGACTGGCTAACCAGGGTGGCATTGCAAAATTCACATATATGATGCCTGTCTAGACAAGATGGCATTGCATGATTCACATATACGATAAAGAAACAAAACAGATGTCATTGACACAAAGCATGTCTAAACTAAGCAGATGACATCTTTAATGCATACAGTAAGCAATGCAAGGCACCATATGCATGATATTACCAACATCAGCATGCCAAGTTAGAGCGAAGACCTCATGGGGTAAATAGGAGTGGGCTTCTCCTTCTGAATCCCCCTCAGAACAGTTATCTTCCTCTTGATTACGATCCGAAATGGGTGGAGGGGGGGCTGCCTTTGCGCCCACCATGGAACGACGTCTGCATGAAATTTTATTGCCACGCAAGGCTCGTCTCTTTTTCTCTACATGATCAGTTCCATTGTGTACAATAACTGGCATGCATAGGAATAAAACATAGTGAGATTATATAAGGAGTGCATGAACAAATCCAGAGTGATGGTAGCAAACTGTGGATAGACCCAAAACCAACGATAGCAGGCAGATAATAGCTTTAGTTAAAAAATACAGATAATGGCTCCTTTAATGTTTGTTTGCACCCAACATGAAACTCTTAGTAGACACCAGAGATTAACCAGATAGTAGATAGATAGTACTGATTGCTGCCCCAATATGTACCCAACAACCATTTAAAAACTCAAGTTTCAGCATTAGTTTGGACCTGACTCGGAGTCTAATAGGTGAACACGATGATAATGTAGCATGTCATCATATTAAGCGACGCATAACATAAGCAGACACAGAAGAGTGTGACCTCTCTTGTGGACCCGTGTAGTCCTCAAGGTCATCTGCTCAGCTGATGATGGAAATGCAGTTGTAGTGGCTGCTGGTGGCGGGGAAGAAGATCTGAGGCGGTGAAAGACAGTCTGGAGAGTGGATCCCTGCTGTGGTGAACCCTTCCATTGTTGGAGCAGCTGAGCTGGGGTGGAACACAGCGCCGCAGGAGCAGGACAAACCACACAAGGTTTTCTTTGACACATATCTATAACAGAAGTAATTGAGTAAGGGCTTGTTTGAATTTGAGGATTCTAACAATGCAGGGATAGGAAATAGACAGGAATATGATAGGAATGCACGTGCAAAACAGAGAATTTAAAAACACATGATTTTTGCCAATCTGGGTGTTTGATTCACAACAATTGGAAGATCACAGGATGCAAAAAAGCATGGTGAGATTAAGTCAAACCACAATAAAATGTACGGTTATAATGCTATTATGCTACTATCTCTTAGTCTTGTGCTTGATGAATAGGAATATGAAAAGGAGGAGAAGTGGAAATTAGAATTCCTACGGTTTTTCTTTCAAGGAGACACTAAAGGAACAAATCCTACAGTTTTCCTTTGCTCCATTCCTTTGCACCAAATTCATGAAAAGTAGTACCATAGGAAACTTTCCAATTCCTATGTTTTTCATTCACTTTCCCTTTCAAGCACTGGCGATTCTAGTAGGCAGGCTTGAGCAAGGAAAATCCTACACTAAAAAAATGTTTTTGTGCTACTTGTATTACTTTGCACCCAGGCCGCTGCCATACTAGCTCAACTCCCAGGCCCATCGACAAATGCACAGCTCAAACACACAGAGATTAATAATGATGGCATTCAAGAGAGTCCATCACGGATAGCTAAGTTGCCTGGTACCTCACTGCTTGTCATATAGTAGGATAAAATAATGGTATTTCCCGTTACTACGAGTGCTCAGTGGACAATATATATAACAAGTAGAGTAAAAAAGAGATGCAACAAGTGTACAACCTCTTTGGCGAAGCCATGTCGATCTCAGTGTGATTGGGTTGGCCGGTGAGGATGCTCCGGCTGACTTTGCTGTCGGAGGAGGGGAAGAAGATCTTAGGCGTCTGGAGATGGAGCCCGAGGAACTGCTCCGATGTGATGGAGGGTTTCGTCATTGGAGCAGCTCTGGTGAGTTGTACGACGCCGAGGCTGAAGCAGGACAAGAGAGACAACGAACAACGTTAACCTGAGTGGAATTCTAATAGCATCTCCAATACATGACGTAAAATACATAACCACAAAGTGCTAGATGTAAAATACATCAGCCGCTCATCTCTGAACTTAACTGTCGAAACTGAACTTAACTGTCGAAACTGAACCTAACTGTCGAAACTGAATTTTGCTGTCAAAACTAAATTTTGATGTCGAAACTGAACGCACTAGCAAGGTGAGGCTACACGTCAGTCGACTGACTTTTTATCTCTGGTCTGTCGATTTTGCAGCCGTTGGATACGAAATCAAGGGCCCGCGATTCATCTTCAACCTCCACCCCCCTGAGCCGCCAGCCACCACTGGCCAAACAGCAGCCCCTCGCCGCCCGCGGCCGGTGGTGCGCCGCCCCAAAAACACTCCCCACCGCCGGTCCGCCGCCGCCCCGGCCATCCCTCTAGGCCCCCCCATGCCGAGCTTTTTCTCCTGCGATCCCCACGCCACCTCCCCGCCAACGCCCCGCCACCACCGGCGACCACCGCCCCCAACCTGAACCCTAAGATAGATAGTGGGGTACCTGTCCGGCGAGCCCCCCTCCCTGCTGCAGCTGGTTCTTCCTTCACCCCGCGAGCCCACCCCTTGGAAATCGACTGACCCAAAAGTCGATTCAGTCGACTGAAGTGTAGCCAAATCGGAGCAGCATCGCAAGCAAGAGCAAGAGCGAGAGCAGCAGCGCGAGCAAGAGCAATAGCAAGAGCATACCAGGCAGGGGACTGAGAGCAAGAGCAGAGCAGCAACACGAGTGAGATCTAAAGCAGCAGCAGCTCCTGCTGATGTGGATGTCGCCGCCAAGGGAGCGACGCTGTGGAGGAAGTGGCCGGCGATGCCGCCGTGGATGGAGCCGCGCCGTGTCGGCTCGGGACCGAGCGCCGGCAGCACCGTGAGATCGAATCAAGAAGAAAATGCGGCGATTAGTGTACAACCTCTTTGGTGGCACCGATTAGGCCGCAGCTTCATTCGAGGAAACGGTGATGATGATGCTCTTCCGATGGTGCAGGTGAAGACGGCGGTGTGGGAATGGAGGTGGCGCGAAAGACGAGGGGAACATCGGGGCAGCTCCTTGGAGGTGGAGGATGGGGTGGATGAACCGGCGGGACGATGAGATCGACGACGGATCCTCATCCGGTACGGTGGATGAGGGACGTCGAGGTGTTGCTGTGGACGACGTCGTCGGGGAAGAAGCTCCGGCTGGATGGTGGACAAAGTAGGGTGTGGGGTTTCTTCGCGAGTTTTCGCTGCCTCGGTGTACGAATGGGTGGGCGGATGGGATGGCAGTGGGGAACCATGGCTTAGAGACGCGCTTGTCCAAAATGTGGGGTAAGTTACGAAAGTACCCCCCACCGATTTGAGGCGGTTCTTTCAGTTCAGGGGTACCACGGGCATTTTGCATGTCGGGATTTCACACGAGGTGGGAGTTTTCGCGCGCGTTGTAATTTCGGAATAGCAAGGCGCGGGTTGAGATGGAGGGAGTTGTCGGAGCACAACGAGACAAAGATATATCTTCAATATTTCGGGCTAACAAGGCGTGGGTTGAAGAGGCGGGAGTTTTGCAGCACGATAGCAAGAGACGCTAGCTTCAATTTGCGCCATAACAAGGCGCGGCTTGAAATTTTGGAAGAACAAGCTTAACGTGTACTCGAAAAAAGACAATTTGCACCTCAAAACGCACAACTCACACACAAACACCATTTAGACTAGAGTAAGGTACACATGCATTGCACGCATGAGATTTGGCAACCAAATTATGAATAAATACCACATTATAGCATGCAAGATTTGAGTCATATATGCATGATGTAGATGTTCGTTTAATTCTTATAGTTCATTTCATTCAAAATCATCTAGTTTTTATAAGAAAGCTAATCTATTTTAAGATTCATGGAATTGTGCGTTGTAAGACATAAAGTAAAAACAAATAATGGCAAATCATGTAGAAAAACATTTGGGCAATTCTGATATGGAAGATTCTAGAACAAATAAGAAGTGCTTGTGTTTTAATGTTTGTGCATTATGCTTAAGTTCAACCATGGAGTCTTCTAGATTATACATGTGGCGAAATCTGGTGGAATCTAGATGATATCCAACGGCCAATAGTACTCAAATTTGCCATCTTTGGACCTTCGGATTCGCCTCATCCAACGACCATCTTTCAAAGTTAAAGTTACCCGCACACAATATAAAAATATATTTAATATAATATATAAATATAGGGGTATAGATATAGATATGTGATGCGAAAGCCGCCCATCATCTCCAATTACATGCACGGATGCGACATGGGCAAATATGTCTGCCATCGGTATCTCAAATTCTAATCAGTCTGACCTTGTTCAATGTGTATACATTACAACATGCTCGTTTCCAAAGCACACCGCGTAGATCTCCATTATATTCATGCATGCATGGGTTTCAAACATGAGGATCTCTTATTCAAATATTTGAATTCAACTTTACATTGATTATGACCTCACCTATTCTTTTACACCCACACAGTAGTCTTCTCTTTATAATTGTACCACTAACTTTCTCTCGTGCATGCTTGCACATACACTACCAGTTGGCATTATCTATCGCACGCATGCAATCTTTTTCTTCAGGTCGGTCTCCCATGAAGGCACACACCCACACACATCCCCCTCTCCCTCATACCGGGCATTCTTTATCTTTCACGCGTGCATGCGCAACGATCGATGTTCCTCTATGTATGTGTGTATATAGCTAGGTCTTTCATAGTTTTCCACACAAACCAATCAATCGATATATCCAGTGAGGTCTCACCCTCTTTCCCACGTCTGCATCGATCAATCTATACCTCTCCCACGTCCACATCGATCAATCTATACCTCTCTATATAGGATTAACATAAATAGCTAATACACCCACATTAATTATATATCCAATGTCCCCCTCTCATCATCCATGCCTTCCGCTTCATCTCTCAGATGCGTGCACAATGGCGAAGACAGGGGGCGGTAAGGGCCCTGCCCCCCCTAATATCACTATATATCTAGGCTAATATGAATGTGATCATTATACAATTGCTGCTAAAAAAGGTTTAATTTCATGAATTGACGCTCCTTGTAAAGGATTAGCAATGCTTGGCCCCCTAGCTCATTTATTTTTCATGGCTCCGCCACTGCATGCAACAGCGCATGTGTTCGCCCCCTCCCTCTAAATATCGATCTCGCACTTGTGCATTCCTTCATAGTCTCCCTCCACTCAGCCCCTCACACCATCTTCTAGCCCCCCACCGGATTTTGCCACATGTACAATCTAGAAGACTCCATGGTTGAACTTACGCATAATGCACAAACCTCAAAACAACAGTGGTTCTCTTTTGTTCTAGAATCTTTCGTATCATAACTGCCCAAACTTTTTTTTCTAGTTGAATTGCCATTATTTGTTTTTACTTTATGCTTTACAACGCACAATTCCATGAATCATAAAATAGATTAAGGGCTTCTTTGATTCAAAGGATTCTCAAAGGAATTTTGGAGGATTCTAATCATTAGGAATTTTTCCTATCTTGGTTGTTTGATTCGTAGGATTGTAAACCATAGGAATTTTTCCATATGATTCATTTGCACTAGATTTCATAGGAAACATCCCATCCACTCAAACCTCTTTGAAAGAATTCTGCGTTTTTTCTATGCACAATCAAACACTCGTACAATCCTGTAGGATTCAATACGACATTCCACTATAATCCCATGTTTTTCCTATTCACGCGTTCTTAGCTTTTTTATAAAAACTAATTTGATTTTGAATGAGATGAACTATAAGAATTAAACGAAGGGCTACATCACGCATATATGACTAAGAGCTTACATGCTATAGTGTGGTATTTAGTCATAATTTGGTTGCAAAATCTGATGCGTGGAATGCACGTGTAAATTACTAGTACTTCGAGTATGTGCAAAACACGTAAATTAGAATACCAATGGCACGCTACACAGCGTCTCTCTTATAGTTCATGAAGCCACGTGGCACATGTGGAGGCATTGTCGCGACCTCCTTGCGTGGATCGGTCACAGTGATGTGCTGCTGATTCCAGAAGAATGTACTCGTCCTCCTTGAGCCATACTAGCGGTACATGCACTAAGAGAAGATGTGCACGCACGCCACGCACGCACTCATTCCCTCGCACGCACATGCGGGTACACGGGCGGACGCAATTTTGTACCAAGATCCACCCCATGTGATAATTTGACGCGTGTAAAGTCGTTCACTTCATTGATGGTCAATTAATACAGCGCATGCAAATTGAGTGGACGTGAGCGCGGAAGAAAGACATTATTACTCCACTGCGCGCATGTGAGTAGTTAAATCGTGGGTTGCTAGTAGTACTTCCATTGGTCTCCTTCGTATTTTGTGCCAATTTTTGACAGTAACATAATATTTACGCATTTGAGCAGTGTAGTCTACTTGAAATTTATGTTCCACTAAACTCATCGGGAGCCGTTTCGGGCCTCGAAACCAAAACCATCAATTAATCTTTACCTTGTTCCCATCACATTCGAAAGCCTGCTCACACCTACTAGTATTGCGTACCAAACCTGAACGTGTTCCCACTATGCAGGTATTAGTACTACTAGTGCTAGTACTTAGGTTATAAAAAGGGGAACTACCTAACCGAAAATTACTCTACCTTTCCTCCTCATAAGTGCTTCTTCTTCGTCCGTCGTTGCCATGGCCGGTGAGCAGAGCTCTAGGTCGAGAACTACTCGTAACAAGGGAGTGGCAACCAAGGCTGCAGAAAAGAAAGAGAGGGCTCGCCGCCACGCAGAGACCTCGAAAGATCTCTCACAGGCAGGCGATGGCTCCTAGGAGCGCCCTAGCCGCGGAGGCGAACATGCCGAGTCGGCGGAGCTGGAGTCATTATCCCTCGATGGCATGCCCGATCAGCTCAATAAGCACCTCAATAAGCAGAAGGAGTAGGCTTGATGGAGTTGCTGAAGGAGAGCCCCGACGACATGTCCGCTGAGCTCAATCAGCAGGGGGAGTTGACCGCCGGCTTGGGGATGCTGCTGAAGAAGAGCATTGCCTCGGAGAAGAAGGCGACCAGCGAAATCCTGCGACTTTAGGAGGACAAGGCGAAGCTCTGCCACGAGATCGACCTGTTGAAGGAGAAGAATGCCGGCTGGAAGAAGTTGCATGAGAATAGTAGTTCCTCGATGAAGATGCTGCAGGCCCTCATCATGGAACAGAAGGAGGAGTTGGCGAAGCTCCGCATCGATCACCCGGCTGCTGTCAAGGTACGTAATGCGGCCGTGGAACAGATGATGAAGGCTCGCGTCGAGAAATCCCGCGTCATGGATAGAATGAAGAAGATGGCAGAGGAGACACGCAAGGAGATGGAGGTCGTGGAGGCGATGAAGAAGCAGTTACGACTCCGCGGCGAATTAGATCATTTGGGGTGATAATCTTCCTTCTTCTTTTGCTGTTGTGTTTCATCATTTGCTTCGGGTGTTTCGCCGCACGTGTCACGTTCTCTACGAGGCGTGAATAGAACAATGGTTTTTGTTTTTTTAGGGAATGAATAGAACAATGCTAACAATGAGATGACTAGCAAATTAGATCATTTTTTATCGCCATATGGCACTGGGCTATTGTGTTTCGTGCTCCTCCGTCGCACTACTACTCTAGTGGAAAACTTGAGTATATCGCACGGTTCTTTGCTCCTCCTTGATCAGGTCATCGGCGCATTTATATGAGCAGTCAAATCACAAGGCCCGCCTTCCAGCAGTAATGAGCCGTCAAATCACAAAGGCCCTCGCCTCTCGTGAAACCGACCAAGCTAGACTGCGCCGCCCTCTAGCCTTTTAAAAAATGTATACTTTTGTACAACAGTAGTATCGATGGATTGCGCCATGGAGCAAAACTTAAAATTAAAAAAAGGTGGTACATATAGAGAGCGCTCGTCGCCAAATTATGCATATAGTACTATTAAAAAGGCTAGTCACAATAATGGTGTCCAGCACAACCCACCCCTCAAATAAAACTAAGCACCCTGGAATTCTTTGACAAAACTAAGCACCCTGAAATTCTTTGACAACTAAACTGCTGGCTATATGATGTTGGCCATATATATTGTACGTATATAATGTGAATAAACGAGTGGTAGTACTATACCAACTAAAAGATGAAATGTAAGAAATACTAGTATGTACTTACTGAAGAGTTAAAGTAACAAGAAGAAACATAACATAGTTCTGCTGGGGGCTCAGCACAACACACCCCTCAAATTAAATTAAGCACACCTGAAATTAAACTTTGCAACTATTCCGGTACACACTGCATTAGAACCACCATGAGCAACGACACTGCCACCTTACTCGGAGTCCTCGTCCATGTCCTCGACTTCGTCCTTGTCCCTCTTCCTCTTGGCCGATACTTCTTTGCTTGAACCACCAACTTGGTTGTTGCTCTTCATCCAACCCTTGTAGATATTGAAACAAAGGTAGCCGTCCATTGCAGCGTACTGGATGTGGTCTATATCTAGTACATTCCGCTGCCATGCATGACGATGAAACGTGTATGGAGGTTTCTCCAGTTTACCGTATGAAGGATGAACCATGGCTCCTGCCAGGGTCAGCATTGAAGGCTGACGAGAGGACACCAGCCGATTCTTTTGGAGGTCGAAGGTGTTGCCTACAACGAGGCCTATCCGACGCAGGACTTCTTTGTCGTTACCAAAGTCTATAGTAACGAATTTGACTAGGTTGCTCTCGAGGAAGTCCTTAAAACCCTGGCACTCAACGTCGGCATGGCATATGTGGTAGACCAAGCATAAGTCATGCAGGCAAACCTGGATCACGGCGGGCTTCTTCCTCTCTTAGTCCGTTAGATCCTTCTCTCGTCCCACGATTGTGGTGTACTCAACATCTAGCCCGGCGACCCACTCATCATGTGAGTCTTCGAACATGCGTCTTAAGTGAGAAAGGCATCCTTTCACTGTCGCGGAAGAACGGGTGTAGATGACGTCGAACTCATCGCCGGTGATGGTTCTAACCTTGTACTCACCGCCGATCTTGGAGATTTGGGACGCCATGGATTTGGGAGGAGGGTTAGGATTAGTGGAACTGCCGTAATGTGAATGGACGGGACGACTAGGAGCGAACCGTCGTAGTATTAAAGGATGCGCGGCGACGAGTAGGAGCGAACTGCCAGCGTGCGAACGGCAGGGTAGTGGCTTTCCATTTTCCCATGATACGAGCTTCCGAGAGCCCTTGGATCGGAGATCGAATGGTTGCATGGCGTGATTCTAGACCAATGGGTGAATATCCTATCCTGGAGTGTTATTCTGCAAATTTTCAGCAACTTAGCATGCGACCGTTTGATCTCAGATCCAAGGGCTGCCAGCAGCCCGTATCATGGTCGCGCGTACCACGACTGTCGCATCGCTCGCGCGGTCGCGCCCTTGGAGATTTAACACGGTGCATTAGGCTATCTGATGTTGGCATGTCATACATAGTCATCACTTAGTCACTCATAATACAACAAGGTTGGCTATAAGGTTGGCTATAAGTGTATTTTTTACTCCTCTCTATCTCTTTCTTCGTACTCCCTCCGTCCCATAATATAAGAACGTTTTTGACACTAGTGTGGTGCCAAAAACGTTCTTTATATTATGGGACATAGGGAGTACTAGTATTTATTGCATTTGCCAAGGTGTGACCTCTTCCAATGAAATGGTGTTGCTAAGTTTGCTTCATTTAATTAGCTATAGACTCAAAATTGTCTTTTCACCTAGGTACACACGCTTAGCACCGTTTCTTCCTTGGGTCACCAAACTAGTCTCTCTCTTCTTGATTAACTTGCCACATCAGACTTTATGCCTATGTGGCAAGCTTAAGCACCTGTTGGAGCAAGTAAGGAGCCCGTCCGTTGCACGGAAGAGTGAAATGCATTGATCGGGGTGTTGTTTATTTTGACAAAGGATGTGGGGGTCATCTCATGTGCAACCGGGTCGAGTGTCAAGCACCAAATAACAGTGCAGAACAGCAGGGGGGATGCACCCCACTCGTACCGGCCCAGTGTTAGTAATGAGCTATGAGACGTCAAATCACAATGCCGCACCTTCCCAGACGGACAAAGCAACCATTATTTCACACTTCGGTTCGACATCATCTCAAACCACGTACTAGTATAGCTTCTGCCTCAAGAGGGACACGTGCGTCGCCTTGGTACATCATGACACGTGGGACCGCATGACAGGCCATGCTCCCCCGCCGATCGCTGGGTAAAATCACCTCATTTCTACTATACTTCCTCCGGATCGGTTTACTACATGGCATGCACGTCGTTCTAGGTTGAGAATTTAACTGGCTATATATATATATATATATATATGTGTGTGTGTGTGTGTGATGAACAGTATGCTAGCCTTTTAAAAAATGTATACTTTTGTACAATAGTACTCCACTATCGATGGATTGCGCCATGGAGCAAAAATTGAAATTTTAAAAAAAGGTGGTACATATAGAGAGTGCTCGTCGCCAAATTATGCATATAGTACTATTAAAAAAGCTAGTACGTGCTTAATTGGGGTGCAAAATTCTATTAAAGAAATACTAGTACTAGTATGTACATAGTGAAGAGTTAAAGTAACAAGAAGAAACATAACATAGTTCTGCTGGGGGCTCAGCACAACACACCCCTCAAATTAAACTAAGCACACCTGAAATTAAACTACGCAACTAATCCAGTAGACACTGCATTAGAAGTTTAGAATCGCCATGAGCAACGACACTGCCACCTTACTCGGAGTCCTCGTCCACGTCCTCGACTTTGTCCTTGTCCCTCTTCCTCTTGGCCAATACTTCTTTGCTTGAACCGTCAACTTGGCTGTTGCTCTTCATCCAACCCTTGTAGATATTGAAACAAAGGTAGCCATCCATTGCAGCGTAGTGGATGTGGTCTATATCTAGTACATTCCTCTACCATGCATGACGATGAAGCATGTAATGAGGTTTCTCCAGTTTGCGGTACGAAGGATGAACCATGGCTCCTGCCAAGGTCAGCATTGAGGGCTGACGAGAGGGCACCAGCTGATTCTTCTGGAGGTCGAAGGGGTTGCCTACAACGAGACCTATCCGACACAGGACTTCTTTGTCGTTCTTAAAGTCTATAGTAACGAATTTGACTGTTTTGTCCTCGAGGAAGTTCTTAAAATCCTGGCACTCAACATCGGCATGGCATATGTGGTAGACCAAGCAAACGTTATGTACGCAAACCTGGATCACAGCGGGCTTCTTCCTCTCTTCGTCCTTTAGATCCTTCTCTCATCCCACGACTGTGGTGTACTCAACATCTAGCCCAGCGACCCACTCATCATGTGAGTTTTCGAACATGCGTCTGAAGCGAGAAAGGCATCCTTTCACCGTCGCGGAAGTACGGGTGTAGATGACGTCGAACTCATCGCCGGTGATGGTTCTAACCTTGTACTCACCGCCGATCAGGGTGATTTGGGATGCCATGGATTTGGTAGGAGGGTTAGGATTAGTGGAACTGCCGTAATGTGAATGGACGGGACGACTAGGAGTGAACCGCCATAGTATTAAAGGACGTGCGAGAAAGAGTAGGAGCAAACTGGTAGCGTGCGAACGACAGGGTAGTGGCTTTCCATTTTCCCATGATACGGGCTTCCGAGAGTCCTTGGATATGAGATCGAACAGTTACATGGTGTGATTCTAGACCTATGGGTGAATATGTTGGCGAACATTGCATAAAATTAAATTTTTCCTACGTTTCACCAAGATCAATCTAGGAGTTCATCCAGCAACGAGAGAGAGGAGTGCATCTACATACCCTTGTAGATCGCAAGCGGAAGCGTTCAAGAGAACGGGGTTGAGGGAGTCGTACTCGTCGTGATCCAAATCACCGGAGATCCTAGCGCCGAATGGATGGCACCTCCGCGTTCAACACACGTACGGTCAGCATGAGGTCTCCTCCTTCTTGATCCAGCAAGGGGAAAGGAGAGGTTGATGAAGATCCAGCAGCACGACGGCGTGGTGGTGGATGCAGCAGGGATCTGGCAGGGCTTCGCCAAGCGTCTGCGGGAGGGAGAGGTGTAGCAAGGGGGAAGGGAGGCGCCAAGATGCAGGGTGTCGGCTGCCCTCCCTCCCCCCCTCTTTATATAGGGTCCCCAGGGGGTGCCGGCCCTAGGAGATGGGATCTCCTAGGGGGGCGGAGGCCAAGGGGGGAACTTGCCCCCCAAGGCAAGTGGAGGCGCCCCCTCCCCTAGGGTTCCCAACCCTAGGCGCAGGGGGGGGCATGGGGGGGCGCACCAGCCCACCAGGGGCTGGTTCCCCTCCCACTTCAGCCCACGGGGCCCCCCGGGATAGGTGGCCCCACCCGGTGGACCCCCGGGACCCTTCCGGTGGTCCCAGTACAATACCGGTGACCCCCGAAACTCTCCCGATGGCCGAAATAGCACTTCCTATATATAATTCTTCACCTTCGGACTATTCCGGGACTCCGAACAACTTTCGGTTTGCTGCATACTAATATCTCTACAACCCTAGCGTCACCAAACCTTAAGTGTGTAGACCCTACGGGTTCGGGAGATATGCAGACATGACCGAGACGCCTCTCCGGTCAATAACCAACAGCGGGATCTGGATACCCATGTTGGCTCCCGCATACTCCTCGATGATCTCATCGATTGAACCACGATGTTGACGATTCAGTTAACCCCGTATACAATTCCCTTTGTCAATCGGTACGTTACTTGCCCGAGACTCGATCATCGGTATCCCAATACCTCGTTCAGTCTCGTTACCGGCAAGTCACTTTACTCGTACCGTAATGCATGATCCCGTGACCAGACACTTGGTCACATTGAGCTCATTATGATGATGCATTACCGAGTGGTCCCAGAGATACCTCTCCGTCATACGGAGTGACAAATCCCAGTCTCAATTCGTGCCAACCCAACAGACACTTTCGTAGATACCCGTAGTGCACCTTTATAGTCACCCAGTTACGTTGTGACGTTTGGCACACCCAAAGCACTCCTACGGTATCCGGGAGTTGCACAATCTCATGGTCTAAGGAAATGATACTTGACACTTGGAAAAGCTCTAGCTAAACGAACTACATGATCTTTGAGCTATGCTTAGGATTGGGTCTTGTCCATCACATCATTCTCCCAATGATATGATCTCGTTATCAACGACATCCAATGCCCATAGTCAGGAAGCCATGACTATCTGTTGATCAACGAGCTAGTCAACTAGAGGCTTACTAGGGACATGTTGTGATCCATGTATTCACACGTGTATTACGATTTCCGGATAATACAATTATAGCATGAATAATGGACAATTATCATGAACAAAGAAATATAATAATAACCATTTATTATTGCCTCTAGGGCATATTTCCAACAGTCTCCCACTTGCACTAGAGTCAATAATCTAGTTACATTGTGATGTGTCGAACACCCATTGCGTCCTGGTGTTGATCATGTTTTGCTCTAGGGAGAGGTTTAGTCAACGGATCTGCTACATTCAGGTCCGTATGTACTTTACAAATATCTATGTCTCCATCTTGAAAATTTTCACGAATGGAGTTGAAGCGACGCTTGATGTGCCTGGTCTTCTTGTGAAACCTGGGCTCCTTGGCAAGTGCAATAGCTCCAGTGTTGTCACAGAAGAGTGTAATCGGCCCCGACGCATTGGGTATGACTCCTAGGTCGGTGATGAACTCCTTCACCCAGATTGCTTCATGGGCTGCCTCCGAGGCTGCCATGTACTCCACTTCACATGTAGATCCCGCCACGACGCTCTGCTTGGAACTGCACCAGCTTACTGCCCCACCATTCAAAATATACACGTATCCGGTTTGTGACTTAGATTCATCCAGATCTGTGTCGAAGCTAGCGTCAACGTAACCCTTTACGACGAGCTCTTCGTCACCTCCATATACGAGAAACATGTCCTTAGTCCTTTTCAGGTACTTAAGGATGTTCTTGACCGTTGTCCAGTGTTCCTTGCCGGGTTACTTTGGTACCTTCCTACCAAACTTACGGCAAGGTTTATATCAGGTCTGGTACAGGTCATAGCATACATGATAGATCCTATGGCTGATGCATAGGGGATGACACTCATCTCTTCTTTATCTTCTGTCGTGGTCGGGCATTGAGCCGAGCTCAATTTCACACCTTGCAACACAGGCAAGAACCCCTTCTTGGACTGATCCATATTGAACTTCTTCAATATCTTATCATGGTATGTGCTTTGTGAAAGACCTATGAGGCGTCTCGATCTATCTCTATAGATTTTGATGCCTAATATGTAAGCAGCTTCTCCAATGTCCTTCATTGAAAAACACTTATTCAAGTAGGCCTTTATGCTATCCAAAAGTTCTATATCATTTCCCATCAAGAGCATGTCTCCCACATATAACACAGGCTTCTCCATAAGTCTGCATAAACCCAAACGATTTAATCATCTCATTAAAGCAAATGTTCCAACTCCGAGATGCTTGCACCAGCCCATAGATGGAGCTGTAACGCCCTCGATGCGGCTATATCTCCCATGTGTCGAAGCACGACTTAGAGGCATAACCGCATTGAAAGCAATGTCGCAAGTGAGGTAATCTTCACACAACCCATGTAATACATAAGGGAAAGAGATACATAGTTGGCTTACAATCGCCACTTCACACAATTACATGAATAAAGCATTACATCATCCAGATACAATCAAGGTCCGACTACGGAACCAAAATAAAAGAAGAACCCCAAATGCGACAAAGGTCCCCGATCGACCCCAACTGGGCTCCACTACTGATCAACTAGAACGAAACAACACAAAGGGCAAGATCTTCATCGAGCTCCTCCTTGAGCTTGGTTGCATCACCTGCTCGGTAACATAGGCACCTGCAAACTGGTTTTGGAAGTATCTGTGAGTCACGAGGACTCAGCAATCTCACACCCGCGAGATCAAGACTATTTAAGCTTATAGGAAGGATGTAGTAATGAGGTGGAGCTGCAGCAAGCGACTAGCATATATGGTGACTACAATCTCAAAAGAGAGCGAGAAGAGAAGCAAGGCACGGTCGTGAAGCTAGTAGCGATCAAGAAGTGATCCTGAAACTACTTACGTCAAACATAACTCCAACACCGTGTTCACTTCCCGGACTCCGCCGAGAAGAGACCATCACGGTTACACACGCGGTTGATGCATTTTAATTCGGATCTGGTGGCAAGTTATCTACAACCGGACATTAACAAATTCCCATCTGCCACATAACCGCGGGCACGACTCTCGAAAGTTTATACCCTGCAGGGGTGTCCCAACTTAGCCCATGACAAGCTCTCGCGATCAACGAAGGAATAGACCTTCTCCCAGGAAGACCCGATCAGTCTCGGAATCCCGGTTTACAAGACATTTCGACAATGGTAAAACAAGAACAGCAAAGCCGCCCGATGTGCCGACAAATCCCGATAGGAGCTGCACATATCTCGTTCTCAGGGCACACCGGATGAGCAAGACGACGGGTTGGCATAGACCCTGGTTGCCCAGGGGGCGCCGGACATCGCTCGGTTTGGACCAGCACCCAGAGGAGCACTGGCCCGGGGGGGTAAAATAAAGATGACCCTTGAGTCTGCAGAACCCAAGGGAAAAAGGCTTAGGTAGGCAAATGGTAAAACCAAGGTTGGGCCTTGCTGGAGGAGTTTTATTCAAGGCGAACTGTCAAGGGGGTCCCATAAATCACCCGACCGCGTAAGGAACGCAAAATCCGGGAACATAACACCGGTATGACGGAAACTAGGGCGGCAAGAGTGGAATAAAACACCAGGCATAAGGCCGAGCCTTCCACCCTTTACCAAGTATATAGGTGGATTAATTAAATAAGAGATATTGTGATAACCCAACAAGTAAACATGTTCCAACAAGGAAAAACATCTCCATGTTCCAACAAGGAACAAACTTCAGCTTCACCTGCAACTAACAACGCTATAAGAGGGGCTGAGCAAAGCGGTAACATAGCCAAACAACGGTTTGCTAGGAAAGGATGGTTAGAGGCTTGATATGGCAACATGGGAGGCATGATATAGCAAGTGGTAGGCATCGTAGCATAGGCATAGCAAAAGAGCAAGCATCTAGCAAGCAAAGATAGAAGTGATTTCGAGGGTATGGTCATCTTGCCTGAGATCCCGCTAGGAAGAAGAACAAGTCCATGAAGAAAACAAATGGACGAAGTCGAACGGATCCTCACAACTCCGGAATGAAACCGAAGCTAACGAGAGAAGCAACCCGGAAAGAAACAAACAACATAGTAAACAACCATCACATAAACATGGCATGAAGCACAATCAAGTATGATGCATGTCCGGTTTAATGAGGCATGGCATGGCAAAGTGCAACAAACAGTACTACAAGTTAAGTGGAGCTCAATATGCAACGAGGTGCATGTTGACGGAACACCACATCAATTATTTAGTTTTCTCTCGGTTATGCTACCAAACAATATTAAGTGTTGTTAAACATGGCAAAGGGTGAAGCATAATTAAGCTATCTATCTAGGCCAGTTTAAACGAGGCCGGAACAACAAACAACAATTCCGGAAAATCCCCATATGCATTTAGCAATTTAATGCAACAACAAGTTTAAACATTTTAAATGTTGTTATCATGATGCGGATGACATATTCAAGTTATATGCAATTTTTTATAAAAATGTTGACATAAGCATGTTATGAAGCATTTGTCGCCGTGGAGGAACGAAAGGGTGCCATGGCAACTACAACGGAAATGGTGCCACGGCAACATTCCGGTTCCGGTAGCTCACGGAGATACCGGTGCAAAAGGAAGTGAGCGTGAGCGAGTCATGCAAAATGGTGGGGTGCTCCCGATTACCGGGTTCCCACGGGTCGACGGCATGGCAAACGAGGAGGAACGTGCACGAAACAAACGGGCACGGTGCAAACATACGGTTCATCTCATTCAACATGCATTCGTTCACGGCGGTCGCCTGGGGGTTATACCTTCGAAGCGTGCATTTTCAAAGCGGACCGGTTCGGAGAGGAAGTAGTGGTACACGGGCCGTAGTGGAAGTAGTCGTTCACGGGTCGTCGTGGGAAGTAGTTGTTCACGTGGCGACGGTAGTGGAAGTAGTCGTTCTCGCGACGGTAGTGGAAGTAGTGGTACACGGCGGCGGCGGTAGTTGAACTTGGCGCTTGTGGTACACGGGTCTTCGGGCGACGGTAGATGTACACGGCAATCGAGGTACTTGTCACATCACCGGGTGTAGTCATACATGTTCGAAGCTGAACTTGGCGTATCCACGAAGGCGTCCTTGGGCGCTCCTGGTTGCCGCGACTTGGAAAAACGAAGGGGATCTTGGCGTCCAAGCAAGGATGAAGACCGCAATGCGAGGAGGTGGCTTGGGGTCAAAAGACCGAGGCAAGGTGGCGCAGGAAGGTGAGGCTGCCGCAGGAGCTTGAGGGCGCGGGTGGCCATGGCGCTGAGCGACGAGCTGGTGCTGCTCGAAGCGGACAGAGGCAACTAGGGGGCATGGACGAGGCTGGGAAGACGGGGATGAGCGCCCAGGTCGCAGGGGAGGCGGGCGACAGAGCAAGAGGTGCACGGAAGCCTTGATGTGCAGGGGGTCGCTGGGCCTTGGCACAATGCAGGGACAACGGCCGCGGGACTTGGCGCGTGGAGGAGGTTGGATCCGGCGGCGGCCGCTGGGACGGGACGAGGTGGTTGGGCGCGCGGTGCTCGCGCGCAGAGGCGACGGGGCCGCCGGAGTTGGTCTCTAGGTGGTGTTGCGGAGGCCGGGCGCGGGGCCGGCAGGGGCGAGGTGGAGCGGGGGCACTCGATGCAGGAGGAGGAAGGGCGAGGCCACGGCACTCCTCTCTCTCTCTCTCTGCGACGGCGCAACGAGGGAGGAGGGGATCGAGCGCTGCGTGGGAACGAGGAGGAGGAGGAGATGGATCGAGGGAGAGATGCGGGAGGATTGTGGGATCCTCTCCCTGGCGACATGTGTGTGTGGTGGCGGCGCTGGCAGGGAACGAGGGGATGGACCGAGGGAGAGATGGATCGAGCGAGGGGGTCGGGCTAGGGTTAGAGGCGCAGCAGCTGGGCCTGTGGAACGGGCCTTAGAGGCTGGGCCGGCCTGGATGGCATGCTGGGTTCTCTTCTCCCTCTCTCTTATATTTCTAACAGAAAGCATTAGAGAGAATGAAAATGAAGAGGGGGTTAGGGAAAGAAAATGTGCAAGGGGATAATTTTGCTGGACTCATAAAAATGAGCTTGATCCAAGAAAAATAGAAAGGCCATGATTGAAATATTTAAATTCAAACTCATTTGAATTTAATTCAAAAGGTTTGAGCAAGGACTAGGAATTAGAGGTTTCCAAAAATGTTGGGATTTTTGGTGGAGCTCCGGAAGATGATGAAAGAATAAATGGCAAAGTTGGAGATCAAGAATTAAGACAACAAAGGCATTAGGATATTTTGTAAGTGTGTTTGCGGTAAATCCAAATAATTGGAATATTTACTATAGCTCTCTAAATATCGAGAGGATATGTTTTAAAGAGAATCACCATGTGAATTCCCTCGATTTAAATGGATCAAAGATCCATGCCATTTATTTAGTTGAGTTGCAAAAGATTAATGACATGATGGCATGATGACATGATGCAATGCAAAAATAAAAGAGCAAGCATAAATGAAACACACGGAGGTCACAAAATATGGAAGTCTTCTGGATCGTCGGTCTCGGGGCGTTACAGGAGCGCTGGAGCTTGCATACCTTGTTAGCATTCTTAGGGTCGACAAAACCTTCCGGCTGCATCATATATAGTTCTTCCTTAAGGTGACCATTAAGGAATGCCGTTTTGACGTCCATTTGCCATATCTCATAATCATAGTATGCGACAATTGCTAACATAATTCGGACGGACTTCAGCTTCGCTACGGGAGAGAATGTCTCATCGTAGTGAATCCCTTGAACTTGTCGATAACCCTTAGCGACAAGTCGAGCTTTATATATGGTAACATTACCATCCGCGTTCGTCTTCTTCTTAAAGATGCATTTGTTTTCTATTGCTCGACGATCATCGGGCAAGTCTGTCAAAGTCCACACTTTGTTTTCATACATGGATCCTATCTCGGATTGCATGGCTTCAAGCCATTTTTTGGAATCTGGGCCCGCCATTGCTTCTTCATAGTTCGAAAGTTCACCGTTGTCTAACAACATGATTTCCAAGACAGGGTTGCCGTACCACTCTGGTGCGGAACGTGTCCTTGTGGACCTTCGAAGTTCTGTAAGAGCTTGACCTGAAGTATCTTGATCATCATCATTAACCTCCTCTCTTGTCGTTGCAGGCACCACAGGAACATCTTCCTTGAGCTGCGCTACTCACCGGTTCAAGAGGTAGTACTTCATCAAGTTCCACTTTCCTCCCACTTAATTCTTTCGAGAGAAACTCTTTCTCCAGAAAGGACCCGTTCTTGGCAACAAAGATCTTGCCCTCGGATCTTAAGTAGAAAGTATACCCAATGGTTTCCTTAGGGTATCCTATGAAGACGCATTTTTCCGACTTGGGTTCGAGCTTCTCAGGTTGAAGATTCTTGACATAAGCATCGCATCCCCAAACTTTTAGAAACGACAGCTTAGGTTTCTTCCCAAACCATAATTCATACGGTGTCGTCTCAACGGATTTAGACGGTGCCCTATTTAAAGTGAATGTAGCTGTCTCTAGAGCGTATCCCCAAAATGATAGCGGTAAATCGGTAAGTGACATCATAGATCGCACCATATCCAATAGAGTGCGATTACGACGTTCGGACACACCATTTCGCTGAGGTGTTCCAGGCGGTGTGAGTTGTGAAATGATTCCACATTTCCTTAAGTGCGTACCAAATTCGTGACTTAAATATTCACCCCCACGATCTGATCGTAAGAACTTTATCTTTCTGTCACGTTGATTCTCTATCTCATTCTGAAATTCCTTGAACTTTTCAAAGGTCTCAGACTTGTGCTTCATCAAGTAGACATACCCATATCTACTCAAGTCAGCAGTGAGAGTGAGAACATAACGATATCCTCCACGAGCCTCAACGCTCATTGAACCGCACACATCAGTATGTATGATTTCCAATAAGTTGGTTGCTCGCTCCATTGTTCCGGAGAACGGAGTCTTGGTCATCTTGCCCATGAGGCATGGCTCGCATGTGTCAAACGATTCATAATCTAGAGACTGTAAATGTCCATCAGCATGGATCTTCTTCATGCGCTTGACACCAATGTGACCAAGGCGGCAGTGCCACAAGTATGTGGGACTATCGTTATCAACTTTACATATTTTGGTATTCACACTATGAATATGTGTAACATTACACTCGAGATTCATTAAGAATAAACCATTCACCAGCGGGGCATGACCATAAAACATATCACTCATATAAATAGAACAACCATTATTCTTGGATTTAAATGAGTAGCCATCTCGAATTAGACGAGATCCTGATACAATGTTCATGCTCAAAGCTGGTACTAAATAACAATTATTGAGGTTTAAAACTAATCCCGTAGGTAAATGTAGAGGTAGCGTGCCGGCGGCGATCACATCGACCTTGGAACCATTCCCGACGCGCATCGTCACCTCGTCCTTCGCCAGTCTTTGCTTATTCCGCAGCTCCTGCTTTGAGTTACAAATATGAGCAACCGCACCGGTATCAAATACCCAGGAGCTACTACGAGCACTGGTAAGGTACACATCAATTACATGTATATCACATATACCTTTGGTTTTGCCGGCCTTCTTGTCCGCTAAGTACTTGGGGCAGTTCCGCTTCCAGTGTCCGCTTCCCTTGCAATAAAAGCACTCAGTTTCATGCTTGGGTCCATTTCTTGACTTCTTCCCGGCAACTGGCTTACCGGGCGCGGCAACTCCCTTGTCGTCCTTCTTGAAGTTCTTCTTACCCTTGCCTTTCTTGAACTTAGTGGTTTTATTCACCATCAACACTTGATGTTCCTTTTTGATCTCCACCTCCGCTAATTTCAGCATTGAATATACCTCAGGAATGGTCTTTTCCATCCCCTGCATATTGAAGTTCATCACAAAGCTCTTGTAGCTAGGTGGGAGCGACGGGAGGATTCTGTCGACCACCGCGTCATCCGGGAGATTAACCCCCAGTTGAGATAAGCGGTTGTGCAACCCAGACATTTTGAGTATGTGCTCGCTGACAGAACCATTCTCCTCCATCTTACAACTGTAGGACTTGTCGGAGACTTCATATCTCTCGACCCGGGTGTGAGCTTGGAAAACCATTCTCAGCTCTTGGAACATCTCATATGCTCCGTGCTGCTCAAAACGCTTTTGGAGCCCCGGTTCTAAGCTGTAAAGCATGCCGTACTGAACCAGGGAGTAATCATCACTACGCGACTGCCAGGCGTTCATAACGTCTTGAGTTGCTGGGAAAATGGGTGCTTCACCTATCGGTGCATCTAGGACATATGCTTTCTTGGCAGCTATGAGGATGATCCTCAAGTTCCGGACCCAGTCAGTATAGTTGCTGCCATCGTCTTTCAGCTTGGTTTTCTCTAGGAACGCGTTGAAGTTGAGGGCAACATTAGCGTGGGCCATTTGATCTACAAGACATATTGTAAAGATTTTAGACTAAGTTCATGATAATTAAGTTCATCTAATCAAATAATGAACTCCCACTCAGATAGACATCCCTCTAGTCATCTATGTGATCCATGATCCGAGTCAACTAGCCCGTGTCCGATCATCACGTGAGACGAACTAGTTATCATCGGTGAACATCTTCATGTTGATCGTATCTTCTATACGACTCATGTTCGACCTTTCGGTCTTCCGTGTTCCAAGGCCATGTCTGTACATGCCAGGCTCGTCAAGTTAACCTAAGTGTATTGCGTGTGTAAATCTGGCTTACACCCGTTGTATTCGAACGTTAGGATCTATCACACCCGATCATCACGTGGTGCTTCGAAACAACGAACCTTCGCAACGGTGCACAGTTAGGGGGAACACTTTTCCTTGAAATTATTATGAGGGATCATCTTATTTACTACCGTCGTTCTAAGTAAACAAGATGGAAAAACATGATAAACATCACATGCAATCAAATAGTGACATGATATGGCCAATATCATATTGCTCCTTTGATCTCCATCTTCGGGGCGCCATGATCATCTTCGTCACCGGCATGACACCATGATCTCGATCATCATGATATCCATCATCGTGTCTTCATGAAGTTGTCACGCCAACGACTACTTCTACTTCTATGGCTAACGCGTTTAGCAATAAAGTAAAGTAGTTTACATGGCGTTCTTCAATGACATGCAGGTCATACAAAAAAATAAAGACAACTCCTATGGCTCCTGCCGGTTGTCATACTCATCGACATGCAAGTCGTGATTCCTATTACAAGAACATGATCATCTCATACATCACATATATCATTCATCACAACCTTTGGCCATATCACATCACAAAACACTTGCTGCAAAAACAAGTTAGACGTCCTCTAATTATTGTTGCAAGTTTTTACATGGCTTCTATAAGTGCTCTAGCAAGAACGTTTTCTTACCTACGTTAAAGCCACAACGTGATTTGCCAACTTCTATTTACCCTTCATAAGGACCCTTTTCATCGAATCCGCTCCAACTAAAGTGGGAGAGACGGACACCCGCTAGCCACCTTATGCAACTGGTGCATGTCAGTCGGTGGAACCTGTCTCACGTAAGCGTACGTGTAAGGTCGGTCCAGGCCGCTTCATCCCACAATACCGCTGAAGCAAAATAAGACTAGTAGTGGCAAGAAAGCTGACAACATCTACGCCCATATGGGACCCCCGTGACAGTTCGCTTTGAATAAAACTCCTCCAGCAAGGCCCAACCTTGGTTTTACTATTTGCCACCTACACCCCTTTTTCCCTTGGGTTTTCGCGAGCCCGAGGGTCATCTTTATTTTAGCCCCCCTGGGCCAATGCTCCTTCGAGTGTTGGTCTGAATCGAGCAGCCTGCGGGGCCACCACGGGGAAACTCGAGGCCTGGTTTTACTCGTAGCTTGACTTATCCAGATGTGCCCTGAGAACGAGATATGTGCAGCTCCTATTGGGATTTGTCGGCACAATCGGGCGGCTTTGCTGGTCTTGTTTTACCATTGTCGAAATGTCATGCGAACCGGGATTCCGAGACTGATCGGGTCTTCCCGGGAGAAGGTTTATCCTTCGTTGACCGTGAGAGCTTGTGATGGGCTAAGTTGGGACACCCATGCAAGGTATTATCTTTCGAAAGCCATGCCCGCGGTTATGAGGCAGATGGGAATTTGTTAATGTCCGGTTGTAGAAAACCCGAAGTTGTCCTTATTTAAAATACATCAACCGCGTGTGTAACCGTGAGGGTCTCTTCTCGGCGGAGTCCGGGAAGTGAACACGGTGTTGGAGTTATGTTTGACGTAAGTAGTTTCAGGTTCACTTCTTGATCACTACTAGCTTCACGACCGTGCCTTGCTTCTCTTCTCGCTCTCTTTTGCGATCGTAGCCACCATATATGCTAGTCGCTTGCTGCAGCTCCACCTCATGACACCAACCTTCCCTTAAGCTTAAATAGTCTTGATCTCGCGGGTGTGAGATTGCTGAGTCCCCGTGACTCACATATTCTACCAAAAACAGATGCAGGTACCGGTGATGCCAGCGCAGATGGCGCAACTGAGCTGAAGTGGGAGTTTGATGAGGCCCTTGGTCGTTACTATGTTTCATTTCCAGACGATCAGTAGTGGAGCCCAGTTGGGACGATCGGGGATCTGTGTTGCATTTGGGGTAGTCTTCTTTTATTTTGGTTCTGTAGTCGGACCTTGAGTGTAAACTGAATGATGGATGTTTAATTATGTATTTGTGTGAAGTGTCGACTATAAGCCAACTATGTATCTCTTTCCCTTATGTATTACATGGGTTGTGTGAAGATTATCTCACTTGCGACATTGCTTTCAATGCGGTTATGCCTCTAAGTCATGCTTCGACACGTGGGAGATATAGCCGCATCGAGGGCGTTACAAGTTGGTAATCAGAGCCTTCCCCGACCTTAGGAGCCCCACTGCTTGATCGTTTTTAGCGGCCGAGTTGTGTCTAGAAAATTTTTTTGAGTCATTTAGGTTTATATATATCGGAGAGTTAGGAATTCTTTTTACTCCTCAGTCCCTTCGTCGCTCTGGTGAGGTCTCCTGACGTAGAAGTTTTGACTTTCCTCTCCTCAAATTTCACTAAAAAAATTTTAGGATCACGCGGGTATCTTGGAATCGTTCCGATGGTTTTATGATGAGAACATTGTCTTGGTGCCTCCTGTCAGGGGTTTAGTGGAAGTGTCCCGGGGAGTTGAGCTCTGAGGTGTTGTCGTCATAATTTTATAGTTGCAGTTCTGGAATACCTGATTTTAGTACGCCGACATCGAAAATCTCTTTTATGCAGTTGTTGGTGAGATAACTCCGATAACCCAGTACTGAGGTGAGTACGGGAGTATTTCCATGACTCATATAACGGATGCTTTTCAAAGGTTGAGGTACACGATTTCCAAAGTTTTCTTGGTTATGTGTTGACGGATGGATATAGTTGGATGTAGGGATTGTTAGTTTGGGTGAGATATATTGCTTCCCCTGTATCCCCAACACCTGATTGCATAACCGGAAAGTTTCAGGAGTTTATAGGTGGGATTCAAGTAGCTCTAGCACTTCTTCCCGCAGATATTTGGTTTGTGATTGGGTAATCCTTACCACTTATTTGTTCCATTCATACCTTGTTTTTATTTTCATTCTCCAATCTCTTATCAAGTGGCTTCTCACCTTAATGGACGTGATGTTTACTTTGGAATTCATTCGTTCATCCCTGTTCGAATGTTTATTGTGAAGACTATATGTTGCAATTTCTATCCGTTGATTCAACTTGTCTATCTGTCAATCTAGATGCTAACGGATGTCACCCTCTTCAGGATAGCTCCGCCAATGCATCAGAATCCGGAACGCAGTGATGGGAGTCATGCGAACCCTCCACCTCCACCTCCGCCTCCGGAGGCATGGCAAACTTTGATGGCAACCACAAACGCCAACGCTCAGTTGTTGATTCAGCTGATGCAAGAGCGTAACCAAGGCCAAGGCAACCAAGGGAATCAAGGTCAAGGGCACTTCAACCATCAGCCTCAGTTTCCTACCCTCAACCAGTTCCTTGCAAATCAGCCAAAGTCTTTCAGCTACTGTGCCGAGGCCACAGACGCCGACGATTGGCTCGTGGATATCAACAAGCATTTCGAATGCAGCAATGTCAGACCTGAGGACTACGTCAAGTTCGCGTCTTTTCAGCTCAAGGATCAAGCAGCTGATTGGTTCCAGCAATACAAGGATTCCAGAGGAGGTCGAGTGATTACTTGGACTGATTTCTGTCGGGACTTTAAAACTCACCACATTCCTACCAGTGTTGTTGAGAGCAAGCGTGAGGAGTTCCGCAATCTCAAGCAAGGCAACATGTCAGTGTACGAATACAACAAGCAGTTTCAGAAACTTGCCCGCTTCGCTAAACAAGACGTTCCTGATGAAAAGAGTATGATCTATCAATTCAGAGGTGGCCTTAGAGAGGATCTGCAGTTAGCTCTCATTCTTGTTGAGCCTACTCAGTTTGATCAATTCTACAATATGGCCCTCAAGCAAGAAGGTGCTCAGCTCAAGTGTGAGGCTTCTAAGAAGAGAATCAGGGATGCAGTTCAGTCTTCTTCTTCCTCTCAAGTGGCAGCAAAGCAGCAAAAGTTCTACCTTCCTCCTCCTCCGTTCCGTCAGCCTTATCAACAGAAGAACTCAGGTGGTCGTGGATCTTCCCACCCACCCAACCCAGTCTATCAGAACAAGTCTCAGCCCCAAGCTCCAAGGTCAAATGCTCCTTATCACCGTCCGCTCTTAGAGGTGACCTGCAACAAATGTCAGCAAAAAGGTCACTATGCGAACAAATGCTTCAACCAAAGGCGCCTTCCTCCTCCTCCTCCTGTGAGGTCTTCAAGCAATGCAGTGGTCAAGCATAATCCAAAGCATGCAAAGGTGAATATGATGAATGCAGCTCAAGCAGAGGATTCTTCAGATGTGATCATGGGTAACCTTCCAGTTAACTCTATTCCTGCAAAATTCTTATTTGATACTGGTGCATCGCATTGTTTCATGTCAAGACCGTTTTTTGCCAAGCATGAATTCACTTCTTCACATTTGGTTAAACCCATGGATGTCGTTTCTCCGGGCAAACGGTTGAGCTCCAGTTTGGTGGTTCCGGATATCACAATCAAGATGGGCGACTATAGATTTCTGGCTAAACCAATTGTTCTTGGTGACTCTGATATTGATCTAATTCTCGGGATGGACTGGCTTTCTCAGCACAAGGCTCGACTTGATTGTGCTGCCAGGGAAATTCAATTGACACACTCTTCTGAGGATGTTATCATCTATGCCGCTCGTGATGAAACCATTCGGTTGTTTTCTCTCAATGAGAAGGGCGAGCTACACCCAATCTCTCAAATTCCAGTCGTTTGTGAGTACCAAGATGTCTTTCCAAAAGAGCTTCCCGGTATGCCTCCGCATCGACCAGTCGAATTCGTTATCGATCTTGAGCCTGGCACTGAACCCGTTTGCAAGCGTCCTTACAAGCTTGGACTTGAAGAACTGAAGGAATTGAAGAAACAGCTCGATGAACAAGAGCGTCTGGGTTTGATCAGACCGAGTTCATCTCCATGGGGATGTGGAGTTCTTTTTGTCCAGAAGAAGGATGGCACGGACTGACTTTGCGTCGATTACCGTCCATTGAACAAGAAGACAATCAAGAACAAGTATCCACTTCCCAACATCAATGAGCTATTCGAGCAACTCAAAGGTGCTAAAGTATTCTCCAAGCTTGACCTCCGTATGGGTTATCATCAAATTCGCATTCGTCAACAAGATATTCCCAAGACAGCATTCAGAACAAGCTTTGGTTCTTATGAATATACTGTCATGTCTTTCGGCCTTGCCAATGCTCCTCCAACATTCTCTCGAATGATGAACTTTGTCTTCAACCCCTACACCAATGATTTCGTCTTGGTGTATCTTGATGATATTTTGGTCTTCTCCAAGAACAAGAAGGATCATGACAAACATTTGCGATTTGTGCTCGACAAGCTCAGAGAGCATCAATTCTATGCGAAGTTTTCCAAATGTGAGTTCTGGCTTGATGAAGTTCTTTATCTTGGTCACATCATCTCCGCCAAGGGCATCGCTGTTAATCCCGAGAAGGTGTCTTCAATTGTGAATTGGGAACCTCCTCAGAATGTCAAGCAGCTCCGCAGTTTTCTTGGGCTTGCAAGCTATTGCCGAAGATTCGTTGAGAACTTCTCCAAGATTGCAAAGCCTCTTTCCAACCTCCTCCAGAAGCATGTCAAGTATGTCTGGACGCCTGAGTGTGACGTCGCTTTCAACACCCTCAAAGAGAAGCTAGTTACAGCTCCTGTCTTGACTCCTCCTGATGAATCCAAGCCATTCGAAGTATTCTGTGATGCTTCTCTTCAAGGTCTCGGTGCTGTGTTAATGCAAGAAAAGAAAGTTGTGGCCTATACCTCTCGTCAGTTGAAGCCCAACAAAAGAACTACCCCACTCACGATCTTGAGTTGTCGGCAGTTGTCCATGCATTGATAACATGGAGACATCTCTTGTTGGGAAGGAAAGTGGACATTTTCACCGATCACAAGAGTCTCAAGTATATCTTCACTCAACCCAACCTCAACCTCAGGCAAACTCGATGGGTCGAAATGATTCAAGAGTACAATCCAAGTATTGAATATACTCCTGGCAAGGCGAATGTGATTGCAGATGCTTTGAGCAGAAAGGCTTATTGCAACAGCTTAATTCTCAAGCCCTTCCAACCGGATCTTTGTGAAGCTTTCCGCAAGCTGAATCTTCAAGTTGTTCCTCAAGGCTTTCTTGCCAACCTAATAGTCTCTCCTACTTTGGAAGATCAAATTCGTGAGGCACAACTTCTGGATACCATGGTGAAGAAGGTGAAACGTGGTATTGACAAGGGCATTCCCAAATACAAGTGCTATCGCTTGGATGACAAAGATACTCTTTTCTTCGAGGATCGTATTGTGGTTCCCAAAGGCGATCTGAGAAAAGTCATCATGAATGAGGCACACAATTCTCTTCTATCCATTCATCCTGGAAGTACGAAGATGTACCATGACCTCAAGCAGTCATACTGGTGGACTCGAATGAAGCGAGAAATTGCTCAATTCATGAATGAATGTGATGTCTGTAGAAGGGTGAAAGCAGAACACCAAAGACCAGCGGGTCTCCTTCAACCTCTTGCTATTCCGGAATGGAAATTTGACCATATCGAGATGGACTTCGTGACTGGATTTCCTAAGTCCAAGCATGGAAATGATGCGATCTTCGTTGTCATTGACAAGCTTACTAAAGTGGCTCATTTCCTTCCTATCAAAGAATCTATCACAGCAGCTCAGCTGGCAAAGCTATACACCTCCAGAATTGTCTCCTTGCACGGTATTCCACAATTGATCTCTTCAGACCGTGGAAGCATCTTCACTTCTAAGTTTTGGGACTCCTTTCAGAAGGCCGTGGGCACCAACATTCGTTTCAGCACAGCTTTCCCTCCTCAAACAAGTGGCCAAACGAGCGAGTCAATCAAATCCTTGAAGATATGCTCAGGGCTTGTGTCATTTCCTTTGGCATGAAGTGGGAAGATTGTCTTCCATATGCCGAGTTCTCCTACAACAATAGCTTCCAAGCGAGTTCGGGCAAGGCCCCATTCGAAATTCTCTATGGCAGAAAGTGCCGTACTCCTCTCAATTGGTCCAAGACAGGTGAACGCCAACTTCTTGCCAACGACTTGATCACAGAAGCCGAAGAAATGTGCAAAGTCATTCGTGAGAATCTCAAAGCTGCGCAATCGCGCCAGAAGAGCAATTATGATGACAAGCACCGTGATGTGGCTTTTGAAATCGGAGACCATGTCTAACTCCGCGTCTCTCCAATGAAAGGCACTCGTCGCTTCGGTATCAAAGGGAAGCTTGCCCCTAGATACATGGGTCCTTTCAAGATCATTGGCAAAAGAGGCGATCTCGCCTATCAACTCGAGCTTCCATCCAACTTTGCAAACGTGCACGATGTGTTTCACGTGTCACAGCTTCGCAAGTGCTTCAAGATTCCTGAGCGCACTATCAACTTTGAAGAAATTGACCTCCAAGAAGATCTCTCTTATCATGAGCACCCCGTTGCTATTCTTGAAGAAACTGAGCGCAAGACTCGCAACAAGTTAATCAAATTCCTGAGAGTGAATTGGTCACACCATTCCGACCGAGAAGCCACCTAGGAGCGTGAGGATCACCTCCGTTCTGAATATCCGGAGTTCTTTCAGTCCTAGATCTCGGGACGAGATCCTCTTGTAGTGGAGGAGAGTTGTAACACCCCAGTTGTAACATGTCCATATTTGGCAATATATCAACTTGACCTTCATCCAATTCTTGTGGGGTTTATCATGTTTGGCCTCATCTTGTTTTGGTTATGTGTGGTTTTATTCTTTTCTTTGTCATTTCCTTTTTAGCCATTTTGCATTTGTGCCTCTTGTCATTTTGCATTCATCCTCATCATATAGTGCATCTTCATCTCATGCCATCTCATTTTGCATTTTTGTCATTCATGTGGTTGCCATGAGCATCTTAGACATGACCTTGTCCCCCCCTTTCAACCATTGCACCATCACTTCTCCTTCCTCCCCTTTTCCTTCCTTCTTTTATCAAGTGCTAATTTTCCTTTCTCTAATAATGTTCATCTTCTCCCTGTAAATCATGCTCCTTGCCCTAAACCTCTCTGCCAAAGATCTCCTTATTTGAAGTTGTTTTGGTCAGGTTCAAAAATGACACAAGTTTGAATATAATTCAAACTTGTCTTATTTTTCTACCTCTAAAAATGCCCAATGCAATTTATTAAAATAGTGGATAATTCCAGGAGTTGGAGAGTATTTTCTTTATGCTCTAACTCCTCTCCATTTTTCCTGAGATTTTCGGTTTATATTTCTGTTTATATAAATAGAAATGAAGCAGCAGCAGCCCCCCCCGGGCCTCGGCCTCCCAGGCCGGCCCAGCTAGCGCACCGCGCAGCCCAGCCTTCGCGCCAGTCGGCCCGCTCGGTCCTCTCCTCCGTGCTTTTTCTCACCCACGTTAGCGCGCACCCTCGCTAGACCCTTGACACGTGGTAAGATTGGCCCCGCTCGTCAGCGCCTCCCCTGTTTCCCGCACCCACCTTTTCCCTCTCCTCTCGCTGTCGCCATGGGGACCGTGAGCACGAGCGCGCGTGAGCTCGCACCGCTCGCCCTATCCCTTATAAGCCCCAGCTTCCGTGTCCCTCGCGTCGCCTAGGGTTTCCCTCATCCGCCGCCGCCGTTTCCAGGTGAGTTTAGCCACCAGATCTGCCGCTTCCGCCCCATCCCGAGCGCACCTGGGAGCGCGCCTCGTCGCCGGCGTGCTCTCCGGCCACTCCAAACCCCGCAGTTCGTGTCCATCTTCTTCCTCGCCGTCGTCTCCTTCCACGACGTCGACTATGGTGCCCGGACGACGAGTTCATTGACTGTCACATCCCTAGTTCTGACAATGCCTAGGGCATGCATTAGAGTGTTGCATCATGTTTAAATTCCAAAGAAATTTGAAATGGGGATTGTTGAAACCCTAGCACCAAATGAAATTTAACTAGGTTCAATAAAAATATTTTCAAAAACCCAAAATGACCTCTGGAAATGTTCATGATTTCTGGTAAAGGTGAAAACCTCTGCCAAAAATGATGCACATATTTTTAGGCCATTCTGGATGTTTGAATTAAATCATTACTTATTTGCATTTGGGCATTTAAATACTATAAAATATTTTAAATGCTCAAATAATCCCAAACTGAAATGTTTACTGTAGGATATATTTCTAACAGTGGGTATGAGCAGTTGCATGATTTTTGGGATTGATTTAGTATTTTTAATAAAACCACAAACCTGCAGAAAAATAGAAAAACAGGAAAAGAGAGAGAGAGAGTTAGTACCTGGCGCTTACCTAAAGCCCACAGGCCCAGCACTGTGCAGCCTAGGAGCTGGCCCAGCCCAGAGGCCACCCCCCCTTCTGTCGTCTTCCTCCCCGACAGGAGGACGGGCGCGTGCCCGACGCGCGCGCACCGCCGCGCCGCGCCACCTCCTCCCTCCCTGCCTGCCTGCCCTCTCCCCTCCTCGTCTGGATGCCCCGGAGACGCCACGCAGCCACCCCGACATCTCTCGCACTCTCCCTCGCCCTCGTCCCCTCCTCTGTCACCCTCTCTCGCACGCACCGAGCGCAGCCGACACCACCGCTCGCCGTTGCCGCAGCCACCGCCTCCCCCTCGTCCCTCCGTCGTGTCCACGCGCTCCACCACTGTGGGTTACGCCTCCTCGACGAGACGCACGGCGCCGGACACCCTGGAACGCCGCCATCGCCATCGTCTTCACCTCCGGCCGCCGCAGATCCCCATCGCCGCCCCGTCGTCTCCAGCGCGTCCCCGGCCACAACGAGCAGCCTGCAAGTCCTCTGTGAGCCCCGCTTCTTCTCCCCTCCCTTCCCTGGTCACGCTCGCCCTCTAGCTGTCGTTCCCACCATGGCCGAACCTTCGCCGCCGCCGAGCTCGCCGTCGACGCAGCTCCGGTGACCATTTGGTCACCCCGGCGAGTCCAACAAGCTCGTAGGGCCATGTAGAGCATCCCTAGTGCTTTGCTTCTTCCGTCTTGGCGCTCCAACCGCGCTCTCGTGCACGTCCGAACTCCGGCAGCCGTAGCTGAGCTCGCCGCCGTCGACTCCGGCCACCCCAGGCCCAGCCATGGCCACCGCCCGACGCGCCATCGAGCTAGCTCTCCAACGCGCCTAGCCGCGCATCATTTGGAGCACCACAGAGGAAACCCGGGGCACAAGTACGCCGCGGATCTCGCCGGCGTCGAGCCGCCGGCGGGTTTGACTTGTTTGACCTAGGGTTTGACCCCCCCAGGGTCGCTGACTAGTGGGGCCAGGCCCTGCTAATTTTAGTTAAATATTAACTAAACCTAATTAACCACTGACACTGACCAGTGGGCCCTGGCCCCCTAATCCTTTTAATTAAGCAAATAACCCCCTGTTTAACCCCGTGTCACTGACGTGTGGACCCCACACGTCAGGTTTGACCCTGGTCAGCCCCGGTTGACCTGCTGACGTCATGCTGTCATCATGCTGACGCAATTAGTTATTTTCTGGATTTAAAATAAATCAGGAAATTCCAGAAAATTGCCTAAACTTCTAAAATTCATATAAAATCAACCGTAGCTCCAAATCAAATAAATTATATATGAAAAATTATCAGAAAAATTCATGGAATCCATCTGTACCTTTTTCATGCATGTTTGAACAATGTTTGTCCTCTGTTTTGGACAAAACAAATAAAGGGCATTTAAATAATCATATATGGAGTTTGAATTTGGATCATGTATTCAAACCAACTTCATTTAAATCATAGCTAGATGCATTAGCTCAAATCATAGCATATTGCCATGTCATGATCATGCATCATATTGTAGCATTGCATTGATTGTGTTCTTCCTCAGTTGCCGGTGTTGTCCCCTCTCGATAGACGTGGTTCCGACGATGAGATCGATGTCACCGATGAAGAGCTATAATATCTTCAGAAGTGCCAGGCAAGCAAAACCCCCTTGTTCATTCCGATACAATCCTACTCTCTCGCCCTGCTCTATTTTACTGCATTAGGACAACAACGATTCATCTGTTACTTGCTGCGGTAGTTGAACCCCTTTATCCTTTGCATGACCTGTCATTCCACAGTAAATAGATGAAACCCACTAGCATGAGTAGGAGTTGTTTGAGCCCTGTTGTGCCTACTCATTCATGCTTGCTTGTCATGCCTGCTACTGCTTAGAGTTGAGTCGGGTCTGATTCATCGAGGATGAATCAGAGGTGTGTGAACATGTCCTACTGTGTGTGAGCTAAGTACGTGAACACGATTTGGTAAAGGTAGCGGTGAGAGGCCATGTAGGAGTACATGGTGGGTTGTCTCATTGCAGCCGTCCTCAGGAACTGAGTTCTGTGTTTGTGATCCATGATTCAGCTACTACCACGCATTGGGCCCGAAACCAATGGACCCTCTCGGCTTCTTAATCACCCTTGTCCTCTGTCCAGGAGTTGCAAGTAGTTTCTGGTGTTTGTAGTATGCTGGAGGCCGTGCGCAGCGCTGACCGTAGGGGTGGGCTGTGATGCGGTAGGCACGTGGCCGGGTAAACCGGGCGCCCGTTTGGTGTCACGGAACCCTGTTCACATCGTTTGGGGTTGTGAGCGAAACTTCGGCCGGATCTTCTCATGGATGGAACCCAAATAGGCGATAAACCTGGACTAGGAACTTGAGTGTTTAGGTAGGTCGTGGCCGACACCCTCGTTGGGCTTCCGCTTGAAGGTTGCCGAGTACATGTCGTGTAAACGGCGGTAAGTGGTGAGAGCGTGTGTGAAGAAGTACACCCCTGCAGGGTTAACATCATCTATTCGAATAGCCGTGTCCACGGTAAAGGACTTCTGGGTTGCCTATAACAGTTCATAGACAAGTGAAAGTGGATACTCTAAAATACGCAAGATAAGTGTGAGTGCTATGGATGGCGTTCTCGTAGGGAGACGGGAGCGGATCCATAGTGGTGTATTGATATGGTGAATATGTGGACTCGTGTGCGCCACCTCAAAAGAGTTCCTTGCAGTCGTAGTTCAGGATAGCCACCGAGTCAAAGCTGGCTTGCTGCAGTTAAACTCCACCATCCCCTTTGTTGATAATGATGCATATGTAGTTAGTTCTGATGTAAGTCTTGCTGGGTACATTTGTACTCACGTTTGCCTATTTTATGTTTTTGCAGAGAGAATTCAGTCTCGCTAGTAGTTCCACGTGGACTTCGACGTTTAGCTTGTTACCTCAGCTACGATCTTGTGCCCTCGGCAGGATCTAGTAGATAGTCAGGCTTCTAAGCCTTTTTCATTTGTAGATGTCTGTACTCAGACATGTTAGCTTCCGCATGTGTTTGACTTGTATGCTCTGAATGTTGGGTCATGAGACCCCTGTTTGTAATATCTCGCTCCTCGGAGCCTAATGAATAAATACTTGAGTCGTAGAGTCATGATGTGATGCCATGTTGTATTTGCACATATCGAGCATATTGTGTGTATGTTATTGAAATGCTTGGTATGTGTGGGATCTGACTATCTAGTTGTTTATCTTTAGTAGCCTCTCTTACCGGGAAATGTCTCCTAGTGTCTCCACTGAGCCATGGTAGCTTGCTACTGCTCCGGAACACTTAGGCTGGCCGGCATGTGTCCTTCTTCGTTCCTGTGTCTGTCCCTTCGGGGAAATGTCATGCGATGAATACCGGAGTACTGTTAGCCCGCTACAGCCCGGTTCACCGGAGTCCTGCTAGCCCAGTGCTACAGCCTGGATTCACTCGCTGATGACCGACACGTTCGATGCTGGGTCATGGATGCCTGTCCCTGTAAGTCTGTGCCACTTTGGGTTTACGACTAGCCATGTCAGCCCGGGCTCCTTATCATATGGATGCTAGAGACACTATCATATACGTGTGCCAAAAGGCGCAAACGGTCCCGGGCAAAGGTAAGGCGACACCCGTGGGAATACCGTGCGTGAGGCCGCAAAGTGATATGAGGTGTTACAGGCTAGATCGATGTGACATTGAGTCGGGGTCCTGACAGCTTTTGGTATCAGAGCTTGACTGCCTGCAGGATTACCAAGCCAAACTGGTCGAAGTTGTGTCTAGAAATGCTTTAGTTATGTAAGGGAATTGATTGTGGGATGGAACGTAAGGCTCTTTTTACTCCTTATACCTCTTGACCTTCTGATCTGAGTCATCCTCTTCTCTTCTACGGGGATTAAGAACTAGGCCTTCTCATCTATCTATCAGGATGACGTGTTACTAATCCATAGACTTATAGAATTGATAGTTTCAATTCTCAGTTCAAGTTTTACTACTTCTGTATGTTCATAACTGTTGATCTCGAAACCTTGATGTTGTGCTTCGAAGTGGCTATGCCACCATTTTTGTAGCATGTCTCCAATCTTTTGACCATTTACAGCTGTTATGCTGTCTGAGTCATCCCAGGTCTCTAAATAGTCTGATGCATTTGCAAAATCCCTTCCTCCCGTTCCGATGTCCCTTTGGGCCAGATTAACCACACTAATCGGTGAGTTGAGGTATTCTATTGCCTCGACGTATATGTTGGAATTATTATTATGACCCTAGGTGTCTTAGGGGATCATCTAGTAATCTAGCCATGATTTGTATCCCAGTGTGATGATTCTGGCCATCATTCTCGAAAGCATCCCGTGATGTTATTAGTTAGTAGGTATTCCATTCCGGGGTTCTTGAACCCGAGATTCACCCTACCTACTTCATGTTGATAGTGTTTGCTCGTTCCTTTAGGTTATTAGTAACCTTTGCATTAGTCCTCGAGGTCCATGGTATTTTCCTTCTTCCAAATACTATGAACCATTTATGGCAGTAGTTTGTTGGATCAAAGATGACAACAAGAGTGCTCTCGATGAGTTCTCCATTCTATATTGTGACTCTGCCAGTTCAACCTGTCTGCATGGGTTATCTGGAAGAAACATGTTGAACTTGGTTCGACATACTAATCTATGCATCCACAACTCAGAAAATCATATGTTCCTTGAGTTGTCCCCCTTTAGTTGTATACTGACCTTTGTCTATCGATTGATAGTCAAGAGTATGTGTGCATTCGTTCATCGGTGCCTATTATTCTTGTGGTCCGTCAAGCCATTCTATTCCAGAATGACTAGGAGAAACGAACTCCAGTACCTTGTCCATTTCTAGGATTGGGTCAAAGCAGTTGTATTCCACAGATCAAAATGCCAATCCAGCTTTTGTTCTGTTCTACCTTGGAGTGTTACCATCTTTATGTCAGGACTGTCATGAGAATTGCACTACCTCTTATGAGTTCTTGACGTAGTAATACTTCTCGCCATCATTGTTCATTCCTCGGTTCCCGTGTTATTGTAACCGGAATGCCGACAAGTGAATCGTGGTGTGTGAAATCAATACTGCTAGCAACTCCGTTGCTTGGTAGTTAAATGGACGATAACCTTATTCTTAGTGTGTTGATTATTGAATCGTCACCCTAAGACTGATTGTGCTACCTAGTCTCTATTTCTGGTGCACTTTTCAATCAATGAGTTAGGATTTTGTCAAACCCTTGCTCTATTGATCATATCGTCTTGCCCTGAAAAGCAAGATTGTTCCCGAGCTTAGTAACATATCGGTGGTTCGTGATTTTCCGAAAACCTTCTCGGAGGTATCACCAGGTTGTCACCTGACCGCTATGTTGAGTTCGTGATCAAGTTGGTTTCATATAAACCACCCCTTCTCCAATAATATGTGTTGCATACCCCTGAGCTAGTTGGTTAAGCTAAACAACAACTTGGAGAGTTGGAAGATAAAAGCTTGTCTGACTTAGTTCATGTTAAGGGATGTCTTTCTGTGTATGTGTGTGTGTTGAAGAAAGATGATATCTTCATCAATTGGTCCTTGTGATCAGTTGTTGGACCTGTTGTCTTACCCCATCTTTGATTTGAGTATGGGCTATCGTCAAATCAAATCAGAACCAACGATATTCGTAATGTTGTCTTACTCATAGTTGTTTCTTCGAGCATACACCATTATATCTTTTGGGTCTGACCAATGCTATCACCTTGTTCACATAATTGTGGAATTCCACTTATATGGAAACCTGGACGAATTGTTGTTGAGTCCATCAACAACATTTTTAGCCTGTCCATAATTTTGTCGCACATTAAGCTAGTGTTGGAAACTTTGTAAGCAATGCCTTCGTGTTCCGTTCATGAAGCCTATGTTTGGACGAAAGAAGTGAGTCCCTCTAATTCATGTGCATTTGATGCAAGTTGCCGCCATGAGTTTGAGAAGTCTTATTTTACCTCCTCCGGAATCATCCCAAGTCAGTCATGCACACGTGCGAAGTATTCTGTGGTCTGGAGACTTGCAACCTTCATTCCATATGTGTCCCGAGCACACCAAGCCACTGATTGATTTGTTCAAGGAGAAGAAGTTCCTTCATAAGAGCTAATCATATGACTTATGTTAGGACTTCGCTATCCTCGTTGATGGTTCCCCACCTGAACTCGGTAGTGTTTTACTATAAGACTACCATGGGATAATGTTTGTCTGGGACAACGTGTTCGCATGTTTGTAGCAGAACCAGCTCATGTTTTGGAGCTTACTACCATAGTTCATTTCCCGAGAATCTCGCAACGTCGTCTCGTCGATTTGTGTTGCAAACTATCCTTTTCTTCCTAGACTCGATGAGTCTGGAATATCCTGACATTAACCAGATCTGAACCTCAGGCAGATATGATGGTTGGAACGTTTCCCAAGAACTATAATATTGGTCTCATAACCGGTAAAGTGGATGTCATGGCCAACACACCCAGCTGGAAGACCTATTATTGTAGTATCTTGATTGAGGAAGTTGGCCACCTCCCCATAAGGACTTCGTAGGATTTACTCCCTAGTTGTCCCTTATGGATTTTTGTGCTCCCGAAGTCCGACCTTTACTTGATGTTCTAGATACCAAACCATATCTATGAATGGGATACGCTAGTACATCAAGGAGAACATTAGAAGCGGAGTGCTAAATGTCTCTCGGTCGATCATCCAGATTTTGTTCCCTTGGCCCCGCTAAGGTGAAATCTGAGAAGGTTATCTTCTTTGCATTTGCATCGTCCATCGTTGTTCATCATGGTAGTATGTTGTGTTGCCAGGATCCTTGACACGGATGTTGGTAGAACCTTGATGATTATGGAAATGCTCAAGTTCTTGAGAGCACGCACAAGCGCTAGGTGTTATCCTCGGCATTAACTGGGATTGCTCTCAGTTTCCTCGGTTATGCTATAACCATTCCAATAGTGGAATCACTCTCTGCCCTTGAGTTTCTCCCCAGTTACTAGAATCATTCCCAGCATTTGCATTCTGTTCCCAGCTTGCACTGTCATTGTGCCATCCTATCTTGGGTCCCATCCATTTCCGATGATAAGCAAAATCATCCCTTGTGCTGTCTTCAACAAGGTAATCCACAACATCCATTCTGGCCCGAGAATGTTATTCTTTCGGACTCCTTCAAATGATCGATGGTGAATTGCCTTAGGCTGGTATAAAGAATTTCAATGATCTCTGAATCAAAGGTAATTCTTTTTGCCACTTAAGGGGATATATCTACGAATTGCCTTCCTCTAAGATGTCTCGCTGTGGTATCATGGCAACTCAACTCTCGCTACGTTGACAACCGTTCACCACCCTCTTAGGTGTGGAATTGTTGTCTACCTAGTGAACCCTCGTCATCTGTTCCACTCCATTCCTCTAGATGTGTGCCTTGTATCTCAGCTTGCGAGATGTTTTTATGACTCACCCCGTGAGCTGATCCTGAGTTGTTTGATCTTCAAGAAGATTGATCCTTTTAGAGTTGTCCCATTCCTCTCATTGTCATGTTAGTTGGAGTTCTCAGAGCAAGACTTCGAGACAATGATGGTGATCGAATCAACGTTCATTTGAAGTGCAACTTGGATCGTGAAGATTATACTAGTTTGCGTTCCCCCTTCACCTTACCCTACACTTGAATCTCGGGTCAAGATTCTTGTTCAGTGGGGGTGAGTTGTCACATCCCTAGTTCTGACAATGCCTAGGGCATGCATTAGAGTGTTGCATCATGTTTAAATTCCAAAGAAATTTGAAATGGGGATTGTTGAAACCCTAGCACCAAATGAAATTTAACTAGGTTCAATAAAAATATTTTCAAAAACCCAAAATGACCTCTGGAAATGTTCATGATTTCTGGTAAAGGTGAAAACCTCTGCCAAAAATGATGCACATATTTTTAGGCCATTCTGGATGTTTGAATTAAATCATTACTTATTTGCATTTGGGCATTTAAATACTATAAAATATTTTAAATGCTCAAATAATCCCAAACTAAAATGTTTACTGTAGGATATATTTCTAACAGTGGTTATGAGCAGTTGCATGATTTTTGGGATTGATTTAGTATTTTTAATAAAACCACAAACCTGCAGAAAAATAGAAAAACAGGAAAAGAGAGAGAGAGAGTTAGTACCTGGCGCTTACCTAAAGCCCACAGGCCCAGCACTGTGCAGCCTAGGAGCTGGCCCAGCCCAGAGGCCACCCCCCCTTCTGTCGTCTTCCTCCCCGACAGGAGGACGGGCGCGTGCCCGACGCGCGCGCACCGCCGCGCCGCGCCACCTCCTCCCTCCCTGCCTGCCTGCCCTCTCCCCTCCTCGTCTGGATGCCCCGGAGACGCCACGCAGCCACCCCGACCTCTCTCGCACTCTCCCTCGCCCTCGTCCCCTCCTCTGTCACCCTCTCTCGCACGCACCGAGCGCAGCCGACGCCACCTCTCGCCATTGCCGCGACCACCGCCTCCCCCTCGTCCCTCCGTCGTGTCCACGCGCTCCGCCACTGTGGGTTACACCTCCTCGATGAGACGCACGGCGCCGGACACCCTGGAACGCTGCCATCGCCATCGTCTTCGCCTCTGGCCGCCGCAGATCGCCATCGCCGCCCCGTCGTCTCCAGCGCGTCCCCGGCCACAACGAGCAGCCTGCAAGTCCTCTGTGAGCCCCGCTTCTTCTCCCCTCCCTTCCCTGGTCACGCTCGCCCTCTGGCTGTCGTTCCCACCATGGCCGAACCTTCGCCGCCGCCGAGCTCGCCGTCGACGCAGCTCCGGTGACCATTTGGTCACCCCGGCGAGTCCAACAAGCTCGTAGGGCCACGTAGAGCTTCCCTAGTGCTTTGCTTCTTCCGTCTTGGCGCTCCAACCGCGCTCTCGTGCACGACCGAACTCCGGCAGCCGCAGCTGAGCTCGCCGCCGTCGACTCCGGCCACCCCAGGCCCAGCCACGGCCACCGCCCGACGCGCCATCGAGCTAGCTCTCCAACGCGCCTAGCCGCGCATCATTTGGATCACCACAGAGGAAACCCGGGGCACAAGTACGCCGCGGATCTCGCCGGCGTCGAGCCACCGGCGGGTTTGACTTGTTTGACCTAGGGTTTGACCCCCCCAGGGTCGCTGACTAGTGGGGCCAGGCCCTGCTAATTTTAGTTAAATATTAACTAAACCTAATTAACCACTGACACTGACCAGTGGGCCCCGGCCCCCTAATCCTTTTAATTAAGCAAATAACCCCCTGTTTAACCCCGTGTCACTGACGTGTGGACCCCACACGTCAGGTTTGACCCTGGTCAGCCCCGGTTGACCTGCTGACATCATGCTGTCATCATGCTGACGCAATTAGTTATTTTCTGGATTTAAAATAAATCAGGAAATTCCAGAAAATTGCCTAAACTTCTAAAATTCATATAAAATCAACCGTAGCTCCAAATCAAATAAATTATATATGAAAAATTATCAGAAAAATTCATGGAATCCATCTGTACCTTTTTCATGCATGTTTGAACAATGTTTGTCCTCTGTTTTGGACAAAACAAATAAAGGGCATTTAAATAATCATATATGGAGTTTGAATTTGGATCATGTATTCAAACCAACTTCATTTAAATCATAGCTAGATGCATTAGCTCAAATCATAGCATATTGCCATGTCATGATCATGCATCATATTGTAGCATTGCATTGATTGTGTTCTTCCTCAGTTGCCGGTGTTGTCCCCTCTCGATAGACGTGGTTCCGACGATGAGATCGATGACACCGATGAAGAGCTATAATATCTTCAGAAGTGCCAGGCAAGCAAAACCCCCTTGTTCATTCCGATACAATCCTACTCTCTCGCCCTGCTCTATTTTACTGCATTAGGACAACAACGATTCATCTGTTACTTGCTGCGGTAGTTGAACCCCTTTATCCTTTGCATGACCTGTCATTCCACAGTAAATAGATGAAACCCACTAGCATGAGTAGGAGTTGTTTGAGCCCTGTTGTGCCTACTCATTCATGCTTGTTTGTCATGCCTGCTACTGCTTAGAGTTGAGTCGGGTCTGATTCATTGAGGATGAATCAGACGTGTGTGAACATGTCCTACTGTGTGTGAGCTAAGTACGTGAACACGATTTGGTAAAGGTAGCGGTGAGAGGCCATGTAGGAGTACATGGTGGGTTGTCTCATTGCAGCCGTCCTCAGGAACTGAGTTCTGTGTTTGTGATCCATGATTCAGCTACTACCACGCATTGGGCCCGAAACCAATGGACCCTCTCGGCTTCTTAATCACCCTTGTCCTCTGTCCAGGAGTTGCAAGTAGTTTCTTGTGTTTGTAGTATGCTGGAGGCCGTGCGCAGCGCTGACCGTAGGGGTGGGCTGTGATGCGGTAGGCACGTGGCCGGGTAAACCGGGCGCCCGCTTGGTGTCACGGAACCCTGTTCACATCGTTTGGGGCTGTGAGCGAAACTTCGGCCGGATCTCCTCATGGATGGAACCCAAATAGGCGATAAACCTGGACTAGGGACTTGAGTGTTTAGGTAGGTCGTGGCCGACACCCTCGTTGGGCTTCCGCTTGAAGGTTGCCGAGTACATGTCGTGTAAACGGCGGTAAGTGGTGAGAGCGTGTGTGAAGAAGTACACCCCTGCAGGGTTAACATCATCTATTCGAATAGCCGTGTCCGCGGTAAAGGACTTCTGGGTTGCCTATAACAGTTCATAGACAAGTGAAAGTCGATACTCTAAAATACGCAAGATAAGTGTGAGTGCTATGGATGGCATTCTCGTAGGGAGACGGGAGCGGATCCATAGTGGTGTATTGATATGGTGAATATGTGGACTCGTGTGCGCCACCTCAAAAGAGTTCCTTGCAGTCGTAGTTCATGATAGCCACCGAGTCAAAGCTGGCTTGCTGCAGTTAAACTCCACCATCCCCTTTGTTGATAATGATGCATATGTAGTTAGTTCTGATGTAAGTCTTGCTGGGTACATTTGTACTCACGTTTGCCTATTTTATGTTTTTGCAGAGAGAATTCAGTCTCGCTAGTAGTTCCACGTGGACTTCGACGTTTAGCTTGTTACCTCAGCTACGATCTTGTGCCCTCGGCAGGATCTAGTAGATAGTCAGGCTTCTAAGCCTTTTTCATTTGTAGATGTCTGTACTCAGACATGTTAGCTTCCGCATGTGTTTGACTTGTATGCTCTGAATGTTGGGTCATGAGACCCCTGTTTGTAATATCTCGCTCCTCGGAGCCTAATGAATAAATACTTGAGTCGTAGAGTCATGATGTGATGCCATGTTGTATTTGCACATATCGAGCATATTGTGTGTATGTTATTGAAATGCTTGGTATGTGTGGGATCTGACTATCTAGTTGTTTATCTTTAGTAGCCTCTCTTACCGGGAAATGTCTCCTAGTGTCTCCACTGAGCCATGGTAGCTTGCTACTGCTCCGGAACACTTAGGCTGGCCGGCATGTGTCCTTCTTCGTTCCTGTGTCTGTCCCTTCGGGAAAATGTCACGCGATGAATACCGGAGTCCTGTTAGCCCGCTACAGCCCAGTTCACCGGAGTCCTGCTAGCCCAGTGCTACAGCCTGGATTCACTCGCTGGTGACCGACACGTTTGATGCTGGGTCATGGATGCCTATCCCTGTAAGTCTGTGCCACTTTGGGTTTACGACTAGCCATGTCAGCCCGGGCTCCTTATCATATGGATGCTAGCGACACTATCATATACGTGTGCCAAAAGGCGCAAACGGTCCCGGGCAAAGGTAAGGCGACACCCGTGGGAATACCGTGCGTGAGGCCGCAAAGTGATATGAGGTGTTACAGGCTAGATCGATGTGACATTGAGTCGGGGTCCTGACATTGACGTCCCCTGCTTCCTCCTACCTCTTGGTCAGAAAACGCTCCACGATTCAGAGCTCCACCTCGTCGCCGACAGCTCGTCTCCGTCGACTACTCCGTGTCCTTGGGTGGGCTGGGTAATGCACCTCCCTCTCCCATCCTTTCCCTGACATTTAGGCAACCGTAGGGCGCGTCCGATCCGTGTCTTTCCCGCGCTCGCAGTGCTCCGGCGTTTCTGAATTTGTTGGTGCAGTGCGGTGCAACCGTAGCGTGTTTTGCGTGTCCCCGCTCCGGTTCCCCCTCTTTGTGCTCCCATAGCGCGCTCGCGCACTCGTTTACTCCTTCGCGCGCACCTTGCAAGCCTACCGCAGCTCCGGCGAGTCCATCTGCCGCTCGCCGCGGACGCCATGGCCCTGAGTCGAGCAACTGCTCGAGCTCGAGCGCCCCTGCTTTCCCTCGTAGATGCGCGCATCCTTTTTCCCTTTCCGCACGGCCGCCGGAGGCCCTGTGCCCACTGGTTGCCGCCGTTGCCCTCGCCGGCGCCGTCGTCCTCTCTGTTTGCAGCAGAGTTGCGTGACCTGGTGCCTATCTAAAAGGGGCCGAAGCCCTTTCCATATCAGTATCGCCAGCCTAGCCCAGTGGTTGCAGTAGCAGAGCCACACCGGGGAGACCCGGGTTCGATTCCCCGCGGCTGCATATTATCCCCCCTTTTATCCATTTCTTGCACTGTGCGTATGACAGGGTGGCCCCACCTGTCATACTCTCTTAGCCTGTCTATTTTATTTATTTATTTTATTTATTTATTTTTATTATTATTAAATGTTTTATTTCTGTTCCTGCGAATATACCATTTCTGGCATGTAGTACCTTTCCTTTTCGGGCAAGTCCAATTCTGGACGTTTCCAATTATGGAACATGCCATTTCTGTCATATTCCATTTAGGGCAGGTTTTAACTTAATGCACTTGTGAATATTTTTCTACAGCAACCCTAACATATTATATATGTTTTTGGGGTAGAGAAATCCCACCAATCCAGTGGTGGCATTAGTTTCTACATTTGAGCAAGTTCATGAACAAGTCATTTTACATCATGTTGTTGTCTTGTCATTTTTGTGTGGTTTATTTCAAGCATGCTATGAGGTTGTTTTGCACAAGGATAGCTTCATTTTCATGCCTACTTCATGCTAGTACTTGTTCCATGCCATGATATGCCTGTTAGTGAGTTAATCAAGCTTGTAAAGATGTCATGTTGAATCTGTTTTTGCCATGTCCTGAAATTTCAGTAAGTCTGGAACTGTTAATAAAACTTGCTATGTTTACATGGGTGCCATCATTTATTATGGTCCTTTTTGGCTTATGGTCAGTAAGGGACTTTTGATCTATGCTTTGAGTAGATTCCTGCCATGTCTTGTTTTGCTATTATAAGTTCCTGTAGCTTGTTGTTTGCTTGCTCTAAACATGCCTTCCTGATGTTAATTTCTGGCATACTAGTATTTTCACCAAGTCTGTGAACCTGATATTTTTTTGCACTTTCACCATGCTGGATTGAGCCTGTTATGATGTGATTTAGCCATAGCTCAGTGTTCCTCTTTTGTTAAGCATCTCCTGTAGATCACTGTCATATACTTTGTTCTCATGTTGGGGTGTTGTAGCATAGTTTCTTGTTGCATGCTAAGTAGCATCATGCTGTTAAGCCCAGATTTGCGTCATTCTTGTTTTGCTTGTCATTTGCAAACTGTGCATCCGATTCCGGTGATCTTTATATCGATTTCAACCGAAATCATCTCATCTTTCCAGCGGCATACTTGGTTTGCCAAGTTGATGCCTTGTTCATCATTTTCCTTCCGGAGCACACATATACATTGCATGTCACATCCCGCATAGCATGTCATGTATTGCATCATGTTGCTTGTGCATTGTTCCATGTTTGATTGTGGTTCCGTTGCTTGTGTTCTTGCTTTGGGTAGAGCCGGGAGACGAGTACGTGAACGAGGAACCTGTTGAGAACGCCTACGAGGATCAAGCCTTCGACAACTCTGAGAACCTTGCAGGCAAGATGACTATACCTTCGATATCACTTCTATCTTTGCTTGCTAGATGCTCGCTCTTTTGCTATGCCTATGCTACGTTACCTACCACTTGCTATATCATGCCACCCATATTGCCATGTCAAGCCTCTAAAACATGATAAACATCACATGCAATCAAATAGTGACATGATATGGCCAATATCATATTGCTCCTTTGATCTCCATCTTCGGGGCGCCATGATCATCTTCGTCACCGGCATGACACCATGATCTCCATCATCATGATATCCATCATCATGTCTTCATGAAGTTGTCACGCCAACGACTACTTCTACTTCTATGGCTAACGCGTTTAGCAATAAAGTAAAGTAGTTTACATGGCGTTCTTCACTGACACGCAGGTCATACAAAAAAATAAAGACAACTCCTATGGCTCCTGCCGGTTGTCATACTCATCGACATGCAAGTCGTGATTCCTATTACAAGAACATGATCATCTCATACATCACATATATCATTCAGCACAACCTTTGGCCATATCACATCACAAAACACTTGCTGCAAAAACAAGTTAGACGTCCTCTAATTGTTGTTGCAAGTTTTTACGTGGCTTCTATAGGTGCTCTAGCAAGAACGTTTTCTTACCTACGCTAAAGCCACAACGTGATTTGCCAACTTCTATTTACCCTTCATAAGGACCCTTTTCATCGAATCCGCTCCAACTAAAGTGGGAGAGACGAACACCCACTAGCCACCTTATGCAACTGGTGCATGTCAGTCGGTGGAACCTGTCTCACGTAAGCGTACGTGTAAGGTCGGTCCGGGCCGCTTCATCCCACAATACCGCTGAAGCAAAATAAGACTAGTAGTGGCAAGAAAGTTGACAACATCTACACCCATATGGGACACCCGTGACAGTTCGCTTTGAATAAAACTCCTCCAGCAAGGCCCAACCTTGGTTTTACCATTTGCCACCTACACCCCTTTTTCCCTTGGGTTTTCGCGAGCCCGAGGGTCATCTTTATTTTAGCCCCCCCGGGCCAGTGCTCCTTCGAGTGTTGGTCCGAACCGAGCAGCCTGCGGGGCCACCACGGGGAAACTCGAGGCCTGGTTTTACTCGTAGCTTGACTTATCCGGATGTGCCCTGAGAACGAGATATGTGCAGCTCCTATCGGGATTTGTCGGCACAATCGGGCGGCTTTGCTGGTCTTGTTTTACCATGGTCAAAATGTCATGCGAACCAGGATTCCGAGACTGATCGGGTCTTCCCGGGAGAAGGTTTATCCTTTGTTGACCGTGAGAGCTTGTGATGGGCTAAGTTGGGACACCCCTGCAGGGTATTATCTTTCTAAAGCCGTGCCCGCGGTTATGAGGCAGATGGGAATTTGTTAATGTTCGGTTGTAGAAAACCTGAAGTTGACCTTATTTAAAATACATCAACCGCGTGTGTGACCGTGAAGGTCTCTTCTCGGCGGAGTCCGGGAAGTGAACACGGTGTTGGAGTTATGTTTGACGTAAGTAGTTTCAGGTTCACTTCTTGATCGCTACTAGCTTCACGACCGTGCCTTGCTTCTCTTCTCGCTCTCTTTTGCGATCGTAGCCACCATATATGCTAGTCGCTTGCTGCAGCTCCACCTCATGACACCAACCTTCCCTTAAGCTTAAATAGTCTTGATCTCGCAGGTGTGAGATTGCTGAGTCCCCGTGACTCACAGATTCTACCAAAACAGATGCAGGTACCGATGATGCCAGCGCAGATGGCGCAACTGAGCTGAAGTGGGAGTTTGATGAGGCCCTTGGTTGTTACTATGTTTCATTTCCAGACGATCAGTAGTGGAGCCCAGTTGGGACGATCGGGGATCTGTGTTGCATTTGGGGTAGTCTTCTTTTATTTTGGTACCGTAGTCGGACCTTCAGTGTAAACTGAATGATGGATGTTTAATTATGTATTTGTGTGAAGTGGCGACTGTAAGCCAATTATGTATCTCTTTCCCTTATGTATTACATGGGTTGTGTGAAGATTACTTCACTTGCGACATTGCTTTCAATGCGGTTATGCCTCTAAGTCGTGCTTCGACACGTGGGAGATATAGCCGCATCGAGGGTGTTACAGCCCACAACAAATTGTGTTCTACTCGTGTAAAGAGAACTACGCACAGACCTAGCTCATGATGCCACTCTTGGGGAACGTTGCATAAAATAAAAAATTTCCTACGTTCACCAAGATGAATCTAGGAGTTCATCCAGCAACGAGAGAGAGGAGTGCATCTACATACCCTTGTAGATCGCGAGCGGAAGCGTTCAATAGAACGGGGTTGAGGGAGTCGTACTCGTCGTGATCCAAATCACCGGAGATCCTAGCTCCAAACGGACGGCACCTCCGCGTTCAACACACGTACGGTCAGCGTGACATCTCCTCCTTCTTGATCTAGCAAGGGGAAAGGAGAGGTTGATGAAGATCCAGCAGCACGACAGCGTGGTGGTGGATGCAGCAGGGATCCGGCAGGGCTTCGCCAAGCGTCTACGGGAGGGAGAGGTGTAGCAAGGGGAAGGGAGGCGCCAAGATGCAGGATGTCGGCTTCCCTCCCTCCCCCCTCTTTATATAGGTTCCCTAGGGGGCTGCCGGCCCTAGGAGATGGGATCTCCTAGGGGGGCGGCGGCCAAGGGGGGAACTTGCCCCCCAAGGCAAGTGGAGGCGCCCCCTCCCCTAGGGTTCCTAACCCTAGGCGCAGGGGGGCCCAAGGGAGCGCACCAGCCCACCAGGGGCTGGTTCCCCTCCCAGTTCAGCCCACAGGGCCCTCCAGGATAGGTGGCCCCACCCGGTGGACCCCCGGGACCCTTCCGATGGTCCCGATACAATACCGGTGACCCCTGAAACTCTCCCGATGGCCGAAATAGCACTTCTATATATAATTCTTCACCTCCGGACAATTCCAGAACTTTTCGTGATGTCCGGGATCTCATCCGGGACTCCGAACAACTTTCGGTTTGCTGCATACTAATATCTCTACAACCCTAGCGTCACCGAACCTTCAGTGTGTAGACCCTACGTGTTCGGGAGATATGCAGACATGACCGAGACGCCTCTCCGGTCAATAACCAACAGCGGGATCTGGATACCCATGTTGGCTCCCACATACTCCTCGATGATCTCATCGGATAAACCACGATGTCGAGGATTCAATTAACCCCGTATACAATTCCCTTTGTCAATCGGTACGTTACTTGCCCGAGACTCGATCGTCGGTATCCCAATACCTCTTTCAGTCTTGTTACCGGAAAGTCACTTTACTCGTACCATAATGCATGATCCCGTGACCAGACACTTGGTCACATTGAGCTCGTTATGATGATGCATTACCGAGTGGGCCCAGAGATACCTCTCCGTCATACGGAGTGACAAATCCCAGTCTCGATTCGTGCCAACCCAACAGACACTTTTGGAGATACCCGTAGTGCACCTTTATAGTCACCCAGTTACGTTGTGATGTTTGGCACACCCAAAGCACTCCTACGGTATCCGGGAGTTGCACAATCTCATGGTCTAAGGAAATGATACTTGACACTTGGAAAAGCTCTAGCTAAACAAACTACACGATCTTTGAGCTATGCTTAGGATTGGGTCTTGTCCATCACATCATTCTCCCAATGATGTGATCCCATTATCAACGACATCCAATGCCCATAGTCAGGAAACCATGACTATCTGTTGATCAATGAGCTAGTCAACTAGAGGCTTACTAGGGACATGTTGTGATCCATGTATTCACACGTGTATTACGATTTCCGGATAATACAGTTATAGCATGAATAATGGACAATTATCATGAACAAAGAAATATAATAATAACCATTTATTATTACCACTAGGGCATATTTCCAACAGAATATCCTATCCTTGAGGGTTATTCTGCAAATTTTTAGCAACTTAGCATGCGACCGTTTGATCTCAGATCCAAGGGCTGCCAGCAGCCCGTATCATGGTCGCGCCTACCACGACCGTCGTGTCGCTCGCGCGGTCGCGCCCTTGGAGATTTAACACGGTGCGTTAGGCTATCTGATGTTGGCATGTCATACATAGTCATCACTTAGTCACTCATACTACAACAAGGTTGGCTATAAGGTTGTCTATAAGTGTATTTTTTTTACTCCTCTCTATCTCTTTCTTTGTACTCCCTCCGTCCCATAATATAAGAACGTTTTTGACACTAGCTGGTGTAGTCTCAAAAACATTCTTATATAATGGGACATAGGGAGTACTAGTATTTATTGCATTTGCCAAAGAGTGACCTCTTCCAATGAAATGGTGTTGCTAAGTTTGCTTCATTTAATTAGCTATAGACTCAAAATTGTCTTTTCACCTAGGTACACGCGCTTAGCACCGTTTCTTCCTTGGGTCACCAAACTAGTCTCTCTCTTCTTGATTAACTCGCCACATCAGACTTTATGCCTATGTGGCAAGCTTAAGCACCTATAGGAGCAAGTAAGTACAATAGTGCGCTTTACATGGCATTTTGCATATGTGGAGGGAAGAGAGGCAAGGAAAAAGTGGAGAAGTGGGCTCTCATGCAAGAGCCAGCCTCTACTACTACATGGTGGAGCATTGGGAGAGGCACCTGTATGGAGGTGGTCAGGAATTGGGAGACTCACGCCGGTCGTAGCGCCGCAGTTAAAATGATAATGGCAAGTCAAATCACAGGGCCCCACCTGTCCAGCAGTAACTCGCTGTCAAATCACACAGCCCTACGTTTGCAGCAGCCTAATCCCTCGTCTTCTCGCGTCTCTGTCGAACCGACTAGGCGGAACTGTCCCACTGCCTACCGGGCAGGAAAAGCCCCGCCCTCGACTTTTAAATAGTATACGGTATACTAATTTTGTATCCATGGATTGCGCCCGCGCCATGGAGCAAAGCGTCTAGAAAACGGCGGTACACATGTATGGAGTATACAGCACGCACGTGGCGTTCGCGTCGCACCCAAGACGGTCGGTCGGTCTGGCACGCTGCTCTCCGAATGGAACGTGCGTCATATTGCGTTCGCACACACATGTGGGACGGCAATTGAGAACCGACCATAGGCACACTCCTCAGCCCCGCAAGTCGGGTGACTTAATAGAAGAGGGAGACGAGCGATAGTACTAGAGAAGTGTTGTACTACGTTGGTGCCTGGACAATCCCTGCAAGACACGGAAGATTAGTTCGTCCATGCATGTGACCAGACTCCAGCAGACACGCCTGGATTGGCTATCGTCTACATATCGTGCAGGCTATGTTGTACATGGCTGTAGTTGTGGTGAGAAATCTAAAAAAAGGTTTCTTGTCATCTCGCAAAATTATGTGTCATGCGCTTCGGATCACTGCGAGGGTTAAACAGGGACAACTGAGTTGGGCTAGTCATTGGGGGCACATGCACGAACAGTGACTACTCGGCTGCCATCTAGGTCAAGCCGGCTATGTTAATTAGGACATCTATCGACGGACCCCTTTTCTATGAGTTTATCTTTAATTTGAGCTTTGTTCCTCGTCTAGTTTGTCCGTCGGGATTCATATTGTCTCCTTTGGGCAGTGAGGTTATGATTTCTTGTCACGTGGCATTTTTTCGTGTTATATGTTATACTCCGGTGCTTCAGATCAAAATGACAACAACTGTGCCTCCGGGCCACGTGCATGAAGACTTCTCGACAGTCATTGACGAGGTAAAGCCGGCTTCGGTAGACAAAAGAAAACTAAGTACTACTCCACTGTATAGGCAGGAGCCTCCACGCTTGCTTGCTAGTGTTGCTCTCTTCACACCGTCTCGGCCTCACACAGCGGTGGCCACACACACACTCTCTCTCTCTCTGCTCACCGCTGGTCACATATCCAGCCGGATCCTCTCCGCCGGGGAAGGTGAGAAGGTGCAACGTTCACGCGGTCGTCCTCGGCGACGGCTCTTACCCACTGTTGGGTGCGTCCCGATCAGCCTGCCTTGCCGTTCTCTCCCAAGCACCACTGGCGAGGGAGGGCCTCCGACCCCTTCTTCCTCGCTGCCGTAGTGTGGGCAGATCCGGCCTCCCGCCGCCCACCTAGCGACATCCCGGCGACCATCAGGTATAACTTCCTTCAAAACCGGCCTTGCTCTACTTCCCGAGCTCCTGACGTCACTGCATTTGTAACTTTTACTATTTCTCAGGCCCCCCTCGTAGATAGGATCGATCGGCTGTTCAAAAACCACCTAATTTTTTTACGTTTAAGAGGTAAAACTAGTTCATGCACTCGAATCTAGTACTACTTGGTTCAAACAAGGAAGAAATGGGGTGGGGGTGGGGGAGGATTTGTTACCTGAATCTAGGACTTGGTCGAAAGAGTAAATAATGGGGGCGAAAAGTAGCAGAGACTGGCTATCCAAGTGGTCTCTAGGTCTAATAGGGAAATAAAGGGAAACGCAGTACAAACTCAATATAAACCTGATCTATTGGTTGAAAAAGGAAAGAAAGTGGGGACTGGGGGACAAGTCAACAGAGTAAGTCCAACACTAGATTTGCTAGCCTCACACAGTATAAGGTGGCTATACCGAACAAAAATGGGACCAACCCAGATATCATGTTCTGATGTTTGTTGCCCCGAGCCACTCTTATGCAATGCCACTGGTAAAATGTAGTAGTCGCACTGTTAAAAGTAAGGACACGTTAAACCAATGTTGTTTTCAATGTAATGCCTCCAGTAATATGAATCAATGGCACTTCTTTACATGTCCTGCTAAAATTTCCCATTAAGATAAGTTGGTTCTTTTCATTAGAAATGCAATTGTCCTGGTCCGCCTACTCTCCCGTGCCCAAAGTAATGTCGTATTTAACAGTTGTCATAGTTAATCCTGATGCCCACACGAATATCTAGCAATGCCACTGCTTTAGAAATTGCTACTGTCCTTGTAGGATTGCCATTCAGATAAGGAACATGCTTCTTTTCATTTGATGCATGTTTCATCACTTGTTACTTGTTAGTCACCCTCCTTTCCACCTTTTTTGTGCAAACAGAGATATACATTTCACGCTCGATCTTAGTTGAACTGCACAAATGATATCCAAATTATAGTTGAGCATTCCAGGAGCTTCACAACCAACCTTGATGTTGCTCAATTTTATTGCAACTAATGAAGAAGAAGCTCTGTGGGTTTCGTTTTCTGATGGAAATGGAACCGGGGCTGGAGCCCTTTTCTTAAAAAAAATTGAAGAAGAAGCTGCTAGCTCACGGGACATTGCTTCATTTTAGGTGAACTGCACCAAAAGGTCCCATGAATTGAATCATCCATGTTGGTGACTAAAAGAGCCAGCTTCAGTATCCCAGTCTAAGCACCCCCGGCCTCCATCCTTGCGATGCACGGTACACCTCGTTTGCCACCTGCTCGACCCTAGTGTCACTGATAAAATGAAGTAATAATATAGTTAAAATAGAGCGAGTGTCATCTCTATCATTTCATTTCCAATGTAGATAAAGAAAGTGCTTCTCTTTGTTAAAGTATGTTTCATCAACTAGTCCCATTGTTAATGTTTAAGCGTTTCTGCAAACTGGGGTGCTTAATTTTAGTTGATATGTACAAAAATAGAGATTTGAATGTCTCAAGGCGCCTCCTTGTACTACTGTTTTACACCGATGTTCATCACTGGCAGAAGGTGTATCTGGGAGACTTGGGACGATGTCCAGTATGAGGCGTACCGTATGAGGCGTCGTAGGGCCCATCTCGCCCTTGCAGCATGGCATACTATGATACCATTGCAATATTTTCTTCTATTTATTTGGTGTGTTTCATCAACTAGTGCCACTATAATGTAATCATGCTTTTTCATTATCTGTGCAAATAGGGTTATTCAGCTGCATTTTGGTGGAACTGCACAAATGTACGTATGGAACCGACATATATGCAGAGTGCGAGGTGTGCCAAGTAAAAATTACCGACACCAACCATGCTGCATGCACGCATTGCCATCCACCACAACCAGTGGGATGTGTGGCGCTCTCTATGGACGGATCTTTCTCGGCAGCAAATCCTCTTACCAAATACTGGTAGCTTATATTGGCAGTTTTCTAGGGAGTACTCTTTTCTGAAAGAAGCACCAATCTATTTTTCTTTATTTGTACACTGTGTCACAACTTTGACCCAAAGGTCCAGAGCTATTTTAGGGTGATTGGCGTAGTACTCGGAGACTGATTGTAAGCATGATTTTCATTAGCTGTCACACTGATTGTAAGCATGAGCAGGTGGAAGATTAGGTTAGTGCGAAGCTTACCTTAAACCCTACCGCCGCTGTTGAAAGGAGGCGAGCGTCAAGGGAACCGTGGAGAACGCTGGGGAAGCGACGTCGCGCCATCCGGCCTCCTCTTGTGGTGGGAGAACGAATACTCCTATGGCTCCGGCTGGCTCTGCACCCTCATGAACGGCACACCATACTCGATCGATTCGTTATCCTCTGGGTGCTCGACCTTCGACCTGTACGCCCACCACCTCCGCCTGACTGTCGCCTCGGGCGAATCTGTCTGCTCCATCGCCCATAGGAGATACTTGATCAACTCGGAGGACTGCGGCGTGACTGCCACCGAGGAGTACATGTACATCGCCGCCCTCATCGCCGCCGTCTCGCTCTTTCGCATACATTGCCACATGGCCCACACCGTCCTCGAAATCTCTCACTCATTGTCAAATTAACTAAGGATCTCCTTCAACCTAGCTAACTTTGCCTGGTCGCCGCTGGCGTTCTGCCTGATTTGCTGCTGCATCCTCTCCATAGATGTCGTTCTGAGTGGTCTGGTGCTAGCTTTGGAAGATGGGAGGAGAGACGGTGATCTTGCAATAAAGAAGAGGGAGAGGAGAGGAGGTGGTTTTGGAATGGAGATGATGGAGAGGAGAGAAGGTGGTTTTGCAATGGAGAGAAGATCAGAAGAGGGAGAGGCGAGACGGTGGTTTTGGAATGGAGATGATGGAGAGGAGAGGAGGTGGTTTTGGAATTGAGATGATGGAGAGGAGAGGAGGTGGTTTTGCAATGGAGAAGATCAGAAGAGGGAGAGGCGAGACGGTGGTTTTGGAATGGAGATGATGGAGAGGAGAGGAGGTGGTTTTGCAATGGAGAAGATCAGAAGAGGGAGAGGTGAGACGGTGGTTTTGGAATGGAGATGATAGAGAGGATAGGAGGTGGTTTTGCAATGGAGAAGAGGGAGAGGAGCGTGCGGCAGCGATTTAGGATTGGGCGAGAGGGCCGGCGCGCTGTGACTGGATCAAAATCAAAATCAATTTACCCTTCAATTAAGAAAGCGACCCCACATTAACTAGTCTCCCTTTTATTCTGGGTCATAATTGACCATGATTTTCGCACATAAAATATATGTTATACATGGCAAAAATAATATAATTTGAAAGTACATTCACATAGGAACCAAACGATAAAATTTTTGGTGACATGCATTCACATTTTGCTTGTCACATACAGTACGTGGTCAAACTTTGACCCAAAATACGCAAAACAACAAAAAAATACTTCCAAGACCAGCGCCGCTCTTCCGCTCTTCTCCTCTTAAACCGCCGCCGCTCCTCTCCTGTTCCAATCTAAATCCAGCACCGCTCCTCTCCTCTTCCATTTCAAAACCACCGCCCCTCCTCTCCTGTTCCAGTCCAAAACCAGTGTCGCTCCTCTCGCGTTCTAATCCAAAACCAGCGCCGCTCCTCTCCTCTTCCATTCAAAAACCACCGCCGGTGAGTGAAGGTGCTGTGGAGAAGTAGATCGATGGAGGAGTACAACCGATACGTGAGGATCGCAGACGGCGACCCTGTGAAGCTAGCTAGGATGTTGGAGATACAGTCTTGGTTTGACAACAAGGACCAACTAGCGGCGACGGCGACATCCATGGCCAAATATTTGCAATAGAGCGAAAAGGTGGCGATACTCCCGGAGGGAGTCACGCCGGAGTACATAGAGCTGCTCCTCTGGGCCATGGAGCAAACAGATTCACTGAATTCGATCGTGAGGGAGCGGTGGTGGGAGTATCAATCCCAGATGGAGCATCCACCAGAGATTGAAGGATCGCGCATCTACAGGGTGCCGTTTGTGAGGGTGTCTTTCCAGAGCGAGCCGGTAGAGTCTTCGTCGACCGAACCCAACTACAAGAGGAGAAAAGCAGTTGGCCCGACGACGCTTCCCCGCCATCGTCTCCCTCGCCGTTCACATCGTCTCATGGGGCGGCTGTCTGCCGCCGAGGAATAGGAGGAGACTGCCCCACAGCCCAATAGTCGGGCAGGTTGTGAATTGTCAGGAGGAGCTTAGGGTTGTCAGTATTTGCAGGTTGTGAATTGTGTTTCGTGTTGTGTATTTTGAGAGTACTTTCAGATATGAATGTCTTTTAAATTTCAGATTTGCAGTATTGAGCATATGAAGAATTTTATGAATTCTAGAGATCTATTTTTAGCACTTAAAAAATGTAGTTTCATAGGAGTATAAAAGTGCAGACGAGAAGAAACTGCAAGTTTCAGTTTTAGATAAGAAACTGCAAGTTCAGTTTCAGATAAGAAACTGCAATTTTCAGAGACAGAGCATTTATATTAACACGGCTTTTTCAAACAGGGTTAACATCATGTTGGAAGTTTTATTCGTGGTCAAAAATGGAACTACCAGCCAGTTAACATCATGCTGATCAACATTCATGCATAGCACATCTTCATATGATGCACAGTCAAAATGCCCACACAATGTTGAGTGTGCGAAACACAGAGAAAACGAGGGACGGAGTTTTGGCAAGTGTTGGACGTGGTTTTGGGCTGCCCCGTCTAGGCTTTCATTTTTAACATGCGCAGCCCACGACCTCGGATGGGAGGGCCTGTTTGTATTTTCTTAGGGCCGTCATGTATCGACCGGCCTATGGACCTCCCATCCGAGGTTTTATTTTTGGCAGCCCAATTTATGTATTTTTTTGAAGAAAACGCAACGGTCTGTTCTATTTTTCTATATAAGAATAGGAACACCAGGTACAACTTATGTTTCCCTTTTAACTATATTATATATATTTAAATTATTTTATATGTTATTATATATTATTTTTATTGTCATCATATATTTAACAGATACTTACATATGTAAGAAAACAATATCCCACATCTTATTAACTTATAAAAATAATTTCTTAACAAATAAAATCCTGGATTGTTTTGGCACGAAAATTCTAGTGATTGTGTACAAAAGCTTGGTAAGATTTAAGGACGAATGTAATAATAAAACTTACTATTTAAATATATTTATAACAAAATGCTCAGCCCTTTTTTATTTTTTGATAACATTGCTGGCCCAACCCAACATTATAATTAGAATCAGCCCAGCAAAATCGTGTCTCTAGATAAAGTGCAAATGGCCTGTAATTTTTTAGGAAATAAAATAAATGGGTCGCATGAAAGCTACATTAATTGATCACCCAGCCCAACTAATGGCTGTAATTCAGAAAAAAAGATCAAGTTGACTGTAAATTCTACCGCGCAAAAAAAAAGACTGTAAATTCTGAAAAAAATAGGTTGAATACGGGCCACATTTTTGGAGGCTGAAATGTGGGCCAATAGATCGAAGCCAATGCAAGTCGTTGTAAATTTAGTAAACAAATGATTCTGACATGTTAGCCGTTGGATTTACATCCAACGGCCGGCATCCATCTTCAATCTCCCGTCTTCTTCCTCTAGCGCCGCCGGGACCACCTCCCGCCTCCTGCTGCTAGCAGCTCTGCTTAGCACGCTTCGCTATGAAGCGCTACTCCACCGTTGGCCAGGCCATCCCTCCAACCCTCCACACCTCCTGTTCTTCTCCACCGACTGCCGAACCACACCGCACTAGAACCAGTTAACCCTCGTACACCTCTCTGTCTGCGACTCTACTCCCGCGTCTTCCCATCTCCGGCTCGTTGCTGTCCGGGGCCTCGCCGTCGTCCACCACCTTGGATGCGCTCGGCGCGGCGTGGTCAACATGGTCAACGAACGACACCATTGGAAGTAGGCTGTGCGTGGAGAGGCTGACAGCTAGGTCCACGGCCGCACACAAGGAAATTCCTCCTTATTACGCACAAAATAATGATTCCTCCACCTGAAATCTGGGACCCACCGGAAGGGCCTCTGTATTTCGCAAAAAAAACATGCCCCCCGCTGACTTGTCGGACCCACCAGCTATCTTCGCACGCAAGGAAGTGCCTCCTTATTACACACACAAAAAATGAATACCCCCCCTGCCAGCTGGAACCCAGCATACTGGGTGGCCGACTTGTGGGCCTACCAAGTTCACGGGGACGGAGGGCTTTGTCAACTTAGTCAACATGAACAATTCTAGCTCATGTTACCGTACGATGTTCATCCAACGGTTGTAGTGCTTCTTCAACCTCTGGTCTTCTTGCTCCAGCCGCCCAAACCAGCGCCGGTCGTGCCACGTGCTCCTGCCTCCCGTGGCCGGCTGTGATGCCGCGGAGGCCTCACCGGCCCCTACTACTCCCACCGCTGGCCAGGCCATCCCTCTACTCACCCACACCCCCTGTTAATCTACGGCGACAGTAGCCTGACACCACAGCCAAACCAGTGAACCCTCGTACTCCTCTTCGCGTGGGCATCCACTGCTGCGTCTTCCCCAGCTCCGAGTCGTCCCCTTCCTAGGCCTCGCCATCGTCCACCGCCGTGGTGCTCTCGGCGCGGCGTGGTCAACGTGATCGAGGAATGACTTCCATCGGACGTGGACTGTACGTGGAGAGGCTGACAGCTGGGTCCACGGCCGCAACAAGGAAGTTCCTCCTTATTACGCGGAAAATAATGATTCCTCCACCTGACAGCGGGGACCCATCGGACGGGCCACCGTATTTCACGAAAAAAAGTTTCCCCTGACTGCTGGGACCCACCAGCTACATCTTCGCACGCAAGGAAGTGCGTCCGGGCAAAAAAAAACGATTCGCCCCCCAGACTGCAGCGACCCACCAGCTACATCTTCGCACGCAAGAAAGTGCGTCCGGGCAAAAAAACGATTTGCCCCCCTGACTGCTGAGACCCACCAACTACATCTTCGCACGCAAGGAAGTGCGTCCGGGCAAAAAAATGATTCGCCCCCTGACTGCTGGGACCCACCAGCTACATCTTCGCACGCAAAGGAAGTGCGTCCGGGCAAAAAAAAACGATTCGCCCCTCTGACTGCTGGGACCCACCAGCTACATTTTTGCACGCAAGGAACTGCCTGACAGTCGGGACCCACCTGGTCGAAGCGTACGTAGCGTTGTCATTCTTGTCGCGAACGTGTACGTACATATATAGTGGTCGATGTAGAGGCGCGCACGTGTCGTAGTAAAGGCGCGTACGTGTCGTAGTAGAGGCGCGCACGTAGCATGTACACGTACGTACAGCGGCCAGGGTGCAAGAAAGAAAATACGGCCACATATGTGTACATACGGGCGGGGTCTCGAACGCCTAGTCGCGCATATGTACGGCGAGGGCTCGTGTTCATGGGGAGGCAACGGAATGTGTCGTGTTCATGGGGAGGCAACGGAATGCGTCGTGTTCATGGGGAGGCAACGAAATGCGTCGTGTTCATCAGGAGGCAACGGAATGCGTCGTGTTCATCGGGAGGCAACGGAACGCGTGGGAGCCAACCGGCTTCGACGGAACAGGCGATGGAAATGAGGCCTGGCGTACCGCGGAACGGAGGAAACAGACCTCCTATGGTCGAAACAAGGGTCCTGTTGATCGGGAGGGGTGTGGCGTACCGCAAAACGGAGGTAACGGACCTCCTACGGTCGAAACGGGGGTGCAGTTGATCAGGAGGGGTGTGGCGTACCGCAAAACGGACGAAACGGACTTGTGTTGGAACGCTACGGTCGAAATAGGTGTCATGTTGATCGGGAGGGGTGTGGCGTACCGCAAAACGGACGAAACGGACTTGTGTTGGAGCGCTACGGTCGAAACGGGGGTCCTGTTCATCGGGAGGGGTGTGGCGTACCGCAAAACGGGACTCCACGGGATACTGTTCATCTCCACCGTCGACCTCCTCCAGCCTCCACGGGGTACCGTCGACCTCCTCCAGCCTCCAGGGGCTCCTGTTCATCCAGCCTCCACCGCGCGCTACTCCACCAGCTACTGTTCAACCACCCCTCCACGGGCACCCCTCCACCATCTACTGTTCATCCAGCCCTCCACACCACGGGGTCCTGCTCAACCACCCCTCCACGGTCACCCCTCCACCGTCTACTGTTCATCCAGCCCTCCACACCACGGGTTCCTGTTCATCCAGAGGCAACGCCACCACTCACTGATCATCCAAACCCCCCCGCAACGCTCACTGTTCATCCCAGAGGCAGCATCGATCGGCTTCAGTTAGCAGCGGTAGCGAAGGAATCGCTCCATCGGGTTCAGTTAACAGCCATCGATCGATCGCTCGGGTTCAGTAACACGTAGCCTGCAGTGCAATCGCTCGGGTTCAGTTAGAGCCCAACGCCTCGCTCGGCTTCAGTTAGAGCCAACGCCTCGCACACACGCGCATACATACGAGAGAAACGCGCATCGCTCGGCCCCCGACCTCCCACCGTAACCGGCAACTCCTTGAAATTTTCCTCCCCTCGCTTCTACCATGGTTTTTTCCGTCATGGACGGCCCAAAGAATGTCATGCAGCTGCATCTCCGGCCCGCCCAGGACGAAAAGCCCATTTTCTGTCATGATTTTTTGTCATAGAAGTAGGAGCCCACCACATCTATGATGATACCGGGTTTTGTCACAATTATCGTCATAGAAGTGTCATATGTATGACAGAAAAATATTTCGTTCGGCCCAAAATGTCATGGATGTGTCTTTTTTTTGTAGTGTTGTTGCATGTTGAGGGATAATTATATGATCCAATTATGTTATTATTGTTGAGAGAACTCGCACTAGTGAAAGTATGAACCCTAGGCCTTGTTTCGAAGCATTGCAATACCGTTTTCGCTCACTTTTATCATTAGTTACCTTGCTGTTTTTATAATTTCAGATTACAAAAATCTATATCTACCATCCATATTGCACTTGTATCACCATCTCTTCGCCGAACTAGTGCACCTATACAATTTACCATTGTATTGGGTGTGTTGGGGACACAAGAGACTCTTTGTTATTTGGTTGCAGGCTTGTTATCTTCATCCTACGCCTCCCATGGATTGATAAACATTAGGTCATCCACTTGATGGAAATTTGCTACTGTCCTACAAACCTCTGCACTTGGAGGCCCAACAACGTCTATAAGAAGAAGGTTGCGTAGTAGACATCATGAGGCTGCTAGGGTAGGTCAAACTAATAACATGCAGGTGGATCATAATGGAACCATGGTACATGATTATATCTTGGTGCATGATACTCTTGATCCTGATTATATCCCAGTTGATTAGGAGATACCACAACAGTCACTACCTGCTGATACTAGCCCTGTGTTCATTCCCAATAACTCTAGTATGAACTATAATGATATACCATCTGCTAGTACCTCTCAGCCTGTTCAGACATGCAACATTTCAGTGGAAGGTCTCTGTGAACATATTGTTATTCTCCAAGATTTAGTGGGCAATCTGGTCACTAATGCTCATGATATCATCCCCAAACTTGGAGGAAGCAAGATCATCAATGCCAAATGCAATATAGTTGATGTTATGGGCACTAATGGTTCTAATAAAAGATGTTTCCTTTAGATCCAGACTGTCCAAGATCTACCACAGCAGCCCAGCTCTGTCAGCATTGAGGAGATCACTAGCCAGGAGTTTGCTGAAATTCAGAAGCCCTGTAACAAAAGGAAGAAAAAGCCAATCATTGATGAAACTCTTTGCAGGAGGAGTGATAGAATTGCTCTCATAACCAAAGGATTTAAAGATAAAGTAGCTACTAATGTTGCTAGTATGGAAGTGGCTAGCCCTGCAATCCAACAGAGCATGCATCATAGTTCAAAGAAACAGAAGAGATCTGTATCTGTTAACCTGGGTCCTCAATTTGATGCAATTGTTATAAACAAGCATGCTCCTCCACCACCTGAACTGCCCATGGAAACATTGCAAGCTATTGGAACTGGTCCATGCAAGATGGTACCTCATGAAGTGTCATCTCAAGCCTTGAACTATGACAGCTTTGATGATTAGGAGAGATTACACTCCCTGGGGCATTGGTGGCTCCCCGAACTGCCTCCTAGGTATCTTTTATCAGTTGTTTACTTTCCTTATCTCATTTGGATGCCTGCGTGCATCAAAAACCACTATGGTTTGTAATAATTTGCACTACTGCTTCCTTGGCACTCTTGGAATGTTAGTCATCATTTGTTGTTATTATGTTGTTTTCCTTTGTTATGTTGGTATCAATGCCCACTATATGCTACCTAGGCCAGTAGTACTTAACAACAATGATCTGAATATGATTCAATATAAACACCTCTATTTACCTAATGGATTATCATGCTATGCTACTCACAGTATGATTATTTCTCTCCTGCCAGATGTTCGTTATGAATAGGAGTTGGAACATTTTAAACTGGAATGTTAGAGGGGTTAATTCTTCTGCTAGATGGGATGATATCAGACAGAAAATTGATGAGAGTGCCTGTTGCATTATGACCTTTCAAGAAACCAAAAGAGATAGTTTTGATCTTACATACATTAAGAATTTCTGCCCCAAGAGATTCAATCAGTACTGCTTCTCACCATCTAATGGTAATTCTGGTGGCGTTATCACAATATGGAATTGGAGCATGTTCAAAGGAGAGATCATATCACAAAACTATTTTCATATCACTATTAAATTTACTTCCAACCTACATAACAGTTGTTGGTATGTTACTAATCTGTATGGTCCCAATTCTGTGGAAGGTAAACATGAATTTGTGGCATGGTTGCAGAACCTTAATATCTGTCAGTATAAGCTATGGATGACCCTGGGGGATTTCAACTTTGTTAGAGGGCCAGATAGTAGAAATAATCCAGATGGTGATCCAAACAATATGATGCTTTTCAACAACATCATCATAAACCTTGATCTTGTGGAAATCCCTTTGAAAGGAAGATCATTTACATGGACCAATAAACAAGACATGCCTCTTTTGGAAAAACTGGATTGGGTGTTCACAAGTTCCTACTGGACTACTGTTCACCCATCAACTATGACCATCCCATTGGCTAAGATAACATCTAATCATGTAGCTATAAAAGTCATGATGGATAGCAATATTCCAAATTGCAACATTTTTAGATTTGAGGAATTTTGGACAAAATTTAATGGTTTTATTGAAACTATGGAAAATCAATGGTATAACTGTATACATTATTCAGATTCAGCCAAACACCTAAATGCCAAGTTTCAAGCTCTTAGAAGGGGTCTGAAAAATAGAGCAAATAGTTCTCTCAACTTAGTAAAACTATTGAAAACTGTTGTTTCTATGTGAAAATAATAGATGGGCTGGAAGACCAAAGAATGCTGACTAGGATGGAAAAGAATTTCAGGAAAGTCCTCATCAACCACACAAACAAATTACTGGAGGCTAAAATAATTTATTGGAGAATTAGAGCAAATATCAGATGGGCCAAGCTTGGAGATGAAAATACAAAGTTTTTCCATGCCAATGCATCCCAGGTTTTTAGGCACAACTACATCACTTTCTTGCTATCTGCTAATGGTCAATATAGCTATGATCATGATCATAAGGCTGCAATTATTTGGGCATCTTTCAAAGAGAGAATTGGCACATAGAATGACAGTTATAGGAACTTTGACATTTCCCACCTGAGCATTGTAAAATACCCCTCATGAGCTTGATATACCTTTTTCTACTGAGGAAATTGATGACATAATCAAACACATGCCTAATAATAAATCCCCTGGACCTGATGGATTTAATGGACTCTTCATGAAAAATGTTGCCATATCATCAAACACTGTTTCTACAAGTTTATTAATGACTTCTACCTAGAAACCATTTCTCTGCAACCTATCAATACTGCATATATCACACTAATTCCTAGAATGACAACCCTGAATCCCCCAATGATTTCAGACCTATCTCACTCGTAAGCATGCCTATCAAAATTGTCACCAAGTTTCTTGCTAATAGAGCCCAGCCAGTCATTATATCTAGAGTTAGAAAGAATCAGTATGGTTTTATAAAAGCTAGGAATATTCAAGTTCAAATACATCCATAGTGTCATAAAAAAGATCATCATTTTCAAAATTGACTTTGTGAAGGCATTTGACAAGGTGAACTACAATGCCATCCTCTTCATGATGAAACACCTGGGTTTTAGTGAGAAATGGGTCAGATGGGTCAATATGATATTGTCTACTGCATCAACCTCTGTTATACTTAATGGTGTACCTGGGAAAATATACATTGCAAATGTGGTATTAGACAAGGGGACCCTTTTTCACCTTTGTTATATGTTATGGTGGGAGAGCTACTGCAGATTATGGTTAATGATGCATGGAGAAATGGTGCTCTTGAGTTGCCTATTGATACCAACTTCACATAATGCTACCCCATTATGAGTATGTTGATGACACTCTTATTATACTGCCAGCCAATGAGGAGAAAATCAAGACCTTCACTGATATACTGGATAGTTTCTCCAAGTTCACAGGGCTGGTTGTAAATTACAGCAGGTCTTCCCTTGTTCCTATTACTATTTCTGATGACAAAGCACAAGAACTAGCAGACTTACTCAAATGCAAGAAAGAATCCATGCCCTTCACTTACTTAGGATTGCCTATGGGTTCCACCAGGCCTAAAGTAATTGATCTAATGCCCATGGTATCAACATTGGATAAATAACAGGCTATCTGTCATTGCTTCCATGATGACATAATCTGGTAGGCTCATACATCTTAAAGCTATTGTATCTGCATTGTCCATATTTTCTATCTATTGCATCAGAGTGCCATTCACTATCCTAGACCACTTTGAGAAATCTGTCAGACATTTTCTCTGGTATGGTAAGGGTATCAACAAACATGGCAATTGCCTTGTTAAGTGGGACAAAGTATGCTTACTAAAAAAGCAGGAGGACTAGGAGTGCTAGATATGAGAATGCAAAATAGAGCACTCCTCAATATTTGTTCAAATTCTTCAATAACAAAAGATATCCCCTGGGTGAATTTGATATGGAATAATTACTATGATAATGGGGAACTCCCAATATTTCCCATAGTTGTGGGATCTTTCTGGTGGAGAGATTGTTGTTCTATTATCCAAGACTTTAAAAACATGACAATTTGTGTTGCAGGGTCTGGTAGTACAATTAGCTTATTGTATGACAAATGGCGCTGACAACCATTGACCAACATGATGGCCCAAATATTTTCCTATGAAAAAAATGTTCACATCACACTGGAAGCTGCCAGCAATCTTAATGATACTAACTTCCATGAGTTGTTTCATCTGCCAATGTCCAGTATTGCTGTCCAACAGAGTATCCAGTTAAGAGATTTAATAAATGACAGAGGGAACCAGATGGATATGGACTCATGGCAATTCTACTGGGGTGGATCTAAATATTCTAATAGAAGAATATACCGGGAATATATCAAAAATCCTATAGATGCACCCAAACCCTTCCATTGGCTATGGAAATCCTGCACTCTAGCTAAGCAAAAATTATTCTTCTGGTTACTAGTGTCGGACATGCTTAATACTAGAGATTTGCTTACCAGGAAAAGCTTCCATATTGAATCTACTAAATGTTTGTTATGTGAGGATGAACCAAACGAACATCTAACTCATCTGTTCTTTAGCTATGATTTTAGTCAGAACTTTTGGATGGTTATTGGTTTTCGATGGAACACAGATTATGAGCTTATGGAGATGCTCTTGGAAGGAAAGAGGCATAACAATGATGTTTGCTTCTAGGAATGCCTAATAGCAGGATGTTGTAGTATATGGATGCATAGAAACATCATCATCTTTGATCACAAAACTAAGAGCATACTATACTGAATTAGTACATTCAAGGAGCATTTTGAGATGATCATCAAAAAGGCCAAACCAAGCTTAAAAGAAGGAATGCAAAGATGGCTAGATTATTTGTAGACTATTTACTTTTTGGTTTGTAACACTTGTACAGTCTTGTAAGATGTAACACCATATTAATGAAAATCAGAGTTATAGTGGAGGTCTACCCCACTGTGTTTGCTCAAAAAAAAACACTCAACATATCTTTATTCCCTTAAGCTTGTGACCCTCTTGGTTCGGTAAAACATAGACATGAACAAAACCACTTTCGACCGATAGTGAAACCGTGGACATCCATATAAATCCATATGAATACACGAATGATATTCGAGCTAACCTTTGGTTATCATGTGCTATGCTGATACGTCCATTTTGCATCATGTTTTTATGTTGATATTTATTGCATTATGGACTGTTATTTCACTTTATGATACAATTCTTATGCCTTTTCTCTCTTATTTTAAAAGTTTCACATAAAGAGGGAAATTGCCGGCAGCTGGAATTCTGGACTAGAAAGGGCTATTTCGGAGGCATTTTTCTAAACACCTCCAAATGAGCTGAAAATTGATGGAGAATTATTTTGGAATATATTAAAATTATTGGTGAAAGAAGTACCAGAGGGGGACCCACCAGACAGCTACAAGCCAGGGGGACACACCCACCCCCTGGGCATGCCCCTGAGCTTGTGGTGAGCCTGGGAGGCCTCCGGGGCCCATCTTCACCTATATGATGCCATTTTCCCTAGAAAAAAATTTGAAGAAGATTTTTAGGATGAACCGCCGCCGTCTCGAGGAAGAACCTAGGCAGGAGCACTTTTGCTCCCCGGCAGAGAGATTCGCCGGGGAAATTTCCCTCCGAGAGGGGGAAATCGAAGCCATCATAGTCACCAACGATCCTCTCATCATGGAAGGACCAATGTTCATCAACATCTTCACTAGCACCATCTCATCTCAAACCCTAGTTCATCTCTTGTATTCAATGTTTGTCTCAAAACCTCAGATTGGTACCTATGGGTTGCTAGTAGTGTTGATTACATCTTGTAGTTGATGCTTGTTGGTTTATTTGGTGGAAGATCATATGTTCAGATCCATTATGCTATTCAATACCCCTCTAATCTTGAACATGAATATGTCTTGTGAGTAGTTACGTTTGTTCTTGAGGACATGGGAGAACTCTTGTCATAAGTAATCATGTGAATTTGGTATCCATTCGGTATTTTGATGATATGTAAGTTGTTGTTTCCCTTAGTGGTGTTATGTCAACGTCGACTACATGGCACTTCACCATATTTGGGCCTAAGAGAAAGCATTATGGAGTATTTATTAGATTATGTGTTGCTAGAGTGATAGAAGCTTAAACCCTAGTTTATGCCCTATTCCATAAGGGGCTGATTTTGATCCATATGTTTCATGCTATGGTTAGATTTATCTTAATTCTTCTTTCGTAGTTGCGGATGCTTACGAGAGGGGGTAATCATAACTGGGAGGATTGTTCAAGTAAGAACAGCACCCAAGCACTCACCCACATATCAAATTGTCAGAGTAAGAATGCGAACCAAACAAACATGATGAAAGTGACTAGATAAAATTACCCTGTGTCCTCAAGAACGCTTTGCTTATTATAAGGGACCGTTTCGGCTTGTCCTTTGCTACAAATAGGATTGGGTTACCTTGCTAAAACTTAGTTATCATTAATATTACTTGCTCGTTACAAATTACCTTGCTATCAAACTATCTGTTACGACAATTTCAGTGCCTGCGGAAAATACCTTACTGAAAGCCGCTTGCCATTTCCTTTTGCTCCTTGTTGAGTTCGACACTCTTACTTATTGATAGGACTATGATTGATCCCTATACTTTTGGATCATCAAGATTCTTTTCTGGCGCCATTACCGGAGAGTGAAGTGCCTTTGGTGAGTGGAATTTGGTAAGGATACATTTAAATTACGTGCTGATATTTACTGTCACTTGTTACTATGGAAAACCATCCTTTGAGGGGTTTGTTCGGGGTATCTTCACCTTCACTGAAAGCACAAAGATTTGCTCCTCAACCTACTACACCTACTAAAAATATTTATTATGAGATCCCTTCGGGTATGATAGAGAAACTGCTAGCTAATTCTTATGAGGAGATGGAACAATACATCCTGATATGCACCTAATGTATGTGGATGAAGTTTGTGGTTTATTTAAGCTTGCAGGTTTGCTTGGAGATGAAGTTAAGAGGAAGGTCTTCCTTTTATCTTTCAAGGGAAAGGCATTGACATGGTATAGGCTATGTGATGATATTGGAGCTTGGGATTGGAACTGATTGAGATTGGAATTGCATCAAAGTTTTACAGCATGCATCTGGTTCATCCTGATCGGAATTGTATATTTTTTTGGCTGGTGAAGGAGAAACTATCACTCAAGCTTGGGGGAGGCTTACGCAAGTGTGATTAGCACAAGTGTATTTCGCTCATTAGTATTTCAGGATACCGACTCCTTCCATGTGACTTTCAACAAGAAACTCTTCTTGGCCTTTTTATACTAAACTGCTTTTAGTATCTTATCAATATGTATTTTGGCTAAGCCTAATTAGGTACTACTATCTCCATAGATCATAATGCCTAATACCAAGGCTATATTGCCTAAGCACTTCACTGAAAACTATTTAATGAAGTCCTAATTTGTGTCAAGAATATTATTTCCAATCAACAATATGTTGTGCGCACATAGTCGTTTATAAATATTATTATGCTCCCACTTACTTTCTTTTAAACACAAGCATCTCTGCTCTCCTCTATGCAATCAAACTTTGATCATTTCATCAGAACCGAGATTCCAGCTCCACTATGCTTGCTTCAGATCATTATAGGATCCCTTGAATTTTTCACACTTAACAGCATCCTCTAGATCAACAAAATTACCTTGGACCATATCAAATATACAACCTTGGTTATATTTCCATCTCATGGGAATTTTGACATCTATCTATTATATCTCATAATTGAAATATTTAGTAATTGCTATTTTAATTCAAACTGACTTTTAAGTATTGGTATGATGAGACAATCTCGTCAATCAATTCCTTCATCTTGTCGTAAACTATTTGTGATAAGTCAAGCATTATAAAACATGTTTATCTTTGTCAATTTATAGATCCATTACTATACTTTAGGATAGTTCATCAAGTGATAAACTTTAATTATGTATATGGATACTATCTTGGATGATTTTGGCTTATAGCCAATTCCAAAGTCAAAGCCCATCAATGTTTCTTTGTGTATTATAGGTTTATTGTTTGTTCAACAACATTTCATCTGCACACCAGGAAAGTTTGCACGAGTTTGCCCAACCTATATAGTTCAGATGCAAGTTCGACCAAAGTATCTATATCTCATGTAGAGGCTTCCGTATCAGTCGCGATAGGAAATCCTGTAACTATTTCGAGTGTTTCTTTCCTTTGATCTAATAACGAAGAATATATAATCTCGTCGAGTTGCACTGTCCTCCCACTCACTATTTTGTAGAAAACATATTTTTCAAAATTTACCAAACTCTGTAGCAAAACACTTTGCCTCGGCGTAGTGATTGAGAAATACCCAACTATTTGGATAAGCTACAAAGTAAGACATAACTGACTTGTCGAAAACACTTTTACTTATGTCCAATATTCCCAAATGCAATAAAAGACCAAATGGTTTTGGAATACCATACCATATCTTATACGGTGTCATTTCAACAGATTTGATGGCGCTCTTTTTAGTGTAAAAGCTGCAATCTCTAAAGCATTATATTAAAAATATAATGGCAAATTGATTAATGTTATCTTTGATCTGACCATGTCATACATAGTTTGATTACATCTACTCAAAATATTCTACTCTTATTAATGTTCTGGGTAGTGCAAGCTATAAAATTCTTTTCATAGCTCACCACACATTTGCTAAATTTGTAACTCAAAATTTTCCTTTATGCAATCCAATTGTAGAAACATATTTTTCTTGTTACAATCATTTCTACTTCATTATGAAAACCTTTTGAAACATTTCAAAAATATAGATTTATGTCTAAAATAATTAAATATAAATATCTACTTGAGTCATCCCTGAAGATAGATAAATCCACTGCTTGCAACAACAATTATTGGACTACACACATCAACATGCATGCTTCAAATTGTTTTGTTGCTCGTTCATTTATGGCTTGTGAACATTATTTAGTTTACTTCACCATCTGGATGAAAGTTGCAAGTCTCAAATGATTCATAATAAGATCATTTCAAATCCATTACTATGGAATTTCTCCATGCGGGTTTCTCCAATTGTGACTAAATGAAGTGCCACAAATATATGGTATTCGTTTAGTCTTGCGACATTTATCGTCGGGCTATTGATGTTTAGTTTTATTATCAATATTCATAAAATACACCCCATTCATAATAGGAGTATAGCCTTTTTGTTCATAACATCGAACAACTATTATTCTCTCATGAACAACGTTCATGCAACATATATGCAATAGGCCAGAGTGTACAAAATTCCAAATAAATTATGACAATAAATGCATAGGTAATATGTTGATAAAAAAGTATCATAAATTTTATAAATTTTCCATCACATATTTTAACCTATTTCATTGATCCACGGCATCTGTGGGAGAATATTGTAAGCATAGGACAAAATCCTTCTCGGCATTCTAGAGGTCGATCCTCTCACTATGTTTTACCAATCATAAAGGCTCAACCAGATAATAAAAAAGCTAATCAATTTACACAGAAAAGGTGGTACCGTGACCCAATATTCTACAACTATAATGCAAAATACACATAGACATTGTGCATAATTAATTACACTAGTGATTAAACTTAATTAATTCATAATTGTGCTCCCACTCAGGCCAATATATCTCATAACTAATTTTAGGTGATTCAAGACCCATATCTTGTTCAACACCATTGATGTGAACATCACTGATGACGCAAATTTCAATCTATAGGCCAACTTGCCGATCACATCTCCATATGACTCTTGTTCATCTTTCGATGCTTTCTGCTTCGAGCTGTGGATGTTCCTGCTAGAACTTCAAGACAACGAGTGTTTTTGTAGTGAGGTCTCGCCTTCACCCGCCTTACACCTCACGATCTATTCGTACTCATGTGGACATGACGCACCCTGCAAAGCTACGTGTTATAGACGGTTGTTGCACTAGGAAGTGCACTAACAACTTCATATTTTCAGTGATAGATAACCCTAATTAAAATGGGTATTGCGCAATCAAAAGGGTGCAACCAAAAAGGGAGAAACATCTCAGGAAATACATAATAGCATGATATAGTATAGCCCTTTGGCGTCGTGGATGTCTCCATGTTCCTCCAAGGTCTTCATGGAAGTACTCTGAAGTTCTATCGTGGCAATCAGCTTAGTCACCTGTGCCTGGTGAAGCCTCCTTGCACATGTGTCCTCTGTAGCAAGTCCGCCACTCCCGTCGATAAAATAAATAACGAGGTTGACGCACATGTCATTAAAGTGACAATCCCTTGGCTCTAGCCATCATGTCGTACTGTGACGCGTAGGTCACTTAACATTACATCATATAACCATCTCATACATAAATTCATTATCATGAAGAAGGCTATACCACATCACATGCATCCTATAAAACCAAGTTAGATGTCCTCTAATCGGTTTGGAAATTTTTAATTACGTGGATTCTAGGGTTTTTGGAGAACTCTAGATACCTACATCCACCATTAAGGCGATAATTTCTTGTTGCTAGATTAACTTTTGGAGTGTGTGAGGGAAAAGATTTAATTAAAAATCTCTAGCCCCACACTAGACTTTGTTAATACGCATGACCCCCATGAAGATAAGACATCTTCATTGCCCTCTTGTGTTTGTGATAGTTCACTATTCTTGACTAACCAAACAACTGTTAGCATATCATCGACAACCAGAGTCGATCGATTGTCAGAACTTTGTACAAAGCTACATCATGCCATCAATGAATTGAACCAAAGCAACAATTGAGTGAAGGAAAACAAGATCATCAAACCGATCATCAAACCCTCACATCCACCTGTGATCTAGATCAAAACCTAAATCAACTCATAGAACAGCTCATGATGCCTCTGTTGGGAAACGTAGTAGAAAATAAAAAAATCATCCTACGATCAAACCAGGAACACTATGAAGATGCATTAATGGTTTAGGTTGGATCTTTACCAACTCTGACTTGCAGCAAAATAAGAGTCAGTGTACATCATACTTGAAATCCCTCGAACCATTCATGAACGATTCCTCGAACGAAAGACCGAAAGCACGGCCTCTCCACAGTTTGCAAGTGTATGATCTTCACGATCCGGCAGTGCTTCACCGACTAGAGCTAATTGTTGCCGGAGAATTGGAGGGAACATATTAGAACCACACCGGGCTTCTAATTATGAGGACTAGAGAGGATTAGATCTAGCTCTAATTGGATCTACTAGAACTAGAACTAGAACTAGTGGAGGCTCCAAAATTTGTGTACCAAAAGTGCCCAAAATCTCTAGTATATATAGGCTGGAGGAGAGGGCAGGGGTGATGGAAATATATGCCCGAGAGGCAATAATAAAGTTGTTATTATTATATTTCCTTATTCATGATAAGGTTTATTATTCATGCTAGAATTATATTGACCGGAAACTTAAATACATGTGTGAATACATAAACAAATCCCGTGTCCCTAGTGAGCCTCTACTAGACTAGCTCGTTGATCAAAGATGGTTAATGTTTCCTAATCATAGACATGAGTTGTCATTTGATAACGGTATCACATCATTAGGAGAATGATGTGATGGACAAGACCCATTTGTTAGATTAGCATATGATCTCTATTGCTACTGCTTTCTTAATGTCAAATACACATTCCTTCGACCATGAGATCATGCAACTCCCCGATACCGGAGAATAAATGGCACAACATAACTGGGTGATCATAAAGATGCTCTACAGGTATCTCCGAAGGTGTATGTTGAGTTGGTGTGGATCGAGATTGGAATTTGTCACTCCGTGTATCGGAGAGGTATATCTGGGCCCTCTCGGTAATACACATCATAAGAAGCTTGCAAGCAAAGTGACTAAGGAGCTAGTTATGAGATGATGTATTAAGGAACGAGTAAAGAGACTTGCCGATAATGAGATTGAACCAGGTATGTAGATACCGACGATCGAATCTCGAGAAAGTAACATATCGACAAACAAAGGGAACTACGTATGTTGTCATGTCATAAAGGTTCAACCGATAAAGATCTTTGTAGAATATGTAGGAACCAGTATGGGCATCCAGGTCCCGCTATTGGTTATTGACCAGAGAGGTGTCTCGGTCATGTCTACATCATTCTCGAACCCATAGTGTTGGGGATATTACCACTAGGCGTAAACCGGCCTGCTTGGGCCGGGTTAACTTCATTAGTGGTATAAGCAGATGAAGGCCCAAGGCCTGTAGTCGGTTTAGAACCTGTAGCCGTAAACCGGCCTGATGTATAACTTGTACTGTAAGTTAGGAATAGAGAGATACCAACCGGGATACGAGTATGAACCGGTTGGGACTCTATGGACCGACGGGGCGTCACCCGTGTATATAAGGGGACGACCCGGCGGCGGTTCAAGACAGACAACCACAACTCGAGCCTAGGTGAAGCTTGTTTGCTCCCTAGCCATCGAGATCACATCAATTCCATCACAACTAGACGTAGGCTTTTACCTTCATCGAAGGGGCCGAACTAGTATAAACCCTCGTGTCCTTGTGTCCGCTTTAACCCCTTCAAGTAAACTCGTAGCGATGGCTCCACGACTAAGTCCTTTCACTAGGACATCTGCCGTGACAAATCCACGACAGTTGGCGCCCACCATGGGGCAATCGCACGATGGTTTGACGATCTTGGAGGGCAAGCTCAAGGGACTCGAAGGCTATGTTGTGGGCCGGATGACCAAGAGTCGTCGTGGCAGGATCTACATCGACGACGCAGGATGGGGTCCCGAGGCCGATTCGATCAAGTACGGGTACCGGGTCCCCTTTGGTGGCATACATGTTTTCATTGGCAAGATCGGTGAGCCTGGGCCTGAGCCGGACATCTGCACCGACCTCGTCGAGACGGCTCAGCGTGCGAGATCTACCCAGGCTAAACCGGCCATGAAGCGTGCCTTCGTTGGAGTCATCCACGGAGGAGAGCGTGAGGATGAGTCAGAACACGGTAGCGAGACCGTCGTCTATTCCGGTGACGAGTCCTCCACCGGAGAGACCGAATCGCTATACCAGTTGCAAGACGACCAGGTCAGGGGCTGTTCCGATGGCGACAGTATTCCGGACCCCCCGGGCCAGGTCAACCGAGTTGGAATATTCATGGCCGGCACCCAGGCGGCGAATCACTCTTCGACCGCCGCAGCAATGCTCTCCGGATCAGCAGCGGCAGCGGCAGCAGGGGCAGGAGGCCTTGTGCGCCCGCCGGTTCAAGTTCTATCTGATCTGTTTGATGCACTAGCCGCGCTTATGGCAGAGGCCAACCCGGCAGATCAGGAGGCCCATGATGCAGAGATTGCAAAGGTGAGAGAGCAGATCATGCAAGCCAAAGCGGATCTAGCAGCAGAAAAGGACAGGATGGCTGCAGAGCGGGCCGCTTTGGATGCCCAGGCCTATAAACTCATGCTTGACCAGAACGCATCACAGGAGGTTTTGAAGCGGAAGCACAGATCGTGCCTTCCATTAGGGTTTGACCCCCGAAATCTCTTTCACACTCCAGGAGCTGGACCCAGTAATCCGCCGCAGTACCTGGAGACAAACCGGACTGAGGCACCAGGGGCAGGGGCGACGGCCCGACCTCGCCTGATGGAACCTCCTCAGCAGAACATTGTGGTTCCTCCGCCGGTCCAGACGCCCCCGGGTCATTATTCTAATCCTATGGACAATCTTGTTGCAGCCGCTGTGCGATTAGAGGCTATCCCAGTTGAAGGGGACTCTCCGCAAGCGATAGAGACGCGCCGGGTTAAGGAGCTTCTCCGGACCGCGTTGATTCAGCAGGAAGCATATTCGTACAGCCGTGATCGGATTCACTCTACGCCCCATCCAAGCCGGAGCTATAGCAGGTGCATGGATGAACCGGCCATATCAAGCAATGCGCGAGGCCGTGAAGCGGCCCGTGGCAATAACCCTGCAGGAGGAGTTCGCGATGCTCAGGATGTGGTGGACCGGGCCCGAGCACGAAGGGAGGCCGAGTTAGCAGCACAGAATGATGCGGGTCAACTGACGCCGGTTCGTCCTACCACCTCCGCCGGACCAGGGGTCACATCCGCTTTGGGAGTGCCTTGTTTAATTCCCGCTTTACGCAATGTACACCTGCCCAAAGATTTCAAGGGTCCGCGCAAGGTGCCAAATTACACCGCTGATTTATCTCCCGAAGCGTGGGTAGAGAGTTATGAGATGGCCATGGAGATGCTAGATGTGGATGAGACCGTGTGTGCGAAATACTTCACCATGATGCTTGAAGGCACGGCTCGTACTTGGTTGAAGAGCCTGCAGCCCAATTCTATTAGCTCATGGGCCCAGTTGCGGGCCCGGTTTATCCAGAATTTCAAGGATACATGTAAGCAGCCCAAGTCCATAGTAGACCTGGTGGCTTGTGTCCAAGAGGAAGGAGAATCAACGAACCATTGGGTGCGCCGCGTTTCAGAAGTTTTGCACTCGTCTGACAGGATCAATGCTGACTCTGCGATCTTAACATTGGAAGGCAACTGCCGGTTTAAGCCTTTAAAATTGAAGCTGGGACGCATGAAGCGGTTCTGTAATGACATGGGAACTCTCATGGCCGCTTTAGTGAAGTATGCTGATTCGGATAGTACCAAGGATCCCGAGACTGATGATGATGAAGCAGGGAAGGGAAAGAAGAATAGCAACTCCAAGCAGCAGCAGTACAAACCGGCGGGTCATGGAAACGGAGGCAAGCGCAAGGCGGATGGCAGCATGGACTTTGTAGCCAACACTAATGCCCAGGACAGGGGGCAGCGGCGCAGAGGTAAAGCGGCAAATCATAATGGGGCTCCCAATCCTAATGCAAGCCGTTTGAATTATCTGTTGAATCAGCCTTGCCCAAAGCACGGGACGAAGGAGGCGCCGGCTAACCACCTTTGGAAGGATTGTTATATTATGCAGGAGTTTAAAAACTCTAATGCCTTCCGGTATGACCATGGGTCAGGTGGCGGTTCAGGATCCGGTTTCCATGGGCCGGGTCACGATGGAGCTTCCGGTTCAGGTCTCAATCAGGGCGGTCACAACAACCAGAATAATCAGAACGGCTAGCAGCAGCAGCAGTCGGGTTATTAGAGCCAGCCAAAACAGTTGAACAATGGGCAATATCATGTTTTCACAACTAGCTTGGATAAACGCGGCCGAAAACTCCACAAGCGAGCGGTGAATTCTGTTGAACCGGCCTTACCACGTTACTTGCGCTGGTCTGAGCAGCCTATCGTGTGGAGCAGAGAGGATCACCCGCCCCGGGTTGATAATCCGGGCCAGCTAGCGTTAGTGGTAGACCCTCAGGTGGGGGGTTACAAATTCACCAAGGTACTCATGGATGGAGGGAGCAGTATTAACATACTATATTGTGAGACATTCCGCCGCATGGGTCTAACAGACAAGGATCTCAGGCCGTCTAACACGGTGTTCCATGGTGTGGTGCCTGGCAAATCTGCATATCCTGTCGGTAAGATAGCCCTGGATGTGGCTTTTGGGGACGAGCACGATTCCCGGTCAGAAAAACTAACATTTGAGGTGGTGAGGATCCGGAGCCCGTATCACGCCTTGTTTGGCCGGCCGGCTTATGCCAAGTTCATGGCGCGGCCTTGTTATATCTACTTACAGCTCAAGATGCCGGGTTACAAGGGGAAAATAACGGTTCATGGGAGCCGTAGGGTCGCTTTGGAATGTGAGGAAGGTGATGCGGCTTATGCAGAGTCGGTCTGTGCCACGGAGGAGTTGAAGTACTATAAGGACAATGTTGATCCGGCGGATATGACTCCCTTGAAGAAGCCAACTACAGAGCATGATTCGGATCTGAAGTTCAAATCGGCAGCAGAGACCAAGCTTGTTGACTTCGTGCCCGGCGATTCGTCCAAGCAGTTCACTGTCAGTGCCAATCTGGATCCCAAATAGGAAAGCGCGCTCATCGAGTTCATCCGTGAGAATCGGGACATCTTTGCATGGAAACCGTCCGACATGCCAGGTGTACCGAGGGAACTCGCTGAGCACACTCTTAATGTGGATCCTAAGTATAAACCGGTGAAACAATTCCTCCGCCGGTTTAACAAAGAAAGGCGCAAAGCCATTGGAGAGGAAGTGGCCAGGCTTTTAGCAGCTGGCTTTATCATTGAGGTGTTCCATCCAGAGTGGCTTGCTAATCCGGTGCTGGTTCTTAAGAAAAACGGCACTTGGCGTATGTGTGTGGATTACACAGATCTTAACAAGGCCTGTCCAGTGGATCCTTTTGCCCTCCCCCGCATTGACCAGATCATTGATGCCACGGCGGGTTGTGAGCGTTTGAGTTTTTTGGATGCATACTCTAGATATCATCAGATCAAAATGGCGGTTAAGGACCAGGAGAAAACAACGTTTATTACTCCCTTTGGAGCCTTCTGCTATGTATCTATGCCCTTCGGGCTCAAGAGTGCCCAAGCCACCTATCAACGGTGTGTACAGAATTGCCTGCATAAACAGATCGGCCGCAATGTGCACGCCTATGTGGATGATATTGTAGTGAAGTCAAAGCAGAAGGAGACGCTGGTAGATGATTTGAAGGAAACCTTTGACAACTTGCGCGTTTACAAGATGATGCTTAATCCGGCCAAGTGTGTCTTTGGTGTTCCGGCAGGCAAGTTACTGGGTTTCCTGGTGTCTAACAGAGGAATTGAGGCTAATCCGGAGAAGATTGCGGCTATTATCTCCCTGGCTAAACCGAAGTGTATCAACGATGTTCAGCGTTTGGCGGGCAGAATCGCCGCACTGAGCCGGTTTATCAGTCGCCTCGGAGAGAAGGCCATCCCTTTGTACCAAATGCCGAGGAAAACAGACAATTTCGTCTGGAGTCCGGCTGCTGATGAAGCATTTGAGGACTTGAAGCGGCAATTAGCCAATCCGCCTGTTCTTGCAGCTCCGGTTGACAAGGAGCCACTATTATTATACGTAGCAGCCAATGCTCGGGCAGTTAGCGTGGCTATTGTGGTGGAACGCAAGGAGGCAGGCAAGGAATATCCGGTTCAGCGGCCGGTTTATTATATCAGCGAGGTGCTTATTGAATCCAAGCAAAGGTATCCGCATTGGCAGAAGCTGGTCTATGGTGTTTTCATGGCCAGTCGGAAGTTGAAGCAGTATTTTCAAGGGCACCCCATCACGGTTGTTAGTTCAGCTCCCTTGGGTGATATCATACAGAACCGGGAGGCGACTGTCCGGATTGCCAAGTGGGCTATAGAGCTTGGGCCACACGGACTGAAGTATGTACCTTGGACGGCGGTGAAGTCTCAAGCACTTGTTGATTTCATCAATGACTGGACGGAGTTACGAGCACCAGAGGAGAAGCCGGATCACACATATTGGACTATTCATTTTGATGGATCCAGGCAATTGGAAGGCTCGGGGGCTGGAGTCGTATCAACTTCCCCACGAGGTGATAAGTTTTGTTATGTTCTCCGCTTAATGTTCCCTTGTACTAATAATGCAGCTGAGTACGAAGCCTTGCTCCATGGTCTCGGATGGCTAAAGAGATGAACTTAAGCCGGGTTAAGTGCTTCGGTGACTCGGACCTCGTGGCTCAACAGGTGTCGGGCACTTGGGATTCTAAGGACCCGCTCATGGCTGCATATCGTCGGGAAGTGGATAATATTGCAGGTTGCTTCAAGGGTTATCAAGTGGATCATGTGGACCGTCGGAAGAATGAAGCGGCGGACGCTTTAAGCCGGTTGGGTTCTCAGCGCAAACCGGTCCCGCCTAATGTCTTTCTGGACGTGTTGCACAACCCGTCAGTCCAGCTCCCAGGTGAAGCGGATTTGGCTATTCCTGATCCGGAGGCTCAATTGGTGGCAGCATTACATGCTATTCCGGATTGGACGGTTCCTTATCTTGCGTACATGAACCGGGGGGAGTTGCCAGAGGATGAGATTCTAGCCAGGCAGATAGTCCGGCGATCCAAGTCTATGACGATTCTCAATGGTGAATTGCATCATTGCAGTGTATCAGGGGCGTTTCAACGTTGTGTTTCTCCTGAGGAAGGCTGTGAAATCTTAAGAGAAATCCATGAAGGGGATTGTGGACACCACGCCGGTTCAAAGTCTCTGGTGGCAAAGGCGTTTCGTCACGGGTTTTACTGGTTGACAGCGCATGCTGATGCGGAGGACTTGGTTAAACGGTGTGATGGATGTCAGAAATTTTCAAGGCGTGCTCATGTGCCAGCTCAAGAATTGAGGATGATTCCCATAACGTGGTCGTTTGCAACTCGGGGGGCTGGATATGGTCGGACCTTTTAAGAGATCCAAGGATAAGAAAACCCACCTTTTGTTGGCAGTTGACAAATTTACCAAGTGGGTTGAAGCGGAGCCTGTCAGCAAGTGTGATGCAGCAACAGCAGTACAGTTCATCAAAAAGGTGATTTTCTGGTTTGGCTTTCCACACAGTATCATTACTGACAATGGTACCAATTTATCCAAGGGTGCTATGAAGGAGTTCTGTGAACGTGAGCACATCCGACTTGACGTGTCGTCAGTGGCACACCCCCAGTCCAATGGACAGGCAGAACGAGCTAATCAAGAGATCTTGCGAGGTATCAAACCCCAGCTTATGGTCCCATTGCAAAGGACACCAGGGTGTTGGGTTGAAGAGCTACCATTTGTGCTATGGAGTATCAATACTACGCCAAACCGATCCACAGGATACACACCATTTTTTATGGTCTACGGAGCAGAGGCAGTTCTCCCTAGTGATATCCGGCACGATTCGCCTCGTGTGGCAGCTTATGTTGAAGCGGACAATGAGACAGCACGGCAAGACGCTTTGGACCTATTGGACGAGGAGCGTGATATAGCGGCTGCCCGTTCGGCGATTTACCAACAAGATCTTCGTCGCTATCACAGTCGCCGGGTTAGAACTAGAACTTTTCAAGAAGGAGATTTGGTGCTTCGACTCATCCAAGACCAGACAGATATGCACAAGTTATCCCCACCTTGGGAGGGACCTTTCGTGGTCAGCAAGAATCTGCACAACGGGTCGTACTATCTAATTGATATTCGAGAGCATCAAGACTCACGCACATCAGAGGAGGAGACCAACAGGCTGTGGAACATAGCTCATCTTCGGCCTTACTACACTTGAGCCATCAGCTCTATCTATGTACATATCATGACAGTGTATATATTATCTTTGATATAATAAAACCGGAGCCTCAGCTAAAGCGGGGTCTCTGTCTTTCTTATCATGTGTGGTTACATGGAGTAGCTCTGTTTTTAAAGTGGCCTCCGGTTTACCCCTTGACATTTGCTTTTTATATATCACTTGGGGCCTTGGTCGTGTCCGAACCAATGCGACACCTCTTGATAGGCGACAGCCACCAGATCACTTGGGGACATGGTCAAGTCTGAACTAGTCACGCCTCTTGATCGGCCTAAGGCCACGAAATCATTTGGGGGCTTGGTCGAACCCGAACCATTGCCACGCCTCTTGATTTGGCATATATGCCACGAATCATTTGGGGACCTGGCTGACTTGAATCATTGTCACTCCTATTGGGGGCTTGGTCCTGTCCGACCATGGTAACACCATCTGATCAGCTCAGTATAGCATATTTTTGGAAACGGTTTTTATTATTGCTTTTGCTTCCATGTTATTTTCATGGCTTGTTTGTTCTTTGTTTTTGTTGGATTCCGTTTATGTCAACAAACACCTTTTTTCCGGTTCAGCCGACGGATTTGATTCCCCTTTTAATCCGGAGAAGTATGCCCGGTTTACCTTTTCCTGTTAACATCATGAAGTAACAAGGGGGCTTGTATTGATTCAGTACGGTTTATACGGGAGCTGTTTTCTCCCCCCTTATTGACGGTAATGGTTTATAAAACCTCTGCTTCAAGCTTGGCTAAGCCAGCTTCATGCCCAGACATGGCAGGAAATATGAATTGAAGTTTTTCGAACAAAAGCTTCAGTACTTATGCACGAAGGCATATTCAAGGCAGAAGTATTAACTATCCTATTACAAGGCAACACGGTGCCCAAATAAGATCATTGTTATTTTGGAAAGATGCCAAAGACAGCTATCCAAACCGGCTTCCGGTTCAAGCCTGCTCCTCATCATCCGCCGCTTCAGTTTCCTCGTCTCTACCGATTGGCTTGAAATCAACAGTGGTCCAGTCGATTCCCATTAAAGCTTGGAAAACAGCTTCTTCATGGATCAGAGAAGACGGTTCAATATTAGGAGCGTAAGTATGCTTACGGATTGGAGGAATCAGATTCTCCGCTTCAAGAGTTGGGGCAGGCACTTGCTTGTTCTGATTGTTGTATTGCGCTTGATAATGCGTCAAGTCTGCCTCTTCAGCTAATTGACAAGCCAGAGGTCCCACTGCACGGTTTATTGCCCTCAGATCATCTTCGTTAAATTCAGAGCCATCCTCCTTCAGGCTGGGATAGCCTTGAGCTGCTTCCACAGGGTCAAAATCTGGCACTCATGCCTTTGCCCGGATCAAGGCGTTAATAGCTCCGGTTCGAGCAGCGGATTTTTTCAGCTCCTCAATCCGGGCCGGAAGCATCGACAACCTGTTAAGAGTGTACTGGATTAAAGAAGGTGCCGGGTTGTTATAAGAGGCTGTGGTGATGATCCGCTGGGCTCCGGTATATAATTGTTCCACTAAGGTGTAGGCAGCCTTCAGTTTCTTCCGCACATCGTTTCCTAAGTGCCCGATGCGTGTGCCTACAACAATATAGGGACGGTCTCAAACCAGATTTACACTACAGCAGGTTCAAATTATCACAGAAGTTAAAAGGAGCTTACCAAAGATTGCAGCGGTCATGGAGTGTATTTGCCGCTTTACGGCCGTAAGTTCATCCACCACCGGTTTAAGGGCAGCTTCAGCATTTTCCGCTCTTTTGGTTAAAGCGGCCTTCTCAGTGGCCCAATCAGCCCGCTCTTTCTTGAAGCCCTCCTTCAGCTGTTCAACGGTGCTCAAGGCGCTGGTTAGTTCTTCCTTTGCCTTCTCTGTTTCAGCCTGTTGGGTTTTCAAGGCCTCCTGCAAATCGGCAATCCGGTCCTCCTTGATTCTCACCTCAGCCTGCATACAGACAGCGTTTAGCCTTACACAAGTGATCCAAGAAATGGAAGTATCAACCACATAACAAAGTTATACGCCTGATACTTGGGGGCTAATGCACCTTCAATTTTTATATATTACTAGATTGCAAAGTCCCAAGCTCAATACAGGTATTCAACTTGGCACTTGGGGGCTAATGGCTATTTGATCAAATTATGTTCTAAGTTTTCTATCGGAGCCCCGGTTTAATTATGCTAAATTAAGCCGGCCCTTGGGGGCTATACTGATGGATTTCAAGTGTTGAGGATTGTGTTCAAGTCCCGGTTTGACGAAGGTTACAAACCGACCCTTGGGGGCTAGGAGGATTGACACAATGGCAGTAAGTGAAGAAGTAAGTTACCTCAAATTTATCCCTCATCATCTTCACTAGACCAGCTTCACAGTCGCGGCTAGTATAAAGCCGGTTTAAATAGTCGGAATGAAGATCTTGGGCACTCAGGGCAGCATATGTCTCCAGTTCAACATCCCATTTTCCTTTGTTCAGAGCGGAAAAATCCTCTTTTATGGTATGCTTGGTTAAGGTGACAGGATTCCCGGGTTCAAAGCGGCCTACACCGGTGATCACAACGTCATCATCTTTGGACTCACCGGTTTGTGTTGGTGCGGTCGGTTTGTCAGCAGGACTGTAGGATTTCTCAATTCGGGCGGAGCTGGCAGGCGGGTCAACAAAGATTGAAGTGTTAATAGGTCTCTCTTCAGGAATAGCATCATCTTGCAAAGGAGGATCATTGGGAATATCTTCAGGGGCAAATTCTTCAAGATCTGGCGCTTTGTCATGTTCTGGGGCTACATCTTCTTCAGCCGCTTTATCCAGGCGGGCCTTCTTGCTTGGTTTCGGTTTGGCCCTGAAAGAAAACCAAAAAGTCAAGAAAAAACATAAGCCATTACACAGTATACTGGAAGCATATGTTCAGTTTAGCTTACCCAGCAACTATCTTCAATGGTGGCAGTTGAGTGGCCGACGATTCACCAGAAGATGAATGAGAAGTAACCTGATAATCGGAGTCGGATGGATTAAGAGGTTGACGGAAGAAACCTGCTTTAGGATTTAAATCAATAAAAAGGTCGGAGACCTCGGAGCGGCGTTTTCGAACCGGACTGTTTGGTAAACCGGCGGAGGTAACTACCTGGCCACTGTGCCGGGTTGTGCGGCGAGCTTCATGTTGCTGAGTCTTCATAAGAAATTTGGGATCCAAATAAGCAAGAGGATGAGAAAATTTAACTTTCCGGTTTGCCTAGCGAAATTTTGGCAAAGGCAAGATTTCTGAATCGGAAGAGAGAATAATTACCTCAGCAAATTCCGCATTGCTGGCTTCGGCGTCGTCCTGACAAGCATCATCATCAATAAGGCGTGTAAAAAGTAAGCCAAGCGAATCAAGTTCTACCTCAAGGTCTGGGTTACCCACATCATCATCAATAGCTGGATCAGATGAAGCGGTGGTTTTTCTCTTGTGAGCTGGCTTCTTGATAACCTTGGTCTTGGGCCGGGTTGGCCGCCCTGCTTTCTCCGTTTTTTCTTGAGGAAGCTTCTTGCTCCAAAACGGATTATCGCCCTGGATCAGCAGTAGTCAAATATCGGACGGATAAAGCGGTAACAGGTTCAACAAATAGAGCAATTAAAATCTTACCGCTGGCGGTTTGTTGGTGGTGCAGTAAGGAAGCAGGACGGTTTGAGCACAGAGGTGCTCCGGTTCGTTCAACATCTTCTTTACAGAATCTGTGACTTCATCATTGGAGAGTTGGATTTTGGTGTGTCGGAGTGGGTCATCGATGCTATCAGTATATTTGCACATCAAACTGGGGCGCCGGGTCAGAGGCAGTATGCTCCATGATATCCAACAGCGTGCAAGGTCTATTCCCGTTAAACCGTTGGCCATAAAGGCTCGGAGCTTGGACAGTTGCGGAGCATATTTTATTCTCTCCTTGGCGTTTAGTCTTTGTGGAAAAGGGTGAGTGTTGCTGAGCCGTTCCGGACGGAAGCTAGGTAAGGGATTTTCATTGTCAGGGGAGGTATCCTTGCAATAAAACCAAGTTGCATTCACTCCTTGGGCTGAGTATGGAGTTTGACGTGGGGATAGGTGATCTCTTTCCTCTTCTGAATGGCCATACCGCCCAATTCAGTATTGGGGCCGTCGGTAAACTCAGTGCGACGGTTTAAGTGGAAGCAATCTCTGAACAAATCAACTGAAGGCTCCTCTTGAAGGTATACCTCAGAGAGCACTTGAAAGTGACATAGATTGGTAACAGAATTGGGGCCAATATCCTGTGGACGAAGCTGAAAATTGGCTAACACATCCCGGTAAAATTTAGAACCGGGCGGTTTGAAGCCCCGGGCCAAGTGATCTGCAAAGACCACAACCTCTCCTTCCTAGGGTGTGGGAGGACATTCATCTCCAGGAACCCTCCAGTGGATCGTATCTCTACTGTCCAAAGCGCCGATCAGGACTAGATCGTCCAACTGTGATTCTGTGACGCGAGAGGGAACCCAATTGCACTCATACACTTGTTTGGCCATGGCAAGATCTACAAGAAATAGGTGATCCGGTTCAAGAACACGCTGGATAAAAGAAGGTGTTGATCTAAACTATGATAAACCGGAGGCAGTACCTATAAACCGGTCTTCTACAATGCGGCAGCATATGGATTCTGGCGGTTCAACCAGGGGACTAATGGTATATACCGGTTTAGTGATTTTTTCTATGGTAAGTTAAACCGCCTGACCTAAGCATCGGAAGCAATTGAAGCTATGGATAACTAGGTATGCGGAAACAAGTTTCACAAGATCTTATTACAGCCGCGGATCTACAGCGAGCTCACAAAAACAGAAAATATTTCAAAGAGTAAGGCAGAAACAGAAGTGAACCATTGAGCGGATATGTGCGGGAGATCTATGGGCTTAGATGAGAAACTACAGGCGGATGCTCAGAGATCACTACTAAACACAGCAGGAGTTCACAGATTCATTCAAGGTCAGAGAACGGGTATGAGCACGCGATGAACACAGCACGAACATGGAACCCTAAGAACAGATCTAGGTCAAGAAGAGGAGAAAGCTTACCGGGAACGGAGAAGATGTGGAAAGATGCCGCAATGCTCTGGTATGTTCAGGTTGATGCAGCGGCCCAAGACGAGGCAGAGGTCGACGGCGGTGGTGGAGCTCCAAGGCTGGCGACGCGAGGAAGACGAAGAAGAAGGGACGAAGGGAAAAGAAAAGAAATGACCCTTCGGTCTTATTTATAAGGCAACAGAGCTAGGTCAAGCGCGCGGATCCGGGAGCTATTATCAAAATAGGGCGTTATAAATGATAAAATTTCATGATGACATCATTCTGGTTTACAGCAACCAGAAATGATGACGACACGGCGGTTTACCAATTACCCGAAGATGTCCAAGACACCAGATTTTGTGAAGGATTGACATGAACCAGTTCAAATCAATCTGGGGCCTAATGTTGGGGATATTACCACTAGGCGTAAACCGGCCTGCTTGGGCCGGGTTAACTTCATTAGTGGTATAAGAAGATGAAGGCCCAAGGCCTGTAGTCGGTTTAGAACCTGTAGCCGTAAACCGGCCTGATGTATAACTTGTATTGTAAGTTAGGAATAGAGAGATACCAACCGGGATACGAGTATGAACCGGTTGGGACTCTATGGACCGACGGGGCGTCACCCGTGTATATAAGGGGATGACCCGGTGGCGGTTCAAGACAGACAACCACAACTCGAGCCTAAGCAAAGCTTGTTTGCTCCCTAGCCATCGAGATCACATCAATTCCATCACAACTAGACGTAGGCTTTTACCTTCATCGAAGCGGCTGAACTAGTATAAACCCTCGTGTCCTTGTGTCCGCTTTAACCCCTTCAAGTAAACTCGTAGCGATGGCTCCACAACTAAGTCCTTTCACTAGGACATCTGCCGTGACAAATCCACGACACATAGGGTCCGCACGCTTATCGTTCGTTGATGATATAGTAGTATATGAGTTATGTGAGTTGGTGACCGAATGTTGTTCGGAGTCCCGGATGAGATCACGGACATGACGATGAGCTCCGGAATGGTACGGAGGTAAAGATTGATATATAAGATGAAGGTATTCAAGTTTCGGAATGCATCGGATAGTCTTTGGAGTGTCGAAAGGGGTTCCACGAGACCACCGGTAGGACTTGGTGGGCCTCATGGGACAAAGGAGGGAGGCGCACCTGCCCACAAGGGGCTGGGCACGCCCCACCTCCCTTTCCCATGCACAAAAGGAAGGAGGGGGCGCCCTAGGGCAGCCGGCCCTCATTTCCTCTCCCCCATGCACCAAATATGGAAGAGGGGTCACCTGAGGCAGGGCAGCCACCGGCCCCCCTCCTGCCCTTTCCTCCACGCCTAAAGGAAGGAAAGGGAGGGGGCATGCCTAGGGCTGCCTCCTCTCCCCCCTCCACCTATATATATGTGAGGAGGGACAGGGGTAATACACACCACGATTCCCAAGCCGTGTGTGGCGCCCCTCTCCCTCTAGTTCGTCCTCGGTCATATTTTCATAGTCCTTGGTGAAACCCTGCGGAGATAGTTACATCACCACTATCACCACGCTGTCGTGCTGCCGGAACTCATCTACTACATCGCCTGTCTTGCTAGATCAAGAAGGCGAGGACGTCATCGAGCTGAACATGGAGGTGCCGTATGTTCGGTACTTGATTGGGCGGATCGTGAAGGTGTTCGACTACATCAACCACGTTGATAAATGCTTGCGCTTAACGGTCTACGAGGGTGCATAGACATACTCTCCTTCCTCGTAGCTATGCATCTCCATGGACAGATCTTGTGTGTGCATAGAATTTTTTTTGTTTTCCATGCAACGTTCCCCAACAGTGTTATCAGAGCCAGGTCTATGCGTAGATGATATGCACGAGTTGAACACAAAGAAGTTGTGGGCGGTGATGTTCATACTGCTTACCACCAACGTCTTATTTTGATTCGGCGACATTGTGGGATGAAGCGGCCCGGACCAACCTTACATGTCCACGCACATGAGACCTGTTCCACCGATTGACATGCAACTTGTCTTGCATAAAGGTGGCTGGTGGGTGTCTGTTTCTCCTACTTTAGTTGATTTAAATTTGACTACGCTCGGTCCTTGAAGAATGTTAAAACAACAAACTTGATAATCACCGTTGTGGTTTTCCTAGTTGCCTGTAGCAGCCACATAAAACTTGCAACAACAAAGTAGATGACGTCTAACTTGTTTTTGCAGGGTATATTGTGATGTGATATGCTCAAGACGTGATGTGATATACGTTGTTGTATGAGATGATCATGTTTTGTAGGGTTGTCTCTTAATTATTGTATCAAATGCAAGCGCCATGTAATTGCTTTACTTTATCGCTATGCGTTAGCAACAGTTGTAGAAGCAATAGTTGGTGAGACGACCCCGACACAACAATGGAGATCAAGGTGTCGATCATATGACGATGGAGATCATGACGACGCTTTGGAGATGGAGATCAAAGGCACAAGATGATGATGGCCATATCATGTCACATATTTTGATTGCATGTGATATTTATCCTTGATGTATCTTATTTTGCTTAAAATGATGGTAGCATTATAAGATGATCCCTTCACTAAATTTCAAGATAAAAGTGTTCTCCCCGAGTATGCACCGTTGCTAAAGATCATCGTTTCGAAGCACCTCGTGATGATCGGGTGTGATAGACTCTAAGTTCACATACAATGGGTGTAAGACAGTTTTGCATCAGCAGAATACTTAGGTTAAACTTGACGAGCCTAGCATGTACATACATGGTCTCGGAACACTGGAGACCGAAAGGTCGAACATGAGTCATATAGTAGATATGATCAACATAGAGATGTTAACCATTGATGACTAACCCATCTCACGTGATGATCGTACATGAGTTAGTTGATTTGGATCATGTTTCACTTAGATAACTTGAGGGATGTTAATTTAAGTGGGAGTTCATTAGTAATTTGATTAATTGAACTTAATTCATCATGAACTTAGTCTTAATAGTTTTTGCATATCTATGTTGTAGGTCAATGCCCCGTGCTACCGTTCCCTTGTATTTTAATGCGTTCCTAGAGAAAACTAAGTTGACAGATGATGGTAGCAATAATGCGGACTGGGTCCGTGATCTGAGGATTATCCTCATCGCTGCACAAAAGAATTATGTCCTTGATGCATCGCTAGGTGACAGACCTACTGCACAAGCTGATGCAGACGTTATGAACGTTTGATAAGCTCGATCTGATGACTACTTGATAGTTTAGTGCACCATATTTTTACGGCTTAGAATCGGGGCTTGGAATCGTTATAAACGAATACCGTGTCCCTAGTGAGCCTCTACTAGACTAGCTCGTTGATCAAAGATGGTTAAGGTTTCCTAACCATACACATGTGTTGTCATTTGATAACGGGATCACATCATTAGGAGTATGATGTGATGGCCAAGACCCATATAGCTTAGCATATGATCGTTCAGTTTATTGCTACTGCTTTCTTAATGTCAAATACATATTACTTCGACCATGAGATCATGCAACTCCTGGATACCAGAGGAATACCTTGTGTGCTATCAAACGTCACAACGTAACTGGGTGATCATAAAGATGCTCTACAGGTATCTCTGAAGGTGTCTGTTGAGTTGGCGCGGATCGAGATTGGGATTTGTCACTCCATGTATCATAGAGGTATCTCTGGGACCTCTCGGTAATACACATAGCAAAGTGACTAAGGACTTAGTTACGAGATGATGTATTATGGACAAGTAAAGAGATTTGATGGTAACAAGATTGAACTAGGTATGTAGACACCGACGATCAAATCTTGGGCAAGTTACATACCGACAGACAAAGGGAACTACATATGTTGTTGAGGGAGTCCTGGACTAGGGGGTGTCCGGACAGCCGGACTATCAATATCCGCCGGACTCCAAGACTACGAAGATACAAGATTGAAGACTCCGTCCCGTGTCCGGATGGGACTTTCCTTGGCGTGGAAGGCAAGCTTGGCAATACGAATATGTGGATCTCCTACCATTGTAACCGACTCTGTGTAACCCTAGCCCTCTCCGGTGTCTATATAAACCGGAGGGCTTTAGTCCGTAGGACAACATACATTACAACAATCATACCATAGGCTAGCTTCTAGGGTTTAGCCTCCTTGATCTCGTGGTAGATCTACTCTTGTACTACCCATATCATCAATATTAATCAAGCAGGACGTAGGGTTTTACCTCCATCGAGAGGGCCCGAACCTGGGTAAAACATTGTGTCCCTTGTCTCCTGTTACCATCCGCCTAGACGCACAGTTCGGGACCCCCTACCCGAGATCCGCCGGTTTTGACACCGACATTGGTGCTTTCATTGAGAGTTCCCCTGTGTCGTCACCGACAGAGCGGATGCCTCCACCCGTCTTCAAAGACGGTGTTTTCGCCGGAGGGGCCTTGGCCGCCGGCCAAACTATCCGGCTTGGTGGTTTTCTCATGACCGCCTGTCCGGCCACCGCTTCGGCAATGACTTCTCAAGTCGTCGAAAGCAATCTTCGCGTCAGCCCTAAAGCTGCCGAACAGTTAGATCCAATAGAGCTCTCATCTGTTAACGAGCTCTTGGATCGCATGGCCGCCCTGGGAGTCGCTACGGGCTACAACCAGATTGGGCTTAAAACCGATCTGAGAGAGATTAACTCTCCCCAGGCCACCCACCACGTCGCAGTGGTAGAGGAGCAATACGGCAACTCTTTGCCAGTGTTGAAAACAATTCATGTCCGGATTCCTGAACCCTCCATGCCGGATTCCCGTGGGGGGACGGACTTCGATCGAGCATTGAACTTAAAATCATGCATCGCCCCGGACTCGCTGGATTGTCCCCAGCAAACCACACTTCCGAATTCGGAAACCCCTTGGCCTTTGAGCCTCAAGATGGGCAGGGATCCGGATTTTATTCCACCCACCCGCCCAGACATATGCGATCTATCTCTAATACGGCAAGAGCCTACAGAAACAGTACATCACTACTGGGCCAGATTCCTCCTGGTTATGGACAGGATAAAGGACTGCCGAGAGGAAAACGCAATCTCAATCTTCCGCAATAACTGCACGGACAAGGGAATACTAAACGCCATTGATCGTTGCAAAATTACGCGCTTCACCGATCTGGCATCCATTGTACGAAAGTACTGTGCGATGGAGGGTTTCCGGAAAACCGAAAACCAATTTTGGGATAATCCAGCCCCAAACCCGGTCCGCAGTAAAAGGGTGCCTTACACTCAGGCCCAGATGCAAAAAAGAAAAAACAAAAACCCAATGAGGGAAACGGAACCGTACTGGAGGGATGGCTCAATGGACCCTGTAAGCTTCATAATACAGAGGGAGCCGTCCCAACACATAGCCTTCGAGCATGTTGGATATTACAGCAGGTGGCCAAAAGTGGCGAAGAGCTTCTAGCTCCGGGAAACCACTCCAACAATACCAGCACGGTATCAACAGTCTTCGAGACTTTCGCATCAAATAATATGCGAAAACGATCAATCCGCGAACTCGCCGAAGTCTACCAAGTAGCAACAGCAAATCCATGGAGCGACACAGCTATTACCTTCAATGGCAGCGACGAGCCCACATTCCGAACAACCAGAGCCCTAGCCGCACTGGTACTTAGTCCCATAGTGGACGGCTTTCGACTGACAAAAGTCCTCATGGACGGCGGCAGTGGACTAAACCTCATTTATGAGGAAACCCTGTGAAAAATGGAAATCGATTGGAGCCGTATTGACCGAAGTAGCACAACCTTTAGAGGAATAATCCCTAGCCGGGAAGCGCGCTGCACCGGAAAAATCACACTCGATGTGGTGTTCGGCTCTCCGGACAATTACAGATCCGAAGAAGTCACGTTCCAGGTGGCCTCGTTCAGCAGCGGGTATCACGCCATATTAGGACGAGAGGCATTCACAATTTTTCAAGCAATACCTCATTACGGGTACATGAAGCTCAAAATGCCTGGGCCCAGTGGAATAATCACTCTCGCTAGTGATCCGGACATAGCACTCCGCGCCGAAAACAAGACAGCCGCACTAGCCCTCGAGGCACTATCCGAAGCCGTAGCGGCAGAGGAACTCACCGCGCTGCGCTCTACGGTGAACAGGGACGATGTGATACTCGATAAAAGATCCAATTCCACCTCCTTCAAACCAGCAGACGAGATAATAAAATTCCAGGTCCATCCAACGGACCCAACAAAGACGGCCTCCATTGGGGCACAGTTGAACCCCGAAGTAGACGCCGCACTGCGTGAATTCCTTCGGGAAAATTGGGATATCTTCGCCTGGCATCCTTCGGACATGCCCGGAATCCCTCGCAGGTTGGCAGAACACAGCCTAAACATCCTAAAAGGGTTCAAGCCAGTCAAACAGGCTCTTCGACGATTTTCCGAGCCCAAAAGACAGGCAATGGGAGAAGAGCTAGCCAAACTATTGGAAGCCGGATTCATTAGAGATATCAAACATCCGGACTGGCTAGCAAATTTGGTGATGGTACCAAAGAAGGACAAATCATGGCGCCTCTGTGTCGATTTTAAAGACCTCAATAAAGCTTGCCCAAAGGATCCCTTCCCTCTCCCCCGCATCGATCAAATTATCGATGCCACAGTAGGGCACGATTCGTTGTGCTTCCTGGACGCATACTCTGGCTATCATCAAATTAAGACGGCGGAAGCAGACCAAGCCGCAACGGCATTTATCACTCCATATGGACCATTCTGCTTCAACACGATGCCCTTCGGACTCAAAAACGCCGGCGCAACATATCAGCGCATGATTCAAACGTGTCTGGCCACCCAGATCGGCAAAACAGTCGAGGCATGCGTAGACGACGTAGTCGTCAAAACAAAACACGTCGAAACTTTAGTAGACGATTTGAGGCTCACATTCGACAACCTCAGAGCATATGACATCAAGCTGAATCCGGAAAAATGCGTTTTCGGCGTACCAGCCGGAAAGCTGCTGGGCTTCATCGTATCCGGTAGAGGAATTGAAGCAAATCCGGCCAAAATCGGAGCTCTGTCACAGTTGGATATTCCAAAAGACCTCAAACAAATACAAAAATTAACAGGATGCGTGGCAGCCTTAAGCCGCTTTATCTCCCGTTTAGGAGAAAAGGCGTTGCCCCTCTATCGCCTCCTCAGGCGCGCCGAACACTACGAGTGGACGGATGCCGCCACTGCCGGACTCGAAGAAATAAAGGCCATACTGGCAACAAATCCGGTCCTGGCTGCGCCCACTCTGGGCTAACCAATGTTGTTATACATTGCAGCAACACATCAAGTTGTAAGCGCAGTCCTCGTCATCGAACGAGCGACGGAAGGGCATAAACTCCCTCTCCAAAACCCAGTGTATTATGTATCCACTGTGTTAACCCCCTGCAAATCCCGATAGCATATGCGGTGTTCATGGCATCTCGAAAGCTCCGGCACTACTTTCAAGAGTGCTCGATAACAGTGGCCTCTGAAGTACCACTCAATGACATTATAAATAACCGCGACGCAACGGGCAGGATAGCAAAATGGGCCATTGAGCTCTTACCATTCGACATCACTTACAAACCTCGACGAGCTATAAAGTCACAAGTTTTGGCTGACTTCGCCGCCGAATGGACTGAAGCCGAACTCCTTAAAGAGTACGGCGCATACTCCAATTGGACTATGCATTTCGACGGCTCCAAAATGTTGGCCAGACTGGGGGCTGGCGTCGTACTGACGTCCCCCACCGGAGATACAGTCCAGTATGTACTTCAAATAATGTACACGGACTCCAACAATGCAGCCGAATACGAGGCCCTGTTACATGGTCTCCGGATGGCGGTCTCCATGGGCATTCAACGCCTAGAGGTGCGCGGGGACTCAAACCTTGCAATATCCCAAATAAACGGAGACTTCGACGCCAAGGATCCAAAAATGGCAGCATATCACAGCGCTGTCCTAAAAATGTCAGCTCGGTTTGAAGGACTAGAATTCCATCACATAGCCCGAGATAATAACCAAGCGGCCGACGTCCTGGCACGCATCGGTGCGAAACATGATGCTGTCCCTCCAAATATCTTCCTGGAATGGCTCTTCAAGCCATCCGTACTATGCAAAGAGGAGCCCGGTAGCGACAAACCGGAGAAAACCGCACCAACCGGTGATTCGGCAGACGACATAACACCCTCCTCCCACGTCATAATGGCAGTAATCGCCGCGTGGACAGAACCTTTCCTAGCCTACTTACTTAGGCAGGAACTTCCCGAAGACCAAAATGAGGCCCGCTGCATAGTCCGGCGATCGAAGGCCTACAAGGTCCATGAGGGAGAACTTTATAAGAAAAGTACCACCGGAGTCCTTCAAAGGTGTATCTCTGAAGAAGAAGGGCGAAACCTCCTGGCTGAAATTCATGCCGGACTAGGCGGACACCACGCAGCAGCCCGGGCCCTTGTAAGAAAGGCATTCCGTACAGGATTTTATTGGCCAACGGCTCGGGCAGACGCACAGGACTTGGTCCAGCGATGCGTTGGTTGTCAGCTCTTTGCTAATCAGAGCCATATGCCACCCACCGCCCTCAAAACCATACCCATTACCTGGCCGTTCGCGGTCTGGGGGCTTGACATGGTTGGACCCCTTAAAGGGGGAACCCACAAGAAAAAGTACCTATTGGTCATGGTGGATAAGTTCACCAAATGGATAGAGGCCAAACTGGTCAAAACGGCAGAGTCCGGACCAGTGATAGACTTTATATCAGGGGTGGTACACCGTTACGGAGTCCCCCATAGCATCATCACCGACAACGGCACGAACTTCACAGCCGACGAGGTTAAGTCATGGTGCAAAAATATGGGCATCAAGCTCGACTATGCGTCAGTCTATCACCCTCAAACCAACGGTCAAGTGGAAAGAGCAAATGGTCTAATAATGAGCGGCATTAAACCCAGACTAGTGAGGTCACTCACTAAATCCGACACATAATGGGTCGAGGAGCTCGACTCCATACTCTGGGGGCTGCGGACAACGCCTAACCGTACTACCGGATTCACACCATTTTTTATGGTATACAGCGCAGAGGCAGTCTTGCCCTGTGACATTATTCATGACTCACCTCGAGTGCGCATGTATGAGGAAAGAGAGGCCAAGCTTGATCGGCGGGACAGCTTGGACACATTGGAGGAAGAACGTGACGTCGCGAAGGCTCGTTCCGCATTCTATCAGCAGCAGGCCCGAAGATATCAAAGCAGAGAAGTACGGGCCAAGACTTACAACGTTGGTGAACTAGTTCTACGCCTGCCGGACAAGAAAAAGGACAAGCTCAAGCCCAAATGGGAGTGCCCCTTCATCATCGATCAAGTACTGACCGGCAGAGCGTACCGTCTACGAAATGCGTCGGATCACCGACTCGAGCCGAACCCATGGAACGCAGCCCGCCTCCGACGATTCTATGCCTAGCGCCGGACTAAGAGTTCGTCCCCTTCCCCCGTCCAAACTTTTACACTTCGGCTGTCTTTTCTTTCTCTTTTTATCCTTTTCACTCAAAAGCCCTTCCGGGCCTATTTTTGCATTCTTTGCATACGCATGATGTGCCACCCACACTCATTATTCCTGGGGGCTTCTTTTACAGAAGCTCAATTATACGGGTTTTATACCCAGCACATGTGTCAAGCTTCCACATGTACCTTTTACTCGCCATTATATGCATCGATATGACTTAAGTTTTGGCCAAGCTGGGTTGCCTGGCTCCTGTGCTTACCCCTACGTTCCCGATTGTTCGGCTAGGAGGTAAAGGGAGCACCTCTGCGATTGTTACTGCCGGGTCAGCCGGATGTGTACCTCGGACTGGGTGAAGCCGAAAGCTAGCGTTCTTAAGGGAATATTCGGTCGGTGACTTAAAAGATGACTTTTTACCTATTTATCTATTTGCCCCCAGATGTTTTACTGCTTTCTTTGCAGTCCGGACATGCACTTTAGGGCATGCCTCCCAGGGAAAGGAACCCTTAACGGAACTATTCTCCCTGGAAGATGTTTCTTACTAACCATGTAATATAACATAACTAGTTGGGCACTTGTCTGATAAAGCACTAATGACCCCTACGCCTGGTCTCCATGCATACCACGGTTGTTTCTTAACCAAAAAGGTATTCGGACACACTCCGGACTCTAGGGTCCCGAGGTCGAAGCGAAAAGGTCGGCAAAGACAAATGATCTACAATCCGGCTAGAAGGCATTTCACATGTCACTTTAAAGGATAGCATACATTGTCAAATTTACTGATTGTATTCCTCCTCAATCCCGTCTAACAGGCTGTCTAGTTTACAGTCCTGTTGGGAAAATTTAGCAGCCAACTCTACTTGGCTATACACTAAACTCACAGGGATCTCCTTCCCATCGGGCCCCACCGGTCCAACATCGGCCATGTGGTTGGGATCCGCCTTCTTGTACCGCGTCTTCACCATGGCCCAAGCCTCCCTGGCACCTTGACGGCAAGCCGAAATCTTCCACAAACGGAAGTGCTGCCGCACTCCCTGCAGCTTCTCCGCAAGCTCCCCGAGGCCCTCGGGTAGGGTGAGGGCTGGCCATAAAGCCTGAACGACGCCGCTCATTGCCTGCCGAACTCGTTCAAGTAGCTGCAACAGTTCGGGAAGTTGATCACCCATTGATATGGGCATCTCCTCTGCAGGACGACCCGTGAGTATACCTACAAGACATATCATGTCAAAATACTTCCTCGCCGAACTCTTCTTTTCAAAAGAGTTCGCTCAAGCACTCACTATAAATGCTGCGACGAAGCCGCTGATTCTCCTTAACGGAGCCGGACAGCTCAGCCTGAGCGCCTTTCAGCTCTTCTCCGAGCTTGGCGTTGGCATCCTGGAGCTTGTTCCTTTCCTGCTGAACCCTATTCAGCACACTCTCGCCGGCCTTTAGCTGGCGTAGCAATGCTTGCCTGTCCGGATCTTGTCCGGCGGTACCTGCAAATGTCATTATTAGACTCGCGCGCACGCCGCACAGCGCTTATATTTATTAATAAAAATGTGTTACCAGGAGGGGTCTTTCCGTCTCCTCCTGCGGCAGCAAGTGCGGCCTCAAGTTGGGCCTTGCAATCTTGCAGCTCCCGAGACAGCTCGGTGTTCTTCTCGTTAAGTGCCTGAAATTTCCAATGATCCTTAAATCAGTTAGCATAACTACTTTAAGTATCGGGGGCTACTGGTATATACAACCATTAAAATTCCCTTACCCGTATGTCTTTCACATACTGCTCCGTGGCTCTGGTAAAACCATTTTGAGCAGCACGGAGATGCGCGTCCCCTGCGTTAAAAGCATCCAATGCCTCAGGGGAAAAGCACGCTTCTTGAAATACTGTCCGGCGGCGCCTATGGTTCATGGCGCTCTCCACCTCAGACTTGGTGGCGGACAGTCTGTTGGTATCCTCCGTTGGAGAAGGATCCGGCTCGCGTCTTGCGCTTGCCTCCCCCTCCAGGCCGGGCGCTGGAGCCTGGCCGGTGTTGGTCGGATTGGCAATTCCTGCGCTCGCAGTCCGGCGAGCGCTTTTTCTCCTACAAAGATCATGAGCATTCAGACGTTTCCTCGGAACGTTGCTCTAAAAATTCAAATACGAGCTATACCTTTGCGGCGACGTTTCCGTCCGCACTGCGCTCCTTTTCCGCCTGCTGGTTCGGACTGACCTCTGTTGGTCGGCCGCCGCGGGCTCGGCTTCCTGCCGTAAAGGCGCTTCCTGCAAAATACCATCGTTCGCGAAGGTCAGAAATGGGCAGGGATGAGATAATGGTGTCCGGACTTCGGTCGCGGTCACCTGGGAAGCCGGACTTAGCCCGGGGTAGTCCGCCGTAATGGCGACCAAAGCATTGTCTATGCTGAGCTGGTGATACACCCCGTCGATCAGCTCCACCTCGATATTCGGGTCCTCTTCGGAGGCCGGATCCAGGGATCCTTCTGGATCCTCGGGTTGCGGAGCAGGACTTACCATGTCCTCCACAGTCCGGCGTAGATCCTGCGCCGAAGACATAATGTAAGAAGCTTAAACTTCGAAACCATGGGTTGGGCCCTTCAAGGTGTTCACTTACCCATCCTCTGGGGTTGATCATGGAAAACCCATTCAAAGGGTTCGTTCAAAGGAAATCCTCCTTCTCCCCCTTGTACAGGTTGGACAGGATCTTCACCAAATCCTCGGTCGAATCCGGCCCTTTGCGGCCGTGCCGGGTAGCATCTTCTTTCCCGTTGAAATCCCACATGGGGTGGCCTCTGTATTGCAGTGGCTGTACCCCTCGCTTGATGCATGTCGCCATGACGCCGATCATGGTCAAGCCGGAATGAGCCATTAATCTTATCCGGCCCATCAAGTAGTGGATGCTCTTGTCTTCCTCCAATCGGGGGCTCCGTGGGCGCCAGCTGAGGCGTTCTTCAAGAGAGCAGCACTAAACTCCGGGAGGCCGATCCGAACTGGGTCTGGCAGCAGAGCTTCTCCTATATAAAACCACTCCGAGGGCCAGTCTTTGGACGCCTTCTTGGGAGTGCCGGATAGGTATCTGGTCCCGGCGATGCGCCATATTTCGGTGCCGCCCACTTGATATATGGACCCCTGGTAAGAACGGGGTACGAGGCAAAACAGCCTCTTCCACAATGCGAAATGGGGCTCAATGCCCAGGAATAGCTCGCAAAGAGCTACGTAGCCCGCGATATGCAGGACAGAGGCGGGCGTGAGGTGGTGGAGCTGGAGTCCGTAGAACTTCAGGAGCCCGCGGAGGAAGGGATGTATTGGAAATCCGAGTCCCCTTGTCAGATAAGGGACAAAACATACTCGCTCCCCCTTATTGGGGCTTGGAGTGTCCTCCGCCTGTCTCCCACCTTGATAAGTAACCAGTCCAGCCCGGACTGGGATCATGAAGGCCGGAGGGAGGAATCCCCCCGTTTGGAGCTTCACAAGCTCGTTGTGCGAAATAGAGCACCTCCTCCAATTCCCCGGCGGTGGGCTGGGAGCGCGTGAAGAAGAGCCGCGTTGACGATCCATGGTGGAATGGATTTCTAGGTCAAAGGCGCTTCGATGGAGTATTCGTGGGAGGAAGACGGTGTGGTTTGGATCTGGATTCTTGCCTCTTTTATAGGCGGGCGACTCGCACAATTGGGGGGTGAAATGCAAAATACACCCTGGCTTTTCGCATTCGTGCGACGCGTGGAAGAGGGCCATTATTTGGCGTAGAAGCCAAGGAACACAGTATTCAAGATGAAGCCGGACACTGTTCGGCAGGTACATGGAATTTGACGGGAGAACCCGCCTTGCAACGCCGAAGACTATAAACGCGCTGGACTTATAATCATTGAAGCCTGGTTCGGGGGCTACTGAGGGAGTCCTGGACTAGGGGGTGTCCGGACAGCCGGACTATCAATATCCGCCGGACTCCAAGACTACGAAGATACAAGATTGAAGACTCCGTCCCGTGTCCGGATGGGACTTTCCTTGGCGTGGAAGGCAAGCTTGGCAATACGAATATGTGGATCTCCTACCATTGTAACCGACTCTGTGTAACCCTAGCCCTCTCCGGTGTCTATATAAACCGGAGGGCTTTAGTTCGTAGGACAACATACATTACAACAATCATACCATAGGCTAGCTTCTAGGGTTTAGCCTCCTTGATCTCGTGGTAGATCTACTCTTGTACTACCCATATCATCAATATTAATCAAGCAGGACGTAGGGTTTTACCTCCATCGAGAGGGCCCGAACCTGGGTAAAACATTGTGTCCCTTGTCTCCTGTTACCATCCGCCTAGACGCACAGTTCGGGACCCCCTACCCGAGATCCGCCGGTTTTGACACCGACAATTGTCATAAAGGTTCAACCGATAAAGATCTTCGTAGAATATGTAGGAACCAATATGGGCATCCAGGTCCCGCTATTGGTTATTGACCAGAGAGGTCTCTCGGTCATGTCTACATCATTCTTGAACCCGTAGGGTCCGCACGCTTAACGTTCATTGACAATATAGTATTATATGAGTTATGTGAGTTAGTGACCGAATGTTGTTCGGAGTCCCGGATGAGATCCCGGACATGACGATGAGCTCCAGAATAGTCTGAAGGTAAAGATTGATATAGAGGATGAAGGTATTCGGGTTTCAGAAAGGTTTCGGAATGCACCGGAGAGTCTTCGGAGTACCGGAAGGGGTTCCGAGAGACCACCGGTAGGACTTGGTGGGCCTCATGGGCCAAAGGAGGGAGGCGCACCAGCCCACAAGGGGTTGGGCATGCTCCACCTCCCTTTCCCTTGCACACAAGGAAGTAGGGGGCGCCCTAGGACAGCCGACCCTCCTTTCCTTCCCCCTCATGCATCAAATATGGAAGGGGTGCACCTGAGGTAGGGAAGCCACCGGCCCCCCTCCTGCCCTTTCCTCCACGCCTAAAGGAAGGAAAGGGAGGGGGGCGCCTAGGGCTGCCTCCTCTCCCCCTCCACCTATATATATGTGAGGAGGGAGAGGGGCAATACACACCAAGATTCCCAAGCCGTGTGTGGTGCCCCTCTCCCTCTAGTTCGTCCTCCGTCATATTTTTGTGGTGCTCGGCGAAGCCCTGCGGACATAGTTACATCACCACCATCACCATGCCGTCGTGTTGCATCTACTACTTCGCCTGTCTTGCTGGATCAAGAAGGCGAGGACGTCATCGAGCTGAACGTGTGCTGAACACGAAGGTGTTGTACGTTCAATACTTGATCGGGCAGATCGTGGAGGTGTTCGACTACATCAACAACCTTGATAAACACTTCCGCTTAATGATATACGAGGGTACGTAGACATACTCTCCCCTCTCGTAGCTATGCATCTCCACGGATAGATCTTGTGTGTGCGTAGAATTTTTTTTGTTTTCCATGCAACATTCCGCAACAAGGGGCACCACAAGGAGGGAATGCCCCCCCCCCTTGCGCCGAACTAGGGTGGAGGAGGAGTCCTCCCCCACATTCCAATTCGTCCTCCCTTAGCCTTTGGAAAAGGCTAAGTGGGCGCCACCTTTTGTTATTGGGCCCTAGGGCCCAATAACTCTCTTCCACTTGGACTTATAGTATTTTCTTAGGCCTGTTGGTATTTAAATAATTATAAAAGCCTCCTAATCATTATTAGAGCCTTTTATTATTAATTTAACATCTCTGGAAACTTCCACCAATATATCAATCCCCGGTATTACCCGATAAACTCCGAAACCCTTCTGTTAACTCCAAAACGCTTCCGGTTCCTGTGGAAACTATTTTGAATATTGATGAAACTATTTCATAAGTATTTTATCATTACTCTTGATCCACTAACACTCATAAGATCATGATTCCCTTAATCATGTGACCCTGTAGGTTTGGTAGAACATAGTGAAGGAAATATGCCCTAGAGGCAATAATAAAGTTATTATTTATTTCCTTATTTCATGATAAATGTTTATTAGTCATATGATTAACGGGATCACATCATTAAGGAATGATGTGATTGACTTGACCCATTCCGTTAGCTTAGCATTTGATCGTTTAGTATATTGTTATTGCATTCTTCATGACTTATACATGTTCCTATGACTATGAGATTATGCAACTCCCGAATACCGGAGGAACACTTTGTGTGCTACCAAACGTCACAACGTAACTGGGTGATTACAAAGGTGCTCTACAGGTGTCTCCGATGGTACTTGTTGAGTTGGCATAGATCGAGATTAGGATTTGTCACTCCGATTGTCGGAGAGGTATCTCTGGGCCCTCTCGGTAATGCACGTCACTATAAGCCTTGCAAGTAATCTGACTAATGAGTTAGTTACGGGACGATGCATTACGGAACGATTAAAGAGACTTGGCGGTAACGATATTGAACTAGGTATTGAGATAACGACGATTGAATCTCGGGCAAGTAACATACCGATGACAAAAGAAACAACGTATGTTGTTATGCGGTTTGACCGATAAAGATCTTCGTAGAATATGTAGGAGCCAATATGAGGTTCCGCTATTGGTTATTGACCGGAGATGAGTCTCGGTCATGTCTACATAGTTCTCGAACCCGTAGGGTCCGCACGCTTAACGTTCGGTGACGATTGGTATTATGAGTTTATGTGTTTTGATGTACCGAAGGTTGTTCGGAGTCCCGGATGAGATCAGGGACATGACGAGGTGTCTCGAAATGTTCGAGACGTAAAGATCGATATATTGGAAGGCTATATTCAGACATCGGAAAGGTTCTAAGTGGTTCGGGTATTTATCGGAGTACCGGAGAGTTACGGGAATTCGCCGGGGAGTATATGGGCCTTATTGGGCTTTAGGGGAGAGAGAGGGGTTGCCTAGGGCAGGCCGCGTGCCCCCCCTAAGGCCTAGTCCGAATTGGACTAGGGGGAGGGGCTGCGCCCCCTCCTTCCTTCTCTTCTCTCTTCCCCTTCATTCTCTCCTACTCCTACTACTTGGAAGGGGGGAATCCTACTCCCGGTGGGAGTAGGACTCCCTAGGGGGCGACATAGTAGGGGGCCGGCCCTCCCCCTCCTCCTTTATATACGGGGGAGGGGCACCCCATAGACACACAAGTTGATCATTGATCTCTTAGCCGTGTGCGGTACCCCCCCTCCACCATAATCACCTCGGTCATATTGTTGCAGTGCTTAGGTGAAGCCCTGCGCTGGTAGCTTCATCATCACCGTCACCACGCTGTCGTGCTGACGAAACTCTTCCTCGACACTCTGCTGGATCGTGAGTTCGTGGGAAGTCATCGAGCTGAACGTGTGCTGAACTCGGAGGTGCCGTGCGTTCCGTACTTGAATCGGTCGGATCGTTAAGACATACGACTACATCGACCACGTTGATAAAACGCTTCCGCTTATGATCTACGAGGGTACATGGACAATACTCTCCCGCTCGTTGCTATGCATCACCATGATCTTGCGTGTGCGTAGGAATTTTTTTGAAATTACTGCGTTCCCCAACAGTGGCATCCGAGCCAGGTTTATGTGTAGATGTTATATGCACGAGTAGAACACAAGTGAGTTGTGGGCGATACTAGTCATACTGCTTACCAGCATGTCATACTTTGATTCAGCGGTATTGTTGGACGAAGCGGCCTGGACCGACATTACGCGTACGCTTACGCGAGACTGGTTTTACTGACATGCTTTGCACACAGGTGGCTGGCAGGTGTCAGTTTCTCCAACTTTAGTTGAATCGAGTGTGGCTACACCCGGTCCTTCTAAAGGTTAAAACAGCACATACTTGACGAAATATCGTTGTCGTTTTGATGCGTAGGTAAGAATGGTTCTTGCTCAGCCCGTAGCAGCCACGTAAAACTTGCAACAACAAAGTAGAGGACGTCTAACTAGTTTTTGCAGGGCATGTTGTGCGTGATATGGTCAAGACATGATGCTAAATTTTATTGTATGAGATGATCATGTTTTGTAACAAAGTTATCGGCAACTAGCAGGAGCCATATGGTTGTCGCTTTTATTGTATGCAATGCAATCACCCTGTAATTGTTTTTATTTTATCACTAAGCGGTTGCGATAGTCGTAGAAACAATAGTGGGCGAGACGACAACGATGCTACGATGGAGATCAAGGTGTCACGCCAGTGACGATGGTGATCATGACGATGCTTTGAAGATGGAGATCAAAGGCACAAGATGATGATGGCCATATCATATCACTTATAATGATTGCATGTGATGTTTATCTTTATGCATCTTATTTTGCTTTGATTGACGGTAGCATTATAAGATGATCTCTCACTAAATTTCAAGGTATAAGTGTTCTCCCTGAGTATGCACCGTTGCGACAGTTCTTCGTGCCGAGATACCACGTGATGATCGGGTGTGATAAGCTCTACATTCACATACAACGGGTGCAAGCCAGTTTTGCACACGCAGAATACTCGGGTTAAACTTGATGAGCCTAGCATATGTATATATGGCCTCAGAACACTGAGATCGAAAGGTCGAGCGTGAATCATATAGTAGATATGATCAACATAGTGATGTTCACCATTGAAAACTACTCCATCTCACGTGATGATCGGACATGGTTTAGTTGATTTGGATCACGTGATCACTTAGATGATTAGAGGGATGTCAATCTAAGTGGGAGTTCTTAAGTAATATGATTAATTGAACTTTAATTTATCATGAACTTAGTCTTGATAGTATTTGCATATCTATGTTGTAGATCAATAGCTCGCGATGTAATTCCCCGTATATTTTTTATATGTTCCTAGAGAAAAATAAGTTGAAAGATGTTAGTAGCAAAGATGAGGACTAGCTCCGTGATCTGATGATTATCCTCATTGCTGCACAAAAGTATTATGTCCTTGATGCACCGCTAGGTGACAGAACTATTGCAGGAGCAGATACAGACGTTATGAAAGTTTTGACAAAAGCTCAATATGATGACTACTTGATAGTTTAGTGCACCATGCTTTACGGCTTAGAACCAGGACTTCAAAAATGTTTTGAACGCCACGGAGCATATAAGATGTTCCAAGAGGTCAAATTGGTATTTCATACTCATGCCCGTGTCGAGAGGTATGAGACCTCAGACAGTACTTTGCCTAAAAGATGGAGGAGAATAGCTCAACCAGTGAGCATGTGCTCGGATTGTCTGGGTACTACAATTTCTTGAATCAAGTGGAAGTTAATCTTCCTGATAAGATAGTAACTGACAAAGTTCTCTAGTCACTATCACCAACTTACTAGAACTTCGTGATGAACTATAATATGCAAGGGATGACGAAAACAATTCCCAAGATCTTGCGATGCTAAAATCGGTGAAGGTAGAAATCAAGAAAAACATCAAGTGTTGATGGTTGACAAGACCACTAGTTTCAAGAAAAGGGCAAAGGGAAGAAGGGGACTTCAAGAAGAACGGCAAGCAAGTTTCTGCTCAAGTGAAGAAGCCCAAGTCTGGACCTAAGCCTGAGACTAAGTGCTTATACTGCAAAGGGACTGGTCACTGGAAGCGGAACTACCCCAAGAATTTGGCGGATAAGAAGGATGGCAAAGTGAACAAAGGTATATTTGATATACATGTTATTAATGTGTACTTTACTAGTGTTTATAGCAACCCCTCAGTATTTGATACTAGTTCAGTTGCTAAGAGTAGTAACTCAAAACAGGAGTTGCAAAATAAACAGAGACTAGTTAAGGGCGAGGTGATAATGTGTGTTGGAAGTGATTCCAAGGTTGATAAGATCACCATCGCACACTCCCTTTACCTTCGGGATTAGTGTTGAACCTAAAATAAATGTCATTTGGTGTTTGCATTGAGCATGAATATGATTCGGTCATGTTTATTGCAATACGGTTATTCATTTAACTCAAAGAATAATTGTTGTTCTATTTACATGAATAAAACCTTCTACGGTCATACACTCAATATAAATGGTTTATTGAATCTCGGTCGTAGTGATACACATATTCATAATATTAAAGCCAAAAGATGGAAAGTTAATAATGATAGTGCAACTTATTTGTGGCACTGCCGTTTAGATCATATTGGTGTAAAGCGCATGAAGAAACTCCATGCTGATGGGCTTTTGGAATCACGTGATTATGAATCACTTGATGCTTGCGAACCATGCCTCGTCGGCAAGATGACTAAGACTCCGTTCTCCAGAACAATGGAGCGAGCAACTTACTTATTGAAAATAATACATACTGATGTATACGGTCCGATGAGTGTCGAGGCTCGCGGCAGGTATCGTTATTTTCTGACCTTCACAGGTGATTTGAGCAGATATGGGTATATCTACTTGATGAAACACAAGTCTGAAACATTTGAAAAGTTCAAAGAATTTCAGAGTGAACAGGAGAATCATCATAACAAGAAAATAAAAGTTTCTATGATATGATCGCAAAGGTAAAATATTTGAGTTAACGAGTTTGGCCTTAAGTTAAAACAATGTAAAATAGTTTCACTACTCATGTCACCTGGAACACCACAGTGTAATGGTGTGTCCGAACGTTGTAACCGTACTTTATTAGATATGGTGCGATCTATGATATCTCTTACCTATCTACCACTATCATTTTGGGGTTATGCATTAGAGACAGCTACATTCACGTTAAATAGGGCACCATCTAAATCCGTGGAGATGACACCGTATGAATTGTGGTTTGGCGAGAAATCTAAGATGTCGTTTCTTAAAGTTTGGGACTGCGATGCTTATGTGAAAAAGTTTCAACAAGATAAGCTTGAACCCAAATCGGAGAAGTAAATCTTCATAGGATACCCAAAAGAAACTGTTGGGTACACCTTCTATCACAGATCCGAAGGCAAGACATTCGTTGCTGAGAATGGATCCTTTCTAGAGAAGGAGTTTCTCTTGAAAGAAGTGAGTGGGAGTGTCGGTGTCAAAACCGGCGGATCTCGGGTAGGGGTCCCGAACTGTGCGTCTAGGCGGATGGTAACAGGAGACAAGGGACATGATGTTTTTACCCAAGTTCAGGCCCTCTCGATGGAGGTAAAACCCTACTCCTGCTTGATTGATATTGATGATATGGGTAGTACAAGAGTAGATCTACCACGAGATCAAGGAGGCTAAACCCTAGAAGCTAGCCTATGGTATGATTATTGTCGTTGTCCTATGGACTAAAACCCTCCGGTTTATATAGACACCGAAGAGGGCTAGGGTTACACAGAGTCGGTTACAATGGTAGGAGATCTACATATCCGTATTACCAAGCTTGCCTTCCACGCCAAGGAAAGTCCCATCCGGACACGGGACGAAGTCTTCATTCTTGTATCTTCATAGTCTTGGAGTCCGACCGATGATGATAGTTCGGCTATCCGGACACCCCCTAGTCCAGGACTCCCTCGGTAGCCCCTGAACCAGGCTTCAATGACGACGAGTCCGGCGCACATATTGTCTTCAGCATTGCAAGGCGGGTTCCTCCTCCGAATAATTCATAGAAGATTGTGAACACCAGGATAGTGTCCGGCTCTGCAAAATAAATTCCACATACCACCGTAGAGAGAATAATATTTACACAAGTTCAATCTGACGACGTATTTCGTGGCGTGATGTCACCCACGGCCAAGCACTCATTTTTATTATACCACCTCAGCGCGTTTAGCGAAGCGGTTTCCTTGGCACACCTTGTCGAAGCAGAGATCATGTTCCCCTTATTCCGGGATCCTCATCAATACGGACGTGGGTAACCCAAACCGCGCCCGTCGCCACGCCCCCTCCATCGAAGGCGAGTTCCAAATGGTCACGGGGACGGCTCTTGGTATTCTCCCTCTTTATAATGAGACCAAGGCCCGTTCTCTTTCTTCAATCCTCAATCGAATCCGCCCCTCGCCCTGAGTTCCAACGCTCAGGGCTCTAGATTCGAGCGCTTCGGACCTTCGACAATGTCCGGCTCCGACCCACAGGGCCGGTGGATGCCCTCCTCCGTCACGGAAGAGGACGTGCTAATGCTGAGAGAAGCCAGGTACTTAACCTACGAGATTTCGCATAGGCTGCCTGCCCAAGGGCAAGTTATTCCTACTCCCGAGCCAGACGAGAGCGTTGTGTTCGTGTCTCACCTCCGTCGGGGTTTAGGCTTCCCGATGGATCCCTTCGTGAGGGGGCTCATGTTTTACTATGGGTTGGAATTCCATGACTTGGCTCCGGAGTCCATCCTCCATATCTCATCATTTATTGTCGTCTGCGAAGCCTTCCTCCGCACTACCCCTCACTTCGGTTTGTGGCTCAAAACCTTCAACGTGGAGCCGAAGATGATTGAGGGGCGTCAGGCAGAGTGCGGCAGGGCGGTTATAAGCAAGAGGGCCGATGCTCCATGGCTCGAGGGCTCTTTTCAGGAGGAGCTCGGCTTGTGGCAACAGGAGTGGTTCTATATTACCGCTCCCACGGGCAGCAGGCAGAGGCCGCCGCCCGTCTTTCGCCCGGGTCCTCCACAACGGCTGACGTCATGGGTCAGCAAAAGGCTTGACTGGGGGCCGTCCAAGGACGTACCCCTATTGCAGGGCCGGATTCGAGACCTCCAAGAGAGGGAGATCAATCTGGTCATGGTGACGCAGGTTATGCTGATTCGGCGTCTTCTGCCTTGCAAACGTCGCCCCCTCCGCCTGTGGGAATTCAATCTGGAGGGACCATGAGCTCTCCAACACTTCATGGGTACGACACCCGTGGAGATGTACAAACTGTTCTTCGGATCACAAGAAATGTGTCCGGACTTGACCGAGGACGCCGGCCTAAGCTGCAATCGCCCGGATACTCAAGTAAGTAGCCCTGTGTCCGGACATATCGTCCATTTATTTATTATGGATTTGCCTTTTAACCAGCTATCCCTTGGACAGGAGTGGATAGCGCAAGCAAAACTGATACAGTGTCCGGCCCCCCTCCCTGAGACCACGCCGGATCCCGTGTTAGTCAAGATGCTGGAGGTTGCACCTTCAGAAGAGGGCGAAGGGGAAAACAGAGAAACTACCGCCTCCACTAAGGAGGCTTTCAAGAAAGGGGGGATCGAGAATCCCTCCTTCCAGGGGGAGAAGAGGACCGCTTCCGAAGATCCGGAGGCTAAGGCCTCAAAGCGGGGGAAGAAATCTTCACCAGAGGGTCCTGCGCCAGGAGAAGCCCCGGCCGCACTATCTCCCCAAAGGAATCAGCCCTCCATCGAGCCGTAAGTAGAAAAAGGGGAGTTTTGTAATAAGGGACATTCCTATTTTTGCTTCTGAGGATAACCGAAGTTTTTACCTTGTAGTTCGGATCTCCGCCCTTCTCAGCTGAGCTCATCTTCGGGGGACCTTCGTCCGGAGATGATGGAGAGCGAGACGCCTCCATCTGCCGCACTGTCAGGCGGGGCGGACGACCCTGAGGTACCGTCGCGGAGGGTCTCCCTGAGTCCGGCAGGGCCGGAGAGTTCGGCACCAACTAGTGTATGGCCGGGGGAGCTAAAGGATCTGCTCGAGAGGGCGTCTATCTGAGAAGATCACCGTACATTAATGAGTATGGTGATTGAAAGAATTTCATCCACTGAGAGCGGGTTGCATGATACCGTCAGAAGTTTACTGGCGGGGTTTGAGGTACGTAAAAATGACATGCCTTTTGACAGTTTTGCACATAGAGTGCGCCCTGTATAGATAGTAGCCCCTGAGACTCGGTACGTTGTCAGAAGTGACGGCGTGCCGAGGATCATAATCTCAGTTTTAATATGTCGCCATTCCTATTCAGGGGGCGGAGCGTTCGGTGGCCAGCCGGACTGACAGAGTTGCCGAACTGAAGCGGCAATTGGATGTTGCGGATGCAGACATCGCGCTGGTCAATAGGCGACTTGACGAGTCACAAGGTAAGTGGTTTCTCCGCGGTCACCTAGTAAGGGAGCTGACGCCCATTCCTTACAACATGTATGCTTGATGCAGATGGTGCCGCTGCTGTGGAAAACCTTCGGGCAGATCTTGCTCGAGCCAAGGAGAAAGCCAGAAAAAGTGATGCGGCTCCCTCGAAGGCAGCGGAGGAGCTAAAAGCCGAAAAGGCTGCTCACTGCCAAAGCAAGGAGGAGATGGCCGGAATGGCCGTGAAACTAAAAGATGCTACCGACCGCCATGAGGTTCTTGAAAGAGAACGCCAAGCGGAGCAAGAGGACCTGAAGAAGGCCACGGCCAAAGCCAAGGATGCCCGTTCTGCAATGAGGGCTATAAAGGAGGAGCTGCCTCAGGCCGGAGACATTGCGGCTGCAAAGCCCTTTCTGCTGTGCAGGAAGTTCACGGATCAGAAGTATGCTCAGTTGGGCCAGCTGTGGGGTGCGGAGGATCCTTATCTGGATTTGGCGGCGAGTGCGGCGGACGCGGTCGTGCACTTCCGGAGCCAAAAGGATCACGAAATGGAAGAGCTTTTCTGGTCTCAATTCCATAGTTCGGAGCGTCCCCTTCCCTTAACCGATCGGTTGGCTGAGTGGGCTGAGCTGAATAGATTGTCCGGTTTTGCCATGACGGATGTGGTGACTCATCTGTGGCCGGATAGGCCCAAGCCGAAGAGTTATTTTGGCTTATTGCAGCAATTCCTTGGGGCGGTGCCACATATCAAGGCGATGAAGCGGTCGGCATGCATAGAGGGTGCACGGATGGCTCTCGCCCGTGTTAAGACATACTAGGCGGAGATGGATGCCACCGATGTTGCATCCCGGGGTTCGGACAAAAGCCGGTTACCCGCCGAGCACTATTTTGGGGAAGTCCTGCAGGGCACTCGTTTAATAGAGTCGCAGTGCTCGAAAAATGTTATGTTCAAGTGATATGTATGATTTATGAAACCATATTTATAATGCAACGGCTTTTTATACTTGTGCGTTCAAGTATTGAAATATCTCCTGTGCGGCCCTTAATGTATATGTGTATATAACCTGAAAGATGGCAGTCTTCGGCTTCAGCCCCCACGCACATGGTGCGGGGGTGTTTGCAAAAAGGCGCATTTTCACACTTAATCCAACGTATTGGTCCTGTGAAGGAGGTGGTAGCATAGCAAACTAGGCAACCGGACTATAATGCTTTATCACTTTCACTTAGCCATAGGAGTTCGAAGGTGGGGCTACGATATAGGCTCTAGGGGCACCGCGCTCTCCGAATTCGGGGCGCGTATGTGCCTGACCGGGAAACGGTCCTTCGTCAAAGCGGAGGAATTCTAGACATTCCGGTAGTCGATCGAGTGGTTGACCAGTCTCTCGCTATATCATGACAGCCAGTTTTCGGCTTTCTCTACTGAGGTGCTCGCCAGGCCAAACCGGGGCACAATCGCAGTAGTTCTCCTGGTGCCGCGTTAGCCGATGATACGGAACATAAGGCAGCAAAACACAGGAGTCGGGCAAACCCAACATTTGATCAAAGACATGATTCAGAGTTGATGCATATAAGGCCTAACTCGAGACGCCGAACACTCCGTGAGGTATTCGGTCTTTATGATAATGGGCAGAACAATGCCCTAAGCCCCTAGTGTCCAGGTACGGGCGAGAACTTCTGACGCGGCCGATGCCAAAACGTCAGCCTCCTCCTCGGTTATGGTAAGAAACCGGGGGATGTGTATCAACAAGAGACAGTAAGAAAGGTTTACGCAGGGTCTTAATCTGAAAAGAATCCTTGCAACGGGTCCCTGCTGCACGTCTGCACCTGTGTCTCCGTTGTGCTGTATCCTGGACGGGTGTAGCACGCTGTTCATCTGTAAAAGAGAAGAACTTAGTTTGAAAAGATATCGTGCAGAAAATGTATTTAAAACAGAGTATGATTTAAAAAATGAATAAGGTTGAGCTTTATTGGCTCTCATTGTCCATGCTTGCAGCCCCTTGTAAAGGGGTATGCGGCTAGTAAGCCCCTAGTTTATTTATGCCGGACTCGCCTAACCGTGTCCGGGGTCTGAACAACCTATTATGTAGGGGCTTTGATTAGCAAGGCCGGTTTAGTGTGAGGCTGTCAAGGCAGTCTCACGTTCTTCCGTGGTCGAGGAACACTCGAAGTTACCTTTTAATAAGATGATGCCGCGTGGACCGGGCATTTTAAGTGTAAGAGACGCGTAATGCGGTATTGCGTTAAAGCGGGCGAAAGCTTCGCGTCCCAATAGTGCTTGATGGCTACTTTTAAATGGGGCGATATGGAAGATTAGCTTTTCGCAACGGAAGTTGTCGGATGAACCAAACACAACTTCTAGTAGTAAGGAGCCCGTACTATTGGCATAAGGGCCTGGCATCGCTCCTTTAAAAGAAGTGTCACTATGGCGAATTTTGGTAGGGTCTATCCCCATTCTGCGGATGGTGTCCTGGTATAGCAGGTTTATATCACTGCCGCCGTCCATTAGGACTTGTGTGAATTGTAGTCCGTCGATTATAGGATCCAATATCAAAGCTGTCCATCCTGCATTTTGAATACTTCTGGAGTAATCCAGATGGTCGAAAGTAATTGGTTTTGACATCCAATCTCGGGATTCCGCTGGGGTGGACCGTGCGACGCGTACTTTAGTAGGTGCCGCACTATTGTTCCGTGTTATCACATGAAGTGAGTTCACTGTTTTGACTTCTTGTGGGAAAGTCCTTTGTTTTCCAGCGCTCTGCTTGTGGGGTTCGTCATCATCTTCGCTTGGTGTGTCGAGCCCCTTGTGTTCGGCGTTAAGTTGTCCGGACTGTTTGAAGACCCAGCAATCTCGGTGGGTATGGTTTGCAGGCTTCCCAGGGGTACTGTGGATTTGGCATATCCTATCCAAAATTTTGTTTAGGTTGGATAGCTCGTCACTGTTGTCCTTGAGAGGCAGTGTTTTGTTGTTCGGTCCAGAGCTTTTGAACCCGGCGTTGACCGCCATGCTCTTTGGGCCATTTTCCTTATTCCGGCGCTGATCTTTTTTGCGTCGTGATTTCCCATTTCCATCTCTGACCTCGGATGTACTCGGGTCGCTGGTGCTGCATCTTGCTAGCCAGCTATCTTCTCCCGCGCAAAAGCGGGTCATGAGGCTCGTTAGTGCGGCCATTGTTCTTGGTTTTTCCTGGCCGAGGTGTCTGGCGAGCCATTCGTCTCGAACATTATGTTTAAAAGCTGCTAAGGCTTCGGCGTCCGGACAGTCGACTATTTGTTTATTTTTGGTGAGGAACCTGTTCCAGAATTTGCGTGCTGATTCTCCGGGCTGTTGAGTTATGTGACTTAAATCGTCTGCATCCGGAGGGCGGACATAAGTCCCTTGAAAATTTGCTCGAAACGCATCCTCGAGCTCTTCCCAACTTCCAATGGTATTTTCTGGGAGGCTTTTGAGCCAATGCCGAGCTGGCCCTTTGAGCTTGAGGGGTAGGTATTTTCTGGAATGGAGATCGTCTCCTCTAGCCATATGTATGCGTAGGATGTAATCCTCAATCCAGACTCCGGGGTCTGTTGTTCCGTCGTATGCCTCTATGTTTACGGGCTTGAATCCCACTAGAAATTCATGATCCAGTACCTCATCGGTGAAACATAGTGGGTGTGCGGCGTCCCTGTATTTAGGTGTGTCGTTATCTTCGAACACTCGGCGTGTTGTGTTGCTTCCTGGAGCCTTCTTTTTTCGCCCATAGATGGACCAGATCGGGCCATCCTTTTTACGAGGATCCTCGTGTGGATCGTGTGCCGGCTTGTGTGCGGTGCCGCTTGCCGCTCTTAGCCTATCATCTGGTCGTCTATCCGGCCAGGCGGCCCCTTTGTTTTTTGACTGTGGGGGCTCTACGGCCTCCTCGTCAAATTCGGGCAATAGTTTGCGCTTCGGGTAGCTCTTTGCTTGGTGACTATCGCCGCATTTATCTGCGGTCTTGAGTACTTTGCTCCATCTCATTCTGAGTACGTCTTCCGCTGTTTTGAGCTTCCGCTTCTGCTTCTTCAAACTTCTTGCAGTGGCAACGAGCCTTTTGTGGGGGTTCTTGTGCTCCGGTGATGTGTCCGGCGTGAGATCGTCTGGACTGTTGTTTTCGCCAGGGATGGGTTGCTCGTCCAATTCATCCTGTTCGGATGATTGCTTGGTGGCATGTTCGTCGTCCACTGTTTCGTCCCACTCTATGGCTGGGTCAGTATGGGTGTTGTTGTTATCGAGGCAGGACTTTGGGAGGCGCTTGCGTCGCTGTTTTGGTTGCTTTTCGGGGGAGTTATCCTTCACCGCTTCCCGTTGTTCCTCGTTATCGCTTCCTTTTGGTGTATCCACCATGTATACGTCATATGACGAGGTGGCTTTCCAGTGCCCAGTAGGCGCTGGTTCTTGGTCGTCTCCGACATCGTCGTCCATACCGTCGATGTCTTCGGAGTCGAAGTCTAGCATGTCGGTTAGATCATCGACAGTGGCTACTAAGTGGGTGGTGGGTGGGCTTTGAATTTCTTCGTCGTCCGCATCCCAACCGTCCTGACCGCAGTCCGGCCAGGGTTTCTCCTGATAACAAGAGATATTTTAGCGAATTCAGGATTTCGCCGAAAGGCGAGTGTTGAAAGATGTCCGCAGCGGTGAACTCCATGATCGGCGCCCAATCGGATTCGATTGGTAGGGGCGCAGGAGGTTCGGAGTCCGGCGAGGAGTCCGGCACCTCGGAGTCACGAGCTTCACAAGGGACAAGGTCGGTATTCGGCTCCATCGCCGCAGAGGTTGCAGTTCCCGAGGCGGTGTCCAGCCACCCCTCCTCGATCTGCGTAGTTGGCTCCGAATTAGAGATCAGAGCGGACTCGTGTGCGGCCTCCACGACACTATCCGGCAGCAGAGCCAAATCATGCCCATCGTGACAGTGCGGCGCGCTCGGCTGTGGCTCGAATCCATCGAAGATCAAGTCTTCGCGGATGTCAGCCATGAAGTTTAGACTTCCAAATCTAACCTGACGGCCAGGGGCGTAGCTTTCGATCTGCTCCAGATGGCCAAGCGAATTGGCCCGCAGTGCAAAGCCACCGAATACGAAGATCTGTCCGGGGAGAAAAGTCTCACCCTGGACTGCGTCGTTGGTGATGATCGAAGGAGCCATCGGGCCTATATGCGACAGCACAGAGGAACTCTCAATGAAAGCACCAATGTCGGTGTCAAAACCGGCGGATCTCGGGTAGGGGGTCCCGAACTGTGCTTCTAGGCGGATGCTAACAGGAGACAAGGGACACGATGTTTTTACCCAGGTTCGGGCCCTCTCGATGGAGGTAAAACCCTACTCCTGCTTGATTGATATTGATGATATGGGTAGTACAAGAGTAGATCTACCACGAGATCAAGGAGGCTAAACCCTAGAAGCTAGCCTATGGTATGATTGTTGTCGTTGTCCTACGGACTAAAACCCTCCGGTTTATATAGACACTGGAGAGGGCTAGGGTTACACAGAGTCGGTTACAATGGTAGGAGATCTACATATCCATATTACCAAGCTTGCCTTCCACGCCAAGGAAAGTCCCATCCGGACACGGGACAAAGTCTTCAATCTTGTATCTTCATAGTCTTGGAGTCCGGCCGATGATGATAGCTCGGCTATCCGGACACCCCCTAGTCCAGGACTCCCTCAGGGAGGAAAGTAGAACTTGATGAGGTAATTGTACCTTCTCTCGAATTGGAAAGTAGCTCATCACTGAAATAAGTTCCAGTGATGCCTACATGAATTAGTGAGGAAGTTAATGATGATGATCATGAAACTTCAGATCAAGTTACTAATGAACCTCGTAGGTCAACCAGAGTAAGATCCACACTAGAGTGGTACGGTAATCCTGTTCTGGAAATCATGTTACTAGACCATGACGAACCTGCGAACTATGAGGAAGTGATGATGAGCCCAGATTCCATAAAATGGCTTGAGGCCATGAAATCTGAGATAGGATCCATGTATGAAAACAAAGTATGGACTTTGGTGGAATTGCCCGATGATCGGCAAGCCATTGAGAACAAATGGATCTTCAAGAGGAAGACAGACGCTGATAGTAGTGTTACTATCTACAAATCTCGAATTGTCGCAAAAATGTTTTCGACAAGTTCAAGATGTTGAATACAATGAGATTTACTCACTTTTATCGATGCTTAAAAGTCTGTCTGAATCATGTTAGCAATTGCCGCATTTTATGAAATTTGGCAAATGGATGTCAAACCTGCATTCCTTAATGGATTTCTTAAAAGAAGAGTTGTATATGATGCAACCAGAAGGATTTCTCGATCCTAAAGGTTCTAACAAAGTGTGCAAAGCTCCAGCGATCCATCTATGGACTGGTGCAAGCATCTCGGAGTTGGAATATACGCTTTGATAAGTTAAACAAAGCATATAGTTTTGTACAGACTTACGGTGAAGCCTGTATTTACAAAAGTGAGTGGGAGCACTACAGCCTTTCTGATAAGTATATGTGAATGACATATTGTTGATCGGAAATAATGTAAAATTTTCTGGAAAGCATATAGGTGTATTTAAAAGGAGTTTTTCAAAGAAAGAGCTCGGTGAAGCTGCTTACATATTGAGCATCAATATCTATAGAGATAGATCAAGACGCTTGATAAGTTTTTTCAATGAGTACATACCTTGACAAGATTTTTAAGTAGTTCAAAATGGAACAGTCAAAGAAGGAGTTCTTGCCTGTGTTGCTAGGTGTGAAGTTGAGTAAGACTCAAAACCCGACCACGGCAGAAAATAGAAAGAGAATGAAAAATCATTCCCTATGCCTCAGTCATAGGTTCTATAAAGTATGCTATGTTATCTATTGTATACCCTGCCCTGAGTTTGGCGAGGGAGTACAATAGTGATCTAGGAGTAGATCATAGGACATTGGTCAAAATTATCCTTAGAGGACTAAGGAAATATTTCTCGGTTATGGAGGTGGTAAAGAGTACATTGTAAAGAGTTATGTCGATGCAAACTTTGACACCGATATGGATGACTCTGAGTCTCAATCTGGATACATATTGAAAGTGGGGGCATTTAGCTAGAGTACCTCCGTGCAGAGCATTGTAGACATAGAATATTTGCAAAATACATACGGCTCTGGATGTGGTAGACCCGTTGACTAAACTTCTCTCACAAGCAAAACATGATCACACCTTAGTACTCTATGGGTGTTAATCACATAGCGATGTGAACTAGATTATTGACTCTAGAACCCTTTGGGTATTGGTCACATGACGATGTGAACTATGGGTGTTAATCACATGGTAATGTGAACTATTGGTGTTAAATCACATGGCGATGTGAACTAGATTATTGACTCTAGTGCAAGTGGGAGACTGAAGGAAATATGCCCTAGAGGCAATAATAAAGTTATTATTTATTTCCTTATTTCATGATAAATGTTTATTATTCATGCTAGAATTGTATTAACCGGAAACTTGATACATGTGTGAATACATAGACAAAACAGAGTGTCACTAGTATGCCTCTATTTGACTAGCTCGTTGAATCAAAGATGGTTAAGTTTCCTAGCCATAGACATGAGTTGTCATTTAATTAACGGGATCACATCATTAGAGAATGATGTGATTGACTTGACCCATTCCGTTAGCTTGGCATTTGATCGTTTAGTATATTGCTATTGCTTTCTTCATGACTTATACATATTCCTATGACTATGAGATTATGCAACTCCCGAATACCGGAGGAACACTTTGTGTGCTACCAAACGTCACAACGTAACTGGGTGATTATAAAGGTGCTCTACAGGTGTCTCCGATGGTACTTGTTGAGTTGGCATAGATCGAGATTAGGATTTGTCACTCCGATTGTCGGAGGTGTATCTCTGAGCCCTCTCTATGATGCACGTCACTATAAGCCTTGCAAGTAATGTGACTAATGAGTTAGTTATGGGATGATCTATTACGGAATGAGTAAAGAGACTTGCTGGTAATGAGATTGAACTAGGTATTGAGATATCGATGATCGAATCTCGGGCAAGTAACATATCGATGACAAAAGGAACAATGTATGTTGTTATGTGGTTTGACCGATAAAGATCTTCAAAGAATATGTAGCAGCCAATATGAGCATCTAGGTTCCACTATTGGTTATTGACCGGAGATGAGTCTCGGTCATGTCTACATAGTTCTCGAACCCGTAGGGTCTGCACGCTTAATGTTCGGTGACGATCGGTATTATGAGTTTATGTGTTTTGATGTACCTAAGGTTGTTCGGAGTCCCGGATGAGATCAGGGACATGACGAGGAGTCTCGAAATGTTCGAGATGTAAATATCGATATATTGGAAGGCTATATTCGGACATCAGAAAGGTTCTGAGTGGTTTGGGTATTTATCGGAGTACCGGAGAGTTACGGGAATTCTTTGGGGATTATATGGGCCTTATTGGGCTTTAGTGGGGGAGAGAGGGGCTTCCTAGGGCAGGCCGCACCCCCCCCCCCCCAAGGCCTAGTCCGAATTGGACTGGGGGGAGGGGCTGCGCCCCCTCCTTCCTTCTCTTCTCTCTTCCCCTTCCTTCTCTCCTACTCCTACTACTTGGAAGGGGGGATCCTACTCCCGGTGGGAGTAGGAGTCCCCAGGGCGCGCCATAGTAGAGGGCCGGCCCTCCCCCTCCTCCACTCCTTTATATACGGGGGAGGGGGCACCCCATAGACACACAAGTTGATCACTGATCTCTTAGCCGTGTGCGGTGCCCCCCTCCACCATAATCCACCTTGGTCATATCATTGCAGTTCTTAGGCGAAGCCCTGCATCGGTAGCTTCATCATCACCATCACCACGCCGTCGTGCTGACGAAACTCTCCCTCGACACTCTGCTGGATCATGAGTTCGTGGGACGTCATCGAGCTGAACGTGTGCTGAACTCGAAGGTGTTGTGCGTTTGGTACTTGGATCGGTCGGATCGTGAAGACATACAGCTACATCAACCGCGTTGATAAAATGCTTCCGCTTACGGTCTACGAGGGTACATGGACAATACTCTCCCGATCGTTGCTATGCATCACCATGATCTTGCGTGTGCATAGGAAATTTTTTGAAATTACTGCGTTCCCCAACACATAGACATGAACAAACCCCTTTCGTTCGATGGCCGATAGTGAAACCGTGGACATTCATATTGATACCAATGAATACATGAATGCCATTCGAGTGAACCTTTGGTTATCATGTGATATTCCCTTTGCTTCATGATACTTTACAAAACCCGAGTTGAGATGTATCGGTATCCTCTTCAGTCATTCTCATGCTCACTATATGGTCTCCTCGTTAACGTGTTTTGTTCTTCTTTCTTGTTGACATGTCCCCGCGTCCCCGTGACCTAGTCACATGTATCTGAAAAGACGATGATGGATGCCGTCACACCGAGAGGCCCCTAAGAATATCTCTCCATCATCGAAGGAGCAAATCCCGCTCTTGAGCTATCTAGCCCCTTGTCAAACTATCCAATGGACCTGCACGTTGTCGTTATGATCTCGATGTTACAGATGACGTTTGATCAACTCCAAAGTCTATCGTATGGCAAGAAGTGACTATGATTCTCTCATGGTAGAAGGAACTAAAGCATATGTTAACTCTCTGTGTTATAACGATTGACTTGTGACGGTTGTGTCTCAAAGTATAGCAAACAAGTTTGGGTCAAATCAATATGATCATTCTTCCAATGCCATATTCTCAAAGTTATTTTAGGACTTTTGTTATACTTAACAATATCCTAAGATCCAGAAAACATGATCACTAACAACACTTGAGCTAATCTTATAGGCAAGACTAGGAATCAGGTTTTATAGTTTATCATTCTACATGTGCATATGAGTTTTCCACTAAATCGCATATTCCAGGATCATAGCGGTTATAGCATAGAATATAAAATATTAATTATAAACATGGAAATATAATTTTACAATATTATTGTCTCTAGGGCATAATTCCAACAGTCGGCGCTTGTTGCAGTGCCTACGGCGGGGGGTAGTTCTTCTGTTGTGGCACGAGCATTAGGAATTGCGAGTGTCAGCACATCAGTAGCGGTTGACGGTTCATCCTTCGTGGTAATGCTGGGGATGTTGTCATTCTTATCGCCAGGGCTTGCTGCTCCACCTCGGATAGTACCTCTTCCTCCTCCAGACAATTGAATGGTCACCAGCGGCTTGACAAAATCGCATCCGCCCACGTCTTGATCTTCGAGAAGTTGAGCTTGTGTCGCAGTTGGCCTAGCCTCCACATGACGACGTTATAGGCGCATGTGGTGATCTTCGAAGGTATCAAGCCAATACCGCTCACCATCGCACTGGAACTTGAAGCTGAAGAGGCCGGATTCCCACGGGCGAATGCCGCGGTTGTTGGGAAATGTTGCATGGAAAGCAAAAAAAATTCTACGCACACGCAAGATCTATCATGGAGATGCATAGCAACGATAAGGGAGAGTGTGTCTATGTACCCTCGTGGATCATAAGTGGAAGCGTTTAGTAACGCAGTTGATGTAGTCGAACTTCTTCGTGATCCAACCGATCGAGTACCAAACGTACGGCACCTCCGCGTTCAGCACACGTTCAGCTCAGTGACGTCCATGCCTTCTCGATCCAGCAAGACGGCGAAGTGGTGGATGTGTTCTGGTAGCACAACGGTGTGGTGACGGTGATGGTGATGCTATTCTGTAGGGCTTTGCCTAAGCACTACAAAAATATGACCGAGGGTGTAAACGGTGGAGGGGGCACCACACACAGCTAAGACAATGTTGTGTCCTTGTGTGGCACCACCTCCCACATATATATAGGTGGGGGAGAGGGGAGCAGCCAGGGGGCGCCCCAAGTATGTCTGAATCCTACTTGGGCTCCTTCCCTAGGCCACACCCCTTTCCTTCATTTGGCGCCAGGGAAAGGAAGGAGGAGGTGTAGCCCCCCCCCCCCCCCCCTTTCCTTTCTCCCACAAGGATGGGAAGGCAGGAGGAGGTGGCGCCCCCTTTCCTTTTTCTAGGGCCGACGGCTAGGGAGAGGGCGCGTCAGCCCCCTTCAGGGCTCGTGTGTGCCTCTCCTTGTCCCATTAGGCCCATAGACCACCCGAGGCCTCCCGGAACCCCTTTCGGTGATCCGATGACAATCCAGAACCCCCGAAACTCTTCCGGTGTCCAAATATCATTGTCATATATATCAATATTTACCTCCGGACCATTCCGGAGCTCCTCGTCATGTCTGTGATCTCATCCAGGACTCGGAACAACATCCGGTCACCAAATCATATAACTCATATAACACTATATCATCAACGAACGTTAAGCATGCGGACTGTACTGGTTTGTGAACTATGTAGACATGACCGAGACACCTCTCCGGTCAATAATCAATAGCGAACCTGGATGCCCATATTGGCTCCTACATATTCTACGAAGATCTTTATCGGTCGAACCCTTTTGACAACATATGTAGTTCCCTTTGTTCTGTCGGTATGTTACTTGTCCGAGATTCGATCGTCGGTATCTTCATACCTAGTTCAATCTCATTACTGGCAAGTCTCTTTACTTGTTCCGTAATACATCATCTTGCAACTAGCTCCTTAGTCACTTTGCTTGCAAGGCTTCTTATGATGTGTATTACCGAGAGGGCCCAGAGATACCTGTCTGATACTCGGAGTGACAAATCATAATCTCAATCTATGCCAACTCAACAAACACCTTCGAGATACCTGTAGAGCATCTTTATGATCACCCAGTTATATTGTGACGTTTGATAGCACACAAGTTATTCCTCCGGTATCCAGGAGTTGCATAATCTCATAGTTGAAGGAATATGTATTTGTCATCAAGAAAGCAATAGCAATAAATTGAACGATCAATATGCTCAGCTAACAGATCGGTCTTGTCCATCACATCATTCTCGTAATGATGTGATCCCGTTATCAAATGACAACACATGTGTATGGTTTGGAAACCTTAACCATCTTTGATCAACCAGCTAGTCTAGTAGAGGCTTACTAGGGACACGATGTTTGTTTATGCATTCACACATGTATTTTAAGTTTCCGATCAATACAATTCTAGCATGAATAATAAACCTTTATCATGAATAAGAAAATATAAAACAACAATTTTATTATTACCTCTAGGGCATGTTTTCTTCAGCGGTAGCCAAACTTGCTCTTCACGCGTTTCGGCGGCATCCGGCAATGCGACGCAATGACGGATGCGGCCGGACTCGGTCGACGGGGCGACGCGGCGCGAGCGTGGTTGGAAATGAATGCTATAGTGTTTGGGCGGTGGTGTTGCGGCCGATTGAAAGTTGGAAACAACGGACCAGGGCGTCTGGGTGGTGTTCTAGGCCAATCGACTGCAGAAGGCCGCCGTGGGCAGCTACAATGTTCTGGACAGAGGCATTTGGGCTGCACGGTTCGGCTTTGCATTTGCGGCAGCCGCGCATGCCGCAATACACAGTAGGCGCTATCGTTTTTGGGGCTTCCCAACAAAAAAATGATTTTGTTCCAACAAAGACAATTGTTAGAGAGTTTTTCTGTCCAAAACCCCTATAAAATGATTATGCCCTTAAATAGGACTGCAATTGCATATGCTCTTAGTTCCCCTATGCGGGAGGAAGCTGAAGGATCCTATGATTCGCGTAACAAACTGGTGTTTGCTTTCTTTTACCATTTTCTGATGACCATGCCTCTTATTCCACCACTATTAAACAAGCAAGTTGCGGTAGACACACTGAATATCAGTCCTTCGTTATGTTAGATCCAATGGCCTTCTTTGCTCCATTGACGTACCAAATAAAGTGCCATAATTAGGAATCAAAGCACCATAATTAGCATTTCAAAAAAGAAACAACTTATCAATCAATCAAATCATCATAATTAGCATTTCAAAAGTAAATGACGTATCAATCAATCAAATCCTCGTAATTAGCATTCCAAAAAATAAACATCATAATTTGGAATGTTTTCAAACCAGTCGACCTGGTCCCCACACTTTGACCATGTAAGCCATGAACCATGCCACCACCGACTTCTTGACGCCATCTCCACCGCCAATCCCCTACCGCGCCTATCAGTCATCATCCATGTGTTCAAGTCTGGTCACTTTCCACATTTGTATCCATGCTAACCTTCAATGAGGCAATTTTTGTATTAAAAATTGTCCCAATATGTTATTACTCATGTGTAGGAAAAGTTTGATCTAAAAACTTGATAGTTTTGGTTCATCAAATAAATTTAGAAGGGTGAACAAAGTTTGCTTTTCCTATTGCAAACCGAAAACATGGATATTCTTGTGTTCAGTTTGGTCGCTTCAAGGTTGAATTCATGCTATCAAACTAAAAAACTTGATTACTTATGCTATTCTGATGATACTAGAGGGTTGAGCTTTTTTGAAATAAGGACGAATGCTTCACGACCTGTCATCTCTGAAATCAGACAAAACATATGACACAAGGAAACGTGCGGGGGAAAGATGATCTTGTGTGTTAGAGAGTGAATGAAATACTAAGCCATCATTTTGAATTTTTAAGGTGCCTGGTTGCGAAATGGAGTTCTTGGTTTAGGGATCTTTGTTTCTAGCAAAAGCGATCAATGTTCTCTTATGCTTAATGGTCTTCACATTTGTTACTTTCTTGATACGATTCTTTCACTCTGTATGCTAATCTGCAGCATTATTTTTATAAATGTTGTCAAGAACTCAAGATTACTGAGTTATGCATAAGCCCAAAGCTTTAGATGTGCTTTGCACCTGCAAATTTTTGTTATCTCAATTATAGAATCACAATAGTTGATCGATGCTTCTGTTGTTCTTTAGAAATCAGTGTGTTCTTGATTACTAGTGTAATGGGTTAAATTCACTTGCAAAAAAAGGGATATGGGCTGACAAAGCTCGACACTGATTTTTTCCGTGCCAATGGAGTAGAAGGAACTCGACGAATTGTATCGGTGTGGTGGCTTTCCTTGGGCACTGAAGCAAAAATTGTTGACCTGAAAACAGGGCATGCTCCTCCGCCTCCTGGTGTGTCCGATAAGCTTTTGGTCTAAGGGCCCATTTTTCTGGGAAAGGAAAACCTACTGGCGCTTTAATTTATATCGTGGTAGACTTGCGTCATGAAGTACAAGAGGTAATAAGAATTCAGGAGTACCATCCACCCAAACATAGCTAGTTTTAGAATCCTAACAAGTCCTAGCCAAGAAAAGAGCCAGCCCATTCGCTTCCCGGGGAGAAAAACTGAATGATATTGATGACACACCATGAGCCAAGTGAAAGCAGTCTGCAAGTAATGCTGAGTTAGGTCCTCGAATATCCATATTACCATTGCAAGCCTCCATCAATTCCAAACAATTCAACTTTGACTCTTGATCATCCAATCTCAAAGATCATTTGGAGCCCTCGTCTCAATGCCAGTGTCTCAGCAGCCTGTGCATTATGTGCGTGATCAAACATCTCAGAGGCTCCCGCTATCACTTCTCCTCTGCAGTTATGCAGTCGCTGCTACTGCACCCCCACCGTCGTCGAAAAAACATGCATTTGTATTCATCTTATACATACCCGGTTGTGGTTTTTGCCACGTCTTCTTCAGATTCAAAGCAGTTTCCCTCGGTGCATGATTACTAGTGATTGCTTGGATGGCGAAAGTTGAACTCGAGGGTTGTTTGATCGATTCACAGATTCCCGGCCCTCCCACCAAATATACCACACAGCTACAACCATAGTTTCTTGAAGTCCCAACTGCCCAAGAACCGAAGATTTTCTCCGCGGAAGACGCAAAATCTCTTCTAACACCACAGACCCCGAGTGATCACAGCTGAGAGCCCTATCAACCACCTCCTTCAGTCCCAATGAATCCCACATTGTGCGAGCTCGTGGACAAGTGAAAACCAAATGCCAGATGTCTTCAGGCCCCACTGGACAAATCGGGCATTAGTCTGAGGACCTTTTGTGATGAAAGGTATGAATAGACAAAACTCTTGTCTGAAACAATTCAATTTATGTTGTCCTTATCACCAGTTAAATATTATCTTTATTTAATTCAAAATATTTTGATCGGTGGGTCTTACTTCTAAAATTATGAGGCAAGTATAAAAGGATATCTCAATTTTGCATCATTGCTTTTCTTCCCTTTACTTTTTAGTACATTCTTTTTATATTGTGCACCACATCAGCATCATGTACTTATCGGTTGATATGCCTCTATGAGTAATACATTTATTGTTGCCTCCGGCCCATGGCGCTTGAATTTTGCATTTTTATGTTGAAGGGAACTTGCGCATAAATCTGAACAATGATCAAGGAAAACATACGAGGGACCAGTTGAATAAAGAAGATGTTTTTTTTTTGAAGTGAATAAAGAAGATGTTGATATATTAATATTCACCGTTTGCAAGACTGGTCATAGTAAATCTGAAGAAGCAGAACATAGATTAATTAAAAAATCAGAAATTTTAAAATTTTGGATCGTGCATTGCACGCACATAACTACTACCCCTTCTCCATTTGGCGAGTAGTAGAACGTAAAAGGAAAACCAAAGCGGGACACTTTGGCGAGTGGTTCAGGGCTTGCGCTGCGTTCAATCAATTTGGACACCGAACCATGCATTGCTTTCTCCGTCTCCATTGCAACGAACACAGTACAGAACCAACCATTCAAAGCTTCGTCGTTACAACAAATACTGTATCAACACGTGACCAAAGAGGCCAGAAGAAATAATCCGCCATCCTCTAGCTGAACTGAGGGGGACCTCTTCCAAACGCTGAGCCTGCTGCTTCTGAAGGCAGCACAGGCTCATGTTGAATTCGTCCGTATCGCGGCTTAATTCCAACCCTCTGAAGAACAGCAAGTACCGAGAAGTTATTACTACCTCAGTTTGTGCAGAAAAGGAGATGAGCTGCCAATCTGGACGGATTAAGAGCATCTACAGTCGGACTTGACAAATTCGGTCGCGGGCGCATTCGGACGCGTCTGCGGATAATGTCCACCGGCCGCTTATATATTGCGTCACACATCCACATATCTCAAATGTCGTTTCTCAAATCCATGTAATCCAATGTCGATCATACAATACAAATTGTTCGAATTCAACAGTTCGAAACAAAGCAAAGCAAGATCATAGTTTAGTAAACCGGACATGTAAAAATGTAATCATTGTCTGAGCGTGACGGATGACTTCGGATCATTGGCCGGGCGTCATCCATGGCGCCTGCTCCGAGCCCAGGTGGACTACGTCCTGCTCGTCCTGCTCTGCCTGCATCTAGGCTGCCTCCTCCGCCTGCATCCTGATCGCATAATCCACTGCCGCTGCCGCCCTCGCCGCCTCGTACTTCCTACGGTCGTTGATCTCCTTCTTCTTGTCCGCAAGCCACTTCTTTGCATGCTCATCCAAGACGGTTTCGTCCGCCAACATGCTCTTCGCATCCTTCACGTCGCGTGCAAGTTGCAACCTCTTCTTCTCAAGCTCATTCTCGCCAAATATCTTCGCCTTCTCGAGTTCCCATTTGATCACCGCCTCTTGCTTCTCCAATTCGATCTTCTCCCTCTCAATTTCCAGGTTCTTCTCCGCCCTCTTCCGGACTCACTCCATCCTCTCCTTTCGCGCATCCAACATGAGTTTGTACCTCTCCTCTTTTCTGTTCTCCCTTACCGAGAAAATGTCGTCCATGTGGATGACATTTTTGTAGCCGCGGCATCACGGGAGGCCTGTGCCTTCTCCCACTTGTTTTCCATGACTTGTCGGTTATCCTTTGCACAGTGGCTCTTCCACTCGTGATGACAACATCGTCCTCTTCATCGTCCAACCCAATTGGTTGGTGGGAGCTTGAGCCATCATTCCTCTTCTTGCCGGACTTGAGATCGGCCACAAGTTGTGTCCAGTTCGGCTTGTCATTCAATATAATCCAACAATGGCTAAAAGCAAATGGCTTCTTCTCCACCTCGTGATACAAAATGGCCGCCATCACCGTCTAACAAACAACATATGTATGAGCACCAGAATGCAAACACAAGAAGCATATGCAAATGACGACAAGATGAAGCAATTAAGCTTACATTAGTTGCCACTCCCATCCCGCTTTGAGGGCGTTTGGTCACTTGTGAGTAGTAGCCGACATACTTGTTCACTTCCCCTTGAATGATCCCACATCGATGTTGGAGAGATGCCACATTGCGGCTGATCACGGTCGGATGCGGCTCCACATACTCCTTTTGTTCGTGATACTCCCTTCAAATTTTCTCCCAATACTTGTTTCCCTTTTGCTCGGTGCCGCATATTGGATCCGTTGTTGTGTCCAACCAAGTTTTGATCAACAAGATGTCCTCAAATCTTGAGAATGCCGGACCTCTAGCCTTCATCGTCTTGGTCTTCTTCTTCTTTTTCTTGCTCGGATTGGGATCGGATGTTGTCCCAACTTCAAATATGGTGGTGCCCTCCAATTCATACTCCATTTTCGGTCGGATCTTCATTGTCATTGATCATGTTCGACAAGAACGCCTCCTAGATGATCATGATTTGCAAGCAATCATCATGTGGGAAATGGACTAGTGCTCTATGCAAAACTTTGATCGGACAGGAGCAAACAAAACGTACCGACTCTTGTTCTGTCATTCCGTCGAACATGCCGAGGGCAGCCCGGGCGCCGCCGGAGCCCGTGCTCATCCGCGCCCGAACGAGCTGCGGCGAGTTACATACATCGACTGCCGGTATCTGTGTGGGCGGAAAGCTCTCTGGAATGGCCCGGCCGGCCGTCGGATCCTCCTCTGTCCCAACGGGGTCGGACAGCGTAATCCGTGCCGATGCTAGGATGTACGGGGTGCGGGGTTCCGGGCGCGGCGGGAGAGACAGCTGCTTGATCATGTCTGAACCTCCCTACGACGCCGCTGCCGCCTCCCTCTCTCGCTACCGGCGTTGCTGTAACTTCCGGGTGACGTTCTTCGCCTTGCAAGACGGAGCCGACGAAGGGACGCCGACGGACGAGGCAGGACTCCGTCTCCGTCGCGGCAGTCGGGGACGAGCTGGACGATATCTACGACGGTGGGTCGGGACAGGTGGTGAGGATGGGGAGCAAGAGTGGCGGATGGCGAGGGCTTGGGCGCGTGAAAGGTTGGATGGCGGCGGGAGGAGGAAGGGTTTAGTGAATTTGGTGCAATTTGCTGTGGGGTCGGGCTGTCAGGCCTGACGTGGCAGGCGTCCAGTATCCACCTCATATTTGGATTGGATATGAGGGGTGCCGGCAGCCGGACATTTGAGGCCCGTTTAAGAAGCCTGTATGGGTTAAAATTTTGTGACCTGTCAGTGACCGAGCCATCCAACCGGGGTGCCCGGCTTTACATGCTACGACTGCTTTGTGGTCACCGCTGTAGGACAGCCATTACATCCGGCTACACGCTGATTACTGAACAGTAATGCTTGAACCTTCCATAGCCCGAGTACATGTTGAGACTTTTAAGATGACACATGAGCATGATGGGCAAGTTCCAACTCTTACCTACACTGTTAGCTCTCTTTGTCTTTTGCACTTCCAGATGCACCAAAAGGATGCCTCCAATTTTGTCATCACCACAAGCATTCCAGCGACATGCATATCAACATTGGAAGAGCTGCACGAGCAATCATACTAGGAACTTGAGATTCCGATTCATGTTTAACACCATAAGCATGTCTATCCATCATAAGAACCCCCACCAACCTTTCATGATAGCATTACGTGTTCATTATTACTCCCTTTGTTTACAGACAGACATAAGATGTTTTGGATATTATAATATAAACTACATACTAATTAAATTGAGTGAACAAACACATTAAAATGTGTCTAGATACATTCAATTCGGAAAAAAAAAATTAGTATAACATTTTATATTATGACGGAGGGAATATTATTTAACGTAAGGGCATCTCCAATGCCGATCCTTAAACCACCCGCATATGTCCAGACTGTGCCATTTGGACTGTTCTGTCATCCAACACGGACCTGTATCGGTCCACCAAGCGGTCCGGACGCATTTTTTCCTACAAATTTGAAGTAAAGTGGGGGGCTTTGCAGGAGTCCCGGCAGCAACCACGTAAGACTCCGACACCCCGACCCACTAAATTCCCCTCCCGGTCCCATACTCTTCCACTCTGCCCCCTCAACCCCTTGCTTTGCATCGGCGCCCTCCTCCTCTGATGTCGTTGTTGTACCTCCCAGCCGCCGCATAGGCATTGTCGAACCTCTGCAACCAGCACCGATGCGCCTGCTCGCTTTTCACGACGGTGTCGTCCACCCATGACCCGTCCGTAGCCAGGTACACCCCCCCCCCCCCCCCCCCCCCGGTCGACGACGTCCATGGTGGACACCACGCCCGGTAGGTGTTCGGCCAAATGCCATTGAGCTTATTTTCGAACGTCATGTCATTTTTTATAGTACGAAGGATGGCGGGATACTCGACCATGGAGGATGAGTTGTTGTGCGATGCGTGGTTGGCCGTATCCACGGATTTCGTTGGCAAGAGCAGAAGGAGGCTCTTCTGGCAACGCAAGCATGATTCATTTCACGCGTGAAAGCACATTGCACCCTGTGACATGCACATCATCCAACAACGCAATGTGAAGTCGTTGTCCTATTGATGGTATGCCATCCAGACCACCGTCATGAAGTTTTGTGACACTGTTGCTCGGCTGAAGGCAAGGTGGCCATTGCGCGCGGCAGCAGAGGAGATTGTAAGGTTTGCTTCTTCTTGTTCAACTTGTCGACTGAATCATTCATTTACTCAATGTTACTCTACACATTGTGTAGCCCGTACGCACTGCCGTAATGTACCACAGGATTGAGGAACAATCATTTACGTACATACACAGTTGGATGAAGCCGAAGGGGTAGTATGTGTGGGACGACATGATCCATTTATGAAAATTTTGTTCAACATGCAGGTAATCTCGTTGAATTTGAATTATTGTTGCACTAGACTTATTTGCATGCTATGTATAGACGATTTGTGCTATATTCTATCTGAACTTTAATGAATTGCGTCGAGTTCGCATGAATTACGTCTGATATGTTAAAATACGGATTGAAATGTATGGGGATAGCGCGCGGACTGGCCCCTGTCCATGGACAGATGTGAGAGCAAATTTTGTTGGGGAAAGTTACATGGAAACCAAAAAAATTATACGCACACGCAAGATCTATCCATGGAGATGCATAGCTACGAGAGGGGGAGATCATCTACATACCCTTGTAGATCGCTCGGCGGAAGCGTTTATCAACATGGTTGATGTAGTCGTATAACTTCACGATTTGTTCCGATCAAACATCGAACGCACGCCACCTCCGCGTTCAGCACACATTCAGCTCTATGACGTCATCGCCTTCTTGATCCAACAAGAGGGGCGAAGTAGTAGATGAGTTCCGGTATCACGACGGCACGGTGACGGTGGTGGTGAAACTATTTCCACACGGCTTCGCCAAGCACAACGGATTTAGAGCAAAGGATGAACTAGAGGGAGAGGGGGAGCCGGCACACGGCTTGGTGAATCATGGTGTGTTCTAGGGGCTAGCCATGCCCCCCTATTTATAGGTTGAGCCTCGGGGTCGTTACTTGGAGAGAGGGCCTCCCCAAAATCGGTTTGGAACGCAAGAAAGAGTCCTTCTTGGATTCCATCACCAGACGCCATGGTCCTCGGCATCTGGCCAAGACGCCATGGTCCTCGCCGGCTGGCCCAGGGCCGCCAGACGCCAGGGTCCCCGGCGTCTGGTCCCTGACCTCCCCAAAACTTCCTTTTGCATCGACCTAAACCCTTGTGGGCCTTACCCCTTGGCCCAACCAAAGTTTCCTCGCACCAGAACATTTCTGGAAACATCTGAAACCCTTCCGGTGAATTCTAGTAACCTTCTGCAGACCAAACGTTATCATCATATATATCAATCTTTACCTCCGGACCATTTCGGAGCTCCTCGTCATATCCGTGATCTCATTCGGGACTCCGAACAACATTCGGTCACCAACATACTATATTGTCAACGAACTTTTAAGTGTGCGCACCCTATGGGTTCGAGAATGATGTAGACATGACCAACACGCTTCTCCGGTCAATAAACAATAGCGGGACCTGGATGCCCATACTGGTTCCTACATATTCTACAAAGATCTTTATCGGTCAAACCTTTATAACAACATACATAGTTCCCTTTGTCTGTCAGTATGTTACTTGCCTGAGATTCGATTGTCGGTATCTCCATACCTAGTTAAATCTCGTTACTGGTAAGTCTCTTTACTGATTCCGTAATACATCATCTTGTAACTAACTCCTTAGTCACTTTGCTTGCAAGCTTCTTGTGATGTTGTATTACCGAGAGGGCCCAGAGATACCTCTCCGTCATACGGAGTGACAAATCCCAATCTCGATTCACGCCAACACAACAGACACCTTCAGAGATACCTGTAGAGCACCTTTATGACCACCCAGTTACAAAGTGACGTTTTATAGCACACAAGGTATTCCTCCGGTATCCGGGAGTTGTATGATCTCATGGTCGAAGGAACATGTATTGGACATTAAGAAAGCAGTAGCAATAAACTGAACAATCATATGCTATGCTAACGGATGGGTCTTGTCCATCACACCATTCTCCTAATGATGTGATCCCATTATCAAATGAAACATGTCTATGGTCAGGAAACCTTAACCATTTTTTGATCAATGAGCTAGTCTAGTAGAGGCTTACTAGGGACTTGGTATTTCTTTATGTATTCACATGTATTTAAGTTTTTGATCAATACAACTATTGCATGAATAATAAACCTTTATCATGATTAAGGAAATACAATAATAACCACTTTATTATTGACTCTAGGGCATATTTCCAACAGTCTCCCACTTGCACTAGAGTCAAGAATGTAGATTACATAGTAATGAATCTAACACCCATGGAGTCTTGGTGTTGATCATGTTTTGCCCGCGGGTCTGCCACATTCAGATTCATATGTACTTTGCAAATTTCTATGTCTCCATCCTTGACATAATCACGAATGGAGTTGAAGCGTCGCTTGATGTGTTTGGTTCTCTTGTGAAACTTGGGCTCCTTGGCTATAGCAATTGTTCCAGTGGTGTCGCAAAAGATTGTCATTGGACCCGATGCACTGGGTATTACACCTAGATCAGATATGAACTCCTTCATCCAGACTCCTTCATGCGCTGCTTTCGAAGCAGCTATGTACTCCGCTTCACATGTAGATCCCGCCATGACGCTCTGCTTAGAACTGCACCAACTGACAGCTCCACCATTCAATATAAATATGTATCCGGTTTGTGAATTAGAGTCATCCAAATTTGTGTCGAAGCTAGCACCGACCCTTAACGACGAGCTCTTTGTCACCTTCATAAACGAGAAACATATCCTTGGTCCTTTTAAGGTACTTCAGGATATTCTTGACCGCTATCCAGTGATCCACTCCTGAATTACTTTGGTACCTCCCTGCCAAACTTATGGCAAGGCACACATTAGGTTTTATACACAGCATGGCATACACTATAGAACCTACGGCTGATGCATAGGGAATGACTTTCATTCTTTGTCTATCTTCTGATGTGTCCGGACTTTGAGTCTTAATCAATTTCACACCTTGCAACATAGATAAGAACCCTTTCTTTGACTGGTTCATTTTGAACTTCTTCAGAACTTTATCAAGGTATGTGCTTTGTGAGAGTCCTATTAAGCGTCTTGATCTATCCCTATAGATTTTGATGCCCAATATGTAAGCAACTTCACCGAGGTCTTTCACTAAAATTCTTATTCAAATTTCCTTTTATGCTATCCAAAAATTCTATATCATTTCCAATCAGCAATATGTCATCCACATATAATATAAAAACTCTACAGAGCTCCCACTCACGTTCTTGTAAATACAGGCTTCACCGTAAGTCTGTATAAAACCAAATACTTTGATCCCTCGTCAAAGCATATATTCCAACTCTCAGATGCTTGCACTAGTCCATAGATGGATCGCTGGAGCTTGCACACTTCATTAGCATCCTTAGGATCGACAAAACCTTCTGGTTGCATCATATACAACTCTTCTTTAAGAAACCCGTTAAGGAATGCAGTTTTGACGTCCATTTTCCATATTTCATAATCACAAAATGCGGCAATTGCTAACATGATTCTGGCAGACTTAAGCATCACTACAGGTGAGAAAGTCGCATCGTAGTCAACCCCTTGAACTTGTTGAAAGCATTTTGCGACAAGTCGAGCTTTGTAGACAGTGATATTACCATCAGCGTCCGTCTTCTTTTTGAAGATCCATTTATTCTCAATGGCTTGTCGATCATCGGGCAAGTCCACCAAAGTCCACACTTTTTTCTCATACATGGATCGTATCTCGGATTTCATGGCATCAAGCCATTTGTCGGAATCTGGGCTCATCATAGCTTCTGCATGGTTCATAGTTTCGCCATTGTCTAACAACATGACTTCCAGGACAGGAGTACCATACCACTCTGGTGCGGTACGTGGTCTGGTCGACCTACGAAGTTCAGTAGTAACTTGATATGAAGTTTCATGATCCTCATTTGCTTCCTCTCTGGTTGGTGTAGGCATCACGGGAATGGTTTTCTCTTATGTGCTACTTTCTAATTCGAGAGAAGGTACAACTGCCTCTTCAAGTTCTACTTTCCTCCCACTCACTTCTTTCGAGAGAAACTCCTTCTCTAGAAATGACCCATTCTTAGCAACAAATATCTTGCCTTCGGATCTGTGGTAGAAGGTATACCCAAAAGTTTCTTTAGGGTATCCTATGAAGATGCACTTCTCCGCTTTGGGTTTGAGCTTATCAGGCTGAAGCCTTTTGACATAAGTGTCGCATCCCCAAACTTTAAGAAACGACAGCTTAGGTTTCTTGCCAAACAATAGTTCATACGGTGTCGTCTCAACAAATTTAGACGGTGCCCTATTTAACGTGAATGTGGCTGTCTCTAATGCATAACCCCAAAACGATAGCGGCAAATCTGTAAGAGACATCATAGAACGCACATATATAATAAAGTACGGTTATGACGTTCGCACACACCATCACGATGTGGTGTTCTAGGTGGCGTGAGTTGTGAAACAATTTCACATTGTCTTAAATGAAGGCCAAACTCATAACTCAAATATTCACCTTCGTGATCATATCGTAAAAAATTTATTATCTTGTTACGATGATTCTCCACTTCACTCTGAAATTCTTTGAACTTTTCAAATGTTTTCAGACTTGTGTTTAATCAAGTAGATATACCCATACCTACTCAAATCATCTATGAAGGTAAGAAAATAACGATACCCGTCGTGTGCTTAAACACTCATCGGACTGCATACATTGGTATGTATTATTTCCAATAAGTCATTTGCTCGCTCCATTGTTCCGGAGAACGGAGTTTTAGTCATCTTAACCATGAGGCATGGTTCGTAAGTATCAAATGATTCATAATCAAGTGATTCCAAAAGTCCATCCGCATGGAGTTTCTTCATGCGCTTTACACCAATATGACCTAAACGGCGGTGCCAAAAGTATGTTGCACTATCTTATCAACTTTACATCTTTTGGCATCAATATATGCATATGTGTATCACTACGATTGAGATTCAACAAGAATAGACCATTCACTAAGGGTGCATGACCATAAAATATGTTACGCATATAAATGGAACAACCATTATTCTCTGACTTAAATCAATAGCCGTCTCGCAATAAACAAGATCCAAATATCATGTTCATGCTCAACACTGGCACCAAATAACAATTATTGAGGTCTAAACTAATCCCGAAGGTTGATGTAGAGGTAGCATGCCAACGGCGATCACATCAACCTTCGAACCATTCCCGATGCGCATCGTCTCCTTGTCCTTAGCCAATCTTTGTTTGTTCCGCAGCTCCTGTGTCGAGTTACAAATATGAGCAACCGAACCAATATCAAATACCCTGACACTACTACGAGCACTAGTAAGGAACACATCAATAACATGTATATCAAATATACCTTTGTTCAATTTGCCGTCCTTCTTATCTGCCAAGTACTTGGGGTAGTTCCGCTTCCAGTGACCGTTGCCCTTGCAGTAGAAGCACTCAGTTTCGGGCTTGGGTCTAGCTTTGAGCTTCTTCATGGGAGCGGCAACTTGCTTGTCGATCTTCTTGAAGTTCCCTTTCTTTCCCTTGCTCTTTGTCAGGGAAAACAGACAGGGGTATATATTTTCCCCTGACTTGTGCGCGGATGGCATTAGGCCATGCCAGAGTACAAGAGACCAAGATCTTCAAAGGACCAGCATGCAGAGCAAGAGGGCCAAGATCAAGCCAGAGAAGCAAGATACTGACAGGAGAAAAGCCTCCCTTGCCGGGCAAACAGGCTAGGCAAGAGCAGAGCCATCCCTGGAAGAGAACGTCCAAGACGTCCCGGCAGGGCCTGCCGAGACTCATGGAGGCAAGAAACACCTCATCAACCACTCCCTCATGACCCACGTCGTCAATCAATGCGGTGTCAAGCCGCAAAGTGATTAAGTGGCAGTCATTCGCCACATGGCAGCCTCTTTCTACAGGAAAGCCTACAGATGACACCCGTCCTGCGACATGTCGAACAAGCAGGTGTGGAGCTAGCAAAATAAGCCTGACAAGGCTTGTCGGGCGAACAATGATGTGACATTGAGCGGCGCATTTAATGTGCTCTGTCAGCCTACAGAGTTAGGTATGATAGCACTGTTCGCTATCTTATCGGTGCATAATGACCGATTTTCCATTGTGGTGACCCCTTAACCTATAAAAGGAGGCCCATGGCAACCATACAAAGGGTTCGCAAGGTTAGAAAGTTGGACACCCACGCACTCGTACGCGCGTAGCCACTGCCGCCCCTGCCAGGCAAGTGTAATATGCTCCACCACCATTCTTCCACCATCAATCCACCAAAGCAGGAGTAGGGTTTTACGCCTCATGGCGGTCCGAACCTGGGTAAAATTGCTCGTGTGATCCCTGTCGTGTTGCCCCACGCTCCTCCGCTCTTTGTGCAACGTGACATCCCCCCTGCCAAACCAGCAATGGGCCCTTGGTCCCATAGGTGTCCATGGTTTCCCACGACACCCTTTTTCTTGAAACTGGTGGTCTTGTTAACCATCAACACTTCATGCTTTTTCTTGATTTCTACCTCCGCCGATTTCAACACCGCGAAGAGCTTAGGAATAGTTTTCGTCATCCCTTGCATATTATAGTTCATCACGAAGCCTTTGTAGCATGGTGGCAGTGACTAAAGAACTCTATCAATAACACTCTCAACTGGAAGATCAATTCCTAGCTGAGTCAAGTGGTTGTGGTATTCAAACATTCTGAGTATGTATTCACTGACAGAACTATTCTCCTCCATCTTACAGCTAAAGAACTTGTTGGAGACTTCATATCTCTCAACCCGAAATTAGCTTGAAATATCAACTTCAACTCTTGGAACATCTCATATGCTCCGTGGCGTTCAAAACGCTTTTGAAGTCCCAATTCCAAGCCATAAAGCATGGCACACTAAACTATTGAGTAGTCATCAGATCGAGCCTGCCAGACGTTCACAATGTCTGCATCAGCTCCTATAATAGGTCTGTCACCTAGCGGTGCATCAAGGACATAATTCCTCTATGTAGCAATGAGGATAATCCTCAAGTTACGGACCTAGTACGTGTAGTTGCTACCATCATCTTTCACCTTAGCATTTTCTAGGAACGCATTAAAATTCAAGGGAACGGTAGCACGGGCCATCGATCTACAACATAGATTTGCAAACACTATTAGGACTAAGTTCATGATAAATTTTAGTTAAATTACTAATGAACTCCCACCTAAATCAACATCTCTCAAGTTGTCTAAGTGATACATGATCCAAATCAACTAACCCATGTTCGATCATCACGTGAGATGGGGTAGTCTTCAATGGTGAACATCTCCATGTTGATCATATCTACTATATGACTCATGTTCGACATTTCGGTCTCCAGTGTTCCGAGACCATGTCTGTACATGTTAGGCTCGTCAAGTTTAACCCAAGTATTCTGCATGTGCAAAACTGGCTTACACCTATTTATGTGAACGTAGAGTCTATCACACCCGATCATCACGAGGTGCTTCGAAACGATGAACTTTAGCAATGGTGCATACTCGGGGAGAACACATTTTCTCTTGAAATTAAGTGAAGGGATCATCTTATAATGCTACCGTCGTTCTAAGCAAAATAAGATGCAAAAAGCATAACATCACATGCAATCAAAATATGTGACATGATATGGCCATCATCATCTTGTGCTTTTGATCTCCATCTCCAAAGCAACGGCATGATCTCCATCGTCACTGGCGCGACACCTTGATCTCCATCGTTCCGTTGGGATCGTCTTGCCAACTATTTATTCTACAACTATTGCTAACACATAGCAATAAAGTAAAGCAATTACGTGGCACAGGTCATACAATAATTAAAGACAACCCTAAGGCTCCTGCCGGTTGTGTACTCATCGACATGCAAGTCATGAACTTACTACAAAACATGACCATCTCATACATCAACATATATCATATCACATCTTGACCATATCACATCACAACATACCCTGCAAAAACAAGTTAGACGCCCTCTACTTTGTTGTTGCAAGTTTTACGTGGCTGCTAAGGGCAACTAGCAAGAACCGTTCTTACCTATGCAAAACCACAACGGTGATTATCAGGTTGCCATTTAACCTCCTACAAGGATCGCCGTAGTCAAATTAGATTCAACTAAAGTGGGAGAAACTGACACCCGCCAACCACCTTTATGCAAAACAAGTTGCATGATAGCCGGTGGAACTAGTCTCATGTACGTGGACATGTAAGGTTGGTCCAAGCCGCTTCATCCCACAATACCGCTGAATCAAAATAAGACATTGGTGGTAAGCAATATGAACATCACCGCCCACAACTCCATTATGTTCTACTCATGCATATCTTCTACGCATAGACCTGGCTCATGATGCCACTGTTGGTGAACATTGAATGGAAAACAAAAAAATTCTACACACACGCAAGATCTATCCATGGAGATGCATAGCTATGAGAGAAGGAGAGCATCTACAAACCCTTGTACATCGCTAAGCGGAAGCATTTATCAATGCGGTTGATGTAGTCGTACAACTTCACGATCCGTTTTGATCAAGCACCGAACGCACGACACCTCCGCGTTCAGCACACATTCAGCTCGATGACGTCCTCGCCTTCTTGATCCAGCAAGAGGGGCGAAGTAGTAGATGAGTTCCGGTAGTACGACGGCGTGGTGATGGTGGTGGTGAAATTATTTCCGCAGGGCTTTGCCAAGAACAACAGATTTAGAGCAGAGGATGAACTAGAGGAGAGGGGGCTCCAGCACACGGCTTGGTGAATCGTGGTGTGTTCTAGGGGCTAGCCCTTTCCCTCTATTTATATGTTGAGCCCTGGGGTCCTTACTTGGAGAGAGAGCCTCCCCAAAGTCGGTTTGGAACGCAAGGAAGAGTCCTTCTCGGATCTAGCACCAGACGCCAGGGTCCCTAGTGTCTGGTCCCTGACCTCCACAAAACTTCCTTTTGCATCGTCCTAAAGCCCCGTGGGCCTTACCCCTTGGCCCAACCAAAGTTTCCTCGCACCAGAACATTTCTGGAAATATCCGAAACCCTTTCGGTGAATTCCGGAACCCTTCTGGAGACCAAACACTATCATCCTATATATCAATCTTTACCTCCGGACCTTCTAGAGCTCCTCGTCGTGTCCGTGATCTCATTTAGGACTCCGAACAACATTTGGTCACCAACATAGTATATCGTCAACGAACATTTAAGCGCGCGGACCCTACGGGTTCGAGAATGATGTAGACATGAACGAGACGCTTCTCTGGTCAATAGCCAATAGCGGGATCTGGATGCCCATATTGGTTCCTACATATTCTATGTGGATCTTTATCTGTCGAACCTTTTTGACAACATACGTAGTTGCCTTTGTCTATCGGTATGTTACTTTCCCGAGATTCGATCGTCGGTATCTCCATACCTAGTTCAATCTTGTTACCGGTAAGTTTCTTTACTCGTTCCATAATACATCATCTTGTAACTAACTCCTTAGTCACTTTGCTTGCAAGCTTCTTGTGATGTTGTATTACCGAGAGGGCCCAGAGATACCTCTCCGTCATACAGAGTGACAAATGCCAATCTCGATTCACGCCAACTCAACCGACACCTTTAGAGATACCTGTAGAGCACCTTTATGATAACCCAATTACAAAGTGACGTTTGATAGCACACAAGCTGTTCCTCTGGTATCCGGGAGTTGTATGATCTCATGGTCTTAGGAACATGTATTTGACATTAAGAAAGCAGTAGCAATAAACTGAACGATCATATGCTATGCTAATAGATGGGTCTTGTCCATCACATCATTCTCCTAATGATGTGATTCCGTTATCAAATGGCAACTCATGTCTATGGTCAGGAAACCTTAACCATCTTGGGATCAATGAGCTAGTCTAGTAGATGCTTACTAGGTACTTGGTATTTCTTTATGTAGTCACACATGTATTTAAGTTTCCGATCAGTACAATTATAGCATGAATAATAAACCTTTATCATGATTAAGGAAATATAAGAATAACCACTTTATTATTGCCTCTAGGGCATATTTCCAACAAATTTATGGGCCAGCGTTAGAGATGCCCTAATACTACTACATGTATCATGTTCCAAGCTAATGCATAACTATACAATATGGACTACTACTCTTAGGGCATCTCCAATAGCAACCCACAAATTTTCTCCCGCATGCGTCCGCGTTCACGGGGACCACTACTACTCTTAGGGCATCTCCAACAACAACCTGCAAATTTTCTCCCGCATCCATCCGCAGTCAGGGGGGACCAGTCCGCGGACATGGATGTGGGAGGCCGCCATTCAACCGTAGCTGCATACATTTTTATCAACAGTTCAAACTAATTGGACAAAATTCAATCAAACCGGGCGGATTACGTTGAAGTTCAGACATGATTTACATAAAAGGTCAATATTTCAACCATTTAACAAAAAAAACTAAATCCTATACCGGACAACCACTTCACACGCGTGGCTGCCCTGCCCTACCACACTGCCATCTCTGTCGGTGCCATCATCATCGTCGTGGTCCCTCCAGTTATGGAACGGTGCCGGAGGGTCACGACAGCCTTGTCCATCGGCTACTTGCTGGTCGTGGAGGAGCCGCTCCGCCTCCTGTTGCGCCATGCAGAGTGCCACCGCGGCCACTGCCAACGTGGCCTTCGGAGCCCTGGCAGCGGCCTTGCCGCGACCGGCGTTGGCAGAGCAGTCGCTAAGCGACTACTCCTCGGCGATCTTGGCGAGCTTGCCCTCAAGATAGCGGCAGGGCCTGGATGATGTCTCCGCAGTGGTCATGGAGCGGTCGAGTGCCCATGCGGCAGCGAGGTCTTGGTCATTGCGGACCCAGTCCAGTGCCACGTCGCTCTTGGCGATCGCGAAGCGGCGACCGGCATTGCGCTGGTTGTTCCTCGCCTGCTACGACCTCCCTAACCGCCTCCTCCAAGGTAGCGGACGAGGCAGCCCCGCACCTTGATCGCGAGCGGCAACTCCTTGACGGCGAGGCGGTGGCGACAATGATGATTCATCTAGGTGGTCGTACCGGCTGTGTGGATGGGACATCGTCTCCTCCTTAACCCAGCGTCTGATCTGGACACCGCGGTGGTGCGGGGATGAGGTCAGCTCCTCCTTCACGTGGCTTTTGATCTGGAGGCCGCGGTTGTGCCGGGGCAAGGCCGGCTCATCCTTCACAGGCAGGAGCGGGGACGTTGGCTCATGCTTCACGCGGTGGCGCGGCGGGGACGACAGCTCCTCCTTCAAGCACACCTGTGGTGGGGGCGACGGGCCCATGTCAAGGAGCGACCGATCCGTCATTATCTTGATTTGATGATGAAATCTTCGTCCATCAGAGCGGCCTCCTTGAAGAGTCGAGGCGGCTGTTGCGTTTGCTACCGTGGCAGCCCCTGGTCCTCCTAGTCGGAGGAGATGACTATATTCTCATTGGCAGAAAAGTCAGCCACCATGGACCGTCGGAGGATGAGCTTCCGCCTACTCGGCCTGCCGGCGCGGAGCACCATGACTTCGACATCACCTTAGCTGGGGTCAAAGACGAGGAGGGGCTCGGGCACGGAGACGGGGGACGGGGAGTGCGGCTCTGCGTCGTTGGCGTATCGCTTAAATAGCCACGGCGAGGCCCAAGCGAAGGGGCGGTTAGCCCGCTTCAATGAGGCACAGCAACCGGAGTTGGTTCCTCGGGAAGCTACATCCGCATTGAAGCGGCGACAGACGATAGATCACATCGGTCAGCACCGCCCTCCGTCTGGTCACGTTGCACGGCATCAATGCCGGCCGCTCCATGCTCTAGGAGCAACATGAATGCGGTGTCGTAAGTGGCGTGTGCATCAGAAGGAAAGTGTGGGAGAAGCGAGTAGTGGTTTTAGGTGGGCTAGGACAGTCAGAAGCAGGCTTGGGAGCAGTCCAGACTCCCGCAAAGCCTTCCATGTCTGTCTCTAGTTTACGGGAGAAAACACGTCCGGACCGCGCCGCGGGCCAATACACGACCGCGTTAGATGACTTCCGTGTTCCGGACAACGCAGTCTGAACGCATGCGGGAGGTTTACGGGTCAGCGTTGGAGATTCCCTTACTTCACAAGAACTGCCAAGGAATTTGCCAACCTTCATATCGACGATTAGCCCCACATAGGGGACATGATGTTGTTTGAATTTTGACATTTAAAAAGTTGTATAGTTTCAGGGGGTGAAAGCAACTTCAATGTGCCGACCCAAATTGTCCATGTGTGTTCTTTTGGGTCGAAACGTACACAACAAAAGTCGGCCCAATGCGGTGACCCAAACGGATGCGCGTCCGCTTTTTCTCCGCCGCGTGACCCATTTTCCTCCCAAATTTGGGCCGCATTTGCGTCAGCGCAGACACGAAATGGATGCGCGTGGCGCCCGCCCTTGTCCTCCCCTAGCCTGCCAGTCGGTGGCACATTGACCATTCCATCTTCCTCCCATCGACAGCCAGCACATCCGGCCACCCCAGCACTTCATCATTGCCGCCGCCACCCAGTTTTGGTGCCCAGGCTAGCCGTCTACACCCACTTAGCTCCACCCGCAATACGCCACCTTCCAATGTCGCCATCACTGCCGCCTCACCCCACCGTCGCCGCAGCTTCCCGACGTTGCCGCCCCCACCCCTGCCTGCAACACCCAAGCGTGGCGAACTCGCTCGCCGAACACCGACAGCTTGCTACCTGGTCCAGGGGGAGGCGCGAGGCTCTTCATTGGCCAGCTTCTTCCACGAAGCCTGCAAGCTGTTCGACGGTTCGCCCGCGAGGTACAACTGGACTCCAACTATGAGTTCTTTTTCCGCAATTTCATTTGTGACTCGGATGATTCTTCATCCAAGGATGAGGAGCTTGTGGATGTTGTGTTGGTCGTCATGACCACCTTAGTAGGCAGCGGCCAATGTTCAGGGGCTCGATCCCAGGGCACACTCCGGCGTTGAATCGCAACCGAGAGAGCTACCATTTCCTACTCTGGAAGGACTACTTCGAGTCCCCCAACCCGCTCTTCAAACACCACCTATTCCGGCGCCGTTTCTGTATGGCTAGACAGGTGTTCAACCGTATCTGGGAGGGCATGGTGGGGTACGATAAGTATTTCGAGTGCAAGGAAGATGCCCTGGGAAAGATTGGCTTCTCCTCAGAAATGCACTGCAGCTATTCAGATGCGTGGCGTTCACGGTGTTCTCATTAATGAGTATGTTTGAATGAGCGAGTCCACGTGCCTAGACTCCATGTATAAGTTTTGCAAGGTTGCGGTAGCACTATTTGGCCTGGAGTACTTGAGGAGCCAAATGCTGCAGATACAACCCGATTGTTGGCAATCAATGCCAGAGGGGCTTTCCAGAGATGCTTGGTAGCATAGATTGTATGCACTGGGAGTGGAAGAACTGCCCTTCTGCTTGGTAGGGGCAGTATATGGGCCATGTCAAAGCTTGCACGGTCATACTCGAGGCCATGGCTTCACAAGATCTCTGGATTTGGCACTCTTTCTTCGGCATGGCAGGATTTCACAACGACATCCATGTGCTACAACGCTCTCCGGTGTTTGCAAGGCTTGCAGAAGGCAACTGCCCAGAGGTCAATGTTGAGATCAATGGCCATCACTACAATAAAGGATACTACCTAGCTGATGGTATCTATTCTCAGTGGACTACTCATGTGAAGACAATCCCCAACCCTGTAGGAGAGAAGAGGAAGAGAGTGCTAGGAAGGATGTGAAGCGTGTCTTTCGTGTTCTTCAATCTCGATGGGGCATCATTCGGTATCCTGCTAGAACTTGGAGTACCAAAAAGTTGTGGGAGGTGATGATTGCTTGCGTAATCATGCATAATATGATCGTAGAGGATGAGCGTCTGGAACGTATCTATGACCAAGGGTTTCAGTTTCAGGGTGAAAATATTGTGCCTGAGCATGGAGGAGTGTTTGCACAGTTCACCGCATTTCGTCATCAAATGCGTGATTGGGAAACTCACACTCAGTTGCAAGATGATTTGTTGAGCATGTGGACTCACGTTGGCAACCAAGAAATGTATCGGCTATCTTTTTTTAATGTATTTGAAACAATTTAATTATTATTTGGCTTGTAAACTATGAGATGTTTATTGGTTGTCAAACTATGAGATATTTGTATTTTGTTTCAATTATGTGAACTAGAGCGAAATTTTCATATGTTTACAAAAAGAGCTAAAAATGAACGCAGGCCGGTCGCAAGGACGAAAATGTGTCCGCACATTAGACGTACGGCCAGCCCAAACAGAGAAAGGGACAGATAGGCTGACCCAAACGGATAAAAAAGGGACAAAACACGCTTTCATTTGGGTCGGCGTATTAGAGTTGCTCTGAGCCGTATCTTCAACAACACAACCTTGCTGGAGTTTTGACATTTCAAAAGGCGTACAGTTACCATTTTTTTCAGAATAAAAGTGTACAGTTTCACGAGGGTGAACCATCTCATCACCAGATTTAATAAAACATTTAAGAATATCAAATGACAGCAACGTCTCAATGAATTGCATAACATTTCAATGAATTCGACGTAAGATTTCAATCAAGAGACTGTAAGCTAATGGCAGGAAAGGATTTTATTTTATTAATTCAGAATTCGCTCTGACAGGTACTCCTGTTTCGAATTACTTTCTTCATCAGGAATTACTTGTCATAGAATACATCTATTTCTGGGACAAGTAATTTCGGATGAAGATAATCTAACCGTTTCATGAATCAGACTTATATAGACGTGTCAGTGTGTTTATTCACTTATTTCAGTGTGTTGAAATATCCGAGACGTCTAATAATTCAGAACAGAGGTGGTACCTGATTGGGTTGATACGCCCGGCTTATATAAAATGAAAGTCACGCTGTCCCGGGGAACATAGGATCAGATGGCTGCAAATAAGTAGTGCCTTTAGATTAGCAGAGCACAGCAAGATGGATGGAGGGACACTAAATCAACAGTTCTTGAGAATCGCACATGCTGTATGGCCTTGGATGCTGTCAGTCTTAAGAAATAAGCCTAAACCTTACAGATACAGATGCATTGGATACACCGGCCAAAATCTGATAGTGTAGAAAACAACTAGACAAAATTAACTAAGCACCTGTTAGGTTGCACTCCAAAGATCAAGTCAACATATTTACCCTTTTTCAATACAAATAGTAGTATATGATGATCTAATGGTAAATGAAAAGCACTGTCATTCATCTCGGAAAAGGAAGCCCAAGATGGCAAGTGGAAAGGAGAAAGGCCGCCGGAGACCAGACACCAAAAGGGGGTGAAAAGATGGACACTGTCAAAACCACTACTACCAGTTTAACAGCAGAGTAGGAAAAAAAGAAGAGTGGCCAGTGCAAGTGCAACAAGCCCAAATGACCCATCCCAGTCAAAAAGCACTGGCAGCTTGCACAGTGAAAGGATCACCCACTAAAACACATTGTGTGGCAGCTTGCACAGTGAAAGGATCACCCACTAAAACACATTGTATCACACATCACAATGCACAAAAGTTGGCAAGCATTGGAGAACAGTGAAGTATGCACTTTACACGCCTCAAAGTCAAGGTCGTCGATGCACGACTGCTCAGGGAAGACGAATCTGTGTCGATTGGTGATACCATTTCGTTCCCCTGTTATGAAGCCATTGTTGGTGAGCATAAGCGGATGAGGAGGCCGCCCCAGGCGACTCGGGTGGTGACTACGACGTCCACCGCGGCTGCGTCGCCGGTGGCAGACTCCGGTGCGGGGCGCGTCGGCGGAAGATTCTGGGCCCTCGCTGATCCTGATGAGGATGACGACGACGATGCCGGTGGCTCGCCGGAGTACTCGCCGACGCCTTCGTCGATTATCTGTGAGGCATTCGATCCAGGGTACTCGGAAGATGAGGTTGCGGCGATCGTGGATGGGGTGGTGCCACTCGACGATCCGGCGCGGCAAGGGCTTCGATCGGAAGACAGACACGAGATTCTTCGGCGCGTTGTACACCGACGAACCTCGGCGGCGGCGAGCCGGCCGTGGAAGGGACCTATTCCGAAGGTGTGTCTTCCTAAACCTGTTCTTTCCGATTTCATCACTGATAATTCATGGAAGATAGTAAGGAGAAAGAAGGCTCGGCGGTCGTCGGCGGCCACGGTGCCGGCGCCGGCGATCGACCGCAGCGCTCAGATCCGCGATCACAGGATCGCTCATTTGAATGACTTGCTGGGCCGTGAGTTGGGTCGTTTGGTGGGTGGGCCGGTTCTGAGTGAACCGGCCAAGTTAGATGTTGGGCTTCTGGACGCTGGGTATGAGGCCCGGTCTGATCCACAGCCAACAACTACACCCCCATGCACACGTACGGTTCGAGCTAGGGTTCGGCACGGTGGCGGATGACCGCGCTTTGTTGATCGCGGCGGAGGACGGGCTGCTCGAATACCTCCCCTCCTGGCAATGGCGGGACGTGGGGTTCTTCCGGGCGCGGTCACTGGGGTTCCTCCGGGCGCGGCGGGCCGCGGAGGGCCTTCGCAGGCGCCGGCTGCTGGTCGCAGCGGCGGCGGCGCCCCTGCGGGCACAGGTGGCGGCGGCGCCGGCGTGCCGCTAGCTGCCAGCCGTGGTGGCGCGCCTCCACCCCTGCGAGTGGATCCTGCTGCGGGGCGTGTTGCCGGCGGCCAACGGGCAGCAGTGGGCGGGGCCAAGATCACTACAGCGGGCCGCGGTGTGGCTGCTCCGGCTGGGTTCCGCCCGACCGCGCCGGTGATCACAGCGGCGGGGCGTGGTGGTCCTAGGCCGACGGTGCCGACGACTGGAGTTGCAGCGGGCCGAGGTGCACCGGCACGGCCGCCTCTGGGTGCCCATGGCCTGCCCCCTGTGGTGCAGGTGGGAGCTAGACCGCCGCACTTTGTGGCTAGGCAAGTCAGCGATGCGGCGACACCGGTGCTGCAGCAGGCTCAGCCACCTCCGGTTCCGGCTAAGGCGGATGTTCGATCAGTACCTCGAGGATAGTGGGGTGACGACGGTTACAATGCATATGGTGATGGACAGCACCGGGGATCCTCGTCTACGGGTGGCGGACGGGGATATGCCTGGCAGAGTGATGGTTTGGCTGAGAGGCCTTTCTTGGGGCCGTCTGGTGGTTTTGTCGAAGGGGCGACTGGGCCAGCTAATCGTAACCGAGGCGGGTTCCGCGGCTATCGTGGCCGAGGAGGCCGAGGGGGTCGGTACCGTCCAAGACAACATCATACTACGGTTGAGACGGTAGTCGATGCTATTGCTGAGGAGACAGACTTGGCTTGCCAGGCGATGGAGGTAGTGACGGAACCGGCCGCTGTAGAGGTTCCGGTCGACGCCGAGACTCAGGCTATGTCGGCGGACGGCTCTGACAGATCTGAGGTCGACAGGGCTGCAAAGTTTGCTAAGAAAAAGGAAAGAATGCTTTGTTATAGATGTGGCAATAAGGGTCATTTTATTGCTGAGTGTGTGGCTGTTCTTTGTGATTCTTGTGGTAAGCCTGCACACGAGTCTGGAGTGTGTCCGATGGTGCGGGAGCAGAGACCGAGCCTCATGACATATGGTGTCTTTTGTTCTGAACTCACATTTTTTGAGTCACCGACTGAGAGGGAGGTTCCTCAGGAGGAGCACAGTACGACAACTGGGATAGTGAAAGTGACTAGAGGGCAAGTGTCTGAGGCTCAGATTATTCAGCGTCTCCGGGAGCTGGCACCAGGTGACTTCCATTGGGAGCTTGTCAGGCTGGAGACCAACAGTTTCAGGGTTCAGTTCCCAACTGTGGAGGACCTACAGAGGTTGCTGAGCTTTGGGATGTGTAAGGTCCTAGGTACAGAGGCCATACTTGAGTTCCAGGAGTGGAAGCTGGTTGAGCCCCAGGGTACACCCCTTATCCAGGCCTGGTTGCGCTTTTCGAGGGCTCCGTCTGAGTTACTGCGGGACGCCAGGGTGGTTGCTAGTCTCGGTATTATGGTGGGTAAGATTGAGCGAGTCGATATGGATTTTACTCGAGCTCATGGGATTGCTCGCCTGTTGGTCAGTATTCTGGACATCGACTATGTGCCCGACATGGTTAAGTGGGCTTTTCGAGGGCAGGTATACACTCTTGAGATTCAGTTTGAGGATGATAGCCTCTTCGCCGAGGCTCCAGCTGCCACGGGTGATGACATGAGTGAAGGTGACGATGATACAGCTGATAAGGAAAAAATGGTCGATGATTCTGTGAGTGAGATGGCCAAGAGGCCAGAGCCGACGAGTAAGGCAGCAGGAGGAGGGACGGCGCCTGGAGCGTCTGTGCCGTCGACCACTTTGCGATTTGGTTCCTTTGGTCCTGCGTCCGCTCCTCCTAGACTGTGGAGTGAGCGGGTGGAGTCTATTGAGGAGTTTGAGTATTCTTTACCGGCGTTGGATTTTGAGGTTGCGGGTGTGGAGGTTTCGGGTGGGGGAGCGAGGTTGGATATTGACTCGACTACTTACGCGTGTGGTGACGTGGCTGTGGTGCAGGCGGGGGGTCCGATCGCATCTGGGGGTCCGGATCAGGGTTCTTTGGAGGCCCCCCCTCAGTCTCCGGTTGGGGAGCCGGGCCTGATGGCCCCATCTCCTCTCACGCCTTTGGTTGGGCGATCACTGCAGGCGGATGCGCAGGTTCGGCGGGAGGGCGTGGGGCAGGTGGCCTCAACGCTCCCGTCTGCCTCGGTGACCGAGGGGGGCGCCCCGGTCGGGACTGCGGCGTGCACTCCGGACAGGCGGTCCGGGGTGGATGGGGGGAGGGGGCAGGTGGCCTTCGCCTCCCCAGTGCTGGACTCGGTGCTCTCACCTGGTAATGGCGACCGGGTGGATGTTCGGGGAGTGACAGGCGGTCGCTCTCCGGATAAATTCTCGCGGGAGGAGGTCATTATGTTTGGCGGGATCCCGGACCAGGCAGCTGAGGGTCGACGTATGAGTTGTCGGCTTCAGAGCCATCCGGAGGTGGACGACATGCAGCAGCGCTGTGCCGTGAGGGCGGCCAAGCTTCGTGAAGTCCAAGTCACTACTGGTATGTCCGTTAATACTTCCAATACTATTATGCATTTCTCGCATGATCAAATTATGGATAAGGCACAACAATTAGGAATTTCACTTGGTAGAGATGAGGGTGAAATTACTAATTCTGTTAACGATTTGCTAGATCTAGAAGCCGAGAGGGCTTTAGAAGTAATTCGTAACTTAGCTGCGGTCAAACCTATGAATGACTCTGAGATTGATGCCTTGGGAGTTCGAGTACTTGATAATTTTTGTGATGATCTAGCACCACCCCTCCAGGAGCCGGAGGAGGAGGATGAGAATATTGGGATGGAAGTAGATAATCCATCGGTTACGGGCACTTTGGACCGGGAGGGCACGACCAGCCCTAAGCGCAAGTGGAAGCGCAAAACTTACCCGATGTCCGCAGTCCGTAGGAGTGCTAGGATTCGCACGGCTAAAAAATTTCATGATGACATATGAGAGGGATCTTTTGGAATAGCAGAGGTCTTAAGGACTTGGCTAAAAGGAGGTTCCTTGCGGAGGCATCTATTGAGCATAGTTTGGACTTTATTGCCCTGTCGGAAACGGGTCGAGCAAATTTCTCACCTCAATTTCTCAATACATTGTCGGGAGGGATTGAGTTTGACTGGCATTGTCTGCCGCCGAGAGGCAGGTCGGGAGGAATCTTACTGGGTGTTAGATGTGACTCTCTTGAAGTTCGAAGTGTGGTCATGGGGGATTTTGCTGTTAAGTTCAGGGTGCGGTCCAAACAGGATGGTTTTGACTGGGCTTTGGTGGTCGTGTACGGGGCAGCGCAGGCCGAGTTCAAACCAGATTTCCGGGCAGACCTTGTTAGAGTCTGTGGGTCTGAGCAGCTACCAATTCTGGTTGGGGGTGATTTCAACATAATTAGAAGACGCGATGAAAAGAATAATGACAATTTCGATGGGAGATGGTCATTTATGTTTAATACCATTATTGAAAGCTTAGATTTGAGAGAAATTGAGCTTTCAGGTAGGAAGTTCACATGGGCTAATGCGATGCCAAATCCAACGTACGAGAAGTTGGATCGGGTTCTGGCTAGTGTTGCTTGGGAACAGAAGTTCCCCGTGGTAACTGTTCAGGCGCTCTCTCGCGGGATCTCTGATCACACGCCTTTGTTGCTCGATTCTGGTGGGGCTACCTACTCGGGTAACAAAAATGTTTTCTCTTTCGAGATGGCGTGGTTTGAAAGAGAAGGATTTTTGGATCTTGTTGCCAGAGAATGGGCTAAAGATGTAGGAGGTAGAAGTGCCATTGAGCGGTGGCAGAACAAGATTAGGCATCTCCGTAGCTTCCTTCGTGGGTGGGCTAAACATCTAGGTGGAGTGTATAAGGTCGAGAAGGAACGACTCCTTTCACTTATACAAACCTTAGATGTAAAAGCAGAAACTACGATTCTGTTACCCACTGAGCTTCATATTAAGCATGAGGCTGAGATGAGGCTGAAGGAATTGCTCCGTGAGGAAGAATTAAAGTGGGAATTGCGGGCAAAGGTGAGAAAAGTTGTCCAGGGGGATGCGAACACCCAGTTCTTCCACATGATTGCCAATGGCAAGCACAGGAAGAAGAGGATCTTCCAGCTGGAGCAAGATGAGGGTACAATAGTTGGCCAGGACAACTTGAAAACATACATTACTGAATATTACAAAAGGTTGTTCGGACCACCTAAGGAGAGCTGTGTATCCCTGGATGAGTCTAGGGTTAGCGATATCCCTCAACTTTCTTTTGTGGAGAACGATGTGTTAACTGCCCCTTTCTCGGAAAAGGAAGTGTTGGAGGCTATTGCCAAGATGAAATGCAATAAGGCTCCGGGGCCGGATGGTTTCCCGGCTGAGTTTTACAAGAAGTGTTGGCATATTATCAAAGGGGACCTGATGCCGATGTTCCATGATTTGTTCTCGGGACACTTGCAGCTGTTCCAACTTAATTTTGGAACGATAACGTTGTTGCCTAAGAAAACAGATGCCGTGAGAATTGAACAATTTCGGCCTATCTGCCTACTCAACGTCAGTTTCAAAATATTTACCAAGGTTGGCACGATCAGGCTTACTCAGATAGCGCACGCTGTAGTTCAACCTTCGCAAACGGCTTTCATGCCGGATAGGAACATCCTCGAGGGGGTTGTGGTCCTACATGAAACGCTTCATGAAATTCATACGAAAAAACTAGATGGGGTTATTTTCAAAGTGGATTTCGAGAAGGCCTATGATAAAGTCAAATGGCCGTTCCTCCAGCAAGCTTTACGAATGAAGGGATTTGATGAGCGCTGGAGACAACAAGTGGTAACGTGCACGCAAAAAGGCAGTGTTGGCATTAAAGTCAATGATGACATAGGCCACTATTTCCGAACGCACAAGGGTCTGAGACAGGGCGATCCTATGTCGCCTATTCTGTTCAATATTGTGGTTGATATGTTAGCGATCCTGATTGGGAGGGCCAAAGAGGCCGGTCAGGTGGAGGGAGTGGTGCCTCATCTGGTTGATGGTGGTTTATCCATCCTGCAATACGCTGATGATACAATTATTTTTATGGAACATGATTTGGCCAAAGCGAGGAACATGAAGCTAGTATTATGCCTTTTTGAACAATTGTCTGGGCTGAAGATTAATTTCCATAAAAGCGAGTTGTTCTGTTTTGGTAGAGCCAAAGACGAACAGGAAGCTTATACACAATTGTTCGGGTGTGAGAGTGGGTCTCTTCCTTTCACTTATCTCGGTATTCCAATACACCATCGTAAGTTAACGAATGATGAGTGAAAGTGCATCGAGGATAGATTTGAGAAGAAACTAAGCTGTTGGAAAGGCAAACTCATGTCTTATGGAGGCCGGTTGATTCTGATTAACTCGGTGCTCACGAGTTTACCTATGTTTCTGCTATCTTTCTTCGAAGTACCAGTTGGGGTGAGGAAAAGACTAGACTTTTATCGTTCTCGCTTCTTCTGGCAGAGTGATGAGTCTAAGAGGAAGTACAGATTGGCCAAATGGGATATTATTTGCAGACCAAAGGACCAAGGAGGACTTGGTATTGAAAATCTTGAAGTCAAAAATAAATGCCTCCTGAGTAAGTGGCTGTTTAAGTTGTCTTCTGAGACAGAGGCAACTTGGGCGCAGATTTTACGTAGTAAATATCTGTACTCAAAGACTTTATCCCAAGTCACTATGAGACCTACAGATTCGCCGTTCTGGAAAGGGCTAATGAGGGTTAAAGCCGCTTTCTTTAACAGAACGAAATGTATTGTTGGTAATGGAGATGACACGCGATTCTGGGAGGATACGTGGCTGGGTGACACGCCTTTAGCTTCACAATATCCAACACTATATCGTATTGTTCAGCGTAGGGATGCTCTTGTTGCCACAGTAATGCAGTCTATTCCCCTCAACATACAGTTTAGGAGAGTGCTTGTTGGACCTAGATGGGAAGCATGGCTTCACTTGGTCCGTAGGCTGATGGATGTGCAGCTAAACCCTCAGCCCGACCAGTTGTGTTGGAAACTAACTAAAACTGGGGTGTTCACGGTCAAGTCGATGTATATTGATATTATTAATTCATCCGTGATACCTACGTCCAAGGAAGTCTGGAACGTTAAGGTTCCTTTGAAGATTAAAGTGTTTATGTGGTTTGTGCATAAACAAGTTATTCTTACAAAGGACAATCTAGTTAAGCGCAACTGGACAGGATCTACTAGGTGTAGCTTCTGTGATCGGGATGAGACTATCAAGCATTTATTTTTTGATTGCCCGTTGGCACAAGGGTTGTGGCGCACCGTGCAAATTGCCTTTAATATTACTCCACCGAGATCGGTAAACACGTTATTTGGGGCGTGGCTGCTTGGGATGGAGCCCGAAACAGCCAGACACATTCGTGTAGGAGTATGTGCGTTATTATGGGCAATTTGGAATTGCAGGAATGATTTGGTTTTTAACAGGACAACAAATACTCATTTTTTGCAGGTGTTGTTCCGGGCTACGGTGTTGATCTGTACTTGGTCCTTACTCACTCCGACGGAGCGTTTGGTTACTGGATCTGTCCGGTGGGAGACGGTAGCGCGGGATATCTTCAACCGGTTTGGATGGCGATCATGTAATAGGATAGGCATCTAGTTTACCTACCTGATATTATGCCAGCCGGTTTGTGGCTTATCTCATTTCCGCCTTACAGTCGATGCTCTATGTGAGCTATAGGCTGCCTTTATTCCTTTGTTTGTAAGACTTCTGTTCAGAACCTCTTTATTTGGTTAATAAGAAAGGCCGTATGCATCGATCTGATGCAGAGGCCGGGGAATACCCCCTTTTCTAAAAAAATGTACAATGGTGGCATATGGATACATATGCCCCATGATAAAAAGTAATTTGAGGCACCTACATTTATTTTTCTCTCCAATGCAAGCTACCACTAGTGGGTCTCATTAAGAAATAGAAAAATGAAAACTCTAGTACACATGCATCTCTACTTTTCACTCCAACCTTTTCAGCTTTTATCACTGGACCACACTTTTTCTCTTCAAGCACCCGCCTCCTAGAGAGGATCCCGCTTCCCTATCCGAACCTACTTTACGTCATATCCAATCCTAGATGGCATGCGAGGCATCACCTTGAGGCTATGCATTGTACATGCCCTCGCAATTAGAATCCAGGCTCATGTATTGCAGCAGCAGTGGCAGTAGCTGAAAGTTGAGAGCATGAGCAATGGAGCATAGCAAATAAAAAGCATCGAAGCAATAATGGCACACAGGCAGTGGCGTCCTTGACTGAGCAAGATGCCACTGCATATCAAGGGCACATGAATTTCAAGCACCGTCACCAGCCTTTTCACATACCATGAACCAGAAGGTAATAGACGGAAGTTACAGCACTTCAGGTGCAATGCAGCACAACACTGGAATGCAGATGGCACTGCAGCCCAGCCCACATTACAAGTTAAGCTGTGATACAATATCTAGCTAGCTCTACTACATTAGTCTGGCAACTGGTAACAGATGATAAGATCAGGCCCTAGAGGTGGTCATTACAGAATGAGCTGCTAACGGTTACATTGGAGTTTGAGGGATTAGGGTGTAACTCAGCATCACTTCTGTATGTTACACGACCACTGAGGCTACTACAGGCTAACCTAATTCTTTTTACAACGGAAACAAAGCTAACACGACGGTGCACGCCTCTACCACGACGCTAAGGTGGAGGGAGCGGAGAGGTACATGGTGCTCTCCTTCCTGGAGAATTATCAGTCTAGCTTCACCCACTCGTATCGGCCTGGGAGAGGACAGTCGTTCACAGGATCAAAGTTGTACCTGAAGATTATTAAGCCATGAAACCATGTTGTTAGTGTTATAATCACACTTTTTATCAAGAGCAAAGGCGTGAACATATCACGTGTCAAAACCACATTGGCATTCTTCACTGCAAAGATATTGAAAGATTTTTTTTTAATTAGACAAGGTTAACTGACTGAGAGAACCAAACAATGCCGTACTTGTCGATGAAGGCTTGCTGTTGCGGTTGCTCCGCAGCAGAGAAGAACTCATTCATCTCTGCTGAACATGGAATAATATGGCGCGCTGGAGCTTGCACCCTGCGATGGGAATTCGAGTGGCTCGGTCTTGTTGTGGATCCAGGAGTGCTTATCGTTCCCGAGTCCCTAATCAAGCTGCAGGGCGTCGTCTCCCTGGTACCCCTGCTAGCCACAAAACATACATACACACTCAATTTTTAGAAACAACCATAGAGAGGAAGCATAGCAAAAGGGAAAAAAATCACCTGTAACTTAACAGGGTATGGAAAAAGAAGAACACATATCAATATCATCCGTGGTCATAAAAAATAAGGAATCCCCCCCCCCCCCCCCCCCCCCCCATGAGTATCCAGGGTTGTTTGGTTCTAACTAGGCCTAGCAATCCCACAAATTGCCACACATTTCTTACCAAACTTGCCTAAGGTTAGTTCAAACAAATTGGGGCCACAAGTGCCTAACCAAACAGCCCTTCAATCTATCTCATATGCCATATAAAGGCTAGCACACAACCAAAACACAAGGCCCATGGGAAACAAAGAAATGGTTGGGGCTAGGTAACCCCCAAACTCTCAGTGTCACATGAGTAGGCCAGGTTCTCCCCCACCCAGCCAATAGCTCCAGCCCCAGTATCCGAAGCTGCTGCCAAAGTTAGGCCGGCCACCAACAGTGGCCCAACAACACACACTGTCTCTGCACCTGGCTATTATGCTTGGGAGGGCCATGGATGATTTTTAGACACGCGCTGTTGAAATCACGCACATCCACCCTCCAAGTACTGTTTAGGACGTGCATGGGGAGCCCAGGAATGCAGACCCACCACTGTTCAGGACCATGATCCACTGATGCAGTAGTACCATCAGGCCATGGCTAGAGATGCAAACAGCTCCCAGTTGGTGCATGCCATCCCCACCACCACCAAGACACCTCCAAGCTGTGGCATACCTGATGGTGCACCAAAGATGGCAACGAAAATGGCACAGCCTACTGCCTGCCAAGTATTGTTTATCTCCCCCCCCCCCCCCCCCCCCCCCCTCTCTCTCTCTCTCTCTCTCTTACCTGCACCCATTGTCCCTTACAAACAAGTGCCCCCTATCATAGCATAAACACGCAGGCTAAATGCGGATTTTGACCAGCTTAGGTAGGCGAAGATGCGTACCTACTACTTACAAGATAATACAATCAAAACATATGTTAGCTCCTGACACATACCAAAATGTTTCTGGCCAAAAACTGCAGAAGCTATAGTCTAGCTTATCCTAAAGCGTTCTTGCTTTCCTAGCTTGCACACTAAAAACTGCACACAAATCTCTGGTACAGAGGGATGGGACGACCCCTCCTTTCACTTCAACATTTAATGGCGGTGACAATTTGGGGCCATAGCCCAGGAAGAGGTTTTACCGCGACATGACATTTTTCTCACCTTCCAGAACCCAAAGAAGTGACAGGCTAGTAGTAGAGAACCCATCAAGAAATGAGGTCTGAGAAGGGTGGGTGCTTTTGTGGGGATATATGAGAGAAATTTCTTGCAAAAGGCGAGGGCTTTTGATTGCTAAAAGATTGGGAGGTCCCTACCACCTCCATCACAACAAGCAAAGAAAAACAGGGGAGAGGCCATGGGGGAATGGTGGAAAGAACAGGAAGGAAAGGACGATGCTTTTTCCCTCCCACTAACGAAAAGGGGGCAAGGCTACTGGATGAAACCCCACTAAGAGAGGCCAAATACCACACTAGTGTTATAATTGAGCTTTGGGGTGCAACAACTTCACTTGAACAAAATCGAAACGTAGAAAGAAATTGGGGGTTTCTTGAGATAAATTGGCCACCAGGCAAGCATTTCGCGGCTGCTTGGCACTAATTTCTTCAAAATAGGCTACTGAGAAGTGGTTCTTGGAATAAATTTTTGGAATAGCTAAACCCATTACGAGCAACGGAGAGGGCCAGGAAATTAACAGAGCAAAGACAACACTCACACTAGATTAAAGAAACAAGGAAAAACACACCGAAATTTAAGCAACAACAGAGGGCTATTACATCGCTCAAACAGCGAAAGAAGAGTTAGACGGAAAAATCCCCAATAAACAGCAAAGCTTAATAGTAACAAAGATATTGGGGAAAATAGCATCCACACCAAATTCGAGCCCCGCACGCAGCACGGATAGAACAAGCCAAATTGACAAGGAGAAATGAAACGAGCCGAAGCGCGAAATAGAAGAAGCAATCCAAAGCTTCTCGGTACGACACAAAACCCTAAACCCTAGCACGGTAATAATCCCCCCGCCGAGAAATAAAACCCCAATAACCGAAGAAAATCGCCGGCGCAGGAGAAGGCTCACCTCCCCATGGCCTCCGACTCGGGCACGTTCTCCCCGAAGGACACCTCGTCGGCCTCGGCCTCGGCCTCGGCCTCGACACGCTCCGCCGCGGCCGCCCTCCTCCTCGCCGGCGGCGGCGGCGGGGGCAGCTTCTCGAGCTTCCGGCTCCTGAGCTCCAGGTACTCCCCCTGGTCCTTGGCCACCGCCGCCCCCTGCGGCTGCCTCTGCATCGCGAGCGCTCGTGCGCGGGTGCGGACCCCTAGCGGCGCGGCGGCGACCTCCATGACGGCCACCTCGCCGGAGACCTTGGGCTTGCGCATGTACTTGCCCATGCGCGGCGCGGCCCGGGCTAGGGTTTGGGGCCCCGCTGGGTGCGCCTGGCGGATTTAAGCGAGGCGCGGGTAAATTGGTAGGCGGAGCGGGGAGCGACGAGGCCCGGGAATAATGGGGGAGGCAGGGGAGGCTTGGCTTGTAGAGGAAGAGAGGACGAGCGGGGTGGGGGATGGGTGGGTGTTGCTATTTACAGACGGAGGCTTAGGTAAGAGAGAGAGAGAGGAGAGGAGAGGAGGGGCGGCTTGCTTTCATTTGGATTTCCTTTTTGACGGAATCTTATTTTTTGGGTCGTGCTAACTGTCACACGTGTGGCAGGAAGGGAGACCCACCACACGTCTCTAATGTAAACAGATTGTCACGTCATCGCATGCATGCATGCATGCAGGAATCTTTTTAGATTTTCAGTTTTTAAAATGTTTTATCTCTTAAACGAAAAATCCGATCGAAAATCCGTTTTCACCATTAAATCCCTCGCGATGAGATCTTCGAAACTAGATCCCATGTTGATATGTTTTGATGAAAAAAAATATGGATTAAAAGTTGTCATATCTATTGCATATGAATTGCCATGATGTTTACACTGAAGTTGCCATGATATGTTTCAGCTATTTTCTTCTACATTTAAAAGTAAATTTTGACATTTATAAAACGAGGAATTAAAAAACTAGACTTGCCATGAACCATAAACTAAAATTGCCATGATACATGCACGTAAAATTGCCATGGTTCATACAAAAAATAATTTTCATGGTCAAAGTACTGGAGTTGTCATCATCAAAATACTAAAATTGCCATGATCTACAAACTAAAGTTGCCACATGGCAACTTTAGTTTAAGCCCTATGACAACTGCGGTGTAAACATCGTGGCAACTTCTGGCAAAAAAAAATTCGTCGAAACATATCAACATGGGGTCTAGTTTTGAAGATCTCGTCGAGACGGATTTAATGGTGAAAACGGATTTTTAGTTCGCTTTTTTATTTAGGAGATACAACATTTTTAAGCCGAAAACCAAAAAAATTTCTGCTGATATCATCTATTCATACGTGGCAAAATGAGTGGTGATGGAGGCGTGTGGGCGATGTGCAAACGCCCACGCGTGTGGGCGTTAACATTTCCGTATTTTTTATGGTTTCTACTCCTACTAGGGAAAGGAATTGGGACTATTTTTCCTTTTCAATTTTCGTTTTTATGTGGGTCGCAGGATCCTCTGTGACAGTTTAGGATGGCCTGCCGTGCTGTGTGCATTTGCTTGTTCACGGCGTTGATGGGGTAGTGACGGGTGTTGAGTATGATATTCCCTCCCATCCTTTGTTTACTTTGCATAATATAAGATCTGCATGAAGTTAAACTTTGTAAAGTTTGGCTGAAAAATATTCAAATTTTACAATACAAAGTAAATATAAATTTAATTTTTATATTAACAAATTTAGTACTCCGCACTGTTGGTACTTCGGAGTATTTCATATGTTAATATTTTTTAGGGTCCGAATAACTGCCACACGTGTGGCGTCGACGGTACCCCGCCCGCCCGCCTCGTGTGGCATGGACGTGAACAGGACCGCACGACCACGTCCGCGCGCACAAACGCGCGGCCCGCACGTCCGTTCCGTGCCAACCCCGCCCGCACTGCCACGTCCGGGCAAGCCGATCCGCTGCCCGCACGACCAACCAGTCCCCGGTCTCCGATCCATCCCCTCCCTCGTCTGCCGCCATCGTCCCCCACCTCACGAACCCCGACCTCCGTCGCCGGCCATCTCTGGATGCCATGGCAAATAGAGCAGATCCGTAAGGCACTCCCACCTCAAAACCACACCCCAACCCCCCCCCCCTCCACCCCCGGCCCCAAACTCCAACCAGGCCATCCGAAGACGATCATGTAAAACCCAGGTGAGAATCTCCCCGATCTGAACCTTCTCACCCTTAAAAGCTGAAAAATCTTCCGATCTTGTGCTGGATCTATGCTGTAGGGGTAGAACACTACATGGGCCAGTGTGTAGTCGCAATTGCCAGGCAGAGTGCACCAGATCTGCCATGTACTAACGTTTGAAATTGACTTAATTTCCTAGTTTAAGTGACGCAAGTAGTTGGGTACGAAAAAATAGGACGGTAGGGGCAAAATTTTGGAATGGAGAGGGTTGGAAGAAATTAATTGCCACTTGTGTATAACGACAGTTGCCACCTTCCGTTTTCGTTAGCTGCCACCTATTATGACCCGTCGATTGCCATCCATATCTTCTGTGTGCAAGCAGCAGAAGAATGCCATTCTTGTGGGTTGTTGATGCCTTCTTGTTTATGCAGAGATTGAGAACACATTGGAAAAGAAGGGAGACACGGTAAGAATGAATCACGAAGGTGGCGCTGGTGATTGGGGTTCTCAAAGGCCAGAAACAGCCCCTTGGGATGCAACAGAGTACAGTCAGCTCATCTCTTCAGGGCCGTTGCTGCCACTACTGGAACAGTATGCAGGCGTAGGTATGATGCGTGCTAACAAAAAGAAGAGAACAGTTGCCATCTTCGCGACGATGAAGATGACATTCTACTTTTGTCGTGCATTGCCATTTTTAGCAGGTTCTTATGACCAAAACACAATTAGCGGGGCCCCGTGGCAAGTTCACTCGCAAGGAGCTATCATTGACAAATGTACGGGCAGCAAACTTCAACTAGCTTGTATGGACAGTCAAGGTAATGTAAACACGAAAAAAAAGAGCGCATACTGCGGTGGACATGAAAAATGAACATGCAAGAAAAACTAGCAAAAGGACTCACGACTTACCGCGGTGTGAAAATGCAGAGCCTTCGTGCAGCACGTGGCATCAGGCACCGCCAATGTACCTGCCATCGACGTCGTACACAGGTCAGTCCATAAAATAAGGTGAAGTTGAGGATGATCAATTAGCAGAAGGAGCATAGGTGGCAAATGCAAAATTTGCCATGACTGGTCATCTACAGTTGCCATGTATTAGCAAACTACATTTGACATCCCTGCACGTCTGTTGTTGCCGTCCATGAACAAATATAGTTGCCAGGGGAGAACAACTGCAGTTGCCATGCCATTACAACTACATTTGCCATGTCATGGCACTGTAGCTGCCATGGAGGAACAACTGCGGTTGCCATGCCGATGCAAAATACATTTGCTTTGCCAAATAAAATTGCAGTTGCCACATCAGGGGCAACTGCAGTTGCCGTGCTAGCGCAAAAAATACAGTAGCCATGAATTTGACCAACCACTGCTATGCACACAGGTTATTACGCTGGTGGTACCCCGGCAAACGTCTCGTGGCAGCCTTCGCTAATTGCAGGTGGGGGGAATCATTCTGGTGTCCCAGGCAACACGGGAAGGTCGAATGCAACGCACCAAGGTAAGGGGAAAAAAATCTGAACCAGTAAAACAAACAGTACCTTTGATACTTGAAGTTATTTGCATGCAAAAACAAACTAGTTGCCGTGTTTGTTGAAACAATGGCTGCCATCACTGGACAGCTATAGCTGCCGTGCATGCCCACACACATACTCGCAGCTTGCTGTTTGAAAAATGATGTCGTGCAAAATCACTCGTAGATGGTGTGGTCCGTTGCGGTACACATGTTATTCAAACATAAAACTTAAATCTCGTACCTGTTTTCCCTATCGCGGGGCCTACAACTACAGTTAGCAGCAGCGCAGCGACATCAACTGCGGGGAGCTCTGAGCGCACGGAAGACGCGTTCCACCAGCCAGCAGACACTCGTGCCGCAGACAATTTCGAGTCACAGTCGGGAATGGCAATCATTCCAGCAATACAGACAAGCACCCCTTTGAACACACACACTGACAACACTCAAGTAGAAGGAACTGCCGCCGATACTGAAGTGAATGACGAAAGTGACGACGAGGCAGAAGATGATGAAGATGGTGGGCAATCAGAGATTGTGGTACCTCAGCCACCGTACATTGGGCAGAGATTTGAATCGTTCGAGGAAGCAAAGGAATACTACCAGACATATGCAAAGTTCCATGGATTTGCGGTCAACACCGAGTACCATAGAAAAATTAAGAAAACTAATGAGTACAACAGAGGTGAGATGAGGTGCCACAAGGCACGGAGGAACAAGAAGGTGAAAGGTGTTGCGCCTGTCGTTCCAGAACGAAAAAGAGGAATCATTCTCAAGACAGGATGCCCTGTCCGGTGTAAGCTAAACGTAGATGGAACACAATATGTGGTCACTGAATATTTTGACGAGCACAACCACAGTCTCATAAAGAAGTTCGACCTGGTCAAATTTCTGACCGCCCACAGAGGATTCACCCCAGTCGAAAGACAATTCGTAAAGCTGCTACATGACTGTAACGTCGGTCCATCCAGAATGGTCCAGATACTATCACTCATCCACAGCAAAAAGGGGAAACTGAGTAGCATGCCCTACATACCGGCTGACGTCACAAACCTACAGGCCAGGTACCGTAGAGAGAGCAGGCTGGCTGACATAGAGGCTACAATTGCCTACTTCGATGAGAAAGCAAAGGAAGATCCAGATTTCTTCTACAGGATAAGGTTGGACGATGAGGACCGTGTCAGGAATATGTATTGGGTGGATGGTGCTGCAAGGAGAGCCTAGAAACATTTTCGAGATTGCATTTCGTTCGACGCGACGTACCTCACCAATATGTACAAGATGCCATGCGCTCCATTCATAGGAATAAATAACCACAATCAGTCGTTACAGTTCGGTTGCGGGCTCGTTCGGAACGAAGACACGGATGGGTACGTCTGGTTGTTCAAGACCTTCTTGGAGTGCATGGATGGACTTGCTCCGATGAACATAATAACAGACCAGGATTTTAGCATGCGTGCAGGCATAGAGGAGGTCTTTCCGTTGGCAGTGCACAGGCACTGTAGGTGGCACATAATAAAGAAGGCTGAGGAGACGCTAGGACCGTTCTTTGCTGACCGTCCAGAGTTGCACAAGGCATTCGAGTTGTGCGTGGACCACAGCTTAACGGTCGAGGAGTTTGAAAGGAGCTGGATGGCCATGGTTGAAACACATCAAGTCCAAGACAACGAGACGCTTTCTAATCTATGGAAAAAGCGAATGTACTGGGTGCCCGCCTACTTCATGCAGTGCTTCTTCCCTTTTCTACAGACTACGCAGCGCAGCGAGGGGTTCAATGCTGTGTTGAAGCGATACGTGAGCCCTGGCAACTCATTGTTGAAGTTTGCCAAGCAGTACACAGCTCTACAACAAAAAATTCTGGGATCTGAGCGACAGCAAGAAGCTACCACCGCACTAAAGCAGCCGAAATTGCTAACGTACTTACCAATGGAGAGGCAAATGAGCAAGATATACACAAACAAGATCTTTAACAAGTAAGTCAGTTGCGTTACGGGTCTTGTTTGCACAAAAAGCACTAGGGCAGTAGTTGCCATATAGATTTGCAAATGCAGTTGCCATGATATGCAATTGCCATGTTTAATGGAATACTGTTTGCCATGCTTACTCAGCTGCAGTTGCCATGTTTTGATGAAATTATCTGTTTACAATGCTTACTCAGCTGCAGTTGCCATTGTTTGGTATGCGGATGCCAATGTCAACTGAAAAAATGTCATACTGTCAACACGTATGTTGAATGTACAAATTGCCATGTCTAATAAAATGCAACTGCCATGTTTGTTGAAAATGCAATTCCCATGTTTACTGAAATGTAGATGCCCATGTTTGATGCAATGTGCTTCCATTTTGGAAAACATTGGTGTGGAAACGACGATGGCTAGTTGAAAATGTAATACAGTTGCCATGTCTGGTGTAATACAGTTGCCATGTCTGGTGTACTGCAGTTGCCATGTCGACTGTACTGCAGTTGCCATGTCTGGTGTACTGCAGTTGCCATGTCTGGTGTACTGCAGTTGCCATGTCTGGTGTAATGCAGTTGCCATGTCTGGTGTAATGCAGTTGCCATGTTCAGTGTGCTATGTTTGCCATGTTCAGTATCCTATGATTGCCATATTCAAAAACAAAAATATATTTCTATTCCCTTGACAGCATAACGTGCTACAAAAAAAAGGATCGCACGATAGATTAACATAAAGCACACAAAACTTGCAGATTCCAAGAAGAAATAAAGCGTGCCAGCATGTTCACGGATTTCCAGATGGACGAACATACGTTCAAGGTGTGTTCTATTTTGGGCATGTCGGATTCAGAACCTGAAGACCCAGACAAAGAAAGGAACTACTTCGTGAAAGCCTCGATAGGCGAAGGCGAGTACTACTGCCAATGCTGCAAGTTCGAACGGGACGGCATTGTGTGTTGTCACATACTAAAAGTGATGGACATGAACGCTGTGACACGGATGCCCCGCCATTTCATAAGGCGACGATGGACTTGGGACGCTGACGACGCGTTGGCGCCGCAGACAACACACGCGGTTCTGGCTGTGCATGACGAGAGACCAGAGTCCACCATGGAAGCCGTGAGGCACGTAGTGCTGACAAAGAACTATGCTGAGCTAATTGATGAAGCATGCAAAAGTGATGAGACAGCAAGAGTCGCAGAAAAACACAGGAAGGCGCTAAAAAGAGAGCTTGATGAGATCAAGAAGCGGAAAGCTGAGGAAGCCTTACACCTGTTCCCCCGCACATCAAGTGTGCCTTCATCGAACGGGCCATCATCTGAAAACTCGGACATAGGATCTGGAATAGCAAGCACACAAACGCAGGTCAGGAACCCACCCCGTTCCATCACAAAGGGTCGCCCGAGAGAGATAAGGTACAAGTCAGGATTGGAGATTCAAGCAAAACACAAGAAAACGAAGAAAGCGGTGGGCAATCCATGAGCAGAAATTGGGGCGTTGCGTCATGGTCCTTGTGGACATTTTGTTTTGTACCCCTATGCGATGAGATTTTTTGTTTTTAAAATTGGGAGAATAACTATTGAGGAACATCAGAAAAGAAAAGGGACAAAATTCATTGACTGCAGAAATGCAGTTGCCATGTTATGTGTATTAAATCTGCCATGTTATGTGTATTAAGTCTGCCATGTTATGTGTATTAAATCTGCCATGTTATGTGTATTAAATCTGCCATGTAGTGTGTACTAAATCTGCCATGTAGTGTGTACTAAAAATATGCCATCCTATCTTATACTAAAAATATGCCATGTTACTTTGTACTAAATATGCCATGCTTTTTGTACTGGATCTGCCATGTTAGTTGTACTGTATCTGTCATGTTAGTTGTACTGTATCTGCCATGTCAAGTATGCTTGATCTGCCATGTTGTTTTGAACTATAATTGCCATGTTAGCTGTGCTTAAAATATGACATGGTATTTGAAATGACTGTGCATGACGTATATTTCCATGACAAATACCACACGGTTTAGAGAAACATATTGTGTTGTGCGCAATGTATGGAAAATCAAGTTGGACAAAGGCGGAACGTGCATAAATCGCAGCCAGGGTTGTGGCTGCATGATCAACCCTGCCCCCATGCTAGCCGGTGATACCCCACGTATGTTGAACTACATTTTCCATCTGTTTTAAAACATCATAGACACAATCCAAACAGCAGAAACTGGTGATGTGTGCGACTGAAACCATTGTAATAATGATAAAAACATAAAAACATATGTGCATTAACGACTAAAAAAATAGGTTCACGTCCACACATATATTACAGAACTACTAAAAAATGTCGCTCACACACCACCACTGCATAGTGGCATACGCTGGGTTGCAGTCGTAACATAGCACACAAACATAGTTTTCGACAATAACAAGATAGATAAGTACCTTACATTCCTCAGCAACAGAATGTAAGGTATGCGTCCGACGTCTAACACCACATGATCACTTGTACTTCTTGTTGATTTTCTTGACAGCTTCCTCCACGAACTCGCGTGCTCCAGACCGCTTGTTGAAATCTTCGTTCGTCAACCAGTTCCACGTGTGGATTTTCCGGAGCTCAACAATCGTTGCAGCTGTGATGGTGGGGACGATTCTGCCTTCCCACTTTGCAAAGTATTCCAGCGCATGAAAGCTGCAGTCCATACTGCACGAGAAAAAGACTCAGATGAACACACAAAAAAAGGACAGACATAGCAAAACATAGACTTCAATTCACATGTGGCAACAAAAAAGAGGGGTTGCAATTGATGTAAACGGCACATAAAAGGAGGGGAGAAAGAAATTACGTGTTCCCTTGCTTCACAGTCGCCACATACTCAACCGGAAATGTCTGATCTGGACCTTTGAATTTTCGTAGTGACGGTTCCATGTCTCTTTGAGGTTGTTGATGAAGAATTCAGCATTCGTAGTAAGATCTGAATCAGCTACCGAACGGATTGAATCAAGCACCTCGAAGCATTGGTTCTTCAGGTCCAGACAGATCGCGTAGTGGTGACCACACTTGTCGTGTTGGGCATGTGGTGCAAGCTCCTGGAACATGGGGAACATGACCTGCATTTAAAAAGTGAAGAAATGAGAAGCAGAGTTCACATAAAAAGAACAGCAGAGGGACAAAAAAATTAGAATCATGTAGGATGTTTTTTTGGTTATGGGTGGGGGTAGTTGAAGGAAAGTTGCCATCCATGTATGTACAAGATTTGCCGTGCATTTCGCAAAATCAAAAATTGCCACGTGGTTCGCACAGGGAATGCACAAAACAAAAAGAAGAAAAAATGTGCATGGCAACTATTGCCACATGAAAAAAACATCTGACACACAATCACAAAAGTGCAGAAGATGGCAAAAACCACACCATGTAAAAAAAATAGTGCAGACAGGGGAGGAGTACTCACATATTTCTTCAGTGTTAGCTTGAATTCACCGTGCTAAGCGAAATTCTTCCTCAGAATTTTGTGGTGGAAGTCACCATCCCATATTTTGCATGTCACGCTGTAATGCATGATGACCTTGTCGGCACACATATCGATGTGATTGTTGATGTAGTCGATCCCGCATGCAATCACATTCGTCGACATTTTGCCGTTTGGCCTCACGGACTCGGCGAGATCACCCAGGTCGACGTACGTCGCTCCGCATTGAATGACTTTGGTTCTGTCCAAACATGAGCTGTATGAAAACGACATAACACGGAAGAATCATGCCTGCTAAGTAAAGAGATATATGAAAGAACTAAAACGTAAGCACATCATGTATAGGGAGTGCAAAAAGAAAAAGATGAAAATGCTAAAAAAAGAACAAAGCAAAATGAGTGATTGTAGGATGTGGTCATTTACGCTTTCAACTCCTTCATATGCTTGCTGCTGGCCCTCGCATTTCCAAACCGCTTGATGATGTCGTAAAGCTGGGTCTGTTCCTTAGTGGCCCTGAATTCGGGCTCGTAGTCTTCCGCGGGAGGTGCGTGAACTACCCTCTGCTGTCTCACAGAACCAGGGGTCGCGCTTCTGATGGTATCCTCAGTTGCCGTCTCCGCAGTCAAGTTGGAACTTGATTGCCCTTGCCCTCGGGATGTCCTCCTCTGCAATGCTGCCTCCTCAATCTTGCGGTAAGCTTCGTCAAGTGACGGTGAAATTTCCTCAGGGGTGCCTGCAATGATTCGAGAAGAAAAAATAAAAAAGTGTGTTAGGATAAGGAGAAAGTCAGAAAACATATGGATTGTGAGGAAATGGGGTGTATGACGTGAGATGCAGGTAGAAAAAAGTGGGGAAATTGCCATGTGTGGTGCAACTACAGTTGTGATGAAAAGTGGGGAAAAGTGGGGAAATACGGTGGCCATGTCATCGCAACTGCAGTTGCCATGCAGTTGTGATGAATTACCGTTCAGATGACCTGTGGTTGCCATGTCACATCAAATGCAGTTGCCATGTTGTGTCAACTCCACTTGCCATGTGATTACCGTATAGAAAAAATGCAGAATGGTAACAAACAAAATGTAGGTGACATGGTGTGGCAAATCCAGTTGCCATATGTAATAAACTATAGTTGCCATGTGTCAGCAAATACAGTTGCCATGATGAATCAACTTCAGTTGCCATGTGTTTACCCAAATGTCAAAATGCAGCATGGCAACAACCAAAAAAAATGCAGTCTATGGTGCATCAAAAATCAACTTGCCATGTCATCACACCGCAGTTGCCACCGCAGGTGAGAACACCCCCGAAAGGAATATGATTGGGACAAAATTCAAACTACAAAATATGTGCACACGAAAATCGTAAGGACATGACAAGTGTACCTTGCACAATTGGCTCTGCGAACTTGACAGCCTTCCTGCCCTCGACCATTGGCTGCGCCATCATTGCCGCCGTGCCTCCTGGAAAAGCAAAGGCAACTGGAATAGGATCATGCACCACCGCTTGGTCTTGACTTATGCCCAGGCTGAAGCTCGGTGGGGTAAATGCCATTGGGTGCCTCTCATTCCTACTGGCCGGACCATGAACGATTTGCGGGGCAGAATCCAATGGTGAAAGATCAACAAACATATCTGAATCAGCCGCTACAGAATGTTCGGGCTTGTTTGCAGGGCGGGGCGTCTTGTCAGCGGTATCAGCAGCAGCTTTCATGGCAATCTTCTTGTTTGGGCTGTAGGGGACACCAACATTGACTGGCAGCCTGGAAGTGCGCAGATTTATGTTGGGGATTTCCACTGCGGGTAAAGGCGCAGTCTGCTCCGGCCGTTCACCTGCGTCACTCGTGCCAGCCTTGACAACTGCCTCAGTTTTGCTCCGGTCTTGCGGGTTCTCCATCACATTGCTTTTGGCGGTTGGCGGGAACAGTGTGGATGCAGGAACATACCCAGACTCATCTCTCCTGCTACTAGGTACAGCCGGTGCATTGGGTACGACTGTTGGTTGCTTACGGGGGCTGCGACGCCTAGGTGGAAGACCAACACGTGCCACGGTAACCTTAGCAGTATCTGCACCGACAGGGGCTGGAGCTGTTGTGCCAGGACTCTCTCCTGAAGATGGCATATCCTTATGAACTGCCGCCTCAGCGGCTTCTGTCGTGGACACAGGTGTGCCATCACGCACGCCCTTGGAGTCAGTGTTTGAAGAGTGGGAATCTTCCTTGCCTATGTTCGTCTCGGGAGCGTCCACTTCAACACTTGCTGATGGGGTGGCGTGGCTCACTGCGGCTTCCTTCATTGCCAGAAGAGTTGGCAATATTTCAGCTGTCCTGGCAGATATGGACTCATCACTCCCCGATGTACGGATGCCTGTTGTTCTAGCCTGGGCATTCGCAGCCGGCGGAGATGGTCGGCCACTCGCATCAGGGTTGGTGGAAGCAGTCATCGGTGCAGCAGCAGTATTGTCGCCGGGTGCCTCATGTACATTTGAGTTGCCCCCAGTTGACAACTTTGAATGTAGTTGTTCAAGCGGATCATTTATCCTATGCTTAGCCCCGCGCGTAGTAGTCTTCTTAACCCTGCAAAAAGAAAAAAAAAATCACATGAGAAAGGTTTGAAAAAAATGAGCAAAAATACGTTTTGCAAAATGGTAGAAACCTTAAAGTGAATGAAAAACAAGTGGAAAGTTGGTAGTTGCCATGTAATGGGAACTTGAGTTGCCATGTGTCCTGGTTAGCAGTTGCCATTCAGCAGTAGTTGCCATGTTAGCAAAAATTGAAGAATGAAAAACTGATGAATGTTCTGTCAGGAATGCAATTTGAAAACTGTGTATGGGATGAGCTCACAAAGCCATAGGTAAAAAATGGCAGTTGCCCATGAGGTAGAGGGTTAGATGCCAGTTGCCATGTGAAGACCAAATATGAGTTGCCGTAAAACTAAAAAAAGAATTGAAGGAAGAAATCATTTGGGGGAAGAGAGGTTGCTGCGTGGGTGACGGTGAAAGAAGATCATGTGACAAAGCTGAACAAAAAAGCATTGGAAAATTGAAGAAAAAAAAACAATATGAAAATGAAAGCACATTGATTAACATACTTCTTGACTGGCTTCCTCATGTCTGGCAACACAACAGGATCCCCGGTGTTGGTCATCGTCGTACGAGGAGACAACCTGGTGGAAGGGGTGTCACCAGCAATGGGGGCACCTTTGTTCAAGTGAGCAGAAGCACGGGTTGGCGTTGGCGCCTGTTTCTTCGTAACTGCTCGTCCACCAGCGGTCGGCTCGCTGCAAAAATAACAGATGGAGGGAAAAAGGCAAGGTGGCAAATGTCAGACAACAAACCCGTTGCCGCGCTTGACAACAGAAAAGTGCAAAGAAAATTGGATGAGATTGTTCCAAGAAAATAGACACAGCGGAAAACTAAAAATTGAAAGTCGAACCTCCTCCTGGCAGCTACGGGATCCGTCTTGGACTTCTTGCCATGAGAACCCTGCCCAACATCATCTGGAGCCCTCCCCCTCCTTGATGGCAACACCCCCTGGCCTCTCGCAGCCGTCTGTTCTTTCACTTTCTCCGGTGGTGGGGTATCTGTTGCATCCTTGCCCCTGTTGCCGCCTCTGCGAACTTTAGCTTGTTCATCGTCATCCGTGTCCTGATGCACATTGTCCATGTCGTTGTCGTCATCCTTGCTGAGGCCAGCGTCTCCGTCTACATCATCTTGTGTGTTGCCGGGCTCTTGGGAACTGTTGTAGTCGTATCGGCCACGACAACCGGTTGGCCGGTGTGTACGTTCTGGGACAAATGAAGTGAACTGCCTCGCCACCGTGTTGCTGTCAGAGGCACTGAGGGACGTCCACCCCTCGACCAACTTCCCGAGCAATCCGGTCATTCCGGAAGCAAACTGCCCAATTAGATGCTGAACTGGTGCCCTCGCCTGTCCACGAAAACAAGAAGCATCAACAAACAACCCGTATTGAAGTCACTTCCGCAACATCAACATGTAATCCACGGCAAACCATGGATGTGGACATTTTGATTACCTCAGAAGGGCAAGACGGAGCTGAGTGCACGTCCATCCACTTTTCAAATTTTTGAGGCCCCCCAAACACGCTGTAGTCTATAGCATGCTTGGCCATCAGCTATGAAAAACAAAAAAAGAAATTGTAAGCATGCCTTATAAACCACGGACGGTTGCGTCGTGTCAAATTTGTAAGCATGCCGTGTGAAAAAAAAGACATAAACAAAAACTAACCTGTAGTTTTCCATACGTGCCATCAGTTGCCCTGTCTGCAGCAAGCACAGCCTTGACAGCGCTGATGGTCCACGCAGAAACACCAAACTTGTGCGTAGGCGGCGGGCCTCCTCCCCCAGTGAAATCCACGGTGGACAGATCAAGACAGTCGACATACATAAGCTGATTTAAAAACAATTTTGCAAAGAAAAGAAAATATCAGTTGCCATCATGGGTAATTTGTAGTTTAAAAAAAAGAGCAGGATAATGTATGATCCAACGATAATATGTATGTGGTAGTTGCCATCAAAGTGTGATGGCAGTTGCCATCCTACTGTGATGGCAGTTTCCATGCTAATATGAAGGCAGTTGCCACATTGTCAGTATGACAGTTGCCACGTTGTCATTATGGCAGTTGCCACATTGTCGCTATGGCAGTTGCCATCTTATTGTGACCAGATTGTCATGCATGAATGAAAGTGCGTTATAAACAAAGAGTTCACACAAAGACCTGGTAAAAATAGATACCATTAAATGCAGGCGACAACCCTTCTGGTACATCTTGTTTTTGAAAGCATCGTGGAGAAAGTCGGCAATGAACTTACACCAGTTCATATTCTTCACGTTTTTCAGATTCGCCTGCACCACACAAAATTTTCAGGGCAAAAAAGTTTGCCGCGTCAGAAATCAAACGGAAAGAAACGCAACGAAAACACTGGCAGTAGTAAGCATGGATCATTCACCAGGATGGGGAAACATTTGTTGCTTGGGCGAAGAGAAGTGGTCGGCGCGAAAACAGCTGATATGAGGTACATGAGTAGCTTCATCTTGAAAACTTCTCCGTGCGTAGTCATGGCCTGCAGAGAATCTGCCAGTACAGACGTGTTCGTCATTGACTCCAACCCAGGAAACAAACGGGCGAACAGCTCTTCCTCGATATCATTATTAACCTCGTACGGGACTTTGATATGTCCCCGAGGCACACCCAAAGTGCAGAACACGGATTCCTCATTCAGTGGGAGTCTTCCCTGTCCCGGGATCACGAATTCCCTGGAGGCAGGATCGTATATCTCACCAAGCCAGTCGCATACCGGGTTGACAAGGTTCGTGCACCTGACATCCATCAGAACCTACATACCCATCTCAGCAGCAGCTCCTTTTTGATCGTCAGTGAATTTGTTAATCAACACGGTCAGACGTTCCCGAGAGGCTCTGTTGCAAATACGTTTCTTCTTCTGCGAAAAACAGACACAAAAGTGTTGAGCTGTTGCCATGTTTTTGCAATGTTATGAAAATTTAGTTCATGATGGACGACTGCAAAAAGATCTAGGTGCCAGCAAATAACATAAATCAGGAGGAGGGGGCGGGTGTGCGGACAGTTACCTCATCGCCCTCTTTTCTCCGTCCAGTTGCCCGGTTACGTTGAGGTGGATCCATGAAATCGTCATCATAACTTTGATGATCGCCGCGAGCCATTCTGCTGATGTAGGAACAGACCAAATTGTTAAGGGAGAAAATGTAAAATGCAATGGGTAAGCAGTTGCCACCTAACAGAAAAATGTCAACTATTTGAATGCAAATGTGGTTGCCATACTATGCAGCCAGTTTGCCACACTGTCATATCTGTGTTGTGGCAACAGACATTGTGTTCACGTACTGTATTGCAACATGATTATACAAAATCCAAGTGGCAAACACGCCCACTCGATGTGCACATTAATTCCGTCCAGTGCTACCGATTGTGGCAACTATCAAAGTATGGAAACTGTCACAAATAATTCAGAAAAAAAACAAGTCTCACAAATGAAAAAGAATGTTTGAGGTTACTATTATGTAAATTAAGCAAAAAATCTGTTTCCCTTGTTAAAAGAGCGTGTATGTGGCAACTATCTCATTCATTCAGTAAAATTTAGTTGCCCCCCCCCCCCCCCGCCCTGTGTGTGAGCTTGAACACATTTGTGGCAACTATGACAGTCAGTTTCAGAAAATATGTTGCCGCAGAAGAGAACACATTTGTGGCAACTGCCACATTTGTCCAGGTAGTTTAGTTGCCACACATTTGTTCACGTTCGGTCATACTGCCATAGTTGCCACATTCAGAAAGCATATTTTTCCTGGTTACTTATCGTACAAGTTCAGCAGAATTAAGTTTGCCACATGGGAGGAGCATGCGTGTGGCAACTGCCACAGAAGTTCAATGAAATTAGTTACCCTTATGTAAAAGCTTGAGTGTGGCAACTATGACAGTCATTTTCGGAAATCTGTTGCCACAGAGGAGAACACGTTTGTGGCAACTACCACATTTCTTCAGGTAGCTTAGTTGCCGCACATTTGTTCACGTTCAGTCATACTGCAAATTTCGCCGCATTCTGCAGTTTCAACCCCAAAACTAAACTAGATCTAGGTTTCAATGGCAACTACTTCAACCTCAAAATCACCCTTACAATTCTCGCGCGAAATGGCTGCAACCCCAAATTTCGAACCAATACGCACCAAAACAACCTGGCGGACAAATCTCAAATCCAAATGCAAGACTAATGCGTGCCTACGAGCAGGCATAACCTCACCGACGATGTTGCCGCAGCGGCGGCGACGAAACTGCCCACTCCCACCAAGCAACGGCAGGCACACAACTATGGCACACCGCCGCAGCGGCGGGAACGCCGGCGCACCGCCGAATCGCCGGAATCTCTAGGAATCGGATCTAGAAATCGAATAGCGAGGAAAAGGGGGAACAAAATCAGGGAGGGGATGCGAGGAGATGAAGCGAGCATTACCTTCGACCCGCACGCGTTCCAGCGACGCCGCTCCGCTCCGACGAGCACCACCAACGCCCGCGAACACCGTCGACTGTCCCGCCTCCGCCGTCGCCTTCTCCCCTCGCCTTCTCCTCCAGTGGTTTGAAGTGCGAGTGGGTTGTGCCAGTAAATGCGACGCGGGGGTGAGTGAATGGAACCGTGAGGGAGAGGGTGGAGGGGTGAGCAACGTGTTTGACGTCAACCGCGGTCGGAACGTGGCGTGCGGGCGCATGGTAGTTCCACCGCATGCCTCTTAGTGGCAACCGCTGGCCGCGGGATGGCAACCACCATGCGGTCGAACCCACTCGCACACCGCACACTAGAATCGTCCTACGTGGCGCCGAAAACCAGACCTTTTGCTCCGAGATTCGTGCGTACCGAAACCAGCGGCGATGCTTGCGTGTGGACGGAGTGGTGAACGCCCACACGTGTGGGCGTTAACATTTCCGATTTTTTAATATAAATATGGTCAAATTTTACAAAGTTTGAATTCGGATAAATTTTATATTCAAAGTAGAAATGACCGAAGAGTGTACTCCGTACTGGTGATACTTCTAGGAAACACTATGCATGCTTATTTATTTATTTTAGAAACACTACGGGTGCTCACTAGGGGCTGCTCACGGCGTTATACATATGGTTGAACATAAGGTCGGAATACGGGCCAGAATACAATGAGCCAAAGGGCTATCAGCCAAGCCCAATGAGGCTGCAACCTAAGACATGAGATACCAGAGGGGATACCCGTCACAAGACCAAGTGTCTACAATCGAATTGCCACTCAACAGTCGGTCATCTGGAAGACAGGAGCAGTCGGATGACCTGCAGTCGGCTGTACCCTAGGATTCCATGAGCACCACCATGCAATCAATATCGCAGTTACCCAACGTTAGAGTAATCTAGTTAAATATGACAGTTACCAAGGAGTAGTGGCCATAACAGTCGGCCGTGCCTCAGATCATCAATAGCATTTAATACCCTCCTAGCTCACTTTATATAAGCCGCGAGAAGAGCACCGGACTGAGGATTGAACTCTCTCATATTGTACCTTATGCCAAGAGCAAAGAACGCCACAGGAGTAGGATATTACCTCCACCAAAGAGGGCATGAACCTATATAAACCCTTGTGCGTACTCCCATACACAACCCCGTGTATTGTCACGATTATATTGGCGCCAACCTTGGGGCAAGCATCTATTGACATCATGATGCATATGGTTCCTTCAAAGACTCCTACCGACAACATCCATTTTGGCATCCTCGAGTTCACCATTAATGGCTCAGTGTGGCATCCCGATGCCCCATAGAACGATGCTGGCCTATCGGCACGCGGGAGCATCCATTATTGAACCAATGACTCAGCTCTCAGTTTGGCATCAGCCGACAGGCTTGGCGCCACGACGCCACCAGAAGCCCTCGGGAAAGCCTCGTCCACAAATTCATCATTCTGCAAGCCAGCACGTCGGGATGATGGACAGTAAATCATTGATCCCTCTGGCGGAGTCTGGCTCCGGGGAGGAAGATAGTTGTGAAACTCAGGGTTCCGTGGATGAAGTCTTCATGGACGGCACACCGCCTCCCAAGTCAAGCGTATGAGGTGGGCACCAGTCGATCCATCTGTTGCAGCCGGCAATGTCGTGGCAGGTGACTTCATGCGGTGAATAATATTCTGTTTTGGTATTCCCCATGACATCATCACAGATAACGAGACAAACTTCTGTTCACATGAGTTCAAGGAGTTCTCTTGGTCTCAGAGTACTCGGCTGCACTTTGCTTTCGTAGCACATCCACAATCGAACGGACTGCTTGACCGAGCAAATAGTTTAATCATGCATGGACTAAAACCCCGACTGCTGAGCGCACTGAAGAGAGCAGCAAGATCGTGGGTGGAGGAACTTCCTTCGGTCCTCCGGGGCTTGCGAACAACTCCGAATCACTCCACTCAGTTTCACGCCATTCTTGATGTTGTATGGAGCGGAGGCTGTAATCACTACAAAAAAAGACACATCCGTGACATTATGGCCCGAACGAAAACTTTTTCTGTCGTGGTTATGACACTTCTATGATGATAATTGTGACAAAAACATGTATCATCATAGATGTGGTGGGCTCCTACTTCTATGACAAGAAATCATGACGGAAATTGGGCTTTTCGTCCTGGGTGGGCCGGAGACGCACCTGCATGACATTCTTTGGCCCGCCCATGACGAAAAAACATGGTAGAAGCGAGGGCGAGGAAAATTTCGGGGAGTTCCCGGTTATGGTGGGTGGTGTGGGCCGAGCGATGCACTGTGGTTTGCGCATTTCTCTCATATGTAGGCGCCTGTGTGTGCGAGGCATTGGGTCTAATTGAACCCGAGGAAGGCGTCCGCTTACCGAACCCGAGCGGTTGCATGCAGTAGCTACATTACTGAACCCGAGCGATCGATCCCTTGGCTATATACTAAATCCGAGCGATTCCTTCGCTGCTGACTGAACCCCAACGATTCCTTCGCTGCTGATGCTAACAGAACCCGAGCGATCGATCACTGCTACTGCTTGTTGAAGCCGATCGAGCCTTCATGTGAGACGTAGCCAGCTGGTGTTGGGTTGCCTCTCGATGAATAGTGACTATTGCTACCGCGCGTGCGATACATAGAACGAGTCGAGACATGGTGAGTCGAGCCGGTTGGTTGGTTGTGGATGAACTGTTCCTGATGGGGGTTGATTGAACAGGACCCCGTGGTAGTAGGTGGTTGCCGCTGGATGAACAGGACCCCGAGGAGGAGGCCGCATCCCCAGCCGGTTGGGGGTGGATGAACAGGACCCCGTGGAGGCTGGAGGAAGTTGACGGTGGATGAACAGTAGCCCATGGAGGCTAGAGCGAGGTAGTAGACGATGGATGAACAGTAGCCCGTGGAGTCCCATTTTGCAGTACTCCACACCCCTCCTGATGAACAGGACCCCATTTCGACCGTAGGCGCTCCAACAGAAGTCTGTTTCCTCCATTTTGAGGTACGCCACACCCCTCCCGACTAATAGGACCCCATTTCGACCGTAGCACTCGAAGAGAAGTCCGTTTCCTCCATTTTGCGACACGGCAGACCCCTTCCGATGAACAGAATCCTGTTTCGACCGTACGCGGTGGAACAGAAGGTCGTTTCCTTTGTTCTGCGGTATGCCAGACCTCGTTTCGGCTGTTCCATCCAAGCCGGTTGGCTCCTGATGAACAAGACATATTCTGACCTAGTCGGTTGCCTCCCAATGAACACGATGTTGTTTCCTCCATTCCGACCCAACCGGTTGGTTGCCGATGAACAGGACGTTGTTGTTATACGCGTTCGAGACCCCTCCCTATATACATATGTAGTCGTATTTACTTTCTTGCAGTGTGGTTGTACATATGTGTCCACGATATAAACGGGACTATGTGACATGCTACGTCAGCGGTTCTACTACGCCACCTGACGCTTCTTACTCGGCGACGGGTCATCACTGCGGAGAGACGGATCGACCACTATGTACATCCACGCTCAAAACCAGACAGATAACTCTACATACGCTTCGACCTGGTGGGTCCCAGCTACCAGGGGTAAGGAGGCACTTCCTTGCGTGCAAAGATAAAGCCGGTGGGTCTCAGCTATCAGGGGGAACGCTTTTTTCGTGAAATACAGAGGCCTTCCAGTGGGTCCGAGCTGTTAGGTGGAGGAATCATTATTTTGTGTGTAATAAGGAAGCACTTCCTTACGCGTGGCCATGGACCCAGCTGTCAGCCTCTCCACATACAGTCCTCTTCTGATGGTTGTCGTTCGTTGACTACGTTGACAACGTCGTACTGTCTGAGAGCACCAAGGTGGTGGACGATGGCGTGACCTAGGAAGGGAACAACCCGGAGCTGGGGAATACGCGGCAACGGATGCCCGTGCGAAGGGGAGTACAAGGGTTGACTGGCTCAGCTGCGGTTTGAGGCTACCGTCGTCGGAGCATAACGGGGGTGTGGGTGAGTAGAGGAAAGGCCTAGCCAGCAATGGGAGTAGGATGGGCCGTGAGGCCTACGCGGCAGCACAACCGACCACTGGAGGCAGGAGCAGGCGGTCTCACTGGCACTGGTTCAGGCGGCTAGTGCAAGAAGATCAGAGATTGAAGAAGCAGCAGGACCGTTCAATTGACATCCAACGATCACTACTGCTAGAATCTTTTGTTGACTAAGTTGACAAAGCCCTGGGTATGCATCAACTTAGTAGGCCCATAAGTCAGCCTCCGAACCGTGCGCCCCGGATGTCAGGGGGAGAAATCATTTTTTCGCATAATAAGGAGGTAGTTACTTGCATGTGGCCATGGACCATGGGGGTCCCTACTGTCCCTCTCCACGTACATCCTTATCCTGATGGTCGTCGTTTGTTGAATGTTAACCATGCATGTTGAGCATGGCGCACCTAGAGCACCAACGCGGTGGACGACGGTGAGGCCTAGGAATGGAACGACCTGGAGAGCCGATGAAGACACAACAGTGGATGCCCACGTTAAGGGGAGTATGACGGTTGACTGGTTCAGCTGTGGCGTGAAGCTGACATCACTGGAGAATAATAGGAGGTGCGGGTGGGTAGAGGGATGGTCAGGCCAGTAGAGGGAGTAGGGTGGGCCGGTGAAGCTTGTGCGGCATCATAGTCGCTCCAAAAGAAGGGAGCAGGCAGTCCCGTTGGGGCTGGTTTAGATGGGTGGAGCAGGAAGATCATAGATGAAGAAGCACGCCGGCCGTTGTATGTACATCCAACAGTCACTGCTGCTAGAATCATGTGTTGACTATAAGTTGACAAAGCCTTGCGTAAACAAGTCAGCCTCGAAAATCGTGGCGTGTACAGCCCATTTGCTATTATTTTTATAATTTACAGTCCATTTGCTAATTCATATGGAATTTTTTGCAACCCATTTTCCATTTTTAGAATTACTGCCCATTTTCTGGTCAGTACCAGGGTTAAAAAATTTGAACTAAAAAATAAGCAAAATTTTAAAAATTCGCATATTTTTGCTGGGTAAGATGAAATATTTTTAATCCCAAAATTAGTAACCATACTAAAAATAATTTAAAAATAAAGTAATACTATGTTATGTTAAAATCCAATGAAATATAAAATATCAGTGAAGAACAAAAACAAAAAAGAAATTAATTGCCCATTTGCTATATTTTTTTGGAATTTGTAGCCCATTTCATATTACTTTTAAGATTTACTGCCCATATTTTGGCCAGGCCGGAATGCATCCCTCCTCGTATTGAATGATTTGTAGCCCAGTGAGTCGGAGAAAACAAATAGACCTAGGTTGGGTATTCTTCAAAAACAAATGGTGGGCTACCTATTTTTCCAAAGAAAAAACAGCTGGGCTGGTCATGTTGTTAGACGGGCCACACAGACCGCACAACCCAGTTTATACCCTACTCTATCTGAACACATCCTCAACAAAATGTGTTGTGCAATTTTGTCGTTAATTAACTATATGTTGTGCAATTATGTCGTTAATTGACTATACGTTGACAATGATGTGGGTCCCAGATATCACCAGGGTGGATTAGAGTAAAAAAATTGAGGGGTGCATCTGAGTAGTAAAGAGGAACTTACTTGCGTTTGGGAGTGGACCTAGTGGGTCTGTACTGTCATACAACTACAGTCCTCTCCCGATTCACTATGTTGACAAGGCTGGATGGCGGCGCCGCTACGAGCGCACCAAGGCGGAGGACGACGGCGAGGCCTCATACGGGAATGAATAGGAGCCAGGGAAGATGCAGCAGTGTAGCCGTAAGCGGAAGGGAGTATGAGGGTTCACTGGTTCTGGTGCGGGGTGGGCTGCCGTTGCCGGAGAAGAATGGGATGTCGAGGGGAGTAGAAGGATGGTCTGGCCAGAATTTGAAGGTACAATAGGGCGACGATGCATGCACGGCAGTGCAACCAGCCGTAGAAGGCCGGAACAGGCGCTCCCGCCGGCGCAGGTTTGGTTTTGGCGGCTGGACCGATCAAACCCAAAAACTCATTATGCTGGATTATAAGAATTAATTTTATATGTATACAACTTATTGTAAAATGCTGCGGAGCACCTTTTTATTCTTGAGGTTTTTTTAGACAATTTTCTTCTTGAGGTGTGAAGCCGAGCACATTTAGAAGCCCTGGGATAAAGTGGTGTTGCCAATGTGTTGGGCTGGGTTGGGCATTCTTATCGGAAAAAAATAATGGACTTGAACTATTTACCATGTTGACTACGATTTGCATGGGTCCGCTAGTTGCAGGAAGAAAATGATGGGAGGAAAAGACTGGCGCTATCTTTGCCTAAGAATAATATCGACTGAATGTAACGACACCCTCATAGGAAATAATATCCTCCTGTTAAAATTTGGCTTTTCAAGTCGTAAATTTAAAGAACCGGTGCATGAGCATTTAGCTTTATTTATTTATTTATGTTTAGGGGACCATGACCATGTACCTGGGCCGGATTCATGTGAATGCCTCTCTTCCAGTTAATTATAGGCTCCTCTATTGGGCCTTCATCACTGGGATGCATGTGATCGACAAGTGGAAAATGCGTTCCGTATCAAAAATAGTATCCACTACGTGCGGGGCACTAAAGGATTGGACCGTGCAACGACTTCCAAGACATTGTGTTTACCATTCTAACAACACATTTATTCAACCAACGGATAACATATGTTACTGATTGTACATTGAAAACAGCAGCAGCAGCTACCAGGGCTGGGGATGCAACAAAAGTAGTACGTAGGCCAGAAGAGTAAAGACACAGCTCTCTCTTCCAAACCAAACATCAGCCGACATTACAAAAGGGCTACCAAAAAAGAACAAGCGTATGCATGAAACTAAATAAAAATCCTACTACACCAAGTGTACGCATCTAACTAACTGGCTCACCTAGACATTACTATTTATTAAGTTGTGGAGATTGGCTGACGGCTTGAACTAGATGGGTGCCTGACAAGGGAAACTCCAGCCAGCAGGTCAGAGTCTGATACTTGCGACCCTCTCTTCTACTTTGGGCTGCAGAGTGTGGCGGCACATATTCGGGTATGGTGCATGGAGAGACGCATGGTATGTTGCGCACACATAGTTTTTCCTGATGAACAAAACCGCGCTGCCATCATGATCCTTGTCGTCGGTTATCTCCTAGTTAATTGGATAATTCAGTCCAGAAATAGAGGTGTGTACCAAGGCTAGTTACCGGCCACTAGTCAAAAATTCCTGAAGGCCCAGAGAAGCTGGGATCCTGCTCAAAGACCAAGCAGTGATTGTGATTGTATTTTGCAAGAAAACACGTTTGGTACGTGCGAACGGTCATCAATCATTCTCCGTATAGGAACCACCTGCAACTGTCATGCCGCTTTTATTTGAAAGGTCCTGGTATATTAGGAAGGGTAGGGACACCAGGCGGCCTACAACATCATATCAAGTTGGAGTCAAATAAAAAAGGGCTCGTACTATAGTCAATCTTAAGAACAACATGTTATGAGCATGAATATTTTTCAGTAAATGTTGACAGTAATATAAGCAAGCCATCATGATATCATAGGAAAGTAACATACTGCTGTAACAACCCTTTGTAGGGATGACTGGAGTAGGCCATCAATACGTCCAGCCATAGAAGGGGTCCACAACATAAATGAAGCCCTTGTGTTCAGTGGCATCAGAGAGCCATGGAAGATGTATGATCCTGCGATGGACATGCAGATTTATCCACTTACGGCGGTGACCTGTCAGATAGGCGAGACCACGGTTGAAGAACACAATTAGCCTGAAGTTCTTATAATTCGCAGATCTTGTGGGCACTTGATAGATTACAACCTTGAGAAAATCAAACTTGGTATCATGTTGGCTATTCTAAGATTTCGAGTATTCTGGGCCACGGTGCCAAGGTAGTGCAATGTTAATCAAAGGAAGGGGGTCATCGGGTGTAGACCTCCACGAGAATCCAACTTCCGTGACCGTCGATGTGCACTATCCAGGCTGTGTTCATGTCGACCCAATACATACTGTTAATGTAGTTGAGGGTGACGGGGGTCAGATCGCAGTCGAGGGGCTTGATGCTCTCCACCCTACGATTGTTATGCTATGTGTCATGTCGTTTCTAAAGATCAGACAACATCAGCAAGTAGGGAGCTGGCTTAATAAGCTCCAGCCTAAGGGCTTTGAGTAAATGGTACAACCCCGATGAGCACGCGGCGAGCGGCATGGTACTGAGATTGTCCACATGCGAAACAATGAGTTTGATTACCTTTGTGGGGAGCGAATTCTAGCCACTCTTTTGGCGGAGGCTGCTCGGTTCTGCCATTGTTAGTGCTTGGATTTAGGAAGAGGGGGGAGGTGCCTAGCGGGGATGGAAGATTGGACGATTATGTGCAGACGAGGATGGGGAAGAGAATATGTGCTGCGGGAAGTGGACATGTCATGATGGCAATGTAGCAGCAACATGCAGCTTGACTTACGAGACACATCCCAGTAGCGTAGGGTCATATCGATGCCAGACAACTTGAGTGATCACAGTACTAGTACAATAAACTACAGTACCTACCACTATGCCCGAGTAGTATAGTGGAATAGGACTCTGCTCTACTACTAGCACCGAAGGAGTAGTATATTGTAAATAGTTACAAACTTCAATGCCCGAGTGTGGAACGACTACAAACCGCCATCGGTGCTAAGCCAATCCCCAGCAAACGTTCATTGCGAGACATGGCAGTTGCAAATGCCCGCGTCGCAGTTACAGTACATGTGTAAGGGTGGCGGTTTTGTCAAATATTATGGCTTAAAAAAGACTACCGTCGGATGGAAATCTAACGGTTATGTGGGCATTCACCAGGATTGGGCTCGTGGTGAACAATCGCAAGATATCATTACTAAAAAAGGTTAAAACACCCAGGGCTAGAACTTGCACCGGCTGACCACAAATAATGATACTAATATAGTTGTAAAATGGTCAGAGAACGTGTCTACGTGGTCTTTGGAATTATATGCAAACTAGTAAAAAGAAACGAAGGGAGTACTAGTAAGTACACCATCTACCGCTTTGTGTGCTACTCCTGCGCTTCATGCGGATGGCACAACGTCCCCTATAGCCACTCACGTTTCATGGACTACCTAGTGGATGCCTGCAAGGTGCACTACGTCTACAAGAGTTTTGGCTGCGAGAGGTACGTCGACTAGCACTCGGTGGCGGAGCATAGGTCCATATGCACACACGAGCCCTACTACTGCTATGAGTGCACGCTGCCGTTTGAGCCTCACGGCACCGTCTGGCAATCACTCCAGGCCCGTGGTGAACATCAAGTATGGGACGCGCTACTCGTTCGCCGTGCCGGAGTCGCTGGAGGATCACCGCCGCTTGCTAGTCATGGAGGAAGACGACAACGTCTTCCTCTTGGCCATGGGCACTGGCAAGGCCCGTCCAGGCTGCCGCCCCATCTCTGTCATGTGCGTCAGGGGCAACACTGCTGACGCTGACACGAGGCTGCTGTACAGGTGCATGTTCACTATTGCTGCCCCTCTGTCGTACGAGGGCGACCTCGGGGCCTCCCTCACGCAGAGTGGGACTGTGGTGAGCTGCTTCGTTCCCGGCAATGTGGACATGGAAGAGGGCTGGTTTCATACGATTGTTCACCCCAAGATGTTGCACGGGGACTCCAAGGAGGTTCACCTGGGCATATGCACTACCAAGTTAACTGTTCATCATTAGTCTTCGCTCAATGTAAGCCGCTGTTTAAGCACGTGGACACTTCTTATTTAGTATAGAACCTTCCATGCGTGATCTTGCTCTATTAGAGTATCGCGCTTGAATAAAAGTGTATCCATTTATGGTTTAGTCTAGAATCTTCCATGTATGCTTTTGCTCCATTAGAGTTCTCTCTTTCCATTTATCTGGTTAATTGTGATTTTTTACTAACGGTGAAAGACTCATGATGAACCATTTCTTATAGTGCATATATCTTTTTCAGATAATTTCAACCAAATGCCACAACACTATCTTTGCATATTCATGGATTTAGCCTTGAGGTCCATGATACGTCTCCAACGTATCTATAATTTTTGATTGTTCCATGCTATTATATTATCTGTTTTGGATGTTTTATATGCATTAATATGCTATTTTGTATTATTTTTGGGACTAACGTATTAACCTAGAGCCCAGTGCCAGTTTCGGTTTTTTTCTTGTTTTTGAGCTTCGCAGAGAAGGAATACCCAGGAGACTTTGAGATCAAGTCGAAAGAGCCACGAGGCGGTCACAAGGGGGGAGGGTGCGCCCCCTACCTTGTGGGCCCCTCGTGACTCCCCTGACCTAATTCTTCGTCCTATATATATATATATATATATATATATATATATATATATATATATATATATATTCACATATAACCCCAAACCATCAGAAGCATCCACGAAAACACTTTTCCACCGTCGCAACCTTCTGTACCCGTGAGATCCCATCTAGGGGCCTTTTCTGGCATCCTGTCGGAGGGGGATTCGATCACAGAGGGCTTCTACATCAACTCTATTGCCCTTTCGATGAAGCGTGAGTAGTTTACCTCAGACCTACGGGTCCACAACTAGTAGCTAGATGGCTCCTTGACTCTCTTTGATTCTGAATACCATGTTCTCCTCAATGTTCTTGGAGATTGATTGCATGTAATCTTCTTTTGCGGTGTGTTTGTCGAGATCCGATGAATTTTGGATTTATGATCAGCTTATCTATGAATATTATTTGAATCTTCTCTGAATTCTTATATGCATGATTTGATATCTTTGTAATCTCTTCAGACTGTCGGTTTAGTTTGGCCAACTAGATTGGTTTTTCTTGCAATGGGAGAAGTGCTTAGCTTTGGGTTCAATCTTGCGGTGTCCTTTCCCAGTGACAGTAGGGGCAGCAAGGCACGTATTGTATTGTTGCCATCGAGGATAATAAGATGGAGTTTACATCATATTGCTTGAGTTTATTCCTCTACATCAGGTCATCTTACTTAATGTGTTACTCTGTTCTTCATGAACTTAATACTCTAGATGTAGGCAGGAGTCGATCATGTGTGGAATAATAGTAGTAGATGCAGGCAGGAGTCGGTCTACTTGACACGGACGTGATGCCTATATTTCATAATCATTGCCTTAGATATCATCATAACTTTGCGATTTTCTATCAATTGCTCGACAGTAGTTTGTTCACCCACTGTATTATTTGTTATCTTCAGAGAAGCCACTAGTGAAACCTATGGCCCTCGAGTCTATTTTCCATCATATAAGTTTCCGATCTACTATTTTCCATCATATTAGTTTCCGATCTACTATTTTGCAATCTTTTACTTTTCGATCTATAAACCAAAAATTCAAAAATATTTACTTTATCTTTTGTTTAGTTTCATCTATCTCTATTAGATCTCACTTTTGCAAGTGACCGTGAAGGGATTGACAACCCATTTATCGCTTTGGGTGCAAGTTGTTTGATTGTTTGTGCAGGTATTGGCGATTTGTGCGTTGTCTCCTACTGGATTGATACCATTGTTCTCTAACTGAGGGAAATAGTTATCTCTACTTTGCTGCATCACCCTTTCCTCTTCAAGGGAAAAACCAACGCAAACTCAAGAAGTAGCAGGAAGAATTTCTGGTGCCGTTGCTGCGGAGATCTACGCCAAGTAAAGACATACCAAGTACCCATCATAAACTCTCATCTCTTGCATTATATTATTCTCCATTTGCCTCTCGTTTTTATCTCCCCCACTTCTAAAACGATTTTCGAAAAGATTTGCCCTTTTTCTTTGCCTTTTTTTCGCCCTTCTTCCGTTCGCCTTTCCGTTCGCCTTTATGTCTTACTTGGTTTGTTTACTCGTTCGCTTGGTATAATTGTGTGTTTATTGAAAATCAAGAACCAAGAGGTTTGTGGATCCTCATCCACACTCTTTTTAAAAGATCCAATTATGATGAACCAATTGCTAGTGAGTTGAGTGCACTGGATTATCTTTGTGAAGTTTTGCTTGAGATTCGTGAATCTGAAAATTGTGATAAAGTGTTAAAAGAAGAATTTTATAAAGTGATTCACGATAGCTCCTTGAATGAAAAAAGCATGATTGCAATGATGTTATTATAAATTCTATTAATGTCAATTGTGCTAATAATATGCAAACCCCTAAGCTTGGGGATGCTAGTTTTGCTATGTCCACTACTTTTTGCAATGATCATGATTGGGGTGATTCTTCTTATGTTCTTAAAAATTTATTTAAGCCCCGTGATGAATATGAGATTGATAATAATGTTTGCAATAATATTGAAAGTGGATTTGGAAGACTGTCAACTTTAGATCCCACATATTTGGAGAATGTTCAATCTTATGAAATTTTTGATAAAAGTGGGTTTGGAGAGGTCATGACTTTAGTTAATGTTAATCCCACTATTTTGGAAGAGTTTCAACTTCGCATGCATGTGGATCGTGTTAAGAATATGTTATGTGATAGCTATATTGTTGAATTTTCTTATGATCCTACATGTAATTATTATGAGAGAGGGAAATATGGTTGTAGAAATTTTCATGTTACCAAATTTCCTCTCTTCATGTTGAGATTGATATCGTCTCTTTCTTCTTCCTTGCATATGCTAGCTATTGCTTGGCTTGATAATTTGTTTGCTTATAAAATGCCTATGCATAGGAAGTATGTTTGACTTGTATGTGTTTTTCATGTGTTTTGTGATGCTCTCTTTGCTCTTCAATTCTTGTCTTTCATGTGAGCATCATTGAAATTATCAATGCCTAGCTAAGGGCGTTAAACAATAGCGCTTGTTGTGAGGCAACCCAATTTTATTTTTTGTTTTTGATTTTTGCTCCTGTTTTGCTTGAATATTTTATCTAGCCTCTAGTTAGATGTGGCTTTGTGTTTAGTTAGTGTTTGTGCCAAGTAAGACGTTTGGGATGGCTTACGGTGATAGTTGTTTTTATCTTGCTGAAAAACAGAAACTTTACACCCAGGAAAATAATTTTCATAATTCACGGAAGCGTGATTTTGATCTTATTCTTTTTTCACAAGATTGGCACACAAATTTCCCACTTCGTCCTAATTTTTCATAATTTTTGGTGTGACATAATTATTCAAAGTTTCCAGATTGCTATAGACTGTGTTCTTTTTGGCAGATTCTATTTTCTATGTGTTGTTTGCTTATTTTGATGAATCTATGGGTAGTATCGGGGGCATGAACCATGGAAAAGTTGGAATACAATAGATATTACACCAATATAAATAAATAATGAGTTCACAACAATACCAAAGTGGTGATTTATTTTCTTATACTAACGGAGCTTATGAGATTTTCTGTTGAGTTTTGTGTTGTGAAGTTTTCAAGTTTTGGGTAAGGATTTGATGGACTATGGAATAAGGAGTGGCAAGAGCCTAAGCATGGTGATGCCCAAGGTACCCCAAGGTAATATTCAAGATCAACCAAGAGCCTAAGCTTGGGGATGCCCCAGAAGACATCCCCTCTTTCGTCTTCGCCTATCGGTAACTTTACTTGGGGCTATATTTTTATTCACCACATGATATGTGTTTTGCTTGGAACGTCTTGTATGATTTTAGTCTTTACTTTTTAGTTTGTGACAATCATCCTTGCTGTACACACCTTTTGAGAGGGACACACATGAATCGTGATTTATTAGAATACTCTTATGTACTTGATACGTCTCCAACGTATCTATAATTTTTGATTGTTCCATGCTATTATATTATCTGTTTTGGATGTTTTATATGCATTAATATGCTATTTTATATTATTTTTGGGACTAACCTATTAACATAGTGCCCAGAGCCAGTTTTTGTTTTTTTTGCCTGTTTTAGAGTTTCAGAAAAGGAATACCAAACGGAGTCCAAACGGAATAAAACTTTCGCCATGATCTTTTTTGGACCAGAAGCAAACCAGGAGACTTGGAGATGAAGTCGTAGAAGCAATGAGGTGGCCACGAGGGTGGATGGCGCGCCCCTACCTCGGGTCCCTCAAAGGTCTCCTGACCTAATTATTTCGCCCAAATATACTCTTATAACCCAAAACCATCAGGGGGAGCCACGAAAACACTTTTTCACCGCCACAAACTTCTGTACCCGTGAGATCCCATCTAGGGGCCTTTCCCGGCGTCCTACCAGAGGGGGATTCGATCACGGAGGGCTTCTACATCAACACCATTGCCCTTCCTATGAAGCGTGAGTAGTTTACCACAGACCTACGGGTCCATAGCTAGTAGCTAGATGGCTTCTTCTCTCTCTTTGATTCTCAATACCATGTTCTCCTCGATGTTCTTGGAGATCTATTCGACGTAATATTCTTTTGCGGTGTGTTTGCCAATATCCGATGAATTTTGGATTTATGATCAGATTATCTGTGAATATTATTTGAATCTTCTCTGAATTCTTATATGCATGATTTGTTATCTTTGCAAGTCTCTTCGAATTATCAGTTTAGTTTAGCCTACTAGATTGGTTTTTATTGCAATGGGATAAGTGCTTAGCTTTGGGTTTAATCTTGTGGTGTCCTTTCCCATTGACAGAAGGGGCAACAAGGCACGTATTGTATTGTTGCCATCAAGGGAGAAAAGATGGTGTTTTCATCATATTTCTTGAGTTAATTCCTCTACATCATGTCATCTTACTTAATGCGTTACTCTGTTCTTCATGAACTTAATACTCTAGATGTAGGCAGGAGTCAGTCGATGTGTGGAGTAATAGTAGTAGATGCAGAATCATTTCGGTCTACTTGACACGGATGTGATGCCTATGTTCATGATCATTGCCTTAGATATCTTTATAATTATGCACTCTTCTATAATTGCTCGGAAGTAATTTGTTCACCCAACGTATTATTTGCTATCTTGAGAGAAGCCACTAGTGAAACCTATGGCCCCCGGGTCTCTTTTCCATCATATTAGTTTCCAATCTACTATTTTGCAATCTTTTACTTTTCGATCTATAAACCAAAAATATCAAAAATATTTACTTTACCGTTTATCTATCTCTATCAGATCTCACTTTTGCAAAGTAACCGTGAAGGGATTGACAACCCCTTTATCGTGTTGGGTGCCTGTTTGTTGATTGTTTGTGCAGGTATTCGGTGACTTGCTTGTTATCTCCTACTGGATTGATATCTCGGTTCTCAAACTGAGGGAAAAACTTACTCTACTTTGCTGCATCACCCTTTCCTCTTCAAGGGAAAAACCAACACAAGCTCAAGAAGTAGCAGGAAGAATTTCTGGCGCCGTTGCCGGGGAGATATACGCCAAGCCATACCAAGTACCCATCATAAACTCTCATCTCTTGCATTACATTATTCGCCATTCGCCTCTCGTTTTCCTCTCCCCCACCTCTAAAACGATTTTAGGAAAGATTCTCCCTTTTCTTCGCCTTCCTTCCGTTTGATCTTTTGTTTGCTTGTGTTACCATGTGCCTTCTTTTTGCTTGCATCTTCACTTGCTAAAAAGTTTATGGATCCTCATCCACTTGCTAATCTTTTTACGAGACCCAATTATGATGAACCTATTGCTAGTGAGTTTTGTGCACTAGATTATCTTTATGAAGTTTTGCTCAAAATTCGTGAATCTGAAAATTGTGATGAAGAAATTTATGAAGAGATTCACAATAGCTCCTTGAATAAAAAGCATGATTGCAATGATTTTACGATAAATTATATTGATATCAATAATGCTAAAAATATGCAAAACCCTAAGCTTGGGGATGCTAGTTTTTCTATGTCTACTATTTATTGCAATGATCATGATTGGGGTGATTCTTTTTAAGATCTTGAAAATTTATTTAAGCCCCATGATTAATATGAGATTGATAATAATGTTTGCAATAATATTGAAAGTGGGTTTGGAAGAGTGTCAACTTTAGATCCCACATATTTGGAGAATATTCAATCTTATGAATTTTTTGATAAAAGTGGGGTTGGAGTCATGACTTTAGTTAATGTTGATCCCACTATTTTAGAAGAGTGTCAACTTCGCATGCATGTGGATCATGTTGAGAATATGTTATGTGATAGCTATTTTGTTAAATTTGCTTATAATCCTACATGTAATTATTATGAGAGAGGAAAATATGGTTGTAGAAATTTTCATGTTACTAAATTACGTCTCTTCATGTTGAGATTGCTATCGTCTCTTTCTTCTTCCTTGAATATGCTAGTTTTTGCTTGCCTTGGTAATTTGTTTGCTTATAAAATCCCTATGCATAGGAAGTATGTTAGACTTAGATGTGTTTGTCACATGCTATATGATGCTCTCTTTATGCTTCAATTCTTCTCTTTTATGTGAGCATCATTGAAATTATCAATGCCTAGCTAAAAGGCTTTAAACAATAACGCTTGTTGGGAGGCAACCCAATTTTACTTTTGTCGTTCTTTGATTTTTGTTCCTGTTTAGTAATAAATAATTCATCTAGCCTCTAGTTATATGTGGTTTTGTTTTTTAGTTAGTGTTTGTGCCAAGTTAAACCTTTTGGATAGCTTACGGTGATAGTTGTGTTGATCTTGCTGAAAAACATAAACTTTTGCGCCAGTAAATAATTTTCAGAATTTTATTGAAACGTGCTTTTGATCTAATTCTTTTTGATATGGATTGGTGCACAAATTGCCTTGGTCTTCCTAATTTTTCAGAATGTTTGGAGTTACAGAAGTATTCTAGAGTTGCAGATTGCTTCAGACTGTTCTAATTTGGACAGATTCTGTTTTCTATGTGTTGTTTGCTTATTTTGATGAATCTATGGGTAGTATTAGGGGGTACGGACCATGGAAAAGTTGGAATACATTAGATATTACACCAATATAAATAAAGAATGATTTTGCAACAATACCTTAAAGTGGTGATTTATTTTCTTATACTAACGGAGCTTATGAGATTTTCTGTTGAATTTTGCGTTGTGAAGTTTTCAAGTTTTGGGTAAGGATTTGATGGACTATGGAATAAGGAGTGGCAAGAGCCTAAGCTTGGGGATGACCAAGGCACCCCAAGGTAATATTCAAGGACAACCAAAAGCCTAAGCTTGGGTATGTGATAACCCACAAGTATAGGGGATCACAACAGTTTTCGAGGATAGAGTATTCAACCCAAATTTATTGATTTGACACAAGGGGAGCCAAAGAATATTCTCAAGTATTAGCAGTTTAGTTGTCAATTCAACCACACCTGGATAACTTAGTATCTGTAGAAAAGTATTTAGTAGCAAAGTAGTATGGAAGTATCGGTAACGGTAGCAAAAGTAACAGTAGCAGTTTTGTAGTAATTGTAACAGTAGCAACGGTAAAGTAAATAAGCAAAGCACAATATGTGAAAAGCTCGTAGGCATTGGATTGGTAATGGATAATTATGTCAGATGCCGTTCATCATGTAACAGTTATAACATAGGGTGACACAGAACTAGCTCCAGTTCATCAATGTAATGTAGGCATGTATTCTGAATATAGTCATACGTGCTTATGGAAAAGAACTTGCATGCCATCTTTTGTCCTACCCTCCCGTGGGAACGGGGTCTTAATGGAAACTAAGGGATATTAAGGCCTCCTTTTAATAGAGAACCGGACCAAAGCTTTAGCACTTAGTGAATACATGAACTCCTCAAACTATGGTCATCACCGAGAAGTGTCCCGATTATTGTCTCTTCGGGGTTGTCGGATCATAACACATAATAGGTGACTATAGACTTGCAAGATAGGATCAAGAACTCACATATATTCATGAAAACATAATAGGTTCAGATTTGAAATCATGGCATTCGGGCCCTAGTGACAAGCATTAAGCATAGCAAAGTCATAGCAACATCAATCTCAGAACATAGTGGATACTAGGGATCAAACCCTACCAAAACTAACTTGATTACATGGTAAATCTCATCCAACCCATCACCGTCTAGCAAGCCTACGATGGAATTACTCACGCACGGCGATCAGCATCATGAAATTGGTGATGGAGGATGGTTGATGATGACGATGGCGACGAATCCCTCTCTCCGGAGCCCCGAACGGACTCCAGATCAGCCCTCCCGAGAGATATTAGGGCTTGATAGTGGCTCCGTATCATAAAATGCAATGAAACTTTCTCCTCTGATTTTTTTCTCTGCGAAAGCAAATATATGGAGTTGGAGTTGAGGTCGGTGGAGGTCCAAGGGGCCCATGAGGCAGGGGGTGCGCCCTAGGGGGGGCACCCTCGTGGACAGGGTGTGGGCCCCCTGGTGCTGATTCTTCCGCCAATATTTTTTTTAATCCTGAAAAGTTGCTCCGTGGATTTTCAGGTCATTCCGAGAACTTCAATTTTTGCACAAAAATAACACCATGACAGTTCTGCTGAAAACAGCGTCAGTCCGGGTTAGTTCCATTCAAATCATGCAAGTTAGAGTCCAAAACAAGGGCAAAAGTGTTTGGAAAAGTAGATACGACGGAGACATATCAACTCCCCCAAGCTTAAACCTTTGCTTGTCCTCAAGCAATTCAGTTGACAAACTGAAAGTGATAAAGAAAAACTTTTACAAACTCTGTTTGCTCTTGTTGTTGCAAATATGTAAAGCCAGCATTCAAGTTTTCAGCAAAGATTATGAACTAACCATATTCACAATAACACTTAGGTCTCATGTTTACTCATATCAATGGCATAATTAACTAGCTAGAGAGCAATAATAATAAATCTCAGATGAGAACACTTTCTCAAAATAATCATAATATGATATAACAAGATGGTATCTCGCTAGCCCTTTCTGAGGCCGCAAAACATAAATACAGAGCACCTTTAAAGATCAAGGACTGACTAAACATTGTAATTCATGGTAAAAGAGATCCAGTCATAGTCATACCCAATATAAATTAATAGTAATGCATGCAAATGACAGCGGTGCTCTCCACCGGGTGCTTTTTAATAAGAGGGTGATGACTCAACATAAAAGTAAATAGATAGGCCCTTCGCAAAGGGAAGCAGTGATTTGTAGAGGTGTTAGAGCTTGATTTTGAAATAGAGATAAATAACATTTTGAGCGGTATACTTTCACTGTCAACATAACAACTAAGAGATCTCGATATCTTCCATGCTACACACATTATAGGCGGTTCCCAAACAAAATGGTAAAGTTTATACTCCCCCACCACCAACAAGCATCAATCCATGGCTTGCCTAAAACAATGGGTGCCTCCAACTAGCAACAATCCCGGGGGAGTTTTGTTTGCAATTATTTTGATTTGATTTGAGCATGGGACTGGGCATCCCGGTGACCAGCCATTTTCTCGTGAATGAGGAGCGAGTTCACTCCTCTTGAGAATAACCCGCCTAACATGGAAGATATAGACAGCCATAGTTGATACATGAGCTGTTCGAGCATACAAAACATAATTTCATTTGAAGGTTTGGAGTTTGGCAAATACATATTTACTTGGAACGACAGGTAGATACCACATATAGGAAGGTATGGTGGACTCATATGGAATAACTTTGGGGTTTATGGAGTTTAGATGCACAAGCAGTATTCCCGCTTAGTACAGGTGAAGGCTAGCAAGAGACTGGGAAGCGACCAACTAGAGAGCGACAACAGTCATGAACATGCATTAAAATCAATCAACACTTAGTGCAAGCATGAGTAGGATATAATCCACCATGAACATAAATATCGTGAAGGCTATGTTGATTTTGTTTCAACTACATGCGTGAACATGTGCCAAGTCAAGTCACTCGAATCATTCAAAGGAGGATACCACCCTATCATATGTAGCGACCAGACCTCAACCAGTCTGATCTCTGTGCTCAGTGTCATCCCTGGATCAGTAATGCTGACACCACATAGTACTTGGAGGATTTATAACAGAGTAGCAATCACACACTTATTACGTCGAATGTCTCAAAAGAGAACTTATTGAAATGAATATGGCTTAAGGCCATCTAAAAACGATAACAGCGGAAGTCTTGGAAGATAAGCGAGTCCATCAACTCCAACGGCATCATCGAGTATAGAACCACGACCTAAAAACGCCTCACCTGTAGTCTGAAAAGTCTGCAACATGAAACGTTGCAGCCCGAAAACGGGTCAGCACATGGAATATGCTGGCATGTAACACATAGAAAATAACAATGGGATAAGCTATACTACATGCAATTTTGGCTGGTGGAAAAGCTCTATAGTTATAGTTTTTGCATAAAGCCAATTTTTCCCTACTGCAAAGGAATAACTTTTATTTAACTATCACGGTGGTTGTTAAACATTGAGAATGGTTGACAGCATTCTCAATCCCAATTAAAAGTACTCATTAAACCCAACAATATTAAATTAGAGCAACATGATGAGATTCACATGATATCCAGGTACTAGATACTCAAAATGTCCATAACTGGGGACACGGCTAACCATGATTAGTTTATACACTCTGCAGAGGTTTGCGCACTTTTCCTACAAGACTCGATCGCCTCCGTTTGATTCCTACATGATGTTTGAGAAATGGATGACCGAGACATAGTCTTTCGGAAGCACTAGCACCTTACATGTGGGTAGACCGGTACACCTACTTTCCCCTACATCTGCTAGTCTACCCGTAAGAGTTCGCACAACTGAGTCAACTATGCCAGAGCCCATAATGGTTTGTGGCTGCACACGGAAGTTTCTAGTTTGAATAATCTCATGATCCCTTTGAGCCTGGGTGGCGGTCCGAAGAAAATCAGGCAAGTCCTGCTAGAAAATAGGTGCCTCAATCCACCCAGATGTGTGTTTAAGTTGTCACCTTAAATAAACCATTAATTAACAATCTCACATCTGTCATGGATACACTCACCCAATCCACGTCTACTAGCATAGCATGGCATAATAAGCAAACGTAGAAGTAACTCCCAAAGGTTTGATAATAAAACAGGTAATAGGTACTACCTCATCTACTTCCCATCCCACAATTTGATTAGATCCTAATCATGCAATGTTTGAGGATAGAACTAATGCATAAAAACTGGGTAGTAGAAAGGTATGATCAAGTGTTACTTGCCTTACTGATGATCCGCGAAACCTAGAGACTCGAAGTAACAGGCGGCGCACTCCGGGTATTCTATCGCAGACAAACAAACAAGCACACAATAAGTACTCATCTAATGCATAGGTAAAGCTCGAATAAAATATCTAACCTGAAAGTTCAACTTAAGAACTCTGGTTTGCAAAAAGAATCAAATCAAACAAAACAACGAAAGTCAAACGGCGAAAGAAAACAGCTTCATTTTACTAATCTGGATCTAAGTCAAATTTTACAGAAGCAAAAATTTGTTTAAGTAGATTATTCAGAAAGAAGGTTTCGAGACGAAACTCCAGGCGCTTGAATTGCCTGATTCCGATAAACGAGCGAAAAGTTATACTAAAACGAAAATCGGCTCAGGAATTGCGATCAGAAAAATCACGGATTAAATCCGAGAAAAAGAAAAATGACGAACGGGTTAACGAATGAACGTTCGTTAACTAAACTAATCTGACGAACATGTTCGTTAAAACGAACGAACGAGCGAACGCTCGCTAATTAAACTAAACCAAAAAAAACTGATCTAATAAAATAAACCAAAAAAAACGAAGAAAAACCCGCTCGGTTTTTATAAAAAAACCGGCGGCACGCGGATCGAGGCGGTGGTGAACCTCGGGCGGCGGGCGGCGGCGTCGGCGGGGTCCGGCGACGGCTGGCGGCGGCGGCTTCGCTGGCTAGGGTTAGGGTTTGCGCGGGTGGGCCGGCGGCGGTTGGCGGGCTGGCGGGCGGGGTGGCTGGGCCTGGGGGGCGCGATATATAGTGCCCCCCCCCCCCCGAGCGGAGTCCCGCTCGGGCACGGCCCAGAGGCGGTTCGCGTTTTTTTTAAATAATTCCGCGCAGAAGAAAAATAAAAAGAAATACTAAACGGACTCCAAAATCCCGAAATAAATTTTCCCCAGCTTCTAAAATCAAGCCGGACAAGATGAACATTTATTTGGGGCCTAAATGCAATTTTGAAAGACGCGCATTTTTCCTAAATTCAAATAAAATGCGAAAAACTCCAAAATAAATCTTATTTGATTTTTTATTAAATCTTCATTACTTATTTATTTTGGGAAAGTCATTTTATTCCCTCTCTGAATTTTTGGTAGTAGAAATAATTGAAGATAAAATAAATAAAATCAATGATCCTATTTTCAGAATTTGAGAAAGAACTCAAATAAGTAAATAACGAAATCCCCAACTCTCTCCGTGGGTCCTTGAGTTGCGTAGAATTTCTAGGATCGAGCCAACAATGAAACAAAATATGATATGCAATGATGATCTATGTATAACATTCCAAATTGAAAATTTGGGATGTTACAAACCTACCCCCCTTAAGATGAATCTTGCCCTCGAGATTCGGGTTGGCTAGCAAATAGGTAAGGTTGGTCCTTGAGCAGATCTTCCTCTCGCTCCCATGTGGCTTCCTCCTTGGTGTGGTGGCTCCACTGAAATTTGCAAAACTTGATAACCTTACTGCGGGTAACTCGGCTGGCATAATCCAGAATCTTAACAGGTTTCTCTTCATAGGTCAAATCATCTTTCAACTGAATCACTTCCGGTGGCACAGTATCTCTCAGCGGTATATCAGCCATCTCTGCGTGGCACTTCTTCAACTGTGAAACATGGAACACATCGTGAACTCCTGACAATCCCTCAGGTAATTCCAACTTGTACGCTACTTCTCCCATGCGTTCCAAAACTTTGTATGGCCCCACAAAACGTGGCGCTAACTTCCCTTTAACTCCAAAATGCTTAACTCCTCGAAGTGGAGATACCCGAAGATAAACTCTGTCTCCGACTTCGTATTCTGTCTCCTTGCGTTTTGAATCTGCATAGCTCTTCTGCCTTGACTGAGCTACCTTGAGCCTATCGCGAATCAACTTTACTTTCTGTTCAGACTCCTTAATCAAATCTGGTCCAAGCAACTGGCGGTCTCCAACCTCATCCCACAACAACGGGGTTCTGCACCTCCTTCCGTACAAGGCTTCGAAAGGGGCCATCTTCAAACTGGATTGATAACTATTGTTGTAAGAAAACTCCGCATATGGCAAGTTTTCATCCCAACTTGATCCATAATCCAAAACACAAGCTCTAAGCATATCCTCCAAAATCTGATTGACTCTCTCGGTCTGTCCATCTGTCTGTGGATGGAAAGCGGTGCTAAACTCCAGCCTAGTTCCCAATGTTTCGTGCAACTGTTTCCAGAACTTTGAGGTGAATTGGGTTCCTCTATCTGATACGATACTCCTCGGAACTCCATGCAAACATACAATCCTTGTCATGTATATCTTAGCCAATTTGGCACTGCTGTAGGTAGTCTTTACTGGGATGAAATGAGCTACCTTCGTCAAACGATCGACTACAACCCAAATCGAGTCATAGCCTGAATGAGTCCTGGGCAATCCCGTGATGAAATCCATGCCTAGTTTGTCCCACTTCCATTCGGGTATAGGCAATGGCTGCAACAATCCTGCTGGCTTTTGATGTTCTGCCTTCACCCTCTGACATACATCACAAACTGCTACGTACTCCGCAATATCCTTCTTCATTCCGGTCCACCAGAAAGTTTCCTTCAAATCCAAATACATCTTGGTATTTCCGGGGTGAATCGAATACGGTGAATCATGTGCCTCTTGCAAAATCAACTTCCTGATCTCCGGGTCATTGGGCACATAAACACGGTCCTCAAATCATAGGGTATCGTACTCATCCTCACGAAATCCCTTAGCCTTCCCTTCGCTCATTTTCTCCTTAATGGAAACAACTTCCTTATCTGCCTTTTGAGCTTCTCCGATTTTATCCATCAACGTAGACTGAATCTCCACTGCTGCTACATAGCCCCTCGGAACTATTTCCAAACATAGTTCTCAAAGATCCTCGGCTAACTCCTTGGGTATTTCTCCCGTCATTAGTGTATTGACATGGCTCTTGTGGCTCAACGCGTCTGCTACAACGTTAGCCTTCCCGGGGTGATAATGCAATCTCATATCATAATCCTTAATAAGCTCCAACCATCTCCTCTGCCTGAGATTTAACTCCTTCTGCGTGAAGATGTACTTCAAACTCTTGTGATCCGTGTACACCTCACAATGATTTCCAATGAGAAAATGTCTCCACGTTTTCAGTGTGTGCACTACGGCTGCTAACTCCAAATCATGAGTAGCATAATTCAACTCATGAGGCTTAAGTTGTCTTGAAGCATACGAAACAACTCTTCCCTCCTGCATAAGCACTGCTCCAAGTCCTCGACGTGAAGCGTCACAATACACTTCATAATCCTTGGTCTGATCTGGCAGAGTCAATACTGGTGAGGTAACCAAACATTTCTTCAACTCTTGGAAACTAGCCTCACACTCCTCAGTCCAAATGAACTTAGTATCCTTCTTCAACAACTCTGTCATAGGCTTCGCAATCTTCGAGAAATTTTCAATGAACCTCCGGTAGTATCCTGCAAGTCCAAGGAAACTCATGATCTCCCCAGCTGTTGTTGGTGCTTCCCAGTTTGAAACAGTGACAACTTTAGTGGGGTCTACTGCGATACCTTCTCCGGATATAACATGTCCGAGAAATCCAACTTCCTTCAACCAAAACTCACACTTGCTGAACTTGGCGTATAGCTGATGTTCTCTGAGCTTCTCGAGTACCAATTGCAAGTGCTCCTTGTGTTCCTCTTCATTCTTCGAGTACACCAAAATATCATCAATGAACACCACGACGAACTTATCCAAAAACTCCATAAACACCTTGTTCATCATGTTCATAAAATAGGCTGGGGCGTTAGTCAGACCAAATGACATAACGGTATACTCATACAGCCCGTACCTGGTGGTAAAAGCCGTCTTCGGTATATCTTGCTCCCGAATCTTCAACTGATGGTACCCTGATCGCAAATCGATCTTGGAAAACACCTTAGCTCCTTGCAACCGATCAAACAGATCATTGATCATTGGTAGTGGGTACTTGTTCTTGATTGTTACTTCATTCAATCCGCGATAATCAACAACCATTCTTAACGATCCATCCTTCTTTTCCACCAGAAGTACTGGCGATCCCCAAGGCGAAGAACTTGGGCGAATAAAACCTTTCTCCAACAACTCCTTAATCTGCTTCTTAATTTCCTCCAAATCTTGGGCTGGCATCTTGTACGGTCTCTTGGATATAGGCCCAGTGCCTGGCTGTAGTTCAATTAAGAACTCAATGTCTCTATCCGGTGGCATGCCTGGCAACTCTTCTGGAAATACATCGGGGAAATCCTTTACCACTGGTACTTCCTCCTGCACAACTCCTGATAAGGAATTTACATGTGCTCTTCTCGGCTCATGCCGTGATACATACTTGATTCTTATTCCTTCTAGTGTCGTAAGAAAAATTGTCTTACTGGCGCAATCAATGTTTCCTCCATACATCGACAGCCAATCCATACCAAGAATTACATCCAAACCTTGGGATTCCAATATAATCAAATCCGTTGGGAAAACATGCCTTCCTATACTTAATGGGACCTGAAAGCATCCTTGACTGACCATAAACTCAGCTCCGGTTGAACTTACTAGCATGGGTGTCTTAAGAGTCTTAGTGGGCAGACTAAACTCATTCACGAATCCCCTTGATATGTATGAATGCAATGCACCAGTATCGAAAAGAACAACTGCAGTAAATGCCTTAACCAAAAACTTACCTATTACTGCGTCTGGCTGGGCTTCAACCTCCTCCACGGTAACGTGGTTCACTTGTCCTCTGTTGAAAGGGTTCAGCTTCTTTCCTGAGCTTCCATTGCCATTTACATTTTGGGCTTCTAGGTAATCATTTGCATAATGCCCAGTCTTACGGCACTTATAACAAGTGATATGACTCAGGTCTACCTTGGATGGTGTTGACGGGTTGGTGCGGCTTTGTCCATTGCTTCCTCCATTCCCGTTTCCATTCTTGGTGCCATTGTGATTGTGCGAGCTGCCTCCTCCATGAGTATGCTGAAAATGTCCTCCTGACTTTGGGGTAAAGTGCGGTTTCTGCTGAGCTCCAGAATTGTACTTCCCCTATGCATACTTCCTCTTACGATTGTCAATCTGCTGCTGCTTCCCCTCAATCATAAGAGCACGATCTACTAGCTCCTGGTAGTTATTGAAAGTGGCTACCATCAACTGCATGCTCAGCTCATCATTCAGTCCTTCTAGAAACTTCTCCTGCTTAGCTGCATCCGTAGCAACGTCATCTGGGGCATAACGTGCTAGCTTACTAAAATCATCCACATACTGGCCAACTGTCCATCCTCCTTGGCGTAAGTTGCGAAACTCACGCTTCTTCATGGCCATAGCTCCTGCTGAAACATGGGCAATACGAAAAGCTTGCTGAAACTGGTTCCATGTGACAGTGTCTACAGGGTAAGTGGCTGTAAAATTCTCCCACCATGCTGCTGCGGGTCCGTCAAACTGATGTGCGGCAAACTTCACCTTTTCTCCATCTGTGCATCCTGCAGTGGTCAACTCCCTCCCTATCTTACGGAGCCAATCATCTGCTACTATCAGCTCGGTGCTACTGGAAAACACCGGCGGATTCAACCTTAAGAAACGTGCCAAATGGTCAACAGGTGGTGGTGGTGGGTTGTTGTTGTTGTTGTTGTTGTTGCCTTGGTTCTGTACCAATGTTTGAATCAAGGTATTCTGCTGCTGAATCAACTAAGTGATCTCTGGTGGGAAAACAAACTCGGGGTCGCGTCTCGGAGGCATCTGAGGGTTTAAAGGGGAGGGGAGAGTTAAGAATAGAATGAGGTCTAGTGAGATAACACTACCCATATGCACATGAGACAAAAGCACACAATATCATTTCAATCAATCAAAACAAGGGCATACAACGGTCTAACTATCGTTACAAAAGTGCTTGGACTAGAACTAATTAAATGGTGGAAAATGCTACTACTGTTATGGTGGTCAACTAGAAAAACTGCTCCGATGCAGATTCCATGATATCCGCTCCAGCTTCATCAACATAGTCATCATCGTGTCGTCGGGATCCGAGTCGGTGTCGTCGATGATGATATAGTTATCTGGACAAGTAGGTTCATCCTCTTCTCCTCTGGGTGCTGATCCTCCCATGAATACTCCAATCTTCTCCTTAAGGTCACCGTTCTGTCTTACTAGAGCGACAATTTCTTCCATATAGTCTTTACGTGTAGCCTTGAGTTCTACTTCTAGCTCCTTGATCCTGGTCATAGCCTTCTGTAGCTCCTCCATATCTGCGCACATCTGGTTCTCCTGGCGTCGGATGTGTTGATTTAACTCCTGAATATAAGCTGCGATTGATCTGTCCTTCCTGGTGGTGATCATCTCCCAATGCTCATCTCGGTGCCCACAAATCTGGGAGATAGTATTCTTGAGATCGTTGTGGTAAACTTCTCTAATTCGTCCCATGGCGATGTTAGCTGCCATGCTCTTTCCTAGGCTCCATGTTGGTGCATCAAAGGTAAACTCTATTGGTTCAGTGGCTGGTGCAAATGTCCTTCCTGGAATGTAGACTTGAATCCTCCAGCGCTCCTCTTCGGGTAAAGTGGCGTTGAAAGTCCCGATGAAGCTTGGTACTCCTATGTTTAGGTATCTAGTGGCTTCCTTCAAGTGATATCCAAAAGGTGAGTTCTCATCTGGTTGTGTGAACTTGATCCTTGCATCCGCCATCCTAAAGAATAGAATAGATGAGGAGTCAGAAATGAGAAGAAAGAGTAGTGATCTAGGGTTTAAGCTTAGTGGCCGTGTCCTACAGTCAGCGTGTGCTCTGATACCACCTTTGTAGCGACCAGACCTCAACCAGTCTGATCTCTATGCTCAGTGTCATCCCTGGATCAGTAATGCTGACACCACACAGTACTTCGAGGATTTATAACAGAGTAGCAATCACACACTTATTACATCGAATGTCTCCAAAGAGAACTTATTGAAATAAATATGGCTTAAGGCCATCTAAAAATGATAACAGCGGAAGTCTTGGAAGATAAGCGAGTCCATCAACTCCAACGGCATCACTGAGTATAGAACCACGACCTAAAAACACCTCACTCGTCGTCTGAAAAATCTGCAACATGAAACGTTGCAGCCCGAAAACGGGTCAACACATGGAATATGCTGGCATGTAACACATAGAAAATAACAATGGGATAAGCTATACTACATGCAATTTTGGCTGGTGGAAAAGCTCTATAGTTATAGTTTTTGCATAAAGCCAATTTTTCCCTACTGCAAAGGAATAACTTTTATTTAACTATCATGGTGGTTGTTAAACATTGAGAATGGTTGACAGCATTCTCAATCCCAATTAAAAGTACTCATTAAACCCAACAATATTAAATTAGAGTAACATGATGAGATTCACATGATATCCAGGTACTAGATACTCAAAATGTCCATAACCGGGGACACGACTAACCATGATTATTTTATACACTCTGTAGAGGTTTGCGCACTTTTCCCACAAGACTCGATCGCCTCCTTTTGATTCCTCGCACTACATGATGTTTGAGAAACGGATGACCGAGACATAGTCTTTCGGAAGCACTAGCACCTTACATGTGGGTAGACCGGTACACCTACTTTCCCGTACATTTGCTAGTCTACCCGTAAGAGTTCGCACAACTGAGTCAACTATGCCAGAGCCCATATTGGCTTGTGGCTGCACACGGAAGTTTCTAGTTTGAATAATCTCATGATCCCTTTGAGCCTGGGTGGCGGTCCGAAGAAAAACAGGCAAGTCCTGCTAGAAAACAGGTGCCTCAATCCACCCAGATGTGTGTTTAAGTTGCGACCTTAAATAAACCATTAATTAACAATCTCACATCTGTCATGGATACACTCACCCAATCCACGTCTACTAGCATAGCATGGCATAATAAGCAAACGTAGAAGTAACTCCCAAAGGTTTGATAATAAAATAGGTAATAGGTACTACCTCATCTACTTCCCATCCCACAATTTGATTAGATCCTAATCATGCAATGTTTGAGGATAGAACTAATGCATAAAAACTGGGTAGTAGAAAGGTATGATCAAGTGTTACTTGCCTTGCTGATGATCCGCGAAACCTAGAGGCTCGAAGTAACAGGCGGCGCACTCCGGGTATTCTATCGCAGACAAACAAACAAGCACACAATAAGTACTCATCTAATGCACAGGTAAAGCTCGAATTAAATCCGAGAAAAAGAAAAACGACGAACGGGTTAACAAACGAACGTTTGTTAACTAAACTAATCTGACAAACACGTTCGTTAAAACGAACGAACGAGCGAACGCTCGCTAATTAAACTAAACAGAAAAAACCGATCTAATAAAATAAACCAAAAAAACCCGAAGAAAAACCCGCTCGGTTTTTATAAAAAAAACCGGCGGCACGCGGATCGAGGCAGCAGCGAACCTCGGGCGGCGGGCGGCGGGGTCGGCGGGGTCCGGCGGCTGCGTCTGCGGCTGGCTAGGGTTAGGGTTTGCGCGGGTGGGCCGGCGGCGGTTGGCGGGCTGGCGGGCGGGGTGGCTGGGCCTGGGGGGCGCCGGGGCGGCGCTATATATAGTGCCCCCTGAGCGGAGTCCCGCTCGGGCACGGCCCAGAGGCGGTTCGCGTTTTTTTAAATAATTCCGCGCAGAAGAAAAATAAAAAGAAATACTAAACGGACTCCAAAATCCCGAAATAAATTTTCCCCGGCTTCTAAAATCAAGCCGGACAAGATGAACATTTATTTGGGGCCTAAATACAATTTTGAAAAACGCGCATTTTCCTAAATTCAAATAAAATGCGAAAAACTCCAAAATAAATCTTATTTGATTTTTTTATTAAATCTTCATTATTTCTTTATTTTGGGAAAGTCATTTTATTCCCTCTCTGAATTCTTGGTAGTAGAAATAATTGAAGATAAAATAAACAAAATCAATGATCCTATTTTCAGAATTTGAGAAAGAACTCAAATAAGAAAATAACGAAATCCCCAACTCTCTCCGCGTGTCCTTGAGTTGCGTAGAATTTCTAGGATCGAGCCAACAGTGCAACAAAATATGATATGCAATGATGATCTATGTATAACATTCCAAATTGAAAATTTGGGATGTTACATCATACGACTTCACAACCATTCTAATAGCATGTTGGCACGCAAGGTAAACCATTATAAGCTCCTAGCTAATTAAGCATGGCATAAGCAACTATAATCTCTAATTTTCGTTGCAAACATGTTTATTCATAATTGGCTGAATCAGGAACGATGAACTAATCATATTTACAAAAAGATGAGAGGTCGAGTTCATACCAGCTTCTCTCATCTCAATCAGTCCATCATATATCGTCATTATTGCCTTTCACCTGCACGACCGAACGGTGTGTTTAATAATAATAGTGCATGTGCATTGGACTAAGCTGGAATCTGCAAGCATTCAATTCAAAGGAGAAGACAAAGTAATACGGGCTCTTGGTTAAATCAACAATCATGCATATAAGAGCCACTTAAACATTTTCATTATGGTCTTCTCCTCTCGACCCCCAAAGAAAAGAAATAAAAATATTTACATGGAAAGCTCCCAACAAGCAAAAGAAGAACGATAAATCTTTTTGGGCTTTTCTTTTTAATTACTACTAATACACGCATGGAAAGTGAAATAGCTAAAAGCTACAACTATTTTTTTTGTTTTTCTTAAGGTTTATTAAACACACAAGAAGAATGCTAGAAAAAGAAAATAAACTAGCATTAGTACAATGAAAAAGTATGAGCACCGACAACTAGAATGAGTGTGTGAACATGAATGTAATGTGGGTGAGAAATACGTACTCCCCCAAGCTTAGGTTTTTGGCCTAAGTTGATCTATGCCCACGGATCGTGGCTACTCTCTCCGGTGTACTGAGGAGTGTCATCATACTGCCACTGGCTGGTGATCTCCTCCGGATCCCACTGATAAAATGATGGACGATAAGGGTCAAGTGGTGGTTCCGGCTCGGGCTCTGGAGCTGATGTCTGGCCACAGTGCGCATAAAGGGCCTCCGACAAGACGAGGTAAGTGCCTGCAGTTAAATCAAACAAAGAGGGTGCATGCAGGATAATAGTTTCACTGTGTTTCTTATGAAATCTCAAATTATACTTAAGCATCTTCTCATCATTTTTAACAATAAACTCAAGTGCTACCTTGCTCTTATAATCTAAAAAGGTAGGGGGCAGCAGCTTTTCCTCTTTCTCATAATGCCTAATAGGTATCTTGAAGTGTTTAGCAAGGCGTGAAGCATAGATACCTCCAAAGATGGGGCCATTTGTACGGTTCAGACTTAATCGTTTAGCAATAATAACGCCCATACTAACAGAGTTATCACGAAATAAGGCATGGAACAAAATAATAATATTCGGAACACTAAGGTTTCCACAGTTTCCATGACCAATTAAGCATCTACTAGCAAATATTGCAAAGTAACGTAGAACAGGAAAGTGTATGCTAGTAACTCTTGCATCAGAAACCTTCCTCGTTTTCCCTACAGTAACAGTATCAATAAATCCATCCACATCTTTATGATGTGGTTCCTCTAAGCTTCCCCCAAAAGGTATCTTGCAAACCGCACAAAATTCATATAGTGACATCTCCCTAGCCACATCATATAAATGAAACTCTACTGAAGGAGGTGATTTCTTAGGGTTAAAGTAGAAATTTTGCACAAAAGTATTGGTGAGTAAGAGGTACTGTTCGGTCTGGTCGTGGAGGAAGTCGGTGAGGCCCGCATTATCAGCCAACGAATAAAAATTATCATGAATCCCGACTGCTCTCAAGAAATCATCACAAGGCCATTCACACGGCCGTACTTCCGCCACACGAGGGACATTATACTTGGGCTTTTCATTCTCGTTATCTTGTTTATCCTTAGAGCCTTGGCTAGAAGAGCCCCTCAAGAAAAATATCTTCATCTTTTTCTGAAAATTTCTGAAATTTTTAGTAACTCAAAATAAAAGTGAACCAAACTCAACAAAATTGATAGCAACTACTCCCACAAGTGCCTAGAGACTATATCATGCATTAGAACTACTTGAGACCATATAAATTTGACATGCAAGCTCAAGAACAGGGTCACCTAGGCAGCAAAATTTTGCAATGAATAAATCACTAGAACAAAAACTAATTGGACCATTGGAGGAGTCACATACCAAAGAACAATCCCCCAAAGCAGTTTTGTGAATGGAGCTTTGAGCAAGGAGATCGAAAATGGCAGCAAAATGAGCTAGAACTCGTGCTTGAGCTGGTTGGTGATTTTTTTGGGAGGAAGAAGAAGTGTGTGGGTGCAGGAATAAGTGGAGGGGGGCCACCATGGGCCCACGAGGCAGGGGGCACGCCCAGGGAGTAGGGCGCGCCCCTGACCCTCGTGGCTAGGTGCCAGCTCACCCTGCTGTGTTCTCAGTGCTAGATATTCTCAAATATTCTAGAAAAAATCATACTAAATTGTCAGGGCATTTGGAGAACTTTTATGTTTGGGTATTTTTTATTGCATGGATAATTCAGAAAACAGAGAGAAAGTACTATTTTTGCTTTATTTAATCTAAATAATAGAAATTAAAAAGAGGGTATAGAAGGTTGTGCCTTCTAACTTCATCCATCTCATTCTCATCAAAAGGAATCCGCTAACAAGGTTGATCAAGTCTTGTTAACAAACTCATTCCGAATAACATGGACCGGAGAAATTTCGAATAACACTAGGTTACCTCAACGGGGGTATGCACATCCCCAATAATAAGAATATCATATTTCTTATTGACAGTAGGAAGAGGAAATTCAAAACCTCCAATAATGATAGTTGGAATTTTCCCAATAGAATTGATGCTATGAACTTGAGGTTGTTTCCTCAAAAAGTGTACCGTGTGCTCATTACCATTAACATGAAAAGTGACATTGCCTTTGTTGCAATCAATAATAGCCCCTGCAGTATTCAAAAAGGGTCTACCAAGGATAATCGACATACTATCATCCTCGGGAATATCAAGAATAACAAAGTCCGTTAAGATAGTAACATTTGCAACCACAACAGGCACATCCTCACAAATACCGACAGGTATAGCAGTTGATTTATCGGCCATTTGCAAAGATATTTCAGTAGGTGTCAACTTATTCAATTCAAGTTTGCGATATAAAGAGAGAGGCATAACACTAACACTGGCTCCAAGATCACATAAAGCAGTTTTAACATAGTTTGTTTTAATGGAGCATGGTATAGTTGGTACTCCCAGATCTCCAAGTTTCTTTGGTATTCCACCTTTAAAAGTGTAATTAGCAAGCATGGTGGAAATTTCAGCTTCCGTTATCTTCCTTTTATTTGTAATAATATCTTTCATGTACTTAGCATAAGGATTCACTTTAAGCATATCAGTCAAACGCATACGCAAAAAGATAGGTCTAATCATTTCAGCAAAGCGCTCTAAATCCTCATCATCCTTTTTCTTGGATGGCTTAGGAGGAAAAGGCATGGGTTTCTGAACCCATGGTTCTCTTTCTTTACCGTGCTTCCTAGCAACAAAATCTCTCATTATAACGTTGATCAAGATCAACATCAGGTTCAATCTCTACATCATTATTATTGCTAGGTTGAGCATAAACATGAACATTATCATTAACATTATCACTAGGTTCATGTTCATCAACAGATTGTGTTTCAGCATCAGAAATAGAAATATCATTGGGATTCTCAGGTGTGTCTACAACAGGTTCACTAGAAGCATGCAAAGTCCTATCATTTTTCTTCTTCTTCTTTTTAGAAGGACTAGGTGCATCTACATTATTTCTCTGAGAATCTTGTTCAATTCTCTTAGGGTGGCCTTCAAGATACAAAGGTTCTTGAGTCATTTTACCCGTTCTAGTAGCCACTCTAACAGCAAAGTCATGTTTATTATTTAATTCGTCGAGCAAATCATTTTGAGCCTTAAGAACTTGTTTTGCTTGAGTGTTAACCATAGAAGCATGTTTAATAATGAGTTTAAGTTCACCTTTAACTCTAGCCATATAACCAGTCAAGTGTCCAATCATGTAAGCATTACTCTTTAATTCTCTACCAATATAAGCATTGAAATTTTCTTGTCTAGCCATAAAGTCATCGAATTCATCCAAGCATTGGCTAGCAAACTTAGTAGACGGGATTAACCTTTACTACCTATGTCGGGTTATCAAGACCATGTGTTTTGATACGTCTCCAACGTATCTATAATTTTTGATTGCTCCATGCTACTTTATCTACTGTTTTGGACTATATTGGGCTTTATTTTCCACTTTTATATTATTTTTGGGACTAACCTATTAACCGGAGGCCCAACCCAGAATTGCTGTTTTCCAGCCTATTTCAGTGTTTCGAAGAAACGGAATATCAAACGGAGTCCAAACGGAATGAAACCTTCGGGAACGTGATTTTCTCACCGAACGTGATCCAGGAGACTTGGACCCTGCTCCAAGGAACAAAAGAGTTGATCACGAGGGTGGTGGGCGCGCCCCCCTGCCTCGTGCCCCCCCTGTTGCTCCACCGACGTACTCCTTCCTCCTATATATACCTACGTATCCCCAAATGATCGTAAGGAGAGCCAAAAACCTAATTCCACCGCCGCAACCTTATGTATCCACGAGATCCCATCTTGGGGCCTGTTCCGGAGCTCCGCCGGAGGGGCATCCACCATGGAGGGCTTCTACATCAACACCATAGCCCCTCCGATGAAGTGTGAGTAGTTTACTTCAGACCTTCGGGTCCATATCTAGTAGCTAGATGGCTTCTTCTCTCTTTTTGGATCTCAATACAATGTTCTCCCCCTCTCTCGTGGAGATCTATTCGATGTAATCTTCTTTTTGCGGTGTGTTTGTTGAGACCGATGAATTGTGGGTTTATGATCCAGCCTATCTATGAATAATATTTGAATCTTCTCTGAATTATTTTATGTATGATTGAGTTATCTTTGCAAGTCTCTTCGAATTATCCGTTTGGTTTGGCCAACTAGATTGGTAGTTCCTGCAATGGGAGAAGTGCTTAGCTTTGGGTTCAATCTTGCGGTGTCCTTTCCCAGTGACAGAAGGGGCAGCAAGGCACATATTGTATTGTTGCCATCAAGGATAACAAGATGGGGTTTTTATCATATTGCATGAATTTATCCCTCTACATCATGTCATCTTGCTTAAGGCGTTACTCTGTTTTTAACTTAATACTCTAGATGCATGCTGGATAGCGGTCGATGAGTGGAGTAATAGTAGTAGATGCAGAATCGTTTTGATCTACTTGTCTTGGACGTGATGCCTATATACATGACCATACCTAGATATACTCATAATTATGTTCAATTCTATCAATTGCTCAACAGTAATTTGTTCACCCACCATAGAATATCTATGCTCTTGAGAGAAGCCACTAGTGAAACCTATGGCCCCCGGGTCTATTCTCGTCATATCAATCTCCATTACTTTATTACTTGCTTTGTTTTTACTTTGCCTTTTACTTTTCACTTTGCATCTATATACCAAAAATACCAAAAATATTATTTATCATCTCTATCAAATCTCACTCTCGTAAGTGACCATGAAGGGATTAACAACCCCTAATCGCGTTGGTTGCGAGGAGCTATCATTTTGTGTAGGTACGAGGGACTTGTGCGTGGTCTCCTACTGGATTGATACCTTGGTTCTCAAAAACTGAGGGAAATACTTACGCTACTTTGCTGCATCATCCTCTCCTCTTCGAGGAAATCCAACGCAGTGCTCAAGAGGTAGCAAGAAGAATTTCTGGCGCCGTTGCCGGGGAGGCTCACGCAAGAGCAAGTCAACTATACCAAGTACCCATCACAATCCCTATCTCTCGCATTACATTATTTGCCATTTGCCTCTCGTTTTCCTCTCCCCCACTTCACCCTTGCCGTTTTATTCACCCTCTCTTTCCCAATCTCCTCCTCTTTTTCTCGTTTGCTTTTTCCCGTTGCCTTTCTGTTTGCTTGTGTGTTGGATTACTTGTTGCCATGGCGCAAGATAATACCAAATTGTGTGACTTCTCGAATACCAATAATAATGATTTCCTTAGTACTCCGATTGCTCCCTTTAATAATGATGAGTCTTGTGAAATCAATACCGCTTTGCTGAATCTTGTTATGAAAGATCAATTCGCCGGCCTTCCTAGTGAAGATGTCGCTACTCATCTAAACAATTTTGTTGATTTATGTGATATGCAAAAGAAGAAAGATACGGATAACAATACTATCAAATTGAAGTTATTTCCATTTTCACTCAGAGATTGTGCTAAAGTTTGGTTTTCGTCTTTGCCTAAAAATAGTATTGATTCTTGGAACAAGTGCAAAGATGCTTTTATCTCTAAGTATTTTCCTCCTGCTAAGATCATCACTCTTAGGAACGATATTATGAATTTTAAACAACTTGATCATGAGCATGTTGCCCAATCTTGGGAAAGAATGAAATTGATGCTTCGGAATTTCCCTACTCATGGTTTGAATTTATGGATGATCATACACATTTTTTATGCCGGATTGAATTTTGCTTCTAGAAATCTTTTAGATTCGGCCGCGGGAGGCACGTTTATGGAAATTACATTAGGAGATACTACAAAATTGCTTGATAATATTATGGCTAATTATTCTCAATGGCACACCGAAAGATCTTCTAGTAAAAAAGTGCATGCTATAGAAGAAATCAATGTTTTGAGTGAAAAGATGGATGAACTTATGAATACGTTTGCTACTAAAAATACTTCTGTTGATCCCAATGATATGCCCTTGTCTACTTTGATTGAGAATAATAATGAATCTATGGATGTGAATTTTGTTGGTAGGAATAGTTTTGGAAACAACGCGTATAGAGGGAATTTTAATCCTAGGCCTTATCCTAGTAATCCTTCTAATAATTATGGAAATTCCTACAACAACTCTTATGGAAATTTTAATAGGATGCCGTCTGAATTTGAGAGTAGTGTTAAAGAGTTTATGAATTCACAAAAGAATTTTAATGCTTTGCTTGAAGAGAAATTGCTTAAAGTTGATGATTTGGCTAGGAACTTTGATAGAATTTCTCTTGAAATTGATTCTTTAAAGCTTAGATCTATTCCTCCTAATCATGATATCAATGAGTCTCTCAAATCCATGAGAATTTCCATTGATGAGTGCAAAGAAAGAACCGCTAGGATGCGTGCTTCCAAAGATGCCTTTATTAAAGCGTGTTCTTCCAATTCCTATGAAAATCAAGATGAAGATCTAAAAGTTATTGATGTGTCCCCCATTAAATCTTTGTTTTGCAATATGAATCTTGATGAAACTGAATATGGTCTTCCTTTACCTAGAAGGCATTCTAAGAATTCGGAGTTTCTAGATCTTGATGATGAAATTGATGAAAGTGGGATTGAAAGGAATAAAAACTTAGATGTTGCTAAACCCACTATTTTGGATATCAAGGAATTTAATTATGAAAATTGCTCTTTAATTGATTGTATTTCCTTGTTGCAATCCGTGCTAGATTCTCCTCATGCTTATAGTCAAAATAAGGCCTTTACCGAACACATTGTTGATGCCTTGATGCAATCTTATGAAGAAAAACTTGAGTTGAAAGTTTCTATCCCTAGAAAGCTCTATGATGAGTGGGAATCTACTATTAAAATTAAGATTAAATATTATGAGTTTCATGCTTTGTGTGATTTGGGTGCTAGTGTCTCTACTATTCCCAAAACTTTGTGTGATTTGCTAGATTTCCGTGACTTTGATGATTGCTCTCTAAACTTGCATCTTGCGGATTCCACTATTAAAAAGCCTATGGGAAGAATTAATGATGTTCTTATTGTTGCAAATAGGAATTATGTGCCCGTAGATTTTATCGTTCTTGATATAGATTGCAATCCTTCATGTCCTATTATTCTTGGTAGACCTTTCCTTAGAATGATTGGTGCAATTATTGATATGAAGGAAGGGAATATTAGATTCCAATTTCCCTTAAAGAAGGGCATGGAACACTTCCCTAGAAATAAAATAAAATTACCATATGAATCTATCATGAGAGCCACTTATGGATTGCCTACCAAAGATGGCAATACCTAGATCTATCCTTGCTTTTATGCCTAGCTAGGGGCGTTAAACGATAGCGCTTGTTGGGAGGCAACCCAATTGTATCTTTGTTTTATTTTGTTTTTGCTTCTGTTTAGGAAAAAATAATCCATATAGCCTATGTTTGGATGTGTTTTTATATTTTAATTAGTGTTTGTGCCATGTAGAACCTATAGGATAACCTACGATGATAGTTGATTTGATTCTGCTGAAAAACAGAAACTTTGCACGCACGAATATAATTTTGTTAAATCACAGAAACGTGATTTTGCGTTGATTCTTTTTGCTGCTGTTCAATATACAAATTTTCCAGGACTTCCTATTTTGGTAGGATTTTTAGAGTTCCAGAAGTTTGCGTTAGTTACAGATTACTACAGACTGTTCTGTTTTTGACAGATTCTGTTTTGCGTGTGGTGTTTGCTTATTTTGATGAATCTATGGCTAGTAAAATAGTTTATAATCCATAGAGAAGTTGGAATACAGTAGGTTTAACACCAATATAAATAAAGAATGAGTTCATTACAGTACCTTAAAGTAGTCTTTTGTTTTCTTTCTCTAACGGAGCTCACGAGATTTCTATTGAGTTTTGTGTTGTGAAGTTTTCAAGTTTTGGGTGAATTCTTTTGATGGATTATGGAACAAGGAGTGGCAAGAGCCTAAGCTTGGGGATGCCCATGGCACCCCCAAGATAATCCAAGGACACCAAAAAGTCAAAGCTCGGGGCATCCCCTCTTTTGTCCACTTCCATCGGTAATTTACTTGGAGCTATATTTTTATTCACCACATGTTATGTGTTTTGCTTGGAGCGTCTTGTATTATTTGCGTCTTTGCTTTACCACAATCATCCTTGCTGTACACACCTTTTGAGAGAGCCATACATAAATTTGAATTTTCTAGAATACTCTATGTGTTTCACTTATATCTTTTGAGCTTGATAGTTTTGCTCATAGTGCTTCACTTATATATTTTGAGCGTGATAATTTTTGCTCTAGTGCTTCACTTATATCTTTTAGAGCACGGTGGTTGATTTGTTTTAAAGAAACTATTGATCTCTCATGCTTCACTTAGATTATTTTGAGAGTCGTTAATAGCATGGTAATTTGCTTAATGTTAATATACTTGGTATTCAAGATATGTGAAACTTTCTTTTGAGTGCGTTGAATACTAAGATAAGTTTGATGCTTGATAATTGTTTTGAGATATGAAGATGGTGATATTAGAGTCATGCTAGTTGAGTAGTTGTGAATTTAAGGAATACTTGTGTTGAAGTTTGTGATTCCCGTAGCATGCACGTATGGTGAACCATTATGTGATGAACTCGGAGCATGATTTATTTATTGATTGTCCTCCTTATGAGTGGCGGTCGGGGACGAGCGATGGTATTTTCCTACCAATCTATCCCCCTAGGAGCATGCGCATAATACTTTGATTTGATAACTTCTAGATTTTTGCAATAAGTATATGAGTTCTTTATGACTAATGTTGAGTCCATGGATTATACACACTTTTTCCCATCCTTCCATCATTGCTAGCCTCTAATACCACGCACTTTTCGCCGGTATCATACACCCACCATATATCTTCCTCAAAACAGACACCATACCTACCTATCATGGCATTTCCATAGCCATTCCGAGATATATTGCCATGCAACTTTCCACCGTTCCATTTATTATGACACGCTCCATCATTGTCATATTGCTAGCATGATCATGTAGTTGACATCGTATTTGTGGCAAAGCCACCGTTCATAATTCTTTCATACATGTCACTCTTGATTCATTGCATATGCCGGTACACCGCCGGAGGCATTCATATAGAGTCATACCTTGTTCTAAGAATCAAGTTGTAATTGTTGAGTTATAAGAAAAATAAAAGTGTGATGATCATCATTTTTTTAGAGCATTGTCCCAAGTGAGGAAAGGATGATGGAGACCATGATTCCCCCACAAGTCGGGATGAGACTCCGGACAAAAAAAAGAGGCCATAAAAAAAGATAAAAGGCCCAAATAAAAAAAATTATGAGAGAAAAAGAGAGAAGGGACAATGTTACTATCCTTTTACCACACTTGTGCTTCAAAGTAGCACCAAGATCTTCAAGATAGAGAGTCTCTCATTTTGTCACTTTCATATACTAGTGGGAATTTTTCATTATAGAACTTGGCTTGTATATTCCAATGATGGGCTTCCTCAAATGCCCTAGGTCTTCGTGAGCAAGCGAGTTGGATGCACACCCACTTAGTTTCTTTTGTTGAGCTTTGATACACTTATAGCTCTAGTGCACCCGTTGCATGGCAATCCCTACTCAGTCACATTGATATCTATTGATGGGCATCTCCATAGCCCGTTGATACGCCTAGTTGATGTGAGACTATCTTACCTCTTTTTGTCTTCTCCACAACCACCATTCTATTCCACATATAGTGCTATGTCCATGACTCACGCTCATGTATTGCGTGAAGATTGAATAAGTTTTGAGAATGTCATAAGTATGAAACAATTGCTTGGCTTGTCATCGGGGTTGTGCATGATTTAAATATTTTGTGTGGGGAAGATGGAGCATAGCCAGACTATATGATTTTGTAGGGATAACTTTCTTTGGCCATGTTATTTTGAGAAGACATAATTGCTTAGTTAGTATGCTTGAAGTATTATTATTTTTATGTCAATATGAACTTTTGTCTTGAATCTTTTGGATCTGAATATCCATACCACAATTAAGAAGATTTACATTGAAATTATGCCAAAGTGTCACTCCGCATCAAGAATTCTCTTTTTATCATTTACCTACTCGAGGACGAGCAGGAATTAAGCTTGGGGATGCGTGATACGTCTCCAACGTATCTATAATTTTTGATTGCTCCATGCTACTTTATCTATTGTTTTGGACTATATTGGGCTTTATTTTCCACTTTTATATTATTTTTGGGACTAACCTATTAACTTGAGGCCCAGCCCAGAATTGCTGTTTTTTTGCCTATTTCAGTGTTTCGAAGAAACAGAATATCAAACGGAGTCCAAACGGAATGAAACCTTCGGGAACATGATTTTTTCACCGAACGTGATCCAGGAGATTTGGACCCTGCTCCAAGGAACAAAAGAGTCGGTCACGAGGGTGGGGGGCGCCCCCCTAGGGCGAGCCCCCCTGCCTCATGGCCCCCCTGTTGCTCCACCGACGTACTGCTTCCTCCTATATATACCTACGTATCCCCAAATGATCGTAAGGAGAGCCAAAAACCTAATTCCACCGCCGCAACCTTATGTATCCACGAGATCCCATCTTGGGGCCTGTTCCGGAGCTCCGCCGGAGGGGGCATCCACCACGGAGGGCTTCTACATCAACACCATAGCCCCTCCGATGAAGTGTGAGTAGTTTACTTCAGACCTTCGGGTCCATAGCTAGTAGCTAGATGGCTTCTTCTCTCTTTTTGGATCTCAATACAATGTTCTCCCCCTCTCTCGTGGAGATCTATTCGATGTAATCTTCTTTTTGCGGTGTGTTTGTTGAGATCGATGAATTGTGGGTTTATGATCCAGCTTATCTATGAATAATATTTGAATCTTCTCTGAATTCTTTTATGTATGATTGAGTTATCTTTGCAAGTCTCTTCGAATTATCCGTTTGGTTTGGCCAACTAGATTGGTAGTTCTTGCTGTAGCGACCCGACCTCAGATGGTCAAGTCTCTGTGCTCAGGTGTCATCCCTGGATCAGTAATGCTGACACCACACAGTACTTCGAAGGATTTATAACAGAGTAGCATTCACACACTTATTACATCGATGTCCCATAAGAGGACTTATTACAATAAATATGGCTTAATGCCATCTAATAACGATAACAGCGGAAGACTTGGAAGATAAGTGAGTCCATCAACTCCAACGGCATCACTGAGTATAGAACCACGACCTAAAAGCACCTTACTCGTCGTCTGAAAAGTCCGCAACATGAAAGTTGCAACCCGAAAACGGGTCAGCACATGGAATATGCTGGCAATGTAACACATAGAGAATAATGAATGATAAGCCTATACTACATGCATATATGGCTGGTGGAAAAGCTCTATGGTTACAGTTTTTGCATAAAGCCAATTTTCCCTACTGCAAAGGAATAAATTTATTTAACTATCATGGTGGTTGTTAAACATTGAGAATGGTTGACAGCATCCTCAATCCCAATTAAAAATAATCATTAACAAACCCAACAATATTAAATTAGAGTAACATGTTGAGATTCACATGATATTCAAGTACTAGATACTCAAGATGTCCATAACCGGGGACACGGCTAATCATGATTAGTTTGTACACTCTACAGAGGTTTGCACACTTTTCCCCACAAGACTCGATCGCCTCCGTTTGGTTTCTCGCACTTCATGGTGTTTGAGAAACGGATGACCAAGACATAGTCTTTCAGAAGCGCTAGCACCTTACGATGGGTAGACCTATACACCTACATCCCCTACATCTGCTAGTCTACCACTATAAGAGTTCGCACGACTTAGTCAACTACGCCAGAGCCCATAATGGCTTGTGGCTGCACACGGAAGTTACTAGCATGAATTATCTTATGATTCCTTTGAGCCTGGGTGGCGGTCCAAAAGAAAAACAGGCTAGTCCTGGAAACCCCAGGTGCCTAAATCCACCCAGATGTGTATTGAAGTTGCCACCTTAGATAAACCATTAATTTACAAACTCACATCTGTCATGGATATCACTCACCCAATCCACGTCTACTAGCATAGCATGGCATAATAAGCAAACGCAGAAGTAACTCCCAAAGGTTTCATAAGTAAAACAGGTAATAGGTACTACCTCATCTACTTCCCATCACACAATTTAATTAGATCCTAATCATGCAATGTTTGAGGATTGATCTAATGCATAAAAACTGGGTAGTAGAAAAGTATGGTCAAAGTGTTACTTGCCTTGCTGATGATCCGCGAAACCTAGAGATTCGAAGTAACAAGCGGCGCACTCCGGGTGATCTATCGCAGACAAACAACAAGCATACAATAAGTACTCACCTAATGCACGGGTAAATCTCGAATAAAAGGTCTAACCAGAAAGTTCACTTAAGAACCTTGGTTGCAAAAGAAAACGAACCGAACAAAACAACGGAAAACAAACGGCTGAAGAAAACAGCTCAGTTCTAGCAAATTGAAACTAGGTCAAATTTTACAGTAGCAAAACTTTGTTTAAGTTGATTAGTCGGAACGGCGGTTTCCAAACGAAACTCCAGGCGCTTGAATCACCTGATTCCGATAAACGAGCGAGAAGATAAACTAGAACGAAGATCGGATCTGACATCGCGATCAGAAAATCGCGGAATAAATTTCACTAAAAAGAAAACAACGAACGGGTAAACGAACAGACGTTCGTTAACCGGATATAACCGGTGATCACGTTCGTTAAGACGAACGGTCCGGCGAACACTCGCTAAACAACAAAACCGGAAATAAAAACCGATCTAGGGTTTTTCGAAAAAAAACCGAAACATAAAAAAAATAAACCGGAACGGTTTATTAGAAAACCGAACCGGGCGAGGGGCGGCGCGGCGCGGTAGCTACCTCGACGGGGGGCTCCGGCGGGGCGGCGGCTTGGCGCGGGCGGCGGCGACGCGGTGGCGGCGGCGACGTGCGGCGCGGGCGGCGGTGCTGGCGGCGCGCGGCGGCGGCGCTGCTGCTGCTGCTACGGCTGCGGGCGGCGGGGCGGTGTGGGGAGGAGAGGGGGAGGGGGCTTGGGTATTTAAAGGGGGGGGGAGGGTGGGCTTGGGGGAGGGGGCAAGCAAGGGGGAAGGAGGAGGAATCCTCCTCGGATTCGGCCGGCGGCGGTGGCGCGGCTGCGCGCGGGCGCGCGCGCGAGAGGGGGCGCGGCTTGGGCCGGCTCGGCTGGGCCCTTGGCCCAGTCGGGCGCTGCGTGTGTTTTTTTTAATAAATAACGCGCGCAGAAAAAAACAAAGAAAATAAAATCTAAACGAACTCCAAAATTTACAAAGTAAATTTTCCCGGACTCCTAAAAATGAGTCGAACAAAATGAACTTTTACTCGGGGCCTAAAATGCAATTTTTGAAAACACGCATTTTTCCCTATGGCAAATAAACTCCGAGAAAATCCAAAATTTGATTTATTTATTAAATCTTCATTTTTCCTAAATTTTGGGAAAGTCATATTATTCCCTCACATATTTTTGATATTGGAAAAATTATTTGAAGATGAAATAAATCAAATCAAATGATCCTCTTTTCATAATTCGAGAGAACTCAAATATGAAAATTTCGAAATCTCCAACTCTCTCCGAGGGTCCTTGAGTTGCGTGAAATTTCTAGGATCGACAAAAGCAAGAAAATATGTAATGCATGATGATCTAATGTATAACATTCCAAATTGAAAATTTGGGATGTTACAAACCTAGCCCCCTTAAGATGAATCTCGCCCTCGAGGTTCGGGTTGGCTAGAAAATAGGTGAGGGTGGTCCTTGAGCAAATCTTCTTCTCTCTCCCAGGTGGCTTCATCCTCCGTGTGGTGGTTCCACTGAACTTTGCAAAACTTGATAACCTTGCTGCGAGTAACCCTGCTGGCGTATTCGAGAATCTTGATGGGTTTTTCCTCATATGTTAAATGATCCTTCAACTGAATTGCTTCCAGTGGCACTGTATCTCTTAGCGGTACCTCCGCCATCTCGTCGTGACATTTCTTCAGCTGAGAAACATGGAATACGTCATGAACTCCTGACAGTCCCTCAGGTAATTCCAACTTATAAGCGACTTCTCCCATGCGTTGCAAGATCCTATACGGTCCAACGAAACGTGGTGCTAATTTTCCTTTAACTCCAAAACGCTTAACTCCTCGAAGTGGGAATACTCTAAGATAAACTCTGTCTCCAACTTCATATTCTATCTCCTTGCGTTTTGAATCCGCATAGCTTTTCTGTCTAGACTGGGCTACCTTGAGCCTATCGCGAATCAACTTAACTTTCTGTTCAGACTCCTTAATCAAATCTGGTCCAAACAACTGACGGTCTCCAACTTTGTCCCATGACAATGGTGTCCTGCACCTCCTTCCGTATAAAGCTTCGAAAGGTGCCATCTTCAAGCTGGTTTGGTAACTGTTGTTATAAGAAAACTCTGCATACGGCAAGTTATCTTCCCAACTAGATCCATAATCTAGTGCACAAGCTCTCAGCATATCCTCCAAAATCTGATTGACTCTCTCAGTCTGTCCATCTGTCTATGGGTGAAAAGCTGTACTGAATTCTAGCCTGGTTCCCAAAGTTTCATGCAACTGATTCCAAAACTTTGAGGTAAATTGGGTTCCTCTATCTGATACGATACTCCTCAGAACTCCGTGCAAACACACAATTCTGGTCATGTATATCTTTGCCAACTTAGCACTGCTATAGGTAGTCTTGACTGGAATGAAATGAGCTACCTTCGTCAAGCGGTCGACTATAACCCAAATCGAGTCATTGCCTGAACGAGTCTTTGGCAAACCTGTGATGAAATCCATGCCTAGTTTATCCCACTTCCATTCGGGTATCAGCAATGGTTGCAACAATCCTGCTGGCTTCTGATGTTCTGCCTTCACTCTCTGACATACATCACAAACTGCTACATACTCTGCAATATCCTTCTTCATTCCGGTCCACCAGAACGTTTCCTTAAAATCCAAATACATCTTGGTATTTCCTGGGTGAATCGAATAGGGTGAATCATGTGCCTCTTGCAGAATCAACTTCCTGATCTCCGGGTCATTTGGCACATAAACACGGTCCTCAAACCATAGGGTATCGTGCTCATCCTCACGAAATCCCTTTGTTTTTCCTTCGCTCATTTTCTTATTTATATCCGCAATCTCTTTGTCATTTTTCTGAGCTTCTCTGATTTTATCCATCAAGGTAGACTGAATCTCCAATGCTGCTACATAGCCTCTCGGAACTATTTCCAAACATAGCTCACGAAGTTCTTCTGCTAACTCCTTTGGTATCTCTCCCGTCATCAGCGTATTGACATGGCTCTTGCGGCTCAATGCGTCAGCTACTACGTTAGCTTTTCCGGGATGATAATGCAATCTCATATCATAATCCTTGATGAGTTCCAACCATCTCCTTTGTCTAAGGTTTAACTCTTTCTGCGTGAAAATGTACTTCAAACTCTTGTGATCCGTGTACACCTCACAATGATTTCCAATGAGGAAATGTCTCCATGTCTTCAATGCAAGCACTACGGCTGCTAACTCCAAATCATGTGTGGCATAATTTAATTCGTGAGGTTTCAGTTGTCGTGAAGCATATGAAACAACTCTTCCTTCCTGCATAAGCACTGCTCCAAGTTCTCGACGTGAAGCGTCGCAATACACCTCATAATCCTTTGTCTGATCTGGCAAAATTAACACTGGTGAGGTAACCAATCTTTTCTGCAACTCCTGAAAACTTGCCTCACAATCCTCAGTCCATATGAACTTGGTATCCTTTTTCAGCAACTCCGTCATAGGCTTTGCAATCCTTGAGAAATTCTCAATGAATCTCCGGTAGTATCCTGCGAGTCCAAGAAAACTCCGGATCTCTCCAACTGTCGTTGGTGCTTCCCATTCGGTTACAGTCTCAACCTTTTTAGGGTCAACTGCTATCCCTTCTCCGGATATAACATGTCCAAGAAATCCAACTTCCTTTAGCCAAAACTCACATTTGCTGAACTTGGCATATAACTGATGTTCCCTTAGTTTCTCCAAAACCAATCGCAAATGTTCCTTATGTTCCTCTTCATTCTTCGAGTAAACCAAAATATCATCAATGAACACCACGACGAACTTATCCAAAAACTCCATAAACACTTTGTTCATCAGGTTCATGAAATAGGCAGGTGTGTTAGTCAGTCCAAATGACATAATGGTATACTCATACAGTCCATATCTTGTGGTGAATGCTGTCTTAGGTATGTCCTGCTCTCGAATCTTCAACTGATGGTACCCTGTTCGCAAATCGATCTTGGAAAACACTTTAGCTCCTTGCAAACAATCAAACAGATCATTTATCATTGGTAGTGGGTACTTGTTCTTGATTGTTACTTCATTCAATCCACGGTAATCAACAACCATCCTTAACGATCCATCCTTCTTCTCCACTAAAAGTACGGGTGATCCCCAAGGCGAAGAACTTGGGCATATATAACCTTTATCCACTAGCTCCTTAATCTGCTTCTAGATTTCCGCCAAATCCTATGCGGGCATATTGTATGGTCGCTTCGATATTGGGCCTGTACCTGGCAAAAGCTCAATCAGAAACTCAATGTCTCTATCCGGTGGCATTCCTGGCAATTCCTCCGGAAATACATCAGGGTAATCCTTCACCACTAGTACCTCTTCCTGCACAACTCCTGATAAGGAATTTACTTGATTCCTATTTGGTCTATGTCGTGATACATACTTGATCCTTCTTCCTTCTGGCGTCGTGAGCAAAATCGTCTTACTTGCGCAATCGATGTTTCCTCCATATATCGACAGCCAATCCATGCCGAGGATCACATCCAAACCTTGGGATTCCAGAATGATCAAATCCGTCGGGAATACATGCCTTCCTATACTCAATGGCACTTGAAAACATCCTTGTCTGGCCATGTACTCTGCTCCTGGTGAGCTTACTAGCATAGGGGTTGTAAGAATCTTAGTGGGCAGGCTATACTTTTCTAAAATCCCCTTGATATGTATGAATGCGATGCACCAGTATCGAAAAGAACAAGCGTAGTAAATGACTTAACCAAAAACTTACCGATTACTGCATCGGGCTGAGCTTTAACCTCCTCCACATCAATGTGGTTCATCTGTCCCCTGTTGAAAGGGTTTGGCTTCTTTCCAGAGCTTCCATTTCCACCTTGGCCTTCGGGACATTCATTTGCATAATGTCCGGTCTTGGAACACTTGTAACAGGTGGCTTGGCTCAGGTCTTTCTTGGCTGGGGTTGATGGTGTGGTCCGGTTCTGGCCGTTGCTTCCTCCATTCCCATTACCATTCTTGTGGCCATTATGGTTGTGCGAACTACCTCCTCCATGGGTATGCTGAAACTGAACTCCCTGTTTAGGGGTATAACGGGGCTTCTGCTGGGCTCTAGAGTTATACTTCGCCTGCCCATACTTCCTCTTGCGATTCTCAATCTGCTGCTGCTTCCCTTCAATCATGATGGCGCGGTCTACCAGCTCCTGGTAGTTATTGAAACTTGCTACCATCAACTGCATGCTTAACTCATCATTCAGTCCTTCCAGGAACTTCTCCTGCTTAGCTGTGTCTGTAGCAACGTCATCTGGGGCATAACATGCAAACTTACTAAAATCATCCACATACTGGCCAATAGTCCTTCCTCCTTGGCGTAAGTTGCGAAACTCACCCTTCTTCATGGCCATAGCTCCTGCTGAAACATGGGCAGTGCGGAAAGCTTGCTGAAACTGATCCCATGCATGTGACAGTGTCTACAGGGTAAGTGGCTGTGAAATTCTCCCACCATGCTGCTGCGGGTCCGTCAAGCTGATGTGCAGCAAACTTCACCTTCTCACCATCTGTACATCCTGCAGTGGTCAACTCCCTTCCTATCTTGCGGAGCCAATCATCTGCTACAATCGGCTCGGTGCTACTGGAATACACCGGCGGATTCATCCTAAGGAAATGAGTCAAGTGATCCGCAGTTGGTGGTGGTGGTGGGTTGTTGTTGTTGTTGCCTTGGTTCTGTACCAATGTTTGAATCAAAGTATTCTGCTGCTGAATCAACTGAGTGATCTCTGGCGGGAAAACAAACTCGGGGTCGCGTCTCGGAGGCATCTGAAGGTTTTAGAAAAGACGAGAAATTAAGAATAGAGTGAGGTCTAAGGAGAAAACACTACCCAAATGCTCATGAGATAATTGCACACAAAATCACTTCATTCATTTCAAACAAAGGGCATACAACGGTCTAACTATCGCAAAAGTGCTTGAACTATAATGTTTACATGGAGGGAATACTACTAATATATGGGGGTCGTCTATTAATTTGAACCGGTGGAAGACTCCATGATGTCTGCTCCAGCTTCGTCTTCAAAGTCGAGTTCACTTGGATCCAAATCGGTGTCGTCGATGATGATGTAGTTGCTCGGACAGTCGACATACTTGTCTTCATTCTTGAGCGCTAATTTCTTCTTGAGTTCTTCAGTCTCATGCTTAAGATCGCTATTGTGCCTTACTACAGCTACGATCTCGTCCATGTAGTCCTTGCGTGTAGACTTCAGCTCTCCTTCAAGTTCGATGATCCTTCCCTTCGCATTCTTCAATTCTATCATATCATTGCACATCTGGTTCTCCTGGCGTCGAATGTGCTGGTTTAGCTCTTGGATGAAAGCTGCAATGGATCTATCCTTGTTGGTACTGACTATCTCCCATTGTTCATCTCAGCGTCCGCAAATCTGGTAGATAGTGTCCTTGAGGTCTTCTTGGTAAACTTCTCCAATGCGTCCCATGGTGATATGAGCAGCCATGCTCTTTCCCAGTCTCCAGGTTGGTGCACTGAAAACACTATCTATGGGCTTGGTGATTGGGGCAGATGTCCTTCCCGGAACGTGAGCTTGAATCTTCCAGCGCTCCTCTTCAGGCAGAGTGGCGTTGAAAGTCCCGGTGAAGCTTGTTAGTCCAATGTTCAGGTACTTGGTGACTTCTTTCAAGTGGAATCCAAAAGGTGTGCCTTCATCTGGTTGAGCGTACTTGATCTTTGCGTCCGTCATCCTAAAAGAGTAGAAAAGATGAGGAGTTAGAAAATGAGAAGAGAATAGTGATCTATGGCTTTAACTTAGTGGTCGTGTCCTACAGTCAGCGTGTGCTCTGATACCATCTCTGTAGCGACCCGACCTCAGATGGTCAAGTCTCTGTGCTCAGGTGTCATCCCTGGATCAGTAATGCTGACACCACACAGTACTTCGAAGGATTTATAACAGAGTAGCATTCACACACTTATTACATCGATGTCCCATAAGAGGACTTATTACAATAAATATGGCTTAATGCCATCTAATAACGATAACAGCGGAAGACTTGGAAGATAAGTGAGTCCATCAACTCCAACGGCATCACTGAGTATAGAACCACGACCTAAAAGCACCTTACTCATCGTCTGAAAAGTCCACAACATGAAAGTTGCAGCCCGAAAACGGGTCAGCAAATGGAATATGCTGGCAATGTAACACATAGAGAATAATGAATGATAAGCCTATACAACATGCATATATGGCTGGTGGAAAAGCTCTATGGTTACAGTTTTTGCATAAAGCCAATTTTTCCCTACTGCAAAGGAATAAATTTATTTAACTATCATGGTGGTTGTTAAACATTGAGAATGGTTGACAGCATCCTCAATCCTAATTAAAAATAATCATTAACAAACCCAACAATATTAAATTAGAGTAACATGTTGAGATTCACATGATATTCAAGTACTAGATACTCAAGATGTCCATAACCGGGGACACGGCTAATCATGATTAGTTTGTACACTCTGCAGAGGTTTGCGCATTTTTCCCCACAAGACTCGATCGCCTCCGTTTGGTTTCTCGCACTTCATGGTGTTTGAGAAACGGATGACCGAGACATAGTCTTTCAGAAGCGCTAGCACCTTACGATGGGTAGACCTGTACACCTACATCCCCTACATCTGCTAGTCTACTACTATAAGAGTTCGCACGACTTAGTCAACTATGCTAGAGCCCATAATGGCTTGTGGCTGCACACGGAAGTTACTAGCATGAATTATCTTATGATCCCTTTGAGCCGGGGTGGCGGTCCAAAAGAAAAACAGGCAAGTCCTGGAAACCCCAGGTGCCTCAATCCACCCAGATGTGTATTTAAGTTGCCACCTTAGATAAACCATTAATTTACAAACTCACATCTGTCATGGATATCACTCACCCAATCCACGTCTACTAGCATAGCATGGCATAATAAGCAAACGCAGAAGTAACTCCCAAAGGTTTCATAAGTAAAATAGGTAATAGGTACTACCTCATCTACTTCCCATCCCACAATTTAATTAGATCCTAATTATGCAATGTTTGAGGATTGATCTAATGCATAAAAACTGGGTAGTAGAAAAGTATGGTCAACGTGTTACTTGCCTTGCTGATGATCCGCGAAACCTAGAGATTCAAAGTAACAAGCGGCGCACTCCGGGTGATCTATCGTAGACAAACAAGAAGCATACAATAAGTACTCATCTAATGCACGGGTAAATCTCGAATAAAAGATCTAACCAGAAAGTTCACTTAAGAACCTTGGCTGCAAAAGAAAACGAACCGAAAAAAACAACGGAAAACAAACGGCGGAAGAAAACAGCTCGGTTCTAGCAAATTGAAACTAGGTCAAATTTTAAAGTAGCAAAACTTTGTTTAAGTTGATTAGTAGGAACGGCGGTTTCGAAACGAAACTCCAGGCGCTTGAATCACCTGATTCCGATAAACGAGCGAGAAGATAAACTAGAACGAAGATCGGATCTGAAATCGCGATCAGAAAATCGCGGAATAAATCCGACTAAAAAGAAAACGACGAACGGTTAAACGAACGGACGTTCGTTAACCGGATATAACCGGTGATCACGTTCATTAAGACGAACGGTCCGGCGAACGCTCGCTAAACAACAAAACCGGAAATAAAAACCGATCTAGGGTTTTTCAGAAAAAAACCCGAAACATAAAAAAATAATAAACTGGAACGGTTTATTAGTAAACCGAACCGGGCGAGGGGCGGCGCGGCGCGGTAGCTAGCTCGACGAGGGGCTCCGGCGGGGCGGCGGCTTGGCGCGGGCGGGGGCGGCGCGAGCGGCGGGGCGGTGTGGGGATGAGAGGGGGGGGCCTTGGGTATTTAAAGGGGGGGGGGGGGGGAGGGTGGCTTGGGGGAGGGGGCAAGCAAGGGGGGAAGGAGGAGGAATCCTCCTCGGATTCGGCCGGCGGCGGCGGCGCGGCTGCGCGCGGGCACGCGCGCGGTAGGGGGCGCGGCTTGGGCCGGCTCGGCTGGGCCCTTGGCCCAGTCGGGCGCTGCGTGTGTTTTTTTTAATAAATAACGCGCGCAGAAAAAAACAAAGAAAATAAAATCTAAACGAACTCCAAAATTTAGAAAGTAAATTTTCCCCGACTCCTAAAAATGAGTCGAACAAAATGAACTTTTACTCGGGGCCTAAAATGCAATTTTGGAAAACACGCATTTTTTCTCTAAGGCAAATAAACTCCGAGAAAATCCAAAATTTGATTTATTTATTAAATCTTCATTTTTCCTAAATTTTGGGAAAGTCATATTATTCCCTCTCATATTTTTGATATTGTAAAAATTATTTGAAGATGAAATAAATCAAATCAAATGATCCTCTTTTCATAATTCGAGAGAACTCAAATATGAAAATTTCGAAATCTCCAACTCTCTCCAAGGGTCCTTGAGTTGCGTGAAATTTCTAGGATCGACAAAAGCAAGAAAATATGTAATGCATGATGATCTAATGTATAACATTCCAAATTGAAAATTGGGATGTTACACTTGCAATGGGAGAAGTGCTTAGCTTTGGGTTCAATCTTGCGGTGTCCTTTCGCAGTGAGAGAAAGGGCAGCAAGGCACGTATTGTATTGTTCCCATCGAGGATAACATGATGGGGTTTTTTTTATCATATTGCATGAATTTATCCCTCTACATCATGTCATCTTGCTTAAGGCATTACTCTGTTTTTAACTTAATACTCTAGATGCATGCTGGATAGCGGTCGATGAGTGGAGTAATAGTAGTAGATGCAGAATCGTTTCGATCTACTTGTCTTGGATGTGATGCCTATATACATGATCATACCTAGATATACTCATAATTATGCTCAATTCTATCAATTGCTCAACAGTAATTTGTTCACCCACCGTAGAATATCTATGCTCTTGAGAGAAGCCACTAGTGAAACCTATGGCCCCCGAGTCTATTCTCATCATATCAATCTCCATTACTTTATTACTTGCTTTGTTTTTACTTTGCCTTTTACTTTTCACTTTGCATCTATATACCAAAAATACCAAAAATATTATTTATCATCTCTATCAGATCTCACTCTCGTAAGTGATCGTGAAGGGATTGACAACCCCTAATCGCGTCTGTTGCAAGGAGCTATCGTTTTGTGTAGGTACGAGGGACTTGTGCGTGGTCTCCTACTGGATTGATACCTTGGTTCTCAAAATCTGAGGGAAATACTTACGCTACTTTGCTGCATCATCCTCTCCTCTTCGGGGAAATCCAAAGCAGTGCTCAAGAGGTAGCATGTTTCTTCAATAGGTGGTATATTAAGACCATGTATTTCTTCAACAAGAGGTAAATTCTTAACATCTTCAGCTTTAATACCTTTTTCTTTCATAGATTTCTTTCCCTCTTGTATATCTTCTGGACTGAGAAATAGGACACCTCTTTTCTTCGGAGTTGGCTTAGGAGTTGGCTCAGGAATTGGCTCAGGAAGAGTCCAATTATTTTCATTAGTCAACATATTATTCAATAGCAATTCAGCTTGATTGACTGCTCTTTCCCTGAAAACACAACCAACACAACTATCCAAGTGGTCCTTGGAAGCATCAGTTAGTCCATTATAAAAGATATCAAGTATTTCATTTTTCTTAAGAGGATGATCGGACAAAGCATTAAGTAACCTGAGAAGCCTCCCCCAGGCTTGTGGGAGACTTTCTTCTTCAATTTGCACAAAATTATATATTTCCTTCAAGGCAGCTTGTTTCTTACGAGCAGGGAAATATTTAGCAGAGAAGTAATAAATCATACCTAGGGACTACGCATACAACTAGGATCAAGGGAATTAAACCAAGTCTTAGCATCACCCTTTAATGAGAACGGAAATATCTTAAGGATATAGTAGTAGCGAGATTTCTCATCATTGGTGAACAGGGTGGCTATATCATTCAATTTAGTAAGATGTGCCACAATAGTTTCAGATTCATAACCATAAAAAGGATCAGATTCAACCAAAGTAGTTATCTCAGGATCGACAGAGAAATCATAATCCTTATCAGTAACAAAGATAGGTGAAGTAGCAAAAGCAGGGTCATATTTCATTCTAGCATTCAGATATTTCTGTTTTAGTTTAGCTAATTGCTTCTTAAGATCTTATCTATCATTGCAAGCAAGAAAATCTCTAGCAGTTTCTTCATCCATAACATAACCCCCAGGAAAAACAGGCAATTCATATTTAGGGGGGGAACCTTCATCATCACTATCTTCAATAATACCAGTTTCAAGAATTTCATTCTCTCTAACCCTAGCAAGTTGTTCATCAAGATATTCACCTAATGGCATAGTAGTATCAAGCATAGAAGTAGTTTCATCATAAGTATCATGCATAGTAGAAGTGGCATCATCAATAACTTGCGACATATCAGAATTAATAGCAGAAGCAGGTTTAGGTGTCGCAAGCTTACTCACAACAGAAGGAGAATGTAGTGCAGAGCTAGATGGCAGCTCCTTACCTCCCCTCGCAGTTGAGGGATAAATCTTAGTTCTTTCGTCTTTCAAGTTCCTCATAGTGACCGGCAGATATAAATCCCAAGTGACTCAAAGGATAGAGCTATCTCCCCGGCAACGGCACCAGAAAATAGTCTTGATAACCCACAAGTATAGGGGATCGCAACAGTTTTCGAGGGTAGAGTATTCAACCCGAATTTATTGATTCGACACAAGGGAAGCCAAAGAATATTCTCAAGTATTAGCAGTTGAGTTGTCAATTCAACCACACCTGGATAACTTAGTATCTGCAGAAAAGTATTTAGTAGCAAAGTAGTATGGAAGTAACGGTAACGGTAGCAAAAGTAATAGTAGCAGTTTTGTAGTAATTGTAATAGTAGCAACGGTAAAGTAAATAAGCAAAGCACAACATGTGAAAAGCTCGTAGGAATGGATCGGTGATGGATAATTATGTCGAATGCAGTTCATCATGTAACAGTTATAACATAGGGTGACATAGAACTAGCTCCAGTTCATCAATGTAATGTAGGCATGTATTCTGAATATAGTCATACGTGCTTATGGAAAAGAACTTGCATGACATCTTTTGTCCTACCCTCCCGTGGGAACGTGGTCTTAATGGAAAATAAGGGATATTAAGGCCTCCTTTTAATAGAGAACCGGACAAAAGCATTAGCACTTAGTGAATACATGAACTCCTCAAACTATGGTCATCACCGAGAAGTGTCCCGATTATTGTCTCTTCGGGGTTGTCGGATCATAACACATAATAGGTGACTATAGACTTGCAAGATAGGATCAAGAACTCACATATATTCATGAAAACAGAATAGGTTCAGATTTGAAATCATGGCACTCGGGCCCTAGTGACAAGCATTAAGCATAGCAAAGTCATAGCAACATCAATCTCAGAACATAGTGGATACTAGGGATCAAACCCTACCAAAACTAACTTGATTACATGGTAAATCTCATCCAACCCATCACTGTCCAGCAAGCCTACGATGGAATTACTCACGCACGGTGATCAACATCATGAAATTGGTGATGGAGGATGGTTGATGATGACGATGGCAACGAATCCCCCTCTCTGGAGCCCCGAACGGACTCCAGATCAGCCCTCCCGAGAGAGATTAGGGCTTGATGGCGGCTCCGTATCATAAAACGCGATGAAACTTTCTCTTTGATTTTTTCTCTCCATGAAAGCAAATATATGGAGTTGGAGTTGTGGTCGGTGGAGGTCCAGGGGGCCCACGAGGCAGGGGGCGCGCCCTAGGGGGGGGCGCCCCCACCCTCATGGACATGGTGTGGGCCCCCTGGTGCTGATTCTTTCCCCAGTATTTTTTATTAATTCTGAAAAGTTGCTCCGTGGATTTTCAGGTCATTCCGAGAACTTTTATTTCTGCACAAAAATAACACCATGGCAGTTCTGCTGAAAACAGCGTCAGTCCGGGTTAGTTCCATTCAAATCATGCAAGTTAGAGTCCAAAACAAGGGCAAAAGTGTTTGGAAAAGTAGATACGACGGAGACGTATCAGGATGCTCCGGAAGGCATCCCCTCTTTCATCTTCGTCTATCGATAACTTTACTTAAGGCTATATTTTTATTCACCACATGATCTCTGTTTCGCTTGGAGCGTCTTGTATGATTTGAGTCTTTGCTTTTTAGTTTACCACAATTATCCTTACTGTACACACCTTTTGAGAGAGACATGCATGAATCATGATTTATTAGAATACTCTATGTGCTTCACTTATATCTTTTGAGCTAGGCAATATTGCTCTACTGCTTCACTTATATCTTTTTAGAGCACGGTGGTGGCTTTATTTCATAGAAATTGATGAACTCCCATGCTTCACTTATATTATTTTGAGAGTCTTTTAGAACAACATGGTAATTTACTTTGGTTATAAATTTAGTCCTAATATGATAGGCATCCAAGAGGGATATAATAAAAACTTTCATATTAAGTGCATTGAATACTATGAGAAGTTTGATTCTTTATGATTGTTTTGAGATATGAAGATGGTGATATTAGAGTCATGCTAGTGAGTAGCTGTGAATTTGAGAAATACTTGTGTTGAGGTTTGTGATTTTCGTAGCATGCACGTATGGTGAACTGTTATGTAACGAAGTTGGAGCATGAAGTATTTATTGATTGTCTTCCTTATGAGTGGCGGTCGGGGATGAGCGATGGTCTTTTCCTACCAATCTATCCCCCTAGGAGCATTCACGTAGTACTTCGTTTCGATGACTAATAGATTTTTGCAATAAGTATGTGAGTTCTTTATGACCAATGTTGAGTCCATGGATTATACGCACCCTCACCCTTCCACCATTGCTAGTCTCACTTGTGCCGTGCAACTTTCGCTGGTACCATACACCCACCATATACCTTCCTCAAAACAGCCACCATACCTACCTATTATGGCATTTCCATAGCCATTCCGAGATATATTGCCATGCAACTTTCCACCATTCCATTTATTATGACACGCTTCATCATTGTCATATTGCTTTGCATGATCATGTAGTTGACATCGTATTTGTGGCAAAGCCACCTTTCATAATTCATTCATACATGTCACTCTTGATTCATTGCACATCCCAGTACACCGCCGGAGGCATTCACATATAGTCATATTTTATTCTAAGCATTGAGTTGTAATTATTCGAGTTGTAAGTAGATAGGAGTGTGATGATCATCATTATTAGAGCATTATCCCATGTGAGGAAAAAAAAGAGGCCAAAGAAGCCAAAATAAAAAAGAGTCCAAAGAAGCCAAAATAAAAAAGAGGCCAAAGAAGCCAAGAAAAAAAGGGAAAAAATGAAAAAAAGAAAAAAATGAGAGAAAATGAGAGTAGGGGCAATGTTACTATGCTTTTTTCCACACTTGTGCTTCAAAGTAGCGCCATTATCTTCATGATAGAGAGCCTCTTATTTTGTCACTTCCATATACTAGTGGGACTTTTTCATTATAGAACTTGGCTTGTATATTCCAACGATGGGCTTCCTCAAATGCCCTAGGTCTTCATGAGCAAGCCAGTTGGATGCACACCCACTTAGTCTCTTTTTGAGCTTTCATACACTTATAGCTCTAGTGCACCCGTTGCATGGCAATCCCTACCCACTCACATTGATATCTATTGATGGGCATCTCCATAGCCCGTTGATACACCTATTTGATGTGAGACTATCTCCCTCTTTTTGTCTTCTCCACAACCACCATATTCTCTTCCACCATAATGCTATGTCCATGGCTCACACTCATGTATTGCGTGAAAGTTGAAAAGGTTTGAGAACATCAAAAGTATGAAGCAATAGCTTGGCTTGTCATCGGGGTTGTGCATGATTTGAGTATTTTGTGTGATGAAGATGGAGCATAGCCAGACTATATGATTTTGTAGGGATAAGCTTTGTTTGGCCATGTTATTTTGAGAAGACATAATTGCCATGTTAGTATGCTTGAAGTATTATTCTTTTTTATATCAATATTATACTTTTGTTTTGAATCTTTCAGATCTGAACATTCATGCCAAAATAAAGAGAATTACATGGATAAATATGTTAGGTAGCATTCCACATCAAAAAATCTATTTTTATCATTTACCTACTCGAGGACGAGCAGGAATTAAGCTTGGAGATGCTTGATACGTCTCAATGTATCTATAATTTTTTATTGTTCCATGCTATTATATTATCTGTTTTGGATGTTTTATATGCATTATATGATGTTTTATATTATTTAAGGGACTAACCGATTAACCTAGTGCCCAGTGCCAGTTTCTGTTTTTTTGCCTGTTTTAGAGTTTCGCAGAAAAGGAATACCAAACGGAGTCCAAACGTAATAAAACGTTTGCGATGATCTTTCTTGGACCAGAAGTAAACCAAGAGACTTGGAGATGAAGTCGGAGAAGCAATGAGGTGGCCACGAGGGTGGAGGGCACGCCCAGGGGGGTAGGGTGCGCCCCCTACCTCATGGGCCTCTCGGAGGTCTCCTGGCCTAATTTTGTCGCCCATATATACTCTTATACCCCAAAACCATAGGGGGAGCCACGAAAACACTTTTCCATCGCCGCGACCTTCTGTACCCGTGAGATCCCATCTAGGGGCCTTTTCCATGCTCTTGCCAGAGGGGGATTCGATCATGGAGGGCTTCTACATCAACACCATTGCCCTTCCGATGAGCATGAGTAGTTTACCACAGACCTACGAGTCCATAGCTAGTAGCTAGATGGCTTCTTCTCTCTCTTTAATTCTCAATACCATGTTCTCCTCGATGTTCTTGGATATCTATCCGATGTAATACTCTTTTACGGTGTGTTTGCCGACACAGACGTGATGCCTATATTTCATAATCATTGCCTTAGATATCGTCATAACTTTACGCTTTTCTATCAATTGCTCGACAGTAATTTGTTCACCCACCGTATTATTTGCTATCTTGAGAAAGCCACTAGTGAAACCTATGCTCCCCGGGTCTATTTTCCATCATATAAGTTTGCTATCTACTATTTTCCATCATATTAGTTTCCGATCTACTATTTTGCAATCTTTTACTTTACGATCTATAAACCAAAAATACCAAAAATATTTACTTTATATTTTGTTTAGTTTCATCTGTCTCTACTAGACCTCACTTTTGCAAGTGACCGTGAAGGGGTTGACAACCCCTTTATCGCGTTGGGTGCAAGTTGTTTGATTGTTTGTGCGGGTATTGGTGATTTTTGCGTTGTCTCCTACTAGATTGATACCTCGGTTCTCTAACTGAGGGAAATACTTATCTCTACTTTGTTGCATCACCCTTTCCTCTTCAAAGGAAAAACCAACGCAAGCTCAAGAAGTAGTAGTCCATACATATAATGTGTCATATACATGTAGTGGACCACTATGCAACTAAGGTTTTCCTTTTGCAAAGACGTAATATGTAAGTGTAATTTGTTTGTTACTAACATTATGTTGTAACAATATCTCAAAACTCACGTGGAAAGAACGTGCAACTCACTAGTAGGAGTACACACACACACACACACACACACACACACACACACACACACACACACATATATATCCCTCTCTCGCACACTTCCTCTCTCTCTCTCTCTCTCAGTTTCTCTCCTACTCTCTCGCCCACATATATACAATCTTTCCCGTCCTATGTCTCTTTCTTCCACTCGGTGTATATCTTCTACACACACACACACACACACACACACACACACACACACACACACTCCTATAAAAAGCTGAGTTGGTGATGATCGTGTGCCTGCTATGCTTCATTTACAACCGTTCGATTTACATCCAACACATCTAAGACAAACTATGTCAGTTTTGCAAAAGACCCCATACTCCACTACTCATTAGTAGATAACCCCTTGCCTCTCACGTTCAACCATCTCTCCCTCTCACCTCATCTAGCCATCTCAGGAAAAATAAGAAGGATTTGGAGAGGTTGCTGCTTCCGGCGCCCGTTTGCCCCCAACTCCTCTCATGCCTTCTCTCAGGCTGCATTGCCGACCACCACCACGACCCCCTCCAACTCGCCATCTCCTTGGCCCCCTTCCGAGGCATCCTGATTTACATTCATGGTGGTCTAGAAAAAATAAACAAAATTGATACTCAAAAAATAATTCTTAAAGATCATTTCTTACAAAGCACAATAAGTATTATTTCTTCAAAAATTGGATGAAGGTTGAACAGTTGAACACTTTTGTTAGCAAAGATATTTTTTTATCTATTTAGCCTACATTTACTATTCACCCGGATGCTTGTGAGCTCTAGAGAAGAAATAATATTCGAAGTAACCTATCAATATTTGTTACACATGAGATGATCCCCACATACTTTGTCAAAATAAACAACCCCCCGAACAATGCATTTGTTTCGTGCGATGCACGGGCATCTTACTATATGTAGTACTACCTCCGTCCTGGTTTATTGGTCCCCATTGTAATCTGTGTCAAATTTTGACCATAAATTTAACTAACCAAATGCTCATGCATGTCACCAAAAATTATGTCATTGAAAACTATGTTCAAATACAAATCCAACGATGTAGCTTTTGTTGACATGCACTAACATTTTGTTAGTTAAATCTTCAGTCAAATTACATGGGGACTAATAAACCACGAAGGAGGTACTACTAGTGTAGAAGGAGGCACTACACGGGAGTCTCACCCCAGTAATGAGTGGCATGGTAAAATAAATGGACAAGCAACCATCACATCCCTCTGTCTTTTTTGCATTTCATCTATCTGCATTCATCTCGCACACTCGATCCCTAGCTACTACTCCTACTACTAGTAGTAGTACTCAAGTTGGAATTCCATTTGCACGACACAACTTCTTAGGCAAAAAATTTGATACAGGGTGTACTAAGCGGTTTGGAAAGTTGCATGCCTTTCCGACAAGTACAAAGTACGATAGAGAAAAAAAACATAGAGAGAAGGAAGCTAAAATAACAATCAAATGAGCATTTTTTGCATTTCTTTTGCATTGAATGATTTCACAAAGCTTGACTAGTGTTGTTTTTCTACTTTTACCAAAACCACATCATAATGTTAAAACATGCATTTGCACGTGTATATACATAATAGTACTAGTACAGTCTACAAGCATATATAGAGAGAGACGTGTACTGCGATATATATTTAAGTTTGTGCTATATGCATGTACTTAAAAATGTGTACGAATACAAAATGTTTCCAAACTTTTCCTTTTACATACTTAATTAAGGACGCTAATAATTCCCGAACGTTCGAGATTTATCATTTCCATCCGAAAATTAATGATATTGCCTTACGACACTAAATTATTCCTAATAAAAGCCACGATGCCCGCAGGAGAGCTTGCAGCGTGCCACGAGTGCCTTGCTGCCCGGTTGTCTCCTAGCGCAGCGACACAACGCCTCTTCCCCAGCCTCGCAACTCGTGAGGTGATGATTAGCAGCTTGCCGACGGGCAAGTGCGATCTCACCGGTTTGGTGATCCGGCACCAACAGGTACTCCTCCTCGCTGAAAGCGTGCACCCGGTCCACATACCGCCAAGCGTACATGAGGCGCTTAGGCCCGACTAATAGGGCTTTGGCATGGATGTCCTCCGCCACTCACACGACCCTCGCACGAGCCTTCTGCCAAAGAGCCAATTGCCTAGGTCTCTCGGATGCGACATAGGCCTGTTAGGCATCATGCCTTGCGGCGCGCTTCTCTTCATTGGCCTGCTTCTCCTCCTCTTTTCTGGCGCACTCTGCCGGAGGCAAAGCCTCCCACAAGGTGACCTCCATTTTTTTCCCAAAGCTCCTCCAAGCTGGCGGGCTCGGTAGGCGGCGCGATGTTCTCCTCGTAGCAGGGAGACGACATGTCCTCTGATGCGTGTGGTGGCAAGACTGGGAACACCAACGCGTCCACCTCGACGCGTTGCGGCGAGGAGCGGAACGCTGACGCGTCACCCTCCACTAGTGGCAGCGAGGAACGGAATGCCGACATATCCTCCTCGACTAGTGGTGGCGAGGAACAGAACAACGATGCATGATCCTCCGTGCGGGGCAGCGGGGGGTCGCCTAGTGCTTGGGAGGGGCGATGCCATGGTGGTCGACAGGTCCTTAATTGAGAGGGGGGAGGAGATAAAGGCGATGAACGTGAGTGTTCTTCCGAATGCCGTGGGAGGCGCAGTATTTATAGCGAGCAATGCCACACCTACGTAAGATATGTTACATGATTAATGTAATAGCTATGTGGGCATATTTTTGTTGGAGTAAATTACGGGGGAGGGGAGGGATGGAAATATTGCTAGTCACAACGGATTGGACGAGTGCGGGGGGAGGAGAGTCATGCATGCAGATTGTTTTCACACGGGGAGGAGTGGTGGGACTGCCGGAGGGAGAAGGGGAGTTAAGCATGCAAATTGTTTTCACACATGGAGAGGAAAATATTTGGAGGTGAACATGCTTCCTGCAGGTATGGGGAATAGTACATAAGTCCTCTTATATGCAATGAACTGACCACTACATGCCGGGCTAGGTAGTCTTAAGTCATTAAAAACATACACGCCCCACACATGTTCAGGTTTCAAGGTGCACTAAATTATTGCATGCAAGGATTAAGAGAATATTGACTAATGCATGTAAAAATTCTTTGTCATTTAGTGTTCATGCATGGATGCAATGCAATAATGCATTGATAAACACAATTTCTTGTGAAGAACGAGAACATTAATTGAGTACTTTTGCAGACTACAAACTATTCCACCGCCTCTCTCTTGGTAAGAGTAGGTGAGATTTTTGAATCAAGCCCTTTAAACTAGAAGGGAGGTAGTATTACTCTTATAGCTAACCTTGTTGTGATGACTATATATGACATGGCAATATCATAACGCACCTGGACGGAGGAACTAGTCTGCATAGTGCACATAAGTTTTGTCCGAAGTCAAAGTACCTCTACTTTAACCAAACTTATAGAAATGTATCAACATTCACATTGTCAAATCTTTATTTTTATATTCATTATGAAATGTAGTTACATAAAATATATATTTGGTATTGTAGATATTGATATTTTGAATATAGATTTGGTCAAATTTTGCAAACTTTGACTTGACACAAATCTTACGTGGAGTAAAAAGGACCATAGGGAGTATCATGCATGCGGAATAGGCAATAAAATTGCTCATCTTTGGCCGTTCGAAGTCTCAAAGGACGCGACCGCACGAAGGAGGCGAAGATCATGGGAGGCACGACGGTTGACAGAATTAAGTGAAAGTTACATGCACGCACCGGCACGGTGTGCGAACAAACAGAAGCTATACCATCAGGCCTACGATGTGGGTTTAGTAGACATGACATCTAGTGGGTCCCGCATAGTACTCGAGAACTCTTTGGGGGCATGCAGCCGTTTATCCACCGGGCAAGCCACCACCCCACACTGTTCGCATGCCCTACTCGTCCCCGTCTTCTACCTTACAACAGTTTGCTCCTAGTCATCCCATCCTTTCACATTACGCCTATTCCACTTCTCCTAACCCGCCTCCAAAATCCATGGCCTCCCAAATCTGCATGATCGGTAGTGAGTACGAGGTTATAAACATCACCGGAGATGAGTTCATCATCATCTACACCCGTAGATCCGCGATGGTGGAAGTATGCCTTGGTCACTTCCTACACATGTTCGAAAGTTCAAAGGATGAGTGGGTCGTTGGGCTAGATGTTGAGTACACCACAGTCCTGGAAAAAGAGAAGCTTCTAAAGGAGGCAGAGATGAAGAAGCCCGCCGTGATCCAGGTTTGTGTACATAGCGTGTGCTTGGTCTACCACATATGCCATGCCGACGTTAGGTTCTAGGATTTTGAGGTCTTCCTCAAGGACAAAAGAGTGAAATTTATTGCTGTAGACTTTACGAACAACATGAGAGTCATGTGTCGGATAGGCCTTGTTGTAGGCCAGCCCTTCGATCTCTAGAAGGAAAGCATGGTGTCCTCCTCTCAGCCTTCAATACTGACCCTAGCAGCAGCCATGATTGATCCTTTGTATGATGAACTGAAGAAACCTCACCCCAAGTTTCATCATGCATGGGAGTCAAAGACAATAAATGAAGATCACATCATGTACACAGCAATGGATGCCTACTTTTGTTTAAATATCTACAAGGGTTGGATGAAGAAGCAGAGCCCAGTGTCCGGTTCAAGAAAAGAAGTGTTGGCGAAGAGGAAGAGGAAGAGGGACGAGGAGGAAGTCGAGGACGTGGACGAAAACTCCGAGTAAGGTGGCAGTGCGATTGCTCATGCTGGTTCTACTGCAGTGTCAAGCGGACTAGTTGCTTAGTTTCATTTCAGGGGTGTGTTGTGCTGAGCCCCCAGCAGAACTATGTTTTGTTCTTTCTCGTTATTTGAACTCTTTAGTACGTACTAGTATGTCTTACTACCGTTCTTCTTGTAGTTGGTACTACTACTCGTTTCTTCGCGGTCCTACTATACTTAATACGTACTAGTAGTATAATTTGGGTCAGTGGATTTGTGAAAGAAGAAGTTCGCCGGAGCGAAGGAGGAAGAAGGCAGAGAAGCTACCCCAGTATCTATATTAGAGTGGCAGGGTGCCCATGATCTATCTTTATGAGTGTTGGGTGTGGAATGCAGTTTTCCGGAAAAATGGATCGTGCACAAGGTTAAACGTATGGTGGAGCTGGGGGGAGCATGGCGGTGGCAGGCGGTTCAGGGGAGGGTGGGGCAGCTGCGGTAGGTCGTTAGGACTGTGGCAGGCTGGCGGCTTGATGGTTGAGAGAGAAAATGAACAATGCATCATTTTCGGAGGTTGAAGAAGCCCTTTTGGTCATCCATGTTGCATCCAAGGGCTCACAAGAGTCGACTGACCCAAATTGTTCTTTCAGATAGCATGATCCATGGGGCATTGAAGGTCTCAAAGGTAGATTCCATGTCTGCATTCAGTTTGCGGGCTCGGCGCGGGCGCGACCGGCTTCCGCCGCGACAACCACCATGCAAGCCTCCTCCGCGCGGGCGAAGATGACAATGACATGCAAGCTCCTCCTTGCCGGCGTGTTGGAGCACGCACTCGTCCTCCTCCTCTTCGTAAGCTGCGGACATAGATGTGCTCATACTGCTCGTGTGCTTGGCAGCGCGACATCATCACGAGGAGGGACTGCAGACGACGTGAGCAGGCAAGGGGTTGAGATCCTCTATAGTACCGTACGATGCTGTAGTGTGGATGACATGTGGGGCCGGGTCCCACGTGGCAGCGATAGTACTGCAGTGACTGTACGCATGTGCAACAGCGGCGGCAGCATATTGATGAGTGCGCTTATGGGAGCTTGGTTATAGGATTGGTCAAACTTAAAAGAACACCGTACTAGTACACGTAATCATGTGCAAGCGCGTGCATCGCAGCCGGGCTTATACACAAAATTAGTTAGCACAACATCGATACGGAATCCTATACAAGCGCGTGCACTGCGGCCGCGCGGTTGATCGAAAGGTGCATCATGATGTCGCGGTGGAAGGACATCGACCAAACCTTTTCATGTGTGTGAAAACAATCCCCGAATATTACTCTGCTTTTTTTTGCTGGGAAAGTTCTTCACTCTACAATATTTCCATATATTTGTATTTAGCTTCAGTTTGTGATTATTCGGATTTGGACATTTTAGGTGCCCCCTACAATTTTTTTAACAAAGATTATGTGTGTGTAACTGATAACCCACAAGTGTAGGGGATCGCAACAGCTTTCGAGGGTAAAGTATTCAACCCCAAATTTATTGATTCGACACAAGGGGAGCCAAAGAATATTCTTGAGTATTAGCAGTTGAGTTGTCAATTCAACCACACCTGGATAACTTAGTATCTGCAGCAAAGTATTTAGTAGCAAAGTAGTATGATAATAAAGGTAATGGTAGTAAAAGTAAAGATAATAGTTTTGGGGTTTTTGTAGTAGTTGTAACAATAGCAACGGAAAAGTAAATAAGCGAAGAACAATATGTGAAAAGCTCGTCGGCAATGGATCAGTGATGGATAATTATGCCGGATGCGATTCCTCATTTAATAGCTATAACATAGGGTGACACAGAACTAGCTCTAGTTCATCAATGTAATGTAGGCATGTATTCCGTAAATAGTCATACGTGCTTATGGAAAAGAACTTGCATGACATCTTTTATCCTACCCTCCCATGGCAGCGGGGTCCTAGCGGAAACTAAGGGATATTAAGGCCTCCTTTTAATAGAGAACCGGAACAAAGCATTAACACATAGTGAATACATGAACTCCTCAAACTACGGTCATCACCGAGAAGTATCCCGATTATTGTCACTTCGGGGTTGTCGGATCGTAACACATAATAGGTGACTATAGACTTGCAAGATAGGATCAAGAACTCACATATATTCATGAAAACATAATAGGTTCAGATTTGAAATCATGGCACTCGGGCCCTAGTGACAAGCATTAAGCATAGCAAAGTCATAGCAACATCAATCTCAGAACATAGTGGATACTAGGGATCAAACCCTAACAAAACTAACTTGATTACATGGTAAATCTCATCCAACCCATCACCGTACAGCAAGCCTATGATGGAATTACTCACGCACGACGGTGAGCATCATGTAATTGGTGATGGAGGATGGTTGATGATGACGACGGCGACGAATCCCCCTCTCCGGAGCCCCGAACGGACTCCAGATCAGCCCTCCTGAGAGAGATTAGGGCTTGGCGGCGGCTCCGTGTCATAAAACGCGATGAAACGTTTTCCTGATTTTTTTCTCCCCTAACGTGAATATATGGAGTTGGAGTTGAGGTCGGTGGAGGTCCAGGGGGCCCACGAGATAGAGGGGCGCGCCCCCCTGTCTCGTGGACAGGCCGTGGGCCCCCTGGTGTATTTCTTTGGCCCAAAAATTCTTATTAATTCCAAAAAGTGCCTCCGTGGATTTTTAGGACATTCCGAGAACTTTTCTTTTCTACACATAAAACAACATCATGGCAGTTCTGCTGAAAACAGCGTCAGTCCGGGTTAGTTTCATTCAAATCATGCAAGTTAGGGTCCAAAACAAGGGCAAAAGTGTTTGGAAAAGTAGATACGTTGGAGACGTATCAGTAACGGAGAGAGAACCCGTGTATGTGTCTACATGTGTGTTTTGGCGGAATGACAATGTGGAGACTGTGTGCGTGTGATAGTCATAGAGAGGTGTGAATGTGCAAATGATCATGTATGAGTGAGACATAGAGATATGTTGAGATGTTGTGTATAGATGAGAGAACGGTCTTCTATTTGTGTTTTTTGTGTGTGCATGAGAGAGAGAGGAGCATCGGTAACACAACAGCCATCTCTCTCAATTCGACCGCCCCTTGCACAATCGCATGTAACACATGCATGAATGCGCACATTTTCACACCCTCACCCAGCCCCTTCCTGTCTCAAGGCCCCCATATCGCTCTCTATCTCGCACACACAATCTCTTCATGAAAACCCTATTTGGCATGCATGTACTTCTCCGCACATACACACCATGTACCAAGCACACACATTTATCTCTCGCTATGTCTGCCTCGCAAATACACTCCCCATAGTCCTCTCTTTGTATTCTGCACACGATCTCTCTATATTGCTTAAACATTGACACACACGATGTATCTGTCTCACACCATTAGACTCTCTGACATGACCACTATGCACACACATTCTCTCCATAGGTTTGATTTCTCTCAATATTTGATACACACACACACAGCCCCCCTCCGAGCACACTATCTATCCCCATCCAAGGTTATATAGTGACCACTATCGCTTGTGCTTATCTGCACCCCCACATGCACACCACCTTGATCTTCAAGGAGGGCATGGGGAAGAACGAAGACGACGACCAGACCGCAGTAGAGACAGCGGGGCCATTTGGAAGCAGGATGACGTGACGACAACCGAGTAACCCCTTTCCCCTCTCTCACCCTCCCTCTCCCTCCCTCCCACACAAAATTATCAATCCCTCAGCCCACAAGATTCCCCTCATCAAACCTTTTGTCTCTCCTCATCAAACCTTTTGTCTCTTCTCCTTCCACATGTACAAAATCTCGATGTACACACATCTCACTCCTTCTATTACATGTCTCCATCTTTCTCACAGACCTAACTTCTTCCTACACACACACACACACACACACACACACACACATATATATATATATCCCTCTCTCGCACACTTCCTCTCTCTCTCTCTCTTAGTTTCTCTCCTACTCTATCGCCCACATATATACAGTCTTTCCCATCCTATGTCTCTTTCTTCCACTGGGTGTATATCTTCTGTGTTGAGCGCATGTATCTCTCTCCCACCATTGCTCCATCTTCACAAGCTCTCTACGTTTCATTCACACACTGGGATGTGTTCTGAAAATTTCTTTAGACTGGATCATGTAGATTATGGTTGGTTTCATTGCATCCAACAAATTAATAACTATGAAATGCATTTATATTTTCATTTGAGTTGGATATGCGAGTTTGAGCATATTGTGAAGTACTATAGACGTGGCATTCATCTTGGAATTCAACAATGATTCTAAATATTGAATTGTATAAACCATTACATTCGAAGTCAGTAGCTTAATATATTTATTTCACAATTACAACAAATAATTAATGCCACGACAAGCTAAGAAAACAGATGTGTACTCCCTCTGTTTATATTTAAGTTCGCGTATTAGCATTGGTTAAACTCAAGTTTTGTAAACTCTGACAAAGTTTATAAACAAAAATATTAACATATACAATAACAAACCAATACCATTAGATTCATTATTGAATGTACTTTCACATCATACAGATTTGTTATGGTAAATGTTTATATATTTTCTATAAACTTGGTCAAACTTTAGGAAGTTTGACTTCAGTCAAATCTAATATGCAGAGTAAATAAAAACGGAGGAAGTACAATACTCCTAGCTGCTCAGCCCAATCACCCAACATGCCAGATCAGGAGTAGGGAGTAGTACAGTGTTACAATTTTTAAGCTCGGCGAGAAAATCTCCCGCTTCCATCGAGATTTCCTGTGACTCAGATTCAATCAATGCAAAGTTACCATCATACCCTTGGTCGAACCCCACCCGGCTCAGATGCTGGTTGGTCGGGGTTATTTTGGTAACTTTATGTTCACCCCACCCATCCAACCCCACCCGACACCCAGAGTACTCCTCATTACTCCTCATTTTCTATCCCCACCGCAAAATACACTTCTCCACGGCATCACAACACCTTCATGCCCGTCCCCTTCTTCATTGGCGCACTCGTCCACCGCAACGCATCTGCCTCATCGACGACATCGTACGCCGCACTGGAGTCGGCCTGCCGTTGCTGTCGTACACAAAGCCGCTTCCCTGGTGCCATCTTCCATGGTTTTGAATCTGCTTCCCAAAAGTCGATGCCAAGCGCAGCAGCACCACTGTCGTCGACAATGAACTAACTCCCATTGCCGACCATGATACACAGACACCAACACGACATTCGTACTCCTCCTCAATTGGTAATGTGTATATTGATTCTCTTAGTAGTACATGTGTAGTTCCAATTTTTTTCATACCTACCCTTCAAATTTCCAGGCTGCTATTGTTCCGGTAAAAGTAATTGGTTATAGCTTTCATTTTCCAACAGGATATCATCTTGTAATTGTGTGTCGCTGCTACTTCTTGAGCTTGCATTGGTTTTTCCCTTCAAGAGGAAAGAGTGATGTAGCAAACTAGAGATAAGTATTCCCTCAGTTAGAGAACCAAGGTATCAATTTAGTAGGAGATAACGCACAAATCACTGAATACCTGCACAAACAATCAGACAACTGGCACCCAATGCGATAAAGGGGTTGTCAATCCCTTCACGATTACTTGCAAAAGTGGGATCTGATAGAGATAGAAAAACGATAAAGTAAATATTTTTGGTATTTTTGGTTTATAAATCGGAAAGTAAAAGATTGCAAAATAGTAGATCAGAAACTAATATGATGGAAAATAGAATATCGGAAACTAATTTGATGGAAAATAGACCCTGGGGGCATAGGTTTCACTAGAGGCTTCTCTCATGATATCAAATAATACATTGGGTGAACAAATTACTGTCGAGCAATTGATAGAAAAGTGCAAAGTTATGACGATATCTAAGGCAATGATCATGAATATAGGCATCACGTGCATGTCAAGTAGACCGAAACGATTCTGCATCTACTACTATTACTCCACACATCGACCGACTCCTGCCTGCATCTAGAGTATTAAGTTCATGAAGAACAGAGTAACGCATTAAGTAAGATGACATGATGTAGAGGAATTAACTCAAGCAATATGATGAAAACCCTATATTTTTATCCTTGATGGCAACAATACAATACGTGCCTTGCTGCCCCTACTGTCACCGGGAAAGGACACCGCAAGATTGAACCCAAAGCTAAGCGCTTCTCCATTGCAAGAAAAACCAATCTAGTTGGCCAAACTAAACCGATAGTTCGAAGAGAATTACAAAGATATCAAATCACGCATATAAGAATTTAGAGAAGATTCAAATAATATTCATAGATAAGCTGATCATAAATCCACAATTCATCGTTCTCGGCAAACACACCGCAAAAAAGTATTAAATTGATTAAATCTCCAAGATCATCGAGGAGAACATGGCATTGAGTCAAAGAGAGAGTAGAAGCCATCTAGTTACTAGCTATGGACCCGTAGGTCTATGGTAAACCACTCACGCTTCATCGGAAGGGAAATAGAGTTGATGTAGAAGCCCTCCATGATCAAATCCCCCTCTGGTAGGGTGCTGGAAAAGGTCCCAAGATGGGATGTCATGGGTACAGAAGGTTGCGGCGGTGGAAAAGTCTTTTTGTGGATGCCTCTGGTGGTTTGGGGATATGTGGGAATATATAGGCAAAAGAATTAGGTCAGGAGGGTCACGGGGCCCCACAAGGGTGGGGGGCACGCCCTACCCCCTGGGCGCGTGTTGTTTGCTTGAACTACGTCAGTATTTCCCCAAAGAGGAAGGGATGATGCAACACAACAATGGTAGGTATTTCCCTCGGTGATGAGACCAAGGTTATTGAATCAGTAGGAGAACCACACAACACCACGTAAACAACTCCTGGACACAAAGAACAAATATTTGCAACCCGACATAAGAGAGGGTTGTCAATCCCTCATGGGTAAAAAGATAGGCAAAATTGTAGTAGATTGGATAAATAGTCTCGCGGGAACGCGAGATAAAATAAATAACTAAAAATTGCAGCAAGATATTTTTTATTTTTGGATTAATAGATCTGAAAATAAAAGCAAATAAAAATAGATCTCGAAGGAAAATATAATAAAGAAGAGACTCGGGGGCCGTAGATTTCACTAGTGGCTTCTCTCAAGAAAAATAGCATACAGTGGGTAAACAAATTACTCGGCAATTGATAGAACTTCAAATAATCATGAAGATATCCAGGCAATGATCATTATATAGTCATCACGTCCAAGATTAGTAGACAGACTCCTGCCTGCATCTACACTATTAGGGAAAAGCCTAGCAGTAGCGCGGGTTATATGCTTATCAGTAGCATGGGTGACCGTGCTACTGATACGGCGCTACAGCTAATGCTTATCAATAGTGCGGCCTGACCAGCGCTACTGCTAACTAGGGATAGGAGCAGCGTTTGTCTGCAACACGCACTGCTGATAATAGCTGCAACGCCCCTGTGCAAAGAGCGCTACTGCTAAGAGCTTGCTGCTGATAATGCCATACCCGCTACTGTTATTAGTTTCTGAATTTTTTTCTGCTCCACATTTTGTGCTGCTGAATTTTGTTTTGGGCTTTATACAATAATCTCTAGCATATCATACAGATACAAATGTAATCATAGCATATACATAGCGATACAAGGTGGTCATCATCATAATCATCATCCAACAGAAAGTGGTCTCTCGTCATCATTTTGAAAATAGCGATACAAGTCTCGAATACTTGCAACTACATCGTCATCCATCTAAACAATGATATACGTGAGAAGAACTATCACTATGAGTAAGAGCGGAACTATGCAGTACATGAGGCGGGGGTTACGAGTCCTCTCTCTCGCTAGCGTGAACCTCAAGTAACTAGCTTCCGCTTCTTGTCTGCTTTTCAAGCCTTTATGGCTGGCGCCCGAGACCCCATTCCCTTGCGCCTAACACGCAGGCCACTCGTCGTACACCCCCGGAACCTTCCATTTTTACACGACATAGCACTGCTTCCTCTCCATCAAGAAGCTAGGTACCTGTTAGATATGCATCTTCATCAAGAGAATGTACAATCATATGCAACAAAATATACTAGAGCAACATGAAAAGAAAGGGTTAGCAACTGGATACAACATATAGTATGCAAACTAATTGACCAGAGGTACGCGGGTCATCGTACCCAAACTAACAAAGTAGCATTAGGCAAGTTCGGCAGGGACCATGGACATCACAAAGTTTCATCGCTACAGAAAGTATACAAGTTCAACCAACACATATCATCGTCATCAGCATCAAAAATCACTAGAAGTTCCATCCTTCCATATCATCGAGGATGGACCCTAGCTTCTTGAACATTGCGAGGTCATGACGTTGCATACCTATGCGACTTCGAACGTCAGCTCGCGATATAGGGCCATGGTGGAACATCCCCTTCTCATCGATGACTTCTTTCATGATGATCGTCGCAATGTCCCTTTGGATGCGAAAGAAGTCATCCCTAAGTTTATATTCCGCTTCTCCATGAGATTCTACCCACTTGCGGGATATGGTCATCATTCTGTTTGTCATGCGAAGCTTTTGGTGATCCGTGCTAAACTCAATCATGAGACGGAGGATGTAGAATCCATCTTTCTTGCTTGGTTTTGGGACATGGATGCAGCAGAAGTTAGTTTTATGCGCGAAACCCGTCTTCTTGTTCATTTGTTTCCTGATCTGCAGCTGGCCACCCCTAATGCTGAAGCCGTGGAGAGCATCATCTAGAATATTCATTATGTGGTCATAGTCCTTCTTCTCGTAGTTTCTGGTAGGGTCCAAATACACGGCGTGGGAGACTTGCGGGTAAAGAACGATAAGGACAGCACGGCCGTTGCTGCGGGGAAAAAGACACCTCAAATTATTCTCCATATGAGCGAGAAGGAGTGATTGAAATGTACAAAAGGGTTGTCCGGAACTGACTTACTTCGATGATAAGGCAGGAGGACAATTTCCTGGTCCTTATTCTGTACCATGAAGTTTCTGAGGTACCCTCTAGCAGTTTCACGCTCAAAGTCGCTGAGACTCAAGAAGGACTCATGCATGTAGTACGGATCCGCCACACAGATTTGTGAGACTTCTTCTCTCTTCATGACGGAGCTCATACGTAGCACAAAAAGGCGGATGATTGTAAAATCGAGCTGCCTTGTCAGAAACATCTCGAAGATATGGTCAAACCGCAGGAAGAACACCTCCGCGGGCCGTGTGTTGACGTAGCACTTCCCCTCAGGCACATGAGCCGCGTATGTCGAGTATCCTGGATCCTTCAAGGCTAGTAAGCTTTTCTCAGTCAACAACACATGGTCGTGCAGTCTCCTGAGATCCCCTGATAGTGCCTCCAACGGTTTCGGTGGTAGCATCGACTCGCCCGTGACATGGAACATGGCCGCACCTTTGACGAGTACACGCTCTTCAGAATCCATCGTCTGGCTGCTATGTGCTCTGGCTTGTTTGCAGGCAGTTGAGCCTATCTTCCCCGGTCTCTTCCTCTCCTTCTTCTTGGGCACACCTTCTAGACCCTTCCTTAACCCCTGCCCTAGTGTTGCCGGGCTAAACACTATACGACGTCGACCCCCGGCTAGTTGAGCTTGTGTTCAGGCGGCATCTTCAGGCGTGTCCTATGAGGATTTCATGAAGAGAGACTTCTTGCAATCCATGCTAGGACGTTCCTGCCCGAGCAGATCATCCATATCCTCATCAGCATGCTGATAGCCCGATCCGTCATATGGCTGACTCATCGTATCTAAGTCACCGTCATAGGCGCCTGTATTGAGGAAACCCGTTGGGTCCTCCGTCTCCTCCATCTCATCATCCATTCTTTGTTCCATGGGGCCGATCACATCAACCACTATTAGACCCCCTTCGTCACGTCATCCGCCGCTCTCACCCGGCACTACAGGAGCTGGTAATTGCGTAGGCGGGGTGTTGGTCTCCATACATGCTTTTTGTGTAACATCCCAATTTTCAATTTGGATGTTATACACAGATCATCATATGCATATCATATCTTATTTGCATTTGGTTGTGATCCTAGAAACCTTAAGCAACTCAGGACCCAAGGAGAGAGTTGGAGGTTTCACAAAATTTTCATATTTGAATTTATTTCAAATTTGGAAAGAGGATCAATTTGATTTTAATGATTTCTTTCCAATTATTTCCAACAACAAAAATAAATGAGAGAGGAAAAAATCACTTCCTCAAAACAGAGGAGAAATATTGGAGAAGAAATTTTAAAATCAAATTATTATTTGATTTGTATTTTATTTGAATTAGAGAAAAATAATGCATTTTTTAAAATTGCATTTAGTCCGGAAAAATGTTCTTCTTGTCCCAAATATTAGGTAGGGACGGGAAAAATTGCTTCTGGAATTTTTAGAAATTTTTATATTTTTATTAGGATTTTTCTTAGCGGCGAAATTATTTTAAAAAAAATCGGACCGAACCGGGCCGAAGGCCCAGCCGACCCACTCGCGCGCCACCGCCTTCCCCGCCCACTACGCCGTGCCGCAGCCAGACTCCCGAAGGAGTCCGAGCTCGCGCTGCCGCCCCGACTCCCTCCCCAAGCAAGGCCCCCTGGCCCCTTTATAAGGCGTCGCCGCCCCCTCTCCTTCCCACATCGCCCTGCCACCGCAGCACACCACCGCCGCCGTCGCCGCCAAGCCCTGCCGCCGCGCTGCTAGCTGCTGCTGCCGCCTAGCGCCATCGCCTCCCCTGTCGCCAGGAGCCGCCGCCAACGCCCGATGCTGCCGCCTCGCCCGCCGCCGCCGTCCGATCCGATCTGCCGCCACCGGTTTTTTTCGTGAACCGGTATAACCGCCAAAAACCCGTCCCTTTTTTTAGGTTTTCTCGGTTTATTTTTATTAGATCGGTTTACTTTATTAGGTTAGTTAAATTAGCGAACGTCCATTCATTTAGATCTGTTAGTGAACACTTTCGTTCGTTTAGTTCTGTTAGCGAACGTTCATTCGGTAGATTTTTCTTTTTAGTTTTATTTTCGGACAGGGACCTATCCGCGAATAGTTTTCTCGCGATTTAACCCCTGATCTTAAAACTAGCATAACTTTTTGCTCGTTTATCCAATTTAAGTGAAACCAACACCTAAATCTTCATAACGATCTCTTCTTTCTAGTAAACCATCTTGAACATGATTTTGACAATTTAAAATTTGAGTTTAGTTCATATTAGTAATCGATCTTGTTTCGTTCGTATCTTGAGTTTCGTAACTCCGTTTGAGTTGTTTCTTCTTGCAAATCATAGCTAATCACATGTACCTACTGTTAAGATCTAATTCACATGAAAAATAATGCTGTTGGTTTTTTTCTGTTTAGTTAGCCATTTGCTTGTTTCGAGTTTGATTTGGATCTTTTCTCGATTTTCTCTCTGTTTCATTTGAGTGCTTGCTTATGTATGCTACTGTTAGTCTATGATAGATTATGCGGAGTGCGAAGCTTGTTACTACGAATCCCTAGAGTTTGCACATCGTTAGTGATGACCCACAAGTATAGGGGATCTATCATAGTCCTTTCGATAAGTAAGAGTGTCGAACCCAACGAGGAGCAGAAGGAAATGATAAGCGGTTTTCAGCAAGGTATTCTCTGCAAGTACTGAAATAAGTGGTAACAGATAGTTTTGTGATAGGATAAATTGTAACGAGCAACAAGTAACAAAAGTAAATAAAGTGCAGCAAGGTGGCCCAATCCTTTTTGTAGCAAAGGACAAGCCTGGACAAACTCTTATAATAGGAAAAGCGCTCCCGAGGACACATGGGAATATCGTCAAGCTAGTTTTCATCACGCTCATATGATTCGCGTTCGGTACTTTTATAATTTGATATGTGGGTGGACCGGTGCTTGGGTACTGCCCTTACTTGGACAAGCATCCCACTTATGATTAACCTCTATTGCAAACATCCACAACTACAACAAAAGTATTAAGGTAAACCTAACCATAGCATGAAACATATGGATCCAAATCAGCCCCTTACGAAGCAACGCATAAACTAGGGTTTAAGCTTCTCTCACTCTAGCAACCCATCATCTACTTATTACTTCCCAATGCCTTCCTCTAGGCCCAAATAATGGTGAAGTGTTATGTAGTCGACGTTCACATAACACCACTAGAGGTTAGACAACATACATCTTATCAAAATATCGAACGAATACCAAATTCACATGACTACTAATAGCAAGACTTCTCTCTTGTCCTCAGGAACAAACGCAACTACTCACAAAGCATATTCATGTTCATAATCAGAGGGGTAATAATGTGCATAAAGGATCTGAACATATGATCTTCCACCAAATAAACCAACTAGCATCAACTACAAGGAGTAATCAACACTACTAGCAACCTACTAGCACCAATCCCGGACTTGGAGACAAGAATTTGATGCAATAGATGTACTAGGGTTTGGAGATGAGAAGGTGCTGGTGAAGATGTTGATGGAGGTTGCCCTCTCCTGATGAGAGGAGCATTGGTGATGACGATGGTGATGATTTCCCCCTCCCGGAGGGAAGTGTCCCCGGCAGAACGGCTCTGCCGGAGCCCTAGATTGGTTCTGCCAAGGTTCCGCCTCGTGGCGGTGGAGTCTCGTCCCGAAAGGTTCTCTGCTTTTTTTGCTCATCGAAAGACTTCATATAGGAGAAGATGGACGTCGGAGAGCCACCAGGGGGCCCACGAGGTAGGGGGCACACCTAGGGGGGGGGGGGGGGGGAGGGGCGCCCCCCACCCTCGTGAGGAGGGTGTGGGCCCCCTGGTCTTCATCTTTGGCGATGATTTTTCTTTATTTATTTTAAGATATTCCGTGGAGTTTCAGGACTTTTGGAGTTGCGCAGAATAGTCCTTCAATATTTGCTCCTTTTCCAGCCCAGAATTCCAGCTGCCGGCATTCTCCCTCTTCATGTAAACGTTGTAAAATAAGAGAGAATAGCCATAAGTATTGTGACATAACGTGAAATAACAGCCCATAATGCAATAAATATTGACATAAAAGCATGATGCAAAATGGACGTATCAACTCCCCCAAGCTTAGACCTCGCTTGTCCTCAAGCGAAAAGCCGATAACAATAAATATGTCCTCATGTTTAGAGGTAGAGGCATTGATAAAAATAAAATACGGACATGAAGGCATCATGATTATTTCATAACAGCAACATATATAGATTTTGTCATATGATTACTCATGTTCAAGTGATGATCTTTTCACAAAGCCAAAGTATGAATCAGAAACCTTATTGGGCACCAACAAATTATACCCTCAGTCATTGAAGCAATTGCAATTTATCATAACATCGGAAAGAGTCTATGTCAGAGCTTAAAAGCAAGTCCACATACTCAACTATCACTTAGTCCTTCATAATTGCTAACACTCACGCAATACTTGTGGTTATAGAGTTTTAATCAGACACAGAGAAATATAGGGGCTTATAATTTTGCCCCACAACCTTTTACCTCAAGGGTAATGTCAACAATAATAATTCATGCTCCCCACATCCAATTAGATATATATATATCATGTTCTTTACAACATGCTGAGCTTGCCAAAGGATAAAATGAAAAAGGAAAGGTGAAGATCACCATGACTCTTACATAAGGTAGAGGATAATAATAAAAGATAGGCCCTTCACAGAGGGAAGCAAAGGTTGTCATGCGTTTAGGGTTGATGCAGAAAATCTTAATGCAAAAAGAACATCACTTTATATTGCCCCTTGTATGTGAACCTTTATTATGCAGTCTGTCGCTTTTATTGCGTCCACAACAAGTTCGTACAAAGTTTATTTTCTCCGCACTAATAAGTCATGCATATTTAAAGAGCAATTTTTATTTCTTGCACCGATGACAACTTACTTGAAGGATCTTACTCAATCCATAGGTAGATATGGTGGACTCTCATGGCAAAACTGGTTTAAGGGTAATTGGAAGCACAAGTAGTATTTCTACTTAATGCTGAGAATTTGGCTAGCATGAGGGGGAAAGGCAAGCTCAACACGGTAGAGGATCCATGATAACATACTTTATCTCAGATGTAAGAAAACATAACTCATTATGTTGTCTTCCTTGTCCAACATTAACTCTTTAGCATGTCATATTTTAATGAGTGCTCCCAATCATAAAAGATGTCAATGATAATATATCTATATGTGAAACCTCTCTTCCCTTATTACTTCCTATTAATTGCAATGATGACCAAAGCTATATTTGTCAACTCCCAACAACTTTTAATCATCATACTCTTTCTATGTGAAGTCATTACTTTCACTAAGATCAATATGAACTATTTGATTCTTCTAATCACCCAAGATCATGGCAAAATACTCAAGCCCTTGACTCAACACTAATCTTTATTATATAGCTCATGAACTCGATTACAAAGAAGGATCATAAAGCAAAACTCAAAACTAGATCATGCCATGACTTTATTCTACTAAATCAAGATACTACTAATAGGACCGAACTAAGAAAAACGGTAAAGATAGGAGTTGTGATGGTGATACGATACCAGGGCACCTCCCCCAAGCTTGGCAGTTGCCAATGGGAGTGCCCATACCCATGTGATTATGTCTCCTTCCTTGTTGTTGGCGGTGGAGGTGTTGATGACAATGCAAGCTTGTCGTCCACCTTCCATGGCATAGGCTCACCATCATAGAAGGATGATCGAGTCTCTGGAATCCTCAAATCTGCAGCCAAACTCATCCTTTTGAATCTATATTCATACTCACAGTTTTGGTTTTGCAGATCATAGATTTGGGCTTGAAGGTGCTCGATCTTCTCATGTAGCTTGAAGATGGCTTCCTCGGTCTTCCTCGCATCTGGCTCATAGTTGTTGGTGAACTCCGCAAGCATCTTGTGGGTAGCGTTGATTCCACGCTCCACCATCCCCTGACACTTGAAAACTTGTTGCTCCATTGCCTCAAGCCTCAACTCCACGCTTCCGGTTCCCTTTGGTCCCTCAACATCGCGGATGTGCAGCAACCCATCACACATCTGAATGGTTTGAGGGTGTCGCAGCACCTCCGCGAGGTAAGGGTTGATCACCTTCTCGAAGAACTTGTCCTTGGAAGCACTTGGGGTCGTCATGATGATCTAGACCTGTCAGAAAAACAGCTCGAAACAAGAACAGGGGATATTTGCGTGATACGAGAGTCAAAACCTTCGGGAGTATATATAATGAACTTTTACCGACCAAAATACGTATTGTGCAAGGAAACGGAGTCCGGAGGGCACACGAGGTGCTCACGAGGTAGGGGGCGCGCCCAGGGGGGTAGGGCGTGCCCTCCACCCTCGTGGAGGCCTCGTGCCCTCCCCGGACTGCTACTTATTTTTCTATTTTTCTAAATATTCCAAAACGGAGAAATATTTCCTTAAAAATTGTTTTGGAGTCGGTTTACTTACCGTACCACATACCTATTCCTTTTCGGGGTCTGGAACATTCTGGAAAGTGTCCCTTATGTACTCCTCCAGGGTTACAGTTTCAATAATAATTAGTTTCAACATTTACAGGATTACCTGAGATATAGTGTTTGATCCTTTGACCGTTTACCACCTTCGGATTTGTGCCTGCGAAGTTGTTTATTTTTATGGCACCGGAACGATAGACCTCCTCGATAACGTAAGGACCTTCCCATTTGGAGAGAAGTTTTCCTGCAAAAAATCTTAAACGAGAGTTGTATAGCAATACATAATCACCTACATTAAACTCATGCTTTTGTATCCTTTTGTCATGCCATCTTTTAACTTTTTCTTTAAACAACTTGGCATTTTCATAAGCTTGGGTTCTCCATTCATCAAGTGAGCTAATTTCAAATAACCTCTTCCCACCGGCAAGTTTGAAATCATAGTTGAGCTCTTTAATAGCCCAATATGCCTTATGTTCTAGTTCGAGAGGTAAATGACATGCTTTTCCATAAACCATTTTATACAGAGACATACCCATAGGATTTTTGTATGCAGTTCTATAGTCCCATAATGCATCATCAAGTTTCTTGGACCAATTCTTTCTAGACCTATTGACAGTCTTTTGCAAAATTAATTTGAGCTCTCTATTGCTCAATTCTACTTGACCACTAGACTGCGGGTGATATGGAGATGCAATTCTATGATTAACGTCGTATTTAGCAAGCATCTTACGGAAAGCACCATGAATAAAGTGTGAACCAACATCAGTCATTAAATATCTAGGGACTCCAAACCTCAGAAAAATAACTTCCTTAAGCATTTTAATAGAAGTGTTATGATCATCACTACTAGTTGGAATAGCTTCTACCCACTTAGTAATGTAATCAATAGCAACTAAAATATGTGTATATCCATTAGAGGCAGGAAAAGGTCCCACATAATCAAATCCCCAAACATCAAATGGTTCAATAACAAGTGAATAATTCATAGGCATTTCTTGACGTCTACTAATATTACCAATTCTTTGACATTCGTCGCAGGACAAAACAAACTTACGGGCATCTTTGAAGAGAGTAGGCCAATAAAAACCGGATTGCAATACCTTGTGTGCAGTTCTATCTCCAGCGTGGTGTCCTCCATAAGCTTCGAAGTGACACTTGTGTAGGATCTGTTCCTGTTCATGCTCAGGTACACAACGTCTAATAACACCATCAACTCCTTCTTTATAAAGATGTGGGTCATCCCAAAAGTAATGTCGCAAGTCATTGAAAAACTTTCTCTTTTGTTGGTATGTAAAGCTAGGTGGCATAAATTTAGCAACAATATAATTAGCATAATCAGCATACCACGGAGTGCTACGAGAAGTGCTTATTACATCTAATTGTTCATCAGGAAAGCTATCATCAATAGGTAGTGGATCATGAAGAACATTCTCTAGCCTAGACAAGTTGTCTGCAACGGGGTTCTCAGCTCCTTTTCTATCAACAATATGCAAATCAAATTCTTGGAGCAAGAGAACCCATCTAATAAGTCTAGGTTTTGCATCTCTCTTTTCCATAAGATATTTAATAGCAGCATGATCTGTGTGGATAGTTACTTTAGAATCAACAATATAGGGTCTGAATTTATCACAAGCAAATACAACTGCTAAAAGTTCCTTTTCGGTAGTAGCATAATTTCTTTGAGCATTGTCTAGAGTCTTACTAGCATAATGGATAACATTCAATTTCTTATCAACTCTTTGCCCTAGAACAGCACCTACAGCATAATGACTAGCATCACACATAATTTCAAAGGGTAAATTCCAATCAGGTGGCTGAACAACAGGTGCAGAGACTAATGCTTTCTTAAGTATTTCAAATGCTTCTACACAATCATCATCAAAGACAAATGGTACATCTTTTTGTAATAAATTAGTAAGAGGCCGAGAGATTTTTGAGAAGTCCTTAATGAACCTCCTATAAAATCCGGCGTGACCAAGGAAACTTCTTATACCTTTGATGTCCTTGGGACATGGCATCTTTTCAATCGCATCAACCTTGGCTTTATCAACTTCAATACCTCTTTCAGAAACTTTGTGCCCCAAGACAATACCTTCATTAACCATAAAGTGGCACTTTTCCCAATTCAAGACAAGATTAGTTTCTTCGCATCTCTGCAAAACTCAAGCAAGATTGCTCAAGCAATCATCAAAAGAGGAACCATAGACGGAAAAGTCATCCATGAAAACCTCACAAATTTTCTCGCAAAAGTTAGAGAATATAGCCATCATGCATCTTTGAAAGGTAGCAGGTGCATTACATAAACCGAAAGGCATACATCTATAAGCAAAAGTACCAAAAGGGCATGTAAAAGTAGTCTTTGATTGATCTTTAGCCGACACAGGTATTTGAGAAAAACCAGAATAAGCATCTAGAAAGCAATAATGTGTATGTTTGCATAATATTTCTAGCATTTTATCAATAAAAGGTAAGGGGTAATGATCTTTCTTAGTAGCCTTATTTAATTTGGGGAAATCAATTACCATCCTATAACCTGTGATAATTCTTTGCGGGATCAATTCATCTTTATCATTAGGGACACCAGTAATACCCCCCTTCTTAGGGACATAATGGACAGGACTTACCCACTGACTACCAGCAATGGGATAAATTATACCTGCTCCAGAAGCTTGAGTATTTCCTTTCTTACCACTTCTTTCATTTTAGGATTCAAACATCGTTGAGGATCACGAACTGGTTTGGCATCAGCTTCCAAATTTATTTTATATGGACATAGAGTGGGACTGATGCCCTTAAGATCATCCAGAGTATATCCAATAGAGGCACGGTGCTTCTTAAGAGTTTTCAATAATCTTTCTTCTTCATGCTCTGAAAGGTTAGCACTAATAATGACAGGATATATTTTCTTTTCATCAAGATAAGCATATTTAAGATTATCAGGCAACGATTTAAGCTCAAACACGGGATCACCCTTAGGTGGAGGAGGATCCCCTAGGATTTCAACAGGCAAATTGTGTTGCAGAATAGGTTCCTATTTAAAGAATACTTCATCTATTTCCCTTCTTTCATTCATGAACATATCATTTTCATGGTCTAGCAAATAGTGTTCTAAAGGATCACTAGGAGGTACAACAATAGAAGCAAGACCAATAATTTCATCCTTACTAGGCAATTCTTCTTCACGATGTTGTTTACTAAATTTAGATAAATTAAACTCATGAACTATATCATCCAAGCCAACAGTAACAACATTCTTTTTGCAGTCTATCGTAGCATTAACAGTTTTCAAGAAGGGTCTACCAAATATAATGGGACAAAAGCTATCTTGTGGAGAACCAAGAACGAGAAAATCAGCGGGATATTTGGTTTTCCCACACAAGACTTCAACATCTCTAACAATTCCCACTGTTGAAATAGTATCTCTATTGGCAAGTTTAATTGTGACATCAATTTCTTCTAACTCAGCAGGTGCAATTTCATGCATAATTTCTTTGTATAAGTCAATGGGTATAAGACTAGAACTAGCACCCATATCACATAAGCCATGGTAACAATGATCTCCTATTTTAACAGAAATAACGGGCACGCCTACCACAGGTCTATGTTTATCTCTATCACAGGGTTTAGCAATTCTAGCATTTTCACCAGAGAATTGAATAACATGCCCATCAATATTATCAGACAAGAGATCTTTAACAATGGCAATATTGGGTTTTATTTTGACTTGCTCAGGAGGTGTATAAGTCCTAGTATTGCTTTTACGAACAACAGTTGAAGCTTTAGCATGATCCTTCATTCTAACAGGGAAAGGTGGTTTCTCAACATAAGTAGGAACAATAGGATCATTATAAGTGACAATCTTTTCTTCAACTTTAATAGGTGCAGCTACTTTTACTTCTATGGGAGGATGATATTTAAACCACTTCTCCTTGGGGAGATCAACATAAGTAGCAAAAGATTCACAGAAAGAAGCTACTATCTCAGAGTTAAGTCCATATTTAGTGCTAAACTTACAGAAAATATCTGTATCCATAAAAGATTTAACACAATCAAACTTAGGTGTCATACCTGACTCCTTACCTTCGTCGAGGTCCCAATCTTCTGAGTTGCGTTTAATTCTATCCAATAAATTCCATCTAAATTCAATAGGCTTCATCATAAAAGAGCCAGCACAAGAAGTATCGAGCATGGTGCGATTGTTATCAGAATGCCGAGCATAAAAATTCTGGAGAATTGTCAATTTTGAGAGCTCATGATTGGGGCATGAATATAACATTGATTTAAGCCTCCCCCAAGCTTGAGCAATGATTTCTCCTTCGCGCGGCCAAAAATTATATATATAATTGCGATCATGATGAACAAGATGCATAGGGTAGTACTTTTGATGAAATTCCAATTTCAATCTTTTATAGTTCCATGATCTCGTATCATCACATAGCCTATACCATGTCAATGCGTCTCCCTCCAAAGATAAAGGGAAATCCTTCCTCTTAACAACATCATCGGGTATACCTGCAAGCTTAAATAGTCCACAAATATCATCCACATAGCATAGATGTTCATCAGGATGCTTTGTTCCATCTCCTGCAAAAGTGTTAGCTAGCAGTTTTTCCATCATACCCAAAGGAATCTGAAAAGGAGTTTCATTTTCAGTAGGTTTAATAGGTTTAGTAGGTTCAGTAGGTTGAGGAGCAACTCTTGGCTCAACTGGACGGGGTGAAGATACCCCGAACAAGCCCCTCAAACAATTACTTTCCATAGTAACAAGTGACAGAAAATTTCAGCACACTAAATAAATTTTTCCTAACCAAATTCCACCTACCAAAAGCGCTTCACTCCCCAGCAACGGCGCCAGAAAAGAGTCTTGATGACCCACAAGTATAGGGGATCTATCGTAGTCCTTTCGATAAGTAAGAGTGTCGAACCCAACGAGGAGCAGAAGGAAATGATAAGCGGTTTTCAGCAAGGTATTCTCTGCAAGTACTGAAATAAGTGGTAACAGATAGTTTTGTGATAAGATAAATTGTAATGAGCAACAAGTAACAAAAGTATATAAAGTGCAGCAAGGTAGCCCAATCCTTTTTGTAGCAAAGGACAAGCCTGGACAAACTCTTATAATCGGAAAAGCGCTCCCGAGGACACATGGGAATATCGTCAAGCTAGTTTTCATCACGCTCATATGATTCGCGTTCGGTACTTTGATAATTTGATATGTGGGTGGACCGGTGCTTGGGTACTGCCCTTACTTGGACAAGCATCCCACTTATGATTAACCTCTATTGCAAGCATCCGCAACTACAACAAAAGTATTAAGGTAAACCTAACCATAGCATGAAACATATGGATCCAAATCAGCCCCTTACGAAGCAATGCATAAACTAGGGTTTAAGCTTCTCTCACTCTAGCAACCCATCATCTACTTATTACTTCCCAATGCCTTCCTCTAGGCCCAAATAATGGTGAAGTGTTATGTAGTCGACGTTCACATAACACCACTAGAGGTTAGACAACATACATCTTATCAAAATATCGAACGAATACCAAATTCACATGACTACTAATAGCAAGACTTCTCCCTTGTCCTCAGGAACAAACGTAACTACTCACAAAGCATATTCATGTTCATAATCAGAGGGGTAATAATGTGCATAAAGGATCTGAACATATGATCTTCCACCAAATAAACCAACTAGCATCAACTACAAGGAGTAACCAACACTACTAGCAACCTACTAGCACCAATTCCAGACTTGGAGACAAGAATTGGATGCAAGAGATGAACTAGGGTTTGGAGATGAGATGGTGCTGGTGAAGATGTTGATGGAGATTGCCCTCTCCCGATGAGAGGAGCGTTGGTGATGACGATGGTGATGATTTCCCCCTCCCGGAGGGAAGTGTGCCCGGCAGAACGGCTCTGCCGGAGCCCTAGATTGGTTCCGCCAAGGTTCTGCCTCGTGGCGGCGGAGTCTCGTCCCGAAAGGTTCTCTGCTATTTTTTTCACATCGAAAGACTTAATATAGGAGAAGATGGACGTTGGAGAGCCACCAGGGGGCCCACGAGGTAGGGGGCGCGCCCAGGGGGGGGGGGGGGGCGCCCCCCACCCTTGTGAGCAGGGTGTGGGCCCCCTGGCCTTCATCTTTGGCGATGATTTTTATTTATTTATTTTAAGGTATTCTGTGGAGTTTCAGGACTTTTGGAGTTGCACAGAATAGTCCTTTAATATTTGCTCCTTTTCCAGCCCAGAATTCCAGCTGCCGGCATTCTCCCTCTTCATGTAAACCTTGTAAAATAAGAGAGAATAGCCATAAGTATTGTGACATAACGTGAAATAACAGCCCATAATGCAATAAATATTGACATAAAAGCATGATGCAAAATGGACGTATCAGTCAGCAAGGCAAGTTACACTTTGATCATACTCTTCCATACCTAGTTTTTACTATGCATTAGTTACACTCCTCAAATATTTGCATGAGCAGGATTGGGAACATGTGGTTTGGTTGTAGTACTTGAGGTAGGAACCTAATACCTTTTGATCACCCGGGTATATACGTTATGCTCTATTATTGCTTAGCCATGCTCGTAGACGGGGATTGGTTCATGATTCACATGGAAGTTATGAGAGTTATTAATCTTGGATAACTTTAAGGTGGCAACTTTAATACACATCTGGGTGGATTGGTTGGGGCACCTGGAGAGTCGAGTGTTTGTCCATTTGGGAAATCCTGGAGTACCCGTGTGATTTTTCCTTGGTTCGCCACCCAGGCTCAAAGGGATCATATGATATTTCATGACTAGAAACTTCTGTGTGCAGCCACAAGCCATTATGGGCTCTGGCGTAGTTGAGTAAGTTGTATGAGCTCTTGAAGAGGTGGACTAGAAGATGTAGGGGAAAGTAGGTGTACCAGTCTGCCCGGAGTAGAGAATTAATGCTTCAGAAAGACTATGTCTCGATCTTCCGATCATGGATGCGGTCGAGTCTTGTGGGGAAAAGTGCGCAACCTCTGCAGAGTGTATAAACAAATGATGGTTAGCCGTGTCCCCGGTTATGGACATCTTGAGTATGTGGAATTGGATATTCACTAGTAGAAAAAGGGTCAAACGTGCAGCACATTAGTGCCGGTTTGTATTAGAGCCGGCACTAATGTATACATTAGTGCCGGTTCCAACGGCTAGCCGGGCCGCTCTCATTAGTACCGGTTCGTGGCTAACCATTAGCACCGGTTCGTGCCACGAACCGGTACTAATGAGGGTGGTGGCAGGATGTTGTCAGTCTGGGCCCCCTCCAGCACCTTTAGTACCGATTCGTGCCACGAACCGGTACTATAGGTCCTCCTGCATATAAACCCTTCGTCCAGCTCGCTCTATTCTCCCCCCTTTCCCCTCTCCTCTCCTCTCTGTTCTTCCTCTTCTCCCCTCGAGCTCATCACACATTTTGCCCAAAATTTGTCAAGATTTGAAGGCCCCCATCCATTCAAGTGATCACAAAGGTTAGCAACTTTGTCCTTTCATCTCTCATTCTAGATTAGCTCTTCCCATGCTTTGTATAGTTACTAATTTGTGAGTTTAGTAATTTGGGAGGAAATATATATATGTGCTAGTATTTGATTTATATGCAATTTGAGGTCAAAAATAACACTTAGTTTGCATATGTAGGTGTGGTTTACTTAGTGCCTTCTAAATCTCCGCCGTAACCACCGTCGATCGCCCGCACCGTCCCGTCACCGGCACCACCTTGTGGTGAGCCTCTGTTTCATGAAATTTTATATAAAAAATTGATGTTTGTGTGATTTGGATATATAGTTAATCATGTAATAATTATCTTACCCGTACGTTGTTTGTTATACATAGTGCCATGGTTTTGATATCCGTCCCCGTCGGCCCTCGTCCTTGTTATGATTCGGATGTGGTATATTCTCTTTTAAAACTATTTGTTGCATTTCGTGTTTATGACAATTATGCCCATCAAGTTGACATAGATATTTTTATCTAGGAGGTATGTGAACCGGAAATTCCAACCGACCCTATTATCGAGAGGTTAAATTTAGTTGAAAGAGAAAACGAGTACTTGAAAGAAAAATTGAAAAGAATTGAGGGGGAGAAGATGGAATTGGAGTTGCATGTTGCCGATGTCGTCGATGATCACAAGATCAAGATGGAGAAAATGCGCTTGAAGAATAGAAAGATTAGAAAATATGCCATCGATAGTGAGGCTTGGTATCATTATGCTGTTGGATCAATTGTTACCTTAGTTGCAATCTTGATCGCATTTGTTGTTGCATTTAAATGCTTTAGCTAGAGAGTTATTTGTTTGTTGCATTTAAGTGTTGTATGAACTTTATGTATGAACTTGTATTAATTTGGTCTATTCGGTGTTGTGTAATGAAGATGAGCCGGCAATGGATGTACGATGACCGATGCTCTCCCCAGTTTGTTGAGGGCGTGCATACTTTTCTGCTTGCGGCTGAGGCAAACAAGCGGGCGGATGGTTTTATGCCTTGTCCATGTGCTGGCTGTAAGAATGGTCACAATTACTCTACGTCAAGAACCATTCACGTCCACCTGTTTGAGTCCGGTTTCATGCCCCACTATAATGTTTGGACCAAGCACGGAGAAAGAGGGGTTATGATGGAAGACAATGAAGAAGAAGAGGACGACGACAGCTATCCTGGCCATGGGTTCCCTGAATACGATGATACAACAATGGGGGAAGAAGCTGAGCCGGTAATGCGGGAAGAAGCTGAGCCGGCAATGCGGGAAGAAGTTGAAGAAGAGGCATCAGATGAGCCCGTTGATGATCTAGGTCGGGCCATTGCCGACGCAAAGAGAAACTGCGCAAGTGATTTGGAGAAGAAGAAGTTGCAGCGCATGTTAGAGGATCACAAAAAATTGTTGTACCCGAATTGCGTAGGTGACAAGAAAAAGCTGGGCACCACACTGGAATTGCTGCAATGGAAGGCAGAGAATGGTGTATCTGACAAGGGATTTGGAAAGTTGCTGGTAATGATAAAGGATATGCTTCCAAAGGACAACGAATTGCCCGAGAGTACGTACGAAGCAAAGAAGGCTGTCTGCCCTCTAGGGTTAGAGGTGCAGAAGATACATGCATGCCCTAATGATTGCATCCTCTACCGTGGTGAGTACAAGGATTTGAACGCTTGCCCGGTATGTGGTGCATTGCACTATAAGATCAGCCGCGATGAGCCTGGTGATGTCGAGGGCGAGCGCCCCAGGAAGAAGATTCCTGCCAAGGTGATGTGGTATTCTCCTATAATACCACGGTTGAAACGTTTGTTCCAAAACAAAGAGCATGCCAAGGCGATGCGATGGCACAGAGAAGACCGTAAGAAAGATGGAAAGTTGAGAGTACCCGCTGACGGGTCGCAGTGGAGAAAATCGAAAGAAAGTACGGGAAGGAGTTTGCAGATGACGCAAGCAGCGTATGGTTTGGTCTAAGCGCAGATGGCATTAATCCTTTTGGGGAGCAGAGCAGCAACCATAGCACCTAGCCTGTGACTCTATGTTTGTATAACCTTCCTCCTTGGTTGTGCATGAAGTGGAAGTTCATTATGATGCCAGTGCTCATCCAAGGCCCTAAGCAACCCGGCAACGACATTGATGTGTACCTAAGGCCATTAGTTGAAGAACTCTTACAACTGTGGAATGGAACATGTGTACGTGCATGGGATGAGCACATGGGGGAAGAATTTGACCTAAAGGCGTTGCTGTTCGTGACCATCAATGATTGGCCTGCTCTCAGTAACCTTTCAGGACAGACAAACAAGGGATACCGCGGATGCACGCACTATTTGGATGATACCGACAGTATATACTTGAATAGTTGTAAGAAGAATGTGTACCTGGGACATCGTCGATTTCTTCCGAGCAGGCATCCCGTAAGAAAGAAAGGCAAGCATTTCAAAGGTGAGGCGGATCACCGGACGAAGCCTTGCCACCTTACTGGTGCTGATGTACATGATATGGTCAAGGATTTGAAGGTGATATTTGGAAAGGGTCCTAGCGGACAACCTGTTCCGAAGGACGCGGACGGACGCGCACCCATGTGGAAGAAGAAATCTATATTTTGGGACCTGCCATATTGGAAAGACCTAGAGGTCCGCTCCGCAATCGACGTGATGCACGTGACGAAGAATCTTTGCGTGACCCTGCTTGGCTTCTTGGGCGTGTATGGGAAGACAAAAGATACACCTAAGGCACGGGAGGACCAGCAACGTATGCACGGAGAAGATGGCATACATCAGGGTCATGCAAGCTACACTCTTACCAAAGAAGAGAAGGAAATCTTCTTTGAATGCCTGCTCAGTATTAAGGTACCGTCTGGCTTCTCGTCGAATATAAAGGGAATAATAAACATGGCAGAGAAAAAGTTTTAGAACCTAAAGTCTCATGACTGCCACGTGATTATGACGCAACTGCTTCCGGTTGCATTCAGGGGGCTTCTACCGGAAAATGTTCGATTAGCCATTGTGAAGCTATGTGCATTTCTCAATGCAATCTCTCAGAAGGTAATCGATCCAGAAATCATACCAAGGTTACAGAATGATTTGGTGCAATGTCTTGTCAGTTTCGAGTTGGTGTTCCCACCATCCTTCTTCAATATCATGACGCACATCCTAGTTCACCTATGCGAAGAGATTAATGTTTTGGGTCCTGTATTTCTACACAATATGTTCCCCTTTGAGAGGTTCATGGGAGTCTTAAGGAAATATGTTCATAACCGTGCTAGGCCAGAAGGAAGCATCTCCAAGGGCCATCAAAATGAGGAGGTCATTGAGTTTTGTATTGACTTTATTCCTGACCTTAAGCCGATTGGTGTTCCTGAATCGTGGCATAAGGGCAGACTGGATGGAAAAGGCACGCTAGGAGGGGAACAAATAATATGTATGGACGGACATTCTCTCACTGAAGCACACTACACAGTTCTACAGAAGTCCACCTTGGTGGCTCCGTATATGGATGAACACAAGAATTTGCTACGCTCCAAACACCCGGGGCGGTCTGATGACTGGATTACACGTGAACAAACCAAGAGTTTCGCCAACTAGTTGCAGACACGTACCATGCATGACACCTCTATTGAAGATGACCTGTACTTGCTGTCCCAGTTACCATCTTCGAATATAATGACTTTCAAAGGGTACGAGATAAATGGTAATACATTTTACACGATCGCCCAAGATAAGAAGAGCACCAACCAAAACAGTGGTGTCCGCTTTGATGCAGAAACCAAGACGGGAAAGGGAACATATTATGGTTATATACAGGACATATGGGAACTTGACTATCGACGTGGTTTAAAGGTCCCTTTGTTTCAGTGCAAATGGGTCAATATGACATGAGGCGGGGTAACGGAAGACCTGTAGTACGGAATGACAACAGTGGATCTCAACAATCTTGCATATGCAGACGAACTATTTGTCCTAGCCAATGATGTGGCACAGGTTTTCTATGTGAAGGACATGTCTACCAAGCCAAGAAAAAGAAAAGATAAGGAAGCGAATGCATCGTACGATGAGCCAAAGCGGCACATAGTTCTTTCTGGGAAGAGAAACATCGTGGGAGTGGATGACAAGACAGACAAGTCAGAAGATTATGAAAAGTTTGATGAAATTTCTCCATTCACAGTGAATATTGACCCGAGCATCCCGTTAAATGATGAAGATTTTCCATGGTTACGGTGCAAAGGGACACACGCGAAGAAAAAGTTTCACACCCAAAGATCTGGGATGTGATCGGCTTCACTATCATCACTTTCTTCTGTCTTTCACACCCAGGAGGGAATTTCTGTAATAGTTAGGGTAGTTATGTGTTTTGGCATTTGAAACGCGAAGAAATTTTATGTGCAAACAAATTCTTTTCATGCATTTACTGATTTTTTTCCAGCTAAATGACCCTGAAATTGAAAAGCAATTCAAATGAACTCAGAAAAGGTGGCATGGTATCACAATTTCATACAAATAGCATGTGCAAGAAAGTAGAGAGGGTTACGGCAAAAACTGGATGCACTTCGTGTACAAAATGGACAATCTAATTCGAAGTATCAGGGTTTCCGACGAAAACTGAACTGTTACAAAGGCATTTCATTTTTTAAATAACCTAAGCATTACTAAATTGAATATAATGATAAAACACACTAATATTAAACATAAGAAAAAAGAATCACTCGAAAAACTTTTTTCAAAGTTAAGTTATTCACAAACTAGTGATTCACACAAATTTCAAATAATTCAAAAATTAAACTATTCAAATTTGAAATCTACCGGCACTAACAGAAAGTTTGTAATTTTTTGTACCTAAAGCAAAAATATTCACAAAGAAACTCTAAATACAGCAAAAAACAACTCAAAAATAAATAAAACAAAAAAAATAAAGCAAAAGAAAATCAAGAAAAAAAGCCCCGCCTACTGGGCCAAAGCGGCCTGCATACGACTAGCGACACAACCTTTCGTTGGGCCAGGATGCAGGCCCGCAAAGGCCCAGTAGGCCCACAAGGCGAGGAGGACAGGTAGGCCCAGTAGGCCTGATTAGGAGAGGAGGTCGAGAGAGCTACCGCACTTGGGCTTATAAACCAGTGCGGTAGCCCCTCGACAAGCGAGGTGGGGCTAAACTTCCGCACCGCACCTGCGCCAGCGCACCCCCTTTAGTACCGGGTCGTGGCACAAACCGGTACTAAAGGGGGGGCCTTTAGTACCGGTTTGTGCCACCACCCGGTACTAAAGGGGGTCGCTTCCCGCCGCTTGGCCTGGCCAAAACAGACCTTTAGTACCGGTTGGTGGCTCCAACCGGTACTAAAGGTGCCTTCTATATATACAACTGCTACGAAAATTTCAGTTTCCCTCTGTTTTCGCCTCTGTTCCATTGTCTTCGTCGCCGTCGCCGCCGCCCTCGATCGTCTCCGACGTCGCCGCTCGTCTCCGTCTCCGCCCCCGTCCCCGTCGCCGCCCTCGTCCCCGTCGCCGCCCCCGTCCCCGTCGCCGCCCTCGTCTCCGTCGCCGCCCCCGTCGTCCCCGTCGCCGCTCTCGTCTCCGTCGCGCCGTCCCCTCCGTCGCTGCCCCGGCCGTCGCTTCGCCGTCGCCTCGCCGTCGCCTCGCCTCGCCGTCGCCTCTCCTCTCCATCGCCTCACTGTCGCCTCGCCGTCGCCCGCTATGAGTCTCCAGCCCCGAGCCCGTACACACACACAAGCATTAGATAATTAGTCTTTAATTAGTTTAGATAATTAGTCTTTAATTAGTTTAGATTATTATTTTGTATGTTTAATTAGTTTAGATAATTAGTGTTTAATTAGTTTAGATTATTTAGATTATTATTTTTTCACTATTATATATGTATGAATGCATGTTAGATGGATATAATTAGTGCTTAATCAGTTAGAAATTAGTGTTATATAGAAATGTTAGAAATTAGTGTTATATAGAAGTGTTAGAAATGTTAGAAATTTTAGTGTTATTTAGATTATTTAGATTAGCATAATTAGTGTTATATAGAAATATTAGAAATTTTAGTTATCAAAATCCAATCATTAAAAAAATGTTACTTTTTGCGGGCATATAGCTAGTATTTGTTCTCGACGATGCCCGGCCCGCATCCTCGCCGTCGACCCGTCTGCGACGACGTCCAGCCGACCCATGTCCGAGACTGGGCTCCGCCAGGCTGGCACTGGGAGGTGCTGCTTGGAGGGGCGCGCCGCTTGATGAGGAACCCGGCCGCGGGTTCCGTCATCGACCCTGATCTCGTTTGGTGGCGTTCGCGTGGGCCAGTTTCGGTGCGGAGGGACCCGGCCCCGCCGGAGGAGGTACGTCGCCGTGTCAGGGAGGAGGACGAGCACGTCCATCGCTACATGGTTGCGTTAGAGGGCGGCAGGTTCTCCAATACGTGGCAGTATCTTCGGGGATCTCACTTCAGCTATGATCCTGTGAGGGTTCCTTCTCTTTGGGTGTCCATCGCCCGCGCCGGAGGAACCGCGAGTGTCCTAGATTCTTCTGTAGTATTCGATCTTTATTAGCTAATAGCCAGTGATGTACTATTCAATATTATATATTATTCGAGACGATGTATTCGAGATTATATCTATTATTCTGGACGATGTATTCGAGATTATATCTATTATTCGAGATTAGAATACTAAATTGTTTTATATTTCTTTTGGATTAGTTAAACAAAAGCTATGGCAGACAATACCGACAGAGAGGGAGAACAGACCATGTTCGATATGATACGCGGGGCAGATGATAATCAGAATGAAGAAGATCATGACGGCTCCAAATTTCTAAACAACACCGGAGAGGGTGATATGATATTCGATCGCGACGACGAAATTGATGAAGTCATGAACTATGATTATGACGATGACGAAGAACATGTTGATCCTGAAACAACAAACACCGGCGAGGTATATATATTTATATAAGCAGGCATCTAGTGATCATCACATGTTTTAAATGACTTGAAGATATATTAACGAATCGATCTTTGTTCTTTCAGCCATCCGGATCGAGCAAATCTTCAGGCAAAATGACGAAACGAGGCCCGAACAAAAAGTTGAAGCCGGGCGTAAAGTACAATATCGAGGCATGCGGCCCTACTGGCAAACCATTAGCGCCTAAGAAGATTGCGGACAAGTTCGTTCGTCAGTGCGGAGTTCTTGTGAAGGACCAACTCCCGATCAAACTTCAAGAATGGAGAGCGCCAGCAAAGCCACGTCCAGATGTTACTTTTGTCGACAAGAATCAAAAAGATCTGCTTTGGGATACTCTCATGGAACATTTCACCCTACCAGATCATTTCACAGAAGCAGATGTGCAGAAAGTCAAAGAGGCTGCTCTTAGGATGATGGCGACTGCATTCAAGAACTACAAGAATCGTGAATGGAACAAGTACGTCAAGGGAGGAAGGAATACTCCAGAATTCAAGGGAACACTGGAGAACCAACGTGATCATTGGGACGATTTCGTGAAATTCAAGGATTCGGAATTAGCTAAGGAACGGTCGAGAATAAACAAGAAGAATGTCGAAAAAAAAGATAAGTTCCATAAGCTGGGGCCAGGTGGCTATGCGGTGGCAATGCCTAAGTGGGATAAGTCTGAGAAAGAGATGGAGGATGCAGGTGTCACTCCGGCTACTAAGAGCTGGCCCCCCAGGGTCAGGACTTGGTTCTATGCGCATGGGGGGGAGTTGGACCGGGAGACAGGCAATGTTTCGACGAGGGCAAGTCTGAAGGGAGCCGACGATGCGATACTTGTTGCAATATAAGAGGCACGAACGGGGGTGTTCCAGCCCAATAGAGAGAACGACGAGCTTATGCGTGCCCTGGGAAATCCTGAACACCCGGGAAGAACACGAGGCAAGGGCGCTATGCCGTGGTATGAGTGGTTTTCAGACTGGAACGACGACTACAGAACCCGTGCGAGAAAGAAGATTGCAGAGGAGAAGAAGAGGAAGATGGAGGAGGAGCAGAGGAAGCGGGACTATGAACGCCTTCAAGGCCTAGAAGCAAGTCAAGCGGAATTGGCAGTCAAATTCCAGCAGCAGCAGGAGCAGATCGACTCACTTACCCATCAAAGGGGGTCTCAGCAGCTGCAACAGCTAGCGGATGATCCAGCATTGGATAGCACCGGCCCATCCATGCCGAGAAGCAGCGTGGGTTCCGTCCCGGACGACGCAATGCTGGGTAGATACCCCGTGGATGACATCACGGAGAACACTAACTGTGAGCTACATGTCAAAATGAAGAACATATCCATGAAGGTGGCGGACGGCTGTGCTTTCACAAATCCCCCCGAGGCAACCTTCCATTGCAACCCGATTCCAGCGGGCTATGCTCGTGTCTTGGTTGATGAGGTGGTGGACCCACCATATTCGGGGCTACAGCTTGACATTGCTGGAGGTGACGGCGAGCGCTTTCTCGGAGAGGCCAAACATCGTATCATCCTATGGAAAAAGGATTGCATCATCTTTCCAAGGCCACCGACACCGCGTCACCCGAGTCCTCGTCAAAGTCCGCCACCGAGTCAGCAGACTCCCGCTCCTGCAAGTCCGGCAAGTGTCAGGACACTCCTCCTCCTCCAAGTCCGGCAAAGTGTCAGGACAATCCTCCTCCTCCAAGTCTGCCACAGCGTCAGACGTCCACTCCTCCTCCAAGTCCGGCACAACCTCAGGCCACTCCTCCTCGTCCAACTTAGTCCCGTCAGCCGTCTCCGCCGCCTCAGCAATCGCAGAAGAGACACCCCGCAGCTATGGTGCGTAGCGGTACGAGTCGAGGTAGTACAGGAAGTACAGGCGGAGGCAAGCGATATAAATATGGTCCAAGCCTCAAGCCTCTTCTGCAGAGGTCTTATGACAGGTCCGAGGACGAAATCACAGCCATATCGAAGGCCGAGGTGGAAGCCCATTTTGCACCGAAACCGCCACCGCCGCCAAGGGAGAAAGTGCCTGATGAAACGATTGACCACTTCATTCGTATGGCTCAACCACCAGCTCCCAAGCCTGTTGACACAGACTATGAGCGCCACATCAGGAAGTTAAATCAAGCACGTCTACAAAGGGAGGCGAGCACGTCTACATCGGGATCGAGCAAACAAGAAGCAGCTGCCAAAAAATGCGGGAAAACCATTCCCCAGCTGGGAGAACAGGCGGCGCAATCAATCCCCTCGCTTGTTGTGCCAACAACAGGTGATAGTACGCGCGCCCAATATTATTGTGGGAAAACAGTGCATGTTCCCGAGGTGGGCAATGTGATAATAACGAAGGAGCATATAATGCAGGCTGAAGTTCTCAACATCACTGTTGAACAACTCCTCGGGATCGAGCCCATGCCTTTGCTTAGAGAGGATGAAGTAAAATGGAAATATGTCCGGGGCCAACCTTTGGTCGCGCCAGACAAGGTCAAGAACCTCCCAACGAGAATGTATGAATTGCATCAATGGTACATGAACATTACCAATATTTCGGAGCGATTGTCCCTCAAGGTGAATGTCAAGCAGGACCATTACTACCATGAGAAAGCTGTGTCCGTTGAGTATTTAGAACTGTTTCAGTTATACAATCAAGACGCACTCGACAAATCTATCGTCAGTTGCTATTGTCTGTAAGTGATTTCTTTCTATAATTTAAGTCTCAAGCTAGCTGTAGTGATCCTTTTGATCAATCATTACCTGTAATTATCCTCACTATATTCTTTTCTGTGGTATTATGCAGGATGAAGATATATGAAATGAGAAAAGGTGGACGCTTTGGCATTGGGTTCATTGACCCAAACACCGTTAATGAATACACATGGAAGATAAATAAACGTTATGCAAAGGAAGTAGAGGACAGCATGCCAGAGTTCTTGAAGTGCCTCAAATACAATGAAGATATACTACTTCCTTACAACTTCTAGTGAGTCACACTGTCTTGTACTACAAATTCTCTGTTTTTGCCTACTAGCTACCTACATGTTTTTGCTTACATATGCCCGCTTAATTAAGACATGTAAACGTGTGTGCATGTAGATTTCACTGGGTCTTGTGTATCATAAAAGTTGACGCCGGAACAGTTGAAGTACTGGACTCACTAATCTAAAAAAAAACTGACTATAACATCTTGTATGGGATAGTCAATAGGTAATTTCAATCATTATTATCTATATATCTCGGCCTATTTAGTTCTTCATTTCATGATATGAACTATTTAATAACCCCTTTATTCATTTTCTTTGTCGGCGGGCAGGGCTTGGGCAAGATTCATCAGCGTCATGGAAGGTGAATGGAAACAAAAGCTTCAATGGTTTCGATCCAAGGTAAGCAATTAAGTAGTACTAGCTAGCTAGCTAGCTGCCATCTCTTTAATTATCATGCTTGATTAATTTTTATCTGATCAAATTCCATTCTCGTAAAGGCCCTGAAGCAGGCGCAGGGGACTGATCTGTGTGCATTCTGCGTTTGCGAGAACATTCGCATGATGGCATCCGAAAGGAGCAGATCTCAAAGACATCAATGGGTACGCTTGTCAGAACACTATTCACAATTTTTAAACCATTATCAATATCTAGTCACACAACTAATTAATACACATGCATATTGATCTCCTTCTTAACAGTTCAAAGAGGTGCGGGAGAAGCTCATAGAAAGGGAGCGCGTAGAAGCACTTCAAGAGGAAATAGCGGGATTTTTGCTCGACCTGGTCATAAATCCGAATGGAGAATTCTATTACCCGCTACCGCCCCCATGAAAACCACTTCCAATTGTAATCATGCTCCGAAGGCACCAACTAGGCTAATGCCACTGGCTCCGAAGGCAACATTCATATGTAGGAGAAATTGTATATAGCTATACATGTGTGTATGTGTGAATTAATTAATATGGTGGTTTGGGATTGATGATATATATATATATATATATATATATATATATATATATATATGCATGATTGGTTCTACTAGAAATTCTCTCTCTCTCTCTCTCTCTCTCTCTCTCTATATATATATATATATATATATATATATATATATATATATATATATATATATATATATATATATATATATATATATATATATATATATATATATGCATAACGTGTACAATGTGTAGTATCGTAAAATACCAGCAAACGAAAAAGAATTAAAATGGAAACACAAAATTAAATGAAAAAGAAATCATAGAACTAAAAACCCCCCAAACCTTATAGTACCGGTTGGTCTTACCAACCGGTACTAAAGGGCTCCAGGCCCCCGGAGCTGGCTCGTGCCACGTGGTTGCCCTTTAGCACCGGTTCGTGCTGAACCGGTACTAATGAGGGGGGGGGGGCTTTAGTGACCACAATTTAGTGCCGGTTATGTAACCGGCACTAAAGGGCCTTACGAACTGGTGCTATTGCCCGGTTCTGCACTAGTGATTATTGTTGATCTCATCACTCTTTAATTGATTGAATTGGGTTTAATGATGATACTTGTTTAATTGTGATTTGAGTTGGATGAGCCTTTTCAAATATTGGCACAGATTGGGAGTTGTTTAAATAAAATTTATTCCTTTGTTGTAGGGAAAAACTAGCTTATGCAAAATCTTAAACTTAGAGCCTCCACCAGCCAAATATTGCATGTAGACATAGTTCTCGCATTCATTACTTTACAGTGTAACTCTGCCAGCATATTCAATGTGCTGACCTACACGACTGCAACGTCTCATGTTGCAGACTACTCATACGACAAATAAGGTGCGATAGATCGTTGTCTTGCACTAAGCTATGCCATTGGAGTCGATGGACTCATTTACCTTCGAAGCTTCCGCAATTATTTAGTTTAGATGGCCTTCAGCCATACTATTTTTGTGTAATCATACTCTTTATGAGGACTCGATGTATTATGTGTGTGATTGACCTCTGTTATAATTTCCTCGAGTACTGTGTGTGTCAGCATTACCAACCCAGGGATGACACTTAAGCCCAGAGACTTCGGTCCATTGGGATCGTGGTCGCTACAAGATGGTATCAGAGCACATGCTGGCTGTAGGACGCGACCACTAGGAATAAGAAACATGATTTCTCTTCTTTGCTCATTTCCAATTCTCCTCTATTTCTACTCTATAGATGGCGGACTCCAGGAACAAGTTCACTCAGCCAGATGAGGGCACCCCTTCTAGACTACACTTGAAGGAAGTCACTAAGTACTTGAACATCGGACTACCAAGCATCACTGGGACTTTCTCTGCAACTTTCCCAGAAGAGGAGCGCTGGAAGATCAAAGTCTGGGGTACCTGGGAGGACATTTGCGCCAACAACGGAGCCCATTGATTTCTACCTGGATGCACCAAGCTGGAGTTTGGGAAAGGGCATGGAAGCCCACATCACTTATGGATGCATATGTGAGGTGTATCACAAGGAGCTGGAAAACACCATCTATCAAATATGCAGACGCCGAGATGAAGAATGGGAGATGATTCATACCAGGAAGGATGGATCAATTGCAGCATACATTCAGGAGATGGGTGATCACATTCGCCGCCAAGAGAATCAAATATGCTTCAACATGAAGAAGATTAAGAAGCTGATGAAGAAGAATATTGAGCTAGAAGAGGAACTCAAGTTTACACGCAATGGATATGAGGAAGAAATTGTCGTACTGCTGGAGAAGCATGAAGAATTGAAGAGGAAGCTAGGACTACCCATGGAGAACCATAAGCGAGAACCTGCAAAGGAGATCCGTTCGGAGGGCTACATCATCTTGGACGACACCGACACAGACAGTGATGCAAATGATGACAGTGATGACGACTACGTTGACGAAGGTGGAGGAGATATCATGGAGTCTTCCTTTGATCAAAATTTCTAGACGACCACCATGTTACTAGTAGTATTCTTCCAAGTAATTAGCATCGATCGAGTTTGTAATCATAGTTTAGATACTTTGTGAGAACCTTGTTTGATATTGAATGAAGTGAATTGATTGTGTTTGTCTCATGTGCATATGGGTAGTGAATCTCTCTTAGACCTTTCTATTCTGTTTTCTCACCCCTTCTAACCCATCAATGCCTCTGAGACGTGACAATGGATTCATGTTCCCATCGGAGCTCATTCAGTTGATCCAGTAGCAGAATGCCTTGATGCATATGCTAGTTCAGAATCAGAACCAAGGCAACAACAACAACAACAACCGACTACCACCACCCCCTGTTGACAACCTAGCCCTCTTTCTGAGGTTGAATCCACCGGTGTTCTCTAGCAGCACCGAGCCGATTGTTGCAGATGATTGGCTCCGGAAGATTGGAAGAGAGCTGACTACTGCAGGATGCATAGATGCATAGAGAGTGCGCTTTGCCGCACATCAGCTTGATGGACCCGCAGCATCTTGGTGGGAGAACTTCACCACCACTTACCCCATTGATACAGTTACATGGGATCAGTTTCAGCAGGCTTTCCGCACCACCCATGTTTCAGTAGGTGCGATGAGCATGAAGAAGCGCGAGTTGCGCAAATTGCGTCAAGGAGGTCGTATAGTGGGCCAGTATGTGGATGCGTTCAGCAAGTTAGCATGCTATGCCCCAGATGATGTGGCCACATATGTCGCAAAGAAGGAGAAATTTCTTGAGGGACTCAATGATGAGCTAAGCATGCAGTTGATGGTGGTAACCTTCAACAACTACTAGGAGTTGGTAGACAGGGCCTGAGGGAGTCCTGGACTAGGGGGTGTCCGGACAGCCGGACTATCATCGTCCGCCGGACTCCAAGACTACGAAGATAGAAGATTGAAGACTCCGTCCCGTGTCCGGATGGGACTTTCCTTGGCGTGGAAGGCAAGCTTGGCGATACGGATATGTAGATCTCCTACCATTGTAACCGACTCTGTGTAACCCAAGCCTCCTCCGGTGTCTATATAAACCGGAGGGCTTTAGTTCATAGGACAACATACATTACAACAATCATACCATAGGCTAGCTTCTAGGGTTTAGCCTCCTTGATCTCGTGGTAGATCCACTCTTGTACTACCCATATCATCAATATTAATCAAGCAGGACGTAGGGTTTTACCTCCATCGAGAGGGCCCGAACCTGGGTAAAACATCGTGTCCCTCGTCTCCTGTTACCATCCGCCTAGACGCACAGTTCGGGACCCCCTACCCGAGATCCGCCGGTTTTGACACCGACATTGGTGCTTTCATTGAGAGTTCCTCTGTGTCGTCACCGATAGGAAGGATGCCTCCTCCCGTCTTCAAAGACGGTGTTTTCCCCGAAGGGGCCTTGGCCGCCGGCCAAACTATCCGGCTAGGTGGTTTTCTTATGACCGCTTGTCCGGCCGCCGCTTTGACAATGACTTCTCAAGTCGTTAGAAGCAATCTTCGCGTCAGCCCTAAAGCTGCCGAACAGTTGGATCCAATAGAGCTCTCGTCTGTTAACGAGCTCTTGGATCGCATCGCCGCCCTGGGAGTCGCTACGAACTACAACCAGATTGGGCTTAAAACCGATCTGAGAGAGATTAATTCTCCCCAGGCCACCCACCATGTCGCAGTGGTAGAGGAGCAATACGGCAACTCTTTGCCTATATTAAAAACTAGTCACGTCCGGATTCCCGAACCCTCCATGCCGGACTTCCGCGGAGGAACGGGCTTCGATCGAGCATTGAACTTAAAATCATGCATCACTCCGGACTCGCTGGATTGTGTCCAGCAACCTAAGCTTCCGAATTCGGAAGCTCTTCGGCCTTTAAGCCCCAAGATGGGCAGGGATCCGGATTTTAGTCCACCCACCCGCCCAGACATATGCGATCTATCTCTAATACGGCAAGAGCCCGCTGAAACAGTACATCACTACTGGGCCAGATTCCTCCTGGTTATGGACAGGATAAAGGACTGCCGAGAGGAAAACGCAATCTCAATCTTCTGCAATAACTGCACGGACAAGGGAATACTAAACGCCATTGATCGCCGCAAAATTACGCGCTTCACCGATCTGGCATCCATAGTACGAAAGTACTGTGCGATGGAGAGTTTCCGGAAAACCGAAAACCTATTTTGGGATAATCCGGCCCCAAACCCAGTCCGCAGCAAAAGGGCGCCTTACACTCAGGCCCCAGATGCAAAAACGAAAAAGCAAAAACCCGATAAGGGGTACGGAACTGTACTGGAGGGATGGCTCAATGGACCCTGTAAGCTTCATAGTACAGAGGGAGCCGTCCCAACACATAGCCTTCGAGCATGTTGGATATTACGGCAGGTGGCCAAAAGTGGCGAGGAGCTTCTAGCCCCAGAAAACCACTCCAATAAATACCAGTACGGTATCAACAGTCTTCGAGACCTTCGCATCAAACAATATGCGAAAGCGAACAATCCGCGGACTCGCCGAAGTCTACTAAATAGCGACAGCAAATCCATGGAGTGACACAGCTATCACCTTCGGTGCCAGCGATGAACCTAAATTCCGAACAGCCAGAGCACCAGCCGCACTGGTGCTTATTCCCATAGTGGACGGCTTCGACTAACAAAAGTCCTCATGGATGGCGGCAGCGGATTAAACCTCGTCTACGAGGAAACTCTGCGGAAAATGGAAATCGATTGGAGCCGTATTGAGCGAAGCAGCACAACCTTCAGAGGTATAATCCCTAGCCGGGAGGCACGCTGCACCGGACAAATCACACTCGATGTGGTGTTCGGCTCGCCGGACAATTACAGATCTGAAGAAGTCACGTTCCAAGTGGCCCCGTTCAACAGCAGATATCACGCTATATTAGGACGAGAGGCATTCACAATTTTTCAAGGAGTACCTCATTACGGGTACATGAAGCTCAAAATGCCTGGGCCCGGCGGAATAATCACCCTCGCTAGTGATCCGGACATAGCACTCCGCGCCGAAAATAAGACAACTGCACTAGCCTTGGAGGCACTATCCGAAGCCTTAGCAGCAGATGAACTCACTGCGCTGCGCTCTACGGTGAACAGGGACGATGTGATACTCGATAAAAGATCCAAGTCCACCTCCTTCAAACCAGCAGATGAAATAATAAAATTCCAGGTCCATCCAACGGACCCAACAAAGACGGCCTCCATTGGGGCACAATTGAACCCCGAAGTAGACGCCGCACTGCGTGAATTCCTTCGGGAAAATTGGGACATCTTCGCCTGGCATCCTTCGGATATGCCCGGAATCCCACGCAGGTTGGTAGAACACAGCCTAAACATCCTAAAAGGATTTAAGCCAGTCAAACAGTTTCTTCGATGATTTTCCGAACCCAAAAGACAGGCAATGGGGGAAGAGCTAGCCAAACTATTGGAAGCCGGATTCATTAGAGATATCAAACATCCGGACAGGCTAGCAAATCTGGTGATGGTACCAAAGAAGGATAAATCCTGGCGCCTCTGTGTCGATTTTAAAGACCTCAATAAGGCTTGCCCAAAGGATCCCTTCCCTCTCCCCCGCATCGACCAAATTATCGATGGTACCGCGGGGCACGATTCGTTGTGCTTCCTGGACGCATACTCTGGCTATCACCAAATCAAGATGGCGGAAGCAGACCAAGCCGCAACGGCATTCATCACTCCATACGGACCATTCTGCTTGAACACGATGCCCTTCGGACTTAAAAATGCCGGCGCAACATATCAGCGCATGATTCAAACATGTCTGGCCACCCAGATCGGCAAAACAGTCGAAGCATACGTAGACGACGTAGTCGTCAAAACAAAACACGTCGAAACTCTAGTAGACGATTTGAGGCTCACATTCGACAACTTCAGAGCATATGACATCAAGCTGAATCCGGAAAAATGCATTTTTGGCGTACCAGCCGGAAAGCTGCTGGGCTTCATTGTATCCGGTAGAGGGATTGAAGCAAACCCGGCTAAAATGCGAGCTCTATCACAATTGGATATTCCAAAAGACCTCAAACAAATACAAAAATTAACAGGATGCGTGGCAGCTTTAAGCCGCTTTATCTCCCGTCTAGGAGAAAAGGCGTTGCCCCTCTATCGCCCCCTCAGGCGCACCGAACACTTTGAGTGGACGGATGCTGCCACTGCTGGACTCGAAGAAATAAAGGCCATATTGACAACAAATCCGGTCCTAGCTGCGCCCACTCTGGGCGAACCAATGTTGTTATGCATCGCAGCAACGCATCAAGTTGTAAGCGCGGTCCTCGTCGTCGAACGAGCGACAGAAGGGCATAAATTCCCTCTTCAAAAACCAGTGTATTATGTATCCACTGTGTTAACCCCCTGCAAATCCCGTTACCCGCACTATCAGAAGATAGCATATGCGGTGTTCATGGCGTCCCGGAAGCTCCGACACTACTTTCAAGAGTGTTCGATAACAGTGGCCTCTGAAGTACCACTCAATGACATTATAAATAACCGCGATGCAACGGGCAGGATTGCAAAATGGGCCATTGAGCTCTTACCATTTGATATAACTTACAAACCTCGGCGAGCTATAAAGTCACAAGTTTTGGCTGACTTCGTCGCTGAATGGACCGAAGCTGAACTCCCTAAAGAGTACTGCGCATACTCCAATTGGGTTATGCATTTCGACGGCTCTAAAATGTTGGCCGGACTGGGGGCTGGCGTCGTATTGACGTCCCCAACCGGGGACACAGTCCAGTACGTACTTCAAATAATGTACACGGACTCCAACAACGCAGCCGAATACGAGGCCCTATTACAAGGTCTCCGGATGGCAGTCTCCATGGGTATTCAACGCCTAGAGGTGCGCGGGGACTAAAACCTTGCAATATCCCAAATAAATGGAGACTTTGACGCCAAGGATCCGAAAATGGCAGCATATCGTAACGTTGTCTTAACAATGTCAGCTCGGTTTGAAGGATTCGAATTCCATCACATAGCCCGAGATAATAACCAAGCGGCCGATGTACTGGCACACATTGGGGCAAAACGTGATGCTGTCCCTCCAAATATCTTCCTAGAACGGCTCTTCAAGCCATCCGTACTACGGGAAGAGGAGCCCTGTAGTGACAAACCGGAAAAAACCGCACCAATCGGTGATTCAGCAGATGACATAACACCTTCAGCCCACGTCATAATGGCAGTAATCTCCGCGTGGACAGAACCTTTCCTAGCCTACTTACTCAGGCAGGAACTTCTCGAAGACCAAAACGAGGCCCGCTGCATAGTCCGGCGATCGAAAGCCTACAAGGTCCATGAGGGAGAACTTTATAAGAAAAGTACAACCGGAGTCCTTCAAAGGTGTATCTCCGAAGAGGAAGGGCGAAACCTCCTGGCTGAAATTCATGCCGGACTAGGCGGACACCACGCAGCAGCCCGGGCCCTTGTAGGAAAGGCATTCCGTACAGGATTTTGTTGGCCGACGGCCCGGGCAGATGCCCAGGACTTAGTCCAGAGATGCGTGGGTTGTCAGCTCTTTGCTAATCAGAGCCATATGCCACCTACCGCCCTCAAAACTATACCCATTACCTGGCCGTTCGCGGTCTGGGGGCTTGATATGGTTGGACCCCTTAAAGGGGGAACCCACAAGCAAAGGTACCTATTGGTCATGGTGGATAAATTCACCAAATGGATAGAGGCCAAGCCGGTCAAAACGGCAGAGTCTAGACCAGTGATAGACTTTATATCCGGGGTAGTACACCGTTACGGAGTCCCCCACAGCATCATCACCGACAACGGCACAAACTTCACAGCCGACGAGGTTAAGTCATGGTGCAAGAATATGGGCATCAAGCTCGACTACGCTTCAGTCTATCACCCTCAAACCAACGGTCAAGTGGAACGAGCAAATGGTCTAATAATGAGCGGCACTAAGCCCAGACTAGTGCGGTCACTTACTAAATCGGACACGCACTGGGTCGAGCAGCTCGACTCCGTACTCTGGGGGCTGCGGACAACGCCTAACCGTACTACCGGATTCACACCATTTTTTATGGTATACGGCGCAGAGGCAGTCCTGCCCTGCAACATTATTCATGACTCACCTCGAGTGCGCATGTATGAGGAAAGAGAGGCCGAGCTGGATCGGCAGGACAGCCTGGACACATTGGAGGAAGAACGCGACGTCGCCAAAGCTCGTTCCGCATTCTATCATCAGCACTCGAAGATATCAAAGCAGAGAAGTACGGGCCAAGACTTACAACATTGGCAAACTAGTTCTACGCCTGCCGGACAAGAAAAAGGACAAGCTCAAGCCCAAATGGGAGGGCCCCTTCATTATCGATCAAGTCCTGACCGGCGGAGCATACCGTCTACGAAATGCGTCGGATAACCGACTCGAGCCGAACCCATGGAACGCAGTCCGCCTCCGAAAATTCTATGCCTAGCGCCGGATTAAGAGTTCGTCCCCTCCCTCCATCCAAATTTTTATACCTTGGCTGCCTTTCGTTTCTCTTTTCATTACCTTTTTTATTAATAAGCCCCTAAGGGCTTACTTTTGCATTTTTTCGCATACACTTGATGTGCCATCCGCACTCATTATACCTGGGGGCTTCTTTTACAGAAGCTCAATTATAAGGGTTTCATGCCCAGCACATGTGTCACGCTTCCACATGTACCTTTTACTCACCATTATATGCATCGATATGACTTAAGTTTTGGCCAAGCTGGGTTGCCTGGCTCCTGTGCTTACCCCTACGTTCCCGATTGTTAGGCTAGGAGGTAAAGGGAGCACCTCTGCAATTGTTACTGCCGGGTCAGCCGGATGTGTACCTCAGACTGGGTGAAGCCGAAAGCTAGCGTTCTTAAGGGAATATTTGGTCGGTGACTTAAAAGATGACTTTTTACTCATTTATCTATCTGCCCCCAGATGTTTTACTGCTTTCTTTGCAGTCCGGACATGCATTTTAGGGCATGCCTCCCAGCGAAAGGAACCCTTAACGGAACTATTCTCCCTGGAAGATGTTTCTTACTAACCATGTAATATAACATAACTAGTTGGGTACTTGTCTGATAAAGCACTAATGACCGCTACGCCTGGTCTCCATGCATACCACGGTTGTTTCTTAACCAAAATGGTATTCGGACACACTCCGGACTTTAGGGTCCCGAGGTTGAAGCGAAAAGGTTGGCAAAGACAAACGATCTACAATCCGGCTAGAAGGCATTTCACATGTCACTTCAAAGGAAAACATACATTGTCAAATTTATTGATTGTATTCCTCCTCAATCCCGTCTAACAGGCTGTCTAACTTACAGTCCCGTTGGGAAAACTTAGCAGCCAACTCTACTTGGCTGTATACTAAACTCACAGGGATCTCCTTCCCATCGGGCCCCACCGGTCCAACTTCGGCCATATGGTTGGGATCCGCCTTCTTATACCGCGTCTTCACCATGGCCCAAGCCTCCCTGGCACCTTGACGGCAAGCCGAAATCTTCCACAAACGGAAGCGCTACCGCACTCCCTGAAGCTTCTCCGCAAGCTCCCCAAGGCCCTCGGGTAGGGAGAGGGCTGGCCATAAAGCCCGGACGACGCCGGTCATTGCCTGCTGAACTTGTTCGAGCAGTTGCAACAGTTCGGGAAGCTGATCACCTGTTGATATGGGCATCTCCTCTGCAGGACGACCTGTGAGTATACCTACAAGACATATCATGTCAAAATACTTCCTCGCCGAACTCTTCTTTTCAAAGGAGTCCGCTCAAGCACTTACTATAAATGCCGCGACGAAGCCGCTGATTCTCCTTAACGAAGCCGGACAGCTCGGCTCGAGCGCCTTTCAGCTCTTCTCCGAGCTTGGCATTGGCATCCTTGAGCTTGTTCCTTTCTTGTTGAACCCTATTCAGCACACTCTCGCCGGCCTTTAGCTGGCGCAGCAATGCTTGCCTATCCGGATCTTCTCCGGCGGCACCTGCAATGTCATTATTAGACTCGCGCGCACTCCGCACAGCGCTTATATTTCTTAATAAAAATGTGTTACCAGGAGGGGTCTCTGCGTCTCCTCCTGCGGCAGCAAGTGCGGCCTCAAGTTGGGCCTTGCAATCTTGCAGCTCCCGAGACAGCTGGGCATTCTTCTCGGTAAGAGCCTGCGTTTTCAAATGATCCTTAAATCAGTTAACATAACTACTTTAAGTCTCAGGGGCTACTGGTATATACAACCATTAAAATTCCCTTACCCGTATGTCCTTCACATACTGCTCCGTGGCTCTGGTAAAACCATCTTGAGCGGCACGAAGATGCGCGTCCCCTGCGTTAAAGGCATCCAATGCCTCAGGGGAAAAGCACGCTTCACGAAATACTGTCCGGCGGCGCCTATGGTTCATGGCGCTCTCCACCTCAGACTTGGTGGCGGACAGTCTGTCGGTGTCCTCCGTTGGAGAAGGATCCGGCCCGCGCCTTGCGCTTGCCTCCCCCTCCAGGCCGGGCGCTGGAGCCTGGCCGATGTAGGTTGGATTGGCAACTTCTGCGCCCGCAGTTCGGCGAGCGCTTTTTCTCCTGCAAAGATCATGAGCACTCAGGCGTTTCCTAGGAACGTCGCTTTGAAAATTCAAATACGAGCTATACCTTTGCGGCGACATTTCCTCTGCACCGCGCTCCTTTTCCACCTGCTGGTCCGAACTGACCTCTGTTGGTCAGCCGCCGCGGGCTCGACTTCCTGCCGTGAAGGCGCTTCCTGCAAAATACCATCGTTCGCGAAGGTTAGAAATGGGCAGGGAAGAGATAATGGTGTCCGGACTTCGGTCGCGGTCACCTGGGAAGCCGGACACAGTTCGAAGTAATCCGCCGTAATGGCCACCAAGGCATTGTCTATGCTGAGCTGGTGAAACACCCCGTCGATCAGCTCCACCTCGATGTCCGGGTCCTCTTCGGAGGCCGGATCCAAGGATCTTTCTGGATCCTCGGGTTGCGGAGCAGGACTCACCATGTCCTCCACAGTCCGGCGTAGATCCTGCGCCGAAGACATAGTGTAAGAAGCTTAAACTTCGAAAGCATGGGTTGAGCCCTTAAAGGTGTTCACTTACCCATCCTCTAGGGTTGATCATGGAAAACCCATTCAAAGGGTTCATCCGAAGGAAGTCCTCCTTCTTCCCCTTGTACAGGCTGGACAGGATCTCCACCAGATCCTCGGTCGAATCCGGCCCTTTGCGGCCATGACGGGTGGCATCGTCTTCCCCGTTGAAATCCCACATGGGGTGGCCTCTGTATTGCAATGGCTGTACCCCCCGCATGATGCATGACGCCATGACTCCGATCATGGTCAAGCCAGAATGGGCCATTAATCTTATTCGGCCCATCAAGTAATGGACGCTCTTGTCTTCCTCCAATCGGGGGCTCCGTGGGCGCCAGCTGAGGCGTTTCTTCAAAGGAGCAGCGCTAAACTCCGGGAGGCCAATCCGGACTGGGTCCGACAGCGGAGCGTCTCCTATATAAAACCACTCTGAAGGCCAGTCTTCGGACGCCTTCTTGGGAGTACCGGATGGGTATCCGGTCTCGGCAATGCGCCATATTTCGGCGCCGCCCACTTGATATATGGACCCCTCGTGAGAACGGGGTACGAGGCAGAACAGCCTCTTCCACAATGCAAAATGGGGCTCAATGCCCAGGAATAGCTCACAAAGAGCTACGTAGCCCGCGATATGCAGGACAGAGGCGGGCGTGAGGTGGTGGAGCTGGAGTCCGTAGAACTCCAGGAGCCCGCGGAGGAACGGATGTATCGGGAATCCGAGTCCCCTTACCAGATAGGGGACGAAGCATACTCGCTCCCCCTTATTGGGGCTTGGGGTAGCCTCCGCTTGCCTCCCACCTTGATGAGTAACCAGTCCGGCCCGGACTGGGACCATGAAGGCCGGAGGGAGAAATCCCCCCGTTTGGAGCTTCACTAGCTCGTTGTGCAAAACAGAGCACCTCCTCCAATTCCCCGGCGATGGGCTGGGAGTGCGTGAAGAAGAGCCGCGTCGACGGTCCATGATGGAATGGATTTTTAGGTCAAAGGCGCTCCGATGAAGTATTCGCAGGAGGAGGATGGTGTGGTTTGGATCTGGATTTTTGCCTCTTTTATAGGCGGATGACTCGCACGACTGGGGGGTGAAACGTAAAAGACGCCCTGGCTTTTCGCATTCGTGCGACGCGTGGAAAAATACCATTATTGGGTGTAGAAGCCGAGAAACACGGTATTTATGGTGAAGCCGGACACTGTTCGGCAGGTACATGGAACTTGAAGGGAGAACCCGCCTTGTAACGCCGAAGACTATATACGCGCTGGACTTATCGTCATTGAAGCCTGGCTCGGGGGCTACTGAGGGAGTCCTGGACTAGGGGGTGTCCCAACAGCCGGACTATCATCGTCCGCCGGACTCCAAGACTACGAAGATACAAGATTGAAGACTCCGTCCCGTGTCCGGATGGGACTTTCCTTGGCGTGGAAGGCAAGCTTGGCGATACGGATATGTAGATCTCCTACCATTGTAACCGACTTTGTGTAACCCTAGCCTCCTCCGGTGTCTATATAAACCGGAGGGCTTTAGTCCGTAGGACACAACATACATTACAACAATCATACCATAGGCTAGCTTCTAGGGTTTAGCCTCCTTGATCTCGTGGTAGATCCACTCTTGTACTACCCATATCATCAATATTAATCAAGCAGGACATAGGGTTTTACCTCCATCGAGAGGGCCCGAACCTGGGTAAAACATCGTGTCCCTCGTCTCCTGTTGCCATCCGCCTAGACGCACAGTTCGGGACCCCCTACCCGAGATCCGCCGATTTTGACACCGACAGGGCCCTCATGATAGAAGGCAAGCAGCAACAGATTGATAATCGCAAGAGAAAGTATGGACATGGGAGGTACACTTCTGGAGCTCAGCAGAAGCCCCGCTATTCTCCTTACTCTGGAGGACATACTCACAACCATGGAGGCCATAACCATGGAGGACATATGCACAATGGAGGAAGTTCGCACAACCACAGTGGCCCTAAGAATGGCAATTGGAATGGAGGAAGCAACAGTAAGAACCGTTCCAACCCCGCAACACCAGCCAAGAGGGATCTGAGCCACATTACTTGTTTCAAGTGCGGGAAGACCGGACATTATGCCACTGAAATGTCCTGAAGCAAAGAATGGAAATGGCAATGGAAGTTCTGCAAAGAAGCCGAACCCCTTCACCAAAGCTCAGGTGAACCATGTCAGTGTGGAGGATCAACCCGACGCAGTTGTCGGTAAGTTTTTGATAAATGCATTTACAACACTTGTTCTTTTCGATACTGATGCATCTCATTCATTCATATCAAGGGGATTTGTTGACAAGTATAAGTTGCCAATAGTAGCCCTTAAGTCACCTATGTTAGTATGTTCCCCAGGAGCGGGGTATATGGCTAGTAGGGGATGCTATCAGCTGCCAGTAACCATAGGTAGACACGTTTTCCCCACCGACCTGATTGTCCTGGAGTCACAAGGATTGGATGTGATACTAGGCATGGATTGGCTATCCAAGTATGAGGGAAACATTGATTGTGCCAGTAAATCGATTCTACTCACCACCCCGGAAGGAAAGAGGATCAAGTATGTGCCTAGGCATGCGCCGAGGAGGACTCAGGTGAATTCCTTATTAGGAGTTGTTCAGGAGAAAGTACCAGTGGTGAAGGATTACCCCGGTGTATTTACGGAGGAGTTACCAGGTATGTCGCCAGATCGAGATGTTGAGTTTTTGATTGAGTTATTGCCAGGCACTGGACCAATATCCAAGAGACCGTATCGGATGCCCGCAGATGATCTAGAGGAAATTAAGAATCATATTAAGCAGTTACTAGAGAAAGGATATATTCAACCAAGTTCATCACATAGGGGAGCCCCAATGCTTCTAGTTGAGAAGAAGGATGGATCTTTGAGGATGGTTTGATTATCGTGCGCTGAATGAGGTGACGATCAAGAACAAATACCCTCTGCCGATGATGAATGATTTTTTTGACCAACTGCAAGGAGCTAAAGTTTTCTCCAAGATCAATCTTCGATCAGGTTATCACCAGTTGAAGATCCGAGAGCAGGATATACCTAAGACAACTTTTACTATGAGGTATGGGCTATATGAGTATACAGTTATGTCATTTGTTTTGACTAATGCCCTTGCCTATTTCACGAGTATGATGAACAAGGTGTTCATGGAGTTTTCGGATAAGTTAATCGTGGTGTTCATTGATGACATTTTGGTCTACTCAAAGAATGAAGAAGATCATAAGGAGCATTTGCGTTTGGTTCTCGAGAAGCTCAGGGAACATCAGTTGTATGCCAAGTTCAGCAAATGTGAGTTTTGGTTGAAGGAAGTTTGATTTCTCGGACATGTTATATCCAGAGAAGGAATAGCAGTAGATCCTACTAAGGTTTCTTCTGTCACTAAATGGTTGGCACCCACCTCAATGGGAGAGATGAGAAGTTTTCTTGGACTCGCAGGTTATTATCCGAGATTTATTGAGAATTTTTCCAAGATTGCGAAACCCATGACGGAGTTATTGAAGAAGGAAACCAAGTTCAAATGGACATAGGATTGTGATGCCGGCTTTCAGGAGTTGAAGAAACGTTTGGTTACAGCCCCAGTGCTGATTCTCCCAGACATACACAAGGATTTCCATGTGTATTGCGACGCTTCACATCGAGGACTTGGAGGAGTGCTTATGCAGGATGGAAGAGTTGTTTCATATGCCTCACGACAACTTCGACCTCATGAGTTGAATTATGCTACACATGATTTGGAGTTAGCAGCCATAGTGCATGCGCTCAAGACATGGAGACACTTTCTCATCAGAAACCGTTGTGATGTATACACGAATCATAAGAGTCTGAAGTACATCTTCACGCGGAAGGAGTTAAACCTCTGGCAAAGGAGATGGTTGGAGCTCATAAAGGATTATGATATGAGATTGCATTATCATCCAGGAAAGGCCAATGTCATAGCAGATGCATTGAGCCATAAGAGTTATGTTAACACGCTCATAACCGGAGGATTTCCTAAGGAATTAGCAGACGACCTTCGAGAGCTACGCTTGGAGATAGTTCTGAGAGGTTATGTTGCAGCATTGGAAATTCAGTCCACTTTTTTGGGTAAGATTAGAGAAGCCTAGAAGACGGACAAGGAGATTGCTGAGATAAAGGAAAGGATGAGTAAAGGAAAGGCTAAAGGATTTCGTGAGGATGAGCACGACACCTTATGGTTTGAGGACCGTATTTATGTGCCTAATGACTCTGAGATTAGGAAGTTGATTCTTCAGGAGGCTCATGATCCACCTTATTCGATTCACCTAGGCAACACCAAGATGTATCTGGATTTGAAGGAAAGTTTCTGGTGGACAGGAATGAAGAAGGATATTGCCGAGTATGTAGCAGTATGTGATGTATGTTAGAGAGTTAAGGCAGAGCATCAGAAACCAGCAGGATTGCTACAGCCATTGCCGATACTCGAATGGAAGTGGGATAAACTTGGCATGGATTTTATTACTGGATTACCCAAGACTCGTTCAGGCTATGACTCTATCTGGGTTGTAGTTGATCGTTTGATGAAAGTAGCCCATTTCATCCATGTGAAGACAACTTATACGAGTGCTAAGTTGGCGAAGATATACATGACCAGGATTATATGTCTGCATGGAGTTCCGAGGACCATTGTATCAGATAGAGGAACACAGTTTACTTCAAAGTTTTGCAGTCAGTTGCATGAAACTTTGGGTACCAGGCTAGAGTTCAGTACAACAGTTCATCCATAGACAGATGGACAGGCCAAGAGAGTCAATCAGATTCTGGAGGACATGTTGATAGCTTGTGCGCTAGATTATGGATCTAGTTGGGATGGCAATTTGCCCTATGCAGAGTTCTCCTATAAAAAACAGTTATCAAGCCAGTTTGAAGATGGCCCCTTTTGAAGCTTTGTACGAAAGGAGGTGCACGACACTGTTATCATGGGATGAAGTTGGAGATCGACAGTTGTTTGGACCAGACTTAATCAGAGATTCTGAGGAGAAGGTTAAGTTGATTCGAGACAGACTCAAGGTAATCCAGTCCAGGCAGAAGAGTTATGCAGATACTAAACGCAAGGAAGTAGCCTACGAAGTCGGAGACAGAGCATATCTTCGTGTGTCCGCACTTTGATGAGTTAAACGGTTTGGAGTCAAGGGGAAGCTAGCACCACTTTTTGTGGGACCATACATAGTTTTGGAACGCATGGGAGAAGTTGCGTACATGTAACATCCCAAATTTTCAATTTGGAATGTTATACATAGATCATCCATGCATATCATATTTTATGGCATTTTCGCTCCGCAATCCTCGAAATCCTAAGCAACTCAAGGACCCTCAGAGAGAATTGGGGATTTCCCGATTTTCTTATTTGATTTCCTATCAAATAGTGAAATGAGGATTTTTGGATTTTAATTATTTTTCTCTCCGAAAAATATTTCTTATAAAAATATATGAAAGGAGATAATATGACTTCTCCAAAACAACTGAAATATTGGAGGAAAAATGTTAAAATCATTTTTTGGATTTTATTTGAGTTTATTTGGATTTTATTTGCAACAGAAAAATATGCGCGTTTTTAAATTGCATTTTAGGGGCCAAGAAAATGTTCATCGCGTTCTAAATATTTTATTTAGACGATGAAAATTTATTTTGGCATTTTTAGGTTTTTATTTTATTTTATAGGGTTTATTTTTCTGTCGGCGAAATTATTTAAACAAAAAATCTTCCCCACGCCCGACTGGGCCTAAGGCCCAGCCGAGCAGGCCGGCCCAGCCGACGCCGCCTCCCCCGCGCGCGAGCGCCGCCGCCGCCGCCGACTCGGGCAGGAGTCCGAGCCGGACTGCTCCGCCGTGCCTTGCCCCTCCTCCAAGTCCCCACGCCCCTCTTTATAAGCCACCGCCCCGCCGCCCCAAACCACCGCCACCACTGCAGCCCCGCCGCCTCGAGCCACAGCCGCCGCCGCCCGCGCTAGCCGCCGCCGCTTGCCGCCGCCGAGCCCCGCCGCCGCAACCCCGCCCCGCCGGAGCCACCTCGCCCGAGGTACCGCGCCGATCCGAGACGCCGTTTTTTAAAAAAAACGTTCGTTTTTTTAGAAACCCTAGTTCGTTTTTTTAGATCGGTTCGTCGGTTTTTCTCGGTTCTTCTACTCAGCGGACGTTCGTCCGTATGTTCATTTAAATGAACGGTTTTCTTCCGTTAGTTACAGATAATGAACGTTCGTTCGTTAGTCTGTTCATCAAATTTCTTTTATCGGATTCATCCGCGATTATTTTTCAGTCGCGATTTATGATCCGATCTTAGATTCTGTTTTTCTTCGTGCTCGTTAGTCGGAATAAGGTGATTCAAACGCCTAGAGTTTCGTGTCGAGACCCTCTTTCTATTTAATCAACTTAAACAAAGTTTTGGTACTGTAAAATTTGACTTTGGTTCAGATTAGTAAACGGATCTTGTTTCTTTTGCCGTTTGAGTTTTGTTGCTCCGTTTGGTTTGATTCTTTTTGCAAACCGGAGTTCCTAAGTTGAACTTTCTGGTCAATCTCTTTTATTTGGAGTTTTGCTTGTGCATCTTTGCTAGTTGCTTATGTATGTTATTGTTTGTTAGCGATAGAATTCCCGGAGTGCGAAGCGTGTTACTACGAGTCTCTAGGATTCGCGGATCGTCAGCAAGGCAAGTAACACATTGATCATACTCTTTCCATACCCAGTTTTCATTGCATTAGTTCAATCCTCAAACATTGCATGATTAGGATGTCCATAAATTGTGGGTGTTGGGAAGTAGTTGATGAGGTAGAACCTATTGCCCTGTTTATTGTCAAACCCTTGGGAGTTACTTCTACGCATTGCTTATATTGCCATGCTATGCTTGTAAACGTGGATTGGGTTTGAGTGTATCCATGACAGATGTGAGTTTGTTAATTAATGGTTTACTTAAGGTGGCAACTTTAATACACATCTGGGTGGACTGAGGCACCTGGGGAACCCAGTGTTGTCTGTTTCATTTTTGGAAATCCCGGGGTACCCGCGTGATCTTCCTACGGACCACCACCCAGGCTCAAAGGGAACTGAGATTATTCATACTAGAAACTTCCGTGTGCAGCCACAAGCTACTATGGGCTCTAGCATAGTTGAGTAAGTTACGTGAAGCTCTTGAAGAGGTAGATCAGCAGGTAGTGGGTTTTGTAGGTTTGGTATGGTCTACCCAGAGTAGAGGGTTAATGTTTCTGAAATACTATGTCTCGGTCATCCGTTTCTCAAACACCATGCAGTGCGAGAAATCCAACGGAAGCGATCGAGTATTGTGGGGAAAAGTGCACAAACCTCTACAGAGTGTACAATCTAATCATGGTTAGCCGTGTCCCTGCTACCTCTTGAGCACTGCTTTGGATTTCCCCAAAGAGGAGAGGATGATGCAGTAAAGTAGCGTAAGTATTTCCCTCAGTTTTTGAGAACCAAGGTATCAATCCAGCAGGAGACCACACACACGTCCCTTGTACCTACACAAATCGATAGCAACTCGCAACCAACGCTTAGGGGTTGTCAATCCCTTCACGGTCACTTACGAGAGTGAGATCTGATAGAGATAATATTTTTGGTATTTTTGATAGATAGATGCAAAGTAAAAATAAAGGCAAAGTAAAAACAAAGCAAGTAAATAAAGTGATATAGATTGATATGATGAGAATAGACCCCGGGGCCATAGGTTTCACTAGTGGCTTCTCTCATGAGCATAAGTATTCTACGGTGGGTGGACAAATTACGGTTGAGCAATTGACAGAATTGAGCATAGTTATGAGTATATCTAGGCAATGATCATGTATATAGGCATCACGTCCAAAACAAGTAGATCGAAACGATTCTGCATCTACTACTATTACTCCACTCATCGACCGCTATCCAGCATGCATCTAGAGTATTAAGTAAAAACAGAGTAACGGCGTAAGCAAGATGACAGGATGTAGAGGGATAAATTCATGCAATATGATAAAACCCCATCTTGTTGTCCTCGATGGCAACAATACAATACGTGCCTTGTAACTCTTTCTGTCATTGAGTAAGGACACCGCAAGATTGAACCCAAAGCTAAGCACTTCTCCCATTGCAAGAACTACCAATCTAGTTGGCCAAATGAAAAAGATAATTCGAAGAGACTTGCAAAAATAACTCAATCATACATAAAAGAATTCAGAGAAGAATCAAATATTTTCCATAGATAATACTGGATCATAAACCCACAATTCATCGGTCTCAACAAACACACCGCAAAAAGAAGATTACATCGAATAGATCTCCACGAGAGAGGGGGAGAACATTGTATTGAGATCCAAAAAGAGAGAAGAAGCCATCTAGCTACTAGCTATGGACCCGAAGGTCTGAAGTAAACTACTCACACTTCATCGGAGGGGCTATGGTGATGATGTAGAAGCCCTCCGTGGTGGATGCCCCCTCCAGCGGAGCTCCGGAACAGGCCCCAAGATGGGACTGATGGATACAGAAGGTTGCGGTGGTGGAATTAGGTTTTTGGCTCCTGTTCTAATCGTTCGGGGATACGTAGGTATATATAGGAGGAAGGAGTACGTCGGTGGAGCTCCGAGGGGCCCACGAGGTAGGGGGCGCGCCCAGGGGGGGCGCCCTCCACCCTCGTGACCTCCTCGTGCACTGCTTGGAGTAGGGTCCAAGTCTCCTGGGTCACGTTCGGTTGGAAAATCATGATCCCGAAGGTTTCATTCCGTTTGGACTCCGTTTGATATTCTGTTTCTTCGAAATACTGAAAAAGGCAAAAAAAGCAACAATTCTGGGCTGGGCCTCCGGTTAATAGGTTAGTCCCAAAAGTAATATAAAAGTGGAAAATAAAGGCCAATATAGTCCAAAACAGTAGATAAAGTAGCATGGAGCAATAAAAAATTATAGATACGTTGGAGACGTATCAGCATCCCCAAGCTTAATTCCTGCTCATCCTCGAGTAGGTAAATGATAAAAACAGAATTTTTGATGTGGAATGCTACCTAGCATGTTCATCACATATTGTTTTCTTTGTAGCATGGACATTTGGGCTTTTATATGGTTCAAAGCAATAGTCTAGTTTTGACATGAAGACTTTAATCTAAAGCATATCAACAAGCAACCGTGTCTTCCAAAATATCAACACTAAAGCAAGTTATCCCTAGCCCATTATGCTCAATCATTCATCCATTCATGAAACACACTCGCATATTAGCTACACCCAATTCTCAAGTACGATCATAGTGCCCCTTAGTTGGTGCTTTATAAGAGAAGGTGGAGACTCAAGTAAAATAAAAATTGCATAAAGTAAATAGAAAGGCCCTTCGCAGAGGGAAGTAGGGATTTGTAGAGGTGCCAGAGCTCAAAGCAAAAAATGGAGATAAAACATTTTGGGTGGCATGCTTTTCCTGTCAACGAAAACGACCGAGTAGTTCCCAATACTTTCCATGCTAGATATATCATAGGTGGTTCCCAAACAGAAAATATAGTTTATTCCTTTTTCCACCATACTTTCACTTTCCATGGCTAACCATATCCATGGGTGCCTTCCATACCAACACTTTCCAAGGAATTTATTATTTGACAACATAAATTAAATTCATTTTGAATTTCGAGACAGGGCATCCCTAATACCTTTGTCGTACTCTCGTGCAATGACAAGTGAATAAACACTCATCTTGAGAATAACACATCTAGCATGGAAAAATATCAGCCGCCCCCTACCGTTTCATGAGCGGTACGAGCACACAAAAGAGAAATTTATTTTGAAATTTAGAGATGGCACATACAAATTTGCTTAGAATGGCAAAAGAATACCGCATATAGGTAGGTATAGTGGACTCATGTGGCAAAAACTGGTTTAAAGGATGCACAAGTAGTGATCATACTTAGTGCAAATGAAGGCTAGCAAAAGATTGGGAAGCATCCAACCAAGAAATCAAAAATCTCATAAGCGAGCATTAAGAATAACTAACATCGAATAATGCACCACAAGTAGGATGTAAATTCAGTGCATAAATATTGACTTTCGTGCTTGCATAGGGAATCACAAACCTTAACACTGATATTCTTACTAAAGCATAATTACACATCAACATGACTCACGTATCACTATCATCATACCTCAAAACTATTACAAAGAATCAAGTTTATTTTGTCCAATGATCTTCATGTAAGTTTTTATTATATCCCTCTTGAATATCTATCACTTTGGGACTAATTTCATATGTTGCTTTTGATAGCTCAAACAAATTTAAGTGAAGAACATGAGCATAAAAATTTTCTCTCTCAAAATAATTAAAGTGAACCAAGAGAGAATTTGAAAAAAAAAATCACTAACTCTCAAATAAATCTAAGTGAAGCATGAGAGCATTTCTTCAAAAATAGTAAAGCACACCGTGCCCAAAAAGATATAAGTGAAGCACTAGAGCAATTCCATAGCTCATAAAGATTTAAGTGAAGCATAGAGAGCAATTCTAACAAGTCATAGAATAATTTTGGCTCCCTCAACTAGGTGTGTTCAGCAAGGATAGATGGCTTGAAACACAAATAAAAACAACCAAAGACTCATATCATACAAGATGCTCCAAGCAAAACTCATAATATGTGACGAATAAAAATATAGCTTCACGTAAAATACCGATGGTTGTTAGAAGAAAGAGGGGATGCCACTCGGGGGCACCCCCAAGCTTAGTTGCTTGATACTTCTTGAATATTATCTTGGGGTGCCTCGGGCATCCCCAAGATTAGCATTTTCTAATCCTTATTCCTTCATCCATCACGATCTCACCCAAAACTTGAAAACTTCAATCACACAAAACTCAACAAAACCTTCGTGAGATCCGTTAATATAAGAGAGCAAATCGCTACTTTAAGTACTGTTGCAAACCCATTCATATTTTTATTGCATTATATCTACTGTATTTTAACTCCTACATGGCAAAAAATTCTTCAAAGGAAACCATAGAATCACCAAAACAAGCACATAACACAATGAAAACAGAATCTGTCAAAAATAGAATAGTCTGTAGTAATCAGGGAACTTCGTATACTTATGTAACTCAAAAATTCTGAAAAATTAGGACAACGTGGGAAATTTGTATATCAATCATTTTTAAAAAAATTCAGAGCAAAAGCACATTTATGTGATTTATGAAAATTACTTTTCTGAGTGCAAAAGTTACTGGTTTTCAACAAGATCAAATCAACTACCTCCCAAATTATCCCAAAGGCTTTGCTTGCCAAAACACTAATTTAATCCACAGAAATACAATCAAAACAGAGGCATAATTGCGCAAACACCCAAGAACAAAAAGAAAAAGGCAAAAATAAATTTTATTCATTGGGTTGCCTCCCAACAAGTGCTATCGTTTTATGCTCCTAGCTAGGCATAAATAATTTTAATGATGCTCACATGAAAGATTGCAATTGAAACACGAAGAGAGCATCATGTAGTATGTGAAAAACAAGTTTAAGTCTAACATACTTCCTATGCATAGGCATTTTATAAGCAAACAAATTATCAAGACAAACAAAAATCTAGCATATGCAAGGAAGAAGAAAGAAACATTAGCAATCTCAACATAACGAGAGGTAATCTAGTGAGATGAAAATTTCTACAACCATATTTTCCTCTCTCATAATAATGCCATGTGGGATCATAATCAAATTCAACAATATAAACATCACATAAATATTCTCTTTGTTATCCAAATGCATGCAAAGTTGACACTCTTCCAAAATAGTTGGATGATCATCAAATAAAGTCATGACCTCTCCAAGCCCACTTTTATTAAAAAAATCACAAGATTGAACACTCCCCAAATATGTGAGATTATTTTAACCTAAAGTTGACACTCTTGCAAACCCACTTCCAATACTATTGCAAAAATTATTATCAATAACATATTCAACATGAGGCTCAAACAAATTTTCAAGATCATAAGAATCATTATCACCCCAATCATGGTCATTGCAATAAGTAGGGGGCATGACATAACAAGCATCCCCAAGCTTGGAGTTTTGCATATCACTAACACAATTGACATTAATAGAATTTATAATGAAATCATTGCAATCATGCTTTTCATTCAAATAGCTATCATGAATCACTTTATAAATTCCTTTGTTTAAAACTTCATCACACTTTTCAGATTCATAAATCTCAAGCAAAACTTCATAAAGGTAATCTAGTGAACTTAATTCACTAGCTATTGGTTCATCATAACTGGATCTTTTAGATTAGTAAGTGGATGACCATCCATATCAATAGATTTTTAGCAAGCGGAGATGCAAGCAAATAGAAGGCACATGGTAACACAAGTAGAGATAGCAAACAAGAGATCTGACGAGAAAAAGGTGAATGAACAAGTGGGCAAATAAAATGACAAATTTTTGTGAAGTGGGGGAGAGGAAAACAAGAGGCAAATGGCAAACAATATAAATTGCAATCAGATGAGATTTGTGATTAGGAACCTGGTAGATGTTGGTGATGTTTCCCCAACAACAATGCTGGAAATTCCTTTTGATGTTTGCTTGAACTACATCTGTATTTCCCCAAAGAGGAAGGGATGATGCAGCACAATAACGGTATGTATTTCCCGCAGTGATGAGACCAAGGTTATCGAACTAGTAGGAGAACCACGCAACACCACGTAAACAGCTCCTGCACACAGAGAACAAATACTAGCAACCTGGCGTAAGAGAGGGGTTGTCAATCCCTCACGGGTAAAAGGATAGGTAAAATTGTATTAGATTGGATAAATAGATCTCGTGGGAACACAAGATAAAATAAATAACTAAAAATTGAGCAAGGTATTTTAGTATTTTTGAATCAATAGATCTGAAAATAAAAGCAAATAAAAATAGATCTCGAAGGCAAATATAATAACGAAGAGACCCGGGGGCTGGAGATTTCACTAGTGGCTTCTCTCAAGAAAAAACGCAAACGGTGGGTAAACAAATTATTGTTGGGCAATTGATAGAACTTCAAATAAGCATGACGATATCCAGGCAATGATCATTATATAGGCATCACGTTCAAGATTAGTAGACCGACTCCTGCTTGCGTCTACTACTATTACTCCACAGATCGACCACTATCCAGCATGCATCTAGTGTATTAAGTTCATGGAGAAATAGAGTAATGCAATAAGAACGATGACATGATGTAGACAAGATCTATTTATGTAGAAATAGACCCCTTAATAGCAGCGATACATACGTGTCGGTTCCCCTTCTGTCACTGGGATCAAGCACCGTAAGATCGAACCCATCACAAAGCCCCTCTTCCCATGGAAAGAAAAATCGATCTAGTTGGCCTAACTAAACCAAAGCTTTGAAGAAGAAATACCAGGCAATAAGTAATCATGCATATAAGATATCAAAAGACTCAAATAACTTTCATGGATAAAAACATAGATCTGATCATAAACTAAAAGTTCATCGGATCCCAACAAACACACCGATAAAAAGGAGTTACATCCAATAGATCTCCAAGAGATCATTGTATTGAGAATCAAGAGAGAGAGAGAGAGAGAGAGAGAGAGGAAGCCATCTAGCTACTAACTATGGACCTGTATGTCTACAATGAACTACTCATGCATCATCGGAGAGGCACCAATGGGGATGATGAACCCCTCGGAGGATGGTGTCTAGATTGGATCTGGTGGTTCTGGAACTTGCGATGGCTAGAATTTGTTTTCGTCCACTCCCATAGGGTTTCTGGAATATTAGGGTATTTATAGAACAAAGAGGCGGCGCGGGAGGCCACCGTGATGGGCACAACTCATCAGGGCGCGCCTAGGCCTCCCGGCGCGCCCTGGTGTCTTGTGCTCACCTCGGCCCCCCTCCTTGGTACTTCTTTGGCCCACTAGATGTCTTCTGGTCCAAAAAATCCACAAAAAGTTTCGCTACGTTTGGACTCCGTTTGGTATTGATTTCCCGCGATGTAAAAAAACAAGCAGAAAGCAGCAACTGGCACTTGGCACTATGTCAATAGGTATTCCCAAAAAATGATATAAAGTTGCTATAAAATGATTGTAAAACATCTAAGAATGATAATATAATAGCATGGAACAATCAAAAATCATAGATACATTGGAGATGTATCAGCACCCGCTCCGTCCTTGTGGATGCCTCGTGGCTCCTCCAACTTCATCTCAAAGTCTCATGGTTGTTGTCTGGTCCAAGAAAAATCATCGCAAAGGTTTCATTCCGTTTGTACTCCGTTTGGTATTCCTTTTCTGTGAAACTCAAAAACAAGGGAAAAACGGGAACTAAGCACTAGGCTCTAGGTTAATAGGTTAGTCCCAAAAATAATATAAAATAGCATATTAATGCATATAAAACATCCAAAGCAGATAATATAATGGCATGGAACAATAAAAAATTATAGATATGTTGGAGACGTATCAACCATCCCCAAGCTTAATTCCTTCTCGTCCTCGAGTAGGTAAATGATAAAAACAGAGTTTTTGATGTGGAATGCAACCTAACATATTTATCCATGTAATTTTCTTTATTGTGGCATGAATGTTCAGATACATAAGATTCAAAAAAAAGTTTAATATTGACATAAAAAAATAATACTTCAAGCATACTAACAAGGCAATTATGTCTTCTCAAAATAACATGGCCAAAGAAAGCTTATCCCTACAAAATCATATAGTATGGTTATGCTCAATCTTCATCACACAAAATATTCAAATCATGCACAACCCCGATGACAAGCCAAGCAATTGTTTCATACTTTTGGTGTTCTTAAACTTTTTCATCTTTGACACAATACATGAGCGTGAGCCATGGATATAGAACTATAGGTGGGATAGAATATGGTGGTTGTCGAGAAGACAATAAAGAAGGAGATAGTCTCACATCAACTAGGCATATCAACAGGCTATGGAGATGCCCATCAATAGATATCAATGTGAGTGAGTAGGGATTGCCATGCAACGGATGCACTAGAGCTATAAGTTTTTAAAAGCTCAAAAAGAAAAACTAAGTGGGTGTGCATCCAACTTGATTGCTCATGAAGACCTAGGGCAATTTCAGGAAGCCCATCGTTGGAACATACAAGCCAAGTTCTATAATGAAAAATTCCCACTAGTATATGGAAGTGACAAAATAGGAGACTCTCTATCATGAAGACCATGGTGCTACTTTGAAGCACAAGTGTGGAAAAAGGATAGTAACACTGCCCTTTCTCTCTTTTTCTCTCATTTTTTTGTTTGGCTTCTTTGGCCTCCCCTTTTTTCCTCACATGGAACAATGCTCTAATAATGATGATCATCACACTTCTATTTACTTACAACTCAAAAAATTACAACTCGATACTTAGAGCAACAATATGACTCTATATGAATGCCTCTGGTGGTGTACCGAGATGTGCAATGAATCAAGAGTGACATGTACGAAAGAATTATGAAAGGTGCCTTTGCCACAAATATGATGTCAACTACATGATCATGCAAAGCAATATCACAATGATGAAGCGTGTCATAATAAATGGAACGGTGGAAAGTTGCATGGAAATATATCTCGGAATGGCTATGGAAATGCCATAATAGGTAGGTATGGTGGCTTTTTTGAAGAAGTTATATGGTCGGTGTATGGTACCAGCGAAAGTTGCGCGTCACAAGAGAGGCTAGCAATGGTGAAAGGGTGAGAGTGCGTATAATCCATGGACTCAACATTAGTCATAACGAACTCACATACTTATTGCAGAAATCTACTAGTCATCAAAACCAAGCACTACACGCATGCTCCTAGGGGAAGGGTTGGTAGGAGTTAATCATCGCGCGATCCCGACCTCCACACAAAGGATGACAATGTTGGGGATCGTTGCAGAAATTAAAAAATTTCTACGCATCACCAAGATCAATCTATGGAGAGACTAGCAACGAGAGAGAGGGGAGTGCATCTTCATACCCTTGAAGATCGCGATGCGGAAGCGTTACAAGAATGCGGATGAGGGAGTCGTACTCGCGATGATTCAAATCGCGGAAGATCCGATCTAACGCCAAACGGACGGTGCCTTCGCGTCCAACACATGTACAGCCCGGGTACGTCTCCTCCTTCTTGATCCAGCAAGGGGAGAGTAGAAGTTGAGGGAGAGCTCCGGCAGCATGACGGCGTGGTGGTGGAGCTTGCAGTTCTCCGGCAGGGCTTCGCCAAGCACTACTGAGGAGGAGGTGGAGTTGGAGAGTGGGAGGGCTGCGCCAGGGGCAAGGGGTGCAGCTCCCATGCGCCTCCCCACTATATATAGGGGTGGAGAGGCTGGTTTCTTGCCCTCCAAGTACATTGGGGCGTTGGCAAAGGTGGGGGGAAAGAAATCCCATCATTTCCCTTCCCCACCGATTGTTATTTCCCCTTTTTAGGGATCTTGATCTTATCCCTTCGGGATATGATCTTATTCCTTCTAAGGGGGGATCTTGGTGCGCCTTGACCAGGGGTGTGGGGCCTTTCCCCCACTACCCACGTTCATGTGGGTCCCCCCATGCAGGTGGGCCCCACTCCAGAACCTTCTAGCACCTTCCCTGTACAATACCGAAAAATCCCGAACATTTTCCGGTGGCCAAAATAGGACTTCCCATATATAAATCTTTACCTCCAGACCATTCCGGAACTCCTCGTAATGCCCGGGATCTCATCCGGGGCTTCGAACAACATTCGGTAACTGCACACTAATTCCCATAACAACTCTAGCGTCACTGAACCTTAAGTGTGTAGACCCTACGGGTTCGGGAATCATGCAGACATGACCTAGACAACTCTCAGGCCAATAACCAATAGCGGGATCTAGATACCCATGTTGGCTCCCACATGTTCCACGATGATCTCATCGGATGAACCACTATGTCGGGATTCAATCAATCCTGTATACAATTCCCTTTGTCAATCGGTGTGTTACTTGCCCGAGATTCGACCGTCGATATCCCAATACCTCGTTCAATCTCGTTACTGGCAAGTCATTTTACTCATTCCGTAATGCATGATCCCGCGACTAACTACTTAGTCACATTGAGCTCATTATGATGATGCATTACTGAGTGGGCCCAGAGATACCTCTCCGTCATACAGAGTGACAAATCCCAGTCTCGATTCGTGCCAACCCAATAGACACTTTCGGAGATACCTGTAGTGTACCTTTATAGCCACCTAGTTACGTTGTGACGTTTCATACACCCAAAGCATTCCTACGGTATCTGGCAGTTGCACAATCTCATGGTCTAAGGAAATGATTCTTGACATTAGAAAAGCTTTTAGCAAACGAACTACACGATCTTGTGCTATGCTTAGGATTGGGTCTTGTCCATCACATCATTCTCCTAATGATGTGAACCCATTATCAATGACATCCAATGTCCATGGTCAGGAAACCATAACCATCTATTGATCAACGAGCTAGTCAACTAGAGGCTCACTAGGGACATGTTGTGGTCTATGTATTCACACATGTATTACGTTTCCAGTTAATACAATTATAGCATGAATAATAGATATTTATCATGAACAAGGAAATACAATCATAACCATTTTATTATTGCCTCTAGGGCATATTTCCAACAGCTCCCACTTGCACTAGAGTCAATAATCTAGTTCACATCACTATATGATTGTAATGAATCCAACACCCATGGGGTTTGATCATATCTCGCTTGTGAGAGAGGTTACTAGTCAACGGGCCTGAACCTTCCAGATCCGTGTGTGTTTTACAAATCTCTATGTCATCTTGTAGATGCAGCTATTACGCTCTATTTGGAGCTATTCCAAATAACTGTTCTACTATATGAATCCGGTTTACTACTCAGAGTCATCTGGATTAGTGTTAAAGTCTGCATCGACGTCACCCTTTACGACGAACTCTTTTACCACCTCCATAATCGAGAAAAATTCCTTAGTACACTAAGGATAACTTTGACCATCGTCCAGTGATCCATTCCTGGATCACTCTTGTACCCCCTGACTGACTCATGGCAAGGCACACTTCAGGTGCGGTACACAGCACAACATACTGTAGAGCCTACGCCTAAAGCATAGGGGACGACCTTCGTCCTTTCTCTCTCTTCTGCCATGGTAGGTCCTGAGTCTTACTCAATACTCACACCTTATAGCACAGCCAAGAACTCCTTCTTTGCCGATCTATTTTGAACCCCTTCAAAATCTTGTCACGGTATGTATTCATTTGAAAGTACCACTAAGCGTTTTTTATCTATCCTAATAGATCTTGATGCTCAATGTTCATGTAGCTTAATACAGGTTTTCCATTGAAAAACACTTTTCAAACAACCCTATATGCTTTCCAGAAATTCTACGTCATTTCCGATCAACAATATGTCAATAACATATACTCATCAGAAATTCTATAGTGCTCCCACCCACTTCTTTGGAAATTCAAGTTTCTCATAAACTTTGTATAAACCCAAAACCTTTGATCATCTCATCAAAGCATATATTCCAACTCCGAGATGCTTACTCCTGTCCTTAGAAGGATTGCTGGAGCTTTGCATACTTGTTAGCATCTTATAGGATTGACAAAACCTTATGGTTGTATCATATACAACCTTTCCTAAAGAAAATTGTCGAGGAAACAATGTTTTGACATCCTATCTGCAAGATTTCATAAATAATGCAATAACTACTAATATAATTCCAACATACGCTTAGCATTGCTACGAGTGACAAAGTCCCATCGCATTCATCTCCTTGAACTTGTTGGAAAACATCTTAACGACAAGTCGAGCTTTCTTAATGGTGATACTTACCATCATTGTCAGTCTTCCATTTAAAATCCGTCTGTACCCAACAGCCTTACGACCATCAAGTAGTTCTTCCAAAGTCTATACTTTGTTTTCATACATGGATCCTCTCTCGGATTTTATGGCCTCGAGCTATTCGTCGGAATCCGGGCCCATCATCGCTTCTCCATAGCTCGTAGGTTCATTGTTGTCTAGCAACATGACCTCCAAGACAAGATTACGTACCACTCTGAAGTAGTACATATCCTTGTCGACCTATGAGTTTTGGTAGTGACTTGGTCTGCAGTTTCATGATCAATATCATCAGCTTCCACTTCAATTGGTGTAGGTGCCACAGGAACAACTTCCTGTGCCCTGCTACACCCTAGTTGAAGTGACGGTTCAGTAACCTCATCAAGTCTCCACCATCCTCCCACTCAGTTCTTTCGAGAGAAACTTTTCCTCGAGAAAGGACCCGTTTCTAGAAACAATCACTTTTGCTTCCGGATCTGAAATAGGAGGTATAACCAACTGTTTTGGGTGTCCTATGAAGATGCATTTATCCGCTTTGGGTTCGAGCTTATCAGGCAAAACTTTTCACATAAGCGTTGCAGCCCCAAACTTTTAAGAAACAATAACTTAGGTTTCTCTAAACCATAGTTCGTACGGTGTCATCTCAACGGAATTACGTGGTGCCCTATTAAAGTGAATGCGGTTGTCTCTAATGCCTAACCCATAAATGATAGTGGTAATTCGATAAGAGACATCATGGTATGCACCATATCCAATAAGGTGCAGTTATGATGTTCGGACACACAATCACACTATGGTGTTCCAGGCGGTATTAGTTGTGAAACAATTTCCACAATGTCTTAATTGTGTACCAAACTCGTAACTCAGATGTTTATCTCTACGATCATATCATAGACATTTTATCCTCTTATCACGACGATCTTCAACTTCACTCTGAAATTACTTGAACCTTTCAATATTTCAGAATTGTGTTTCATCAAGTAAATATACTTAGAATCTACTCAATTCATCTGTGAAGAGCATAACGATATTCACTGCGTGCCTCAGCACTCATTGTATTGCACACATCAAATGTATTACTTCCAACAAGTTGCTCTTTTGTTCCATCTCATTGAAAAAAAAGGAGGCCTTTCAGTCATCTTGCCCATGTGGTATGATTTGCATGTCTCAAGGATTCAAAATCAAGTGAGTCCAAACGGTCCATCTGCATGGAGTTTCTTCATGCGTATACACCAATAGACATGGTTCACATGTCTCAATCTTTTCAAAAACGAGCGAGTCCAAAGATCCATCAACATGGAGCTTCTTCATGCATTTTACACCAATATGACTCAAATGGCAGTGCCACAAATATGTGGTACTATCATTACTATCTTATATCTTTTGCTATGAGCATGTGTATCACTACGATCGAGATTTAATAAACCATTCATTTTAGGTGCAAGACCATTGAAGGTATTATTCAAATAAACAGAGTAACCATTATTCTCCTTAAATGAATAACCGTATTGTGATAAACATAATCCAATCATGTCTATGCTCAACGCAAACACCAAATAACAATTATTTAGGTTTAGCACCAATCCCTATGGTAGAGGGAGCGTACGATGTTTGATCACATCAACCTTGGAAACACTTCCAACACATATCGTCATCTCACCTTTGGCTAGTCTCCATTTATTCCGTAGCCTTTTATTTCGAGTTACTAACACTTAACTACCGAACCGGTATCTAATACCCTGGTGCTACTAGGAGTACTAGTAAAGTACACATTAATATAATATATATCCAATATACTTCTGGCGACCTTGCCAGCCTTCTCATCTACCAAGTATCTAGGGTAGTTTTGCTTCAGTGACCGTTCCCCTTATTACAGAAGCACTTAGTCTCAGGTTTGGGTTCAACCTTGGGCTTCTTCACTAGAGCAGCAACTGATTTGCCATTTCATGAAGTATCCCTTCTTGCCCTTGCCCTTCTTGAAACTAGTGGTTTCACTAACCATCAACAATTGATGCTCCTTCTTGATTTCTACTTTTGTGGTGTCAAACATCGCGAATAGCTCAAGGATCATCATATCTATCCCTGATATCTTATAGTTCTTCACGAAGCTCTAGTAGCTTGGTGGCAGTGACTTTGGAGAAACATCACTATCTCATCTGGAAGATTAACTCCCACTTGATTCAAGTGATTGTAGTATTCAGACAATCTGAGCAGATGCTCAATAATTGAGCTTTTCTCCCTTAGTTTGTGGGCTAAGAAACTCGTCGGAGGTCTCATTCCTCTTGACGTGGGCACGAGCCTGAAATCCCAATTTCAGCCCTTGGAACATCTCATATGTTCCACGACGTTTCAAAAATCGTCTTCTGCGCCTCAATTCTAAACCGTTTAACTTTACTGAACTATCACTTAGTCATCAAAACGTGTATGTCAGATGTTCGCAACATCCACAAACGATGCTCGAGGTTCTGCACACCGAGCGGTGCATTAAGGACATAATCCTTCTGCGCAGCAATGAGGACAATCCTCAGTTTACGGACCTAGTCTGCATAATTGCTACTATCAACTTTCAACTAAATTTTCTCTAGGAACATATCTAAAATAGTAGAACTAAAGCGCAAGCTACGACATAATTTGCAAACACCTTTTGACTATGTTCATGATAATTGAGTTCATCTAATCAAATTATTTAATGAACTCCCACTTAGACATCCCTCTAGTCATCTAAGTGATACATGATCCGAGTCAACTAGGCCGTGTCCGATCATCACGTGAGACGGACTAGTCATCATCGGTGAACATCTTCATGTTGATCGTATCTGCTATACGACTCATGTTCGACCTTTCGGTCTCCTGTGTTCCGAGGCCATGTATGTACATGCTAGGCTCGTCAAGTCAACCTAAGTGTTTTGCTTGTGTAAATCTGGCTTACACCCGTTGTATTCGAAAGTTAGCATCTATCACACCCGATCATCACGTGGTGCTTCGAAACAACGAACCTTCGCAACGGTGCAGAGTTAGGGGGAACACTTTCTTGAAATTTTAGCGAGGGGTCATCTTATTTATTCTACCGTTGTTCTAAGCAAATAAGATGTAAAAACATGATAAACATCACATGCAATCGAATAGTGACATGATATGGCCAATATCATTTTGCTCCTTTTGATCTCCATCTTCGGGGCGCCATGATCATCATCATCACCGGCATGACACCATGATCTCCATCATCGTGTCTTCATGAAGTTGTCTTGCCAACTATTACTTATACTACTATGGCTAATGGTTTAGCAATAAAGTAAAGTAATTACAGGCATAATTCAATGACACGCAGGTCATACAATAAATTAACACAACTCATATGGCTCCCGCCGGTTGTCATACTCATCGACATGCAAGTCTTGGTTCCTATTACAAGAACATGATCAATCTCATACATCACATATATATCATTCATCACATCCTTTTGGCCATATCACATCACACGACATATGCTGCAAGAACAATTTAGACATCCTCTGAGGGAGTCCTGGACTAGGGGGTGTCCGGACAGCCGGACTATCATCGTCGGCCGGACTCCAAGACTATGAAGATACAAGATTGAAGACTTCGTCCCGTGTCCGGATGGGACTTTCCTTGGCGTGGAAGGCAAGCTTGGTGATACAGATATGTAGATCTCCTACCATTGTAACCGACTCTGTGTAACCGTAGCCCTCTCTGGTGTCTATATAAACCGGAGGGTTTTAGTCCATAGGACGAACAACCATTACAACAATCATACCATAGGCTAGCTTCTAGGGTTTAGCCTCCTTGATCTCGTGGTAGATCCACTCTTGTACTACCCATATCATCAATATCAATCAAGCAGGAGTAGGGTTTTACCTCCATCGAGAGGGCCCGAACCTGGGTAAAAACACCGTGTCCCTTGTCTCCTGTTACCATCCGCCTAGACGCACAGTTCGGGACCCCCTACCCGAGATCCGCCGGTTTTGACACTGACATTGGTGCTTTCATTGAGAGTTCCTCTGTGTCGTCACCGATAGGCTTGATGGCTTCTTCAATCAACAACACAGTCCAGGGTGAGAATTTTCTCCCCGGACAAATCTTCATGTTCGGCGGCTTTACACTGCGGGCCAATTCGCTTGGCCATCTGGAGCAGATCGAAAGCTACGCCCCTGGCCATCAGGTCAGGTTTGGAAGCCTAAAATTCACGACCGACATCCACGGAGACTTGATCTTCGACGGATTCGAGCCACGGCCGAGCGTGCTGCACTGTCATGAGGGGCATGATCTAGCTCTGCCGCCGGACAGTGCCCTGGAGGCCGCACTTGAGTCCGCTCTTGCCCTTAGCTCGGAGCAGACCGCGCAGATCGAGGATAGGTGGCTGGACACCGCCTCGGGAGCTGCAACCTCTACGGCGATAGAGCCGAATACCGACCTTGTCCCTTACAAAGCTTGTGACACCGAGGTGCCGGACTCCTTGACGGACTCCGAACCTTCGACGCCCCTGCCAATCGAATCCGATTGGGCGCTGATTATGGAGTTCACCGCTGCGGACATCTTCCATCACTCACCCTTTGGCGACATCCTGAATTCGCTAAAGTATCTCTCGTTATCAGGAGAGCCTTGGTCGGACTGTGGCCAGGATGGCTGGGATGCGGACGACGAAGAAATTCGAAGCCCACCCACCACCCACTTCGTAGCCACTGTCGACGATCTAACCGACATGCTAGACTATGACTCTGAAGACATCGACGGTATGGACGACGATGCCGGAGACGATCCAGAACCAGCGCCTATAGGGCACTGGAAGACCACCTCGTCATATGACATATACATGGTGGACACCCCAAAGGACGGGGACGGCGAAGAAGCAGCGAAGGCAGATTCCTCTAAGAAACAGCCCAAGCGCCGATGTCAGCGGCGCCGATCTAAATCCCGCCACAGCAAGAATGGAGATTCCGGCACCGGAGATAATAACACCCCAGAGAGTGCCGAAGACAACCCCCTCCAGCACAATTCAGCACAGGAGGACGGGGAAGCCAGCCCTCGAGAGAGAGCGGCACATGAGGAGTTAGAGGATGACAATTACATGTCTCCCTCCGGAGACGAGGCAAGCCTCAATGACGACGAATTTGTCGTGCCCGAGGATCCCGTCGAACAAGAGTGTTTTAAACACAGGCTTATCGCCACGGCAAATAGCCTAAAGAAAAAGCAGCAACAGCTTCAAGCTGATCAAGACCTGCTGGCCAGATGGACCGAGGTCCTCGCGGCCGAAGAGTATGAACTCGAACGCCCCTCCAAGAGCTACCAAAACGCAAGTTGCTCCCCCGACTACAGGAGGAAGCATACAAACCTTCATCACCAGTGCACAATACGGAAGACCGACCACCACGCGGTCGACACAGAGAAGCATCTAGGCCCTCCTTTAGGACCATACCCCGGCACCGCTCGAAAAGTACGAAGCCACGAGGGAATGCGCCGGACTTGCGGGATATATTGGAGGACAAGGCAAGACAATCCAGATCCATCTACAGATCACGTGGGCGCCCCACGACCCACGATGACTACCGTCGCGCTGGATACAGCAACTCCGGCCGGGCCGAACACAGCAGACAACGCTCTCTTGAGCTACGTCGTGATATTGCTCAATATAGAGGCGCTGCACACCCACTATGCTTCACAGATGAAGTAATGGATCATCAAATCCCTGAAGGGTTTAAACCCGTGAACATTGAATCCTACGATGGCACAACAGACCCCGCGGTTTGGATCGAAGATTATCTCCTTCATATCCATAATGCCCGCAGTGACGATCTCCACGCCATCAAGTATCTCCCACTCAAGCTTAAAGGACCAGCTCGGCATTGGCTTAACAGCTTGCCCGGAGAGTCAATTGGGTGTCGGGAAGACCTGGAAGCCGCATTCCTCGACAACTTCCAGGGCACATATGTGCGACCACCAGACGCCGATGACCTAAGCCACATAATTCAACAGCCAGACGAATCGGCCAGACAGTTCTGGACACGGTTCTTAACAAAGAAAAATCAAATCGTCGACTGTCCGGATGCAGAGGCCCTCGCAGCCTTCAAACATAACATCCGCGACGAGTGGCTGGCCCGGCACCTAGGACAGGAAAAGCCGAAATCCATGGCAGCCCTCACATCACTCATGACCCGCTTCTGTGCGGGAGAGGACAGCTGGCTAGCTCGCAGCAAGAACCTCAGCAAAAATGCTGGCAGTACGGATACTAAGGACCACAATGGCAGGTCGCGTCGAAACAAAAACAAACGCCGCGTTAACGGCGATAACAATGAGGATACAACAGTCAACGCCGGATTCAGAGGCTCTAAACCCAGTCAGCGGAAGAAGCCACTCAAAAGAACCACTCCGGGTCAGTCCAATTTGGACCGAATACTCGACCGCTCTTGTCAGATACATGGCACCCCGAAAAGCCAGCTAACCACACCAACAGGGATTGTTGGGTATTCAAGCAGGCAGGCAAGTTAATTGCCGAAAACAATGACAAGGGGCTGCATAGCGACGACGAGGAGGAGACCCGGCTGCCGAACAGTAGAGGACAGAAGGGTTTCCCCCCACAAGTGCGGACGGTAAATATGATATACGCAACCCACATACCCAAGAGGGAGAGGAAGCGTGCACTTCGGGACGTATATGCAATGGAGCCAGTCGCCCCAAAGTTCAATCCATGGTCCTCTTGCCCGATCACTTTTGATCGAAGGGACCACCCCACTAGTATCCGCCATGGCGGATTCGCCGCATTGGTTTTAGACCCAATCGTCGATGGATTTCACCTCACTAGAGTCCTCATGGACGGCGGCAGCAGCCTGAACCTGCTTTATCAGGATACAGTGCGCAAGATGGGCATAGACCCCTCAAGGATTAAACCTACAAAGACAACCTTCAAAGGCGTCATACCAGGCGTCGAAGCCAATTGTATAGGCTCGGTCACGCTGGAAGTGGTCTTCGGATCCCAGGATAATTTCCGAAGCGAGGAGTTAATCTTCGACATAGTCCCGTTCCGCAGTGGCTATCACGCCCTGCTCGGAAGAACCGCGTTTGCAAAGTTCAACGCGGTGCCGCATTATGCATACCTCAAGCTCAAGATGCCAGGCCCTCGTGGAGTCATCACGGTCAACAGAAACACCGAACGCTCCCTCCGAACGGAGGAACACACAGCAGCTCTCGCGGCAGAAGTACAGAGAAGCCTCTTAAGGCAAGTCTCGAGTCCGGCCGTTAAAATACCGGACATGATCAAACGCGCCCGGAGCAACATACACCAATACCACCTGGCATGTTCCGAGCATGCGTAGCAATGCGGCCCCAACCCTAGCCCTTGCATGATTGCAAGACAAACTCCCCGCGTAGATCATTACGCTCTGGAGATACCTTGGGCATAGGGGGAGGGGCACGACCACGACAGGCCCAGAGTGTGGCTCAACCACACCAGGGGCTCCTAAGTGTGTCGCTCTTTTTCTTTTCCTTTTTTTTATTTTATTTTATCTACAGGACTCCATTTACAAGAGGTCCTGTCCGGCGGTAGATCGGCCAAACTCACGATGCAACAGCCAGGGAGGAACAAGGGCTACGACGAACACTCAGGTGGTCTCCATTACGAGAATTAAATCTGTTTATTACACCATTCCGCAGCCCACCCCTGGAGGGGGACATGTTTAAAATAGTCCACTCCCTTGCTTACCGCACTATTTATATCATTCTGCACTCATGGCAGAAGTCCCTGAATAAACAATGCATTACTTTTTCCCTTATAATTGCATTCCTTTCTATATATATGTTCATTTATGACATCTTGCATCCGTACAATTTGGTACGGCCGAATACACCAGGGGCTTATGTTCCCCGCATTATGGTGTGATAAGTCCGAACACTTTCACAAGTGCGGCACCCCGAACTTATAGCATTATATGCATCGGCTCCGAATCATGTCTTGGGTCAATAGTTGGGTTTTCCCGGCTCCCATGTTTTGGTACCTTACGTTCCGTTCTGTCGGCTAAGGTAGCACTGGGAGAACCATTGCGATTGCGCCCCGGTTGAGCTGGGCGAGCGCCTCAGTGGAGAAAGCTAAAACTGACTGTCATGATAAGGCGAGAGACTGGTCGCTGTTCGAGAGGTCTTTTCGAGTCCCTAAAGACTTACGCCGCTTAGAGCAAGGAACCGGATAGTGTCCGGCCAAGGCGTGGATAGCGCCCCGAATTCGGTCTTTCGAACACTAGGGGCTTCGCCGAAATATAAAATTATAGACTTCTATGGCTAAGTGAGAGCGTTCAAGCATTATAAGTCCGGTTGCCTTGTTCATTGTGTTGAGCGCCTCCCTAGATGGACCCAAAAATGGGAACAAGAGTGCTCAAGTTTATCCCGAACACCCCAACACTCGTGGCATGGGGGCTGAAGCCGACGACTTGCCATCTCTCAGATTTAATAAACGGCCGCACAGAAGGTAATATTTTAAATCAAATAAGTGTTGCTTAGCGCATATGAACAATGTTTTCAGCGCACAGGATAACACATGGTGAGTTTACTCAATAATTACATCTCTGGGCACTCATCCGCAATCTTGCGGGCACCCTTCAGGACAGTCTTATAGTACATTTCGGGCGTACTATACTCCTTGCTTGGCTGCGGCGCGTCCGTCAGAAGCCTCTCCGCATCCAGCCTGCCCCAATGCACGTTTGCGCGGGCAAGGGCCCGACGGGCACCTTCAATGCAGGCGGAGCGCTTGATGACCTCCACCCAGGGGCACGCATCCACCAGCTGCCGCACGAGGCCGAAGTAGCTCCCAGGCATGGCCTCTCCAGGCCACAGCCGGACTATGAGGCCCTTCAGGGCCTGCTCGGCTACCTTGTGGAGCTCGACCAGCTGCTTCAGCTGGTCTCTAGGGGGCACCGGATGTCCGGCCTCAGCGTACTAAGACCAGAAGACCTTCTCCGTTGAGCTCCCCTCCTCAGCCCGGTAGAATGTGCAAACGCCCCTGGAGAGCTCCGAATTCGGGTAAGTAACAGGTAATTTACATTCACATGCTTGCTTTGCATGAAAAATGCCTTACCCGCCGCTATCTTCTTCGTCGCCTCAATCTCCTGCAGGGCCTTATGGGCCTCGGCCTTAGCGGCTTTGGCACTTTCAAGAGCCTAGGCAAGCTCGGACTCTCGAGTCTTCGAGTCGCGCTCCAAACTCTCATGCTTTTCCATGAGAGCCTGGAGCTCTTGCCGCACCTCCGCCACCCGCGCCTCCTGCCTCTCTCGCTCCGCTCGTTCCGCGGCCGCATTGCGTTCGGCCGCGGACACGGCCTCCTTCAGGGCCGCCACCTCGTTCGTGGCCCCTGCAGTACCCACGTTATCCTTGTTATTTCTAATGCAACCAAAATCCTTTTCTGTAAGGTACAAATTTCAAAGTGGTGTTACTCACCTTCTTTGTCCTCGAGCTGCTTCTTGGCAAGGCCGAGCTCTTGCTCGGACCGCTCGAGGTCCTGCTTCAAAGCACCGACCTCCGTAGTTAGTGCGGTAGAGGTCAGCAGCGCAGCCTGCAAACCCATATTGACATATTTTTAGCACTCCTGCGTATATCTTTTATAGATCCTCAGTATGGATTTTCTTTCCGAACACCGAACCGAGCATCAGGGGCTACTGTCTATGCGGTATTACATTACACATTTTTAAGCTCCTTACCTCAAAGCCTATTAGAAGGCTGCTGCAAGCTTCGGTCAGCCTGCTCTTGGCAAGCTGAACTTTCTGAATCACCGCACTCATAATAGTGCGGTGTTCTTCCTCGATGGAAGCGCCATTGAGCGCCTCCAACAAGTTGTCCGGCGCCTCCGGTTGGACGGAGGCTGCCGGTGTCACGGTCTTGCCCTTCTTACGAAGGGGCCGCCTGCCGGGCTCCGGAACCACTGCGGGTTCCGGCGCGAAGTCCTGCACGAAGTCCGGGAGGCTGCCTTGAGGCACCTCCGGAGCCTCCCCCTCCTGGTGGGTCCCCTCCTGGGATCCTACCTCGGCGTCATCAGCATCACGAGGGGTGGAGGCGGTCGGAATGGAATCCACGTCCGACAGAGCCAAGGACCCGCTCGATGAAGCGGGAAGATCCTCCTCGGCCGGGCTACAGATAGTATGCGGCATTAGAAGGACACTGCGTGGCACGAAAAAGAAATTACAAAGGAATCCGGATGCTTACGATCTTGCCAGGGGCTTGGCCTTTGAGGGCCACAACTCGTCGCCGTCCTTGGCGTCGGCGGAGCTGTCCGGAGGAAGGGTCCTTCCCCTCTTGGACCCTTCGGCCTCCCCCGTTGGGGAAGCCTTCCTTTTCCTCGTCTTCGGGGGAGAGTCCTCTTTCTCCTCCTCGTCTTCGGGGGAGGAGTCCGCCTCGGAGCCATCGGACGATGAGTCCGATATCACCTGGCGCCGGGAACTTCTTCGAGTTCCCGTGGCCTTCTTCTTGGCCTTCTTCTCCGGCACGACATAAAGTGTCGGGACTAGCAGCCCCGTTAAATGGGCGTTCGCTGGTTCTTCCGGACGTCCTCTGCCAGTCATGTCAAAGGCATCGGGAGTTTTAGATCCCACATAAAATTAAATTGTGAAAGAAAATAAATGTCCCATAGAGGATAACAAAGCTTACCTCGCCGGCCCGGCGCTTGGTGCTGAATCCGCGGTCTTCCGTCGCGGATGTGGGGGCTTCTCCGCCCTTGAACAACACCTTCCATTCATCTTCGTACGTCGTGTCGAAGAGCCCACTCAGGGTCCAGTGCTGTGCCGGGTCGAACTCCCACAAATTGAAGGCCCGCTGTTGGCAGGGGAGAATCCGGCGGAGGAGCATGACCTGGATCACATTGACAAGCCTAAGCTTCTTGTTCACCAAGGTCTGGAGACAGGACTGAAGTCCTGTCAGCTCCTCCGAACTACCCCATAGCAAGCCCTTCTCTTTCCAGGAGGTGAGCTGCATAGGGATACCAGATCTGAACTCGGGGGCCGCTGCCCATTTAGGGTCACGCGGCTCGGTGATGTAGAACCACCCCGATTGCCACCCCTTGACGGACTCCACGAAGGCCCCTTCGAGCCGGATGACGTTGGGCATCTTGCCCAACATGGCGCCTCCGCACTCCGCTTGGACGCCCTTCACTACCTTCGGCTTGACGTTGAAGGTCTTGAGCCACAAGCCGAAGTGGGGCTGGATGCAGAGGAAGGCCTCACACACGACGATAAACGCCGAGATGTTGAGGATGAAGTTTGGCGCCAGATCGTGGAAATCCAGGCCGTAGTAGTACATGAGCCCCCGGACAAAGGGATGCAACAGGAAGCCCAGTCCGCGGAGGAAGTGGGGAAGGAATACGACCCTCTCCTGGGGCCTGGGGGTGGGGATGAGCTGCCCCTTGTCGGGCAGCCGGTGCGCGATGTCGCCGGACAGGTATCCGGCGCCGCGCAGCTTCTTGATGTGCTCCTCTGTAACGGAGGAAGCCTACCACTTGCCTCCCGCTCCGGACATGACTGGAGAAGGTTGAGACGAGATGTGCGGGCTTGGGCGCTGGAGATCGAGTGCGCGGAGATGGATAAGCAAATGAAGAAGAAGGCGTAGGTAAAAAGGTGGATCCTTATCCCCTTATATATGGGCGGACGAAGACTATGCGTCCCCACCGGCCTGGTAAAACTTGCTTATCTCCCAAGCGCCACCATCAATGGCGCGGTTGGGTTACCCACGTCCGTATTGAGGAGAATCCCGGAATAAGGGGAACACGATCTCTGCTTCGACAAGACGTGCCAGGGAAACCGCTTTGCTAAACGCGCTGAGGTGGTATGATAAAAAATGATTCAAGTAAAGGCTTGGTAGTGGCATGATGTCACGCCACAAAGCACGTCAGCAGATTGAACTTGTGTACATATTATTCTCTCGACGGTGGAGTGTGGAATTTATTTTGCAGAGCCGGACACTATCCTGGTGTTCACAATCTTCTATGAAATATTCAGAGGAGGAACCCGCCTTGCAATGCTGAACAATATGCGCGCCGGACTCATCATCATTGAAGCCTGGTTCAGGGGCTACTGAGGGAGTCCTGGACTAGGGGGTGTCAGGACAGCCGGACTATCATCGTCGGCCGGACTCCAAGACTATGAAGATACAAGATTGAAGACTTCGTCCCGTGTCCGGATGGGACTTTCCTTGGCGTGGAAGGCAATCTTGGCGATACGGATATGTAGATCTCCTACCATTGTAACCGACTCTGTGTAACCCTAGCCCTCTCCGGTGTCTATATAAACCGGAGGGTTTTAGTCCATAGGACGAACAACCATTACAACAATCATACCATAGGCTAGCTTCTAGGGTTTAGCCTCCTTGATCTCGTGGTAGATCCACTCTTGTACTACCCATATCATCAATATCAATCAAGCAGGAGTAGGGTTTTACCTCCATCGAGAGGGCCCGAACCTGGGTAAAAACACCGTGTCCCTTGTCTCCTGTTACCATCCGCCTAGACGCACAGTTCGGGACCCCCTACCCGAGATCCGTCGGTTTTGACACCGACATCCTCTAATTGTTGTTGCTAGTTTTTATGTGGCTGCTATAGGTTTCTAGCAAGAACATTTCTTACTTACGCCAAAACCACAACGTGAAATGCCAATTGCTATTTACGCTTCATAAGGACCCTTTTCATCGAATCCGATCCGATTAAAGTGGGAGAGACAGACACCCGCTAGCCACCTGATGCTACTAGTGCATGTTAGTCGGTGGAACCTGTCTCACGTAAGCGTACGTGTAAGGTCGGTCCGGGCCGCTTCATCCCACGATGCCGCCGAATCAAGATAAGACTAGTAACAACAAGTAAATTGAAAAAATCGACGCCCACAACAACTTGTGTTCTACTCGTGCATTGAAACTAGGCACAGACCTAGCTCATGATGCCACTGTTGGGGAACATAGTAATAATTAAAAAAATCTACACATCACCAAGATCAATCTATGGAGATACTAGCAATGAGAGAGAGGGGAGTGCATCTTCATAACCTTGAAGATCACGATGCGGAAGCATTACAATAACGCAGATGAGGGAGTCGTACTCGCGGCGATTCAAATCGCGGAAGATCCAATCTAACGCCGAACGGATGGCGCCTCCACGTTCAACACACGTACAGCCTGGGGACGTCTCCTCCTTCTTGATCCAGCAAGGTGAGAGGAGAAGTTGAGGGAGAGCTCCGGCAGCACGACGGCGTGGCGGTCGAGCTTGCAGTTCTCCGGCAGGGCTTCACCAAGCACTACTGAGGAGGAGGTGGAGTTGGAGAGGGGGAGGGCTGCGCCAGGGGCTAGGGGTGCAGCTCCCATGCACCTCCCCACTATAGATAGGGGTGGAGGGGGCTGGTTTCTTGCCCTCCAAGTCCATTGGGGCGTTGGCAAAGGTGGGAGGAAAGAAATCCCATCATTTCCCTTCCCACCGATTGTTATCCCCCCTTTTTAGGGATCTTGATCTTATCCCTTCGGGATATGATTTTATTCCTTCTAAGGGGGGATCTTGGTGCGCCTTGACCAGGGGTGTGGGGCCTTGCCCCCACTACCCACGTTCATGTGGGTCCCCCCATGCAGGTGGGTCCCACTCCGGAACCTTCTAGAACCTTCCCGGTACAATACCGTAAAATCCCGAACATTTTTCGATGGCCAAAATAGGACTTCCCATATATAAATATTTACCTCCGGACCATTCCGGAACTCCTCATAACGTCCGGGATCTTATCCGGGACTCCCAACAACATTCGGTAACTACACACTAATTCCCATAACTACTCTAGCGTCACTGAACCTTAAGTGTGTAGACCCTATGGGTTCGGGAATCATGCAGACATGACCGAGACAGCTCTCTGGCCAATAACCAACAGCGGGATCTGGACACCCATGTTCTTTCCCACATGTTCCACGGTGATCTCATCAGATGAACCACCATGTCGGGGATTCAATCAATCCCGTATACAATTCCTTTTGTCAATCGGTACGTTACTTGCCCGAGATTCGATCGTCGGTATCCCAATACCTCGTTCAATCTCGTTACCGGCAAGTCACTTTACTCGTTCTTTAATGCATGATCCCGCGACTAACTACTTAGTCACATTGAGCTCATTATGATGATGCATTACTGAGTGGGCCCAGAGATCCTCTCCATCATACGGAGTGACAAATCCCAGTCTCGATTCGTGCCAACCCAATAGACACTTTCGAAGATACCTGTAGTGTACCTTTATAGCCACCCAGTTACGTTGTTACGTTTGGTACACCCAAAGAATTCCTACGGTATCCAGGAGTTGCACAATCTCATGGTCTAAGGAAATGATACTTGACATTAGAAAAGCTTTTAGCAAACAAACTACACGATCTTGTGCTATGCTTAGGATTGGGTCTTGTCCATTACATCATTCTCCTAATGATGTGACCTTGTTATCAATGACATCCAATGTCCATGGTCAGGAAACCATAACCATCTATTGATCAATGAGCTAGTCAACTAGAGGCTCACTAGGGACATGTTGTGGTCTATGTATTCACACATGTATTACAGTTTCCAGTTAATACAATTATTGCATGAATAATAGACATTTATCATGAACAAGGAAATACAATAATAACCATTTCATTATTGCCTCTAGGGCATATTTCCAACAGACAATCAATAAATACCTCATGCTCCAACTTCGTTACATAATGGTTCACCATACGTGCATGCTACGGGAATCACAAACCTCAACACAAGTATTTCTCAGATTCACAATTACTCCACTAGCATGACTCTAATATCATCATCTTCATACCTAGAAACAATCATAAGGAATCAAAGTTCTCATAGTATTCAATGCACTTTATATGAAAGTTTTTATTATATCCCTCTTAGATGCCTATCATATTAGGACTAAATTTATAACCAAAGCAAATTACCATGCTGTTTAAAAAGACTCTAAAAATAATACAAGTGAAGCATGAGAGTTCAACAATTTCTATAAAATAAAACTACCGTCGTGCTCTAAAAAGATATAAGTGAAGCACTAGAGCAAAATTGCCTAGCTCAGAAGATATAAGCGAAGCACATAGAGTATTCTAATAAATCACGATTCATGCGTGTCCCTCTCAAAAGTTGCGTAAAGCAAGGATGATTGTGGCAAACTAGTGGGATCAACATTAACTATAGCCATGAACTCTCCAAAACCTACTTTTATCAAAAAAATCATAAGACTGAACATTCTCCAAATATGTGGGATATAAAGTTGACACTCTTCCAAACCCACTTTAACATTATTTCAAACATTATTATCAATCTCATATTCATCACGGGGCTTAAATTTTTCAAGATCATAAGAAGAATCACCCCAATCATGATCATTGCAACAAGTAGGAGACATAGAAAAATTAGCATTCCCAAGCTTAGGGTTTTGCATATCATTAACATAATTTACATTAATATAATTTATAATAACATCATTGCAATCATGCTTTTCATCGAAGGAACTATCAAGTGTGGGTGCAATTGCAATAATTTCATGTTTAACATAAGGAACTATAGCAAGTTCATCTCCATAAGCATAATTAATATTGGCATCATGGCCATAAGAATAGCAAGCATCATGGTCATCAAGGGATATTTCAATCAAATCATCAGAAACATAATTATATATAGATTCGTTCATATTTATTTTCTTCCAAAGCAACGGTCATTCTCTCAATAAATTCTTTGACATGGACATTATGAGCATAGTTTTCACAACAATATTTAAGTATGTCAAAATTTTCAGATTTGTAGAGAGTAATATCATACTTCTCATTCAAAGAAGCAACTTCATAAGCACCCTTAAAAGCAACAAGTTCTTCAATTTGTTCGGTATCATAGTAACTATAAACACCGTTTTCATAAGAAGATAAGATTTCATTATCATTAAACTCACATAGGTAGGGAAGGTGTTTTTTAGGGTTCTTAGAGCAACAAGTAAAATCACAAAGTTCACAAAGATTCCAAGCATAACAAAGCAAACAATTTATTTGATTCCATAAGAGTCTCCCTTTTTCAGACAGACAGTGACGCACAAAATGAGCATGCTCACCTAAAGATTTTCGCTCAACTAAACTAGTTGGGGTTTCAACACGAGCACATATGGATCGAAGATGATCCAAGTAGAAAATTTTAAGTGGATCCATATCAATAGATTTTTAGCAAGCAAAGATGCAAGCAAATAAAAGGCACATGGAAACACAAGCAAAGATAGCAAACGAGCAAGAAGGCTTACGAAAAAATGAACGGAAAGAGGGCAAATAAAAAGGCAAATCTTTTCGAAAATCATTTTAGAAGTGGGGGATAGGAAAACGAGAGGCGAATGGCGAACAATGTAATGCAAGAGATGAGATTTTATGATGGGTACTTTGTATGTCTTGACTTGGCATAGATCTCCCTGCCAACGGCGCCAGAAATTCTTCCCGCTACTTCTTGAGCTTGCGTTGGTTTTTCCCTTGAAGAGGAAAGGGTGATGCATCAAAGAAGAGATAAGTATTTCCTTCAGTTAGAGAACCAAGGTATTAATCCAGTAGGAGAAAACACACAAATTACCGAATACCCGCACAAACAATCAAACAACTTGCACCCAGCGCGATAAAGGGGTTGTCATTCCCTTCACGGTTACTTGCAAAAGTGAGATCTGATAGAGATAGATAAACGATAAAGTAAATATTTTTGGTATTTTTGGTTTATAGATTGGAAAGTAAAAGATTGCAAAATAGTAGATGAGAAACTAATATGATGGAAAATAGAAAACCGAAAACTAATATGATGGAAAATAGATCCGAGGGCCATAGGTTTCACTAGATGCTTCTCTCATGATAGCAAATAATACGGTGGGTGAACAAATTACTACCGAGAAATTGATAGAAAAGTGCAAAGTCTTGACGATATCATGATCATGAATATAGGCATCACGTCCGTGTCAAGTAGACCGAAACGATTCTGCATCTACTACTATTACACCACACATCGACCGACTCCTGCCTGCATCTAGAGTATTAAGTTCATGAAGAACAAAATAACGCATTAAGTAAGATGACATGATGTAGAGGAATTAGCTCAAGCAATATGATGAAAACCCTATCTTTTTATCCTCAATGGCAACAATACAATACGTGCCTTGCTGCCCCTACTGTCACTGGGAAAAGACACCGCAAGATTGATGTAACATCCTAATTTTCAATTTGGATGTTATACATAGATCATCATATGCATATCATATTTATTTCGCACTTTTGTTGTGATCCTAGAAATCTTAAGCAACTCAAGGACCCAAGGAGAGAGTTGGAGGTTTCATATATTTTCATATTTGAATTTATTTTCAAATTTGAAAAGAGGATCAATTTGATTTTATTATTTTTCTCTCCAATTATTTCCGATAATAAAAATAAATGAGAAAAGATAATATGACTTCTTCAACAGAAGAGAAATATTGGAGAAAGTATTTTCAAATCAAATTATTATTCTATTTGTATTTTATTTGCTGTTTTATTAGAATTAGAGAAAACTTGCATTTTTGAAAATTGCATTTTAGTCCAGAAAAATGTTCATCTTGTCCTAAATATTAGGTTTGGGCGATGAAAATTGTTTCTGGATTTTTAGATTTTTTTAAATTTTATTAGGATTTTTCTTTCGAGGCGAAATTATTTTAAAAAAAAGTTTCCGGACCGACTGGGCCGAAGCCCAACCGGCTCACGCGAGCGCCGCTGCCTTCCTCCGTGGAGGAGTCCGCCTCCGAGCCGTTGCCGGAGTCCCGAAGGACTCCGGGTCGCGCCACCGCCTGGGGCCACCCTTTATAAGGGCCGGCACCCCCCTCTACTCCTCGTCACCAGCCCATGCTTGCGCCACCGCAGCTTGCAACCGCTGCCACCCGAGTCGCCGCCGCTACTGCCGCTGCTGCCGTGCGCCACCGCCGCCGCCGCACGCTACTACGTCGCCGCCCACATCGCCCCGCCTCGCCTCGCCGCCGCACCGCCGCCCCGCGTCGTCGCCGGAGCCGCCAGATCTCGAGCCGCCCGCCGTCGGTTTTCCCTGGCTAAAACTGTAAAAACCGTTCGGTTTATTTCGGTATATTTTTTAGATCGGTTTTTAGTTTTAATTTTGTTTATATAGTAAACGTTCACTGGTTTGTTCGTTTTAACGAATGGTTTTTGTTCGTTTAGATCTGTTAACAAACGGTTTCCGCACGTAGATTTTTCTTTCTAGTTTTTTTTCAGCTAGGGACCTATCTGCGAATAAGTTTTATCATGATTTAGCCCCTGATCTTAAAACTAGCATAACTTTTTGCTCGTTTGTCCAAATTAGATGAAACCAGCGCCTAAATCTTCGTAACAATCTCTTGTTTCCTGTTAACCAACTTGAACATGAGTTTGACACTTAAAAATTTGAGTTTAGTTCAGATTAGTAAACGATCTTGTTCCGTTCCTATCTCAAGTTCCGAATCTCCGTTTGAGTTGCTTCTTTTTGCAAATCGTAGCTGATCACTTATAGACACTATTAAGATCTAATACACATGATAATAATGCTATTAGGTTTTGTTTCCTTTTTAGTTTTGCCGTTTGCTTGTTTCATGTTTGATTTGGATCTTTTCTGGTTTTCTCCCCGTTTCATTTGAGTAATTGCTTATGTATGCTACTCTTTGTCTATGCTAGATCATCTGGAGTGCGAAGCTTGTTACTAAGAATCTCTAGAGTTTGCAGATCATCAGCAAGGCATGTTACACTTTGATCATACTCTTCCATACCCAGTTTTTACGATGCATTAGTATTGTTCCTCAAATATTTACATGATTAGGATTGGGAACATGTGGTTTGGTTGTAGTATTACGAGGTAGGAACCTAATACCTTTTGATCACCCCGAGAATATACGTTATGCTTTAATAATGCTTAGCCATGCTCGTAGACGGGGATTGGACCATGATTTCACATGGAAGTTATGAGAGTTGTTAATCTTGGATAACATTATGGTGGCAATTTTAATACACATCTGGGTGGATTGGTTGGGACACCTAGGGAACCCAGTGTTGTCCGTTAAGGGAAATCCCGGGGTACCCATGCGATTTTCCTTGGTTCTCCACCCAGGCTCAAACGGATGATATGATATTTCATGACTAGAAACTTCCATGTGCAGCCACAAGCCATTATGGGCTCTAGTATAGTTGAGTAAGTTGTATGAGCTCTTGAAGAGGTGGACTAGCAGATGTAGACGGAAAGTAGGTGTACCCGGTCTACCCGGAGTAGAGAGTTTATGCTTTAGAAAGACTATGTCTCGATCTTCCGATCATGGATGCAGTCGAGTCTTGTGGGGAAAAGTGCGCAACCTCTGCAGAGTGTATAAACTATCATGGTTAGCCGTGTCCCCGGTTATGGACATCTTGAGTATTTGGAATTGGATATTATTGTTGAACTCATCACTATTTAATTAATTTAATTGGGTTTAAATGTTGATGCTTAATTGGGATTTGAGTTGGGGAACCTTCTGAAATATTGGAACAACTTGGGAGTAGTTTAAATAAATTTATTCCTTTGTTGTAGGGAAAAACTAGCTTTATACAAAGTTATAAACTTAGAGCCTGCACCAGCCAAATGTTGCATGTAGATATAGCTCTTGCATTCATTGCCTTACAGTGTAACTCTGCCAGCATATTCAATGTGCTGACCTACACGGCTGTAATGTCTCAGGTTGCAGACTACTCAGACGACGAATAAGGTGTGATAGGTCGTTGTCTTGCACTCTGCTATGCCGTTGGAGTTGATGGACTCATTTACCTTCGAGCTTCCACAGTTATTTAGCTTAGATGGCCTTCAGCCATGATATTTTTGTGTAATCATACTCCTTATGAGGACTTGATGTAATAAGTGTGTGATTGAACTTTATTATAATTCCTCGAGTACTGTGTGTGTCAGCATTACCGATCCAGGGATGACACTGAAGCACATAGACTTTGGTCCATTGGGATCGTGGTCGCTACAAGATGGTATCAGAGCACACGCTGACTATAGGACACGACCATTAGAATAAGCCACATGATTTCTCTTCTATGCTCATTTCTAATTCTCCTCTATTTCTACTCTATAGATGGCGGACCCCAGGAATAAGTTCACTCAGTCGGATGACGACACCCCTTTCGGACGACACTTGAAGGAAGCCACTAAGTACCCGAACATCAGACTACCAAGCTTCACTTGGACTTTCTCTACAACTATACAGGAAGAGGAGTGCTGGAAGATCAAAGTCTGGGTACCTGGGAGGACGTTCGCACCAACAACGGAGCCTATTGATTTCTACCTGGATGCACCAAGCTGGAGTTTGGGAAAGAGCATGGCAGCCCATATCACCTTTGGACGCATATGTGAGGTGTATCACAAGGAGCTGGAAAACACTATCTACCAGATATGCCGCTGAGACGAAGAATGGGAGATGATTCATACCAGGAAGGATGGATCAATTGCAGCTTACATTCAGGAGATGGGTGATCACATTCGTCAACAAGAGAATCAACTATGCTTCAACATGAAGAAGATCAAGAAGTTGATGAATAAGAATAACGATCTAGAAGAGGAACTCAAGTTCACACGTGATGGATACGAGGAAGAAATTGCCATACTACTGGAGAAGCATGAAGATCTGAAGAGGAAGCTAGGACTATCAGTGGAGAGTCATAAGCGAGAACCAGCAAAGGAGATCCGTTTGGAGGACTACATCATCTTGTACGACACCGACACAGATAGTGATGCAAATGACGACAGTGATGACGACTACGTTGACAAAGCTGGAGCAGATATCATGGAGTCTTTCTCTGATCAAAATTTCTAAACGACCACCATGTTACTAGTAGTATTCTTCCAAGTAGTTAGCATCGATCGATTTGTAATCGTAGTATTAGATTGTTTGTGTGAACCTTGTGTGTTATTGAATGAAGTGAATTGATTGTGTTTGTATCATGAGCATATGGGTAGTGAATCTCTCTTAGACCTTATTCTATTATGTTTTCTCACCCCTTCTAACCCATCAGATGCCTTTGAGACGTGACAATGGATTTGCATTCCCACCAGAGCTCATGAACTTGATCCAGCAGCAGAATGCCTTGATGTAGATGCTAGTTCAGAACCAAAACCAAGGCAACAACAACAACAAAAACAACCCACCGCCACCACCCCCTGTTGACAACCTAGCCCGCTTTCTGAGGTTGAACCCGCCGGTGTTCTCTAGTAGCACCGAGCCAATTGTTGCAGATGATTAGCTCCGCAAGATTGGAAGAGAGCTGACCACTGAAGGATGCACCGATGAGGAGAGAGTGCGCTTTGCTGCACATCAGCTTGATGGACCCGCAGCATCTTGGTGGGAGAATTTCACTGCCACTTACCCCATTGATACAGTTACATGGGATCAGTTTCAGCAGGCTTTTCGCACCGCCCATGTTTAAGCAGGAGCTATGAGCATGAAGAAGCGCGAGTTTCACAACTTGCACCAAGGAGGTCCTACAGTGGGACAGTATGTGGATGAGTTTCGCAAGTTAGCATGCTATGCCCCAGATGATGTGGCCACAAATGCCGCAAAGCAAGAGAAGTTTCTTGAGGGACTCAATGATGAGCTGAATATGCAGTTGATGGTGGCAACATTCAACAACTAACAGGAGTTAGTAGATAGGGCTCTCATGATAGAAGGCAAGCAACAACAGATTGACAATCGCAAGAGGAAGTATGGTCAGGGGAGGAATACCTCTGGAGCTCAGCAGGATCCCCGCTATTCCCTGTACTCGGGAGGACATACTCATAACCATGGAGGCCATAACCATGGAGGACACACGCACAGCGGAGCAAGTTCGCACAACCACGATGGCCCCAGGAATGGCAATGGGAATGGAGGAAGCTGCAGTTAGAACCGTTCCAACACTTCCACACCAGCCAAGAGGGATCTGAGCCACATTACTTGTTTCAAGTGTCTGAAGACCTGACATTATGCCAATGATTGTCCTGAAGCCAATAATGGAAAGAAGCCCAACCCCTTCACCAAAGGTAGGGTGAACCACATCAGTGTGGAGGAGATTGAGGATCAACCCGACGCAGTTGTCGGTAAGTTTTTGATTAATGCATTTACAACACTTGTTCTTTTCCATACTGGTGCATCTTATTCATTCATATCAAGGGGATTTGTGGATAAATATAAGTTGCCAACATTAGCTCTCAAGTCACCTATGTTAGTAAGTTCCCCAGGAGCGGAGTATATGGCTAGTAAGGGATGCTATCAGTTGCTAGTAACCATAGGTAGACATGTTTTCCCCACCAACCTGATTTTTCTGGAGTCACAAGGATTGGATGTGATACTAGGCATGGATTGGCTATCCAAGTGAAAGATCGTGGATGTCGCCTAGAGGGGGGGGGGGGGGTGAATAGGCGCTTTAAAATAATTACGATTTAGGCTTGAACAAATGCGGAATAAACCTAACGGTTAATTTCTCAAGCACAAAACCTAAAACAACTAGGCTCACCTATGTGCACCAACAACTTATGCTAAGCAAGATAAGCAACTATGTGATAGCAAGATATATGACAAAGAACAATATGGCTATCACAAAGTAAAGTGCATAAGTAAAGCGCTCGGGTAAGAGATAACCGAGGCACGCGGATACGATGATTTATCCCGAAGTTCACACCCTTGCGGATGCTAATCTCCGTTTGAGCGGTGTGGAGGCACAATGCTCCCCAAGAAGCCACTAGGGCCACCGTAATCTCCTCACGCCCTCGCACAATGCAAGATGCCGTGATTCCACTAAGGGACCCTTGAGGCCGGTCACCGAACCCGTACAAATGGCGACCCTTGGGGGCGGTCACCGAACCCGTACACTTTGGCAAACCTTGGGGGCGGTCACCGGTACCCGTCAAATTGCTCGGGGCGATCTCCACAACCTAATTGGAGACCCCGACGCTTGCCCGGAGCTTTACACCACAATGATTGAGCTCCGAACACCACCAACCATCTAGGGCGCCCAAGCACCCAAGAGGAACAAGCTCAAGGGCACCAAGCACCCAAGAGTAATAAGCTTCTCAACTTGTAACTTCCACGTATTGCGTGGAGAACTCAAACCGATGCACCAAATGCAATGGCAAGGGCACACGGAGTGCCCAAGTCCTTCTCTCCCAAATCCCACCAAAGCAACGAATGCTAGGGAGGAAAATGAGAGGAAGAACAAAAGAAGAACACGAAGAACTGCAAGATCTAGATCCAAGGGGTTCCCCCCACTTAGAGGAGAAAGTGATTGGTGGAAACGTGGATCTAGATCTCCTCTCTCTTTTCCCTCAAAAACTAGCAAGAATCCATGGAGGGATTGAGAGTTAGCAAGCTCAAAGAAGGTCAACAATGGGGGAAGAACACGAGCTATAAGGATAAGGTTCAATGGGGAAGAAGAACCCCTTTTATAGAACCTCCCGAATCCAACCGTTATGTGCTCAGGTCGTGCACAAGCGGTACTACCGCTTGGAGGAGCGGTACTACCGCTTAGCACGCTCAAAACAGCCCAATCGAGAGAGAAAACACGAGTTTTTGGTCCGGGGCGGTACTACCGCTTAGGAGCCACGGTAGTACTGCTCTGGAGCGGTACTACCGCTCAGGACCGCGGTAGTACCGCTCTAGAGCGGTAGTAAAAAATTACATCCGCTCTAGTCGCGGTAGTACCGCTGCAGCCTTCACCAAAACAGCCACAACTTTTGCAAACGGACTCCGAATTCAACGAAACCAAGTTTGTTGGAAAGCTAACGACAAGGGCTAACTCAATCTTGATAGAAATTCCAATAATAAGCAAATGAGAAAAGGCCCAAAAGAAAATGGTGAGAACCCTTCCTCCGAGAAGACCGGTAAAACCTCCAAAACCGAAAACATCATAGAAGACGCATGCAAACTCCGTTTTCAATGAACTCAAGCTTGTCATCAAGATGACCATAAGCTCTAAGACTCACAAATAGAATCAAAAAAGAACCAAGAAACATGATGCAAGGATGCAATGGTTTGAGCTCTCTACGAATGATACGATCAAGCAACTCATCGAGAGCCCCCCTTGATAGTACGGCAATCGATCCTATAACCCGGTCTCCCACAACTACCATGAGACCGGTAAAATACAAAACCTATCAAGGGCAAACCTTTGCCTTGCACATGGTCCACTTGAGCTAGATGATGACGATCTTCACTCCCTCAAGTTGGACCACCTTTCTTGATTGTGTTGGCTCGATGAAGACTAGATGATTGCTCCCCCATAGTCCACTATGGGTGAGCCACTCTTCGGCTCATCTTCACAAGTCCATTGACACCACAATGGATGGAAAGATTCAAGCACTTGATCTCTTCGTGATGCTCCACTTGAACTTGCACACGGCAATCTTGATGACGATCACCACTTGATTTCATCCTTTCCATGGGTTGTATGATATCTTCCTCTTGATGCAAGCCCATGGATACGTACCTAACCCCACATAGAACTCTCACATAGACCATGGGTTAGTACACAAAGTGCAATGGACAATGCTTACCATACCATGGGATCACTTGATCCCTCTCGGTACATCTTCTACGCTTTGTGAGTTAATCAACTTGATTCACTATTGACTTAGTCTTGATCAACCTTGAATCTTTGCAACTCTCTTCATTTGGATGATGTATTGAAGGTAAACATGAATGATCACACAACCTTCTTCTTCAAGACATGCTTGCAATAAGCTCAACACCCGCATGACCAATCTTTGGATAATTCCTTAATAGCACCTTGGTCAACTCATAAACTCCTTGAAACCAGCACATGGACTTCAAGAAAAGCCTATGGACAAATCCTTCAAATATAACTCAAGACAACCATTAGTCCATAGAGATTGTCATCAATTACCAAAACCAAACATGGGGGCACCGCATGTTCTTTCAATCTCCCCCATTTTGGTAATTGATGACAATCACTTTCAAGAGAGTTTATATAAGGAATTATGCATTACAATGCAATGCAACAACCAATGATGCAGGAGAATGAGATGCAAATGCTTAGGAACAAAACCAAAGCAAGGAGAAACTTTGAAACCTTCTCCACAAAACTCTCTGAAACTTCTCCCCCATTGGCATCGATTGCCAAAATGGGCGAAAAGCTTAGAAGGCCAAAATAAATTGTGGTCCTCCATAAATTGTGTATTTCTCAACAAGAGAGTGGAATGCAATACACATATCCAACTGTCAATACTTGGAGGAAGACAAACTATATTGAGGCCCAAAGATTGCAACAGAGAGATATGCCACAAAGACATAAAAAGAGAGAGACAAGCAATCAGAAGATACCAAAAGAAGAAAGCAATCAACGGAAATCAATTGAACCAGCTAGAACAATGATCCTACGTGCCACAAGAATAGGGATATTATGATATGAGCAAAGGATTGTTCTAAAGAAACTAGAGACGCTCCCCATGATTTGTGCACATATAAGAATTTTTGTATTTGAATACAAAGTGCACAAAATAGGATGATAGCTCCCCCAAAATCAATAGAAACTCACATCCAGTGTAAGTGAGCATATAGGAAACAAAGCCTAGCGCTTGCAACAAGCACATGGTTGAGCAACATGTAAAAGAGGCAACTTAAGAAAGACTCAACCAAAATGATGTGTGTGAGTCATGGCGAAGCACTTGAGAAGACTAAAATTAGGATGAGCATTAAGCATCAACATAGTCTTGAAAGAATGAGGCACACGATGCAAGGCCTATCATTCCCACACACAACTAGCAAATGGGTTCACAAGCTCACAATAAGCATAAGAGAACCTATGCTTGTGACAACCCATGCTGAAGATAGACAAAGAGAGTCTCATCAAGACGAGGGATACCAAATAAGATGGCAAAAGCCTCGTAAAGATAAGAAAGAGGAAAATAATCTTCACCACACAAGAGTGCAACAAGATGCAACGATAGAGGACACGCACTCAAGGCAAAAGCTTTCACGGAGCCACCAAAGAAATAACATAAGAAAGACAGGGTGGACGTGAAAGAAAGGATATCAACTAGAGATGTAATTTCTCTCAAGTGTATAAGGTTCTATGTAGATGAAATCTTGATGATATATATATCTACAAAGAAGGATGTACACCCGAAATAGTTACAACACAAAGGAACAAGATATCCACAAGGAATTCATAAATATACCAATAAGATATTTGCTTGGAAGCATAGCACTTGGCTAGATATGGTCTTATTGTATATAAATGAAGTCCAATCACACAACCATCAAAGACATCACAACTAGCAACAAGAGATCATCGTTGGGATGCTTTGAGAAAGGAAACAAGTATCACAAGATATGAAATGAATATCATGCCAAGATGCAACCTACACAAGGTTGAATGCAAGAAGGGAAAGCATGAATAGATACTTGTTACCGAGATATCATTGGAAGGATGTAGTAGATAGCAATTGAAGGTGGATAGTATTTCATTGATCATCCTAGCTTGACTCCAATATGCACATGGTGACAACACCTTCCTTGTGAGTGAGCCGAGCATCCATTGTATCTCCAAAAGTTCCTAGAAGAACAACACACACTAAACAGTACCCAAACTCATCGGGACCAAATAGTTAGAAACACCAATACATAGGACAAACTCCACGTAAATATGTGCATATAGATAAGAAAATGAATTTCATGCACATCTCATCCAAATTGAGACTAGGTGGAGTTTCCCCTATATATTGAGTCAAAGAAAGAAAGCATGCCAAATGAAATACATGAAGTAAACATGCATGCTCAAGACTTTCAAAGCCTGAAACCAGAAGACAAAGAAATGCCAAGTGAAAAGGATACTAAATGGAGAAATCATCACTTGGAAGATATCATTAAAGATACATCAAGGAATGATATATCCATTGATACATACTAAACTAAAGATGTCAAACTCCCAAAGAGAGGATGGTTCCAAACAAACCAAGCTCTCAACAAAGTTTCATGATGGCACAAGGTACCAAAAGAAAACGTCTTTCTTCCACCAACACACACTTGATAAGGATCACAAGAAGAGTGTTCTAAAGAAAATAGGATAGCTCCCCCATGATTTGTGCACTATAGAGAATTTGCTTTGAATACCAAATGCACAAGGTGGGATCACCACTATCACTATATCTAGAAAACACTAGACAAGAACAAGAAATTAACAAGATCCACAAGTGGTATGGAAGACAACGGGAGTTGACACAAACCTTGGCTAGAGAAAAGGCAAATAAAAACAAAAGCCAATGTAAAGATGATCAATTAAATTCTACCACACATAAATGACTACCAATTGTCAAAAGACAAGAAGTAGATGGAAAGAATTCCCGGTGGTAGATAGCAAGGATATCCAACATCATCTTCACACCACACACAAGCAAATTGCAACTTGTAGAGCTAACATGCCACCTAGGAACAAGATAATCTACAATATCAACACTAGGTGACAACATCTCAAATGTACACATTTTCTAGGCTAGTAATATACATAGCATATTACCCCCCCCCCCCTCATAATGTGATACCAATGAAAAAACTTAACAAGAGGCAATAAGAGGATCCAACATGAGATAATCAATGGAATTTTTAGAATTTGAATTTCTCATGAAAGATATACCACCTAGCGACTAGATAATCTTGAAATATCAATACTAGATGGTATTACTCATGTGCACACATTTATAGGATTGTGAAATGCACAAAGCACACCACTCCCCCATAATGGATATTCCATTAATCTCTCACAAGAGCCAACTGAGAAATAAACAAGATGCACTAAGGCTCAACGAACGACACACAAGTACATGATGTGCAAACCAACATATACAAAGGCAATTTGGAGACACATCATATACAAACACATGCAAGGAACAAAACCAAAACATGCAAAGGGGCAAGTAACTTTCAATGTAAACAATTTAAGTACAAGTTACCGCACGGAGGCACATTGGATATAAGTTATAAACTTGACGATTCAATAGACTTGGCTTGAGACAATAAGAGTGATGAAGTCCCCTTAATTCTTCATAATGTAGCCAAGTCTCCAATGCCCTCCAACAACACCTATTGATCAAGTTTGAGCTAGTTGGTCCCCAACCAAGTTGGGTCCTAAGAGGTTAGTCACAATAGGCTTGGCTACCCAAATGGTTCTTTGCTTCAAACCACTTTGAGTACCAACAAACTTGGCAAACACATTGCCAACCTTATCCTTCCCAAGAGAATAGACATCATCAATAACAATTGGGTTGGATAAGTTACCACTAGTGCGTGAAGAAGCAAGGTGACCTTTCTCATGACATAGATAGCAACGTCTACTCTTCACTTTCTTCTCACTTGATTTCTCAACTTGAGAAGCATTAGCTTGAGTCTTCTAGGGAAGAGGCCTTTCTTCAACTTGAGGTTGAGCATGAGAATGCACTTGTAGCCGCTTCCCTTGTTGCTTGACACTAATGGCCTTCTTCTTCAATGGGCAAGATCTAACATGATGCCCTTCAATTTTGCACTTGAAGCAAATAATCTTTGCCGAATTCTTGACTTGTTTTTGGCCCTTCTTCTTGTTGATCTTGGACTTCTTCTTCTTGTTGGAGTTGAATCCAAGTCCACCTTTGTCATTGGGGGATTTTTGCACACTCAAGATATTGTTGAGTGTGAATTTTCCTTGATGACTCTTTTCCAAGTCTTTCTTCAAAGAAGTGACTTGGGCCTTGAGCTTTTTGATTTCCTCTACATGGTTAGTCTCAACACAAGTACTAGAGGAAGTATAGGCTTCATCATTAGAGCAACAAGGCAAGGAAAGAAATTCATCACAAGATGTACCAACATTGTGAATAGATGAATTACAAAGACTAGCACATGGCAATATACTATTTTGATTAGAAGTAGTGCTAGTATCCACATGAGGCTCACTAGATGTTACCTTAGCAATCATGGCCTCATGAGATATCTTTAGCACACTATGGGATACTAGAAGATCATCATGAGAGCTTGAGAGCTTTTCATGACTTTCTTCCAATTTCTCATAATTGCTAGATAGCACCTCAAGTTGAGCCCGTAGCTCAACATTCTCCTTCAAAATGGATGCTTCACAAGTAATAGAGTTAGTAGCACAAGCATCATCATTTACAACAATAGGATAGGACAACTTGGCAAGCTCTTTTAAATAAGAAGCTTCAAGTTGGGCATGAGACTCGGTGAGTTTGATGAGCTCACCCTTGATGACCCTTGAGCCATTTTCGAGGTGCTCAAAATCCTCAAGGAGTCTAGCATGAGAAACCTCAAGCTTAGCATTTTTAGTTTTGAAATCATTGCCCACCTCAAGAGCTCTATCATGAGATTCCAGAGATTCGGAGGTGGTTTGTTCATGTTCAAGGGCTTGAGATAGCTCCGCGATCTCATTTGCGTAATCACGCCTGTCGGTGTCAAAACCGGCAGATCTCGGGTAGGGGGTCCCGAACTGTGTGTCTAGGCGGATGGTAACAGGAGACAAGGGATATGATGTTTTTACCCAGGTTCGGGCCCTCTCGATGGAGGTAAAACCCTACTCCTGCTTGATTGTTATTGATGATATGGGTAGTACAAGAGTGGATCTACCACGAGATCAAGGAGGCTAAACCCTAGAAGCTAGCCTATGGTATGATTGTTATAATGGTTGTTCGTCCTATGGACTAAAACCCTCCGGTTTATATAGACACCGGGGAGGGCTAGGGTTACACAGAGTCGGTTACAATGGTAGGAGATCTACATATCCGTATCGCCAAGCTTGCCTTCCACGCCAAGGAAAGTCCCATCTGGACACGGGACGAAGTCTTCAATCTTGTATCTTCATAGTCTTGGAGTCCGACCGATGATGATAGTCCGGCTATCCGGACACCCCCCAGTCCAGGACTCCCTCAGTAGCCCCTGAACCAGGCTTCAAAGACGATGAGTCCGATGCGCATAATGTTCGGCATTGCAAGGCGGGTTCCTCCTCCGAATAATTCATAGAAGATTGTGAACACCAGGATAGTGTCCGGCTCTGCAAAATAAATTCCACAGTCCACCGTAGAGAGAATAATATGAACACAAGTTCAATCTACTGACGTATTTTGTGGCATGACGTCACACCACTACCAAGCCTTTACTTGAATCGTTTTTTACTATACCACCTCAGCGCGTTTAGCGAAGCAGTTTCCTTGGCACGTCTTGTCGAAGCAGAGATCGTGTTCCCCTTATTCCGGGATTCCCATCAATACGGACGTGGGTAACCCAACCGCGCCCGTCGCCACGCCCCCTCTATCGAAGGCGAGTCCCGAACGGTCACGGAGACGGCTCTTGGTATTCTCCCTCTTTATAATAGGACCATGGCTTGTTTCTTTTCTTCAATCCTCCATCGAATCTTCTCCTTGCTCCAAGTTCCAACACCCAGAGCCCCAGATTCGAGTGCTTCGGACGTTCAACAATGTCTGGCTCCGACCTTCAGGGCCGGTGGATGCCCTTCTCCGTCACGGAGGAGGACGTGCTAAAGCTGCGAGAGGCCAAGTACCTTCTTACGAGATTTCACACAGGTTGTCTGCCGAAGGGCAGGCCATCCCCACCCCCGAGCCCGGCAAGTATGTCGTCTTTGTATCCCACCTCCGTCAGGGTTTAGGCTTCCCGATGGATTCTTTTGTGAGAGGGCTCATGTTCTACTATGGGTGGGAATTCCACGACTTGGCTCCGGAGTCCATCCTCCATATTTCCGCATTTATTGTCGTCTGCGAAGCCTTCCTCCGCGTCACCCCCCACTTTGGCCTGTGGCTGAAGACCTTCAATGTGGAGCCGAAGATGATCGGGGGACGTCAAGCGGAGTGCGGCGGGGCGGCTGTAAGCAGGAGGGCCGATGCCCCGTGGCCCGAGGGATCCTTCCAAGAGGAGCTCGGCTTGTGGTAGCAGGAGTGGTTCTATATCACCGCTCCGAAGGGCAGCAGGCAGAAACCGCCGCCCTTATTCCGCTCGGGACCTCCACGACGGTTGATGTCGTGGGTCAACCAAGGGCTCAATTGGGGGCCGTCAAAGGACATGCCCCTACTGCAGGGACGGATTCGAGACCTCCAAGCGAGGGAGATCGATCTGGTTGTGGTAATGCAGGTCATGCTGATTAGGCGTCTCCTGCCCTGCAAACGCCGCCCTCTCCGGCTGTGGGAGTTTAATCCGGAGGGACCACGGATTCTTCAACACTTCATGGGTATGACACCCGTGGAGATGTACAAATTGTTCTTCGGATCACGAGAGGCGTGTCCGGAATTGGCCGAGGACGCTGGCCTAAGCTGCAATCGCCCGAATACACAAGTAAGTAGCTCCGAGTCCGGACATACCGTTCGTTTGCCTTTCTATGATTCGCCTTTTGACCGATTTCCTTCTAGACAGGAGTGGATAGCGCAAGCAAAACTGATACGGTGTCTGGCCCCCCTCCCAGAGACCGCGCCGGATCCCGTGCTGGTCAGGATGCTGGAGGTTGCGCCTTCAGAGGAAGGCGAAGGGGAAAATAGAGGAGCTACCGCCTCGCCCAAGGAGGCTCTTGAAAAAGGGGGGATCGAGAATCCCTCCTTCCAGGGGGAGAAGAGGACTGCCTCCAAAGACCCGTAGGCCAAAGCCCCTAAGCGGGGGAAGAAATCTTCACCAGATGGTCCTGCGTCCGGGGAGGTCCCGGCCGCACAGTCTCCCCTAAAGAATCAGCCCTCCAGTGAGCCGTGAGTAGAAAAAAGGGAGTTTGCTAATAAGGGACATCCCTATTTGTGCTTCTGAGGATAACCGAAGTTTTTACCTTGTAGTTCGGATCTCCGACCTTCTCAGATGAGCTCGTCTTCGGGGGACCTTCATCCGGAGATGGTGGAGAGCGAGACGCCTCCGTCTGCTGCGCCGTCGGATAGGGAGGAAGAGCCTGAAGTGTCATCACGGAGGGTATCCCTGAGCTCGACAGAGCCAAAGAGTTCGGCGCCGACTAGAGTTCGGCCGGGGGAGCTGAAGGATCTACTTGAGAGGGCGTCCATCTCAGAAGATCACCATGCGTTTATGAGTATGGTGATTGGAAGGATTTCGTCCGCCGAATGCGGATTGCATAATGCCCTCCGGAGTTTGCTGGCGGGGTTTGAGGTACGTAAAAACGACACATCTTTTTGACAGCTTTGCACATAAACATGCGCCCTATATGGATAGTAGCCCCTGAGACTCGGTAGGTTGTCGAAAGCGATGACGTGCCGAGGATCAAAATCGCAAGTTTCAATTTTCGCCGTTCCTATGCGGGTGGCGGATCGTTCGGGGGCCAGCCGGACTGATGGAGTTGCTGAACTAAAGCGGCAACTCGACGTTGCGGATGCGAACATCGCGCTAGTCAACAGGCGACTTGATGAGTTGCAAGGTAAGTGTTTCTTTGCGGTCACTTAGTAAGGGAGCTGAAGCCCACTCCTTACAACATGTGTGTGAAATATAGATGGTGCCGCTGCTGTGGAGAGCCTTCGGGCCGAACTTGCTCAAGCCAAGGAGCAAGCCAGAAGGAGTAATGCGGCGGCCTTGAGGGCGGCCGAGGTGTTAGAAGCCGAAAGGGCTGCACACTGCCGAAGCAGGGAGGAGATGGCCGAAATGGCCGTGAAGTTAAAAGATGCTACCGACCGCAATGAGGCTCTTGAAAAGGAGCGCCTAGCGGGGCGAGAAGACTTGGGGAAGGCCACCGCCGAAGCCAAGGATGCCCGTTCTGCGATGCGGGCTATAAAGGAAGAGCTGCACCAGGCCGGAGACATTGTGGCTGGCAAGCCTTTTCTGCTGCGCCGAAGGTTTACGGATCCAAAGTATGCTCCTCTTGGCTAGCTGTGGGGTCTGGAGGATCCTTATATGGACTTAGCAGCGAGTGCGGCGGATGCCGTTGTGCACTTCCGAAGCCAGAAGGATCACAAGACGAAAGAGCTGTTTTGGTCTCAATTCCATAGTCCGGAGCGTTCACTTCCGCTGACCGACCGGTTGGCTAAGTGGGCTGAGCTTAATAGGTTATCCGGGCTTGCCATGACGGATATCGTGACTCATGTCTGGCCAGATAGGCCCAAGCCGAAGAGCTATTTTGGCTTATTGCAGCAATTTCTTGGGGCGGTGCCGCATATCAAGGCGATGAAGCGGTCGGCCTGCATAGAGGGTGCACGGATGGCACTTGCCCGTGTGAAGACACATTGGACAGAGATGGATGCCACCGCTGTTGCGACCCAGGGTTCGGACGAGAGCCGGTTACCCTTCGAGCACTATTTTGGGGAAGTTCTACGTGGTGCTCGTGTAATAGAGTCGTAGTGCTCAAAAAATGTCACGTTCAAATGAACGTTTTATTTTGTAAAACAATGTTTATGATGTAGGCGCTTTTTATACTTGTGCGTTCAAGTATTGAAATATCTCCTATGCGGCCGTTTATGTATACGTGTGTATAACCTGAAAGATGGCAGTCGTCGGCTTCAGCCCCCACGCACAAGGTGCGGGGGTGTTCGCAAAAATAGCGCATTTTCACACTTAATCCGACGTCTCGGTCCTGTGAAGGAGGTGGTAGCGTAGCAAACGAGGCAACCGGACTATAATGCTTTATCACTTTCACTTAGCCATGGGAGTTCGAGGGTGGGGCTACGATATAGCCCCTGGGGGCACCGCGTTATCCGGATTCGGGGCGTGTATGTGCCTGGCCGGGAAACGGTCCTTCGTCAAAGCGGAGGAATTCTAAACATTCCTGTGGTCGATCGAGTGGTTGACCAGTCTCTTGCTGTATCATGACAGTCAGTTTTCGACTTTCTCTACTGAGGTGCTCGCCCAGACGAACTGGGGCACAATCGCAGTAGTTCTCCTGGTGCCGCGTTAGCCGATGATATGGAACGTAAGGCAGCAAAACACAGGAGCCGGGCAAACCCAACATTTAACCAAAGACATGATTCGGAGCTGATGCATATAAGGCCTAACTCGAGATGCCGAACACTCCCTAAGGTGTTCGGTATTTATAATAACGGGCGGAACAATGCCCTAAGCCCCTAGTGTCCAGGTACGGGCGAGGTCCTCTGACGCGACCGATGCCAAAACGTCAGTCTCCTCTCTGGTTATCATGAGAAACCAGGGGATTATAGCAACAAGAGACAGTAAAAAAGGTTTACGCAGGGTCTTAATCTAAAAAGAATCCTTGCAACGGGTCCCTACTGCACGTCTGCGCCTGTGTCTCCATTGTGCCGTATCCTGGACGGATGTGCACGCTGTTCATCTGCAAAAAGAGAGGAACTTAGTTTCAAAAGGAAACCGTGCGAAAAGTGCAATATAAATTGAAATATTAATGTATGAATAAAGCTGAGCCTATATTATCTCATTATTGCTTATACGCACAGCCCCTTGTTGAGTGGTGGGCGGCTAGGGAGCCCCTAGCTTATTTATGCCAGACTCATCTAGCCGTGTCCGGGGTCTTTGAACGACCTTTTAATGAAATGATGCCACGTGGAGCGGGCATTTTAAGTGTAAGAGACGCGTAGTGTGGTATTGCGTTAAAGCGGACAAAAGCTTCACATCCCAATAGTGCTTGAAAGCTACTTTTGAATGGGGGGACATGAAAGATTAGCTTTTCACGTCGGAAGTTGTCAGGTGACCCGAACACAACTTCTAGTAATAAGGAGCCTGTGCACTTGGCATAAGGGCCTGGTGTCACTCCTTGAAAGGAAGTGCGGCTATGTCGAATTTTAGTAAGGTCTATCCCCAACTTGCGGATTGTGTCCGGATATAGCAGGTTTAAATCGCAGCCACTGTCCATCAGAACTTGTGTAAATTGCAGTCCATCGATTATAGGATCCAATATCAGAGCAGTCCATCCTGCGTTTCGAATACTTCTGGAGTAATCTAGGTGGTCAAAAGTGATTGGTTTTGACATCCAATCTCGAGGTTCCGCTGGGGTGGACCGTGCGACACCTATATTAACGGGTGCCGCATTGTTTTTCCGTACTATCACATGAAGTGAGTTTACTGCTTTGAATTCTTGTGGGAAAGTCTTTTGTTTTCCAGTGCTCTGCTGGTGGGGTTCGTCATCGTCCTCGCTTGGCGCGTCGAGCCCCTTGTGTTCAGCGTTGAGTCTGTCGGACTGTTTAAAAACCCAACAATCTCGGTGGGTGTGGTTTGCAGGCCTTCCGGAGGTACTGTGAATTTGACATATCCGATCCAAAATTTTGTTTAAGTTGGATAGCTCATCACTGTTATCCTTAAGAGGCAGTGTTTTATTGTTTGGCCGCGAGCTTTTGAATCCGGCGTTGACCGCCGTGTTCTTTGGGCTTTTTTCTTTATTCCGGCGCTCATCTTTTCTGCGCCGTGATTTTCCATTTCCATCTCTAATCTCGGATGTACTCGGGTCGCTGGTCGCTGGTGCTGTCTTCCCCCGTGCAAAAGCAGGTCATGAGGCTTGTTAGCGCGGCCATTGTCCTCGGGTTCTCTTGGCCGAGGTGTCTGGCGAGCCATTCGTCTCGGACGTTGTGTTTTAAAGCTGCTAAGGCTTCAGCGTCCGGACAGTCGACTATTTGGTTCTTTTTGGTAAGGAACCTATTCCAGAATTTGCGCGCTGACTCTCCGGGCTGTTGAGTTATATGACTTAGATCGTCTGCATCCGGAGGGCGGACATAGGTCCCTTGAAAATTTGCTCTAAACGCGTCCTCAAGCTCTTCCCAACTTCCAACCGTGTTTTCTGGGAGGCTTTTGAGCCAATGCCGAGCTGGCCCTTTGAGCTTGAGGGGTAGATATTTTATGGCGTGGAGATCATCTCCTCTAGCCATGTGTATGTATAGTATGTAATCCTCTATCCAGACTCCAGGGTCTGTTGTTCCGTCGTATGCCTCTATGTTTATGGGTTTGAACCCTGCTGGAACTTCATGATCCAGCACCTCATCTGTGAAACATAGTGGGTGTGCGGCGCCCCTGTATTTGGGTGTGCCGCTGTCTTCGAACACTTGGCGTGTTGTGTTGCTTCTTGGGGCCCTCTTTTTTGGCCTGTAAATGGACCTGGCTGGGCCATCTGTTTTCCGAGGATCTTGAGTCGGCTTGTGTGCGGCGCCGCTTGTTGCTTTTGGCCTGTCATCTGGCCGTCTATCCGACCAGGCGGCCTCTTTGTTTTTTGACTGTGGGGGCTCTATGGCTTCCTCGTCAAATTCTGGCAGCAGCTTGCGCTTCGGGTAGCTCTTTGTTTGGTGGCCATTGCCATATTTGTCTGCGGTCTTGAGTACTTTTCTCCACCTCATTCTGAGTATGTCTTCCGCTGTTTTGAGCTTCCGTTTTTCCTTCTTCAGACTTCTTGCAGTGGCGACGAGTCTTTTGTGAAGGTTCTTATGCTCCGGTGGTGTGTCCGGCGTGAGGTCGTTTGGACTGTTGGTTTCGCCGGGCATGGATTGATTATCCGATTCGTCCTGTTCGGACGATTGCTTGGTTGCATGTTCGTCATCCACTGGTTTGCCCAACTCTATTGCTGGGTCATTAGAAATGTTGTTTTTGTCGAGGCAGGACTTAGGGCGGCGTCTGCGTCGCCGTTTTGGTTGTTTGTCGGCGGGATTATCTTTTGCCGCGCCTCGTTGTTCCTCGTTATCGCTTCCTTTTGGGGCGTCCACCATATATACGTCATGTGCTGGGGTGGTCTTCCAGTGTTCGGTGAGCGTTGGTTCTTGATCGTCTCCGGCATCGTCGTTCATACCGTCGATATATTCGGAGTCGTAGTCTAGCATGTCGGTTAGATCGTCGATAGTGGCTACAAAGTGGGTGGTGGGTGGGTTTTGAATTTCTTCGTCGTCCGCATCCCAACCATCCTGGCCGTAGTCCGGCCAGGGCTCTTCGGATAGCGAGAGATGCATTAGCGATTTTAGGATGTCGCCAAAGGGTGAGTGTTGGAAGATGTCCGCGGCGGTGAACTCCATGATCGGCGCCCAATCAGATTCTATTGGCAGGGGCGCGGGAGGTTCGGAGTCCGGCAAGGAGTCCGGCGCCTCGGAGTCACAAGCTTTATAAGGGACAGGGTCGGTATTCGGCTCCATCGCCGTAGAAGTCGCAGCCCCTGAGCCGGTGTCCAGCCACCCGTCCTCGATCTGCGCGATCGGCTCCGAACTAGGGGTCGGAGAGGATTCATGTGCGGCCACCCAAGCACTGTCCGGCGGCAGATCTAAATCATGCCCATCGTGACAGCGCGGCACGCTCGGCTGTGGCTCGAATCCGTCGAAGATCAAGTCCCCGCGGATGTCGGCCGTGAAGTTTAGGCTTCCAAACCTAACCTGATGGCCAGGGGCGTAGCTTTCGACCTGCTCCAGATGGCCAAGCGAATTGGCCCGCAGTGCGAAGTCGCCGAACACGAGGATCTGTCCGGGGAGAAAAGTCTCACCCTGGACGGCGTTGTTGTTGATTGAAGAAGCCATCAAGCCTATCGGTGACGACACAGAGGAACTCTCAATGAAAGCACCAATGTCGGTGTCAAAACCGGCAGATCTAGGGTAGGGGGTCCCGAATTGTGCGTCTAGGCGGATGGTAACAGGAGGCAAGGGACACGATGTTTTTACCTAGGTTCAGGCCCTCTCGATGGAGGTAAAACCCTACTCCTGCTTGATTGATATTGATGATATGGGTAGTACAAGAGTGGATCTACCACGAGATCAAGGAGGCTAAACCCTAGAAGCTAGCCTATGGTATGATTGTTATAATGGTTGTTCGTCCTATGGACTAAAACCCTCCGGTTTACATAGACACCGGGGAGGGCTAGGGTTACACAGAGTCGGTTACAATGGTAGGAGATCTGCATATCCGTATCGCCAAGCTTGCCTTCCACGCCAAGGAAAGTCCCATCCGGACACGGGACGAAGTCTTCAATCTTGTATCTTCATAGTCTTGGAGTCCGGCCGATGATGATAGTCCGGCTATCCGGACACCCCCCAGTCCAGGACTCCCTCAACGCCCATGAGCTTCCATTTTCTCAATGGTGGCCTCATGCTCCTCTAGATGAGATTCCAACTCCTCAATGTATTTCTTGCCATCAATGGCAATGGACATTATTTCCATGAAGTTGGAACGAGCAATTTTATTTTTATGAAGAGCTTTAAAAATCATTTCCCCCTTAGTTTTTAAGGAGGCAACATTATCATTCTCTTCATCATTATCCTCATCATCATTAGCATCAACATCATCATCAAGAGACATATTGGGGTACAAAGTAGGAGATACCTTTGACGCCTTAGCCATAAGGCAAAAAGCAATATATGATGATGTAGGATCCCTTGAAGCACCATTCAAGACCACATCTTGTTCCATGGAGTGTTGGGTTTCCTCTACATTGTTAGCACAACAACTCGAGGAAATACATGCATTTTTATCATGGCAACAAGACATAGAAAGCATATCATCATGACATTTAGTCAAGAAATTTGTACATAATATGCAAGGACTATCAACACAAGCATGTGAAACATTTGGAGTGCTCTAAGTGCTAGAGTCCAAAGAGGGAGCATTGCACTAAGATAGTGATGAAGGATCATCCACAATAAGCATACTATCATCATTGCAATGACCAACACTACTCACCATATCATTACCTTGTGGCAAACCACATGTAGGTGAAGTAGAAGAAGTTGAGAAGACTAAACGACCGGAGGTGGAGGGAGAACAACCATCCCCACAAATATTGGACACACCATATTTATCTTGAAGCTTTGTCCACAACTCATGAGCATCCCGGAACGGCATGAGTTGAAATATAACTACATTGCTAAAAGCATCAAAAAGCACATTAGAGGCTTGAGCATTGAGATAGGAGTTTTTCTCATCCTCTAAAGATAATATTTGGGGATCCTTTGGAGGAGAAAACCCATATCTACAATTCGCTCTAAATTTGGGTCCATGACCCTAAAGAGATTAAGCATGCGAATTACCCAAACATCAAAATTTATGCCATCGAAACTAAGAGTGTCAGAGAATCCTAATCCTCTAGTCGACATCTTTACTCTCTAGGCAGTTAAGCCCAACAAAGAGAGACGAGGCTCTGATACCAATTGAAAGATCGTGGATGTCGCCTAGAGGGGGGGGGGTGAATAGGCGCTTTAAAATAATTACGATTTAGGCTTGAACAAATGCGGAATAAACCTAACGGTTAATTTCTCAAGCACAAAACCTAAAACAACTAGGCTCACCTATGTGAACCAACAACTTATGCTAAGCAAGATAAGCAACTATGTGATAGCAAGATATATGACAAAGAACAATATGGCTATCACAAAGTAAAGTGCATAAGTAAAGGGCTCGGGTAAGAGATAACTGAGGCATGCGAAGACGATGATGTATCCCGAAGTTCACACCCTTGCGGATGCTAATCTCCGTTTGAGCGGTGTGGAGGCACAATGCTCCAAGAAGCCACTAGGGCCACCGTAATCTCCTCACGCCCTCGCACAATGCAAGATGTCGTGATTCCACTAAGGGACCCTTGAGGGCGGTCACCGAACCCGTACAAATGGCGACCCTTGGGGGCGGTCACCGAACCCGTACACTTTGGCAACCCTTGGGGGCGGTCACCAGTACCCGTGAAATTGCTCGGGGCAATCTCCACAACCTAATTGGAGACCCCGACGCTTGCCCGGAGCTTTACACCACAATGATTGAGCTCCGAACCCCACCAACCGTCTAGGGCGCCCAAGCACCCAAGAGGAACAAGCTCAAGGGCACCAAGCACCCAAGAGTAATAAGCTTCTCAACTTGTAACTTCCACGTATCGCGTGGAGAACTTAAACCGACGCACCAAATACAACGGCAAGGGCACACGGAGTGCCCAAGTCCTTCTCTCCCAAATCCCACCAAAGCAACTAATGCTAGGGAGGAAAATGAGAGGAAGAACGAAAGAAGAACACGAAGAACTCCAAGATCTAGATCCAAGGGGTTACCCTCACTTAAAGGAGAAAGTGATTGGTGGAAACGTGGATCTAGATCTCCTCTCTCTTTTCCCTCAAAAACTAGCAAGAATCCATGGAGGGATTGAGAGTTAGCAAGCTCAAAGAAGGTCAACAATGGGGGAAGAACACGAGCTCAAAGGATAAGGTTCAATGGGGAAGAAGACCCCCTTTTATAGGTCCTCCCAAATCCAACCGTTATGTGCTCAGGTCGTGCACAAGCGGTACTACCGCTTGGAGGAGCGGTACTACCGCTTAGCACGCTCAAAACAGCCCAATCGAGAGAGAAAACACGAGTTTTTGGTCCGGGGCGGTACTACCGCTTAGGAGCCACGGTAGTACTGCTCTGGAGCGGTACTACCGCTCAGGAGTCGTGGTAGTACCGCTCTAGAGCGGTAGTAAAAAATTACATCCGCTCTAGTCGCGGTAGTACCGCTGCAGCCTTCACCAAAACAGCCACAACTTTTGCAAAGGGACTCCGAATTCAACGAAACCAAGTTTGTTGGAAAGCTAACGACAAGGGCTAACTCAATCTTGATAGAAATTCCAATAATAAGCAAATGAGAAAAGACCCAAAATAAAATGGTGAGAACCCTTCCTCCGAGAAGACCGGTAAAACCTCCAACACCGAAAACATCATAGAAGACGCATGCAAACTCCGTTTTCGATGAACTCAAGCTTGTCATCAAGATGACCATAAGCTCTAAGACTCACAGAGAGAATCAAACAAGAACCAAGAAACATGATGCAAGGATGCAATGGTTTGAGCTCTCTACGAATGATACGATCAAGCAACTCATCGAGAGCCCCCCTTGATAGTACAGCAATCGATCCTATAACCCGGTCTCCCACAACTACCATGAGACCGGTAAAATACAGAACCTATCAAGGGAAAACCTTTGCCTTGCACATGGTCCACTTGAGCTAGATGATGACGATCTTCACTCCCTCAAGTTGGACCACCTTTCTTGATTGTGTTGGCTTGATGAAGACTAGATGATTGCTCCCCCATAGTCCACTATGGGTGAGCCACTCTTCGGCTCATCTTCACAAGTCCATTGACACCACAATGGATGGAAAGATTCAAGCACTTGATCTCTTCATGATGCTCCACTTGAACTTGCACACGGCAATCTTGATGACGATCACCACTTGATTTCATCCTTTCCATGGGTTGTATGATATCTTCCTCTTGATGCAAGCCCATGGATACGTACCTAACCCCACATAGAACTCTCACATAGACCATGGGTTAGTACACAAAGTGCAATGGACAATGCTTACCATACCGTGGGATCACTTGATCCCTCTCGGTACATCTTCTACGCTTTGTGAGTTAATCAACTTGATTCACTATTGACTTAGTCTTGATCAACCTTGAATCTTTGCAACTCTCTTCATTTGGATGATGTATTGAAGGTAAACATGAATGATCACACAACCTTCTTCTTCAAGACATGCTTGCAATAAGCTCAACACCCGCATGACCAATATTTGGATAATTCCTTAATAGCACCTTGGTCAACTCATAAACTCCTTGAAACCAGCACATGGACTTCAAGAAAAGCCTATGGACAAATCCTTCAAATATAACTCAAGACAACCATTAGTCCATAGAGATTGTCATCAATTACCAAAACCAAACATGGGCGCACCGCATGTTCTTTCACCAAGTATGAGGGAAACATCGATTGCGCTAGTAAATCAATTCTACCCACCACCCCGGAAGGAAAGAGGATCAAGTATGTATCCAGGCATGCGCCGAGGAGGACTCAGGTGAATTCCTTATCAGGAGTTGTTCAGGAGAAGTACCAGTGGTGAAGGATTACCCCGACGTATTTTCGGAAGAGTTACCAGGCATGCCACCGGATCGACACATTGAGTTTTTGATTGAGTTATTGCCAGGCACTGGGCCAATATCAAAGAGACCGTATCGGATGCCTGCAAAGGATCTGGAGGAAATTAAGAAGCAGATTAAGGAGTTACTGGAGAAAGGTTACATTCGACCAAGTTCATTACCTTGGGGAGCCCCAGTGCTTCTAGTGGAGAAGAAGGATGGATCTTTAAGCATAGTTGTTGATTATCGTGCGCTGAATGAGGTGATGATCAATAACAAATACCCTCTGCCGATGATCAACAATTTGTTTGACCAGTTGCAAGGAGCTAAAGTTTTCTCCAAGATTGATCTTTGATAAGGTTATCACCAGTTGAAGATCCGAGAGCAGGATATACCTAAGACAACTTTTACCACGAGGTATGGGCTATATGAGTATACAGTTATGCCATTTGGTTTGACTAATCCCCCTACCTATTTCATGAGTATGATGAATAAGGTGTTCATGGAGTTTTTGGATAAGTTCGTCTTGGTGTTCATTGATGATATTTTGGTCCACTCAAAGAATGAAGAAGAGCATAAGGAGCATTTGCATTTGGTTCTTGAGAAGCTCAGAGAACATCAGTTGTATGCCAAGTTCATCAAATGTGAGTTTTGGTTGAAGGAAGTTGGATTTCTCGGACATGTTATATCCGAATAAGGAATAGAAGTAGACCCTACCAAGGTTGCTTTTGTCACTAAATGGTTGGCACCCACCTCAGTGGGAGAGATCAGGAGTTTGATAACCCGCAAGTATACGGGATAGTTGTAGCCTCTTTCGATAAGTAAGAGTGTCGAACCCAACGAGGAGCTAAAGGTAGAACAAATACTCTCTCAAGTCCTATCGGCCACTGATACGACTCTTTGCATGCTTGACGTTCGCTTTACCTAGAACAAGTATGAAACTAGAAGTACTTTGTAGGTGTTGTTGGATAGGTTTGCAAGATAATAAAGAACGCGTAAATAAAATGGTAGGGGCTGTTTAGAAAAAGATGCTATAAAGTAAATATAGCGAGTGTGGAAAAGTGGTGGTAGGAGTTGTGGAATTGTCCCTAAGCAATTGACTATGTTACTAGACCGGTAATCACGATTGCAATTCTATTTGAGGGAGAGGCATAAGCTAACTGTAACATCCCAAATTTTCAATTTGGAATGTTATATATAGATCATCATTGCATATCATATTTTTGTTGCATTGTTGGCTCGATCCTAGAAATTCTACGCAACTCAAGGACCCACGAAGAGAGTTGGGTATTTCGTTATTTTCTTATTTGAGTTTTCTCAAATTTTGAAAGTAGGATCATTGATTTTATTTATTTTATCTTCAATTATTTCTACTACCAAAATTTCAGTGAGGGAATAAAATGAATTTCCCAAAATAAAGAAATAATGAAGATTTAATAAAAAAATCAAATAAGATTTATTTTGGAGTTTTTCGCCTTTTATTTGAATTTAGGAAAAATGCGCGTTATTCAAAATTTCATTTAGGCCCCAAATAAATGTTCGTTTTGTCCGGCTTGATTTTAGAAGTCGGGGAAAATTTATTTCAGGATTTTTGGAGTCCGTTTAGTATTTCTTTTTATTTTTCTTCTGCGCGGAATTATTTAAAAAAAACGCGAACCGCCTCTGGGCCGTGCCCGAGCGGGACTCCGCTCGGGGGCGCACTATATAAGCGTAGTCCCGGAGCCCCCCAGGCCCGTCAGTTCCGCGCCGCCGCCAGCCCACTCGCCGCCGCCGGCCCACCCCACGCCCAAACCCTAACCCTAGCCGCCAGCCGCCGCCGCCGCCGCCGCCCGCCGTCGCCGCCGGAGTCGCCGCCGCCGCCTCGCCGACCCGCCGCCCGAGGTTCGCCGCCGCCTCGATTTCCGCGCCTTTTTTTAGAAAACCGAGCGGTTTTTCTTCGGTTCTTTTTTTTGGTTTTTCGTTAGATCAGTTTTTTCGGTTCGGTTAATTAGCGAGCGTTCGCTCGTTCGTTCGTCTTAATGAACGTGTTCGTCAGATTAGTTTAGTTAACGAACATTCGTTCGTTAACCCGTTCGTCGTTTTTCTTTTTCTCGGATTTAATCTGTGATTTTTCTGACCGCGATTCCTGATCCGATTTTCGTTTTAGTATAACTTTTCGCTCGTTTATCGGAATCAGGCGATTCAAGCGCCTGGAGTTTCGTCTCGAAACCCTCTTTCTGAATAATCTATGTAAACAAGTTTTTGCTTCTGTAAGATTTGACTTAGGACCAGATTAGTAAAACAAAGCTGTTTTCTTTCGCCGTTTGACTTTCGTTGTTTATTTGATTTGTTTCTTTTTGCAAACCGGAGTTCTTAAGTTGAACTTTCAGGTTAGATCTTTTATTCGAGTTTTACCTGTGCATTAGATGAGTACTTATTGTATGCTTGTTTGTTTGTTTGCGATAGAATACCCGTAGTGCGCCGCCTGTTACTTCGAGTCTCTAGGTTTCGCGGATCATCAACAAGGCAACTAACACTTTGATCATACTTCCTTATTACCTAGTTTTATTGCATTAGTTCAATCCTCCAAACAATTGCATGATTAGGATCTAATTAAATTGTGGGTTCAGGGAAGTAGATGAGGTAGTACCTATTACCTGTTTTATTATCAAACCCTTGGGAGTTACTTCTACGTTTGCTTATTATGCCATGCTATGCTAGTAGACGTGGATTGGGTGAGTGAATTTCCATGACAAATGTGAGATTGCCTGTATTTTCTTTGGACCACCACCCAGGCTCAAAGGGATCATGAGATTTTTCAAACTAGAAACTTCCGTGTGCAGCCACATGCTATTATGGGCTCTAGCATAGTTGACTAAGTCGTGCGAACTCTTACGGGGTGGACTAGCAGATGTAGGGTATGTAGGTTGGTACGGTCTACCCCTTACGTAAGGTGCAAGCGCTTCTGAAAGACTATGTCTTGGTCATCTGTTTCTCAAACACCATGTAGTGCGAGAAACCAAACGGAGGAGACCGAGTCATGTGGGGAAAAGTGCGCAAACCTCTGCAGAGTGTATAAACTAATCATGGTTAGTCGTGTCCCCAGTTATGGACATCTTGAGTATCTAGTACTTGGATATCATGTGAATCTCATCATGTTACTTCTAAATTAATATTGTTGGGATGTTAATGAGTACTTTTAATTGGGATTGAGAATGCTGTCAACCATTCTCAATGTTTAACAACCACCATGATAGTTAAATAAATGTATTCCTTTGCAGTAGGGAAAAATTGGCTTTATGCAAAACCGTAACCATAGAGCTTTTCCACTAGCCATATATGCATGTAGTATAGCTTATTCCATTGTTATTCTCTATGTGTTACATTGCCAGCATATTCCATGTGCTGACCCATTTTTGGGCTGGAACGTTTCATGTTGTAGACTTTTCAGACGACCAGTAAGATGCTTTTAGGTCGTGGTTCTATACTCAGTGATGCCGTTGGAGTTGATGGACTCGCTTATCTTCCAAGCCTTCCGCTGTTATCGATTTTAGATGGCATTAAGCCATATTTATTTCAATAAGTTCTCTCTTGAGACATTCGATGTAATAAGTGTGTGATTGCTACTCTGTTATAAATCCTCCAAGTACAGTGTGGTGTCAGCATTACTGATCCAGGGATGACACTGAGCACAGAGATCAGACTGTTTGAGGTCTGGTCGCTAAAAAGGTGGTATCAGAGCACACGCTGACTGTAGGACACGACCACTAAGCTAAAGCCCTAGATCACTACTCTTTCTTCTCATTTCTGACTCCTCATCTTTTCTATTCTTTAGGATGGCGGATACAAAGATCAAGTTCACACAACCAGATGAAAACTCACCTTTTGGATATCACTTTAAGGAAGCCACTAGATACCTGAACATAGGAGTACCAAGCTTCACCGGGACCTTCAACGCCACTTTACCCGAAGAGGAGCGCTGGAGGATTCAAGTCTACATTCCAGGAAGGACATTTGCACCAGCCACGAAACCAATAGAGTTTACCTTTGATGCACCAACATGGAGCCTAGGAAAGAGCATGGCAGCTCACATCGCCATGGGACGAATTGGAGAAGTTTACCACAACGATCTCAAGAATACTATCTACCAGATTTGTGGGCGCCGAGATGAGCATTGGGAGATGATCACCACTACGAAGGACAGATCAATTGCAGCTTATATTCAGGAGTTAAACCAACACATCCGACGCCAGGAGAATCAGATGTGCGCAGATATGGAGGAGCTACAGAAGGCTATGACCAAGATCAAGGAGCTAGAAGAAGAACTCAAGGCTACACGTAAAGACTATACGGAAGAAATCGTCGCTCTAGTAAGACAGAACGGCGACCTTAAGGAGAAGATTGGAGTATTCATGGGAGGATCAGCACCCAGAGGAGAAGAGGATGAACCTACTTGTCCAGATAATTATATCATCATCCACGACACCGATTCGGATCCTGACGACAGCGATGATGACTATGTTGATGAAGCTGGAGTGGATATCATGGAATCTGCATCGGAGCAGTTTTTCTAGTTGACCACCACAACAGTAGTAGAATTTTCCACCATTTAATTAGTTTTAGTCCAAGCACTTTTGTGGATAGTTAGACCGTTGTATGCCCTTGTTTGAATTGATTGGAGTGATATTGTGTGCTTTTGTCTCATGTGCATATGGGTAGTGTTATCTCACTAGACCTCATTCTATTCTTAACTCTCCTCTCCTCTCTAAACCCTCAGATGCCTCCGAGACGCGACCCCGTGTTTGTTTTTCCTCCGGAGATCACTCAGTTGATTCAGAAGCAGAATACCTTGATTCAAACATTGGTACAGAACCAAGGCAACAACAACAACCCACCACCACTTGTTGACCATCTGGCACGTTTCTTAAGGCTGAATCCGCCGGTGTTTTCCAGTAGCACTGAGCCGATAGTAGCAGATGATTGGCTCCGTAAGATAGGGAGGGAGTTGACCACGACAGGATGTACAGATGGAGAAAAGGTGAAGTTTGCCGCACATCAACTTGACGGACCCGCAGCAGCATGGTGGGAGAATTTTACAGCCACTTACCCTGTAGACACTGTCACATGGAATCAGTTTCAGCAAGCTTTTCGTACTGCCCATGTTTCAGCAGGAGCTATGGCCATGAAGAAGCGTGAGTTTCGCAACTGACGCCAAGGAGGACGGACAGTTGGCCAGTATGTGGATGATTTTAGTAAGCTAGCACGTTATGCCCCAGATGACGTTGCTACGGATGCAGCTAAGCAGGAGAAGTTTCTAGAAGGACTAACTGATGAGCTGAGCATGCAGTTGATGGTAGCCACTTTCAATAACTACCAGGAGTTAGTAGATCGTGCTCTTATGATTGAGGGGAAGCAGCAGCAGATTGACAATCGTAAGAGGAAGTATGGACAGGGGAAGTACAATTCTGGAGCTCAGCAGAAACCCCGCTTTACCCCAAAGTCAGGAGGACACTTTCAGCATACTCACGGAGGAGGCATCTCGCACAATCATAATGGCACAAAGAATGGAAACGGGAATGGAGGAAGCAATGGACAAAGCCGCACCAACCCGTCAACACCATCCAAGGTAGACCTGAGCCATATCACTTGTTATAAGTGCCGTAAGACGGGGCATTATGCAAATGATTATCCTGAAGCCCAAAATGGTAATAGCAATGGAAGCTCAGGAAAGAAGCCAAACCCTTTCAATAGGGGGCAAGTGAACCACGTCACCGTGGAGGAGGTTGAAGCTCAGCCAGACGCAGTAATAGGTAAGCTTTTGGTTAAGACATTTACTGCAGTTGTTCTTTTTGATACTGGTGCTTCGCATTCATACATATCAAGGGGATTTGTGGATAAATATAAACTACCAACCCAAGCACTTAGGTCACCCATGCTAGTAACCTCACCCGGAGCAGAGTATACGGCTAGTATATGGTGTGATCGACTGCCATTAAGGATTGGGCACCATGTATTTCCCTCGGACCTAATAGTTTTGGAATCGCAAGGTTTGGATGTGATATTAGGCATGGATTGGTTATCGAAGTATGGAGGGAATATAGATTGCGCCAGTAAGTCGATTTTGCTTACCACCCCTGAAGGAAGAAGAATCAAGTATGTATCACGGCATGAGCCGAGAAGAGCACATGTAAATTCCTTATCAAGAGTTGTGCAGGAGGAAGTACCAGTGGTAAGGGATTTCCCCGATGTATTTCCAGAAGAGTTGCCAGGCATGCCACTGGATAGAGACATTGAGTTCTTAATTGAACTACTGCCAGGCACTGGGCCTATATCCAAGAGACCGTACAGGATGCCAGCCCAAGATTTGGAGGAAATCAAGAAGCAGATTAAGGAGTTGTTGGACAGAGGTTTTATTCGCCCAAGTTCTTCACCTTGGGGATCGCCATTACTTCTAGTGGAGAAGAAGGATGGATCGTTAAGAATGGTTGTTGATTATTGCGGATTGAATGAAGTAACAATAAAGAACAAGTACCCACTACCAATGATCAATGATCTGTTTGATCGGTTGCAAGGAGCCAAGGTGTTTTCCAAGATCGATTTGCGATCAGGGTACCATCAGTTGAAGATTCGGGAGCAAGATATACCAAAGACGACTTTTACCACCAGGTATGGGCTGTATGAGTATACCGTTATGTCATTTGGTCTGACTAACGCCCCAGCCTATTTTATGAACATGATGAACAAGGTCTTTATGGAGTTTTTGGATAAGTTTGTCGTGGTGTTCATTGATGATATTTTGGTGTACTCGAAGAATGAAGAGGAACACAAGGAGCACTTGCATTTGGTACTCGAGAAGCTCAGAGAACATCAGCTATACGCCAAGTTCAGCAAGTGTGAGTTTTGGTTGAAGGAAGTTGGATTTCTCGTACATGTTATATCCGGGGAAGGTATCGCAGTAGACCCCACTATAGTTGTCACTGTGACAAACTGGGAAGCACCAACAGCAGTTGGAGAAATCCGGAGTTTCCTTGGACTCGTAGGATACTACCGGAGATTCATTGAAAATTTCTCGAAGATTGCGAAGCCTATGACCGAATTGTTGAAGAAGGATACTAAGTTCGTTTGGACTGAGGAGTGTGAGGCTAGTTTCCAAGAGTTGAAGAAACGTTTGGTTACCTCACCAGTATTAATTCTGCCAGATCAGACCAAGGATTATGAAGTGTTTTGCGACGCTTCACGTCGAGGACTTGGAGCAGTGCTTATGTAGGAGGGAAGAGTTGTTTCGTATGATTCACGACAGCTTAAGCCTCATGAGTTGAATTATGCTACTCATGATTTGGAGTTAGCAGCCGTAGTGCACGCACTGAAAATGTGGAGACATTTTCTCATTGGAAATCATTGTGAGGTGTACACGGATCACAAGAGTTTGAAGTACATCTTCACGCGGAAGGAGTTAAATCTCAGGTAGAGGAGATGGTTGGAGCTTATTAAGGATTATGATATGAGATTGCATTATCACCCCGGGAAGGCTAACATTGTAGCAGACGCATTGAGCCGCAAGAGCCATGTCAATACACTAATGACGGGAGAAATACCCAAGGAGTTAGCCGAGGATCTTCATGAACTATGTTTGGAAATAGTTCCGAGAGGCTTCGTAGCAGCAATGGAGATTCAGTCTACTTTGATGGATAAAATCAGAGAAGCTCAAAAGGTAGATAAGGAACTTGCTTCCATTAAGGAAAGGATGAGCAAGGGAAAGGCTAAAGAATTTCGTGAGGATGAGCACGATACCTTATGGTTTGAGGACCGTGTTTATGTGCCCAATGACCCGGAGATCAGGAAGTTGATTCTGCAAGAGGCACATGATTCACCATATTAGATTCACCCCGGAAATACCAAGATGTATTTGGATTTGAAGGAAACTTTCTGGTGGACCGGAATGAAGAAGGATATTGCAGAGTATGTAGCAGTTTGTGATGTATGTCAGAGGGTGAAGGCAGAACATCAGAAGCCAGCAGGATTGTTACAACCATTGCCTATACCTGAATGGAAGTGGGATAAACTAGGCATGGATTTCATCACGGGATTGCCCAGGACTCGTTCAGGCTATGACTCAATTTGGGTTGTAGTCGATCGTTTGACGAAGGTAGCTCATTTCATTCCAGTAAAGACTACCTACAGCAGTGCCAAATTGGCTAAGATATACATGACAAGGATTGTATGTTTGCATGGAGTTCCGAGGAGTATCGTATCAGATAGAGGAACCCAATTCACCTCAAAGTTCTGGAAACAGTTGCACGAAACATTGGGAACCAGGCTGGAATTTAGCACAGCTTTCCACCCACAGACAGATGGACAGACCGAGAGAGTCAATCAGATTTTGGAGGATATGCTTAGAGCTTGTGTTTTGTATTATGGATCAAGTTGGGATGACAACTTGCCATACGTGGAGTTTTCTTACAACAATAGTTATCAATCCAGTTTGAAGATGGCCCCTTTCGAAGCCTTGTACGGAAGGAGGTGCAGAACCCCATTGTTGTGGGATGAGGTTGGAGACCGCCAGTTGTTTGGACCGGATTTGATTAAGGAGTCTGAACAGAAAGTAAAGTTAATTCGCGATAGGCTCAAGGTAGCCCAGTCAAGGCAGAAAAGCTATGCGGATTCAAAACACAAGGGGACAAAATATGAAGTCGGAGACAGAGTTTATCTTCGAGTATCTCCGCTTCGAGGAGTTAAGCGTTTTGGAGTTAAAGGAAAGTTAGCGCCACGTTTTGTGGGGCCATACAAAGTTTTGGAACGCATGGGAGAAGTAGCGTACAAGTTGGAATTACCTGAGGGATTGTCAGGAGTTCACGATGTGTTCCATGTTTCACAATTGAAGAAGTGTCACACAACGATGGCTGATATACCACTGAGAGATACTGTGCCACTGGAAGCGATTCAGTTGAAAGATGATTTGACCTATGAAGTGAAACCAGTTAAGATTCTGGAATATGCCAGCCGAGTTACCCGCAGTCAGGTTATCAAGTTTTGCAAAGTTCAATGGAGCCACCACACCGAGGAGGAAGCCACCTGGGAGCGAGAGGAAGATCTGCTCAAGGCCCACCCTCACCTATTTGCTAGCCAACCGGAATCTCGAGGGCGAGATTCATCTTAAGGGGGTAGGTTTGTAACATCCCAAATTTTCAATTTGGAATGTTATACATAGATCATCATTGCATATCATATTTTTGTTGCATTGTTGGCTCGATCCTAGAAATTCTACGCAACTCAAGGACCCACGGAGCGAGTTGGGGATTTCGTTATTTTCTTATTTGAGTTTTCTCAAATTTTGAAAGTAGGATCATTGATTTTATTTATTTTATCTTCAATTATTTCTACTACCAAAATTTCAGAGAGGGAATAAAATGACTTTCCCAAAATAAAGAAATAATGAAGATTTAATAAAAAAATCAAATAAGATTTATTTTGGAGTTTTTCGCCTTTTATTTGAATTTAGAAAAAATGCGCATTTTCAAAATTGTATTTAGGCCCCAAATAAATGTTCGTTTTGTCCGGCTTGATTTTAGAAGTCGAGGAAAATTTATTTCGGGATTTTTGGAGTCCGTTTAGTATTTCTTTTTATTTTTCTTCTGTGCGGAATTATTTAAAAAAAATGCAAACCGCCTTTGGGCCGTGCCCGAGCGGGACTCCACTCGGGGGTGCACTATATAAGCGCAGCCCCGGAGCCCCCCAGGCCCATCAGATCCGCGTCGCCGCCAGCCCATTCGCCGCCGCCGGCCCACCCCGCGCCCAAACCCTAACCCTAGCCGCCAGCCGCCGCCGCCGCCCGCCGTCGCCGCCGGAGTCGCCAACTTCGCCGGAGCCGCCGCCGCTGCCTCGTCGACCCGTCACCCGAGGTTCGCCGCCGCCTCGATTTCCGCGCCGGTTTTTTTAGAAAACTGAGCGATTTTTCTTCGGTTCTTTTTTTCGGTTTTTCGTTAGATCGGTTTTTTCTTCGGTTCGGTTAATTAGCGAGCGTTCGCTCGTTCCTTCATTTTAACGAACCTGTTCGTTAGATTAGTTTAGTTAACGAACGTTCGTTCGTTAACCCGTTCGTCATTTGTCTTTTTCTCAGATTTAATCCTCGATTTTTCTGATCGCGATTCCTGATCCGATTTACGTTTTAGTATAACTTTTCGCTCGTTTATCGGAATCAGGCAATTCAAGCGCGTGGAGTTTTCTCGAAACCCTCTTTCCGAATAATCTACTTAAACAAGTTTTTGCTTCTGTAAAATTTGACTTAGAACCAGATTAGTAAAACGAAGCTGTTTTCTTTTGCCGTTTGACTTTCGTTGCTTTGTTTGATTTGTTTCTTTTTGCAAACCAGAGTTCTTAAGTTGAACTTTCAGGGTAGATCTTTTATTCGAGTTTTACCTGTGCATTAGATGAGTACTTATTGTATGCTTGTTTGTTTGTCTGCGATAGAATACCCGGAGTGCGCCGCCTGTTACTTCGAGTCTCTAGGTTTCGCGGATCATCAACAAGGCAAGTAACACTTTGATCATACTTCCTTATTACCCAGTTTTATTGCATTAGTTCAATCCTCCAAACAATTGCATGATTAGGATCTAACTAAATTGTGGGTTCAGGGAAGTAGATGAGGTAGTACCTATTACCTGTTTTATTATCAAACCCTTGGGAGTTACTTCTGCGTTTGCTTATTATGCCATGCTATGCTAGTAGACGTGGATTGGGTGAGTGAATTTCCATGACAAATGTGAGATTGTTAATTAATGGTTTATTTAAGGTGGCAACTTAAACACACATCTGGGTGGATTGAGGCACCTGGTTTCTATCAGGACTTGCCTATATTTTCTTCGGACCGCCACCCAGGCTCAAAGGGATCATGAGATTTTTCAAACTAGAAACTTCCGTATGCAGGCACATGCTATTATGGGCTCTAGCATAGTTGACTAAGTCGTGCGAACTCTTACGGGGTGGACTAGCAGATGTAGGGGGTGTAGGTTGGTACGGTCTACCCCTTACGTAAGGTGCAAGCGCTTCTGAAAGACTATGTCTCGGTCATCCATTTCTCAAACACCATGTAGTGCAAGAAACCAAACGGAGGAGATCGAGTCATGTGGGGAAAAGTGCGCAAACCTCTGCAGAGTGTATAAACTAATCATGGTTAGCCGTGTCCCCGGTTATGGACATCTTGAGTATCTAGTACTTGGATATCATGTGAATCTCATCATGTTACTTCTAAATTAATATTGGTGGGATGTTAATCAGTACTTTTAATTGGGATTGAGAATGCTGTCAACCATTCTCAATGTTTAACAACCACCATGATAGTTAAATAAATGTATTCCTTTGCAGTAGGGAAAATTTGGCTTTATGCAAAACTGTAACCATAGAGCTTTTCCACCAGCCATATATGCATGTAGTATAGCTTATTCCATTGTTATTCTCTATGTGTTACATTGCCAGCATATTCCATGTGCTCACCCGTTTTCGGGATGCAACGTTTCATGTTGCAGACTTTTCAGACGACGAGTAAGATGCTTTTAGGTCGTGGTTTTATACTCAATGATGCCGTTGGAGTTGATGGACTCGCTTATCTTCCAAGCCTTCCACAGTTATCAATTTTAGATGGCCTTAAGCCATATTTATTTCAATAAGTTCTCTCTTGAGACATTCGATGTAATAAGTGTGTGATTGCTACTCTGTTATAAATCCTCCAAGTACTGTGTCGTGTCAGCATTACTGATCCAGGGATGACACTGAGCACAGAGATCAGACTGTTTGAGGTCTGGTCGCTACACTAACATACTTTCTATACTTGGATCATATGCACTTATGATTGGAACTCTAGCATGCATCCGCAAATACTAAAGATTCATTAAGGTAAAACCCAACCATAGCATTAAAGTATCAAGCCCTTTTTATCCCATACGCAACAATCCCCTTACTCGTGTTTGTGTTTCAGTCACTCACGCAACCCACTATAAGCGAATCATGAACGCATTGCAACACCCTATAGGGGGAATCCCTCACGCTTGAGCGACATGGAGGGCACCATAGGACAGCACGAATAATAAAACATGCAACTCAAACCAATCATAACAGTTCATCAATCACCGATAGGACAACAAAAATCTACTCAGACATCATAGGATGGCAACACATCATTGGAAAATAATATGAAGCATAAAGCACCATGTTCAAGTAGAGGGTACAACAGGTTGCGGGAAAGTGGACCACTGGATATAGATGGGGGAAGGTGATGGAGATGTTGGTGAAGATGATGGAGGTGTTGGTGAAGATCACAATGATGATGATGGCCTCCGGCGGTGTTCCGGCGCCACCGAAAGCAAGGGGGAGAGAGCCCCCCTTCTTCTTCTTCTTCTTCCTTAACCTCCTCCCTAGATGGGAGAAGGGTTCCCCCTCTGGTCCTTGGCTCGCATGGCGTGGGAGGGGCGAGAGCCCCTCCAAGATTGGATCTATCTCTTTGTTTCTGCGTTCCGTAATTCTGCCCTGGCACCATTTCCTTCATATATGGAGATATGTAACTCCGATTGGATTGAAACCTTCGCCCAGATCATTTTCCAAAAATTAGCTTTCTTGCGGCCAAAGAAGGGCATCAACAGCCTTACGGGTGGCCTACGAGAGTAGGGGCCGCGCCCTCTTTAAGTGGGCGTGGGCCCCTATCTCGTGGCCACCTCGGGCATCGTCTCACGTTGATTCTTCCTCCCAAAAATCACAAATATTCCAAAATAATTCTCCGTCCGTTTTTATCCCGTTTGGACTCCGTTTGATATTGGGTTTCTGTGAAACAAAAAACATGCAATAGACAGGAACTGGCACTGGGCACCGGATCAATATGTTAGTCCCAAAAAATAGTATAAAAAGTTGCCAAAAGTATATAAAAGTTGTAGAATATTGGCATGGAACAATCAAAAATTATAGATACGACGAAGACGTATCAGCATCCCCAAGCTTAATTCCTGCTCGTCTCGAGTAGGTAAATGATAAAAAAGATATTTTTTGATATGGAATGCTACCTAGCATAATCTTGATCATATGTCTAATCATGGCATGAATATTAAGACATGAGTGATTCAAAGCAATAGTCTATCATTTGACATAAAAACAATAATACTTCGCGTGTACCAATAAAGCAATCACGTCTTTTCAAAACAATAAGGCCAAAGCAAGCTTATCCCTACAAAATCATACAATTTGGCCATGCTTCATTTTCGTCACACAAAATGCCCCCATCATGCACAACCCCGATGACAAGCCGATCAATTGGTTCATACTTTTTAACGCGCTTCAGCTTTTTCAACCCTCATGCAATACATGAGTGCAAGCCATGGATATATCACTATAGGTGGAATATAATATAATGATGGAGGTTATGTGGAGAAGACAAAAAAAGGAGAAAGTCTCACATCAACGCGGCTAATCAACGGGCTATGGAGATGCCCATCAATTGATGTCAATGCGAGGAGTAGGGATTGCCATGCAACGGATGCACTAAGAGCTATAAGTGTATGAAAGCTCAACAAAAGAAACTAAGTGGGTGTGCATCCAACTTGCTTGCTCATGAAGAGCTAGGGCATTTGAGGAAGCCCATTGTTGGAATATACAAGCCAAGTTCTATAATGAAAATTCCCACTAGTATATGAAAGTGACAACATAGGAGACAATCTATATGGAGAACATGGTGCTACTTTGAAGCACAAGATATGAGACTCACTACATGAGGAACATGGTGCTACTTTGAAGCACAAGTGTGGAAAAAGAGATAGTAACATTGCCCCTTTTTATTTTTTTATTTTTTTTCTTTTTCTTTTTTTCTTTTTTTTTTCTTTGGCCTTTTTTTTTCTTTTTGGCCTTTTTCTTTTTCTTTTTGGTGACAATGCTCTAATAATGATGATCATCACACTTTTATTTACTTACAACTCGATATTACAATTCGATACTGGAACAAAGATATGACTCTATATGAATGCTTCCGGCGGTGTACCGGGATGTGCAATGATCTAGCGTAGCAATGGCATCAAAAACGGACAAGCCATGAAAACATCATGCTAGCTATCTTACGATCATGCAAAGCCATATGACAATGAATGCTCAAGTCATGAATATGATGATGATGGAAGTTGTATGGCAATATATCTCGGAATGGCTATGGAAATGCCATGATAGGTAGGTATGGTGGCTGTTTTGAGGAAGATATAATGAGGCTTATGTGTGATAGAGCGTATCATATCACGGGGTTTGGATGCACCGGCAAAGTTTGCACCGACTCTCGAGGTGAGAAAGGGCAATGCGCAGTACCGAAGAGGCTAGCAATGATGGAAAGGTAAAAGTGCGTATAATCCATGGACTCACATTAGTCATAAAGAACTCGTATACTTATTGCAAAAGTTTATTTGCCCTTGAAGCAAAGTACTACTACGCATGCCCCTAGGGGGATAGATTGGTAGTAAAAGACCATCGCTCGTCTCCGACCGCCACTCATAAGGAAGACAATCAAAGAAACACCCCATGCTTCAAATTTGTCACACAACGGTTACCATGCGTGCATGCTACGGGACTTGCAAACCTCAACACAAGTGTCTCTACAATCCACAACCACCCACTAGCTTGACTCTAATATCACCACCTTTATATCGCAAAACTATTGCAAGGAATCAAACATATCATATTCAGCGATCTACAAGTTTATGTAGGATTTTATGACTAACCATGTGAATGACCAATTCCTGTCATCTCTCTAAATAGATATAAGTGAAGCACGAGAGTTTAATTCTTTCTACAAAAGATATGCCCACGCTCTAACAAATATAACTGAAGCAAAAGAGCATTCTACAAATGTCGGTTTTCAATGTAAAGAGAAACAAGCAATCCAACTTCAAATGATATAAGTGAAGAACATGAAGCATTCTATAAAGCCACACTCAAAAGATTTAAGTGAAGTGCAATGAGCATTCTATAAATCAACCAAGGACTATCTCATACCAGCATGGTGCATAAAATAAAAGTGAAAACTAAATGCAAAATACGCTCCAAGACTTGCACATATCTCATGAATGAAACGAATACGAAAACATACCGATACTTGTCGAAGAAAGAGGGGATGCCTTCCGGGGCATCCCCAAGCTTAGATGCTTGAGTCTCCTTGAATATTTACTTGGGGTGCCTTGGGCATCCACAAGCTTGAGCTCTTGCCTCTCTTCCTTTTCCTCATGTTGAGACATCCTCGCTTAGACACTTCATCCACACAAATGTTCAACAGAAAACTGGGTAAGATCCGTTAGTATAATAAAGCAAATCACCACTCTAAGTACTGTTGCAAACCAATTCATATTTTGTTTTTGAATTGTGTCTACTGTAATATAACTATTCTATGGCTTAATCCACTAATATAAATTGATAGATTCATCAAAACAAGAAAATTATGCATCAAAAACAGAATCGTCTGTAGCAATATGAACATCCACCATACTTATGGTACCCCAAAAATTCTACCAAAATTAGGAAAAAAAACAAGTTGTATAGCAAGACATTTCGAAAGGGATCAGAACCAATTGACATTCCAGTTAAAAATGTAAAATCACGCACTACAGCCTAAGTTTTTGTCCTGCATCGTACAAACCAACAAGCATTGTAAACATCCTAAAGGCAAACCTTGGCACATTATTTTTATAATACAATGAAATTGTACAAGGGGATAATTATTTTTGATGAAAAGTTTCTGTAATTAATATTCACAAAGTTTCTGTGAGCATGAACAAAGTTCAAGGAGCTCTCCCACTTCAACAATGCTTGTCTCTCTCACTTTCACTTTCCTTTTTGAAATTTTTTTAGGTTCCCCTCTTTATTTATTTGTTTTTAAACTATATAAAAGCACTCAAAAGAAATAAATGACTCTCTAAAACTTCCGGGTTGTCTCCCTAGCATCGCTTTCTTTAAAGCCATTAAGCTAGGCATATAGTGCTCAAGTAATGGATCCACCCGGATCCCAAGGTATATCAAAGCCATAATTAACAATGATTTGTAATTTAGTAGTGAGCACAAAGTAACATATATCAAGCAACAATGAAGTCTAACTCTCTTCCTATGCATCGGCATGTCATAAAAGAACAATTCATGCACACATAGTAAAGGTCAATGCATAGTATAAGCAGTTTCTTGCAATTCTACATGTTGGAAACATAAAGAGTTGGAGAAATAGTTCCTCTCTCACAATAATTGCAAGTAGGAGCAGCAAGCACATGCATATTACATTCATCAAATCATCATGTGCAATGGTAAAAGGCAACCCATCAATATAATCCTTAATAATTACAAACTTCTCTGATATAGTGTAGTTTGGAGAATTCAAAAAGATAATAGGACTATCATGCGTGGGTGCGATAGCAAAAATTTCATGTTTAATATAAGGAACTATAGCAAGTTCATCTCCATAAGCATAATTCATATTGGCATCTTGGCCACAAGCATAGTAAGCATCATCAAAAAGGGATATTTCAAACAAATTCAAGGGATCATAGCAATCATCATAGCAATCATCCTTCGGTAAGCACGAAGGGAAATTAAATAATGTATGAGTTGGAGGGTTACTCTCATTAGAAGGTGGGCACGGGTAGCTAATCCGCTCTTCCTCCTTTTGTTCTTCGCTCTCCTCATCATCTTTTTCATCCAATGAGCTCACTGTTTCATCAATTTCTTCTTCCATAGCTTCCTGCAAAATATTAGTCTCTTCTTGGACAGCGGAGAAGTCCTCAATATATGGTTTAACGTAGGCATTAGAAGCATAATTATCATAACAATATTGAAATATGGCAAAATTTTCAGATTTGTAAAGAGTAGCATCATACTTTTCAATCAAAGAGGCAATCTCATAAGCACCTTTAAAAGCAACAAATTCTTCAATTTGTTGAACATCATAGTAATTGTAAACACCCTTAGCATACGAAGATACGATTCCATTATCACTAAACAAGCATTGATAGGGTAGGTGTTTCTTAGGGTCTTCAGAACAACAAGTAAACTCATATATTTCACATAAATTCCAAGCATAACATTGCAAACGTTGAATTTGATCCCATAATAGTTTCCCTTTTCCAGATATACGGTGTCGCACAAAACAAGCATGCTCATCTAAAGATTTGCCCTCTTCTAAACTAGTGGGGGTTTCAGCACGAGCACAAAGGGATTGAAGATGATCCAAGTAAAAAGCTTCAGGAGTGTGATAGATTTTGAGTGGTTCTTCAACCACTGGTTCAGTAGGTACAACTATTCTTTTTTGTATTTTGCGTTTCCTACCTATAGATAAAGATAGAAAACAACTAAGAATAGCAAAAAAAATTACTTAGTGATAAAGCAAACAAGCACACACAAGAATAATCACCCCACGCTATGATCTCCGGCAACGGCGCCAGAAAGAGGTCTTGATAACCCGCAAGTATACGGGATAGTTGTAGCCTCTTTCGATAAGTAAGAGTGTCGAACCCAACGAGGAGCTAAAGGTAGAACAAATACTCTCTCAAGTCCTACCGGCCACTGATACGACTCTACGCACGCTTGACGTTCGCTTTACCTAGAACAAGTATGAAACTAGAAGTACTTTGTAGGTGTTGTTGGATAGGTTTGGAAGATAATAAAGAACGCGTAAATAAAAAGGTAGGGGCTGTTTAGAAAAAGATGCAATAAAGTAAATATAGCGAGTGTGGAAAAGTTGTGGTAGGAGTTGTGGAGTTGTCCCTAAGGAATTGACTATGTTACTAGACCGGTAATCACTGTTGCAATTCTATTTGAGGGAGAGGCATAAGCTAACATACTTTCTCTACTTTGATTTTATGCACTTATGATAGGAACTCTAGCAAGCATCAGCAAATACTAAAGATTCATTAAGGTAAAACCCAACCATAGCATTAAAGTATCAAGTCCCCTATATCCCATACACAACAATCCCCTTACTCGGGTTTGTGTTTCAGTCACTCACACAACCCACTATAAGCGAATCATGAACGCATTGCAACACCCTACAGGGGGAATCCCTCATGCTTGCGCGACACGGAGGGCACCATAGGACAGCACCAATAATAAAACATGCAACTCAAACCAATCATAGCAATTCAGCAATCACCGGTAGGACAACGAAAATCTACTCAGACATCATAGGATGGCAACACATCATTGGAAAATAATATGAAGCATAAAGCACCATGTTCAAGTAGAGGGTACAGCGGGTTGCGGGAAAGTGGACCACTGGATATAGATGGGGGAAGGTGATGGAGACGTTGGTGAACATGATGGAGGTGTTGGTGAAGATCGCGGTGATGATGATGGCCTACGGTGGTATTCCGGCGCCACCGGAAGCAAGGGGGAGAGAGCCCCCCTTCTTCTTCTTCTTCTTCTTCTTCTTCTTCCTTGACCTCCTCCCTAGATGGGAGAAGGGTTTCCCCTCTGGTCCTTGGCTCCCATGGCGTGGGAGGGGCGAGAGCCCCTCCGAGATTGGATCTATCTCTCTGTTTCTGCGTTCCGTAATTCTGCCCTGGCACCGTTTCCTTTATATCTGGAGATCCGTAACTCCGATTGGATTGAAACCTTCGCCCAGACCATTTTCCAATAATTAGCTTTCTTGCGGCCAAAGAAGGGCATCAACCACCTTACGGGTGGCCCACGAGAGTGGGGGCCGCGCCCTCTTTAAGTGGGCGTGGGCCCCTATCTCGTGGCCACCTCGGGCATCGTCTCGCGTTGATTCTTCCTCCCAAAAATCACAAATATTACAAAATAATTCTCAGTCCGTTTTTATCCCGTTTGGACTCCATTTGATATTGGGTTTCTGCGAAACAAAAAACATGCAAGAGACAGGAACTGGCACTGGGCACTGGATCAATATGTTAGTCCCAAAAAACAGTATAAAAAGTTGCCAAAAGTATATAAAAGTTGTAGAATATTGGCATGGAACAATCAAAAATTATAGATACGACGGAGACGTATCAGAGTTTTCTTGGACTCGCACGTTATTACCGGAGGTTTATTGATAATTTCTCCAAGATTGCAAAGCCCATGATGGAGTTATTGAAGAAGGACACGAAGTTTAAATGGACTGGGGATTGTGAGGCCAGTTTTCAGGAGTTGAAGAAACGTTTGGTTACAGCCCCAGCGCTGATTCTCCCATACCAACGCAAGGATTTCCAAGTGTATTGTCACGCTTCACATCGAGGAGTTGGAGGAGTGCTTATGTGGGAAGGAAGAGTTGTTTCATATGCCTCACGACAGCTTCGACCTCATGAGTTGAATTATGCTACACATGATTTGGAGTTAGTAGCCATAGTGCATGCGATGAAGACATGGAGGCACTTTCTCATCGGAAACCATTGTGATGTATACATAGATCACAAGAGTTTGAAGTGCATATTCATGCAGAAGGAGTTAAACCTCAGGCAAAGGAGATGGTTGGAGCTCATAAAGGACTATGACATGAGATTGCATTATCATCTCAGAAAGGCCAATGTCGTAGCAGATGCGTTGAGCCGCAAGAGTTATGTTAACACGCTCATGACCGAAGAATTACCTAAGGAGTTAGCAGACGACCTTTGAGAGTTATACTTGGAGATAGTTCCGAGGTGTTATGTTGTAGCATTGGAAATTCAGTCCACTTTGTTGGGTAAGATCAGGGAAGCCCAGAAGATGGACAAGGAGATTGTTGAGATAAAGGAAAGGATGAATAAAGGAAAGGCTAAAGGATTTCGTGAGGATGAGCACGACACCTTATGGTTTGAGGGTCGTATTTATGTGCCTAATGACCCTGAGATCAGGAAGTTGATTCTTCAGGAGGCTCATGATTGACCTTACTCGATTCACCCAGGCAACACCAAGATGTATTTGGATTTGAAGGAAAGTTTCTGGTGGACAGGAATGAAGAAGGATATTGCCGAGTATGTAGCAGTATGTGATGTATGTCAGAGAGTAAAGGCAGAGCATCAGAAGCCAGCAGGATTGCTACAGCCGTTGCCGATACCCGAGTGGAAGTGGGATAAACTTGGCATGGATTTAATAACTGGATAACCCATGACTCGTTCAGGCTATGACTCTATCTGGTTTGTAGTTGATCGCTTGACGAAAGTAGCCCATTTCATCCCGGTGAAGACAAATTATACGAGTGCTAAGTCGGCAAAGATATACCTGACCAGGATCGTATGTCTGCATGGAGTTCCGAGGACCATTGTATTAGATAGAGGAATACAGTGTACTTCAAAGTTGTGGAATCAGTTGCATGAAACTTTGGGTACCAGGCTAGAGATCAGTACAGCCTTTCATCCACAGACAGATGGACAAACCGAGAGAGTCAATCAGATTCTGGAGGACATGTTGAGATCTTGTGCACTAGATTATGGATCTAGTTGGGATGACAATTTTCCCTATGTAGAGTTCTCTTATAACAACAGTTATCAAGCCAGTTTGAAGATGGCCCCTCCCAAAGCTTTGTACGGAAGGAGGTGCAGGACACCATTATCATGGGATGAATTTGGAAATTGACAGTTGTTCAGACCAGATATAATCCGAGAGTCTGAAGAGAAGGTTAAGTTGATTCGAGACAGACTCAAGGCAGAGTTATGCAGATACTAAACGCAAGGAGATAGTCTATGAAGTTGTAGAGAGAGCATATCTTCGTGTGTCCCCACTTCGAGGATTTAAGCGTTTTGGAGTCAAGGGAAAGCTAGAACCACGTTTTGTGGGACCATACAGAGTTTTGGAACGCATGGGAGAATTTGCTTACATGTTGGAATTACCCGAAGGATTGTTAGGAGTTCATGATGTGTTTCACGTTTCCCAGTTGAAGAAGTGCCATGGAGAGATGGCTGATATTCCTCTGAGGGATACAGTGCCACTAGAAGCAATTCAGTTGGATAGTGATCTGACCAATGAAGAGAATCTAGTCAAGATTCTCGAGTTTTCCAGTCGAGTTACATGCAGCAAGGTTATCAGGTTTTGTAACGTTCAGTGGAGCCACCATACCGAGGAGGAAGCCACCTGGGAGCAATAATAAAAATAAATGAGAGAAGATAATATGACTTCTTCAACAGAAGAGAAATTTTGGAGACAGAATTTTAAAATAAAATATTATTTTATTTGTATTTTATTTGTTGTTTTACTTGAATTAGAGAAAACTTGCATTTTAGTCCAGAAAAATGTTCATCTTGTCCTAAATATTAGGTTTGGGTGGTGAAAATTGTTTCTGGAATTTTTAGATTTTTTATATTTTATTAGGATTTTTCTTTCGTAGCGAAATTATTAAAAAAAGTTTCCTGAACTACTGGGCCGAAGCCCAGCTGGCCCACCCGAGCGCCGCCGCCTTCCTCTGCGGAGGAGTCCACCTCCGAGCCGTCGCCGGAGTCCCAAAGGACTCTGGGTCACGCCACCGCCTTGGGCCACCCTTTATAAGGGTCGGCACCCCCCTCTACTCCTCGACGCCAGCCCGCACCCATGTCGCCGCAGCTCGCAGCCGCCGCCGCCGAGCTCCACCGCAGCCACCCGAGTTGCCGCCGCTGCTGCCGTGTGCCGCCGCCGTCGCACGCTACCGCACCGCCGCCGAGCTCCGCCGCAGCCACCCAAGTCGTCGCCGCTGCTGCCGTGCACCGCCGCCGTCGCACGCTACCGCGCCGCCGCCCGCGTCACCCCGCGTCGCCTTGCCACAGCACCACCGCCCCGCGTCGTCCCCAGAGCCGCCGGATCTCGCCGCCGTTCGCCGTCGGTTTTCCAAGGCTAAAACAGTATAAAACCGTTCGGTTTATTCCGGTTTATTTTTTTAGATCGGTTTAGGTTAGATCGATTTTTAGTTTTAGTTTTGTTTATATAGTAACATTCACTGGTTAGTTTGTTTTAACAAATGGTTTCCGTTCGTTTAGATCTGTTAACGAACGTTCGCACGGTAGATTTTTCTTTTTAGTTTTTTTCAGCCAGGGACCTATCCGCGAATAAGTTTTATTGCAATTTAGCCCCTGATCTTAAAACTAGCGTAACTTTTTGCTCGTTTGTCCAAATTAGATGAAACTGATGCCTAAATCTTCGTAATAATCTCTTATTTCCAGCTAACCAACTTGAACATGATTTTGACACTTCAAAATTTAATTTTAGTTCATATTAGTAAACGATCTTGTTACGTTCGTATCTTGAGTTTCGAATCTCCGTTTGAGTTGTTTATTTTTGCAAATCGTAGCTAATCACTTATAACTACTGTCAAGATCTAATCCACAAGATAATAATGCTGTTAGGTTTTGTTTTCTGTTTAGTTTAGCCGTTTGCTTGTCTCGTGTTTGATTTGGATATTTCTCGTTTTCTCTCCGTTTCGTTTGAGCGACTGCTTATGTATGCTACTCTTTGTCTACGCTAGATTATTGATGTCTACTACACAACCTTCTTCTTGTAGACATTGTTGGGCCTCCAAGTGCAGAGGTTTGTAGGACAGTAGCAAATTTCCCTCAAGTGGATGACCTAAGGTTTATCAATCCGTGGGAGGCGTAGGATGAAGATGGTCTCTCAAACAACCCTGCAACCAAATAACAAAGAGTCTCTTGTGTCCCCAACACATCCAATACAATGGAAAATTGTATAGGTGCACTAGTTCGGCGAAGATATGGTGATACTAGTTGGGCCGTCCACGACAGAAAAATCATGGTAGAAGCGAGGGCGAGAAAAATTTCGGCGAGTTCCCGGTTACGGAGGGAGGTCGGGGGCCAAGCGATGCGTGTTTCTCTCATACACGTACGCGCGTGTGTTCGAGGCGTTGGTTCTAACTGAACCCGAGCGAGGCGTTGGGCTCTAACTGAACCCGAGTGATTGCACTGCAGGCTACTGAAGGAAATATGCCCTAGAGGCAATAATAAAGTTATTATTTATTTCCTCATATCATGATAAATGTTTATTATTCATGCTAGAATTGTATTAACCGGAAACATGATACATGTGTGAATACATAGACAAACACATAGTCACTAGTATGCCTCTACTTGACTAGCTCATTAATCAAAGATGGTTATGTTTCCTGACCATAGACATGTGTTGTCATTTGATTAATGGGATCACATCATCAGGAGAATGATGTGATTGACATGACCCATTCCGTTAGCCTAGCACTTGATCGTTTAGTATACTGCTATTGCTTTCTTCATGACTTATACAAAGTTCCTACAACTATGAGATTGTGCAACTCCCGTTTACCGGAAGAACACTTTGTGTGCTACCAAATGTCACAACGTAACTGGGTGATTATAAAGGTGCTCTACAGGTGTTTCCGAAGGTACATGTTGAGTTGGCATAATTCGAGATTAGGATTTGTCACTCCGATCGTCGGAGAGGTATCTCTGGGCCCTCTCGGTAATACTCATCACCTAAGCCTTGCAAGCATGTAACTAATGAGTTAGTTATGAGATGACGTATTACGAAACGAGTAAAGAGACTTGCCGGTAACGAGATTGAACTAGGTATTGGATACCGACGATCAAATCTCGGGCAAGTAACATACCGATGACAAAGGGAACAAAGTATGATGTTATGCGGTTTGACCGATAAAGATCTTCGTAGAATATGTAGGAACCAATATGGGAATCCAGGTCCCGCTATTGGTTATTGACCGAGAATGGTTTTAGGTCATGTCTACATAGTTCTCGAACCCGTAGGGTTCGCACGCTTAACGTTTCGATGACAGTTTTATTATGAGTTTATAAGTTTTGATGTACCGAAGTTTGTTCGGAGTCCCGGATGTGATCACGGACATGACGAGGAGTCTCAGAATGGTCGAGACATAAAGATTGATATATTGGACGACTATATTCGGACACCGGAAAGGTTCCGGGAGTTTTTGGAGAAAACCGGAGTACCGGAGGGTTACCGGAACCCCCCCGGGAAGTAATGGGCCTTGGTGGGCCCTAGTAGAGAAAGAGAGGGGCCGGCCAGGGCAAGTGGCGCACCCCCTCCCCTTGAGTCCGAATAGGACAAGGAAGGGGGGGTGCGGCGCCCCCCTTGCCTTTCCCCTCTCCTACTCCTTCCTTCCCCCTCCCTCTTGGATTAGGAAAAGGAGGGGGGAAACCTACTTGGAGTAGGTTTCCCCCTCCTAGGGCGCGCCTCCCCTTAGGCCGGCCCCCTCCTCCCTCCCTCCTTTGTATACGGGGGCGGGGGGCACCCCATAGACACACAAGTTGATCTACGGATCGTTCCTTAGCCGTGTGCGGTGCCCCCTTCCACCATATTCCACCTCGGTCATATCGTCGCGAAGCTTAGACAAAGCCCTGCGCCGGTAGGACATCAAGATCGTCACCACGCCATCGTGCTGACGGAACTCTCCCTCGACACTCGGCTGGATCGGAGTTCGAGGGACGTCATCGAGCTGAACGTGTGCTGAACTCGGAGGCTCCGTACATTCGGTGCTTGGATCAGTTAATCGTGAAGACGTACGACTACATCGACCGCGTTGTGCTAACGCTTCCGTTTACGATCTACGAGGGTACGTAGACATACACTCTCCCCTCTCGTTGCTATATCATCACCATGATCTTGCGTGTGCGTAGGAATTTTTTTGAAATTACTACGTTTCCCAACAGTGGCATCCGAGCCTAGGTTTTATGCGTTGATGTTATATGCACGAGTAGAACACAAGTGAGTTGTGGACGATATAAGTCATACTGCCTACCAGAATGTCATACTTTGGTTCAGCGGTATTGTGAGATGAAGCGGCCCGGACCGACATTACGCGTACGCTTATGCGAGACTGGTTTCACCGTTACGAGCACTTGTGCTTAAAGGTGGCTGGCGGGTGTCTGTCTCTCTCACTTTAGTTGAACCGAGTGTGGCTACGCCCGGTCCTTGTGAAGGTTAAAACGGAGTCTATTTGACAAACTATCATTGTGGTTTTGATGTGTAGGTAAGAACGGTTCTTGCTAAGCCCGTAGCAGCCACGTAAAATTTGCAACAACAAAGTAGAGGACGTCTAACTTGTTTTTGCAGGGCATGTTGTGATGTGATATGGTCAAGACGTGATGCTATATTTTATTGTATGAGATGATCATGTTTTGTAACCGAAGTTATCGGCAACTGGCAGGAGCCATATGGTTGTCGCTTTATTGTATGAAATGCAAACGCCCTGTAATTGCTTTACTTTATCACTAAGCGGTAGCGATAGTCGTAGAAGCAATAGATGGCATAACGACAATGATGCTACGATGGAGATCAAGGTGTCGCGCCGGTGACGATGGTGATCATGACGGTGCTTCGAAGATGGAGATCACAAGCACAAGATGATGATGGCCATATCATATCACTTATATTGATTGCATGTGATGTTTATCCTTTATGCATCTTATCTTGCTTTGTTTGACGGTAGCATTTTAAGATGATCTCTCACTAAAATTATCAAGAAGTGTTCTCCCTGAGTATGCACCGTTGCCAAAGTTCGTCGTGCCGAGACACCACGTGATGATCGGGTGTGATAAGCTCTACGTCCATCTACAACGGGTGCAAGCCAGTTTTGCACACGCAGAATACTCAGGTTAAACTTGACGAGCCTAGCATATGCAGATATGGCCTCGGAACACAGAGACCGAAAGGTCGAGCGTGAATCATATAGTAGATATGATCAACATAGTGATGTTCACCATTGAAAACTACTCCATCTCACGTGATGATCGGTTATGGTTTAGTTGGTTTGGATCACGTGATCACTTAGATGACTAGAGAGATGTCTGTCTAAGTGGGAGTTCTTAAGTAATATGATTAATTGAACTTAAATTTATCATGAACTTAGTACCTGATAGTATATTTCTTGTTTATGTTTGTTTGTAGATAAATGGCTCGTGCTGTTGTTCCGTTGAATTTTAATGCGTTCCTTGAGAAATCAAAGTTGAAAGATGATGGTAGCAATTACACAGACTGGGTCCGTAACCTGAGGATTATCCTCATTGCTACACAGAAGAGTTACGTCCTGGAAGCACCGCTGGGTGCCAGGCCTGCTGCTGATGCAACTGACGATGTTAAGAACGTCTGGCAGAGCAAAGCTGATGACTACTCTATAGTTCAGTGTGCCATGCTTTACGGCTTGGAACCGGGTCTTCAACGACATTTTGAACGTCATGGAGCATATGAGATGTTCCAGGAGTTGAAGTTAATATTTCAAGCAAATGCCCGGATTGAGAGATATGAAGTCTCCAATAAGTTCTACAGCTGCAAGATGGAGGAGAATAGTTCTGTCAGTGAACACATACTCAGAATGTCTGGGTATAACAATCACTTGATTCAACTGGGAGTTAATCTTCCTGATGATAGTGTCATTGACAGAATTCTCCAATCACTGCCACCAAGCTACAAGAGCTTTGTGATAAACTATAATATGCAAGGGATGAACAAGACTATTCCCGAGCTCTTCGCGATGCTAAAAGCCGCGGAAGTAGAAATCAAGAAGGAGCATCAAGTGTTGATGGTCAATAAGACCACTAGTTTCAAGAAGAAGGGCAAAGGGAAGAAGAAGGGGAACTTCAAGAAGAACAGCAAGCAAGTTGCTGCTCAAGAGAAGAAACCCAAGTTTGGACCTAAGCCTGAAACTGAGTGCTTCTACTTCAAGCAGACTGGGCACTGGAAGCGGAACTGCCCCAAGTATTTGGCGGATAAGAAGGATGGCAAAGTGAGCAAAGGTATATGTGATATACATGTTATTGATGTGTACCTAACTAGAGCTCGTAGTAGCACCTGGGTATTTGATACTGGTTCTGTTGCTAATATTTGCAACTTGAAACAGGGACTACGGAATAAGCGAGCACTGGCCAAGGACGAGGTGATGATGCGCGTGGGAAACGGTTCCAAAGTCGATGAGATCGTGGTCGGCACTCTACCTCTACATCTACCTTCGGGATTAGTTTTAGACCTGAATAATTGTTATTTGGTGCCAGTGTTGAGCATGAACATTATATCTGGATCTTGTTTGATGCGAGACGGTTATTCATTTAAATTAGAGAATAATGGTTGTTCTATTTATATGAGTAATATCTTTTATGGTCATGCACCCTTGAAGAGTGGTCTGTTTTTATTAAATCTCGATAGTAGTGATACACATATTCATAATGTTGAAGCCAAAAGATGCAGAGTTGATAATGATAGTGCAACTTATTTGTGGCACTGCCGTTTAGGTCATATCGGTGTAAAACGCATGAAGAAACTTCATACTGATGGACTTCTGGAATCACTTGATTATGAATCACTTGGTACTTGCGAACCGTGCCTCATGGGCAAGATGACTAAAACACCGTTCTCCGGAACTATGGAGATTGCAACAGATTTGTTGGAAATCATACATACAGATGTATGTGGACCGATGAATTTTGAGGCTCGTGGCGGATATCGTTATTTTCTCACCTTCACAGATGATTTGAGCAGATATGGGTATATCTACTTAATGAAGCACAAATCTGAAACATTTGAAAAGTTCAAAGAATTTCAGAGTGAAGTGGAAAATCATCGTAACAAGAAAATAAAGTTTCTACGATCTGATCGTGGAGGAGAATATTTGAGTTACGAGTTTGGTTTACATTTGAAACAATGCGGAATAGTTTCGCAACGCACACCACCTGGAACACCACAACGAAATGGTGTGTCCGAACGTCGTAATCATACTTTACTTGATATGGTGCGATCTATGATGTCTCTTACCGATTTACCGCTATCGTTTTGGGGTTATGCTTTAGAGACGGCCGCATTCACGTTAAATAGGGCACCATCTAAATCCGTTGAAATGACGCCTTATGAACTGTGGTTTGGCAAGGAACCAAAGTTGTCGTTTCTTAAAGTTTGGGGCTGCGATGCTTATGTGAAGAAACTTCAACCAGATAAGCTCGAACCCAAATCGGAGAAATGTGTCTTCATAGGATACCCAAAAGAGACTGTTGGGTACACCTTCTATCACAGATCCGAAGGCAAGACATTCCTTGCTAAGAATGGATCCTTTCTAGAGAAGGAGTTTCTCTCGAAAGAATTGAGTAGGAGGAAAGTAGAACTTGATGAGATAACTGTATCTACTCCCTTATTGGAAAGTAGTTCATCACGAGAACCGGTTCCTGTGACGACTACACCAATTAGTGAGGAAGCTAATGATATTGATCATGTAACTTCAGATCAAGTTTCTACTGAACCTCGTAGGTCTACCAGAGTAAGATCTGCACCAGAGTGGTACGGTAATCCTATTCTGGAAGTCATGTTACTTGACCATGATGAACCTACGAACTATGAGGAAGCGATGATGAGCCCAGATTCCGCATAATGGCTAGAGGCTATGAAATCTGAGATGGGATCCATGTATGAAAACAAAGTATGGACTTTATTTGACTTTCCCGATGATCGGCAAGCCATTGAGAATAAATGGATTTTTAAAAAGAAGATTGACGCTGATGGTAATGTTACTGTCTATAAAAGCTCGACTTGTTGTGAAAGGTTTTCGACAAGTTCAAGGGGTTGACTACGATGAGACTTTCTCACCCGTAGCGATGCTTAAGTCTGTCCGAATCATGTTGGCTATTCCTGCATTTCATGATTATGAAATTTGGCAAATGGATGTCAAGACTGCATTCTTGAATGGATTTCTAGAAGAAGAGTTGTATATGATGCAGCCGGAAGGTTTTGTTGATACAAAAGGTGCTGACAAAGTGTGCAAGCTCCAGCATTCCATTTATGGACTGGTGCACGCATCTCAGAGTTGGAATAAACGCTTTTATAGTGTGATCAAAGTATATGGTTTTATACAGACTTTTGGAGAAGCCTGTATTTACAAGAAAGTGAGTGGGAGCTCTGTAGCATTTCTAGTTTTATATGTTGATGACATATTATTAATTGGAAATGATATAGAATTTCTGGATAGCATAAAAGGATACTTGAATAAAAGTTTTTCAATGAAAGACCTCGGGGAAGCTGCTTACATATTGGGCATCAAGATCTATTGAGATAGATCAAGACGCTTAATAGGACTTTCACAAAGCACATACCTTGACAAAATTTTGAAAAAGTTCAAAATGGATCAGGCAAAGAAAGGATTCTTGCCTGTACTACAAGGTGTGAAGTTGAGTCAAACTCAATGCCCGACCACAGCAGAAGATAGAGAGAAAATGAAAAATGTTCCCTATGCTTCAGCCATAGGCTCTATCATGTATGCAATGCTGTGTACCAGACCTGACGTATGCTTAGCAATAAGTTTGGCAGGAAGGTACCAAAGAAATCCAGGAGTGGATCACTGGACAGCGGTCAAGAACATCCTGAAATACCTGAAAAGGACTAAGGATATGTTTCTCGTATATGGAGGTGACAAAGAGCTAGTCGTAAATGGTTACGTCGATGCAAGCTTTGACACTGAACCGGACGATTCTAAATCGCAAACCGGACACGTGTTTTTATTAAACGGTGGAGCTGTAAGTTGGTGCAGTTCTAAACAAAGCGTCGTGGTGGGATCTACATGTGAAGCGGAGTATATAGCTGCTTCTGAAGCAGCAAATGAAGGAGTCTGGATGAAGGAGTTCATTTCCGATCTAGGTGTCATACCTAGTGCATCGGGACCAATGAAGATCTTCTGTGACAATACTGGTGCAATTGCCTTGGCAAAGGAATCCAGATTTCACAAGAGGACCATGCACATCAAGAGACGCTTCAATTCCATTCGGGACCAAGTCCAAGTGGGAGACATAGATATTTGCAAGATACATACGGATCTGAATGTTGCAGACCCGTTGACTAAGCCTCTCTCACGAGCAAAACATGATCAGCACCAAGACTCCATGGGTGTTAGAATCATTACTATGTAATCTAGATTATTGACTCTAGTGCAAGTGGGAGACTGAAGGAAATATGCCCTAGAGGCAATAATAAAGTTATTATTTATTTCCTCATATCATGATAAATGTTTATTATTCATGCTAGAATTGTATTAACTGGAAACATGATACATGTGTGAATACATAGACAAACACATAGTCACCAGTATGCCTCTACTTGACTAGCTCATTAATCAAAGATGGTTATGTTTCCTGACCATAGACATGTGTTGTCTTTTGATTAATGGGATCACATCATTAGGAGAATGATGTGATTGACATGACCCATTCCGTTAGCCTAGCACTTGATCGTTTAGTATACTGCTATTGTTTTCTTCATGACTTATACAAAGTTCCTACAACTATGAGATTGTGCAACTCCCGTTTACCGGAAGAACACTTTGTGTGCTACCAAACGTCACAACGTAATAGGGTGATTATAAAGGTGCTCTACAGGTGTTTCCGAAGGTACATGTTGAGTTGGCATAATTCGAGATTAGGATTTGTCACTCCGATCGTCGGAGAGGTATCTCTGGGCCCTCTCAGTAATACTCATCACCTAAGCCTTGCAAGCATGTAACTAATGAGTTAGTTATGAGATGACGTATTACGGAACGAGTAAAGAGACTTGCCGGTAACGAGATTGAACTAGGTATTGGATACCGATGATCAAATCTCGGGCAAGTAACATACCGATGACAAAGGGAACAAAGTATGATGTTATGCGGTTTGACCGATAAAGATCTTCGTAGAATATGTAGGAACCAATATGGGCATCCAGGTCCCGCTATTGGTTATTGACCGAGAATGGTTTTAGGTCATGTCTACATAGTTCTCGAACCCGTAGGGTCCGCACGCTTAACGTTTCGATGACAGTTTTATTATGAGTTTATAAGTTTTGATGTACCGAAGTTTGTTCGGAGTCCCGGATGTGATCACGGACATGATGAGGAGTCTCGGAATGGTCGAGACATAAATATTGATATATTGGATGACTATATTCAGACACCGGAAAGGTTCCGGGAGTTTTCGGAGAAAACCGTAGTACCGGAGGGTTACTGGAACCCCCCCGGGAAGTAATGGGCCTTGATGGGCCCTAGTGGAGAAAGAGAGGGGCCGGCCAGGGCAAGTGGCGCGCCCCCTCCCCTTGAGTCCGAATAGGACAAGGAAGGGGGGGGGGGCCCTTGCCTTTCCCCTCTCCTACTCCTTCCTTCCCCCTCCCTCTTGGATTAGGAAAAGGAGGGGGGAAACCTACTTGGAGTAGGTTTCCCCCTCCTAGGGCGCGCCTCCCCTTAGGCCGGCCCCCTCCTCCCTCCCTCCTCTATATACGGGGGCGGGGGGCACCCCATAGACACACAAGTTGATCTACGGATCGTTCCTTAGCCGTGTGCGGTTCCCCCTTCCACCATATTCCACCTCGGTCATATCGTCGCGAAGCTTAGACAAAGCCCTGCGCCGGTAGAACATCAAGATCGTCAACACGCCGTCGTGCTGACGGAACTCTCCCTCGACACTCGGCTGGATCAGAGTTCGAGGGACGTCATAGAGCTGAACGTGTGCTGAACTCGGAGGCTCCGTACATTCGGTGCTTGGATCGGTTGATCGTGAAGACGTACGACTACATCGACCGCGTTGTGCTAACGCTTCCGCTTACGAGCTACGAGGGTACGTAGACATACACTCTCCCCTCTCATTGCTATATCATCACCATGATCTTCCGTGTGCATAGGAATTTTTTTGAAATTACTACGTTTCCCAACAGCTACACGTTACTGAACCCGAGCGATCGATCGATGGCTGTTAACTGAACCTGATCGAGTGATTCCTTCGCTACTTCTGCTAACTGAAGCCGATCGATGCTGCCACTGGAAGAACAGTTAGCGCTGCGGGGGGGGCGGGGGGGTGGATGAACAGTGAGCAGTGGGGGTGGATGAACAGGACCCCGTGGCGTTGCCTCTGGATGAACAGGATGATCTGATCGATCGAGCCGGTTGGGGCTGGATGAACAGCACCCCGTGGAGGGCTGGATGAACAGGACGACCCCATGGAGGGCTGGATGAACAGTAGACGGTGGAGGGGTGGATGAACAGTAGCCCGTGGAGGGGTGGTTGAACAGGAGCCCGTGGAGAGGGGTGGTTGAATAGTAGTCGGTGGAGTAGCACGCGCGGTGGAGGCTGGATGAACAGGAGCCCGTGGATGAACAGTCACAGGTGGAGGCTGGAGGAGGTCGACGATGGATGAACAGTAGCTCGTGGAGGCTGGAGGAGGTCGACGGTGGAGATGAACAGTATCCCGTGAAGTCCCATTTTGCGGTACGCCACACCCCTCCCGATGAACAGGACCCCCGTTTTGACCGTAGCGCTCAAACACAAGTCCGTTTTGGCCGTTTTGCGGTACGCCACACCCCTCCCGGTCAACAGGACCCCATTTCGACCGTAGGAGGTCCGTTTCCTCCGTTTTGCTGTACGCCAGACCCCTTCCGATGAACAGGATCCCGTTTCGAATGTGGCCGGTCGAACACATGGCCGTTTCCTCCGTTCTATGGTACGCCAGGCCTCGTTTCCATCGCCTGTTCCGTCCAAGCCTGCCCAATGAACACGACGAGGCATTCCATTCAGACCCACCCGGTTGGCTCCCCATGAACACAAGAAGATGTTGTTTCTCCATTCCGACCCAGCCATGTACACGAGCCCTGGCCGTACGTATGCGCAAGTAGGCGTTTGAGACCCCGCCCGTATATACGTGCATCGCCATATTTTCTTTCTTGCACCCTGGCCGTTGTACGTACGTGTACATGCTACGTGCGCGCCTCTATTACGACACGTGCGCGCCTCTGCTAAGACACGTGTACGCCTCTACATCGACCAGTATGTACATACACGTTCGTGACCAGAATGACAACGCTACGTACGCTTCGACCAGGTGGGTCCCGACTATCAGGCACTTCCTTGCGTGCGAAGATGTAGCTGGTGGGTCCCAGCAGTCAGGGGGGCAAATCGTTTTTTTTGGACGCACTTCCTTGCACGCAAAGATGTAGCTGGTGGGTCCTAGCAGTCAGGGGAAACGTTTTTTTCATGAAATACGGTGGCCCGTCCGGTGGGTCCCCGCTGTCAGGTGGAGGAATAATTATTTTGCGCGTAATAAGGAGGCACTTCCTTGCTGCGGCCGTGGACCTAGCTATCGGCCTCTACACGTACAGTCCACATCCGATGGAAGCCGTTCCTTGACCACGTTGACCACATCGCACCGACAGCACCAGGGCGGTGGACGGCGGCGAGGCCTAGGAAGGGGATGACACGGAGCCGGGGAAGACGCGGCAGTGGAAGCCCACGCGGAGAGGAGTATGAGGGTTCACTGGTTCAGCTGCGGTGTGAGGCTGTCGCCGCAGAATAACAGGGGGTGTGGGTGAGTGGAGGGATGGCCTGGCCAGCGGTGGGAGTAGTAGGGGCGGTGAGGCCTCCGCGGCAGCACTGCCGGCCACGAGAGGCAGGAGCAGGCGGCACGACCGGCGCTGCTTTGGGCGGCTGGGACAAGAAGACCAGAGGTTGAAGAAGCACGACGGCCGTTGGATGGACATCGTATGATCATTGGAGCTAGAATCGTGCATATTGGCTAAGTTGACAAAGCCCTTGGTAGGTCAACTTAGTAGGACCATAGGTCAGCTTCCGAAACGGTGAGCCCCAGATGTCAGGGGGAGGAATCATTTTTTGGGCGGGTGAAGCTAGAATATCCGGGATTGAAGAAGAAGCACGACATCCGTTGAATGGACATCCAACGGCCACTGCTGCTAGAACCGCGTGTTGACTATAAATTGACAAAGCCTTGCATACGCGTCAACTCTCTTTTTTAGGGGACGCGTGAACTTAGTAAGGCCACAAGTGTGTGGCAGAGAACTTATAGCCCATTTGAGATTTGTAAGAATGTGCAGCCCATTTTTGAATTCTAATGGAATTTACTACAGCCCATTTACAGTTTGTTAAAAGTACAGCCCATTTCAACCAACCATTCAAAACAGAATTCAATAAAATTTCCCACATTTTGATGGGATCTGAAATATTTTTATCCCAAAATTTCTAGTGACATTAAATACAATTTCAATATAAATTTATATTACGTAAAAATCCAATGAAACATTGCGCTCGCAACAGTTAATGAAATTAAAATTTTCAATATCCAAAAACAATATTTTATAAAGTAATTACATGTTTGGTGCATTTTTTTATCGTTACTACACAGTTTTTATAATTACATCCCATTTATTATTTATTAAAGCCCATTTTCTTGTTAAGCCTAATGCATCCCTCCTAGGAAAGATTTGCAACCCAGCGGGGCGGAGAATAACAACTTGACCTTGCCTGAGTATTCCTAAAAAAAGTATAGCTGGGCTAGCCATTTTCAGCTTGAAAAAAATTAATATCTGGGCTGGATATCCGGCCTGGGCTAGACGGGCCACAGCCCGCCCAGTTAATACCTGCAGTGATGTTTTCGCTGTTGTTCAGAGGAGAAAAATTAATATCTTGGCTAAACATCGAAAAACTCTACAGTGCTCACACCTCAAAAACACAAATACTGCTCGAGCTGCTTGGTCCCAGCTGTCGGCCGCTTCTTGTGCAATTCTCTCGTTTATTGACTACATAGATTGACAATGGTGTGGGACCGTGATGTCAGGAAACCAGGAGGAAGCAAAAAAATTATGTGTATATATATATATATATATATATATATATATATATATATATATATATATATATATATATATATATATAATAAGGAGGCACTTCTGTACGTGAGGCTATGGCCCTGGTGGGTCCCCATTGTCATCCTCTCCAAGTAAAGTCATCTCCTCGCCCGCGCGCGCTTTCCACCCGAAATAGTCAGCGCCGCCTGCCTCGCTTCCCGGTGTAGGCGATTGCTCTGCCTTCAAATGACACAAGTGTCTTCTGTCCGTCCATCTGCTGCCCCACATTAATGATATGCGGTTGCCGAGGCGACTACTCTGGCGCCACACGTTCGTCCCTCCACCGTCCATCATTGCTATATAAACTGCTGCGTCGGTCATAGCCGCAGTCATCCGCATTCGTTCCCTTTCTCCTGTCCACACCACTACTGCCCACCATGGCTTCCTCGCGCTCCAGCACTCTTTGGGATGGGCGGACGACGGACCACAAGGAGATGGCAGCCATTGCTGAGGATGACGACATCCCAATGGAGAACATGGTAGTCGATGATCCGGCGCCAACCCCCTCCTCCGCGCCATCCTCGCTAGTGCATTGCACCATGACCATCAGCGAGGCTCGTGCCCAATATAAGGACACGGTGAGGCAGATGCGTGAGCAGTTCCAGGAGGCGCAGGCCGACGCCGCCTACAACCACCATCTCCTCCAGGAGCACCTACAGGTGGAGGAGCAGATCGCCGTGGAGCGGGCGGAGCAGGAGGCGCTGCTCGACTCGTACCGCTCCGCCCGCGAGGGCCGCCTCGAGCGCTGGCGGTACTGCATGCTGGTGGCGGAGGCTGCGACCACCTACAAAGAGGGCGATGAAGCGGGCGAGGCGCTGTTTGGCGAGACCGAGGACGAGGCAGAGGACAATGCCGGCTCCGACGAGTGCCCGCTCCGCTGGCATCGACGAGGCCCTGCTCCACCGAGGCCCCGCGGCGCCAACAACGAGGCAGAGGACACCGCCGGCTCCGTTGAGGCCCTGCCCCACCTACAACGAGGCAGAGGACATCACCGGCTCAGCCGAGGCCCCACCCTGTCGGCAACGAGGGGGAGAATTTCCACCGCTCCACCGAGGCGCCGCCCGCCGGCAACTAGATAGAGGACATCGCCGGCTCTGCCGAGGCCCCGCCCCACTGCCAACGAGGCCGCGCCACACAGAAAACAAGGAAGAGTAGAACATGGTAAGTCGCCGCCGCTCGGGTCCAAGTAAGGCCACCGCTGCTACCCTCTAGTTGAAGCCAAGCTAGGCGGGTTGACCATTGACGGCCGGTTAGCTTCTTGGCGGTGACGTGGACTCGGAGAGCTGTGTTGGAGAACAACGCTGCTTCTACTTAAATGCTGGTGCAGTTGGCTGACTAGCACGTGGGCCCAATAGGCCACATGTCGGTTACGCAACTGCACCTGTAGTTAAGTCACTGAAGCTTCTGTTCGGCTCAGCGGGACACAGGTGGGTAGCTTCGGTTAATTAATTATACCTCCAGCGCACCCCTTTTTAGTTGAAGAATGTATGAAATGTAATGAAATCCGGCATGTTTATTTGAAATCCGACTGTGTATGAATGAATTTATTTCGATTAGTTTGAATTCCTGTATCACTGGCATTGCATGAACATGCAAAACAATATGTACTAGCATTATTCCCAGGGTGATCACCTCATTTGCAGCAGTTTCACATGTACTCCCTCCGGTCCTTTCTAGTATGCATACAAGTTTTGTCTGTAGTCAAAGTATCTCTACTTTGACCAATCTTATAGAAAAAAGTATGCTCCTTCACAATGTGCAATGTAAAAAGGAATAGAAGGAGTACAAAGAGTTTGAGCAGCTTTTTAGCATTTCTATACATTGCAATCCAACACACAGGGCTAGCAATTCATAGAGAACATTCAAAACAATCGATGATTATGCATCTCAGCGACTCACATGTCAGAGGCAATATTTACTTCACAACTAAAGAATAAAGAAAAAATTTATCGACGCTGCTGACAGTAAAGGGCGTCCCATTCAAAAATATCAAACGCATGTCTTGCTAAAATCAATGAGCAAAATTTGACAAGGTTGTCCCATTCCAAAATATCAAATGCCTACGATTGTGGAATGGGAATGGTTTGCTATTAGTTCGGACATTGACATGGCACCTCGTGCTAAATAAACCAGCTGTTCTTTTAGTGTAGTTCCACCAAAATCAACCAAATTCGCGCGTAGCTTGTATGATTTCGCCCTTATATGTTGCAACGCCTTGAACTTATCGGCATCTCCTTTCTTGTGGTGGAAATGAATGATTCGATGCATTTATGAACATTTTGTGCAGTTCCCATTGAAATCAAGCTGAGCACCCCTGTTTGCACAAATACAAAAAAGTGATTAGTATAAAGCAAACTGTACTATGAATTGATAGTTTAAACAGGCACCTACATGGTCCATGTAGAGCACACTTTTAGAAAAATGGAACTCACTAGAAAGAATCCTAGAACAACATTGTACTCGCACATCACAGCAAAAAAATGGATATTTGTCAGTCCTTCTGAGCTGAAGTTAGTTTGGTCTTGTGGGGAGTAATGTAACCATCCTTCAACTACTCCTTCTGATGAGAAGATAGACAGGGCTTCTTCATACTGGCATAATCGGAACTAGTCACTTCACGTAGTACATATTATTCTTCAGAGGAAGATGATCCTGTTGTGCAAAGACAAGAGGACAACTAAATGCTAGCGTCCCTGTTTGCTCGAAAAAAAGGAAATATTTGAAACAACACAGATGAAGCACTTCTCAAGGACAATACCACTTTTCCATGACAGCATCTAAATGTAGCACAACACCAATAGAGATGACAAAGCTCAATCATACGGATGAAATCAGTGGGCGAGTACCAACCTTTGTCAGGAGGCTTATTGTGTAGAGCATACAGATGAAGTACTTCTCTGGAACCATCTGTTGCTATCTACTGTGGTGGCCATGCTTACTATATACTCCTCGATTAGTTTAATGTTTCCAACATCTTCTTGTGCAGTTCCACTAAAATATATGGTATCTTCAAAGAAGATCCCTGTTTGCACAAGTAGAGATAATTACGTATTACATTAAGAGTGGCATCAAATCAGTGGCAAAACAATTTCTCGTTCCAGCCATAGCAATAAATTAAGATGCAAAACTATATCATTACTTGTGTCATCATAGTTCCAGTGCTTCATTACAGCACCGGGAGTTGATTTTTGTTTCTTCCGCTTGTTCTTCCCCTTCATCACTTGGTTCAATAACATACAAGCTTTGCCTTCAATGTAAGATTTGGCATGTCAATTAGGGAGCACAAGTATAACACTAAACAATGACATTAATTTTCTGATGAAAGTGGCAAAATACAAGCGAACAGCTGTGGAATATCCTTATCTGACCTCAATGGGATATTACGGTCCACATACAGATTGGAAGTCTTGTCTCCATTTGTGCAGTTCGCTAAAATCAAGCAACATTACCATACAAGTAGCACAACATATGAAAGCACACTACAGAATAATGTGAAAGAAGGCTAGTACTGACCTCTCATGATGCGGAATTCAAAAAACTCAGAAGAAGAAGATCTGAACCAAATTTGCCAACACGGATAGGAAGTAAGATCTCCCCTTGTGCAGTTCCACTAAGATCAAGTAATCAAGCAACGTTGTCAGTGTGAAATTTTGGTTGAACTGCACAAAACACCCTTAAAACAAAAGTGTTTTGTGCAGTGCAACAAAAGGTCATGATGGCAACGAGGTGAAGTAGATAACCCTGTTTACACAGAGGTGCAAAGGAAACAACTAGTGGTCAATAACGGTGGATGACACAGAAGCCAACAAAAAGAAGCATCTACCTTTTCTAAATAGGAAAGAAAGAAAGATAGTAGCATTTCTCAAACGGTGGCCTTGATTAATATTAACATAGAGAATATATTAACAATAAAATTTGTTAAACATGTAATTTGCTTTTAACTATGGCATTGCATCAATTTTCCAGCGGCATTATTAGAGGGTGTTTGCTTACAGGGACATTTTTGTGTAGGGACTAAAAAACTCCGTGTCAGTCCCATCTAAACCAAACAGGAGGGACTTTTAGGGACTAAAAGTGGGCATTTGGAACTAAACAAAGAAGACCCCGAGGGAGTCTTTTTGGGACTTTTTCCAACAGTTTCCCCTGCCACGCATCACACCTTGTCTCTATTAGCTCATTACTAGGGGTAACATGGTCTTTTAGCATGTCATTTAATAACCTATAGTCCATGTTTAGTCCCTGGAACCAAGCAGGTAGGGACTAGGGAGTTTTTAACCAAACAGGGCCTTAGATTAACAACAGCTAAAGAGTTGCATGGGACAATGGACGCACCAGCACCATGTGCATCTACCAATGTACTGTGGTCATGCACAGTCTGTTGCAACAAAGAACAAACAACCACGGAGCATATTTGTGTTGGTCCCAGTTTTGTTATCTTTAGACACCTTTCCCTATGTAAGCGCAACAAATCTAGTCCTGCTCAAACTCTACAGCCTTGTCCCCCAAAACAAAAGATCAGTTTGTTACAGATGTGCGTACTGCGTTTGTCATTGTTTTCCCTTTTCGACCAACGTAGGTGCTGGATAGCCAGTCTGTACTAGTACTTTCGCCCCTTCCTTTCCTCTTTGAACCATGTCCTAGATTTATGCGATACAACTTTCCCCCATTCCTTTCCTATTTGAACCACGTCCTAGATTCATGCAATACAACTTTCCCCTTTCCTTTCCTCTTTGAAACACATCCTAGATTCATGCTATACAACTTTTCCCACTACTTTCCCCCATTCCTTTCCTCTTTGAACCACGTCCTAGATTCATGGTATACATGCAGCTAGAGCAATGCATGTGGAATAAGTAAATTATACCTTAAGGTTCTTGGGGCGTGGTTCGGTGGGCGACGGGACGGTGGCGAAGAAGAAGGAGTCGGAGGCCCTCCCGCGCCGCCGCTGGGTGAAAGTGAACAACTGCGCCGGTAGTGGATTCCCTCCCTCGCTGACAGTGACAACATTAAGCCTCCTTCCCTTCCCGGCAGACGGATCCTGCCGGCTCTTTGAGAACCAGCGAGGGGAGAGAGAGGCCAATAAAGTCTTGTTTAGATCTAGAGAGGGTGAGAGAGTGTGAAGAGAGCAACTACAAGCGCTGAGGCTATAGCGTGTATATATATACTGGAGAGAGAGTGTGAAGCGTGCAAACCCTAGAAAACAAGCGCCGAGGCTGCAACTTATACATGATGAGGTGATTATACGGTCACTACGAGATCGTATAGCTCGATATCCATCCATTTTGACCAGTCAAAGAATCCTCCTAGCACAAATTATGCTCAAGTGTAGTTATCGAACCCGAGACCTCAAGTTTGATGAGCGAACAGGCTAACCAGCTACACAACCCTCCCATTATGTTCAACGAGAGGAAAATAACCTTTTATACATTCCTGCATTCGTGTGACAAGCATGCCATGTTTTTTTTGTGTGTGGGAGTCATTGGGATTTAAATCATAACCATGTCATGTGGCTTTGGTGGTAAGACTATCCATAGTGGTGCAGAAATAATGCAGCCTCAGTCACCTTACTCTCTCCATGTAGTACGTTGGGTCCCACCAGTCAGAGGGTGAAACAAACATATTAATAAGAAAAATTAAAAGCGCCAGCGGTGTATCTTACCTCACACATCTCGCTATTGCTCGAGAACACTGTCCAATTGATCCCTCTGTTCGCTCACGTACTATTTTAAGTGAATCTTTATTATAACATGCACACAATTTTGGGCACTTGTATTCGACCTAAGTCAGTGTGCCACCGTATCTCATACTCACTACTCCCTCCGTCTAGGTGTAATAAGTCACGTTAGAAGGTGCAGCGGGACCAAGGTGCGTGTGTGCGCGTGTGTGCGTGTGTGTGTGTGTGTGTGTGTGTTTAACAGCATGTGTGTGTTAGAGAGAGCGACATATCGACCTACTCCTACAGAGAGATGGTGTGTAGTGTACGATTTTAGCTGCAAGAGTCGTTGCATCCTCTCATTTCTGGGCGTGTCCGGTAGGGACATGCAGACAGCTGCCACGCCCGCTCCTGACCAGCCTGGCCCACACAAAGCCCCTCCATCGCCCGCGCGTGCTTCCCGCTCGAAACAATCAGTGCCGCTCCGAAGAATCGGTGCCGCATTCATGCCCGAGTAGAGCGGACGCGACCTCTCACTGGCGCAAGAGTGATGGTTGCTTCATCCGTCCAACTTACTGCTGGGTCAATGTGATTTGACGGCTCATTGGTCTTTATTACTGAGGTGGTAGGACTGCTGGATGTCCCACGCTTTCGGCAAAAGGAGGTACTACTAGATTACAATTTTCTCCATTCTTACAGTGGAGGAGTGCAAGAGTAGTGAAAACACACAGGCTCAGTGATTACATGGCCCACCTCACACTATCACCATATTTTCTGGACACCGTGCGACACCTAACTCTTTACATAGTACTCCCTTCGTTCCTAAATACTAGATGAGTCCCCGCGCGTTGTGGCGGAACAGCCGTATATCTCTCTGCATAAAATTATCAATTTCATAGAACTAAAAAAACTCTATATCCGCATGACAAATGTGGTAGCCAAACTAAAAAAACTCCCATCATCATTTAGATCATCCCACGTAAGGAAAAAAGATCAGCCATCTCCTACTACAAAATGGGATTATATTTTTCTTTTTGACATGTTAATGGGACTTAAAAGCTCACTTACATGCATGCTACCGGTGCATGTTTGCGTGCTGACATGTTGATGTGATTTAAAATCCACTCACATGCATGCCACGGTATTTCTGCATGCTTGCATGTGGCTTAGTGCGGAGCCTCTCAACGTCTAAATCAGATGGTTATTATGGACTGATTTAGTTCATCTAATGGCTACATTAATTTTGATGATGTGGCTGAAGGAGAGGATAGAGAATTCCTACTACTGGGGGCTAGCTATTACTAGTAGATAAGTCTTGGTAAAGATTCCACTAGGTGAACTACATACGAAACAAAATGAATGAATCTACACTTAAAATGCATCTATATACATCCGCATGTGGTTCATGGTGAAATCTCTACAAAGACTTATATTTAGGAACGGGAGGAAGTACTAGTATAGTATGCACTGTAATTTATCAACGAGATAAATTTGTACAATGCTATGAAGCTTCCAGCTTCTGTTACATGTATCTTGCGTCCAAGGTTGCCTGTTGCAACATTTCAACAAATACAAAGGAGACTAACATGCATGCTATTGCATCTCAATGATTGACAGATCATAGAAAATATGTACTCACTCCGCTCCAAAATAAGTGTCTCAACTTTATGTAAACTTTAGTACAAAGTTGTACTACTACTAAAGTTGACACTTATTTTGGAACAGAGGCAGCTAAAGAAAAAAAGATCCATGCAGTCCCTAGCCCTTGAACAGTGAACCCTAACCAGGCTTCAATTTGCCGGCAACGTTCGAGCTTCCTAAGAAATGAAGTTTGCAACCTTTTGACCATCGGATCATTTTGTGCAGTTTCACAAAAATCGAGATGAGCATCCCTGTGGCAAAGAAATTGAAGAAGCGTGATTAGAATAAGATTACTGGGACTAGTTGATGAGACATAAACTCATCACAAATACAGTACATAGAAGCCAGTAGAGGTATGTGCGGGGCAAAGAAGTAGAGAAATATCCACATGGAGTGATGTGGGCAGCTAGAGCAGTGGTGCAAGCCGGCTGTAAAGGGAGTTGTACCTGAGGGACGTGGCTCAACCTTGAGGAGGGCGGTAGTAGGAGGCAACTACCCACGTCGCGGCAGTGAGCGAGGGATGAAGGCAACCTCACCGGCTTTGTGAGAGAGAACAGCGGGGACCCCTGATCGGGACATGCCGACACTGGGTTTTTGCCGTCGGCGACGGCGACCGCATCTACACTAAGCACCCACCCCTTCCCCCGGCGGACGTGATCCGCCGAGATGTTAGAGATGTGGCCATAATCATTTTGTGCGAGAGAGTATGAAGAGAGCAACCCCAGCAAGTAACCGTGTAGGCTGGCCCGTCCTGACTATGTATATAGTGGAGCGGTTTCCTTTTCTCTCCATATGAACCTATCATATTGCGTACGAGCCACTGAAGAAAAAAACTTTTTTTATAAATGACGTGGCACCTACTACTCGTTCTCCTATAACCTTGCGCTTGGCATCTCCAAAATATTAACCTTGCGATTGGCTCTTCGCCTCTTCTGGCTATATGAGACCGAAAGAATTGCTGCACGTCCACCACGTGGGCGAGGGTCGAGGGGCGAGGGAGAGTGCTACATACGGAGCAAAATGAGTGAATCTACACTCTTAAATATGTCTATATACATCAGTGTTTGGAGTATGTGCTAGTAGTTCATATTGAAATCTAATAAAGGACATATATATTCCAAACAATATGATATAATCTGTATAACCAAGGTAGTAGGGACGAGGAGTAAACGAAGGGAGTAGTAAATTTTTCTCCTCGACCTGCGAGCCACCGCGCGCATGGGCGAGGGAGCGGGCGTAAGGCAGACAGTACTAAGCAAGCTTCACCTCATCCTGCGAGCCACCGCGCCCGTGGGCGGGGGAGACGGCGTACAAAGCAAGCTTCTCCTCATTCTGCGAGTTGACGGGACACATCAAAAGTACTCCAGTGTATAGAGCCTTGCCTCTAAGGTAGGCCCCACATGGGTTGCCTCTTTTTTAACATAACGCGTCAAGTTGCAATTTGTTTGTTCACCCGTGGTAGACGATCCTCCCTCCACCAAGTGGACAACCAGTACACGTGCCAAATTACCACGTGGGCTGCCTTTTTCGTACAGAAATGAGCTCCACCGTGTACCCGCGCGGGTGTGGTTGGGAATGAGCATGCACCTCTTCTCTTCGTGCACGTCCCCCACCTATGTGGGTGTGTGTGAGAGATACAAACCGCATTCGTGAGTGTTTTTTGTTTTGGGGTGGGGGGTGGGGGGTTGATTTCGTGAATGTATTTGTGGGAATATGTGTTGGTGACATCTCAAACAAAATTTTGCATGCAATGTGTGTGAAATGGAGGCCTATCCATATCATATATAGAGGGTCGGGCAAGCCACGAGAAGAGAGGGAGGGGTCATAGATATCGATAGAGTTGGAGAGAGGATCAAGTGGGTGGGTGTGAGATCGATGAAGAGAGCCATCGAAATTGTGTGTGTGTGCAAGTCAAAGATATATGGCGACTGACCTACCGGAACGTCAGAGGGCACATGCCAAGTTTGTGTGTGGCAGGGAGATATGACTAGAGCACTCGATGTATCGATGTGGGGGGGAGGGGGTGGGGGAGGGGTAGGCAGATGCCTAACTATAGAGGTAGAACGACTCATATATGTGTTGAGAAGGAGAGACCCAGCTATGTCTTGAGGGAGATCGGTCGACATCCATACATAAATGAAGGACGGGAAATATGATGGGACAGAGAGAGCAAGAGGAGAGAGAGAGAGGGAGGGAGAGGGGTAGAGTGTTGGATGGGTGATGGGGTTGCTTCTCGAAGATGGTGGGAGAGGCCTACTAGACAAACTGAGGGTGGAACTGCAATGTTATCAATAAGAGTGGGGATGTGTTTCTGTGTGTGCCTGTGCGTGATAGATTTGTCGGGACGCATCCATGGATGATGAAAGGGAACCATGTGTTTGGTAAGCAAACCTAACTAGATCGGTAGATCAATTGTTGTTTGTTGGAGGAAGGGAGAGACATAACTAATGAGGTAGATCGATCGACACGTGGGTAAAAACGAGTTATAAGGACCTAGCTAGCTATACGTATAGCGAGAGATCAGTCGGTGTATGTCCATTTGTTAGAGGCAAATAAGGCCCAGCGAGATGGATAGACAGAGAGAATGGAGCTAGGAGGTGGTGTGAGAGGCCCAGCTACTAACTAGATAGGGGGAGGAGTGTGCGGTAAGATCGTTGAAAAGAGGGGCAAGAGTTTACATGTGTGTGTGACTGTATGAGAGACACGAGGTAAGGACACATAAAGGAGGAGATTGAAGGTGCGTTTGTATGTTGTAGGCAGGCATCGCTAGAGAGGTTTATCTATCGGTGTGTGTCGGAAAGGAGTTGTGGAGACTCTGGGAGAACGACCTAAAGAAAAAAAAAGAATGTGCCCGGTGGATAGAATGCCGAGGGAGGGGGAGGGCGAGGAGGGCGTGTGCATGCACGAGAGAAAGTTAGTGGTAGCTAGAAAGGTTAGAGGATTGTGTGGGTGAAGAGACTAACAAAGATCATAATTTGATATGAAAGTGGATTCATATATTTGAATAGGAGATCATAGTGTTTTAAACATATGCATACATGAATATAGCGGTGATACACATGCTGTGCACATGTTATAGCATAATGTGATAATGAATGGCGTTTGCAACTCACAGCTAAATGTCAAACAATCTAAACCATACTATACATCAAACAATCTCACATTTTATTTGAATTTGTGATAATGTGTGGCGTTTGCAGCTTACAACTAAATATCGAACAATCTAAACAATACTATATATCAAACATTCTCACATTTTATTTGAATTTGTGGTAATGTGTGGTGTTTGCAACTCACATCTAAATACTTGTAGGCATAGGGGCCGGGGCACCATACATAATGTGATAAACACATTATACATATGAGACATGGTTTAGATTATGAAGATCTAGCTAGAGCTAGAAATATAATGTGATTTGAAATCAACATAAAGTGGATTGAAATAATCGAGTTCGAGTTCATATAGTACACATAGTTCATATGTAACTCGAGACTAATCATGTGGTGTGGTGTGAAGATAATACACAAACGATGGTTTAACTTGACAATAATGATGATTGTAGATCTTACTAAAACAGAGAAACAAATTCAAATGCTTTGACTTCACAACAATCATTACTGTAGATCTTATTCAAATAGAGAAACGAATTCAAATTTAGTTCATATTGAAGCGGTAGTATATACGTTTGGAATGCACTAAAACGTTCATTTGAGTAGTAGGTTGCATGCATTATACACGTAGCGAAATATTTTAATTGAACATAACATGAATTCAAAGTTTTGAATGACATTTGTAGTGCGCATTGATCTGGTACAGTACAGATTAGACCTGTCCGGAAATTTCAACCCGCGCCTTGTTAGCCCGAAATATTTAAGATATATCTTTGTCTCATCGTGCTCCGACAACTCCCTCCATCTCAACCCGCGCCTTGCTATTCCAAAATTACAACGCGCGCGAAAACTCCCACCTCCTGTGAAATCCTGACACGCGAAATGCCCGTGGTACCCCTGAACCGAAAGAACCGCCTCAAATCGGTGGGGGTACTTTCGTAACTTACCCCACATTTCGGACAAGCGCGTCCCTAAGCCATGGTTCCCCACTGCCATCCCATCCGCCCACCAATTCGTACACTAAGGCTGCGAAAACCTGCGACGAAGCCCCACACCCTGCTCTGTCCGCCACCCAGCCGGAGCCTCTTCCCTGACGACGTCGTCCACAACAACACCTCAACGTCCCTCATCCACCATACCGGATGAGGATCCCTCGTCGATCTTGTCGTCCCGCCGGTTTAGCCACTTCGTCCTCCACCTCCAAGGAGCTGCCCCGACGTTCCCCTCATCTTTCACGCCACCTCCATTCCCACACTGCCGTCTTCACCTGCACCACCGGAAGAGCATCATCATCACCGTTTCCTCGGATGAACCTGCGGCCTAATCGGCGCCACCAAAGAGGTTGTACACTAATCCGCATTTTCTTCTTGATTCGATCTCACGGTGCTGTCGGCGCTCCGTCCCGAGCCGACACGGCGCGGCTCCATCCATGGCGGAGTCACCGGCTACTTCCTCCACGACATCGCTCCCTCGGCGGCGATGTCCACATCAGTAGGAGCTGCTGCTGCTTTAGCTCTCGCTCGCGCTGCTGCTCTGCTCTTGCTCTCGGTCCCCTGCCTGGTCTCCTCTTGCTATTGCTCTTGCTCGCACTGCTGCTCTCGCTCTTGCTCTTGCTTGCGATGTTGCTCCGATTTAGCTACACTTCAGTCGACTAAATCGACTTTTGGGTCAGGCAACTTTCAGGGGGTGGGGGGGGGGGGGCTCGCCGGGGTGAAGGAAGAACCAGCCGCAGCAGGGAGGGGGGCTCACCGGAGAGGTACCTCACTATCTATCTTAGGGTTCAGGGTGGGGGCGGTGGTTGCCGGAAGTGGCGGGGCAGTGGCGTGGGGATCGCTGGAGAAAAATCTCGGCACAGTGGGGCCTAGAGGGATAGCCGGGGCGGCGGCGGACCGGCAGTGGGGAGTGTTTTCAGGGCGGGCGGGGTGGCGCACCGCCGGCCGCGGGGCTGCTGTTTGGCCGGTGGTGGCTGGCGGCTCAGGGGGTGGAGGTTGAAGATGAACTGTAGGCCCTTGATTTCGTATCCAATGGCTGTAAAATCGACTGACCAGAGATGAAAAGGTCAGTCGACCGACGTGTAGCCTCACCTTGCTAGTGCGTTCAGTTTTGACAACAAAATTCAGCTTTGACAGTTAAGTTTAGTTTCGACAGTTAAATTCTGTTTCGACAGTTAAGTTCAGAGATGAGCGGCTGATGTATTTTACATCTAGCACTTTGTGGTTATCTATTTTACGTCTTGTATTGGAGATGCTATTAGAATTCCACTCAGGTTAACGTTGTCTCTCTTGCCCTGCTTCAGCCTCGGCGTCGTACAACTCACCGGAGCTGCTCCAACGACGAAACCCTCCATCACAGCAGAGCAGTACCTCGGGCACCATCTCCAGACGCCTAAGATCTTCTTCCCCTCTCCCGACAGCCAAGTCAGCCAGAGCATCCTCACCGGCCAACCCAAGCACACTGAGATCGACATGGCTTCGCCAAAGAGGTTGTACACTTGTTGCATCTCTTTTTTACTCTACATGTTATATATATTGTCCACTTAGCACACTTAGTAACGGGAAATACGATTATTTTATCCTAATATATGCGCATGATGGACTCTCTTAAACGCCATCATTATTTATCTGTGCGCGTTTGAGCTGTGCATTTGTCGATGGCACTGGTAGTTGAGCTAGTAGGGCAGTGGCCTGGGACCAAAGTAATAGAAGTACACACAAAAACATTTTTTTAGTGTAGGCTTTTCCTTGCTCAAGCCTGCCTACTAGAATCGCCAGTGCTTGAAAGGAAAAGTGAATGAAAAACATAGGAATTGGAAAGTTTCCTATGGTACTAATATTCATGAATTTGGTTCAAAGGAATGGAGCAAAGGAAAACTGTAGGATTTGTTCCTTTAGTGTCTCCTTGAAACAAAAAACGTAGGAATTGTAATTTTCACTTGTCCTCTTTTTCAAATTCCTATTCATGAAGCACAAGACTAAGAGATAGTAGCATAATAGCATTATAACCGTACATTTTCTTGTGGTTTGACTTAATATCACCATGCTTCTTTGCATCATGTGATCTTCCAATTGTTGTGAATCAAACACCCAGATTGGCAGAAATCCTGTGTTTTTAAATTCTCGGTTTTGCACATGCAATCCTATCCTATTCCTGTCTATTTCCTATCCCTGCATTGTTGGAATCCTCCAATTCAAATGAGCCCTTACAGAATTACTTCTCTTACAGATAGTTGTCAAAGAAAACTTTGTGTGGTTTGTCCCGCTCCTGCTGCGCCATCGTCCACCCCTACTGAGGTGCTCCAATGATAGGAGGGTCCAGCACAGCAGGGATCCGGCCTCCAGACTGTATTTCGCCGCCTCAGATCTTCTTCCCCACCACCGGCAGCCATGAAAACTGCATTACCATCATCAACCGAGCAGATGACCTCGAGGACTACACGGGTCCACAAGAGAGGTCGCACTCTTTTGTATCTGCTTATGTTATGCATCGCTTAATATTATATGCTACTTTATCATCATGTTCACCGATTAGACTCTGAGTCAGCTCCAAACTAATGGCCAGACTTGAGTTTTTAAATGGTTGTGGGGTACATATCGGGGCCTCGGTCAATAGTATCTATCTACTATATGGTTAATCTCCGGTGTCTACTATAAGTTTCATGTTGGGTGGGAAACAAACAGTAAAGAAGCCATTATCTGTATTTTTTAACTGAAGACATTATCTGTCTGCTATTATTGGTTTTGGGTCTATCCACAGGTTGCTACCATCACTCTGGATTTCTGCATGCACTCCTTACATAAGCTCACTATGTTTTATTCCTATGCATGACAATTATTGTAAACAATGGAACTGAACATGTAGAGAAAAAGAGACGAGCCTTGCGTGGCAATAAAATTTCATGCAGACGTTGCTCCATGGTAGGCGCAAAGGAAGCCCCCCTCCACACATTTCGGATTGTAATCGAGAGGAAGATATCTATTCTGAGGGGGATTCAGAAGGAGAAGACAACTCCTATTTACCCCCTGAGGTCTTTGCTCTAACCTGGCATACTGATGTTGGTTATATCATGCATAGGGAGGAAAATGGAGTGGAAATTTTTCGTTTTTCTGGAGAAAAAATGGAAACGGAGAGGAAATATGAAAACAGAAACAGAAATTTGCAAAATGGAAGTGAAAATGGAATTTTTAATGCGGTAACGGAAACAAAAATGGAACGGTGTTTTCCGGTGGAACATGCATGGAAACGGAACTCTCCGTTTCCGTGAATATGGAGTTTCTGTTTTTACTATAGACCTATGGCTGCTTTGTAGCCCAACCATGAAAGAGAACACAATAACACAATTAGTAGAATGGATCTGAGGCCCAACTTCTACTACCACACATGTACTCAGCTTGACCATGTACGCAATTGTCCAGTACTACTACAATACTACGCTAAGTTACTAACATAATGATATTATTTTATAGTCATGTTAACAACTCATCAAATTTGTTTGTTTTTGTGTGTATTTCTCTATGATTCAAAGGGTTTTTTAGTTCCAATCAACGCCCACTTCTGTTTCCGTATCCGCTTTGTATTCGCTTCGTGTTTGTTTCCGGTAGTATTTGTTTCCGTATTCATTTCCGGGGTTTCTGTATTCGTTTCTGCTTCTGCAAAAAAATATGAAAACAAATATGATAGCACTCAGTTCCGTCCGTTTCCGCTCCATTTTCATCCGTAATCATGCATATGGTGCCTTGCATTGCTTACTTTATACATCAAATACGTCATCTGCTTAGTTTAGACATCCTTTGTGCGAATGCCATCTGTTTAGTTTATTCATCGTTTATGTGAATTATGGAACGCCATCTTGTTTAGTGAGGCATCATATATGTGAATTTTGCAATGCCATCCTGCTTAGCCAGTCATCTTATATGTAAATTATATCAGGCCATCCTTGAGGGAGTCCTGGACTAGGGGGTGTCCGGATAGCCGAACTATCATCATCGGCCGGACTCCAAGACTATGAAGATACAAGATTGAAGAATTCGTCCCGTGTCCGGATGGGACTTTCCTTGGCGTGGAAGGCAAGCCTGGCAATACGGATATGTAGATCTCCTACCATTGTAACCGACTCTGTGTAACCCTAGCCCTCTCCGGTGTCTATATAAACCGGAGGGTTTTAGTCCGTAGGATGAACAACCATTACAACAATCATACCATAGGCTAGCTTCTAGGATTTAGCCTCCTTGATCTCGTGGTAGATCCACTCTTGTACTACCCATATCATCAATATTAATCAAGCAGGAGTAGGGTTTTACCTCCATCGAGAGGGCCCGAACCTGGGTAAAAACATCGTGTCCCTTGTCTCCTGTTACCATCCGCCTAGACGCACAGTTCGGGACCCCCTACCCGAGATCCGCCGGTTTTGACACCGACATTGGTGCTTTCATTGAGAGTTCCTCTGTGTCGTCACTAATAGGCTTGATGGCTCCTTCTATCATCAATAACGACGCAGTCCAGGGTGAGACTTTTCTCCCCGGACAGATCTTCGTATTCGGCGGCTTTGCACTGCGGGCCAATTCGTTTGGCCATCTGGAGCAGATCGAAAGTTACGCCCCTGGCAGTCAGGTCAGATTTGGAAATCTAAACTTCACGGCTGACATCCGCGGAGACTTGATCTTCGATGGATTCGAGCCACATCCGAGCGCGTCGCGCTGTCACGATGGGCATGATTTAGCTCTGCTGCCGGACAGTGCCCTGGAGGCCGCACATGCATCCGCTCCGACCCTTAATTCGGAGCCGACTGCGCAGATCGAGGACGGGTGGCTAGACACCGCCTCAGGGGCTGCAACCCCTACGGCGATGGAGCCGAATACTGACCTTGTCCTTTGTGAAGCTCGTGACTCTGAGGTGACGGACTCCTCGCCGGACTCCGAACCTCCGGCGCCCCTACCAATCGAATCCAACTGGGCGCCGATCATGGAGTTCACCGCCGCGGACATCTTTTAGCACTCGCCTTTCGGCGATATTCTGAATTCGCTAAAGTATCTCTCATTGTCAGGAGAACCCTGGCCAAACTGCGGTCAGGACGGTTGGGATGCGGACGACGAAGAAATTCAAAGGCCACCCACCACCCACTTTATAGCAACTGTCGACGATCTAACTGACATGCTAGACTTCGACTCCGAAGACATCAACGGTATGAACGACGATGCCGGAGACGGCCAAGAACCAGCGCCTACTGGACACTGGAAAGCCACCTCAACTCATGACATATACATGGTGGACACACCAAAGGAAGCGATAGCGAGGAACAACGGGACGCGACGAAGGATAATCCCCCCCCCCCCCGAAAAACAACCAAAACGGCGACGCAAGCGCCGCCCGAAGTCCCGCCTCGAGACAGCACCCATAATGACCCAGCCGTAGAGCAGGGCAAACCAGTGGACGACGAACATGCAACCAAGCAACCATCCGAACAGGATGAATCGGACAATAAACCCATCCACGGCGAAAACAACAGTCCAGACGACCTCACGCCGGACACATCACCGGAGCATAAGAACCTTCACAAAAGGCTCGTCGCCACTGCAAGAAGCTTGAAGAAGCAGAAACGGAAGCTCAAAACAGCGGAAGACGTACTCAGAATGAGGTGGAGCAAAGTACTCAAAACTGCAGACAAACACGGCAATAGTCACCAAGCAAAGAGCTACCCGAAGCACAAGCTGCTGCCCGAATTCGACGAGGAGGCCATAGAGCCACCACAATCAAAAAGCAAAGAGGCCGCCTGGCCAGATAGAGGACCAGATGACAGGCCAAGAGCGGCAAGCGGCGCCGCGCACAAGCCAGCACATGACACACATAAAGATCCTCGCAAAAAGGATGGTACGGTCAGGTCCATTTATGGGCCAAAAAAGAGGGCCCCAGGAAGCAACACAACACGCCGAGTGTTCGAAGATAACGACACACCTAAATACAGGGGTGCCGCACACCCACTATGTTTCACTGATGAGGTGCTGGATCATGAATTTCCAGCGGGATTCAAGCCCGTAAACATAGAGGCATACAACGGAACAACAGACCCCGGAGTCTGGATTGAGGATTACATCCTACACATACATATGGCTAGAGGAGACGATCTCCACGCCATAAAATACCTACCCCTCAAGCTCAAAGGGCCAGCTCCGCATTGGCTCAAAAGCCTCCCAGAAAACACCATTGGAAGTTGGGAAGAGCTCGAGGACGCATTTAGAGAAAATTTTCAGGGGACTTATGTCCGCCCTCCGGATGCAGACGATTTAAGTCACACAACACAACAGCCCGGAGTGTCAGCGCGCAAATTCTGGAACAGGTTCCTCACTAAAAAGAACCAAATAGTCGACTGTCCGAACGCCGAAGCCTTAGCAGCTTTTAAACATAACGTCCGAGACGAATGGCTCGCCAGACACCTCGGCCAGGAAATGCCAAGAACAATGGCCGCGCTAACAAGCCTCATGACCCGCTTTTGCGCGGGGGAAGATAGCTCGCTGGCATGATGCAGCACCGGTGACCCGAGTACATCCGAGATCAGAGATGGAAATGGAAAATCACGACACAGAAAAGATCAGCGTCGAAATAAGGAAAATGGCCCAAAGAACGCGGCGGTCAACGCCGGATTCAAAAGCTCTCGGCCGAACAGCAAAACACTGCCTCTTAAGGACAACAGTGACGAGCTATCCAACCTAAACAAAATCTTGGATAGGATATGCCAAATTCACAGTACCCCCGGGAAGCCTGCAAACCACACCCACAGAGATTGTTGGGTCTTCAAGCAGTCCGGCCGACTTAACGCCGAACACAAGGGGCTCGACACACCGAGCAGGGACGATGACGAACCCCACAAGCAGAGCACCGGACAACAAAAGAACTTCCCACAACATGTCAAAACAGTGCATTCACTTCAAGTGATAACAAGGAAAAATAGGGCGGCACCTGCCAAAGCGCATGCCGCACGGTCCACCCCAGCGGAATCCCGAGATTGGATGTCTAAACCAATTACTTTCGACCGTCTAGATTACTCCAGAAGTATTTGAAACACAGGATGGACTGCTCTGATATTGGATCCTATAATCGATGGACTACAATTTACACAAGTCCTAATGGATGGCGGAAGCGATTTAAACCTGCTATATCCGGACACAATCCGCAAGTTGGGGATATACCCTACTAAAATTCGCCATAGCCGCACTTCCTTCAAAGGAGTGACGCCAGGCCCTCACGCCAAGTCCACGGGCTCCTTACTACTAGAAGTTGTGTTCGGATCACCCGACAACTTCCGTCGCAAAAAGCTAATCTTCCATGTCGCCCCATTTAAAAGTAGCCATCAAGCACTATTGAGACGTGAAGCTTTCGCCCGCTTTAACGCAATACCGCACTACGCGTCTCTTACACTTAAAATGCCCGGTCCACGCGGCATCATCTCCTTACAAGGTCGCTCAAGACCCCGGACATGGCTAGGCGAGTTCGGCACAAATAAACTAGGGGCTTCCTAGCCGCATACCCCTTCACAAGGGGCTGTGCGTATGAACAATAAGAGCCAATAAAAGCTCAACTTTATTCATTTATTCATACTCTGTTTTAAATACATTTTTCGCACGATTTCTTTTCAAACTAATTTCCTCTCTATTACAGATGAACAGCGTGCTACACCCGTCCAGGATAGAGCACAACGGAGACACAGGCGCAGACGTGCAGCAGGGACCCGTTGCAAGGATTCTTTTTAGATTAAGACCCTGCGTAAACCTTTCTTACTGTCTCTTGTTGATACACATCCCCCAGTTTTTTATATATAACCGAGGAGGAGGCTGGCGTTTTGGCATCGGCCGCGTCAGAAATCCTCGCCCGTACCTGGACACTAGGGGCTTAGGGCATTGTTCTACCCGTTATCATAAAGACCGAATACCTTAGGGAGTGTTCGGCGTCTCGAGTTAGGCCTTATATGTATCAGCTCCGAATCATGTCTTTGGTCAAATGTTGGGTTTGCCCGGCTCCTGTGTTTTGCTGCCTTACGTTCCGTATCATCGGCTAACGCGGCACCAGGAGAACTACTGCGATTGCGCCCCGGTTCGGCCGGGCGAGCACCTCAGTAGAGAAAGCCGAAAATTGACTGTCATGATACAACGAGAGACTGGTCAACCACTCGATCGACTACCGGAATGTCTAGAATTCCTCCGCTTTGGCGAAGGACCGTTTCCCGGTCAGGCACATACGCGCCCCGAATTCGGAAAGCGTGGTGCCCCTAGGGGCTATGTCGTAGCCCCACCTTCGAACTCCTATGGCTAAGTGAAAGTGATAAAGCATTATAGTCCGGTTGCCTCGTTTGCTACGCTACCACCTCCTTCACAGGACCAAGACGTTGGATTAAGTGTGAAAATGCGCTATTTTGCAAACACCCCCGCACCATGTGTGTGGGGGCTGAAGCCGAATACTGTCATCTTTCAGGTTATACACAAGTATACAGTAACGGCCGCACAGGAGATATATCAATACTTGAACGCACAAGTATAAAAAGCACTCATATTATGTATATCGTTTTACAAACCATAAAGATCATTTGAACATGACATTTTTTTGAGCACTGCGACTCTATTACACGAGCACCCTGCAGGACTTCCCAAAAATAGTGCTCGGCGGGTAACCGGCTCTCGTCCGAACCCCGGGTTGCAACATCGGTGGCACCCATCTCCGTCCAGTATGTCTTCACACGGGCGAGGGCCATCCGTGCACCCTCTATGCATATCGACCGCTTCATCGCCTTGATATGCGGCACCGCCCCGAGGAATTGCTGCAATAAGCCAAAATAACTCTTCGGCTTGGGCCTATCCGGCCACAGATGAGTCACTACATCCGTCATGGCAAATCCGGACAATCTATTCAGCTCAGCCCACTCAGTCAACCGATCGGTCAACGGAAGTGAACGCTCCAAACTGTGGAATTGAGACCAAAAAAGCTCTTCCGTCTCGTGATCCTTTTGACTTCGTAAGTGCACAACCGCATCCGCCGCACTCGCCGCCAAATCCAGATAAGGATCCTCCGGACCCCACAGCTGGCCAAGCTGGGCATACTTCTGATCTGTGAACTTCCTGCGCAGCAGAAAGGGCTTGCCAGCCGCAATGTCTCCGGCCTGACGTTGCTCCTCCTTTATAGCCCTCATTGTAGAACGGGCATCCTTGGCTTCGGCGGTGGCCTTCTTCAGGTCTTCTTGATCTGCTCGGCATTCTTTTTCAAGAAACTCATCGCGGTCGGTAACATCCTTCAGCTTCACGGCCATCTCCTCCCTGCTTCGGCAGTGAGAAGCCCTTTCGGCTTCTAGCTCTTCGGCTGCCTTCGAGGCAGCCGCATCACTCCTTCTGGCCTGCTCCTTGGCTCGAGCAAGCTCTGCCCGAAGGTCCTGCACAGCAGTGGCACCATCTACATTAAGCATACATGTTGTAAGGAATGGGCATCAGCTCCCTTACTAGGTGACCACGGAGAAACAACCTACCTTCTGACTCGTCAAGTCGTTTATTGACCAGCGCGATGTCCGCATCCGCAACGTCGAGTTGCCGCTTTAGTTCGGCAACTCCATCAGTCCGGCTGGCCACCGGACTACCCGCCACCTGTGTAGGAAAGGCGAGAATTAATACCTGAGATAATGATCCTCGGCACGATGTCGCTTTCGACAACATACCAAGTCTCAGGGGCTACTATCTATACAGGGCGCACTTTATGTGCAATACTGTCAAAAGGTATGTCATTTTCTTACGTACCTCAAACCCCGCCAGCAAACTTCTGACGGCATCACGCAACCCGCCCTCGGCGGATGAAATTCTTTCAATCACCATACTCATCAATGTACGGTGACCTTCTGAGATAGACGCCCTCTCGAGCAGATCCTTCAGCTCCCCGGGCCGTACACCAGTTGGTGCCGAACTCTCCGGCCCCGCCGGACTCGGGGATACCCTCTGCGACGACACCTCAGGGTCGTCCGCCCCGCCTGACGGTGCGGCAGATGGAGGTGTCTCGCTCTCCATCATTTCCGGACGAAGGTCCCCCGAAGACGAGCTCAGCTGAGAAGGACGGAGATCCGAACTACAAGGTAAAAACTTCGGTTATCCTCAGAAGCAAAATAGGGATGTCCCTTATTACAAAACTCCCCTTTTTCTACTTACGGCTCGCTGGAGGGCTGATTCCTTAGGGGAGATAGTGCGGCCGGGGCTTCCCCAGGCGCAGGACCCTCTGGTGAAGATCTCTTCCCCCGCTTTGAGGCCTTGGCCTCCGGGTCTTCGGAAGAGGTCCTCTTCTCCCCCTGGAAGGAGGGATTCTCGATCCCTCCTTTCTCGAAAGCCTCCTTGGTAGAGGCGGTAGTTTCTCCGTTTTCCCCTTCGCCTTCCTCTGAAGGCGCAACCTCCAGCATCTTGACCAACACGGGATCCGGTGCGGTCTACGGGAGGGGGGCCGGACACCGTATCAGTTTCGCTTGTGCTATCCACTCCTGTTCAAAGGACGATTCGTTAAAAGGCAAATCCAAGATATGCAAACGAACGGTATGTCCGGACACGGAGCTACTTACTTGAGTATCCGGGTGATTGCAGCTTAGGCCGGCGTCCTCGGTTAATTCCGGACACACCTCTTGTGATCCGAAGAACAATTTGTACATCTCCACGGGTGTCGTACCCATGAAGTGTTGGAGAGCTCGTGGTCCCTCCGGATTGAACTCCCACAGGCGGAGAGGGCGACGTTTGTAGGGCAGAAGACGCCTAATCAGCATAACCTGCGTCACCACGACCAGATTGATCTCCCTCCCTTGGAGGTCTCGAATATGGCCCTGCAATAGGGGTACGTCCTTGGACAGCCCCCAGTCAAGCCCTTTGCTGACCCATGACGTCAGCCACTATGGAGGACCCGGGCAAAAGACGGGCGGCGGCCTCTGCCTGCTGCCCCTGGGAGCGGTAATATAGAACCACTCCAGCTGCCATAAGCCGAGCTCCTCCTGAAAAGAGCCCTCGGGCCATGGAGCATTGGCCCTCTTGTTTATGACCGCCCCGCAGCACTCTACTTGACGCCCGTCAATCATCTTCGGCTCCACGTTGAAGGTTTTGAGCCACAAACCGAAGTGAGAGGTAGTGCGGAGGAAGGCCTCGCAGACGACAATAAACGATGAGATATGGAGGATGGACTCCGGAGCCAAGTCATGGAATTCCAGCCCATAGTAAAACATGAGCCCTCTCACAAAAGGATCCATCAGGAAGCCTAAACCCCGACGGAGTAGGAACACGAACACCCCTTTGGCAGGAAACCTATGCGAAATCTCATAGGTCAGGTACCTGGCTTCTCTCAGCTTTAGCACGTCCTCTTCCGTGACGGAGGAGGGCATCCACCGGCCCTGTAGGTCGGAGCCGGACATTGTTGAAGGTCCGAGGCGCTCGAATCTGGAGCTCTGGGTGTTGGAACTCGGGGCGAGGGGCAGATTCGATTGAGGATTGAAGAAAAGAAATGAGCCTTGGTCTCATTATAAAGAGGGAGAATACCAAGAGCCGTCCCCGGAACCGCTTGGAACTCACCTTCGATGGAGGAGGCGTGGCAACAGGCACGGTTGGGTTACCCACATCCGTATTGATGGGAATCCCGGAATAAGGGGAACACGATCTCTGCTTCGACAAGACGTACCAAGGAAACCGCTTCGCTAAACGCGCTGAGGTGGTATAATAAAAACGATTCAAGTAAAGGCTTGGTAGTGGTGTGACGTCACACCACAAAATACGTCAGCAGATTGAACTTGTGTACATATTATTCTCTCTATGGTGGTATGTGGAATTTATTTTACAGAGCCGGACACTATCCTGGTGTTCACAATCTTCTATGAATTATTCGGAGGAGGAACCCGCCTTGCAATGCCGATCACAATATGCGCGCCGGACTCGTCGTCATTGAAGCCTGGTTCAGGGGCTACTGAGGGAGTCCTTGACTAGGGGGTGTCCGGATAGCCGAACTATCATCATCGGCCGGACTCCAAGACTATGAAGATACAAGATTGAAGACTTCATCTCGTGTCCGGATGGGACTTTCCTTGGCGTGGAAGGCAAGCTTGGCAATACGGATATGTAGATCTCCTACCATTGTAACCGACTCTGTGTAACCCTAGCCCTCTCCGGTGTCTATATAAACCGGAGGGTTTTAGTCCGTAGGACGAATAACCATTACAACAATCATACCATATGCTAGCTTCCAGGGTTTAGCCTCCTTGATCTCGTGGTAGATCTACTCTTGTACAACCCATTTCATCAATATTAATCAAGAAGGAGTAGGGTTTTACCTCCATCGAGAGGGCCCGAACCTGGGTAAAAACATCGTGTCCCTTGTCTCCTGTTACCATCTGCCTAGACGCACAGTTCGGGACCCCCCACCCGAGATCAACCGGTTTTGACACCGACAATCCTTTTTTTCGTTACATGTTACATTTGTCAACAATGTTAGTACATTCAACTGCTCTTCGTGTGCATCAGCCATTTGACACGCTGATGGAAAATTCTGGAGTGAAAACAAGGTCTTCAGAGAAGACTATGCTATATGACGAAGCGCATATCTCGCTGGTTACAGATGGCTCCTCAGAGGAGGATTCAGAGACAGATGACCAGTCCTATCCCCCTCCCCCCCGAGGTGTATGCTCTAACTTGGCAGGGTTATGTTGCTCATATTGTGCGTATGGTGTCTCGCATTGCTATGTCATTTGATTAGCTCAGACATGCTTTGTGTGAATGCCACCTATTCAGTGTCTAATTACCATATATGTGAATTATGCATTGCCATCTTGTTGCAAGACATTATATATGTGAATTATACAATGCTATCTTGTTGCAAAGGCATTATATATGTGAACTATGCAATGCCATGCTGTTTAGCCAATCATCATGTATCTGAATTATATCATGCTATCATTTTTTTGTATTACGTGTTCCATTTGTCGACAATGTTTGTATATTCAACTACTCTTCCTGTGCATCAGCCATTTGAAGCGGTGATGGAAGTATCTAGAGTGAAAACAAGGTATTCAGAGCAGACAATGCTACCTGCTGAAGCAGACATCTTGCTGGTTATAGAGAGCTCCTCAGAGGAGGATTCAGAGACTGATGACCAGTCCTATTTCCCCCCTGAGGTCTATGCTCAAACTTGGCAGGGTTATATTACCCATGTCATGCATGTTGTCTTGCATTGCTTAGTTTTTACATCATATATGGATTGCCATCTTCTTACTTGCTTACTATATAAATCATATATTTGAATTATATCATGCCATCATGTTTACATAGTACATACGCATCATCTATCTGAATTATGGCATGGCAACCCATTTAATAAAGACATCATATAGTTATATCATCTCATCCTGTTTAGTGTTTACAGTCATCATATTTTGAATTATGGCATTCTATCCGTGAATGTATGTGAATTATGGCATGCCAACCTATTTAATAAACACATTATATAGTTATATCATGTCATCCTGTTTACACAGTCATCATATTTTGAACTATGTCTTTTCATCTTTATTAGTTAGCCATCATAATGTGAAATTGTGTCATGCTATCCTGTTTAGTTAGCCATCATATATGTGAAATTGTGTCATGCTATCCTATTTGGTTAGACAACATAAATATGAATTATTTCATGCCCTCTTTTATTCCCCACTATCCATTGCACCTGTCTATCATACAATGTCTATACTTTCAATTACTTTTCTTGTTTATCAGCCATTTGAATTGGAGAGGGTGATGGCAGTATCTAACGGAGTAACAAAACGGTCTTCAGAAAAAAGATAGTGCTACCAGTTGATGCAGATAGAACCATGGTTGTACTTGCCCAAGGACCAGATCCACCACACATAACCCAGACTCTCACAGATTGTGCCCCTACCCAGTTGGACAGAGAACCAGCTACACCCCTTCTAACCCCAACCCCGGCAGATAGTAACCCAGTTCCAGTTGACACAACACCGTCTCACCACAGAGCACCCAAACACGAGCAGCTAGTAAGGGAACTGCAGTGCCCAAAGCACGAGGACCGCCACTCCGAATCCCAACTCAACGCTTAAAGGAGAAGAAGAATTGTTCTCAGGTCAAGTTCTGTAGCTATGGTTCATACTCATTTGCTCTTGCATTGCTGTATTTACTCATACCAACTATTTTCAAATTTGAGGGATGGAATTGAAACTCCAATGGCGCAACAGTATGTTTTAAACCTGTTTCTTTAACTGGTTTGCTGTTGTAACCTGCTCTATGTTGATTTCAGTTTCAATTGAATAAACAGTTATGTTATCATGTCATGCACATTACAAGTGTTGTTATTGCTCTGCAGTTTCCCACACTTATATTCTGTCTATTCTGCTTTGTCTTGAACAAATATTATTTGAACTGTGTCTCTATCTTGATTTGGCAACAAAAACTAGAATGATATAGACCATAAAGTGACCAAGGTACATAGATATATGTTTGTTTCATGCTGTTATCCTGTCCACTTTACTACTGAACTCATTTACCAAAATGAGTTTCATATACAACATGGTAAACCTGTGATGTGTCTACTTGTTTCTCTTTTAGAATGCGGACAAAATATTGGAGAACGGTACCGCGTTATGCAATGGTAAAGGAAGTAATGCAAATAAGGTTCAAGATAGTGAGACATCCCTATTGGTCTCCAAGAAAGCTGATAAAAACTATCTTGACGACAGTGAGAGAACCCAAAAGTCCTGTCTTGATGTAGTGTTCGAGTTACTGGCCACTACTGCTGGCACAAGCTCTTCGAACTTGCTGCCTGAATCAGTTCGTCTTCTTGAGTCTCAACTTCAAGTTGAAAGACATCGATCAGAAGTGCTACGATAGGAAGCTGAAGGACTGAGGAAGTCCCTGCAGAATTCAGATGCATATTTCCTGGTGCAACAGCAAGCGCTAGAGGATAGCGCCAAACAAGAGAAAGTTAATAAGCTTGCTAAGCATCTAGCCGGCATTATGGGTACCCAGGATATTGTTTCTTCAGATCTTCTGAAGTGGTTTCAGTTCTGGATTTGTTTTGCTGCGGCTTTTATTTGCGCTGGTTGCCAACTTTGACAACCAGTGTATATGATAAGCTGCTTTGTTCCCTATATTTGCACTAGTGGCGAACTTTGATGCCCAGTGGATGTAATATGTGTAATAGCCGTGATAGCCTAGCGTTAGTTGCTTTCTTATTTATTTCCTTGTTGTCTTGTTCATTTGTTTGCTTGTAGTCATCGCAGTTCTTTTTCCGTGGTTTGCTAGTGGCTGCAATAACCTATTTTTTAAAACTAGGCCACAATAACCATGGGCTAATATTTACTGTAGTGACATTGGGCCTCCTACGGGCCGTAAAAACAATGGGACTTCTGCGGGCCGTAGAAACAATGGGCCTTCTACGGGCCGTAGAAACAATGGGCCTTCTATGGGCCGTAGAAACAATGGGCCTTCTATGGGCTGTATCATCAATGGGCCTTATACGGGCCGTATGATCGATTGGCCAAACACGGGCCGAACAGACCACATTATGGCCGTAAGCGGGCTAGAGTTGGAATCGTCCGTTCATGGGTCGACCATAACGGGCCATCGTTAATAGGCCGTATTTGATGACCCTATGAAAACGGCCCAACGTATTAACGGACCACAAACGGGCCGACTGTAACCACGGGCTGAATTTGGCCCACAAGCAGAAAATGACAGTAACGGGCCGTAAGTAAACGAATGCTGCAAATGAGCCCAAGAATAAATGGGCTCTGAGAAGGCCAAAGGATAACATGGGCTGGAAACGGCCCAACGGAATAACGGGCTGTTAATGGGTATAAAGTGATACACTGTTCATTGCGGGCCAGTTTCACCATGGGCCGTTAACGGGTGTAAAGTAATACACTGTTCATTACGGGCCAGTTTCACCACGGGCCGTTAATGGGCCAAGAGTTACAAAGGGCTTCATATGGGCCAAAAGACCTCAGGGGCCATACAGGGGCAGAAGTGAAAACGGGCTGGAATCATATTGGATGGCCCAGATGATGCTACTGGGCCTAATTCGGATAGGCCGTAACGGGCCTTGGGTTAGGGAGTTGTAAATGGGGTATATGCGAACAGGCCGTTAACAGGCTTTCCATGGGCCGGCCCGCCACCTTTTGACCAAGTCAAATGGGCCAGCCTTTTCACAGGAATGGGCTTCTGTTGGGCCGTGACATGTGTCGATGTATCATAGGCGCCTTCTGTCCAATGAGTGGATGACATATGTCCCAACGATGAGCCGACACGTGTTTCCTCCAGCCAATGATGATTTTACACGTGGAAAATCCCCATTGGTCAGGGCTGTTAACGAGTTATTGGATCCAAAACCTGACCCGATAGCTTAACAACGCTCCATTACGGTGGATGCCACGTGTCGGTCACCCTTGACGAAAGCACTTCTGATCCCGACTTGTGGGGGAATCATAGTCTCCATCATCCTTGGCCTCTTTTATTTTTCTAACTTTTTTTTATTTCGTCCTGAGTCTCATCCCGACTTGTGGGGGAATCATAGTCTCCTTCATCCTTTCCTCACATGGGACAATGTTCTAATAATAGAAGTCATCACACTTCTATTTATTTACAACTCAAGAATTACAACTCAATACTTAGGACAAAATATGAGTCTATGTGAATGCCTCCAGCGGTGTACCGGGATATGCAATGAATCAAGAGCGACATTTACGAAAGAATTATAAAGGTGGCTTTGCCACAAATACGATGTTAACTACATGATCATGCAAAGCAATATGACAATGATGGAGCGTGTCCTAATAAAGGGAACCGAGGAAAGTTGCATGGCAATATATCTCGGAATGGCTATGGAAATGCCATAATAGGTAGGTATGGTGGCTGTTTTGAGGAAGATATAAGGAGGTTTATGTGTAAGGTTTATGTGTGATAGAGCGTATCGTATCGCGGGGTTTGGATGCACCGGTGAAGTTTTCACCAACTCTCAAGGTGAGAAAGGGCAATGCACGGTACCGTAGAGGCTAGCAAATTCCGGAAGGGTAAGAGTGCGTATAATCCATGGACTCACATTAGTCATAAAGAACTCATATACTTATTGCAAAAGTTTATTAGCCCTCGAAGCAAAGTACTACTACGCATGCTCCTAGGGGAAGGGTTGGTAGGAGTTAACCATCGCGTGATCCCGACCTTCACTCATAGGGAAGGCAGTCAACGAACACCCCTTGCTTCAAATTTGTCACACGACGTTCACCATACGTGCATGCTACGGGACTTGCCAACTTTAACACAAGTATTTCTCAATTTCATAATTACCCAACTAGCATGACTCTAACATTACCACCTTTATATCTCAAAACAATTATCAAGTATCAAATTTATCATAGTGTTTAATGCACTCCATATGAAAGTTTTTATTATATCCCGCTTGGATGCCTATCATACTAGGACTAAATTTATAACCAAAGCAAACTACCATGCTGTTCTAAAGACTCTCAAAATAATATAAGTGAAGCATGAGAGTTCATCTATTTCTTCAAAATAAAACCACTGTCGTGCTCTAAAAAGATATAAGTGAAGCATTAGAGCAAATGACAAACTACTCCGAAAGATATAAGTGAAGATCAATGAGTAGTTGAATAATTATGTAACTATGTGAAGACTCTCTACCATTTAATAATTTCAGATCTTGGGATATTATATAAATAGCAATCAAAACAAAATAAAATAAAATGATGCTCAAGCAAAACACATATCATGTGGTGAATAAAAATATAGCTCCAAGTAAAGTTACTGATGAACGAAGACGAAAGAGGGGATGCCATCTGGGGCATCCCCAAGCTTAGGCTCTTGGTTGTCCTTGAATATTACCTTGGGGTGCCTTGGTCATCCCCAAGCTTAGGATCTTGCCACTCCTTATTCCATAGTCCATGGAATCTTTACCCAAAACATGAAAACTTCACAACACAAAACTCAACAGAAAACTCGTAAGCTCCGTTAGTATAAGAAAATAAATCACCACTTAGGTACTGTGATGAACTCATTCTAAATTCATATTGGTGTAATATCTACTGTATTCCAACTTCTCTATGGTTCACACCCTCCGATATTACTCATAGATTCATCAAAATAAGCAAACAACAAATAGAAAAACATAATCTGTCAAAAACAGAACAGTCTGTAGTCATCTGTATCATTCGAATACTTTTGTAACTCCAAAAATTCTGAAATAAATTGGTGGACGTGAGTAATTTGTCTATTAATCATCTTCCAAAAGAATCAACCTGAAAGCACTCCCCAGTAAAAAATGGCAGCTAATCTCGTGAGCGCAAAAGTTTCTGTTTTTTACAGCAAGATCGCATAGACTTCACCCAAGTCTTCCCAAAGGTCCTACTTGGCACAAACACTAATTAAAACATAAAACCACATCTAAACAGAGGCTAGATGAATTATTTATTACTAAACATGAGCAAAATAATGTTACAAATGTAAAATTGGGTTGCCTCCCAACAAGCGTTATCGTTTAACGCCCCTAGCTAGGCATGATGATTTCAATGATGCTCACATAAAAGATAAGAATTGAAACATAAAGAGAGCATCATGAAGAATATGACTAGCACATTTAAGTCTAACCTAATTCCTATGCATAGGGATTTTGTGAGCAAACAGCTTATGGGAAAAATAATCAACTAGCATAGGAAGGGAAAACAAGCATAACTTCAAACCTTTGAGCACATAGAGAGGAAACTTGATATTATTGCAATTCCTACAAGCATATGTTCCTCCCTCATAATAATTTTCAGTAGCATCATGAATGAATTCAACAATATAACCATCACATAAAGCATTCTTTTCATGATCTACAGTCATAGAAAATTTAGTACTCTCCACATAAGCAAAATTCTTCTCATGAATAATAGTGGGAGCAAACTCAACAAAATAACTATCGTGTGAAGAATAATCCAATTGAAAATTAAAATCATGATGACAAGTTTCATGGTTATGTTTATTCTTTATGGCATACGTATCATCACAATAATCATCATAAATAGGAGGCATGGTTTCATCATAATAAATTTGCTCATCAAAACTTAGGGGACAAAAAATATCATATTCATCAAACATAGCATCCCCAAGCTTGTGGCTTTGCATATCATTAGAATCATGGGTATTAAAAAAATTCATACTAACAACATTGCAATCATGCTAATCATTCACATATTTTATGCCAAGCATTCTATGTAATTCTTCTTCTAGTACTTGAGCAAAATTTTCCTTCCATTCATTTTCACGAAAGATATTAAAAAGATGAAGCATATGAGGCAAACTTAATTCCATTTTTTTGTAGTTTTATTTTATAAACTAAACTAGTGATAAAACAAGAAACAAAAAGATTCGATTGCAAGATCTAAAGATATACCTTCAAGCACTCACCTCCCCAGCAACGGCGCCAGAAAAGAGCTTGATGTCTACTACACAACATTCTTCTTGTTGACGTTGTTGGGCCTCCAAGTGCAGAGGTTTTTAGGACAGTAGCAAATTTCCCTTAAGTGGATGACCTAAGGTTTATCAATCCGTGGGAGGCATAGGATGAAGATGGTCTCTCTCAAACAACCCTGCAACCAAATAACAAAGAGTCTCTTGTGTCCCCAACAAACCCAACACAATGGCAAATTGTATAGGTGCACTAGTTCAGCAAAGAGATGGTGGTACAAGTGCAATATGGATGGTAGATATAGGTTTTTGTAATATGAAAATATAAAAACAGCAAGGTAACTAATGATAAAAGTGAGCACAAATGGTATTGCAATGCTAGGAAACAAGGCCTAAGGTTCATACTTTCACTAGTGCAAGTTCTCTCAACAATAATAACATAACTGGATCATATAACTATCCCTCAACATGTAACGAAGAGTCACTCCAAAGTCACTAATAGCGGAGAAGAAACGAAGAGATTATTATAGAGTACGAAACCACCTCAAAGTTATCCTTTCTGATCGATCGATTCAAGAGTCCGTAGTAAAATAACACGAAGCTATTCTTTCCGTTCCATCTATCATAGAGTTCATACTAGAATAACACCTTAAGACACAAATCAACCAAAACCCTAATGTCATCTAGATACTCCAATGGCACCTCAAGTATCCGTGGGCATGATTATACGATATGCATCACACAATCTCAGATTCATCTATTCAACCAACACAAAGTACTTCAAAGAGTGCCCAAAGTTTCTACCGGAGAGTCAAGAGGAAAATGTGTGCCAACCTCTTTTCATAAGTTCACAAGGTCACTGAACCCGCAAGTTGATCACCAAAACGTACATCAAGTAGATCACGTGCAAGACATACATCAAGTGTTCTCAAATCCTTAAAGACTCAATCTGATAAGATAACTTCAAAGGGAAAACTCAATCCATTACAAGAGAGTAGAGGGGGAGAAACATCATAAGATCCAACTATAATAGCAAAGCTCACGATACATCAAGATTGTACAGCCTCCAGAACACGAGAGAGAGAGAGATCAAACACATAGCTACTGGTACATACCCTCAGCCCCGAGGGTGAACTACTCCCTCCTCGTCATGGAGAGCGCCTGGATGATGAAGATGGCCACCGGTGAGGGATCCCCCCTCCAGTAGGGTGCCGGAACAGGGCCCCGATTGGTTTTTGGTGGCTATAGAGGCTTGCGGCAGCGGAACTCCCGATCTATGGTGCTCACGGATGTTTTCGGGGAATATGAGTATATATAGGCAGAAGAAGTCGGTCAGGGGAGCCATGAGGGGCCCACGAGGGTGGGGGCATGCCAACCCCCGTTGGGCGCGCCCTCCTATCTCGTGGCTGCCTCGTTGCTTCCTTAACGTCCACTCCAAGTCTCCTGGATTGCGTTTGTTCCAAAAACGATTCTCCCGAAAGTTTCATTCCGTTTGGACTCCGTTTGATATTCCTTTTCTGTGAAACACTGAAATAGGCAAAAACAACAATTTGCACTGGGCCTCCGGTTAATAGGATAGTCCCAAGAATAATATAAAAGTGCATAACAAAGCCCATTAAGCATCCAAAACAGATAATATAGTAGCATGGAACAATAAAAAATTATAGATATGTTGGAGACGTATCAATTATCTAGAGTGCGAAGCTTGTTACTATGAATCTCTAGAGTTTGCAGATCGTCAGCAAGGCAAGTTACACTTTGATCATACTCTTCTATACCCAGTTTTTACTATGCATTAGTATTGCTCCTCAAATATTTGCATGAGTAGGATTGGGAACATATGGTTTGGTTGTAGTATTATGAGGTAGGAACCTAATACCTTTTGATCACCCCGGGAATATACATCATGCTTTAATAATGCTTAGCCATGCTCGTAGACGGGGATTGGATCATGATTTCACATGGAAGTTATGAGAGTTGTTAATCTTGGATAACATTAAGGTGGCAACTTTAATACACATCTGGGTGGATTGGTTGGGACACCTGGGGAACCCAATGTTGTCCGTTAAGGGAAATCCCGGGGTACCCGTGTGATTTTTCCTCGGTTCACCACCCAGGCTCAAAGGGATCATATGATATTTCATGACTAGAAACTTCCGTGTGCAGCCACAAGCCATTATGGGCTCTGGCATAGTTGAGTAAGTTGTATGAGCTCTCGAAGAGGTGGACTAGCAGATGTAGAGGGAAAGTAGGTGTACCGGTCTACCCGGAGTAGAGAGTTAATGCTTCAGAAAGACTGTGTCTCAATCTTTCGATCATGGATGCGGTCGAGTCTTGTGGGGAAAAGTGCGCAACCTTCACAGAGTGTATAAACTAATCATGGTTAGCCGTGTCCCCGGTTATGGACATCTTGAGTATCTGGAATTGGATATTATTGTTGATCTCATCACTCTTTAATTAATTGAATTGGGTTTAAATGTTGATGCCTAATTGGGATTTGAGTTAGGGGAACCTTCTCAAATATTGGAACAACTTGGGAGTAGTTTAAATAAATTTATTCCTTTGTTGTAGGGAAAGACTAGCTTTATGCAAAGTTATAAACTTAGAGCCTCCACCAGCCAAATATTGGATGTAGATATAGTTCTTGCATTCATTTCTTTATAGTGTAACTCTGCCAGTGAGGGAGTCCTGGACTAGGGGGTGTCCGGATAGCCGAACTATCACCGTTGGCCGGACTCCTAGACTATGAAGATACAAGATTGAAAACTCCGTCCCGTGTCCGGATGGGACTTTCCTTGGCGTGGAAGGCAAGCTTGGCAATACAGATATGTAGATCTCCTACCATTGTAACCGACTATGTGTAACCCTAACCCTCTTCGGTTTCTATATAAACTAGAGGGTTTTAGTCTGTAGGACGAACAACAATCATACCATAGGCTAGCTTCTAGGGTTTAGCCTCTCTGATCTTGTGGTAGATCTACTCTTATACTACCCATATCGTCAATATTAATCAAGTAGGAGTAGGGTTTTACCTCCATCGAGAGGGCCCGAACCTGGGTAAAAACATCGTGTCCCTTGTCTCCTGTTACCATCCGCCTAGACGCACAGTTCGGGACCCCCTACTCGAGATCCGCCGGTTTTGACACCGACAGCCAGCATATTCAATGTGCTGACCTACACGGCTGCAATGTCTCATGTTGTAGACTACTCAAACGATGAATAAGGTGCGGTTGGTCGTTGTCTGGCACTCAGCTATGCCGTTGGAGTTGATGGACTCATTTACCTTCGAAGCTTCCGCAATTATTTAGCTTAGATATCCTTTAGCCTTGATATTTTTGTGTAATCATACTCTTTTTGAGGACTCAATGTAATAAGTGTGTGATTGAACTCTGTTATAATTTCTGGAGTACTGTGTGTGTCAGCATTACCGATCTAGGGATGACACTAAAGCACCGAGACTTCGGTCCATCGGGATCGTGGTCGCTACAATTGAACCCAAAGCTAAGCACTTCTCCCATTGCAAAAAAACCAATCTAGTTGGCCAAACTAAACTGATAGTTCGAAGAGAATTACAAAGATATCAAATCATGCATATAAGAATTCAGAGAAGATTCAAATAATATTCATAGATAAGCTGGTCATAAATCCATAATTCATCGGATCTCGGCAAACACACGACAGTAAAGTATAACGTCGAATAGATCTCCAAGATCATCGAGGAGAACATGGTATTGAGAATCAATGAGAGAGAAGAAGCCATCTAGCTACTAGCTATGGACCCATAGTTCTGTGGTAAACTACCCACGCTTCATCGAAGGGCAATAGAGTTGATGTAGAAGCCCTCCATGATCAAATCCCCCTCTAGCAGGGTGCCGAAAAAGGTCCCTAGATGGGATCTCATGGGTACAGAAGGTTGTAGCAGTGGAAAAGTATTTTCATGGATGTCTCTGGTGGTTTGGGGATATGTGGGAATATATAGGCAAAATAATTAGGTCCGAAGGGTCACGGGGGACCCACAAGGGTGGGGTGCACGCCCTATGAGGGAGTCCTGGACTAGGGGGTGTCCGGACAGCCGGACTATCATCGTCCGCTGGACTCCAAGACTACGAAGATACAAGATTGAAGACTCCGTCCCGTGTCCGGATGGGACTTTCCTTGGCGTGGAAGGCAAGCTTGGCGATACGGATATGTAGATCTCCTACCATTGTAACCGACTCTGTGTAACCCTAGCCTCCTCCGGTGTCTATATAAACCGGAGGGCTTTAGTCCGTAGGACACAACATACATTACAACAATCATACCATAGGCTAGCTTCTAGGGTTTAGCCTCCTTGATCTCGTGGTAGATCCACTCTTGTACTACCCATATCATCAATATTAATCAAGCAGGACGTAGGGTTTTACCTCCATCGAGAGGGCCCGAACCTGGGTAAAACATCGTGTCCCTCGTCTCCTGTTACCATCTGCCTAGACGCACAGTTCGGGACCCCCTACCCGAGATCCGCCGGTTTTGACACCGACATTGGTGCTTTCATTGAGAGTTCCTCTGTGTCGTCACCGATAGGAAGGATGCCTCCTCCCGTCATCAAAGACGGTGTTTTCGCCGAAGGGGCCTTAGCCGCCGGCCAAACTATCCGGCTAGGTGGTTTTCTTATGACCGCCTGTCCGGCCGCCGCTTCGACAATGACTTCTCAAGTCGTCAGAAGCAATCTTCGCGTCAGCCCTAAAGCTGCCGAACAGTTGGATCCAATAGAGCTCTCGTCTGTTAACGAGCTCTTGGATCGCATCGCCGCCCTGGGAGTCGCTACGGACTACAACCAGATTCGGCTTAAAACCGATCTGAGAGAGATTAACTCTCCGCAGGCCACCCACCACGTCGCAGTGGTAGAGGAGCAATACGGCAACTCTTTGCCTATATTAAAAACTAGTCACGTCCGGATTCCCGAACCCTCCATGCCGGACTTCCGCGGAAGAACGGGCTTCGATCGAGCATTGAACTTAAAATCATGCATCACTCCGGACTCGCTGGATTGTGTCCAGCAACCTAAGCTTCCGAATTCGGAAGCTCTTCGGCCTTTAAGCCCCAAGATGGGCAGGGATCCGTATTTTAGTCCACCCACCCGCCCAGACATATGCGATCTATCTCTAATACGGCAAGAGCCCGTTGAAACAGTACATCACTACTGGGCCAGATTCCTCCTGGTTATGGACAGGATAAAGGACTGCCGAGAGGAAAACACAATCTCAATCTTCTGCAATAACTGCACGGACAAGGGAATACTAAATGCCATTGATCGCCGCAAAATTACGCGCTTCACCGATCTGGCATCCATAGTATGAAAGTACTGTGCGATGGAGAGTTTTCAGAAAACCGAAAACCAATTTTGGGATAATCCGGCCCCAAACCCAGTCCGCAGCAAAAGGGCGCCTTACACTCAGACCCCAGATGCAAAAACGAAAAAGCAAAAACCCAATAAGGGGCATGGAACCGTACTGGAGGGATGGCTCAATGGACCCTGTAAGCTTCATAGTACAGAGGGAGCCGTCCCAACACATAGCCTTCGAGCATGTTGGATATTACGGCAGGTGGCCAAAAGTGGCGAGGAGCTTCTAGCCCCAGAAAACCACTCCAACAATACCAGTACGGTATCAATAGTCTTCGAGACCTTCGCATCAAACAATATGGAAAAGCGAAAAATCCGCGGACTCGCCGAAGTCTACCAAATAGAGACAGCAAATCCATGGAGTGACACAGCTATCACCTTCGGTGCCAGCGACGAACCTAAATTCAGAACAGCCAGAGCACCAGCTGCACTGGTGCTTAGTCCCATAGTGGACGGCTTTCGACTAACAAAAGTCCTCATGGATGGCGGCAGCGGATTAAACCTCATCTACGAGGAAACTCTGCGGAAAATGGAAATCGATTGGAGCCGTATTGAGCGAAGCAGCACAACCTTCAGAGGTATAATCCCTAGCCGGGAGGCACGCTGCACCGGACAAATCACACTCGATGTGGTGTTCGGCTCGCCGGACAATTACAGATCCGAAGAAGTCACGTTCCAAGTGGCCCCGTCCAACAGCGGATATCACGCTATATTAGGACGAGAGGCATTCACAATTTTTCAAGCAGTACCTCATTACGGGTACATGAAGCTCAAAATGCCTGGGCCCGGCGGAATAATCACCCTCGCCAGTGATCCGGACATAGCACTCCGCGCCGAAAATAAGACAGCTGCACTAGCCTTGGAGGCACTATCCGAAGCCTTAGCAGCAGAGGAACTCACTGCGCTGCGCTCTACGGTGAACAGGGACGATGTGATACTCGATAAAAGATCCAAGTCCACCTCCTTCAAACCAGCAGATGAAATAATAAAATTCTAGGTCCATCCAATGGACCCAACAAAGACGACCTCCATTGGGGCACAATTGAACCCCGAAGTAGACGCCGCACTGCGTGAATTCCTGCGGGAAAATTGGGACATCTTCGCCTGGCATCATTCGGATATGCCCGGAATCCCATGCAGGTTGGCAGAACACAGCCTAAACATCCTAAAAGGATTTAAGCCAGTCAAACAGGCTCTTCGACGATTTTCCGAACCCAAAAGACAGGCAATGGGGGAAGAGCTAGCCAAACTATTGGAAGCCAGATTCATTAGAGATATCAAACATCCGGACTGGCTAGCAAATCTGGTGATGTTACCAAAGAAGGATAAATCCTGGCGCCTCTGTGTCGATTTTAAAGACCTCAATAAGGCTTGCCCAAAGGATCCCTTCCCTCTCCCCCGCATCGACCAAATTATCGATGCTACCGCAGGGCACGATTCGTTGTGCTTCCTGGACGCATACTCTGGCTATCACCAAATCAAGATGGCGGAAGCAGACCAAGCCGCAACGGCATTCATCACTCCGTACGGACCATTCTGCTTCAACACAATGCTCTTTGGACTTAAAAATGCCGGCGCAACATATCAGCGCATGATTCAAACATGTCTGGCCACCCAGATCGGCAAAACAGTCGAAGCATACGTAGACGACGTAGTCGTCAAAACAAAACACGTCGAAACTCTAGTAGACGATTTGAGGCTCACATTCGACAACCTCAGAGCATATGACATCAAGCTGAATCCGGAAAAATGCGTTTTCGGCGTACCAGCCGGAAAGCTGCTGGGCTTCATTTTATCCGGTAGAGGGATTGAAGCAAACCGGGCTAAAATCCGAGCTCTATCACAATTGGATATTCCAAAAGACCTCAAACAAATACAAAAATTAACAGGATGTGTGGCAGCTTTAAGCCGCTTTATCTCCCGTCTAGGAGAAAAGGCGTTGCCCCTCTATCGCCTCCTCAGGCGCACCTAACACTTTGAGTGGACGGATGCTGCCACTGCCGGACTCAAAGAAATAAAGGCCATATTGGCAACAAATCCGGTCCTGGCTGCGCCAACTCTGGGCGAACCAATGTTGTTATACATCGCAGCAACACATCAAGTTGTAAGCGCGGTCCTCGTCGTCGAACGAGCGACAGAAGGGCATAAATTCCCTCTTCAAAAACCAGTGTATTATGTATCCACTGTGTTAACCCCCTGCAAATCCCGTTACCCGCACTATCAGAAGATAGCATATGCGGTGTTCATGGCGTCCCGGAAGCTCCGACACTACTTTCAAGAGTGTTCGATAACAGTGGCCTCTGAAGTACCACTCAATGACATTATAAATAACCGCGACGCAACGGGCAGGATTGCAAAATGGGCCATTGAGCTCTTACCATTCGATATAACTTACAAACCCCGGCGAGCTATAAAGTCACAAGTTTTGGCTGACTTCGTCGCTGAATGGACCGAAGCCGAACTCCCTAAAGAGTACGGCGCATACTCCAATTGGGTTATGCATTTCGACGGCTCTAAAATGTTGGCCGGACTGGGGGCTGGCGTCGTATTGACGTCCCCAACCGGGGACACAGTCCAGTACGTACTTCAAATAATGTACACGGACTCCAACAACGCAGCCGAATACGAGGCCCTATTACATGGTCTCCGGATGGCAGTCTCCATGGGTATTCAATGCCTAGAGGTGCGCGGGGACTCAAACCTTGCAATATCCCAAATAAATGGAGACTTTGACGCCAAGGATCCGAAAATGGCAGCATATCGTAACGCTGTCTTAAAAATGTCAGCTCGGTTTGAAGGACTCGAATTCCATCACATAGCCCGAGATAATAACCAAGCGGCCGATGTACTGGCACGCACCGGGGCAAAACGTGATGCTGTCCCTCCAAATATCTTCCTAGAACGGCTCTTCAAGCCATCCGTACTATGGGAAGAGGAGCCCGGTAGTGACAAACCGGAAAAAACCACACCAATCGGTGATTCAGCAGATGACATAACACCTTCAGCCCACGTCATAATGGCAGTAATCGCCGCGTGGACAGAATCTTTCCTAGCCTACTTACTCACGAAGGAACTTCCCGAAGACCAAAACAAGGCCCGCTGCATAGTTCGGCGATCGAAAGCCTACAAGGTCCATGAGGGAGAACTTTATAAGAAAAGTACAACCGGAGTCCTTCAAAGGTGTATCTCTGAAGAGGAAGGGCGAAACCTCCTGGCTGAAATTCATGCCGGACTAGGCGGACACCACGCAGCAGCCCGAGCCCTTGTAGGAAAGGCATTCCGTACAGGATTTTATTGGCCGACGGCCCGGGTAGATGCCCAGGACTTAGTCCAGAGATGCGTGGGTTGTCAGCTCTTTGCTAATCAGAGCCATATGCCACCTACCGCCCTCAAAACTATACCCATTACCTGGCCGTTCGTGGTCTGGGGGCTTGATATGGTTGGACCCCTTAAAGGGGGAACCCACAAGCAAAGGTACCTATTGGTCATGGTGGATAAATTCACCAAATGGATAGAGGGCAAGCCGGTCAAAATGGCAGAGTCCGGACCAGTGATAGACTTTATATCCGGGGTAGTACACCGTTACGGAGTCCCCCACAGCATCATCACCGACAATGGCACGAACTTCACAGCCGATGAGGTTAAGTCATGATGCAAGAATATGGGCATCAAGCTCGACTACGCTTCAGTCTATCACCCTCAAACCAACGGTCAAGTGGAACGAGCAAATGGTCTAACAATGAGCGGCATTAAGCCCAGACTAGTGCGGTCACTTACTAAATCGGACACGCACTGGGTCGAGGAGCTCGACTCCGTACTCTGGGGGCTGCGGACAACGCCTAACCGTACTACCGGATTCACACCATTTTTTATGGTATACGACGCAGAGGCAGTCCTGCCCTGCGACATTATTCATGACTCACCTCGAGTGCGCATGTATGAGGAAAGAGAGGCCGAGCTGGATCGGCAGGACAGCCTGGACACATTGGAGGAAGAACGCGACGTCGCCAAAGCTCGTTCCGCATTCTATCAGCAGCAGGCTCGAATATATCAAAGCAGAGAAGTACGGGCCAAGACTTACAACATTGGCGAACTAGTTCTACGCCTGCCGGACAAGAAAAAGGACAAGCCCAAGCCCAAATGGGAGGGCCCCTTCATTATCGATCAAGTCCTGACCGGCGGAGCATACCGTCTACGAAATGGGTCGGATAACCGACTCGAGCCGAATCCATGGAACGCAGCCCGCCTCCGAAGATTCTATGCCTAGCGCCGGATTAAGAGTTCGTCCCCTCCCTCCGTCCAAATTTTTATACCTTGGCTGCCTTTTGTTTATCTTTTCATTACCTTTTTTATTAATAAGCCCCTAAGGGCTTACTTTTGCATTTTTTCTCATACACTTGATGTGCCATCCGCACTCATTATACCTGGGGGCTTCTTTTACAGAAGCTCAATTATAAGGGTTTCATGCCCAGCACATGTGTCACGCTTCCACATGTACCTTTTACTCACCATTATATGCATCGATATGACTTAAGTTTTGGCCAAGCTGGGTTGCCTGGATCCTGTGCTTACCCCTACGTTCCCGATTGTTCGGCTAGGAGGTAAAGGGAGCACCTCTGCGATTGTTACTGCCGGGTCAGCCGGATGTGTACCTCAGACTGGGTGAAGCCGAAAGCTAGCGTTCTTAAGGGAATATTCGGTCGGTGACTTAAAAGATGACTTTTTACTCATTTATCTATCTGCCCCCAGATGTTTTACTGCTTTCTTTGCAGTCCGGACATGCATTTTAGGGCATTCCTCGCAGCGAAAGGAACCCTTAACGGAACTATTCTCCCTGGAAAATGTTTCTTACTAACCATGTAATATAACATAACTAGTCGGGCACTTGTCTGATAAAGCACTAATGACCCCTACGCCTGGTCTCCATGCATACCACGGTTGTTTCTTAACCAAAAAGGTATTCGGACACACTCCGGACTTTAGGGTCCCGAGGTTGAAGCGAAAAGGTCGGCAAAGACAAACGATCTACAATCCGGCTAGAAGGCATTTCACATGTCACTTCAAAGGAAAACATACATTGTCAAATTATTGATTGTATTCCTCCTCAATCCTGTCTAACAGGCTGTCTAACTTACAGTCCCGTTGGGAAAACTTAGCAGCCAACTCTACTTGGCTGTATACTAAACTCACAGGGATCTCCTTCCCATCGGGCCCCACTGGTCCAACTTCGGCCATATGGTTGGGATCCGCCTTCTTATACCGCGTCTTCACCATGGCCCAAGCCTCCCTAGCACCTTGACGGCAAGCCAAAATCTTCCACAAACGGAAGCGCTGCCGCACTCCCTGAAGCTTCTCCGCAAGCTCCCCAAGGCCCTCGGGTAGGGAGAGGGATGGACATAAAGCCCGGACGACGTCGGTCATTGCCTGCCGAACTTGTTTGAGCAGTTGCAACAGTTCGGGAAGCTGATCACCCGTTGATATGGGCATCTCCTCTGCAGGACGACCTGTGAGTATACCTACAAGACATATCATGTCAAAATACTTCCTCGCCGAACTCTTCTTTTCAAAGGAGTCCACTCAAGCACTTACTATAAATGCCGCGATGAAGCCGCTGATTCTCCTTAACGGAGCCGGACAGCTCGGCTCGAGCGCCTTTCAGCTCTTCTCCGAGCTTGGCGTTGGCATCCTGGAGCTTGTTCCTTTCTTGCTGAACCCTATTCAGCACACTCTCGCCGGCCTTTAGCTGGCGCAGCAATGTTTGCCTGTCCGGATCTTGTCCGGCGGCACCTGCAATGTCATTATTAGACTCGCGCGCACTCCGCACAGCGGTTATATTTCTTAATAAAAATGTGTTACCAGGAGGGGTCTCTGCGTCTCCTCCTGCTGCAGCAAGTGCGGCCTCAAGTTGGGCCTTGCAATCTTGCAGCTCCCGAGACAGCTGGGCATTCTTCTCGGTAAGAGCCTGCGTTTTTCAAATGATCCTTAAATCAGTTAACATAACTAATTTAAGTCTCGGGGGCTACTGGTATATACAACTATTAAAATTCCCTTACCCGTATGTCCTTCACATACTGCTCCGTGGCTCAGGTAAAACCATCTTGAGCGGCACGGAGATGCGCGTCCCCTGTGTTAAAGGCATCCAATGCCTCAGGGGAAAAGCACGCTTCACGAAATACTGTCCGGCGGCGCCTATGGTTCATGGCGCTCTCCACCTCAGACTTGGTGGCAGACAGTCTGTCGGTGTCCTCCGTTGGAGAAGGATCCAGCCCGCGCCTTGCGCTTGCCTCCCCCTCCAGGCCGGGCGCTGGAGCCTGGCCGGTGTAGGTTGGATCGGCAACTTCTGCGCCCGTAGTTTGGCGAGCGCTTTTTCTCCTGCAAAGATCATGAGCACTCAGGCGTTTCCTAGGAACGTCGCTCTGAAAATTCAAATACGAGCTATACCTTTGCGGCGACGTTTCCGTCCGCACCGCGCTCCTTTTCCGCCTGCTGGTCCGAACTGACCTCTGTTGGTCAGCCGCTGCGGGCTCGGCTTCCTGCAGTGAAGGCGCTTCCTGCAAAATACCATCGTTCGCGAAGGTTATAAATGGGCAGGGAAGAGATAATGGTGTCCGGATTTCGGTCGCGGTTACCTGGTAAGCCGGACACAGTCCGGGGTAATCCTCCGTAATGGCCACCAAGGCATTGTCTATGCTGAGCTGGTGAAACACCCCGTCGATCAGCTCCACCTCGATGTCCGGGTCCTCTTCGGAGGCCGGATCCAAGGATCTTTCTGGATCCTCGGGTTGCGGAGCAGGACTCACCATGTCCTCCACAGTCCGGCGTAGATCCTGCGCCGAAGACATAGTGTAAGAAGCTTAAACTTCGAAAGCATGGGTTGAGCCCTTAAAAGTGTTCACTTACCCATCCTCTAGGGTTGATCATGGAAAACCCACTCAAAGGGTTCGTCCGAAGGAAGTCCTCCTTCTCCCCCTTGTACAGGCTGGACAAGATCTCCACCAGATCCTCGGTCGAATCCGGCCCTTTGCGACCATGACGGGTGGCATCGTCTTCCCCGTTGAAATCCCACATGGGGTGGCCTCTGTATTGCAATGGCTGTACCCCCCGCATGATGCATGTCGCCATGACTCCGATCATGGTCAAGCCAGAATGGGCCATTAATCTTATTCGGCCCATCAAGTAATGGACGCTCTTGTCTTCCTCCAATCGGGGGCTCCGTGGGCGCCAGCTGAGGCGTTTCTTCAAAGGAGCAGCGCTAAACTCCGGGAGGCCGATCCGGACTGGGTCCGACAGCGGAGCGTCTCCTATATAAAACCACTCTGAAGGCCAGTCTTCGGACGCCTTCTTGGGAGTACCGGATGGGTATTCGGTCCCGGCAATGCGCCATATTTCGGCGCCGCCCACTTGATATATGGACCCCTCGTGAGAACGGGGTACGAGGCAGAACAGCCTCTTCCACAATGCAAAATGGGGCTCAATGCCCAGGAATAGCTCACAAAGCGCTACGTAGCCCGCGATATGCAGGACAGAGGCGGGCGTGAGGTGGTGGAGCTGGAGTCCGTAGAACTCCAGGAGCCCGCGGAGGAACGGATGTATCGGGAATCCGAGTCCCCTTACCAGATAGGGGACGAAGCATACTCGCTCCCCCTTATTGGGGCTTGGGGTAGCCTCCGCTTGCCTCCCACCTTGATAAGTAACCAGTCCGGCCCGGACTGGGACCATGAAGGCCGGAGGGAGAAATCCACCTGTTTGGAGCTTCACTAGCTCGTTGTGCAAAACAGAGCACCTCCTCCAATTCCCCGGCGATGGGCTGGGAGTGCGTGAAGAAGAGCCGCGTCGACGGTCCATGATGGAATGGATTTTTAGGTCAAAGGCGCTCCGATGAAGTATTCGCGGGAGGAGGATGGTGTGGTTTGGATCTGGATTTTTGCCTCTTTTATAGGCAGATGACTCGCCCGACTGGGGGTGAAACGTAAAAGACGCCCTGGCTTTTCGCATTCGTGCGACGCGTGGAAAAATACCATTATTGGGCGTAGAAGCCGAGAAACACAGTATTTATGGTGAAGCCGGACACTGTTCGGCAGGTACATGGAACTTGAAGGGAGAACCCGCCTTGCAACACCGAAGACTATATACGCGCTGGACTTATCATCATTGAAGCCTGGTTCGGGGGCTACTGAGGGAGTCCTGGACTAGGGGGTGTCCGGACAGCCGGACTATCATCGTCCGCCGGACTCCAAGACTACGAAGATACAAGATTGAAGACTCCGTCCCGTGTCCGGATGGGACTTTCCTTGGCGTGGAAGGCAAGCTTGGCGATACGGATATGTAGATCTCCTACCATTGTAACCGACTCTGTGTAACCCTAGCCTCCTCCGGTGTCTATATAAACCGAAGGGCTTTAGTCCGTAGGACACAACATACATTACAACAATCATACCATAGGCTAGCTTCTAGGGTTTAGCCTCCTTGATCTCGTGGTAGATCCACTCTTGTACTACCCATATCATCAATATTAATCAAGCAGGACGTAGGGTTTTACCTCCATCGAGAGGGCCCGAACCTGGGTAAAACATCGTGTCCCTCGTCTCCTGTTACCATCCGCCTAGACGCACAGTTCGGGACCCCCTACCCGAGATCCGCCGGTTTTGACACCGACACCCTACCCCCAGGGCGCGCCCTCCGTCCTTGTGGCTGCCTCGTGGCTCATCCGACTTCATCTCCAAGTCTCCTGGTTGTCTTCTGGTCCAAGAAAAATCATCGCGAAGGTTTCATTTTGTTTGGACTTTGTTTGGTATTCCTTTTTTGCAAAACTTAAAAACAAGGAAAAAACAGAAACTGGCACTAGGCTCTAGGTTAATAGGTTAGTCCCGAAAATAATATAAAATAGCATATTAATGCATATAAAACATCCAAAACAGAAAATATAATAGCATGGAACAATAAAAAATTACAGATACGTTGGAGACGTATCAGTCGCTCCTATATTGCGCTGTGCTTGGGTAGGTTCTTCATTTGTAACCATTAGCATCACAAATGATGGAAAGTTTTCTAGAATAGCAGGGAGGTGACCCCCTGTTCTATTCACTCAAAATGAAACCACAACGTAGTTCTAGTAAAGTTCAAGAGCCACATAGTAGGATTAAAAATCACTCGTGCTAACATGGCATATGAGGGCTTTAATATTGCCCACAAGATGCATGAGTATTTCTATATTTTTATTGAAATGTTGAGATTTTAGAACTACGAATGCGAACATGTAGAGGAGCAATGAAGACCAAATATGGGATGTTGGGGACATCTTCAAGGAATGTCGCAAGTTAAAGAGGAGCGGCACCGAACCTGTAAAACGAGCTTTGATAAGTAACAACCTTTCAATTACTTTGACATTGAGAACCTAACTAGTAGTGGTGGATGTTTTGTGTGTCCTTGATGGTTTCGTTAATGAAATCGAAGGGAGCCCATATCTCACTTGAACTACATTGGTATTTCCCCAAAGAGGAAGGGATGATGCAATACAACTATGGTAGGTATTTCCCTCAGTTACGAAACCAAGGTATCAATCCAGTAGGAGAACCAAGCAAAACTATGTAAACAGTACCTGCACAAAAAGAACAAATACTTGCAACCCGACGCGTAAGAGGGGTTGTCAATCCCTCCACAGTAAAAAGATATATAGATTTGTCGTAGATTCGGTAAATAGCTCTCGATCAAACGCGAAATAAAATAAGTAATAAAAGTGCAACAAGGTATTTTTGGGTTTTTGTAATAATAGATCTGAAAATAAAAGCAAATAAGAATAGATCTCAAGGCAAATATGATAAAGAATAGACCCGGGGGCCGTAGATTTCACTAGTGGCTTCTCTCAAGAAAATAGCACACGATGGGTAAACAAATTACTGTTGGGCAATTGATAGAAGATCCAATAATTATGACGATATCCAGGCAATGATCAATATATAGGCATCACGTCCAAGATTAGTAGATTGACTCCTTCCTGCATCTACTACTATTACTCCACACATTGATCGCTATCCAGCATCTATCTAGTGTATTTATTTCATGGAGAAATGGAGTAATGCAATAAGAATGATGACATGATATAGACGAGATCTATTCATGTAGGAATAGCCCCCATCTTGTTATCTTTAATAGCAACGATACATGCGTGTCTTGCTGCCCCTTCTGTCACTGGGAAAGAACACCGCACGATCGAACCCATCACAAAGCACCTCTTCCAATGGCAAGAAAAATCGATCTAGTTGGCCTAACTAAACCAAAGTTTCGGAGAAGAAATACGAGGCTATAAGTAATCAGGCATATAAGAGATCAAAGAATACTCAAATAACTTTCATGGATATAGATCTGATCATAAACTCAAACTTCATCGGATCCCAACAAACACACCACAAAAAGAGTTACAGCAAATAGATCTCCAAGAGACCATTGTATTGAGAACCAAAAAGAGGGAGGAAGCCATCTAGCTATTGCCTACGGACCCATAGGCCTATGGTGAACTACTCACACATCATCGGAGAGGCACCAATGAGGATGATGAGCCCCTCCGTGATGGTGTCTAGATTGGATCTCATGGTTCTGGAACTTGCGGCGGCTGGAATTGTTTTTCGTCGACTCCCCTATTGTTTTTGGGATATTGGGGTATTTATAGGGCGAAGAGGCAGTGCAGGAGCTCACCGACGTGGGCAGAACCCACCTGGGTGCGCCTGGGCCTCCAAGCACGGCCAGGTGTCCTGTGCTCACCACGGGCCTCCCCTCTGGTACTTCTTTGGCCCACCGGATGTCTTTTGGTACAAAAAAATCTCCAAAAAGTTTCGATGCATTCTCCATTTGGTACTAATATTCTGCGAAGTAAAAAACAAGCAAAAATAGACACTGGCACTAGGACTATGTCAATAGGTTAGTCCCAAAAAATGATATAAAGTTGCTATAAAATGATTGTAAAACATCCAAGAATGATAATATAACAACATGGTACAAGCAAAAATTGTAGATACGTTTGATACGTCTCCAATGTATCTATAATTTTTGATTGTTCCATGCTATTATATTACCCCTTTCGGATGTTTATGGGCTTTATTTTACACATTTATATCGTTTTTGGGACTAACCTACTAACCGGAGGCCCAGCCCATATTGCTGTTTTTTTGCCTATTTCAGTATTTCGAAGAAAGGGAATATCAAACGGAGTCCAAAGGGAATGAAACCTTCGGGAGCGTGATTTTTGGAACAAAGGTGATTCGGAGAGCTTGGAGTGCAAGTCAAGAAGCTCCTGAGGGCCCCACGAGATAGGCCCCCCCTGTAGGGTGCGCCCCCTGTCTCGTGGGCCCCTCGGGCGGCCACCAACGTACTTCTTCCTCCTATATATACCTACATACTCCGAAAACTTCCAGGAGCACCACGAAACACAATTTCCACCGCCGTAACCTTCTGTATCCGCGCGATCCCATCTTGGAGCCCTTGCCGGCACTCTGCCGGAGGGGGAAGCAACCACGGAGGGCCTCTACATCAACATCCTTGCCCCTCCGATGAGTTGTGAGTAGTTTACCATAGACCTACGGGTCCATAGTTATTAGCTAGATGGCTTCTTCTCTCTTTTTGGATCTCAATACAATGTTCTCCCCCTCTCTTGTGGAGATCTATTCGATGTAAACTCTTTTTGCAGTGTGTTTGTCGAGATCCGATGAATTGTGGGTTTATGATCAAGTTTATCTATAAATAATATTTGAATCTTCTCTGAATTCTTTTATTTATGATTGAGTTATCTTTGCAAGTCTCTTCGAATTATCAGTTTGGTTTGGCCTACTAGATTGGTCCTTCTTGCCATTGGAGAAGTGCTTATCTTTGGGTTCAATCTTGCGGTGTTCTTACCCAGTGACAGAAAGGGTTGCAAGACACTTATTGTATTGTTGCCATCGAGGATAACAAGATGGGGTTTATATCATATTGCATGTGTTTATCCCTCTACATCATGTCATCTTGCTTAATGCGTTACTCTGTTCTTATGAACTTAATACTCTAGATGCAGGCAGGAGTCGGTCAATGTGTGGAGTAACAGTAGTAGATGCAGGCAGGAGTCGGTCTACTTGTTATGGACGTGATGCCTATATACATGATCATGCCTAGATAATCTCACAACTATGCGCTTTTCTATCAATTGCTCGACAGTAATTTGTTCACCCACCGTAATACTTATGCTATCTTGAGAGAAGCCTCTAGTGAAACCTATGGCCCCAGGTCTATCTTTTATCATATTTGCTTTCAATCTACTTTGTTTGCATCTTTAATTTTTGCATCTATATTACAAAATACCAAAAATATATTTATCTTATCATACTATCTTTATTAGATCTCACTTTCGCAAGTGGCCGTGAAGGGATTGACAACCCCTTTATTGCGTTGGTTGCGAGTTCTCAGTTTGTTTGTGTAGGTGCGTGGGACTTCTGAGGAGCCTCCTACTGGATTGATACCTTGGTTCTCAAAACTGAGGGAAATACTTATGCTACACTTTGCTACATGATATGTGTTTCGCTTGGAGCGTCGTGTATTATATTAGTCTTTGCTTTTTAGTTTACCACAATCATCCTTGCTGTACACACCTTTTGGGAGAAGCCTATTTGATTAGAATTTGCTAGAATACTCTATGTGCTTCACTTATATCTTTTGAGATTGATAGTTTTTGCTCTAGTGCTTCACTTATATCTTTTAGAGCACGGTGGTGTCTTAATTTTGAAGAAATTGCTAGTCTCTCATGCTTCACTTATAATATTTTGAGATTCTTTTAGAACAGCATGGTATTTGCTATTATCATAAAGTTGGTCCTAGAATGATGAGCATCCAAGTTGGGTATAATAAAAACTATCATAGAAAGTGAATTGGATGCTATGATCAATTTGATGCTTGATAATTGTTTTGAGATATGGGGGTAGTGATATTAAAGTCATGCTAGTTGGGTGATTATGAATTTAAAGAATGCTTGTGTTGAAGTTTGTGATTCCCGTAGCATGCACGTATGGTGAACCGCTTTGTGATGAAGTTGGAGCAAAATTTTATTTATTGATTGTCTTCCTTATGAGTGGCGGTCGGGGACGAGCGATGGTCTTTTCCTACCAATCTATCCCCCTAGGAGCATAGTACTTTGGTTTTTGATGACTTCTAAATTTTTGCAACAAGTATATGAGTTCTTTTGATTAATGTTGATTCCATGGATTATACGCACTCTTCCACCCTTCCACCATTGCTAGCCTCTCTTGTATCGTGCAATTTCTGCCGGTATCATACACCCACCATTTACCTTCCTCAAAACAGCCACCATACCTACCGATTATGGCATTTCCATAGCCATTCCGAGATATATTGCCATGCAACTTTCCACCGTTCCGTTCATATGACACGCATTACTTTTGTCATATTGCTTTTTACATGATCATGAAGTTGACATTGTATTTGTGGCAAGGCCACCTTCATAATTTTCATACATGTCGCTCTTGATTCATTGCATATCCCGGTACACCGCCGGAGGCATTCATATAGAGTCATATCTTGTTCTAGCTTTGAGTTGTAAATCCATAAAAGTGTGATGATCTTCATTATTAGAGCATTGTCCTAGTGAGGAAAGGATCATGAAGACTATGATTCCCTCACAAGTCAGGATGAGACTTCAGACTTTACAAAAAGAAAAAAAAGAAGGCCAAAGAAAAAAAGAAGAGAAAGGCCAAAAAGAAAAAGAAAAAAAAGAAGGCCAAAGAAAAAAACGAAAGAAAAAAGGGAAAAGAAAGAAGAAAAAAATAAAATGAGAGAAAAAGAGAGAAGGGACAATGCTACTATCTCTTTTTCCACACTTGTTCTTCAAAATAGCACCATGATCTTCATGATAGAGAGTCTCATATGTTGTCACTTTCATACACTAGTGGGAATTTATCAATATAGAACTTGGCTTGTATATTCCAATGATGGGCTTCCTCAAAGTGCCCTAGGTCTTCGTGAGCAAGCAAGTTGGATGCACCCCACTTAGTTTGTTTTGTTGAGCTTTCACATATTTATAGCTCTAGTGCATCCGTTGCATGGCAATCCCTACTCACTCACATTGATATCTATTAATGGGCATCTCCATAGCCCGTTGATACGCCTAGTTGATGTGAGACTATCTTCTCCTTTTTTGTCTTCTCCACAACCACCATTCTATTCCACATATAGTGCTATGTCCATGGCTCACGCTCATGTATTGCGTGAAAGTTGAAAAAGTTTGAGATTATTAAAGTATGAAACAATTGCTTGGCTTGTCATCGGGGTTGTGCATGATTAAATACTTTGTGTGATGAAGATAGAGCATAGCCAGACTATATGATTTTGTAGGGATAACTTTCTTTAGCCATGTTATTTTGAGAAGACATGATTACTTTGATTAGTATGCTTGAAGTATTACTATTTTTTATGTCAATATGAACTTTTATTTTGTATTCATTTGGGTCTGAACATTCATGCCACAATAAAGAAAATTACATTGAGAAATATGCTAGGTAGCATTCCACATCAAAAATTCTCTTTTTATCATTTACCTACTCGAGGACGAGCGGGAATTAAGCTTGGGGATGCTTGATACGTCTCCAACGTATCTATAATTTTGATTGTTCCATGCTATTATATTACCCCTTTTGGATGTTTATGGGCTTTATTTTACACATTTATATCATTTTTGGGACTAACCTACTAACTGGAGGCCCAACCCATATTGCTGTTTTTTTTGCCTATTTCAGTATTTCGAAGAAAAGGAATATCGAACGGAGTCCAAACGGAATAAAACCTTCGGGAGCGTGATTTTTGGAACAAACATGATCCGGAGAGCTTGGAGTGCAAGTCAAGAAGCTCCCGAGGGCCCCACGAGATAGGGGGCCGCCCCCCACCCCCCCCCCCCCCCGTCTCGTGGGCCCCTCGGGCGGCCACCGACATACTTCTTCCTCCTATATATACCTATGTACTTCGAAAACAACCAGGAGCACCACGAAACAAAATTTCCACCGCCGTAACCTTCTGTATCCGCGAGATCCCATCTTGGAGCCCTTGCCGGCACTCTGCCGGAGGGGGAAGCAACCACGGAGGGCCTCTACATCAACATCCTTGCCCCTCCGATGAGTTGTGAGTAGTTTACCACAGACCTACGGGTCCATAGTTATTAGATAGATGACTTCTTCTCTCTTTTTGGATCTCAATACATTGTTCTCCCCCTCTCTTGTCGAGATCTATTCAATGTAAACTCTTTTTCCGGTGTGTTTGTCGAGATCCGATGAATTGTGGGTTTATGATCAAGTTTATCTATGAATAATATTTGAATCTTCTCTGAATTCTTTTATGTATGATTGAGTTATCTTTGCAAGTATCTTCGGATTATCAGTTTTGTTTGGCCTACTAGATTGGTCTTTCTAGCCATGGGAGAAGTGCTTAGCTTTGGGTTCAATCTTGCGGTGTTCTTACCCAGTGACAGAAAGGGTTGCAAGACACGTATTGTATTGTTGCCATCGAGGATAACAAGATGGGGTTTATATCATATTGCATGTGTTTATCCCTCTACATCATGTTATCTTGCTTAATGCGTTACTCTGTCCTTATGAACTTCATACTCTAGATGCAGGCAGGAGTCGGTCGATGTGTGGAGTAATAGTAGTAGATGCAGGCAGGAGTCAGTCTACTTGTTATGGACGTGATGCCTATATACATGATCATGCCTAGATAATCTCATAACTATGCGCTTTTCTATCAATTGCTCGACAGTAATTTGTTCACCCACCGTAATACTTATGCTATCTTGAGAGAAGCCTCTCGTGAAACCTATGGCCCCGCGTCTATCTTTTATCATATTTGCTTTCAATCTACTTTATTTGCAACTTTAATTTTTGCATCTATATTACAAAATACCAAAAATATATTTATCTTATCATACTATCTTTATTAGATCTCACTTTCGCAAGTGGCCATGAAGGGATTTACAACCCCTTTATTGCGTTGGTTGCGAGTTCTCAGTTTGTTTGTGTAGGTGCATGGGACTTCTGAGGAGCCTCATACTTGATTGATACCTTGGTTCTCAAAACTGAGGGAAATACTTACGCTACACTTTGCTGCATCACCCTCTCCTCTTCGAGGAAAACCAACGCAAGCTCAAGACGTAGCAACATTTGAGACGTATGAAGCCCCCTCTTTTGATCTATTTTTTTACTTTGATATGGTATGTGTCTGGCAGCAGTAGTGAACACAGGACCAGGACAGGCCCTAGGCAAGCCCCGAGCCCAAAATAATGTCACACCATGTTGTCTGCTTGGCTAGGGTTATTGCCATGCAATCCAGCAGTGTGTCAGATTATTGAACAATAATAGGCGGAACAAACAATTTCCTATAAACTTGATTAGGCTCTCAATCATTTGTAGGATCTCAATTTACTCAGTGGACCCACCATGCTGTAGGTTGAATCTTTTGTAATTTAGTGTTGAAGCTAGTTTGTCAAACGCGCCAATTGTTTTGCTGTGGCAACCCTTGGCTTGGTGCACCCCTCTACTGGTTTTTTAATTTCTCTTAGCCTTGTGTTCTTCGATGTATACATCGTAGTTTCTATAAGCTGGCTCTGCTTGATATGTAATCAGCATAGTCTTAATCGTCCTAATGCTTTCCTTTTTAGCTTGATGTAGGAAGTGGGTGTTCTCACCTTGCATTCTATTTTTATATTTATCCTTTTGAATTCACTTCTACTAGTCCTATTTATTGGGCTTCTACTTATTGGATCTAGGGAGCTCTGACTATTGATCTAAAAAGGAAGCAACTTCTTCATTTCAGGAAGCAGTTCCTGCGAGGAGGGAAGTATGGTAAACTTTGAGACCATGTTTCCAGAATGACGTTGGATTACACACAAGGTGCCATTCCCTAATGATGTTGGATTAGACACAAGGTGCAAATTCCCAGATGATGTTGGATTACTCACAAACCAGGTGGAGTCATCAACTGTTCGTGTCCTCGTTGCTCTAGTAAAGGCTAAAAGAAAGCATGCAGTAGCCCTTGAGAACGTAGTTGTGTTCCTAAAGAAGCGAAAAGAGCAATCAAATGCTCTCTTCACCCAAGCTAAATAAGAGATGGAAGAAGCCAGAAAGAAGAGGCAGAGCGGGATAGGTGTCTCCTGCTATCTTAAACTGCCATCAATACAAATTTTCATTAATAATAGCTAGGTTCAAATGTTTATCTAGTCAGCATGCCTGTTGTGACGTCCATGCATCTACTGAGATGTATGTAAGTCTATGATGCCGAGTTGTGGCACAAAATATATTTTTTCCGGGTCATGTAATAACATCCATTACTTTTTGAAGAATAGTAGATGAACCATTGGACATGGTATAGTTCATACGCAAGCCCAACATTCCAAGTTCAACTTCCACGTCAAACTCATGTTCACAGATATCTTCACATTCATAGATAATGTCCACAACCATGATTCACTTCAAAGCAAAAAAAATGTGAGGAGATTTATAAATAGAGAAAAATATCTTGTTCTTACTACTAGTGCGAGGACCAAAACAAGACCATACGAAATTAATTATATTTTGGACATTTTTAACTAAACGCGAATAACTTCTGGAAGCATGTATAATTTCTAATGCCGGCCGTGGCTGGGGTCCATGATGTTTTGAGCCAAATGGGGCAACACACCGGGTGTCTATGCCGGTGACACGATGGTCGTAGCCTTCATGGGTTGGGAGCGGCGGCGGCTCCCATGGTCTACTATTCCTCGATGTCGGCGGTGGCCGCAGACGTGTTGGCCACCTCCGTTGGCATGACGTGGTTCTGCCAATGTTTGCGTCGAATGGTTCAGCCAGCCACGATGCACTGGTAGTTGTGGTCCCCCGTGTGCCGGCGTGCAGCAACTTGCCACTCCTCTGCGAGCTGGCTTGGAGCGTCGAGTTGATGCACCAGGGGCCAGCTTGGAGCGGCGGTTTGCTCCTCCACTTGCCCGCCTGCAGCCTCGCCCATGGTATTGATGGTTTGGGGCAGGGAGGAAGGTGGGGAAGTGAGTTGCCTGGCTCGTTGGGGCACCCCAGCCAACTTTTATGCTGGAGAACTTGTCTTCCTGCTCACCGGATGCTATGGAGAGTGTGAAGAAAATGGTGCAAGGAGGATATGGGGAGCGGCGGTTTGGTGCAGTTCTTGCCAGGCGCCTCGCCTTGTTTAAATAGCGCGCAGATGAGAGGAGCCAATCGGTGTTGTGTTCTAAAATGCTGGCCGGCTCACGAAAGGACGTGTTGCCAGCACATGCGCGGATTCAATGGAGGTAGGTGGGGCAGTCTGAAGCCGGGTCAATGCGGCGAGGAGGCGTGTTTAGCCTGGCACGCAACAAGTGGGGCCCTCTTGGCCAGCACGCCGGTTCAATGCCTGCCCCAGTGAGAGGTCGCGTCCGTGCGTGAGCAATCCCTCCCTCCGGTCCTTTTTTGTTTGGGTATAAAAAATCTCATTTTGCAGTCACATTTTACAAGTAAAATTTATGGACAAACTTTGACCCAAAATACGATGGGGACTAGTAAACCAGGACGAAGGTAGTAGTGATGAATTCCATTTTTTCTCCATTCCAATTGTTCTAAAAAAATAATGTAACACACCATTGAAAATCAGAACTCTTACCCCGCTAAAAAATGATATTTCAAACGTGGCAACTCGATCAGTGGCAACTGGTGAGCCACCGCCTCCAGGTTGTTCACCTGTGGTCCCCGACCATCAACTCCTATGGATCAAATTATCACGGGAGCTGACTATTCCTACAAAGGTGCTCTCCACCACGTACCCGGTACCCGCGCATGCAGGAATCGTGCACCTATGGGTGTATTTGTTTACTGTGCCTTACATAACTGTTATGTGTGCGAGATAGCGAGAGACCGACTGTGTGCGTGAGCCTCTTCTCTTCATATATGTACTCCAGTTTTGTCTGGTGTCCAAAAAATAATAGAGTAATAACTAGCAATGTGCCAATGCATTGTAACACATCCAAAGTAGAGTAAAATTCACCAATTTTATAGAAAATAGTCTAGTTTTGATATACATATATCACTAAAATAATTTCACTAAAAATATATTTTGTTGGCTTTTTCGATGAGATAAGGGAGGAATGTGGTTTGTTTCAAGATTCGAGAAGTGGGATATTGTTGCAAAAAGCCCATGTGTGTGTGAGAGAGAGAGGGAGATAGGAGGAGGAAAGAGTGCATGTGTGACAAAGACACAAAGTGCGAGAGGTGTTACCATAAAATGAGGCGGTAGTGTGCGTGTGCACAATTAAGAGGGCGTGTCTCAAGAAGGGATGAAAAATCTACATAGATACAAGGAGCAAAAGTGTGCGGTAGATGGATAGACCTATCTAGAGGTGGTCGAACAATGTTTGTGAGAGAGATACGAGTCGGGGGTGCAAAAGCGAGAGTTGTGTGTGTGTGTGTGTGTGTGAGAGAGAGAGAGAGAGAGAAAGAGTGAGACGGTAGTCAGTAGGGGGATCCAAAGAGGGAGTGGTGTGTGTGCGTGGAAGTGAGTGAGAGAGAGGGGGAGGGAGAGAGTGTGTCTGATTGGTAAACACATGAATAATGCCAGTTTTGGAACAGAGATGAAGACGGAAAGGAGACCCCAACAAACAATTTGTGTGCATAGGAGAGTAATTTTAGTGGTAGGAGTCATATCTAGAAAGATATAGGGTACGTGAGAGAACCTTGGAGAGAAAGGCAAAGTGAAATATGAGTGAGACTGTGTGTGTTGCAGTGAAAAAGAAAGCTTAGGTAGCTATAGTCACTACAAAAAAAGACACATCCGTGACATTTTGGGCCGAACGAATTTTTTCCTGTCATGCTTATGACACTTCTATGATGATAATTGTGACAAAACCCCGTATCATCATAGATGTGGTGGGCTCCTACTTCTATGACAAAAAACCATGACAGAAAATGGGCTTTTCATCCTGGGCGGGCCGGATATGTAGTTGTGTGACATTCTTTGGGCCGCCCATGATGGAAAAAACCGTGGTAGAAGCGAGGCCGAGGAAAATATCAGGGAGTTCCTGGTTACGATGGATGGTCGGGGCCGAGTGATGCATGGAGGGATTGTGTGTTTCTCTCATACACGTATGTGCATGGGTGCGTGGCGTTGGGCTCTAACTAAACCAGAGTGAGGCATTCGCCTACTAAACCCAAGCGATTGCACTGACTATGCGTTACTGAACCCGAGCAATCGATCGATCCCAGGTTATTAACTGAACCTGATCGAGCAATTCCTTCGCTACTACTGCTAACTGAAGCCGATCGAACGTGCTGCCTCTTGATGAACAGTGAGGGTTTTGGGGGGTTGGATGAACAGTTCCCGGTGGGGGTTGGATGAAAAGGACCCGGTGGTAGTAGAGGCCGTTGCCGCTGGATAAATAGTACCCCGATCGAGCCTGTTGGGGGTGGATGAACAGGACCCCATGGAGGGCTAGTCGAACAGTAGCTGGTGGAGGGCTGGATGAACAGTAGCCTGTGGAGGGCTGGTCGAACAGTAGCCGGTGGAGGCTGGATGAACAGGAGCACGTGGATGAACAGTAGCTGGTGGAGGCAGGAGGGAGACGCCGTGGATGAATAGTCGTAGGTGGAGGCTGGAGGAGGTCGACGGTGGATGAACAATAGCCCATGGAGGCTCGAGCGAGGCAGTAGACATTCGATGAACAGTAGCCCATGGAGTCCCGTTTTGTTGTACGCCACACCGCTCCCGATGAACAAGACCCTTGTTTCGACCGTAGGAGGTCGAAGAGAAGTCCGTTTCCTCTGTTTTGCGGTACGCCACACCCCTCCCGATCAATAGGACCCCGTTTTGACTGTATGAGGTCGATGAGAAGTCTGTTTCCTCCATTTTGCGTTATGCCAGACCCCTCCCAGTGAACAGGTGTCGGATTTCGGGTTTCGGCAGACCCTTGAGGTTCGAACTCTGTGGATCGTGCCGTAAAGAGGGAGAGAAATCTCGTGACGCCCCCATCGTTACTCCTGGAGCGGGTGCTGCATACCAATCACAAGGAAAAACAAGGTCTGCCATTACAGTTGCCAGCCGGCCATTGGTTGCTCCGAGGGAGTGCTTGGGGCACTGAGGGCTTGGTGAGGTGGCGCCTTGCGGGGCTGCCGCCGCCAAAGCTCGGCCACTCAGATTTGTCGGTGTTGCAAGGACGGACCCATGCGCAAGCGCCGTGCCAGAGCGAGCGGCTCCAAAGGTAGGCATCAATCGAGCAGGCGATTAAGTCAAGCAGGTTAAGCATGAAGGAGCAAATCCATTTAGATAAACATGGAAAAAGCAAACACCACTGGGTCAGGCCCGAGCAGCTTGGGGATAATGCAGCCCGAGGGGCGCCCCCAACAAGGTAGGTAAAGAACATAAGCAAAACGGATACATGCCGCAGGGACGGACCCACACGACCTGGGAATGATGCAGCCCTGTGGGCGCTCCCAGCTGAAAATGGAGCTTTGAAAGATATCACCTGATATCGTTTGAGGTGAAGGGATGCTGAAGTAGCGGACGACGCACGGTGAGGAAGCCCAGCCTCACGAGCTCCCTGGACCAGGAGCCTCGGGAGGCTCCGGGGGTGCAGGTGGATCTTCGAGGACCATCTCCATATCTGCCAGGACCGTGCAATGCCTGACCTCCTAAGCCTCCAGAATGCTCCTCAGCAGGCGCTGATGGGCAGCGGCCGCGTTCGGTAGGCCAAAAGGCATGCGAACATAGCTGTGAGGTGGACCCTCGCAACGCCCCACGCGCGAAGGCCAGAGGCGCTCCTGAGATGCGGCTCGGTTGAGCCCTGGCACGTCGATGCAGATGCGCAGCCCACCATCCTCGCCTAGATGGGGGTTACGGCGGGCAAGCGGTGGCTGCCGCGCATCACCCTTGACTCCTGTAGCTCCTGAGTGTTTCTCGCGATGAACTCCTGAGGGTTTGGCCCTCCTTGCCTCATACCTTCCTGAGGGAAACGTGCTTTGAAGCACGCCTCCAAGTGGTGCCTGAGCGCCTCCCTCGTGACCTTGGCAAAGTCGGTGGCCCTCCAAGAAAGAGCCCCAGAGCCCTGCCCGAGGAGGGCGTCGGGCGCGCCTTCCTATGCGACAGAGGGTGGCGCCCCTTGAACGGGCGCGGATCCTGACGCAACGCCTCTGGAGGTTCCTGCCTCCTGATGGTTTGGGCCAGGTGAAGTCTTCTTCTTCTTAGGGACTGCCTCAGGAAGGCTCCCGCTCCTGTGACTTGGGTCTTCGACTCCCGCGGCTTGGAAGGCACGCTCAAGAGAACACAACGCATCCCTTTCCTCATAGAGGACCGTGATGACTCCGCCGCTTCCTGGCATCTTGAGGACATTGTAGCCATGGTGAGTCACTGCCATGAACTTGGCTAGGGCTGGGTACCCGAGGATGGCATTGTATGGCAGGCGAATGTGGGCGATGTCGAAGTCAATGAGCTCGGTGCGGTAGTTGTTGCGCTGCCCAAAGGTGACAGGAAGGCGAACCTGCCCTATCGGAACAGTGGAACCATCAGTAACTCCTGAGAAAGGCTTGGTCGGCTGAAGCTGATCATATGGCACTTGGAGATTGTTGAACGTCTCGACGGGCAGAATGTTGAGTCCTGCTCCACCATCTATGAGGGTCCTGGTGACTTGCACATTGCTGATGACTGGGGAACAAAGCATTGGGAGGACTCCGGCTGTTGCTGCGCACTTGAGCTGATCCGCTGAGCTGAACGTGCTAGCGCACGCAGACCACCTGAGAGGGCGCGTGGCCTCAAGCTTGGGGAGGACTGCATTCACCTCACGAGCGAACTGCTTGAAGATGCGCTGCGGGGCTGGGGCCTGGGCGCCGCCAGGATGCAAGCCATTGCGCGTGGCTCCTGGAAGCCCCCTGCCCCCTCTTCCTGATGCTGGTCTTCATTCCTCCTTGGCGGTGGTGGTAGAGGAGGGAGGCCTATGTTGCCTTGCGGGCGATCCTCACGACGCTGATCCCTCCAACCTCCCTCGCGAGGCTGGTCTTGCCAACGGTCATCGCGAGGTCGGTCACGCCACCCTTGGCGAGGGCCACGGTCTTCCCATCGTCCTCCACCTCTTCCTCCTGCTTGGCCATAGCCCCAGTCGTTGCGCTCGGGGCGTCGGCCGATATGTCCATGTCGCACAGCCCTGAGCTCTTGGCATTCGTTGGTGTTGTGGGTGTGGAGGTCGTGGTACACGCAGTACCGGCTGCCCTTGGATGACTCCAGCTGATCCCTGCCTCGCTTGGTGTCTGGCTCCGCTGCGAGCACAGCAGCTCCTTTGCGCTTCACGTCCTTGACCTTGGGCTTCTTCTCTTCCGGATCAGCAGCCGGAAGCTCGAGGAGGGAGAGGCGCCCTTCCTCAGCCTTGGCGCACTTGGTCGCCAAGTTGAACAGCTCCAGAGATGTGCACAGGTCTTCATGAATCGCTAGCTCCTCCTTCATCTTGACGTCACGCACGCCATCGGAGAAGGCCGAGATGATGTCTTCCTCAGTCACCCTGGGGATCTTGAGGCAGGCGTTGTTGAAGCGCTGGATGTACTTCTACAGGGTCTCTCCTAGCTGTTGCTTGATGCGGTGCAGGTCACTCATGGCCGGGGCCCGGTTGCGAGTGCCTTGGAAGTTGGCGATGAAGCGAGTGTGCATCTCGTCCCAAGAGGAGATCGTGCTGGGAGGCAGGTTCAAGAGCCAGGTGTGGGCGCCATCCTTGAGCGCCATGGGAAACCAGTTCGCCATGACCTTCTCATCCCCGTTGGCCGCATCGATGCCCAGCTCGTAGAGCTGGAGGAACTCCGCGGGGCCGGCAGTATCGTCGTAGAAAGGAGGCAGATCTGGCTTGAACTTGCCCGACCAATCCACGCTGCACAGCTCGGCGATGAAGGCGCAGCAGCCTGCAATGGCTACAGGGGGCCTTTGGTGACGGAGGGCTTGATCTTGGAGGTCTCCACGCACTACCGCCAGCAGCAGCGTGGGGTCTTGGTGCACTGGAGCAGGAACGCGGTCATGGCGTGCTGGCGCTGGGAGCACGTGAGCAACTTCTTGAAGGCGAGGGACCTCTTGGCAGCTCCTTTCTTGCTGCGCGGGCGCTGGACGCGGTGGGTCTCGTCCAGGGGCCGCGCGCCTTGGGGCCAGGGTGCCTTCTTGAGGAGGAGGCGGCGGAGGTGCCTCTGGAGCTGTGTTGCCTGCGCAGGGCGGAGGGCGATGCAGCGAGAGGGATGACACAGGGGAGCCCCCTGCGGTGCTGACAAGCTCGGTTATGCGAGCGAGCCACTCATTGTAGAGGTCGTCGACGGGGCGATAGTGCAGGAGCTCACGTGCCAGGAGCAACGCGGCGTGCGCGTCCGCAGGAGTGCGACGAGCATGCGACGACGAGCCTGCTGGAGTCAGTGACAGGGTGGCGGTGCGGTCTTCCCGCTGCACCGAGGGATGCAGCAATGACGCCTGCTACTCGTTCCCCACCGGGCCGGTGGCGGCGTGGGCGGCAGGCGATGGGGAACGACGGGGAGGCCCGCCGACAGGGGCCGTCTGGGCGACATGGGCCGCGAGAGCAGCCCGACGCTCGGTGCAGGCTCGGCGAGCGTCAGACATGGGCGCGACGGACGACGAACGCGAGGCGGTGGAAGAAGGATTCTGTCTTGACCTCGTTCTGCTTAGGCACCATGGTCGGGATCCGTCACGCCGTTGTAGCGCGGCGGCATCTCTGGCTTGAACTTGCACGGCCACTGCACCTGCCGCAAGGCACGGGCCAAGGCTCGGAGCCCCCAGGCCCCAGTGCTGGCATCGGCAGCCGGAGCGGGCGGCGCGTTGTCCGCCATGAGGGCGAAGCGTGGTGTTGATGCAGAGTGGGTCGACGGAAGGGAAAGCTTTGGCGCACCCCTACCTGGCGCGCCAAATGTCAGATTTCGGGTTCCGGCAGACCCTTGAGGTTCGAACTCTAGGGTGCGCACGAAGATCTTTCCCCTACCAACTCACATCTCAAAGCCTCGCAAGGAATCTAGGCTAGAAAGAAGAGCACACAAGGGACACGAGGTTTATATTGGTTCAGGCCACCATTGTGGTGTAATACCCTACTCCAGTGTGTGGTGTGGTGGATTTCCTCAGGGGCTGATGATGAACAATACAAAGGGAGAGCAGCCTCACGAGGGGCTGTTCTTGAGCTGGTGCGAAGAACTGCTTGGGTGAGTTCAGTCGCCTCTCTCTCTCTTGTCTACCCCAAATCTGGATGATTACTTTGTGGTGGCTAGCTCTATTTATAGAGGGAGGCCCTGGGCCTCTTCCCAAATAATGAGCGGGAAGGGCGCCAACAATTGGCCATTTTGAAGGGGAACATCTAGTACACTTATCCTGACTAAAGTTGGTCTTCGACTACCAAAGACTCTGACAGTGACGCCGTCTTGGGTTCCACGATGACCTCCATCCCGCCGTTCCGCTGGTCTTGGTCTTCTTGCACCGAAACGGCAACCTTTGTCTGATGCCTTGGCTTGTGCTTGCCCCCTTTGCACCAAATGGGAAACAAGGACACTGCGCAGGACGGCGCCCACCTGGCGCCCACCTGGTCTCGATCGTCATGGCTTGCGTCATGGGCACCTTGCGAGGTACCCTGACTTGATCTCTCTGCCTCCTCACGAGCCCACCTGATGAGGCTGCTCCTCAGGAAGCTTCCTGTCGTCCGCCCCGCGAGGGTCTTGAGCTTGAGCTGATGAAGCTGGGCTGCATTGGGCCCCCGCTTGAGCCACGCCGCAGGCCGCAGGCATGCAAGTCTGGGGACCCCCGTTCCCAGAACGCCGACAGTAGCCCCCGGGCCCAAGGCGTGCCCGGACTTGACTTAGCAGAGAAGCGAAGGGGCAAGTGCGAAGCCCGCGGGCCCCAATAGCCTGCAGCCTTGGGTGCCGCGTGGCGATTGATTGGATGTTGGCGTCTCCGCTTCCCCACGACGCCTTGGCAACCGCACGACTTGACAAGTCCCTGCATGCAAAAATGGGTCATGATTACCTGCGATCGTAGACGCCGACTGTTGGCCTCCTCTGGCTATAAGTACGGAACGGCGCGAGCCCTTCCAGTCCATCTCTCCCTGCTACTTCCTTTCATCTTCTTCCTCGCCCTTGCTCCACCTTACGCCAATGGCGTCGATCCGCCGGTTTTCTGCTGAAGAGAAGGGAAAGGCCCCTCGAGAGGGTACCGTCCCGCTTCCGCCGAAGAAGCGGCCAGTCCCCTGCCGCCGAGATGAGGGTGCTCGGCTTGAGGCGTCGAGGCCCTGGTATGAGCAGCCACCGCCTGGGTTTCCGCTGCCCTTGTACGCCCGAATCGAGGGCCCTGGAGAAGAAGGCGTCTAGCGACACCGGCTGTGCCGCCGTCGATGCCGGCGAGTCACAGCGGTGCGTGTCGTTCCCCCTGGAGTCCATGCCGAGGGCTCTTCTTGCGAGCTTGTGCTTCACACCGCCATGCCTCCTCAATCTTGGATTCGCCTTCCTCCCTCCTTCGCCTTCGAGATACCGCCGAGGGGGCCTCGGGATCCCTGGCTGCAGCACGCCGACTGCAACATCCTCGCGACCGAGGCGGAGGTCGAGGTTGTCGCCCTGGGCAAGGTCTTCCTGACCCGTGGCTGGGGCGAGATTGCCCGGGTCTGCCGGACAAGGGGCACCCTCGTAATCCATCTCGAATATGATGGCGCCTCCTTGATGTTCTTCAAGGTCTTCGACGCAGAAGGACGCCGGCTGGAATGTTGTCCCAAGGGAGGCGGCCGAGGCATGGAGTTGCAAGGACTAGGCCTGCCAACCGCTTCCCCAGCAGCTCCTCAAGCAGCAGTGGAGGAGCCGGAGAGTCCAGCGACTCCGCCGAGCTTCACGCGACTCCGGAGACAAGCGACGACAGCTACGAGCCCCCAAGCTCGCATCGCGCCCGGAGCAGGGCGGCTGCATCAGGCCGTTGGCGCTGCTGATCTGGATGGGGTTGGCACCGGCGCCTGATGACCCACTGTTGATGATGGTGTCTCCTGCGGAGGCGCGTGTAGTTATCGCTCCCTAGCACATTTTGTTCCCTGTGAGGAATCGAAATGATACCCAATGGGGGTATGTAAGGCGCCTGCCATGTCTTTTGCAAATTGTACATCCTTATCATGAAACGATGCGAGAGGCGCATTCTGCCCCGGCTCAGCTCCCCCTTTCTTTCCTCACGAGGGCTTGGTGCTCTACGCCAACAGGTCCCAGTTCCCAGGCAGGCTTCAGCCGTCGCTGGTATGCCAGGTCGCGATGCCGTGGTCAAGGCCAGGAGGTAAGCGGCCCAAGGTCCAGTAAGAGCCCATGAGTCGCGATGCTTAGGAGGTCCCATTTCGTGCTCAAGCAGCCTCCGCTGGGCAAGAAAGGCAGGCAATGTTGCCGTGACAGAGCTGCAGTAGGCAAGGGTTTAGCACTGAGTCGATTCAGTTTTTGCGTGACTTATCTCATAGGGTTGGAGTAGTTTTCGGCGAGGTGCCGGGCCTGCGTGGCAGCAGCTGGGGTGCTGCTGGGTTAGGCCCTCGTGAGCTTCTTCCCTCTTCCCCGCACTTTCCTTCATGCTCTACATCCTCAGGTCCCGGCCCTCGAGTGAGCTCAGCTGCCGCTGGTATGACAGGTCGCGATGCCGTGGGTCAAGGCCAGGGGGTGAGGGCTGGAGAGCCAGTAAGAGCCCATGAGTCGCGATGCTCAGGCGCCCCCCTTTTAACGCGTGAGCGGATCGTGCCGTAAAGAGGGAGAGAAATCTCGTGACGCCCCCATCGTTACTCCTGGAGCGGGTGCTGCATACCAATCACAAGGAAAAACAAGGTCTGCCATTACGGTTGCTAGCCGGCCATTGGTTGCTCCGAGGGAGTGCTTGGGGCACTGAGGGCTTGGTGAGGTGGCGCCTTGCGGGGCTGCCGCCGCCAAAGCTCGGCCACTCAGATTTGTCGGTGTTGCAGGGACGGACCCATGCAAGCGCCGTGCCAGAGCGAGCGGCTCCAAAGGTAGGCATCAATCGAGCAGGCGATTAAGTCAAGCAGGTTAAGCATGAAGGAGCAAATCCATTTAGATAAACATGGAAAAAGCAAACACCACTGGGTCAGGCCCGAGCAGCTTGGGGATAATGCAGCCCGTGGGGCGCCCCCAACAAGGTAGGTAAAGAACATAAGCAAAACGGATACATGCCGCAGGGACGGACCCACACGACCTGGGAATGATGCAGCCCTGTGGGCGCTCCCAGCTGAAAATGGAGCTTTGGAAGATATCACCTGATATCGTTTGAGGTGAAGGGATGCTGAAGTAGCGGACGACGCACAGTGAGGAAGCCCACCCTCACGAGCTCCCTGGACCAGGGGCCTCGGGAGGCTCCGGGGGTGCAGGTGGATCTTCGAGGACCATCTCCATATCTGCCAGGACCGTGCAATGCCTGACCTCCTAAGCCTCCAGAATGCTCCTCAGCAGGCGCTGATGGGCAGCGGCCGCGTTCGGTAGGCCAAAAGGGATGCGAACATAGCTGTGAGGTGGACCCTCGCAACGCCCCACGCGCGAAGGCCAGAGGCGCTCCTGAGACGCGGCTCGGTTGAGCCCTGGCACGTCGATGCAGACGCGCAGCCCACCATCCTCGCCTAGATGGGGGTTACGGCGGGCAAGCGGTGGCTGCCGCGCATGACCCTTGACTCCTGTAGCTCCTGAGTGTTTCTCGCGATGAACTCCTGAGGGTTTGGCCCTCCTTGCCTCATACCTTCCTGAGGGAAACGTGCTTTGAAGCACGCCTCCAAGTGGTGCCTGAGCGCCTCCCTCGTGACCTTCGCAAAGTCGGTGGCCCTCCAAGAAAGAGCCCCAGAGCCCTGCCCGAGGAGGGCGTCGGGCGCGCCTTCCTATGCGACAGAGGATGGCGCCCCTTGAACGGGCGCGGATCCTGACGCAACGCCTCTGGAGGTTCCTGCCTCCTGATGGTTTGGGCCAGGTGAAGTCTTCTTCTTCTTAGGGACTGCCTCAGGAAGGCTCCCGCTCCTGTGATTTGGGTCTTCGACTCCCGCAGCTTGGAAGGCACGCTCAAGAGAACACAACGCATCCTTTTCCTCATAGGGGACCGTGATGACTCCGCCGCTTCCTGGCATCTTGAGGACATTGTAGCCATGGTGAGTCACTGCCATGAACTTGGCCAGGGCTGGGTACCCGAGGATGGCATTGTATGGCAGGCGAATGTGGGCGATGTCGAAGTCAATGAGCTCGGTGCGGTAGTTGTTGCACTGCCCAAAGGTGACAGGAAGGCGAACCTGCCCTATCGGAACAGTGGAACCATCAGTAACTCCTGAGAAAGGCTTGGTCGGCTGAAGCTGATCATATGGCACTTGGAGATTGTTGAACGTCTTGACGGGCAGAATGTTGAGTCCTGCTCCACCATCTATGAGGGTCCTGGTGACTTGCACATTGCTGATGACTGGGGAACAAAGCATTGGGAGGACTCCGGCTGTTGCTGCGCACTTGAGCTGATCCGCTGAGCTGAACGTGCTAGCGCACGCAGACCACCTGAGAGGGCGCGTGGCCTCAAGCTTGGGGAGGACTGCATTCACCTCACGAGCGAACTGCTTGAAGATGCGCTGCGGGGCTGGGGCCTGGGCGCCGCCAGGATGCAAGCCATTGCGCGTGGCTCCTGGAAGCCCCCTGCCCCCTCTTCCTGATGCTGGTCTTCATTCCTCCTTGGCGGTGGTGGTAGAGGAGGGAGGCCTATGTTGCCTTGCGGGCGATCCTCATGACGCTGATCCCTCCAACCTCCCTCGCGAGGCTGGTCTTGCCAACGGTCATCGCGAGGTCGGTCACGCCACCCTTGGCGAGGGCCACGGTCTTCCCATCGTCCTCCACCTCTTCCTCCTGCTTGGCCATAGCCCCAGTCGTTGCGCTCGGGGCGTCGGCCGATACGTCCATGTCGCACAGCCCTGAGCTCTTGGCATTCGTTGGTGTTGTGGGTGTGGAGGTCGTGGTACACGCAGTACCGGCTGCCCTTGGATGACTCCGGCTGATCCCTGCCTCGCTTGGTGTCTGGCTCCGCTGCGAGCACAGCAGCTCCTTTGCGCTTCACGTCCTTGACCTTGGGCTTCTTCTCTTCCGGATCAGCAGCCGGAAGCTCGAGGAGGGAGAGGCGCCCTTCCTCAGCCTTGGCGCACTTGGTCGCCAAGTTGAACAGCTCCAGAGATGTGCACAGGTCTTCATGAATCGCTAGCTCCTCCTTCATCTTGACGTCACGCACGCCATCGGAGAAGGCCGAGATGATGTCTTCCTCAGTCACCCTGGGGATCTTGAGGCAGGCGTTGTTGAAGCGCTGGATGTACTTCTGCAGGGTCTCTCCTAGATGTTGCTTGATGCGGTGCAGGTCACTCATGGCCGGGGGCCGGTTGCGAGTGCCTTGGAAGTTGGCGATGAAGCGAGTGCGCATCTCGTCCCAAGAGGAGATCGTGCTGGGAGGCAGGTTCAAGAGCCAGGTGTGGGCGCCATCCTTGAGCGCCATGGGAAACCAGTTCGCCATGACCTTCTCATCCCCGTTGGCCGCATCGATGCCCAGCTCGTAGAGCTGGAGGAACTCCACGGGGTCGGCAGTATCGTCGTAGAAAGGAGGCAGATCTGGCTTGAACTTGCCCGACCAATCCACGCTGCACAGCTCGGCGATGAAGGCGCAGCAGCCTGCAATGGCTACAGGGGGCCTTTGGTGACGAAGGGCTTGATCTTGGAGGTCTCCACGCGCTACCGCCAGCAGCAGCGCGGGGTCTTGGTGCACTGGAGCAGGAACGCGGTCATGGCGTGCTGGCGCTGGGAGCACGTGAGTAACTTCTTGAAGGCGAGGGACCTCTTGGCAGCTCCTTTCTTGCTGCGCGGGCGCTGGACGCGGTGGGTCTCGTCCAGGGGCCGCGCGCCTTGGGGCCAGGGTGCCTTCTTGAGGAGGAGGCGGCGGAGGTGCCTCTGGAGCTGTGTTGCCTGCGCAGGGCGGAGGGCGATGCAGCGAGAGGGATGACACAGGGGAGCCCCCTGCGGTGCTGACAAGCTCGGTTATGCGAGCGAGCCACTCATTGTAGAGGTCGTCGACGGGGCGATAGTGCAGGAGCTCACGTGCCAGGAGCAACGCGGTGTGCGCGTCCGCGGGAGTGCGACGAGCATGCGACGATGAGCCTGCTGGAGTCAGTGACAGGGTGGCGGTGCGGTCTTCCCGCTGCACCGAGGGATGCAGCAACGACGCCTGCTACTCGTTCCCCACCGGGCCAGTGGCGGCGTGGGCGGCAGGCGATGGGGAACGACGGGGAGGCCCGCCGACAGGGGCCGTCTGGGCGACATGGTCCGCGAGAGCAGCCCGACGCTCGGTGCAGGCTCGGCGAGCGTCAGACATGGGCGCGACGGACGACGAACGCGAGGCGGTGGAAGAAGGATTCTGTCTTGACCTCCTTCTGCTTAGGCACCATGGTCGGGATCCGTCACGCTGTTGTAGCGCGGCGGCATCTCTGGCTTGAACTTGCACGGCCACTGCACCTGCCGCAAGGCGGGGGCCAAGGCTCGGAGCCCCCTGGCCCCAATGGTGGCATCGGCAGCCGGAGCGGGCGGCGCGTTGTCCGCCATGAGCGCGAAGCGTGGTGTTGATGCAGAGTGGGTCGACGGAAGGGAAAGCTTTGGCGCACCCCTACCTGGCGCGCCAAATGTCAGATTTCGGGTTCCGGCAGACCCTCGAGGTTCGAACTCTAGGGTGCGCACGAAGATCTTTCCCCTACCAACTCACGTCTCAAAGCCTCGCAAGGAATCTAGGCTAGAAAGAAGAGCACACAAGGGACACGAGGTTTATATTGGGTCAGGCCACCATTGTGGTGTAATACCCTACTCCAGTGTGTGGTGTGGTGGATTTCCTCAGGGGCTGATGATGAACAATACAAAGGGAGAGCAGCCTCACGAGGGGCTGTTCTTGAGCTGGTGCGAAGAACTGCTTGGGTGAGTTCAGTCGCCTCTCTCTCTCTTGTCTACCCCAAATCTGGATGATTACTTTGTGGTGGCTAGCTCTATTTATAGAGGGAGGCCCTGGGCCTCTTCCCAAATAATGAGCGGGAAGGGCGCCAACAACTGGCCATTTTGAAGGGGAACATCTAGTACACTTATCCTGACTAAAGTTGGTCTTCGACTGCCAAAGGCTCAGACGGTGACGCCGTCCTGGGCTCCACGATGACCTCCATCCTGCCGTTCCACTGGTCTTGGTCTTGTTGCACCCAAACGGCAACCTTTGCCTGATGCCTTGGCCTATGCTTTCCCCCTTTGCACCAAAGGGGAAACAAGGACACTGCGCAGGCCGGCGCCCGCCTGGCGCCCACCTGGTCTTGATCATCATGGCTTGCATCATGGGCACCTCACGAGGTACCCTGCCTTGATCTCTCCGCCTCCTTGCGGGCCCGCCTGATGAAGCTGCTCCTGAGGAAGCTTCCTGTCGTCCGCCTCGCGAGGCTTGGCCCCTCGCGAAGGTCTTGAGCTTGAGCTGATGAAGCTGGGCTGCACTGGGGCCCCGCTTGAGCCACACCGCAGGCAGGCAAGTCTGGGGACCCCCGTTCACATAACACCGACAACAGGATTCCATTACGATCGTAGCCGGTCGAACAAAAGGCCTTTTCCTCAGGTTTGTGGTATGCCAGGCCTGGTGGCGGCTATTCCATCCAAGCCAGTTGGCTCTATAAGTGCATCTAGTGCCCCTTTGTGATTTTGGTGTATTGAAGACTTATAGGTTAAGGGGCTAATGTGTTTGTGAGTGTACACAGGCTCTATAAGTTGATGAGGAGTTTGATAATTATGATGAAAGTCGACCCCTAAAAATGTATGTCTTCAGCTGAAGACTTTGGTTCTCCTAAAGACTTTGAAAGGGAAGAAATTGGTGTGACCTTAAAGACTTGGATATTCATGTGAGGACTATGAAGCGTGAATACTTATGTTTTCACAGTTTCATTTTCTCTTTCTTGAGTCATAGGAAACACCATACTATTAAAGGGGGTCTAGGTAATAGTAAGGAAACACTTCCCAAGTGATGCTCAACTCAAATCCTACACCTACCCAATCCTTCAAGTGAAGCCATTGGAAATCTCATACAGTTCAGTCAATTTCTTCAGTGACAGAGACGAAGATCTTCTGGTCTCTAAGGAATTTGTTCTGACTAAGGAGTTAGGAATTCGCCAGTGCGGATTGCCTACATAGTGAGGAACATGATAGCCCTGAGGAATTTGATAGCTCAAATTTCCAACCGTTGCTGTGCTACGCGCCAGCTGTCCAAAATATCCTGCCCACCTAACGGTCATATTATTGAAGGGCATTTATGTCTTATCATGTCGGGCTGCTCCCTAGGCTATAAATAGCCGCCCCCCTCAACCACTAGCTGGTTGGCTGCTCCGAGAGAAACTGACACTTGTCATTGAGAGCATCCCATCCTCTGAGGACTTTGAGCGAAAATCATCAAGTGAGGAAAACTCAAAACCCTAACACCTACAACCCAAAGTGATTGAGCATCACTAAATAGATTGTTCCTATGTGGAACCGACGCTTGTTACCTTCGAGGACGGTACATCCTCCAGATGGTTAGGCGTCACGGTCTAGAGCATCCAACAGGAAATTGTGGATCACCGAGTGACCAACTCTGTGAAGGTTTGGAAGTCACCTGAAGACTTACCACGAGTTATTGGGTGAGGTCTGTGTGACTTTAGCTCAAGGAGAATATGGCCAGGACTGTGTGTCCAGGACTGTGTGTCCTCAGGTTTAAATACCTAGCCGCTCCAACTAGACGTACAACTGCCACAGCAGTTGGAACTAGTTTACTAAATAATTATCTTCACCAAGCTACTGGTTCTATTTCCTAAACTCTTTCATTTCCTCATTCATGTGTTGATGAACCTGATCATTACTGTTTGAAGACTTTGACTAAAGACTTTATCTATTTCCTCAACTCTAGTTCTTCAGTCAGTTTGCCTTTAGCCTGCTTATCCTGTTTTCGCGCTACCTGTACTTTGTGATTGTTTTCATTTCATCTTGATGACTATGCTATTGCTCTGTTATGCTTATACCTGAGTAATTATTCTACTGCTAGTGTGTCGTCGCTTAGGAAATTCCTCACTTCGAATTTCCTCAGTGACGAATTTGTAAAAATTGCCTATTCACCCCCCTCAAATCGATATAACGCACTTTCAATTGGTATCATAGCAAGGTACTCCCTTGTTCTATGTGATTTGGTTTAACCAGCTAGAGTTTTAGTTATGTTGATTGCAGGAATGATCAAGGTCTCGGCTGGGTGTCCTACCTTTGATGGTACAGACTACCCCTACTGGAAGAATAAGATGCGCATGCATCTTGAGGCAATTGAAACTTATCTCTGGTATGTTGTGGAAAATGGTGTTCCCTCTGTCACTCCATCCGTGAATGCTGCTGATGTGAAGAGATTCAAGCAACTCAACTCTCAAGCGAAGAATATCATATGTGACAATTTGAGCAAAGGATAGTATGACAGAGTGAGTGCTTTGGAAACAGCAAAGCTGATCTAGGACAGGCTGTCCAAGGTCAACGAAGGAGTCTCCACTCAATGTGACTCCCGAGTTGACGTTCTTCGCAATCTCTTCGACCGCTTCAAAAGACTCGACAATGAAAATGTTCGGCAAACCTTCGATCGCCTGATAGACATCTCAAATGAGCTTCAAGCACTTGGTTCCACTGACATCACCGACCATGAGGTGGTGAAGAAATTGCTGAGATAACTCGATTCCTCATTTGATACACTTGCACCGATGATTCAAGAATGAGGAGACTACAAGTCACTAGATCCTGTTGATATCCTCAAGAGGCTAAACACTCATGAGTTCAAGCTTGCTGAGAAGAGAGACCTCTATGTGCCAAGCTATGGAAGATCACGCGCACTGAAGGCCATGGCAGTCTCTGAATCTGAAGGTGAGGATTCTGGTAGCATCCTTCGTGATCCTGAAGAACTAAGCCAGGAGCTAGCAATGCTCGTGAGGAAAATCCATAAGTTCTCAAGGCATGGTCGCTTTTAAAAAATTTCAAGAAGTGATGATTCCTCATCCCATGACTACAAGAAGAGGACATGCCACAAATGCAAGAAACCTAGTCACTACATGTCTGATTGTCCTCAGTGGGAGAAGGAATCAAAGAAGAAGTACAAAGATGATAGTTCTGACGACTCAAAGAAGAAGAAGAAATCTTCAAAGTCCTCATCATCAATATCTTCAAAGTCCTCATCGTCAAAATCTTCAAAGTCTTCATCTCACAAGAAGAGCAGTTCCAAAAAGGCTCGGGCATTTATTGCCAAGGAAATCGACTCTGGAAATGTGGAAGAGGTGGAATCTGAGGAGTCAGACTCTGGTGTGGCAAGCCTAGCCCTTGCCACTAGTTACGTCAGGAAGTCCATCTTCAACGCTAAAGAAAATGACCTCCCCAACACTTCTAACAATAGCGTCGATGACTATGCTCCCACCTATTGCTTCATGGCAAGAGGTGCCATGGTACTCAAACATCCCCCTCTGAATCAAGTGAGGATGAATCCGATGACAATCTCAAACCTAGATATTCCAAACTTGCTAAGATTGTTGTTAAACAACAAAAGGCTTTGGAAAAGGTTCAAAATCTGCTAGACAAAAGTGATGACCTGTTGGGTGAAGAATTTAATCGAACTCAAACTCTGACTGATAATCTTCAGCGACTTCTGTTTAAGTTTGATAATCTTCATGGTCATCATAACTCTCTCTTAGCCGACCATGAGAAGCTTTCTTATGAATTTCTTCAGAGAAAGCAAGATCTTGAGAAGTTAAGGGTGAGTTATGAAGATCTTCAGAAGGAAAATGATTCATTGCTTGCTCAACAGATCAGTTCCGCTCAGGAAGAATTCATTCCACCATGTTTGAAATGCATTGAACGTGAATCTGCTAAATCTTCACGTGAATGTTCAAATGCTTCTATTGCTACAAATTCTTCAACTGTCTCTGTGGTCACAAATTCCTCATCTGAGGATACCACAAGTATCACTCACGATAATGCAGGGATGAAGGAATTGTATGTGACAGGCATATACAAAAGCTGCAAAGGGCATCTGACTCTTTGTATGGTATTGAAAGAGGGTATTGCCTTTGAGCAGTATCCCAAAACCTCATGGGTTGCTGCAAAAAGACCTCCTATAGATCCATCCACTTTATCTGGATTTACTTGTGAATCTTCATATTCCTCTGATGAGTCATTTTACTCCAATTATAAACTATTCAAAAATCATAAATGGTTAAGTGTTTGCTTGATATGTTGGAACTAACTGCAGGAACGGTCCCCCTATGAAGAAAATCTGGGTTCCAAAAAAGTTCCTTGAAAGTCTTCAGGTGAATGTCCTCATGACACCACCTGTCGTGGACTTAACATGGTAGATGCCCTAGCAAGAGGACTTAGGTGTGGAGCCATCACTGCTAGGTTAGCTTGAAGGGGTTAAAATGGGACAAAGGACACAGAGAGTTTTACCCAGGTTCGGCCCCTCTCAATGAGGTAAAAGCTTACTCCCGCTTTAGGTTGTATTGCTTGGGTTTCAATTACCAGGGAGCGAATACGCTTGACCTAGTTCTTGATCTATTGTTTCTTGAGTTAACCCACCGCCGGGTCACCCCTTTATATACACAGGTTGATGCCCGACGGCTTACAGAGTCCCGGCCGGCTCATACACAACGTGTCTGGCTCGGTGACCAACTAAGCTTGCCTTAACATACAAGTTAAACATATGGCGGTTCATACCCATGGGCCACAAGTCGCCTCCGCGTCTTGGGCCTTCAGTAAGCTTGCTCTATGGACCGCCATCTTCATCATCCTCTTGGGCCTTCTCATGATGAACCGCCAGTGGTATGACCCAGCCCCTCCTGAGCGGGTCATACCCAGTAGTCATATCCCTAACATTAGGCCCTAGGTTGATTTGAACTTGTTCACATCAATCTTCTCCACTTGTCTTAAGAATCTTCACTTCTCAATTCCTTGCCACTTCACTGTAACCCGCCATGACGTCACATTTCTGAATTGTGTTAACCCACCATGACGTCATTGCGCATTAATTCCGCACAAAACCCATGATATCTCAACGGATTTTTATTTTCATGGATCTTCCGAAAATCAAGGCGTCCACATAGCTACATAATCATTTTGTTGGCCTCCTCGATTCCTGCACACGTCATTATCCTCTTCCTTATGAATAGGGGCAGGGGTCCTCCATTTCACTTTTTACCCCTGCCCTCGCATCTTCGTCATCCTCCTTGTGTTGCCTCTGTAGCTCGAGCTCCGCCATCGTCGACCTTCACCATCTGCATCAACTCCGGCCGCTGCATCAACCTGATGAGACCAGAGAAATTGCGGCACATCTCCGCTGTCCAGCGGCATCAGTAAGTGCTCATCCCTTGCTTATCAAATCTGCATTAGGGTTTTCTTCGTTTGCCGATGTTCCTCACTGTTTCTCACCATCCTCTCCCAAATCGTGTAGTTTGATCTGAGTATGGTATTGAAATCATGCGGTAGTAGTTGTAGCACCCCTTTTCAATCATAGGAAGCTCCTTCTCTGTATAAGATCCCATCTGAGCACATGAATTCTTCCACTGCTATAACTTTAGGTTTACCATTTATTTTCTTTTTCTGAACTGCTGTAGATCCAAAGCAACAGAACTGATATGCAAAACCTGTTTGTTCAACACTTAGCAAAATTTTACTCATAGTCTCATAACCATTAGCCCTCCATGGAGGTTTAAGCAGCAATCCGTAACCCGCCATTTGCGCGGCGGGAATCTTTTTAAACCAATAATGTCCATCAATGCTATCCAGACCCGTCCACACCTTGCCAGCTTATAATGCTTTTTAACTTTTCATAAAAATTCTTCATCTAAATTGGGTGGATTATCATTTGTCGTTATTTCCTTTTTAGGCCAAAAATGACCAACATTGTCACCTCCTACAACTGGGTTCCCTCCATTATAACGTAACAAACACTTATGAAGTATGTTGATACTGGTATCATAGCTGCCAAAGAGATCATCCACTGGCGTGCCCTAGAACTGGGTGTAGCCAAACCTCAACCCAAGGATAACGAGGTCATAGTATTTGCTGACCATATAAATCGGCGCATCTCCCCGCCTGGGTCGAAATTCTTTTGCGACGTGCTACATTTCTTTCAGCTCCATCCTCAAGACATCGAACCCGATTCCGTGTCTAACATCTGCAACTTCCAAGTTTTTTGCAAAGTGTACATTCAAGAAGAACCCAACATTGACCTCTTCAGAGAGTATTTTTATTTGAACCACCAGAATGAGTTCACAGATGGACCCAGCCTAGAGCTTGGTGGGATTTCTATTCAACGTCGAAGAGATGTAGTCTTCCCTACGAGCAAGCTTCCCAGTCATCCCAAAGACTGGAACCAAACTTGGTTTTACTGCTAAGACACTTCTCCATCTGATGAGAACCCTCTGCCGGGTTTCCGCGAGGACCGGCTTAGCCCCGTGCATCCCCTTCCAGGCTGGCTCACGACCGCAGAACGGGCAAGTACAGAGCCGCTTTAAAAAAAAGAGCTTTGCTTGCCAATGGACTGACCGGCGTCGACCTAGTCCACTGTTGGGTAGCATGGAGGATTATAGCCTTAAGCCATCGGCCCGGGTTAATGTGCACATACACCAGTGACACCTAGGATCCATTATGCCACAACTCAGTGCGTTTGGATAACAAAGGCATCAATGACATGATCAATAGCTTACTTGGGGAATCCTTAGAGAGCTGCAGTAAAACAGGGCTGAACCCTTTCTGCATTCTTAACCTAGCTCCGTCTGTAAGTGTTCAATTCACACTTCACTGTTCTTTTTATATAAACTGCATGTCCCTTATTTTCACTTTGATTTGCATAGGATGACTCTGCCTTCTAGAAAAAGAAGTACCAAGAAAAGGAGAAGGCGACTAAAAAGCCCAGGACCAAGACCAAGGCCTCCAAAAAGCACAAGGAGAAAACTGATGCCTCAGAACTCTTTGATCTTGATGATGATGAGTCAGAAGTAGAACTTGAATCCCTTGGCTCATTCTTTATGCATATTATTGATGCTGACCTCTCTCCGGATGATATGAAGGCCAGCCAGGCGGATGATGACGAGGGAACTATCATTTCCTCCGACTCAGAGCCTTTGCCAAGGCAGAAAATTCAACGTGTGACCTGGAAAGTAAGATTTTCACACCCTTTAGGTTACTTGGATCCAAAATTTCTTTTGAAGCAATAGCAGCATGAGACCCGGTGCCAGACCCAGAGCAATGGGGGCAGAGAGTTATCCTCCGGCTTACCCAACACTCCAGCTCGCAAGCGCCGGAAAGAGGTGCCTCAAACTTCAAACTCTTCTTATCCCAAGGCAGGTCTTATTCGCCATCCACTTAATCCTTCCGACTCAAACTATTAGGGAACCTCGAATTCCTCTTCTAGCGAATCAAATGGCACTCAGCTGCCGGCTTTCAAGGCTACTCCTGAGTAATGATTTTTAACTTCATTGTTTCAACTTTGCAAACACTTCATATTGACCTTTTTATTTCTTTCAGCGGCAAGGCTAAACCAAGCAAGAAAGCCAAGACAGTCAAGCCAACCGAAGACCCTCAGGTTCATGAATCGGAGAATAAACCGCCAAAATCTGAAGCTTCAATTCAAAATTCTGAAAACATTGACGAGGAGGTGCCACCAGATACCAGAGATCCGTGTGGACACTATGACTATTGACTCTTGAGGAGATAAACCGCCGAGCTCTACCAAGCCGGCTGAAGAAACTGAAGATGTTCTTGTCACTGGCACCAGCTACACAGAGGTGGGGAATCCCACTGTCCTGGCCAAGCACACTGCCAAGGAGGAACTTGTCCAGAGGTGGAAGGTCAAGTTTGACCTGTCCAATTATTCTCAGCTGGGCGTCAGCGAACTCCTCTTTGGCTATCTTAGCCAAGTTCATGCCGGCCGCGATCTTGAGATGGGCATCATCAAGCAGATGCACCAAAAATATGAGGTACAAATATTTACTACCTTTATTAATATATATCTTCCAGCCCCCAAGTCTTAGCCATAGGATAGATTTAGCAGTGTATGGGGAAGACTTCATTTAGCAGAGACTTTAAGAAAGCTTGAAACCATAGTGCCCATGAGCCGGCTTATCTTGGCAAAGTTGAGCTGGCTCATTCTCATTAATAGAATAGAAATCTTGCAAATCCTAGCCCTCATGGGTCAGCTTAACGTGACAACACTGAGCCGGTTCATTCTCAATATGTGAAAAAATTCCAGAATCTAGCCCTCATGGGCCGGCTTAACTTGACAAAGTTGAACCGGTTCATTCTCAATATGTGAAAAATTTCCAGAACCTAGCCCGCATGGGCCGGCTTAACTTGACAAAGTTGAACCGGCTCATAACATGCATAAACAAAAGAGAACTACCACACACATTAGCCCCCAAGTGCCAAGTGTTGTTGCTTGCAAAAGGGCTTGGGACTTGTACATATTAACATGATTTTCTTGAACGTTGCCTGTGTAGGAAACCTCCAATGATTTGAAGAAAAGGCTTGAACACCAAGAATCAGAGACCCGGAAGGCCGAAGCCAAATTCAAGTTCAGCCTTGATGAATTAGAGAAGCTGAAATCCGGGTTTGCTGGTGATAAAAAAGCCTGGCAGAAGAAAAGGCTGCTTTAGTGCAAAGGGCAGAGTCTTCTGAAGAAACTTTGGAAGAGGTTACCGTAGAACTATCCGATTTAAAGCACCATAATTTACAAATGACCAGTGCTATCTTCGGTAAGAAACTTGAAGTATATCTATAAATTCCAGTGCACAATGCTTAACCCGCCTGGTGACTTAACTGCTTGTGCTTTTACATTACAGGTCCCAGGAGTGCCAATCTTGGGCAAGACATGTGTAGGATCGAGAGTATGTCTAGAGGGAGGGAGTGATTAGACTACTTGACCAAATAAAAACTTAACCTTTTCCCAATTTTAATTCTTGGCAGATTTTAGCAACTTAGAACAAGTCAAGCAATCACAATACAATTCAAGCAAGCATGCAAAGAGTATATGAGCAGCGAAAAGTAAAGCATGCAACTTGGAAGAAAGTAAATGGGAGGAGATTGGAGGGAGCAAACACAATGTTGACATGAAGATTTTTGGCGTGGTTCTGATAGGTGGTGCTATCGTACATCCATGCTGATGGAGACTTCAACCCATGGAGGGTAACGGTTGCGCGAGTCCACGGAGGGCTCCACCCATGAAGGGTCCACGAAGAAGCAACCTTGTCTATCCCATCATGCCCATCGCCCACGAAGGACTTGCCTCACTAGGGTAGATCTTCATGAAGTAGGCGATCTCCTTGCCCTTACAAACTCCTTGGTTCAACTCCACAATCTTAACGGAGGCTCCCAAGTGACACCTAACCAATCTAGGAGACACCACTCTCCAAAAGGTAATAGATGGTGTGTTGTTGATGAACTCCTTGCTCTGGTGCTTCAAACGATAGTCTCCCCAATACTCAACTCTCCCTCACAGATTTGGCTATGGTGGAAAGATGATTTGAGTGGAAAGCAACTTGGGGAAGGCTAGAGATCAAGATTCATACGGTAGGATTGGAATATCTTGGCCTCAACACATGAGTAGGTGGTTTTCTCTCAGAAAATGAGTAGTGGAAGTGTAGGTTTGTTCTGATGGCTCTCTCCACGAATGGAGAGTGGGTGGAGGGGTATATATAGCCTCCACACAAAATCTAACCGTTACACATAGATTCCCAAACTTGGTGGGACCGAATCAGCAAACTCGGTCAGACTGATCCAGCTAAAAATGTGAATGTGAGGATTTTCGGTGGGACCGTTATAGTCATCTTGGTGGGACCGATATGCTAGGGTTAGGGCATAACGTAACCTTGGTGTGAGCAATCGCATAAACTCGGTGGGACCAATTTCAGCAATAGGTACACAGAGGGCTGGTCAGGCAAACTCGGTGGGACCGATTCTCTCACTTCGGTGGGACCGAAGTGTTACGAAAAGGAAACATGGAGTTTGCAATGCAGACTTGGTGGCACCGATTTGCTCATTTCGGTGAGACCAAAATGTTACAAAAAGGAAACAGAGAGTTTGCAATCCCATCTCGGTGAGACCGAGATCCCTGTCGGTGAGACCGAAGCAACTAGGGTTTGTGGCAGTGGCTATGTCAAATGAAACTCGATGGCGCCAGATAGATCAAATTGGTGGGGCCGAATTTGAATTTTGGGTTTAGGACATATGTGGAAGTGAGAAAGTGGTTGAGGGTTTTGGAGCATATCACAAAGCATTTTGAGCAATTAACTCATTAAGCAACACCTCATCCCCTTTTAATAGTATTGGCTTTCTTATGGACTCAATGTGATCTTGGATCACTAAAATAAAATTGTAGAGTCTTGAGCTTGTTGCCAATATATATCCTTTGCATTTTGATGGGTCCACATCTCTAGTCCATGCCATGCCAATCATTGAACTTCCTGAAATGATTGTCTTGAAAGATCATTAGTTCAATGAGCTATATGTTGTTAGGGATTACCAAAACCACCCAGGGATTAGTTGCACTTTCAACATGCTTGTGAAGATGAAGGCGGCTTACACCTTGGTGGAGCAGTTATATGCAGGCACCCAACGCACACTCGCTACTATTACTCACACCAAGGAGCCACCTTCACTTATCAAAGATGTATTGAATCAATTGTCTGTCTTGCCACAAAGAATTGCAGAAATCAAACGATCATCGGCCAGAGCCGGCGCCATTACTCCCTTAAGCCGTGCAAAAGCATGGCAACCTGAACTAGACCCGGCGGAGATAGCAAGTGGCTGCCCAAGCTATAAAGAAGACGGGATGCCCTTCACTGCAGATGACTTTGCCGTATGCGCTAGGGAGGTGCGCCCATTAGCCACCAAATTGGCCAAAGAAACTAACCTCTCACGATATCAGGAGGCGTATATAGCAGAGAACTCAAGAGAGAAGGCTCCGGTTTATGAAGCTGTCGATCTTGTCCCGCCAGCATGTAAGCACACTTTTGCCCTTGAAGTTGACCCGTCAAACTCATTGACGATGAAGCTGAATTCCAAGCTTTAACGAGCATCAACTGGAAAACACCTAATTTATGGACAACAGATGGAGGCGAAGAACCGGCACAAGCTAACCTGGACTCATCCACCAAGCAACAGCACAACTGATCTGAAGGGCGGCTCTCAAGGCGCCATATTATGTTTGAAAAAACTTTGAATCATTTGGGCTTAACAATAGCCTTGTAATAGGCTAGTTTAAAACATTGATCTACAATGCCATCGTGCATGTTTATTTGCATAACATTTTTGAGCCACGGATCTGATGTTTTGATGATCTGCCACTTATGCTTATAATGTCATCCATTATGCAAACCATGTTTATCATATCTCCTGCATACAAGCTTATAACAAGTGCCCTGGCGGTTTACCCCAGGGCGGGTCATAATACCCCACAAAAATCCACTAGTGACTACATAATCTATAACCAGGGTGGGATTATCAAATCCTCATATATTCATAACAAATAAATATCATACCTGTGATACTTGTTCATACTGCCGGCTTAACACGCCATATGCAGTAAGGGTAGCATCCCAAAGACTTAGAGCGCAGAACTCCAAGAATGTAATCAACACATACTGGCGACTTATCGTCCAAAGCCAGGCCGGGTTATCAAAACGCCAGATAGATTCCAATATGAATCATAAGGATCAAGGCGACATGGCCCTAATCAATTTTAAACCATATATATCAATACGACACAAACAATGAACCGCAAAAAATGTTTCAAAGCAAATATAAATTAGAAAAACAAGGCCTTCATAGGTTCCCTAGCCTCAATATCAAGTGCTATTCAAGGGCCGCATAGCCACTGAGTTAATCCTTAATTCAAACCTGTAATCCGTGCCTCACATGACAATCGTTGTTTTAACTTTGATAAGTTCAGGGTCTTTATAAGATTGACTGTCAAGAGTACAGTGAGTCATCCCAGGATTACCTGGTCAGAGTGGCAAGCATACAAAGGCAGGATAACCCGTATTTTTGGTGAATACACCTGGCGTCCAAGCCTATTACAAGGGACAACAAAGCTTTGTTCATTAACAGGGAGCCTCCAAGTAATATTTAACAAATCATCAAGGTAGGTTACCTATGTTTGAATTGTACATTATAACAAGTTCTCTTTGGTAACCTTGAACTTAGGCATAAAACCCCAAGTTGTCTGTAATCAGGCATATAAGCCGGATTAAAGGGTAGGCAAAGCTATGCTCAATGAGGAGGAAGCCCCCATGTTATTTTGTAACAAGCCGTGCAAGCCGGATCAAGAGGGTAGTCATAGCTATGCTCAATGAGCAGGAAGCCCCCAAGTGACCTTATGAATTGACAATAAAGACTCAGATTCTCATAAATGAAATGACAGAGGCCCTGAATTATTAGGAACGCCGGCTTTATTATACTAATCATAATATATACATCAATAGAAGTATGTACATTACAAGAACCGGTGGCTCAGGTGTAATAAGGCTGAAGATGAGCAATGTTCCACGGTCGGCGGGTCTCCTCCTCAGACTTGCGTGAGTCCTTGTGCTCTCAAACATCAATGAGGTAGTATGACCCGTTGTTCGGACTTTTTCTGACCACAAAAGGCCCTTTCCAAGGTGGGGATAACTTGTGTACGTCAGTTTGATCCTAGATGAGCCAGAGCACTAGATCTCCTTGAAAGGTCTGTGTTTTAACCCCGCGGGTATGATAACAACGCAGATCTTGCTGGTAAATCACCGGACGAGCCGCCGCAAGGTCACGCTCGTCATCCAAAAGGTCAAGACCATCATGACATGCTTTTTCATTATCAGCTTCAACATAAGCCACCACACGGGGTGAGTCGTGAGGAATGTCACTAGGAAGAACCGCCTCTACTCCATAAACCAAGAAGAAAGGCGTGTAACCCGTAGATCTGCTGGGGGTAGTATTGATTGTCCATAGCACTGAGGGCAACTCTTCCACCCAACAACCCGGTGTCCTCTGCAAAGCGACCATAAGCCGGGGTTTTATGCCTCTCAAGATTTCCTGATTGGCCCTTTCAGCTTGACCATCAGACTGGGGGTGAGCCACTGACGAGACATCAAGACGAATATGCTCTTGTTGGTAGAATTTTTTCATTGCACCTTTAGACAGGTTAGTACCATTATCAGTGATGATACTATGAGGGTATCCAAAACGAAAGATCACCTTTTTAATGAATTGAACCACTGTTGTCGTGGAATTGTCACGACAGATGTCCTAGTGAAAGGACTTAGTCGGGGAGCCATTGCAACTAGGAAGCTTAAAGGGGTTAAAATGGGACAAAGGACATGGGAGTTTATACTGGTTTGGCCCTTTGCGGTGAAGGTAATGGCTTAATATAGTTTGAGGTGGGATTGCTTATGTCTCCATTACCAGGGAGTGAATCCACTTGACCTAGTTCTTGATCTGATTTTACTTGTCCTGAACCGCCGCCGGGTTGTCCCTTTATATACAGAGGTCGATGCCCAGCGGCTCTTAGAGTACCGTCCAGCTCATAAATAGTGTCCGTCTCGGTCTCTGCTTATTCCTATCTTACAACACAAGTCATACACACATATGGCGGTTTATCTCTACGGGCTTTAAGTCGCCTTTGGGCCTTGGGCCCTTAACTGAACCACCATCTTCCAGTGCCATCTTGGGCTTCATGAATCACCATAGATATAACCCGGCCCCTCCTGGCAGGTCATACCTAATAGTTATATCCCCAACATTAGGCCCCAGATTGATTTGAACGGGTTCATGTCAATCTTCAACACTTAGAAAAAATCTTCTGCTCTTCGTTTGTATAGAAGTTTTATAACCTGCCATGACGTCATCCTCTGGATTTGTGATAACCCGCCATGACGTCATCTGCCATTAATTCACACTTTGTCCAACATATCTCAGCGGATCCTTATCTTAATGACCATCCCGAGAATCGAGGCGTCCTAGTAGCTGGATAACCATATTTTCAGCCTCCTTGTTTTCCATCCACTTAAGAGTCTTTCCTTATAAATAGGCACGGCCAGTCTTTCCTCATTCTCCTCCTTTCCATTGTCTTCTTCCTCTCGCAACCCTTCTGCCGCTCGAGCTCTGCCGCCGCCGTAGAGCACCTCGTCTTCCTCAACCCCGGCCGCTGCATCAACCTGACTTGATGCAGAGAACGACGGCGACCCTCCGCAGTAGATCTGCAGTTGTAAGTTTCTGCCTTCCCGTACCTCAGATCCGCATTAGGGTTTGCGAGCTTCTCTGTGTTCTTCCTAGTTTATCTTCAAAGCTTGTACCGCAAGCCTCTTTGATCTGAAAACAGTGTATAACCAATGCGGTAGTTGTTTTGCTTCCACTTTTGATACCAGTAGATCCCCTTTCCTGGAAGAAAAGACCTTGTGAGAGTCCATGAACTCGTCTGTACTGGTTTTTGGGTCTAGATTTATTTTCTTTTCCTGAACAGCCGTTGATCCACAATAATAGCTGCAGCCTGTGAAACTAGTTTGTATAACACTTAGCCAAAAACTGCATTTTGTTAGATCCATCTAGCCATGGCGGCTCAAACTGCCAACTTAAATTGCAATGCTCAATAGACATCATCCAACTTATCATGGCAGCTTAAATAACCTGCACTGCTCATGGCGGTTTACGTATCCTAACTAATTAGTCATATACCATTAGGACCCTTTATAAGCCGTCATCTTAAATATGAGTTATAATCTTTTTTTCTCCGGCTTAAATTTGAACTGACATTTTACTCTTTGTTAGGCTTCCTTTTTCACAATGCCGCCCAAAACAAGCACTTCATGCAACTAGGTCAAATCCATCATCACTGATAGTACCCTTGATGACTTTGTGAAAACCGGCTATCTGCCAAAGAAGGAAGTCATGTCATACCGCGCTCCTGATCCAACAGAAGAAAAACCTCAGCCCAAAGAAGGGGAAGTCGTCGTTTTCACTGATCACATGATCCGGGGCTTTTCGCCACCCGACTCAAAATTCTTCAGAGATGTTTTGCACTTCTTCGACCTCCGTCCTCAAGACATCGGACCCAGCTCCGTGTCTAATATTTGCAACTTTCATGTGTTCAATGAGGTGTATCTTGAAGAAGAGCCCAGCTTGCTACTCTTCAAAGAGTTGTTTTATTTGAACCACCAGAATGAATGTGCCAACGGACCTAGTTTGGAGCTCGGCGGGGTCTAATCCACCAAGTCACCCCAAAGACTGGAACCAGACATGGTTCTACTGCCAAGATACTTCTCCGGCTGCTGAGAACTCCCTGCCCGGCTTTCGCGCCCTGCGCCTCGACTCTAATCATCCTCTTCCAGACAAGTTGTCAGCCGCTGATCGCTAGAAACTCGCCCCCACCATGGCTAAAGTCAAGGCTCTTTTGGGGAACGGTTTAAACGGTATTGACTTGGTCCTGGTTTGGGTTGCCTGGCGGATCTTTCCATTGAGCCACCACTCCGGTTTGATGTGCACCTACACGGGCGAGAAGAATGACCCTCTGCGGCACAGCCCTGACGATTTACTTGACGACGTCATTAATGATATGACAAAGTCACTCTTGAATGAGATCCTAGCAGACTGTGGCAAGGTGGGCTTAAGCCCTTTCTGCAGAGCTAACCCGGCTCCAGCAGTAAGCTGCTAGACTGAGTAAATTTACCTTCAACCTTGATGTTTTGTCTTTACTTAAACCTTTGCTGACTTTCACAGGCTGACGATCTAATTTGGAAGAAAAAATATGATCATGAGGCTGCAAAGAGAGCCAAGAAGGACAAGAGGGCTGCCAGCAAAGTAGCCGCCAAGAAGAAAGGAAAGAAGACCAGCGCCTCTGACTTGCTTCTACTAGAATATTCCTCCGAGTCGGAGGTAGCTCTTGACTCTCTTGGCTCCTTTTTTAACCACCTTATTGACACTGATTATCATTAGGGTGACACAAGAACGAGTCATGGAGTGGACGAAGAGGTAACTATTGTTTCCTCCGACTCCGAGCCTTTGCCAAGACAGAAAATCCAAAGAGTAACCCCGAAAGTAAGATTTTCACATCCCTTAGCTTATCAGGATCCTTAGTTTCTTTTGAAGCGATAGATTCATGAGAGCCGGAGGCAGACCCGGACCAGCAAGGACGCAGAACTCTCCTCCGGCTTACCTAACACACCAAGGAAGTGTCCGAACAAGGTCACCTCCGACTTAAATCCTTTTTATCCTTTGGCGGGTCTCACTCGTCAACCACTCAATTCTTCTGATTCAAATTATCAGGAAACTTCACCTTCCTCCAGCGACTCAATCCAGTCCAACTTGCCAGCTTTTAAGACCGCTCCAGGGTAATGATGATTTACTTATCATGTATTCATTTCAATTATCTTTGTACTGATCTTTTTGACCTTATGCAGCGGAAAAGCAAAGCCTAGTAAGAGGGTGAAGAAGAACAAGCCGAACGAAGAGCCAACCTTCAGGGAGCCAGAACTCCAGACAGCCGCACCTGAGGCCTCTTTCTTGAGCTGCCGCTTGAACCGGCGCATGATACACCAACGTCAACTACTGACCCGCCTGCCGATCAAACCGCCGATGGCTCTGAAAACCCTGAAGTCTCTAGACTGGCCAAGACAGACGACCCACAAGATGCTGATGTTGAAATTACCAAGACCGGCTACACTGAGCCAGGGAGACCTACTGTGTTAGCCAAATATTCTGCCAAGGAGGAGCACCTGGAACGCCGTAAGGTTAGATTTGACATAGCTGATTATACTCACACGAGCACCGGGGAAGTTCTTTCTGGCTATCTTAGCCAAGTGCACAGCAGTCGTGACCTCGAAGTTGATATGGTGAAGCAAATGCACCAGCAATTTGAGGTATAAACCCTTCCTTTCACTGAATTATCCTTACTATGCCAGCCCCCAAGTCTATTGCTTATGATGAATATGTTGTAGAATAAGAACAAACATATAAGCATTAGTAATATGCTTAGCTATCAAGCAACATGTTACAGGAACTTATCATGGCAAACAAAGGCATGGAATGAACCTACTAATTGCATAGAACAAAAGTCCCTTACTGACCATGAGCCAAAAAGGCACAGAAAATATGATGGCACCCATGTAAACATGGCAAGTTATATGACAGACTCAAACATGGCAGGAACAACAATAAGTAGGCATGTTGGTGAGCTTGAATCACTCACCACAGAGCAATACATGGCATGGCAAGGCAACCAATAGTAAGAAGGCATGTTTGTGAAGCTAAGCATGGTAAGAACAAGTCCATAGCATGATTGGATCACTCACAACAATCATGGCAACATTGAACTTAATGTTAACAGGCTGACAACAACATTATTTAGCAAGTTTGGATCAAGATTACAACATGTTATAATAGGCTATAAATGCAACCAGGGGCATGAATGGATATAGCATGACATGTATATCAAATCATCCTTAGTGAACATCTCCAGATTATGCATAGAATGACTTGTAGGAGCCGGTTTACATAGCAACAAAATATAACAGAATCAGTCAGGAAATCAGCAATAGCAAGTACCCTACTTAACAAGCTCGATGCACTCAGCACACAACTCACCAAAATACATGGATGGCACCACTGGAAAGACGGCATGGCATAGATTAAAACACATGTAGACATCAACCTCATAGGATGCACACATCAAACATGGAAAAAATGACAAATGAGCAAGTTATAATAGTTTCAGCAGATTAACATCAACATGCACTCTTCCAACAGAATTTCGGGCATCAAGATGGACTCAAATGAACATGATGCAATGGAATGAAATGAAGTACTCATCGAGGTGAACAATTCAACATATTACACGCACGAAACAGAGTCGTATGCAGCAAGTTATGATGCGATGAACATGGCATGATAATGTCAAAAATCGAGGACTTGGTGAAATAAACAGGGTCAACCTGCGAGATCCGGATCCGGGGCACGGTTGACGAGGATGGCCGGAGGTCTCGCCGGAGTTGGGGACAGGGCGAAGCCGGCGAGGAGGCTGCGACGAGGGGGAGGCTGCGGGGCCGAGGCGGCGGAGGAAGGATGCAGTGGGGCGGCGCGTGGTTGGAGGAGGAGCGCGGCACCGGCGACGGGGTTCGGCGCGGCGGCGCCGGCAGAGGCCAAGTGGCCGGCGGCGAGGGGCGAGGCCGGGATGACGGCGCTGGGGCGGATCCGGGAGGAGGACGGAGCGGGGAGGCCGGGAAGGCGCGTTCCACTGCGGCGGGCGGTCGGAGCGGCGCGCTCCGGCGGAGACGCGGCGAGGCGCCGACGGGACGGCGGCGTGGGGCGCGGGCGACCCTGGGCGGCGGCGGCGGCGGATCCGGGCCCCGCGGGCCCGCGCTGGGCACAGCGGGCCTCGGCGGCTGCGGGCGCGAGGTGGGAGCCGCGGTCGCCGACGTGGCGGCCGCGGGTTGGCCAGGAGCGGCGGCGGTGATGAGGTGGCGGGCCGCGATTGGCCGGGGTGATGTGGCTGCCAGCGGTGGACACGTCCGACGGCGGGGTGGACATGTCAGACGGGCGAGAGGGAGGTTTGATCTAGGGTTAGACGGGGATTTTTGGAGGGGGAGGTGCTTATATAGGTAGAGGGAGCTAGGAGTGTCCAAATGAGGTGCGGTTTTCGCCCACACGATCGTGATCGAACGACCGAGAGCATGGAGGGGAGTTTGCTGGGTTTTGGGCCACTTTGGAAGGGGTGTTCGCCTGCACACAAAAGAGGCCTTTACGGTACCCGGTTAACCGTTGGAGTACCAAACGACTTCCAAATTGCACGAAACATGACAGGCGGTCTACCGGTGCTATACCAAGGCCGCTTGGCAAACCTCGGGCCATTCCGAGAAAGTTTAACACCCGCTCACAATGAGAGAGAAAAAGGGGGACGCCAGAGGACATAGGAGTGCCGGATTGCAAAACGGACAATGGGGGAAAAGCTCGGATGCATGAGACGAACATGTATGCAAAATGAAATGCACACGATGACATGATAAAATGCAACACGCAAGCAAATGACATGGAAACAACGGCGAATAACTGGCGGACACCTGGCGCATCGAATCCGGGGCTTTACAGCTACCTCCTCACGCAACTGTGCCACTTCTGCATTGTGTTGAGCTTGATCCGCCGGATTGACCACGGCGGTTAACAAAGCAGTCATTCTATCCATTAGATCCATCAGAACCTGAGCCGGCGGGCGTGTGGGGCCTCCTGCCCCGGCTGCCGCTGACCCGGAGGTTATCGCTGCCGCAGCCGTAGAGTTTTGCCCGGGTTGCATGACGGCCATGAAGATCCCAACTCCGCTCGGCGGCTCAAAGGGGTCTGGAATACTGCTGCCATCGGAACAGCCCCCAGGCCCGCCATCTTGCAGTTGATACAACGAATCCGTCTCACCCGTGGAGGACTCACCATCAGAGTAGATGGGCGTCTCACCACAAGACACAGATCCTTCAGAAAATTCCCCTCCATGGATGCATCCCACGAAGGCACGCGTCATGGCAGGCTGAGCCCGGGAGGGTCTCGCACGCTGAGCCGTCTCGACGATGTCGGTGCAGATGTCCGGCTCAGGGCCCGGCTCACCGATCTTGCCGATGAAGACGTGGATTCCGCCGAAGGGGACCTGGTACCCGTACTCAATTGAGCCGGCATCGGGATCCCAGCCTGCGTCGTCGATGTAGAGCTTGCCGCGATGACTCTTGGTCATCCGGCCTATAGCATATCCCTTTAGTCCTTCGAAGCTGCCCTACAAGAACTCAAATCCACCGTGCGCTGGCCCCACAGTGGGCGTCAACTGTCGTGGAATTGTCACGGCAAATGTCCTAGTGAAAGGACTTAGTCGTGGAGCCATCGCAACAAGAAGCTTAAAGGGGATAAAATGGGACAAAGGACACAGGAGTTTATACTGGTTTGGCCCCTTGCGGTGAAGGTAATGGCTTAATCCAGTTTGAGGTAGGATTGCTTATGTCTCGGTTACCAGGGAGCGAATCCGCTTGACCTAGTTCTCATCTGATCTTACTTGTCCTGAACCGCCGCTGGGTCATCCCTTTATATACAGAGGTCGACGCCCAGCGGCTCTCAGAGTCCCGGCCGGCTCATAAATAGTGTCCGGCTCGGTCTCTATTTATTCCGATCTGACAACACAAGTCATACACACATATGGCGGTTTATCTCTACGGGCTTTAAGTCGCCTTTGGTACTTGGGCCCTTAACTGAACCGCCATCTTCCAGTGTCATCTTGGGCTTCATGAATCACCGTAGGTATAACCCGGTCCCTCCTGGGCGGGTCATACATAATAGTTATATCCCCAACAACCATCACTGTATCACATTTGCTGACCGGCTCAACCTCAACCCACTTTGTAAACTTGTCAACAGCCACCAGGAGGTGAGTCTTTTTGTCCTTGGACGTTTTAAATGGTCCAACCATATCAAGCCCCCAGACTGCAAACGGCCAAGTAATTGGAATCATGAATCTCCCTTAGAATTTCACGGCCTCTCCTCAGGAGAGATGCATCATTGAAACACCCCTGTAACACTGCATCATTGAAACACCCATGTAACACTACATGGTATAACTCACCATTGACAATAGTCATTGACTTAGACCTCCAGGTTATTTGCCTGGCCAAAGTTTCATCATCAGGTAACTCACCCCGGTCATATAAGGCAAATATGGAATAGTCCAATCAGGAACAGAATGGAGAGCCGCCACCAACTGTGCCTCCGGGTCAGGAATTGCAAGATCTTCCTCCGTAGGAAATTTAATCGAAGGATTATGTAGAATATCGAGGAAAATATTAGGGGGCACTAGCTTACGGTGGGACCGAGCCGGCTTAAAGCATTAGCAGCCTCATTTTTCGTGTGATCAACATGCTCCACTTGATAACCCTTGAAATGACCAGCAATAGCATCAACCTCTCAGTGATAAGCCGCCATGAGTGGATCCTTTGAATGCCAAGTTCCTGAAACTTGCTGGAGCCACCAAGTCTGAGTCGCCAAAACACCTCACCCGGCTTAGATTCATCTCTTTAGCCATCTGAAGACCATGGAGCAAGGCTTCATACTCAACTGCATTGTTAGTACAAGGGAACATCAACCTTAAAACAAAACAAAACTTATCACCTCGCGGGGAAGTCAAAATAACTCCAGCCCCCGAGCCTTCCAGTTGCCTGGATCCATCAAAGTGAATAGTCCAATACATGTTATCCAGATTTTCCTCAGGCATCTGCAGCTCTGTCCAGTCATTGATGAAATCCACAAGTTCTTGAGACTTGATAGCTATCCGAGGCATATACTTCAAACCATGGGGTCCAACCTCAATGGCCCACTTGGCTACCTGACCTGTGGCTTCTCTATTTTGAATACTATCCCTAAAGGGGCAGAACTAACCACAGTGATGGGATGACCAAGGAAATATTGTTTCAACTTACGTCTAGCCATGAACACGCCATAAACCAATTTCTGCTTATGTGGGTATCTCTGCTTAGATTCAATGAGCACCTCACTGACATAATAAACCGGCCTTTGAACCGTATATTCTTTGTCTGACTCTTTACTTTCCACCACAACTGCCACACTGACAGCTCTGTTGTTAGCAGCCACATGTAAAAGCAAGGGATCCTTCTCAATAGGAGATGCAAGAACCGGTGGTTCAGCCAGCTGTCTCTTAAGCGCCTCAAACGCCTTATTGGCATCATCACTCCAAACAAAGTGATTTGTATTCTTCATCATCTGATAAAGAGGAATGGCCTTTTCACCCAGGTGGCTTATAAACCAGCTCAAAGCAGCAATATGGCCCGCCAACCATTGGACGTCATTTATACATGCCGGATTAGCCAAAGAAGTGACAGCCTTGATTTTCTCTGGGTTAGCCTCAATGCCTCTCTCAGAAACCAAGAAACCCAATAGTTTTCCAGTTGGTACGCTAAAGACACACTTGGCCGGGTTAAGCATCTTCTTATAGCCCCAGAGATTGTAAAAGGTCTCTTTCAAATCATCTATCAAGGTCTCTTTCTTCCTGGATTTCACAACAATATCATCCACATAGGCATGAACATTGAGCCCAATCTGGTCATGGAGGCAATTCTGAACGCACCATCGATAAGTCGCCTGGGCACTCTTGAGCCCAAAAGGCATAGACACATAGCAGAAGGGTCCAAAGGGAGTGATGAAAGCCATCTTCTCCTGGTCCTTAGCTGCCATCTTGATATGATGATAACCATAATAAGCATCCAGAAAACTCAAATGCTCACAACCCGCCGTAGCATCAATAATCTGATAAATACGAGGGAGAGCAAAAGGGTCAGGCGGACAAGCCTTATTAAGATCTGTATAATCCACAGAGACTCCCCGTGCAATTTTTCTTAAGCACCAACACCGGGTTAGCCAACCACTCAGGACGAAAAACTTCAATGATGAACCCAGCCGCCAAGAGCTGGGCCACTTCTTCACCAATGGCCTTACGCCTCTTTTCATTGAAACGACAATGGAATTGTTTGAACGGCTTAAACTTTGGATCAATATTGAGAGTGTGCTCAGTGAGTTCCCTCGGTACACCTGACATGTCTGAAGGTTTCCATGCAAAGATGTCTCGGTTCTCACAGATGAACTCGATGAGCACGGTTTCCTATTTCAGATCCATATTAGCACTTATGCTGAATTTCTTGGATATATCGCCTGGAACAAAGTCAACCAGCTTAGTGTCATCTGCCGACTTAAATTTCAACAAGGGGTCATGCTTTGTAGTTGGCTTCTTCAATGGTGTCATATCTGCCGGGTCCACATTATCTTTATAAAACTTCAACCCCTCTGTGGCATAAGCAGACTCAGCATAAGCAGCATCACCTTCCTCACAATCGAGAGCGATCTTCCTATCACCGTGAATCGTGATGGAGCCTTTATTACCCGGCATTTTAAGTTGTAAATAAACATATCAAGGTCGTGCCATAAATTTGGCATAAGCCAACCGTCCAAACAAAGCGTGATACGGACTTTTGATCTTAACCACCTCAAAGGTCAATTTTTCAGCTCTAGAATTTTGGTCATTGCCGAAGGCCACTTCCAGGGTTATCCTACCCACTGGATTTGCCGACTTACCACGCACCACCCCATGAAAAACAGTAGAAGACGACTTAAAATCTTTGTTAGTCAAATTCATACGGCAAAAAAAGTATCATAGTAAAGGATATTGATACTATTGCCTCCATCCATAAGTACTTTTGAAAGATTGTATCCTCCTACCAGAGGAGCAACTACCAATGCCAGTTGACCCAGATTGTCAACTCGGGGTGGGTGATCCTCACGGCTCCATATGATAGGCTGCTCAGACCACCTTAAATACTGAGATATCGCTGGCTCAATCGAATTCACAGACTCGTGGTAAACGCATGATATTGACCACTATTCAGCTGCTTTGGATTGCGCTGATAACCAGACTACTACTGCTGATTCCCTTGACCAGACTGCTGATTAAAGCCACCTTGATTGCCTTGACCCTGAAAACTAAAGCTTGAACCGCCACCTCCAAAGCCAGGTCCGTGAGAGCCGGATCCTGTACCGCCATGTAGGCCATGATTATTGTGGAAAAATTGGAATTTATATACTCTCACATGATGAAGCAATCGTTCCACAAATGACTGGTCGACTTCTTTTGCGTACCGTGCTTTGGGCAAGGTTGATTCATCATGGCCTCAAGGTTGAACTTCGGCCCTCCAAACCGGGGCGTCGATGCTTTCCTCTTATGACGTTGATTATTGTTCTGTACATTGGTTTTAGCCATAAAGTCCAAACAGCCGTCGGCCTTGTGCATACCGTTGCCACCTTGGCTCACCGTATTATGTTGTCCCTTTGCACTGCCACTCTTCTTCCCCTTGCCAGCTTTCTCCTCATCAGGCTCAGGGTCCTTAGTACTATTAGAGTCGGCATATTTGACGAGAGCTGCCATGAGCTCCCCCGTATCATTGCAGTGGCGCTTAAGCTGCCCCAACTTCTGCTTAAGAGGAAGAAAACAACAATTCTTTTCCAACATCAGGACGGCTGAAACGACATTGATGTTGTCTGATGAATGGATAACGGTTGAGATCCGGCGCACCCAATTGGTTGTTGACTCGCCTTCTCCCTGGACACAAGAGTCTAAGTCTAAAATCGACATAGGCTGCTTGCATGTGTCTTTAAAATCCTTAATAAAACGCGCATTCAGCTCAGCCCATGATGTGATGGAGTTGGGGGGGGGGGGGCAACCCTTTCAGCCAAACTTTTGTCTCGTATGGAATACTATATGATTTCATCATTTGTTTCATCAGAAACAATATGGGACGGAATGATTCGAACCTCTGAATAACGGGACAATTCGTGCCGGCCCATCCACAATCACGGTGAAGTACTTAGCACATGCAACATCACTAACATCCAGCATCTCCATAGCCATCTCGTAACTCTCAATCCAGGCTTCTCGGGGTTGATCTGCTGTGTAATTAGGCACTTTGCGAGGGCCCTTAAAATCCTTAGGTAAGTGCTCGTTACATAGAGCCGACACTAAACATGGCACGCCAAGGGTTCTGGAGGTCACACCTGCCTCTATAGACGTTGATGGGTAAACCAGAGATTGTTGCTGAGCCACCAGATCAGCCTCATGCCACACTCTTCCCTGGTCCACCAAAGCCTGAGCATCATTACCAGCGTGCGGCGGGTTAGGCCTACGAGGCTATTTGTGGTGCCGCTCACTACTTGACACTGCTGGCGAGTCAATGTGCCTGCTATAACTCCGGCTTGGATGCGAGGTTGAATGAATCTGTTCACGACTGTATGAATAAGCCGCCTGTTGAGCCACTGCCGTCTGAAGAAGCTCTCCGGCTCACCGCATCTCCATCGCAGCTAGTGACTCATCTTGAACAGGGAGAGCCGCCAATTGGGTAGCTGCGGCTATCATATTGTCCAGGGAGTTAGAATAATGACCCGATGGCATCGGAACATGCTGAGGAGGAGTCAAGTTCAAATGTGGGGGTGTCTGCAGCACGTAGCTGAACCGGCGCTCCAGCTGCAGGCGCCTCAACGGCCCGATCCACAACGGGCGGGTTACTAGTTCCTGCCCTAGGCGTATTGAAGAAGTTTCTTGCATCATACACCGGAGGTAAACGACTCTGGCGCCTTCTATTAAAGGCAGCGTTTGATGCATTCTGGTCCAAGCTCAAGCGAAAATTTTCTGCTTGAATCCGATGTGCTTCCCTCTCCAAGGCGGCTCGTTCCATTGCCATCCGGGTGTTCTCAGTGTTAAGATCCTCCTTAGCTTGAGCTATCTCATCGCGTAACTTCGCAACATCCATGTTATGTTGCGCTTGCTTCGCCAGGGTTACCTCCACCATCAGCAATGTTGCAAGATCCTCCAACAGTTCAGATAAAACTTGAGCCGGCGGGCGCACATGGCCTCCTGCCCCGGCTGCCGTAGCAGTCGTTGAACCGGAGATCATTGCTGCCGCAGTTGAAGAATTCTGCACCGGCTGTATACCGGCAAGGGGAGTCCTGGATTAGGTGGTATCCGGACAGCTGGACTATATACTTTGGCCAGACTGTTGGACCATGAAGATACAAGACTCAAGACTTTGTCCTGTGTCCGGATGGGACTCTCCTTTGCGTGGAAGACAAGCTTGGCAATCAGGATATTATATTTCATTCTTTGTAACCGACTCTGTGTAAACCTAGCCCCTCTGGTGTCTATATAAACCGGAGGGTTAAGTCCTTAGACGGATGATCATAATCATCATCGGCTAGCTCCTAGGGTTTAGCCTCTACGATCTCGTGGTAGATCAACTCTTTTAATACTCATATCATCAAGATCATTCAAGCAGGAAGTAGGATTTTACCTACATCGAGAGGGCCTGAACCTGGGTAAAACATCGTGTCCCTTGCCTCCTATTACCATTAGCCTTAGAAGCACAGATCGGGACCCCCTACCCGAGATCCGCCGGTTTTGACACCGACATTTGTGCTTTCATTGAGAGTTTCTCTGTGTCGTCACTGCAAGGCTTGATGGCTCCTTCAATCATCAACAACAATGCGGTCTTGGGTGAGACATTTCTCCCCGGACAAATCTTCGTGTTCGGCGGCTTCACACTGCGGGCCAATTTGCTTGGCCATCTGGAGCAGATCGACAGCTACGCCCCTGACCATCAGGTCAGGTTTGGAAACTTGAACTACACGACCGATATCCACGGAGACTCGATCTTTGATAGATTCGAGCCTATGCCAGGAGCGTCGAATATTCACGACGAGCATGGCTTAGACTTGCTGTCGGACAATACTTGGGATATCGCACCTACAGTAGCTCCGGACTTAAATCCGGGGCAGATCGCATCTTCCATGGACGGGTGGATGGACCCCGCCCTGGAGGCCGCACATTCTTCAGCAGTAGAGCCAAACACAGACTTCACCCCCAAGGAAGCCTATGACACCGGACCGCCGGACTCGTGTCCGGCTGTAGGTTCCAGTACGCGCACCCCCGAGCCCGCCGAATCTGCTTGGGCTCCGGTAATAGAGTTCACCGCTGCGGATATTTCCAGCACTTGCCCTTTGGCGACATGTTGAACTCGTTAAAATCTCTCTCTTTGTCAGGAGACCCTTGGCCGAACTATGTCCGGCTCAAGTGGGAAGCAGGCAACGAGGGAATTCGTTGCCCACCCACCACCCACTTCATTGCCACGATCAATGATTTGACCGACGTGCTTGACTTTGACTCTAAAGACATCGACGGTGTGGACGACGACGTAGGAGAAAAACAGGAACCACCGCCCACGGGGCGATGGACAACCACCTCTTCGTATGACATATATATGGTGGACACTCCCAAAGAAACAAATGGCGAGGATGCAATGGAGGATAGCCCCTTAAGGAAGAAGGCAAAGCACGGGCATCATCAGCACCGCTCCAAGCCCCGCCACAACAATACCGGCACAGGAGTCAAAAACAATCCGGATGGTGCCAAAGATGAATACAATCCCAATCAGCCTGCCTTCGAGCAGGCCAGACAGCCGACGGACGGATACTTGGAGGAGTACAACTACATGCCCCCCGTCGTAGTTGAGGTGAGCCTCGGCGATGATGAATTCGATGTGCCTGAGGATCCCGCAGAGCAAGTTCGCTTCAAGCGAAGGCTTATGGCCACAGCGAAAAGCCCGAAAAGGAAGCAGCAGCAGCAGCTCAAAGCTGACCAAAATGTGCTCATAGATAGATGGACTAAGGTCCTGGCAACCGAGGAATACGGACTCGACCACCCCGCCAAAGGGAACACAAAGCACAATTCGCTACCTCAACCTAAGAAGGAGGACCTAAAGCCTACACCCCGACGCCAATACACCATGCTCCGGGGCAGTACGCAGGAAACGCGAGGCAGCATCCACAAACCTCGACACAACAGTCATAAGCGTCACAAAAATAATGATGACGACCAAGACAAGGGAATCGGTGCCGAATTCAGCGCCCCCCAGTCCGGTCAGCGGAAAAAGAACAACTCAAGCCCATCCGACCCGAGCAGCATACTCGACCAACTATGTGAAATTCATGGTACCCCTAGAAGGGCGGCCAAGCATACCAACAAAGAATGCCGGACCCTCAAAACAAAACAGCCAGTCATGCGTCGGAAACAATGAAGGGAAGTCTCAAACAACGAGAAGCCCCCCAAACATGGCGAGGTCCAAGGAAGATCCTCCGCACTACAAAAATACGGCTGTCAGTGTCAAAACCGGCGGATCTCGGGTAGGTGGTCCCGATCTGTGTGTCAAGGCTGATGGTAACAGGAAGCAAGGGACACAGATGTTTACTAGGTTTGGGCCCTCTCGATGGAGGTAAAACCCTACTTCCTGCTTGATTAATATTGATGATATGGGTAGCACAAGAGTAGATCTACCACGACATCGTAGAGGCTAAACCCTAAGAGCTAGCCTATGATGGTATGATTGTAATTGTGATCGGTCTTCTAAGGACCAACCTCTCCGGTTTATATAGACACCGGACAGGACTAGGGTTTACATGGAGTCGGTTACAAGGAAGGAAACATAATATCCGAATCGGCAAGCTTGCCTTCCACGCCAAGGAAAGTCCCATCCGGATACGGGCCGAAGTCTTGAGTCTTGTATCTTCACGCTTCAATAGTCCGGATGTTGTACACAGTCCGGCTGTCCGGATACACCCTTGTCCAGGACTCACTCAGTAGCCCCTGAACCAGGCTTCAATGATGATGAGTCCGGTGCGCTGTATTGTCTTCGGCATTGCAAGGCGGGTTCCTTCTCCGAGTACTCCAAAGTGGTTGTCGAACACGTAGACCGTGTCCAGATCCACAAGATGATCTTTATACACCGCCGTAGAGAGAATGCTATTTTCACAAATGCAATCTGCTGACAACTTTTGGATGACGTGACATGTTATTATGGTAGGATCATTACTCAAACCGTTTTCCCACTACCAGCCACAGCGCGTATTACGAGGCGGTTTCTGTGACATGTCTTGTCAAAGCAGAGGTCGTGTCCCCTTATCGCGGGATTGTCATCAATACGGGAATGGGTAATCCCACCACGCCATCAATCATGGCGCTTGGGAAGCAAGCGATTCCCAACGGGCAAGTGGGGAGGCGCACCGCTCTCGGCGCCTCTATAAAGGGATAAGATTTCCACTCTTGCCCACTCTTGCCCCCTCGAGCTCCAGCGCCCAAGACCAAGTCTTCTCCGCACAGCTAAACATGTCCGGAGCAGGAGGCAAGTGGGTGGCTTCCACCGTCAAGGAGAAGCACATCACAAATCTTATGGCGGCCGGATACTTGGCCACGGACATAGTGCACAGGCTACCGGACGCTGGGCAGGTCATTCCGACCCACGGACCCCACGAGAGGGTCGTATTCGTCGCCCACTTCGTCCGTGGACTGGGATTTCCACTTCATCCCTTCGTCCACGGGCTCATGTTCTACTACGGGCTAGATTTCCATGATCTAGCCCCGAACTTCATCCTCAACATCTCGGCATTCATCGTCGTATGCGAGGCCTTCCTCCGCATCCGGCCTCACTTTGGCCTATGGCTGCAAACCTTCTACATGAAGCCGAAGGTTGTAAGCGGCCAACAAGCGGAGTGCGGAGTGGTCATGGTGGGCAAAATGCCTAATGTCACATGGCTCGACGGCTCCTTTGCGGAGACAGTGAAGGGGTGGCAATCGGGGTGGTTCTACATCACCGAGCCGCACGGCGCCAACTGGGCAGCGGCCCCCGAGTTCCGATCCGGAGCCCCCATGCGGCTCACCTCCTGGGAAAAGAAGGGCCTATCTTGGGGCGATTCTACGGAGCTGACCGGACTCCAGACATGCATCAAAAGCATGAAGGACAAGAACATCAAGCTTGTCAACGTGATCCAGGTCATGCTCGTTTGCCGGATCCTACCCTGCCAAAGGCGGGCAGTCAATCTGTGGGAGTTCGTCCCGACCGAACACCAGATGCTCCGGAAGCTCTATGACATGACGCATAAAGGCACATGGAAGTTGCTTTTCAAGGCCTCCGAAGTACCTCCTCCCACATCCGAGGACCGCGGGCTTCACGCCGCGCGGGCCCCTAGTCAAGTGAGTTCTCAGATTACCACCAGACCTGGTTCTTCGCAATATATTCATAGGAGAGCCTTAAGTAGTTATGCATATTTGTTTCAAGATTATGTGGAGATGGCGGAGTAGATTTACTGTCCGGCTCCGCTGCCCGAAGGCCCAGCCGATGCTCTCCTAACGGAGATTCTGGTCCTGGCATCGTACAAGGTGCCGGAGAAGAAGGCCAAGAAGAAGGCCCCGGGGACCCGAAAGGGTCTCCATCGCAAGGTTGTGCCAGAGGCCTCGTCCAAAGACGACGAGGCGCACTCCTCCCATGAAGGGGAGGAAGAAGAAGAAAAGGACGCCACATCCGGAAAGGATGAGGGGTCCGGGGAGGCGGACCAGGGGGGCGGAAAAGGTCCCCGGCGCAAGGCCATCATACCCTTGTCGTCTGATGATGACGAAACAGATTCTTCCTGCGGAGGCGGGAGGAACCAAGAAGAAACTCTACCTCCCCGCACTGGGGAGGAGAGAAGGAGAAAAGCCACCCCGGAGGGGGAGGATGGGGCGTCCAAGAAGGGAAAGGCATCCCTCCCGGACTATTCCGCCACGGCCGCTCACAGCGAGGAGGGGTGGCTGCCCCAGGGGAAGCCCCCGGTGCGATCGTACATGTCTGCATTCTATCATGGTTTCACTTCATAGTTTTTATACTTATAATGCCGAACATATATGCAGTCCGGCCAGGTCTCACCCCGAGGTATCTTCCTCCGGGTCCCTGACCGATTCGGTGATAAATTCGCTTCCGACGGCCACTACCCCTCAACACGCGGATGACACGGAGGTGTTGTCCCGAAGGCTCCCAGAGCAGGTGGGTGACTCTAGAGACGCCCCACGACGGGATTCCAGATGTCAGACACGCGGGGTGCAAGATCCCCGCGGACCGTGTCGATGAGAGCCATGGCCAACCGGGCTCTCAACCGAACACAATTCCGGAACCTTCGATGGTTCCGGACTCAGGCGGGCGACCCCTCATTAGGGAGGGCGAGCCGTCTGTGTCGCGGACTTCTGTTGCGCATGAGGTGCCGGATTGTCTGCTGGAAGGGCTTCGCGGCGCTTCCATGGATGAAGAGCACCGTACTCTTATGAGTACGGTGATTCGGAAGGTTTCGTCCGCCAAAAGCGGACTAACCAAAGCTTGAACCAGCCTCCTAACAGGCTTTGAGGTGAGTAACAAATATGTGCAAAATTACCACCCGATAGGTAGTAGCCCCTGATACTCCGTTTGGTGTTTGGAAAGAAAAGCCAAACGGAGGGTCAATTATAATTCGCAGGAGTCTAATGATAAGTATTGTTGTGAATAAGCTGGCTGTGCTGCTTGCTGCTGCTGCCCGTACTGCCGAGGTTGCCGAACTAAAATTGGACCTGGAGCAGGCGCGAGGAGAGCTCGACCTCACAAAGAGGCAGCTCGAAGAGAACAAAGGTAAGTGATTCCCTCCCTTATGCATTTGAGGATACTCAAAATTGGTGAGTCTAACACCTAAGTGTCGTGACTGTGTAATAGGGGCCACCGCCGAAGTGGCATCCCTGAAGAAGGCGTTGTCCGAGGCCGAAGACAAGGCGGCCTCGGAATGTAAGGAGCGCGAAAAGCAAAGTGCTAGGGTAGGTGAGGTACAGCAAGAGCTCCAGGACCTCGGCAAGAAATGCGAATCCGTGGAGCATGATCTGAAGGCGAAAGAGGCCGAGCTTGCGAAGGCCCTTGTGAATTTGAAAGACGCCAAGGCCGAAGCTGAGAAAGCACAGCAGGAGATCCAGGAGGCCAAGAAGATAGCAGCGGGTAAGAAGTTCTTTGTGCAAAGCAAACATGTGGAGGAGGTGTTTCTTTTACTTACTCGAATTCGGAGCTCTCCAGGGGCATTCGCAGATCTGCCACACAGCATATCAGACGCTGCGGAGTTCTACCGTGCCCAGGAGGGGAACTCAACGGAGAAGCTCTTCTAGTCCCAGTATGCTGTGGCCGAACACCCGATGCCTCTGAGTGACCAACTGAAGGAGTTGGTCGAACTCCACATGGCTGCCGAACTGGCTATGAAAGGTTTCATAGTTCGGATGTGGCCTGGTGAGCTCATGCCCAGTAGCTACTTTGGCCTAATCAAGCGGATGGTGGATGCCTGCCCACGGCTGGAGGTGATCTAGCGCTCCGTTTGTATCGAAGGTGCCTGCCGGGCCTTTGCCCGCGTCAAGGTGCATTGGGGCAAGCTGGATGCTGAGAAGCTGGTCAAGGATGGGCCGCCACAGGGCAAGGCACATAGCCATCCAAAAATGTACTATGATGGCGTGATGAAGGGTGCTCGTCTCGTGGCTGATGAATGTACCAAGGACACCATTTTTGAATGAATTCACTTTTGTCATGTTTGTAATTTAAGGACGAAGTTACTTGCGCTATGTAGTGCTTTTGTTTATTTAAAATATTACCTTGTGTGCGGCTGTTTATAAAATTCTGAAAGTAGGCCAGTCGTCGGCTTCTGCCCCCACGTATCTAGTACAGGGGTGTTCGTGGAAAAGCCGGACACTCTTTATCCAAATGTTTGGTCCATTAAGGAGGTGTCCAGCGTAGTGAACAAGGCAATCGGACTATGCGGCTTTATAACTTTCACTTAGCCATAGAAGTCTACAATTTTAAATTTCGGCGAAGCCCCTACAATCCGGAAGGCCGAATTGGGGCGCTATACACGCCTAGATCGAACGAAGCCGATTTATCGCCTAAAGCGGAAAATCTTTAAGGATTTTAAGACCTCTCGAACAGCGACCAGCTCTCGCCACATCATGCCGGTCAGTTTTTGTCTTTCTCTACTGAGGTGCTCGTCCGGAAGAACCGGGACACAATCGCAGTAGTTCTCCCTGCGCTACCTTAGCCAATATAACGGAACATAAGGCACCAAAACAAGGGAGCCGGGCTATCCCAACTGTAGACCATAGACATGATTCAGAGCTGATGCATATAGTGCTATAAGTTCGGGGTGCCGCACTGTTGAAGGTGTTCGGACTTTATTTTCCATATTATGGGGCGCCATGAGAAGCCCCTAGCAAACTGACCGCACCAAGGTGTACGAATGCAATATCAAATAAACATTTATAAGAGAAAAAATGCTCAAATAAGAATAATAAGCTGACGCTATATATAATCTCCCATTGACGAAAAATACGTTTCAGCGTATGTTTACAATACATGCATTAAGCGGAGATAAATAGGACTATTTGACATGTCCTATCCAGGGGTAGGCTGTGTACAGATAGATAAAGCAGGTATAATGATCGCAAATAGATTCCACCTAGGTTTTCTCTTCTGTGCTGCACGTCTGTTGCCTCCTTGGATGTCTCTCCCATATGAGTCCGGCAATTAGGCTCTTCTGAGGATGCTGCACTAACGCGGTGTCCTGAAAGGTAAGAGGGAAAGAGTATGAAGGTATTTGGCGGTTAGCCGCACTATCGACTGAGTCATTGATGCGCATCCGCCTATGCCCATGGTATCTTGAGTGTGTAGTTGTGTATGCATGGCACGAATGCTGCTTTGGAGGGGCTTGAGCAGAGGCCGGACTGCTAATCACGCTCTTTGCGTTCCTGATGATCCTGTTACGGGGTGCTCCGGACTCGCTTGACAGTGCTCGAGGTTTTTGCCGGATTGGTTTGTTGGAGTAGGCTGCATTGTACTTCTGCCGCAAGGGCTGCCGTATGCTCTTCTGTTCGAAGGGAGCGATCCACATTTCCCTTGATAGTGATGACCCCGCGTGGCATCTTGAGCTTGAGGTATGCGTAATGTGGTACCGCATTGAATCTAGCGAATGCGGTTCGTCCGAGCAGTGCGTGGTAACTACTACGAAAAGGGATGATATCGAAGATTAACTATTCGCTCCGGAAGTTATCCGGGGATCCGAAGACCACTTCTAGTGTTATAGAGCCCGTACAGTGGGCCTCTACTCCAGGAATTACACCTTTAAAGGTAGTTTTAGTGGGCTTGATCCTTGAAGGATCAATGCCCATCTTACGCACTGTGTCCTGATAAAGCAGGTTCAGGCTGCTGCCGCCGTCCATAAGGACACGCGTGAGGTGGAATCCGTCGACGATTGGGTCTAAGACCAATGCGGCTGAGCCGCCATGATGAATGCTAGTAGGGTGATCCCTACGGTCAAAGGTGATCGGACAAGCTGACCATGGATTGAACTTGGGGGCGACTGGCTCCTCGCATAGATGTCCCGTAGTGCCCGCTTCCGTTCCCGCTTGGGGTTGTGGGTGGCATAGATCATGTTGACCGTTTTCACCTAGGGGGAAATTTCTTTTGTCCCCCCATGTTCGGACGCCGGGGCTCTTCGTCATCGTCGCTGTGCAGCCCCTTGTCCTTGTTTTCGGTGTTTATCTTGCCGGCCTGTTTGAACACCCAACAGTATCTATTGGTGTGATTGGCTAGTTTGTCCGGTGTGCCATGAATTTGGCACGAGCGCTCCAGTATGCGGTCTAGACTAGACGGTCCCTGATTATTTCTTTTGAATGGCTTTTTCTGCTAGCCGGACTTAGATCCGCTGAATCCGGCGTTGACTGCCATGTCTTCAGTGCTGTCACCGTTGTTCTGTCTCTTATGTCTGTTGCGCCGTGGCTTGCTGTTAGTATCGCGGCCATCCGAAGTGCCGGAATGTGGCGTGGTGCCGCTGCGAGCCAACCAGCTATCCTCACCCGCACAAAAGCGGGTCATTAATGTTGTGAGAGCTGCCATGGACTTGGGTTTTTCCTGGCCGAGGTGTCGAGCGAGCCACTCGTCATGGATATTATGCTTGAAAGCCACCAAGGCTTCGGCGTCCGGACAGTCGACTATTTGGTTCTTTTTTGTGAGGAACCGAGTCCAGAATTTCCGGGCTGACTCTTCGGGCTATTGAGTAATGTGGCTCGGGTCATCGGCGTCTGGTGGTTGCACATATGTGCCCTGGAAGTTATCGAGGAATGCGTCCTCCAGGTTTTCCCGGCTGCCAATGGAATTTGCTGGCAGGCTGTTTAACCAGTGTCGGGTTGGTCCTTTGAGCTTCAGGGGAAGATACTTGATGGCGTGTAGATCATCTCCGCGGGCCATGTGAATGTGGAGAAGGAAATCTTCGATCCATACTGCGGGGTTTGTTGTGCCATCGTATGATTCGATGTTTACGGGTTTGAACCCTTCTGGGAATTCATGATCCATCACTTCGTCAGTGAAGCAGAGGGGGTGTGCAGCGCCTCTGTGCCGGGCTATGTGGCTACACAGGTCGGATTGGTCTGGGTTGCTGTGTTCAGCCCGACCGGACTTGTTGATGATGTATCCGGCGCGACGGTCATCATCCCGGGCTGGGGCGCGCCCCCGCGATCCGTAGATCGATCTTGGGTGTCCTGCTTTGTTTTCCAGAATATCTTGCAGGTCTTGCTTGTTTCCTTGGGCCGTAGTATATCGGCGTGAGGGTGCGGGCTGGTATCCGGGCTGATATCCCGTTTTATCCCGGCCACGGGGTGGCCGGTCAGCCGTTTGGCGTTCGAGTCCATATTCCTCGGCTGTCAGGACTTCAGGCCATCTATCTGTGAGCAGCTCTTGATGAGCTTGGAGTTGCTGCTGCTTTTTCTTTAGGCTCCTCACAGTGGCTATAAGCCTACGCTTGAAGCACTCCTACTCCACGGGGTCCTCAGGCACGCCGAATTCGTCGTTGCCGAGGCTAATCTCGTCTTCGGAAGGGGCATGTAGTTGTCCTCCTCCGGGTATGTGTCTATCGCCTGTTCTTCTGGGCTGACCTGCTCATCTTCCTGTTCGACCTGCCCGAAGGCGGGCTGGTCAGGGTCATATTCTTCTTCGGCGCCATCCGGATTATTTTCGTCTCCGGGGCCGGTATTGCTGTGGCGGGTCTTGGAGCAGCGCCGACGACGCCCAGGCTTTGTTTTTCTTCCCGAGGGGTTATCCTCCATTGCCTCATCGCCATTTGTTTCCTTCAGAGTGTCCACCATATATATATATATATCATATGAGGAGGTGGCCGCCCACCGCCCGGTGAGCGGTGGCTCCTGTAATTCTCCTACATCGTCATCCATACTGTCGATGTCTTTGGAGTCGAAGTCAAGGACGTCGGTTAGATCATCGATCGTGGCAATGAAGTGGGTGGTGGGTGGGCAACGAATTACATCGTTGTTTGCTTCCCACTCAAGCCGAACACAGTTCGGCCCAGAGTCTCCTGACAAAGAGAGAGACTTCAATAAGTTCAGCATGTCGCCAAAGGGCGAGTGCTAAAAGACGTCCGCCGCGGTGAACTCCATCACCGGAGCCCAACCAGGCTCGGCGAGTTCGGGGACGCGCGGACTGGAACCTACAACTGGATACGAATCCGGGGGTCCGGAGTCACAGGCTCCCTCAGAAGTGAGGCATGTGTTCGGCTCCATCGTCGATGGGGGTAGGACCTGCGGGGCGGGGTCCAGCCCTCCGTCCTTAGGCAACGCAGCCTGCCCCAGACTTAGATCCGAGGCTTTTGCCGGGATGATGTCCCGAGCATCGTCTGACAGAAGGCCTAATCCGTGCTCATCGTGACTGTTCGGCGCTCCTGGTGCTGGCCCGAATCCATCGAAGATCAAGTCTCCGCGGATATCCACCGTGTAGTTCAGATTTCCAAACCTGATTTGATGGCCAGGGGCGTAGCTGTTGATCTGCTCCAGATGGCCAAGCGAATTAGCCCGCAGTGCGAAGCCGCCGAACACGAAGATCTGTCCGGGGAGGAAAGCCTCACCCTAGACAGCGTCGTTGATGATGATTGAAGGAGCCATCGAGCCTGACAGCAACGACACAGAGGAACTCTCAATGAAAGCACCAATGTCAGTGTCAAAACCGGCGGATCTCGGGTAGGGGGTCCCGATCTGTGCGTTAAGGCTGATGGTAACAGGAAGCAAGGGACACAGATGTTTACCCAGGTTCGGGCCCTCTCGATGGAGGTAAAACCCTACTTCCTGCTTGATTAATATTGATGATATGGGTAGTACAAGAGTAGACCTACCACAAGATCGTAGAGGCTAAACCCTAAGAGCTAGCCTATGATGGTATGATTGTAATTGTGATCGGTCTTCTAAGGACCAACCTCTCCGGTTTATATAGACACCGGAGAGGACTAGGGTTTGCATGGAGTCGGTTACAAGGAAGGAAACATAATATCCGAATCGCTAAGCTTGCCTTCCACGCCAAGGAAAGTCCCATCCAGATACGGGCCGAAGTCTTGAGTCTTGTATCTTCATGCTTCAATAGTCCGGACGTTGTACACAGTCCGGCTGTCTGGATACCCCCTTATCCAGGACTCCCTCAACGGCCGATCATCTCCGGTCACATCGACCACCCGGACAACATCAACCATAGCAATTCAATTGCGCTTACCATCGACCCAATAGTTTGTGGGTCCCATCTTCCACGAGCCCCTATGGGCTTAAATAGCAGCCCAAGCTCACTGCGCCAGGACAAAATTTGCCAGATAGGTATTGACCGCTCGCGGATCAAACCCATTAATAACATCATCTAAAAGATGTCGTGCAAAGGCCAAGTTTTACAGGCCCACCACCCTGAAGGTTGTCTTTGGATCACCAAACAAATACCATGCGAAAGAATAAGTCTTCGGCATCGTCCCCTTATACAGTAACTACTATATACTATCGGGACGAACCGCGTTGGCTAGACTCAGCGGGGTACAGCATCAGGCCAAACCCACGCGGTATAGTCACAATTATGGGCAAGGCCGAACTCCACCCTCAGAGTGGAAATTATACCGCCGCTATGATAGCAAGTTGTGCTCGTTTATCGAATTTCGATTCGGCAGCCAACTACCCGGACACCAATTGAGGAATGCGAGCTACTTTACGGCATGATAGTCTGGCTCGACCAGGGTCCGATCAGGCACCCACGGTTCAACCACCACATGACATGCAGCTGCCTCTAATCATTTGTCTTCACAGACCGACTTTTGCGCAGAATAGGACTGGCGACATGGAATCAGCTCGGACGCACAAGGCGGGAACACATAAAGTATCCCCAAAGGAGACAGTTCGGATACACTTCGGATCCACACACAGCCTCCTCCAGTCCGGCCACGAAAGGTTCCGCCAGCACACCTCTTTTCATATGCATAAACCATACTCATACGCATAGACATGTCACTCTACTACAATACATAGACTAAAATAACACTCACCGGTCGTCGTTCCTCATTGACGCTCTTTTCTTCATCATAACGGCACCCGCACATAGTGTTATGCCCCGCTATGCCAGGGGCTTCATCATACTCATAATATGGCAACAAAGTCCGGCCACCTTTTCAGTCGCCCGGCACCCCGAACTTATAGCACTATATGCATCAGCTCCGAATCATGTCTTGGGTCATTAGTTGGGTTTGCCCGGCTCCCATGTTTTGGTACCTTATCTTCCGCTCCATCGGCTAAGGTAGCGCTGGGAGAACTACTGCGATTGTGTCCCGGTTCTTCCGGATGAGCACCTCAGTACAGAAAGCCGAAAACTGACTGTCATGATATAGCGAGAGCTGGTCAGCTGTTCGAGAGGTTGTAAAATCTTTAAAGATTTATTCCGCATAATTCCACAATAAATGCAAAGTGCGATGGATCGATCTTCCGATCAGGCGCCGTTAGAGCCCCTCATACGGTCTTCTGAACACCAGGGACTGCGCCTACCATACTCGAATTCCTATGGCTAAGTGAGAGTTATAAAGCTCTATAGTCTAATTGCCTAGTTCGCCGCGATGAACACCTCCCTCAAGGACCCAACGATGGGATAAAGAGTGTTCATGTATGTCCCGAACACCCCCGACGACTGGCCAACTCTCAGGATTTATATATACTAAACGGCCGCACATGAAGAAAAAACGTTCATATAACAGTCAATAAACAATGACAGTGCCAATATCCCGCATTACAAAGGACAACATGACTGCCTTCAGGGAAATATAGTGTCTTTCGTACACTGTTCCGCCACAAGGTGTGCTCCTTTCAGGACACCTTCATGGTATAACTCGGGCTTGCGATGCTCCTTACCCTCCGGCGGTCCCTCAGTCATCAGCTTTTCAGCAACAAGCTTCCCCAGTGCACCTTCGCACGGGCAAACGCCATGTGTGCACCCTCTATGCAGGCCGATCACTTAATGACGTCGAGCTGAGGGCAAGCACCGATAATTCGCTTCACGAGTCCGAAGTAACTGCTTGGAATTGGCTCAGCGGGCCACAGCCGGACAACTAAGTCCTTGATGGCTAGTTCAGCCGCCTGGTGCAGTTCGACCAGCTGCTTCAGCTGATCGATAAAGGGCACCGGATAATTTGGCGCCAAATACTGCGACCAGAAATGCTTCTCTGCACACTTCTTCTTCTCAGCCCGGTAGAACTGGGCAGCATCTGATATACTGCATGGCAGGTCGGCAAACGCCCCTGGAGAAAAAGAATTCAGCTTGTTGCTTAGAGTTCCTCCCATTACTATGTAAAAATTGCTTTCAGAACAAAAGGCCTTACCAGCCGCAACCCTCCGTGCCTCCTGAATGTCCTTCAAAGCACCTCGGGCTTCTTCCCGAGCATCATCTGCAGCTTGGAGAGCTTGGCAGAGTTCGGATTCTTTCCCTGCTAGACTCTGCTCCAAGGTCTCGCTCTTCTTCACAGCCTCCTGGAGCTCTCGCTCAGCTTCAATGACCCGGGCCTCGTGCTTCTCGCGAAAAGCCTGCTCGGCGGTGGCCTTCTTGTTGGCTTCAGCCACAGCCTTCTTCAGTGCCTCAATTTCAGCACTCGCTCCTATAGCATACAATACAAATATTTTCATTAGGCACAACCACTAATTCATGCTCAACTTAGCAAAAGGTCTCGACATACCTTGCTTGTCCTCCAACTGCTTCTTCACGCAGCCAAGTTCTTCTTTGGCCCGCTCTAGACTCTGCTTCAGTCTGTACACCTCCACATTATGAGAGGCGGTCGTCGCTACAGACGCCTGTTTTCAAACAATGGGATATTTGTCATTAACTGAGTCTCCTGCGGATCGGAAATTTGATCCCCTGTCCGGCTCTCTATCTTTCACCGGACCGTGCATCAGGGGCTACTACTCATACTATGACAATCTTCCAAAGGTTTCTAAAAACATACCTCAAAGCCTTTTATAAGGCTAAGGCAGGATTCATTCAGTCCGCTCTCAGCGGACTGAATCTTTTCAATCACCGCGCCCATGAGGGCGCGATGTTCCTCGATGATGGATGCACTATTTAGCACTGTCGATAGACCGCCCAGCAGCCCTCCAGGACCGTGTCCGGTCAAGGTGGGCTGCTCGCACGATCCTGGAGCTTTAAAGGTCTCCAGGACCATGTCCGGTTGCGGGCCGAATCTAAGATCGCCCCCGCCGTCGACGATCATGGGAACCGCAGCTCCCGTGTATCCGGCCCCAGAGATCTGCCCTCCCTAGTCCGGGTCCCGCTGAGACGACACCTCGGTGTCGCGCCTAGGCTTCGGGGAAGGGGCCTCTGGAGGTGTCTTGCTCTCTAGGGCATCTGAGCTCAGCGAATCGTCCGATGAGGACTTTCCGGCGTGGGACCTTGCCGGGTTAAACAAAGCATGGCGACAGTTAAAGTACCACATCCTAATAACCCCGGGCACGTATGTGTGTTCGGATTTCATGTACTCACGACTTTACCAGGGGCTGGGCCCTGGGATCCCACTCCGGGCTGCTACTGGCGGCCTCGGTGGACGCCTCCGGGAGGGAACTTGTCCCCCTCTTTGGTGATTCGGCCTCCAGAGATGAGGAGGCCGTCCTTTTCTTCTCTCCCCCCATGGAGGACTCGTCTTTTTCCTCCTCCTCTTCGTCTTCGAAGGAGGAGTGGTCACTGTAGTCTTCGGATTTTTTGTCCGAAGCGACGCGGCGACAGAGGCCGCTCCGGGTCTCTTTGACCTTCTTGGAGGCCTCTTTCTTCGGCGCCTCATAAGGCGCTGGGACCAGCATCTTTGGCAGAAGAGGTCCCGCCGGTTCCTCCGGTAGCGGGGCCGGACAGTGAATCCGCCCCACCTTCTTTGTCCATTCCTGGGATAATTGCAGAAAGCTCGATAAGGCGGCTCCCTAAGGATACGCTAGCTAAACATGGATAGACAAAACACAGGCAATGATTTACCGGACTTGTGGAGCGGGACAGTTGATACCCGCGGTCCTCGGCGGAGCCCGACCATGATTTGCCGGACTTGAAGAGCACCCTCCGGATGTCCTTATGCGAGGAGCCGTAGAGCTCCCGTAGGGTCTGATGCTCGGCCGAGTCGTATTCCCACAAATTGCAAGCTCAGAGCTGGCAAGGGAGAACCAGGAGAACTAACATCACCTGGACTACATTGACGAGTTTGACATCCTTGTCAACCACGCTCTGGACGCTTGTTTGGAGCACCGATAGCTCATCGGATGAGGACCAGTTCAGGCCTTTCTTGGGCCAGGACGTGAGCCGCAGCGGGGCTCCGAATCTGAATTCAGGAGCAGCGGCCCACTTTTTACCGCGTGGCTCGGTGATATAGAACCATTGCTGCTGCCACTCCTTGACGGAATCATTGAAGGTACCCGTCGGCCATGTCACCTTCAGCATCTTGCTCACCATGGCGCCGCCGCACTCAGCGTGCTTGCCGTTAACCACCTTGGGCTTCACATTGAAGATCTTCAGCCATAGGCCGAAGTGAGGCGAAATGTGGAGGAAGGCCTCACACACGACGATAAACGTCGAGATGTTGAGGAAATAATTAGGGGACAGATCATGAAAATCAATCCCATAATAATACATGATGCAACGAACAAATGGGTGGAGGGGAAACCCGAGCCCGCGGACAAAATGAGGAAGAAACACGACCCTTTCGTGGGGCTCCGGAGTGGGGACGATTTGTCCCGCCGTCGGGAGGCGGTGGCCGATTTTCTTGGCCAGGTACCCAGCCTATGAGCTTTTTGATATCCTTCTCCTGGACGATAGAGGCCATCCATTTGCCTCCTACTCCGGATCCGGACATCTTCGGAGAACCTCTCTTCGGTGCAGAAAACAAGCGCTTGGGTGCTGGCATTCGAGCAAAGGAGAATGGACGAGCGGAAGGGAAAGGCGTGGGTAAAGTGGAAGAGACCTTATCTCTTTATAGAGGCAACGAAAATGGTGCGCCTCCCCACTTGCCTAGTGGAACCCGCTCGTTCCCCACTCGCTGCAATTGACGGTGCGATTGCGCTAGCCGTGCCCGTATTAATGAAAGCCCCGCGATAAGGGGAACACGATCTCAGCTTCGACGAGACGTGCCCGGAAAACTGCCTCGCAATATGTGTGGAGGTTGGTTGTGGAAAGATAGTTCAATAATGACTCGACCATGGTGCTATGTCATGTTACCTGAAGATGTCAACAGATTATATTTGTGGAATATCGAAGATCGTCTTGCAGATCCAGACACGATTTAAGTGTTCGGTAATTACTTGGGAGTATTCGGAGATGGAACCCGCCTTGCAATGCCGAAGACCAACTATGCGCCAGACTCATCGTCATTGAAGCCTGGTTCAGGGGATACAGAGGGAGTCCTGGATTAGGGGGTATCCGGACAGCCGGACTATATACTTTGGCCGAACTGTTGGACCATGAAGATACAAGACTCAAGACTTCGTCCTGTGTCCGGATGGGACTCTCATTTGCGTGGAAGACAAGCTTGGCGATCCGGATATTAGATTTCCTTCTTTGTAACCGACTCTGTGTAAACCCTAGCCCCTCCGGTGTCTATATAAACCGGAGGGTTCAGTCCTTAGATGGACGATCATAATCATCATAGACTAGCTCCTAGGGTTTAGCCTCTACGATCTCGTGGTAGATCAACTCTTGTAATACCCATATCATCAAGATCAATCAAGCAGGAAGTAGGGTTTTACCTCCATCGAGAGGGCCCAAACCTGGGTAAAACATCGTGTCCCTTGCCTCCTGTTACCATTAGCCTTAGACGCACAGATCGGGACCCCCTACCCGAGATCCTCCGGTTTTGACACCGACACCGGCCATGAAGTTTGCAACCCGGTTTGGCGGGAGGGGTCCGGAATACTGTCGCCATCGGAACAGTCCCAAGCCTATCATCCTACACTTGATACATGGAATTGGTCTCGCCAGTTGAGGACTCATCGCCTAAGTAGACGGTCGTCCCTCCACTGGACATAGGTCCTCCCTCAAGATCCACTCCTTGAGTAAAGCCAACAAACGCATGCTTCAGGGCGGCTTGAATCTTGGCGAGTCGCGCGCGCTGAGCCGTCTCGACGATGTCGGTGCAGGTGTCCGGCTCAGCTTCTGACTCGTCGATCTTGCCGATGAAGACATGAATCCCGCTGAAGGGGACCCGGTACCCGTACTCGATTGAGCCAGCCTCGGGGCCCCAGCCTACATCGTCAAAGTAGAGCTTGCCGCAATGACTCTTAGTCATCCGACCCACAACGTATCCCTTGCTCCCTCTGAAGTTGCCCTTCAATAACTCGAAACCACCGTGCACTGGCCCCACGGTGGGCGCCAAGTGTCATGGATTTAACACAACAGATGCCCTAGCAAGAGGACTTAGGTGTGGAGACATCACCGCTAGGTTATCTTGAAGGGGTTAAAATGGGACAAAGGACACAGAGAGTTTTACCCAGGTTCGGCCCCTCTCAACGAGGTAAAAGCCCACTCCTGCTTTAGGTTGTATTGCTTGGGTTTCGGTTACTAGGGAGTGAATACGCTTGACCTAGTTCTCGATCTATTGTTTATTGAGTTAAGCCATCGTCGGGTCACCCCTTTATATACACATGTTGATGCCCGACGGCTTATAGAGTCCCGGCCGGATCATACACAATGTGTCCGACTCGGTGACCAACTAAGCTTGCCTTAACATACAAGTTGAACATATGGTAGTTCATACCCATGGACCTCAAGTCGCCTCCAGGTCTTGGGCCTTTAGTAAGCTTGCTCTATGGACCGCTGAAAGCACAAGTGCTCCCTAGGTGGTTTTGGTAATTAATGTCAACATATCTCTTGTTGGACTAACACTTTTATCTAGCATGTTTCAGATAAGTTCAACAATGGAGTGGCATGGACTAAAGGATGTGGGAACTCCTTCAAGATGCTAAGGACAAAGGATTGGCTCAAGCTTCAAGCTCAAGACTCTTCATTTTACATTTTAGTGGTCCAAGATCACATTGAGTCTATAGGAAAAGCCAATACTATCAAGGAGGGATGAGGTGTTGCTTAATGAGCCTCTTGCTTCATGTGCTTAGAGATATGCTCCAAAACCCTCAGCTACTTTCTCACTTCCGCAAATGACCTAAACCCAAAGCCAAAATCGGTCACACCGATTCTTCCTATCCGGCGCCACTGATTCCAAAGGTCATAGCCACTGCCACAAACCCTAAGCAAATCATTCTTACTGATAGGGATCTCGGTCTCACCGGGATGGGATTGTAATCTCTCTGTGTATGTCCATTACCAAAATCGGTCTCACTGAGTTTGAGAAATCGGTACTACCGAGATTACAATGCAAACTCTCTGGATAACTTATTACCAAAATCGGTCTCACCGAGTTTGTGTAATCGGTCAAACTGAGTTTGCCTGACCAACTCTCTGGAAAGCTTATTACCAAAATCGGTCTCACCGAGTTTGTGTAATTGGTCTTACCGAGATTACATTATGCCCTAACCCTAACCATATCGGTCTCACCGAGTTGCATTTCGGTCCCACCGAAAATCCTAACGGTCACATTATTTGCTAAATCGGTCTGACCTAGTTTAACGATTCGGTCCCACCAAGTTTGGTAGATTGTGTGTAATGGTTAGATTTTGTGTGGAGGCTATATATACCGCTCCACCTCCTCTTCATTCATGGAGAGAGCCATCAGATATAACCTACACTTCCAGGATACATTTTCTGAGAGAGAACTACCTACTCATGTGTTGAGGCCAAGATATTCCATTCCTATCATATGAATCTTGATCTCTAGCCTTCCCCAAGTTGCTTTCCACTCAAATCTTCTTTCCACCAGATCCAAAACCTATGAGAGAGAGTTGAGTGTTGGGGAGACTATCATTTGAAGCACAAGAGCAAGGAGTTCATCATCAATGCACCATTTGTTACTTCTTGGAGAGTAGTGTCTCCTAGATTGGCTAGGTGTCACTTGGGAGCCTCCGACAAGATTGTGGAGTTGAACCAAGGAGTTTGTAAGGGCAAGGAGATCGCCTACTTCGTGGAGATCTACCGCTAGTGAGGCAAGTCCTACGTGGGCGACGGCCATGGTGGGATAGACAAGGTTGCTTCTTCGTGGACCCTTCGTGGGTGGAGCCCTCCGTGGACTCGCGTAACTGTTACCCTTCGTGGGTTGAAGTCTCCATCAACGTGGATGTACGATAGCACCAGCTATCGGAACCACGCCAAAAACATCCGTGTCTCCAATTGCATTTGAATCCTCCAAACCCTTCCCTTTACTTTCTTGCAAGTTGCATGCTTTACTTTTCGCTGCTCATACACTCTTTGCATGCTTGCTTGATATGTATTGTGAATGTTAAACTTGTGCCTAAACTCCACTTAAACTTAAGGAAACTTAAAAAACTGCAACTTGGCACTTAGTGTCTAATCACCCCCTCTAGACACCTCTTCTCAAGGTCCTACAAGTGGTATCAGAGCATTGGTCTCCATTTCTTTGGTGTAATCACCATTGGAGGAAGATGGATGAGTCTACTATTGGGAGTCTTAGACATAGAGTGCCTATTCTTGATGGAGAGTATTTTCATGAGTGGAAAAATGAGATGCTTGTTATTTTCAATCAATATCATTTGAACAAGTTCATTGCTAGCCCTTGTGCTCCTTATGTTGATCCTATGCATCCTACCCATGATGAGTCAATTGACATGATTAGGAATCTTAGAACTGCGAACTTATCATTAGAGGATTGCCTAGAAACTTGATTGGATGTTTGCCTACTTTTAAGTGTGCCTACACTATATGGAAATTTCTTGAGGAATGACTTCCAGATTATTCCTTGAAAAATCTAGATGAAATTCTCCATAAGTCTGTTGCTTTGAGTAAGATGAATACTAGTGATCCTATGTTTGGTGATCGTCTATTTGAGCTTACAAACCTTATGCGTGCCAAAGGAAATGTTGGTATTATTAGTGATATTATTTCCGAAGCTATAAAAATTCATAAGCAAGATCATTGTCAAACTCATTCTAATGAATCACCCTCTCTAGGATTTGATCCACCACATGACGATGTTGAACATGGATACTATGATGAGGATGATGATAGTGACTTTGATCTTGATGATGCAATGAGACACTTTGGTCTTATGGCAAATCTTCGGGGATATATGTCAGGAGGAAAGGAATGGGTTCTTGATAGTGGATGTACCGATCACATGACCGGAGATAAAGACATGTTTCGTGAGCTTGCTGATAATGATAGTCCTCGAAAGTATGTCACTTTCGGTGACAACTCAAAGGGTAAGGTGGTTGACCTTGGTAAGGTGGCCATATCACATGATAGCTCCATACAAAATGTTATGCTCGTTGAATCTCTTGGATACAACTTACTTTCAGTATCTAGACTTTTTGATTTCGGTTTCAATGTCTTATTTACTGAAGTAGATTGCCAAGTATTTCGTCGAGACAATCATAAAATGGTCTTTACCGGTGTGCGTAGAGGTGATCTATACATTGTTGATTTCAGTAAAAAGGCTCAACCTAAAACTTGCTTCGTTGCTAAATCCTCAAAAGGTTGGTTATGGCATAGACGACTAGGTCATGTTGGTATGCGAAACCTTGACAAGCTTATTAAAGGAAATCATATCCTTGGTGTTAAGGATGTCATATTTGATAAGGATAGACTTTGCAGCGCTTGTGAGGCAGGTAAACAGGTTGGAGGAAGGCATCCCATGAAGAACATCATGACCACAAGGAGGCCACTCGAGCTACTTCACATGGATCTCTTTGGTCCCAACTCTTACAAGATTCTCGGTGGAAATTCTTTTGGCCTGGTTATAGTTGATGATTTTTCAAGATTTACGTGGGTGTTCTTTCTCGATGATAAATCGCAGGTCCAAAAGATCTTCAAAAACTTCGCATGGAAGGCTCAAAATCAATTTGACGTGAAGATCAAGAAGGTTCGCAGCGACAACGGAACGGAGTTCAAGAAAGCAAATGTGGACACCTTTCTTGATGAAGAAGGGATTTCACACGAGTTCTCGGCTACGTACACACCTCAACAAAACGGAGTTGTTGACAGGAAGAAACGGACGCTCATCGAAATGGCGAGAACGATGCTTGATGAGTACAAGACGCCGAAGCACTTTTGGGCAGAAGCGGTTGAGACAGCATGTCATGCAACAAATCGCTTGTATCTTCACAAGCTACTCGGCAAGACGGCATACGAGCTCCTCACCGGTAACAAACCCCAAGTTGGATACTTTCAAGTATTCGGCTCAAAGTGCTACATTCTTGATAAGCATCGTCGTTCTAAATTTGCTCCTAAGTCTCATGAAGGTTTCCTACTAGGTTATGGCTCAAACTCTCACACTTACCGTGTCTACAACAATTTCACCTGAAAGGTTGAAGAGACGGTAGATGTGAAGTTTGATGAATCTAACAGCTCGCAAGTAGAGAAATTGCCAATTGATGTAGGAGACAAAGATCCTTCGGAAGCAATCCAAGACTTGTCTATTGGCAAGGTTCGTCCAACGGAGGTGAAGGAGAGTACCTCGTCCGTCCAAGTGGAAGCTTCAACTTCACGACGAGGTGAACCAAGAGTTGATACGGAAGCATCCACAAGTGGGACACACCAAGATGAAGAAAACGAGGAAGTACATCAAGATGAATGTCAACAACCTCCTTCTCCACCACGACAAGAGAACGACAACGCCAACAATGAAGAAGGCCAAGAAGAAGAAGAACAAGATGAAGAAGATGTTCAACAAAGACCCAAGCAAAAGCTTTCACGAGTTCGAGCAAGAATTGCTAAAGATCATCCCGTCGAGCAAATCTACAATGACATTCAAACCGGGAGAATCACTCGCTCTAAAACTCGTTTAGCTAACTTTTGTGAAAACTATTCTTTCATCTCTAGCATTGAACCTATGAAGGTTGAAGAAGCATTGGAATATACGGATTGGATAAATGCTATGCATGAAGAGCTACATAACTTTGAGAGGAACCAAGTTTGGACATTGGTTGAGAAGCCTGACAACAACCACAACATCATCGGTACCAAATGGGTGTTTCGCAACAAGCAAGATGAAGATGGACAAGTAGTTCGCAACAAAACATGTCTCGTTGCCCAAGGCTACACACAAATCGAAGGTATGGACTATGGTGAGACTTATGCTCCCGTTGCTAGACTTGAGTCCATTCGCATCTTACTTGCCTATGCTAATCATCATGATATCACCTTGTACCAAATGGACATTAAAAGTGCTTTTCTAAATGGTGAAATAGAGGAGGAAGTTTATGTTAAGCAACCTCTTGGCTTTGTCAATCCTAAGAAACCCAATCATGTTTACAAACTTCACAAAGCTCTTTATGGTCTTAAACAAGCTCCTAGAGCATGGTATAAATGCTTGACCAAGTTCCTTATTGAAAAAGGCTTTGAAATTGGGAAAATTGATTCTACTCTTTTTACTAAAAGGGTTAATGGAGAACTATTTGTGTGCCAAATCTATGTTGATGATATTATATTTGGTTCAACTAACCCTCATTTTAGTGAAAAGTTTGGGAAGCTAATGTCGGAGAAGTTTGAGATGTCTATGATGAGTGAACTCAAATTCTTTCTTGGGTTGCAAATCAAGCAAACTAAGGAAGGTACCTTTGTTTCTCAAACAAAGTACACCAAGGACATATTCAAGAAGTTCAATATGCAAGAATGCAAAGGTATGTCTACACCCATGCCTACTAGTGGACATATTGACTTGACCAAAGATAGTGAACCGGTTGATCAAAAGGTTTATCGCTCTATGATTGGTTCATTGTTATATCTATGTGCTTCACGTCCCGATATCATGCTAAGTGTGTGCATGTGTGCATGATATCAAGCTGCTCCTAAGGAATGTCATCTTAAGGCCGTGAAAAGGATAGTGAGATACTTAATCCGTACACCAAACTTTGGCATTTGGTATCCTAAGAGGGCCTATTTTGATCTTGTTGGCTATTCCGACTCGGACTATGCCGGAGACAAGGTTGATAGAAAGTCCACTTCGGGTACTTGTCAATTTCTTGGTAGATCTCTTGTGTCTTGGTCCTCCAAGAAACAAAACTCGGTATCCTTATCCACCGCCGAAGATGAATATATTGCCGCTGGTTCATGTTGTGCTCAATTACTTTGGATGACCCAAACTCTTAAAGATTATGGGATACATGTGAGACATGTTCCATTGCTTTGCGACAATGAAAGTGATATCAAAATTGGTCATAATCCTGTGCAACATTCTCGAACTAAGCATATTGAAGTTCGTCATCATTTCATTCGAGATCATGTTGCTAAGGGTGACATTGATCTTAAGCATGTTCGCAACGAAAAGCAATTAGCGGATATATTCACTAAACCTCTTGATGAGAAAGTGTTTTGTAGGTTAAGAGGAGAATTGAACATCATTGATGCTTCAAACTTGGAGTAGAAACTCCATTGGATACATGCAAGACATGAGCTTATGACTAATCCTTGATATTTCTCTTATGATGAAAATCTTATGTCTTGGAAATATATGTATATTGCATGTTATCTAACCCATGTAGGTACTTGGTGGAATCAAATTCCATGAGATTGTAATCTACTCACATCTTGAGCAATCGCGACATCACCAAGTCTCTACACTATGGTGGTTGAAGACAAGGAAGCACGGAACTATTCAAACATATCCTTTGACAAATTCTATGTTAAGCTTCATGATTGTCATTTTTGGATACACAAGTGCTCTTCCTTGCAAGAACTAACCCATGTAGGTAGATGGACTAAAATTCCAAGTGGTGCTCCAAATTCTTGATGAGCTACATCAACCTTGAGCAACCCACACAAGTTCAACTACATGGACAACACCACCAACCAAGGTATGTTATTCCATCTCAGAGAAGCTTTACTCCAAGTCATGAGCTAAAGCAACTCGACAAGATGTGAATACATCAAGATGCTTAAACAAAAAATGGCAACCCCATTTTGAGCTTAAACGATGAGTATGACCTATAATCAAGTGATCTCACTTGACTCCTAAGTCAATTTACTCTAACATAGGTGACTTTGTTGCCGACCATCTCTAGATGAAGTTCTCTTGTGTTCTTTTCTGTGTTTTTGCATTTGTCTCATGCATATTTGTTTCGTTTTTTTTCAAAAAAAAAAAACTTCATCTAGATTTCCTTTCTGTTTGCTCTGCATTTTCTGCATCCAATTCATTGCACATCTTTCAGTGAATTCCTTGAAAATCTTTGTGAGATCTTACTAGTCTAAGTGAGCTGAGGTGATAAGTGTCTTCCCTGTGATGAACTCGGGTTAACCGATTTGTTATCTTCAGCCCAACCGAATCCTTTCGGTACAACCGAAGCACACCACGCGGTGCCACCGATTTCACATCAGGAAAACTGTTTGCCACATATTCTATGTTTCCTCTAATCCAGCTCCATTAAATGAATCTTGTCCTCTACAAGCATCACATTTTTATCATTGCTTTGTGCTGTGTCTCAAGGACCAACCCATTCAACGGATTCCAGAAGACCCTTCTTGGAAATTGATGTCAAAGGGGGAGAGAGAGAACATCAAAGCTTATCCTTCAGAGAGAGATCACATCAGAGAAAGAGTTAATCTTCTCCTAAAGGGGGAGAGAGACCCCAAAGGGGGAGAGAGGTCCTCAAGGGGAGAGAGAGAGATCTCCAGGGGGAGAGGATACTTAAGTAGAAAGTACTTCTCAAGGATCCTAGATGCTTAGTATTCAAGAGGAGAGATGCCACATGTCTTCTTGAGGGGAAAGACATGTTCATTTGATTCTTTTGTGCCTATTTGCATTAGCATACATTAGCTCTGTTCATCATTCATATCTTTCAGCTCTGATTTTTCTGCTCTGATTTTTTATTCCCTATCTTCTCCCAGTATCCCATGCTAGATTCAGGGGGAGCAAGACATCTAAGGGAAAGGGATCATTTAAATTCATAGCATATCTTTACTCTTGGGGACATGTCTAATCCAATGTGGTACTTAGTACTCACTCTCTAAATGTCATCCCAGTCTTGGTATTCTTGTGGTTTCTTCTGTTTGCTCTGGCTAGGAGATGTATATGTGTTATCTAACCTTGTTTACACAGGTTCATTTCATCCTAAGCCAACTCAAGACTTCAAGGTAAGTATATGCATCACAATCATGAGTATGAGGAATTCTTGCTGATGTACATACTGTTTGCAAGAAGGACTCATGAACATGAAGGTATTTTCCTTAATATTCTTTGCTCTGATGCATATGACCAAGATACATGTAACATATTGCCTGCTCTATCATGTTTAAGCTCTTACATGCTTCTATAGTCCATATTCACATGATTGCATACATGTAGGGGGAGCCTATGTTTGTTACATGTCTTTCCAAAGCTTTACTTACTACTCTTTATATCCTTATCTAAAGCTTTGATGTATGTTGCCATCAATTACCAAAAAGGGGGAGATTGAAAGCACAAGTGCTCCCTAGGTGGTTTTGGTAATTAATGTCAACATATCTCTTGTTGGACTAACACTTTTATCTAGCATGTTTCAGATAAGTTCAACAATGGAGTGGCATGGACTAAAGGATGTGGGAACTCCTTCAAGATGCTAAGGACAAAGGATTGGCTCAAGCTTCAAGCTCAAGACTCTTCATTTTACATTTTAGTGGTCCGAGATCACATTGAGTCTATAGGAAAAGCCAATACTATCAAGGAGGGATGAGGTGTTGCTTAATGAGCCTCTTGCTTCATGTGCTTAGTGATATGCTCCAAAACCCTCAGCTACTTTCCCGCTTCTACAAATGACCTAAACCCAAAGCCAAAATCGGTCACACTGATTCTTCCTATCCGGCGCCACTGATTCCAAAGGTCATAGCCACTGCCACAAACCCTAAGCAAATCGGTCTTACCGATAGGGATCTCGGTCTCACCGAGATGGGATTGTAATCTCTCTGTGTATGTCCATTACCAAAATCGGTCTCACCGAGTTTGAGCAATCGGTACTACCGAGATTACAATGCAAACTCTCTGGATAACTTATTACCAAAATCGGTCTCACCGAGTTTGTGTAATCGTTCAAACCGAGTTTGCCTGACCAACTCTCTGGAAAGCTTATTACCAAAATCGGTCTCACCGAGTTTGTGTAATCGGTCTTACCGAGATTACGTTATGCCCTAACCCTAACCATATCGGTCTCACCGAGTTGCATTTTGGTCCCACCGAAAATCCTAACGGTCACATTATTTGCTAAATCGGTCTAACCAAGTTTAACGATTCGGTCCCACCGACTTTGGTAGATAGTGTGTAACGGTTAGATTTTGTGTGGAGGCTATATATACCCCTCCACCTCCTCTTCATTCGTGGAGAGATCCATCAGACAGAACCTACACTTCCAGCATACATTTTCTAAGAGAGAACTACCTACTCATGTGTTGAGGCCAAGATATTCCATTCCTATCATATGAATCTTGATCTCTAGCCTTTCCCAAGTTGCTTTCCACTCAAATCTTCTTTCCACCAGATCCAAAACCTATGAGAGAGAGTTGAGTGTTGGGGAGACTATCATTTGAAGCACAAGAGCAAGGAGTTCATCATCAATGCACCATTTGTTACTTCTTGGAGAGTGGTGTCTCCTAGATTGGCTAGGTGTCACTTGGGAGCCTCTGACAAGATTGTGGAGTTGAACCAAGGAGTTTGTAAGGGCAAGGAGATCGCCTACTTCGTGAAGATCTACCGCTAGTGAGGCAAGTCCTTCGTGGGCGACGGCCATGGTGGGATAGACAAGGTTGTTTCTTCGTGGACCCTTCGTGGGTGGAGCCCTCCGTGGACTCGCGCAACCGTTACCCTTCGTGGGTTGAAGTCTCCATCAACATGGATGTACGATAGCACCACCTATCGGAACCACGCCAAAAACATACGTGTCTCCAATTGCGTTTGAATCCTCCAAATCCTTACCTTTACTTTCTTGCAAGTTGCATGCTTTACTTTCCGCTGCTCATACACTCTTTGCATGCTTGCTTGATATGTATTGTGAATGTTAAACTTGTGCCTAAACTCCAATTAAGCTTAAGGAAACTTAAAAACTGAAACTTGGTACTTAGTGTCTAATCACCCCCCTCTAGACACCTCTTCTCTAGATCCTGCAACTGCCATCTTCATCATCCTCTTGGGCCTTCTCACGATGAACCGCCAGTGGTGTGACACAGCCCCTCCTGGGCCGGTCATACCGAGTAGTCATATCCCCAACACCACCTGTGAAGAATAGGAACCCCAGATGAAATTCTTCATATGGATCAAAATCTTCATATGGATCCAAGTCCTCACATGGACCAAATTCTTCATTTGGATCAAATTCCTCACATGGATCAAAATCCTCATATGAACACCATCGTGCTAACACTTCTTTTTCGCAGGGAAAGTCTAATGGCTGTGAATATGTGCATTAATCTTCAAATCATTATGTTCATAAGTCCTCCAAGAATTTCTCTACTTATTCATATGCTTACTCTAACCCTTCTTCTGTGAAACGAAGTGCACTGGCTTCAATGCTGCCTTTCTCTTATGGAGCTCGCAGAATGATCAACTCTTTGGCACCCCTCTGGATGTGGGTGGTGAAGAAAAGAACTAATCTCTTGTGCAGGGTCAGGTCTCTAGATGAACTTAATCGTCTGAAGAATTTGCTGGAGACCTGAATATGCTTGAAAGGACGCAAGCTAATCATGAAGAAATGAATTACTCATTTCTCACGTCCTCATATTGATTTATCTGTTGTACTGATTGATGAAATTCAATCTGATGAAATTGATATCATATTGTTCACTAATGAAGTATATGTGTCCGTAAGTTGCACTAATTCATTTGCAGGATGAACAACCCAAAGCTACTGAGTGGGTCCTCGATAGTGGATGTACAAACCACATGACCGGTGATAGGAACTTATTGGTGGACACTGCTTTATCTCCATCTCATCAGAAGCATATCACCTACGCTGACAAAGGCAAAAGCAAGGTATTGGGTCTAGGCAGGGTTGCAATCTCAAAGGATAGACACATGGACAAAGTCATGCTTATCGAGTCCTTAGGATTCAACCTTGTGTATGTCTCAAAGCTTTGTGATCTTGATATCTTTGGCAAATATCATAGTATTGTGCTAATGGAATCTGACAATTCCAAAGTCTTCGAAGGCTTTAGGAGATGACACTTATATATTGTTCATTTCTCTGCAGGACCACAGCCTGCCACATGTGTACTTGCAAAAGCTTCAGAAGGCTGGTTATAGCATCGACGACTTGGTCATGCTGGCATGAGGAACTTGCATACTCTTGCGAAGAAGAAGCATGCCATTGGCATCGAGGATGTCAAATTCCTCAAAGATCATCTTTGTGGGGCTTGTGAGGCTAGAAAGATCACCAGAGTCAAGCACCCCTCGAAGACTATCATGACCACCTCTCGCCCCTTTGAATTACTTCACATGGATCTCTTTGGCCCTACTGTAGGATCAAAAGTGTGTCTAGAGGGTGGGTGATTAGACTACTTGACCAAATAAAAATCTAGCCTTTTCCCAATTTTAAGTCTTGGCAGATTTTAGCAATTTAACACAAGTCAAGCAATCAACCTACACATGCAATTCTAAGAGTATAGCAGCAGAATGTAAATCATTGCATATGAAGGTAAAGGGGAGGAGTTTGAAGGGAGCAAATGCAATATAGACACAGAGATTCTTGGCGTGGTTCCGATAGGTGGTGATATCGTACATCCATGTTGATGGAGACTTCAACCCACAGAGGGTAACGGTTGCGCGAGTCCACGGAGGGCTCCACCCATGAAGGGTCCACGAAGAAGCAACCTTGTCTATCCCACCATGGCCATCGCCCACGAAGGACTTGCCTCACTTGGGTAGATCTTCACGAAGTAGGCGATCTCCTTGCCCTTACAAACTCATTGGTTCAACTCCACAATCTTGACGGAGGCTCCCAAGTGACACCTAACAAATCTAGGAGACACCACTCTCCAAAAGGTAATATATGGTGTGTTCATGATGAATTCTTGCTCTTGTGCTTCAAATGATAGTCTCCCCAACACTCAACTCTCTCTCTCTCAGATTTGGATATGGTGGAAAGATGATTTGAGTGGAAAGCAACTTGGGGAAGGCTAGACATCAAGATTCTTGTAGTTGGATTGGAATGTCTTGGTCTGAACACATGAGTAGGTGGTTCTCTCTGAGAAAATGAGTAGTGGAAGTGTAGGCATGTTCTGATGGCTCTCTCTCAAATGGAGAAGGGGGTGGAGGGGTATATATAGCCTCCACACAAAATCTAACCATTACACACAATTTTACCGAACTCGGTGGGACCGAATAGTGAAACTCGGTGAGACTGACCTGGTTCAAAATGTGAACGTTAGTCTTTTTGGTGGGACCGACAATATCATCTGGTGAGACCGATGCGCTAGGGTTAGGGCAAAACCTCATCTCGGTGAGACCGATCACATGAACTCGGCGAGACCGATTTCAGTAATAAGCTAACAGACACTTGGTCAGGTAAACTCGGTGGGATCTATCGCTCATTTCGGTGAGACCGAAATGTTATGAAAAGGAAACAGAGAGTTTGCACTACAAACTCGGTGGGACCGATCGCTCATCTCGGTTAGACCGAAATGTTATGAAGGGAAACAGAGAGTTTGTAATCCCATCTCGGTGAGACCGAGATCCCTATCGGTGAGATCGAACCGATTGGGGCTTTTGGATATGGCTATGTCAAGTGAACTCGGTGGCGCCGGATAGATCAAATCTGAGGGGCCGAGTTTGACTTTAGGTTTAGGACATATGTGGAAATGAGAAATGGTTGAGGGATTTTGGAGCATATCACTAAGCATTTTGAGCAAGCAAGCCATTAAGCAACACCTCATCCCCTTTTAATAGTAGTGGCTTTTCCTATGGACTCAATGTGATCTTGGATTACTAAAATGAAAATGTAGAGTCTTGAGCTTTTGCCAATATATGTCCTTAGCATTTTCATGCCATACTAACCATTGAACTTTCTAAAACTTTGATCTTGAAAGAATATTAGTTCAGTGAGCTATATGTTTTTGTGAATTACCAAAACAACCCGGGGATTAGTTGCACTTTCAATCTCCACTTTTTTGGTAATTGATGACAACATATATATCAAAGCTTCGACAAAAGATGATATAAATGAAGTACATCGTCGCTTTGAGAAGTATGTGATAAGCAAGAGCTCACCTTAAATTTGTGCATTATTTAAAATTTGCTTTTGAATGCAAATGCACAATCGATTAGGATCATCAGTCACTCTTCCATGTCACATACATCTTGGTGGAGCACTCAAAATGATAGAATATGGAATATGCTCTCATTACCAAGATAAGATATGAATGATCATACATGAGAGATAAAATATCATCATTCAAGCACAATCATTAAAGTATGATATGATCAAACATATGATCATAGGAGTATCTCACACACAAGCATAAATATTGTATCACCCAAAAAATCAAGAAAATAAAGTAGCAAGAGAGACAAATAAAACCAAAGCACTCTCTCTCTCTCTCTCTCGAAGCCTATGATCTATATACTTTCTTCCCCTTTGGCAACAAGTTACAAAAAAGCTTGAAAATGCATAGTGATATGCGAATCTCTAAGCACAATCTCCAGGAGCTCCGAAGTGTGAAGGTGGCATGGATAGGAGTCCTGCAACGAATGCATCCAAAGAAGTCTGAGGAGCTGGTGGAGTTGCAACTAGAGGAGCAACTGAGGTTGTAGCTGCAGGTGCTGACACTGTAGGTCTAGGATTAGTAGAAACTAGCACAATTGATGACCTTGGTCCCCTTGGGACTTGTTGAAAAGCATCTGTTGTAGGTCCCTCATCTCTCTCTTCAAGCTCTTCTTGGATCTTCTCCACAGTTGATAGAATTTCTGTGACCTTCACATCTAGATCATGAATTTTTGTTTCAGATATCCATTCAAGATTGTCTTGATTTTGAGTTAGGGTGGCCAACCTTTCTCAATCCTCAAAGTTGCCTGAATGAGATAACCAAGTTGATCTTGTTTGGACTTGAGAAATATCTGGGATGCCTCTTTAGCACTTGGTGTCTTGGCTGCCTTCTCTGCTTGTGCTCTCTCTTTCTTCTCTTGAGCCTCTACTGATGTAGGATGTGATGGATCCATGACAACCACATTGTCTTCAAATTCAGGCAACATGGGAAGGTACTCCTTGTCCAAAACAAACATGCCTTTTCCCATCTTGGAGTTGATGAGCATCTGAATGTGTGGAGCATAGCCACATGATCTCTTTTGGTCTGCAGCAGTCCTTTTGATAGTCTCAACTATCAAGGACATCACCTTGAATTTCTCTGGCACATCAAACATATCCAGCAACCCTAATCATCCTGTCATCTCCAGGCTTGGGAAACAATGTGTGCCTGAGGATAGTGTTGATTGTTGGCAACCCTAACAGCAGATAGTATATTGTGCCAAACTTGTGAGTATCCAAGGCAGCATCAGGAATCTCCTTGTACATGTGTGCCATGAAGTCATGTTCTTTTTCTGGGCTTGGCATACACATCTATGTCATCCTCATGCTCTTCTGGGGCATTAATGAGCTTGGCCCACTCAGAAACTATAGACTGGTACCTAGTGCCCTCAGTCATCCAAACAATTTTACCATCTGGGTAAAAGTGTGTTGTAGAGTAAAACTGTATGATCAACTCATCATTCCATTTAGTCAATTTCTGACCAACAAATGCGCAACTCCCGTTGATCTGAAATTCTCATGAACTCCTGGGAAATAATTAGAATTGTTGTCAATGAACTTCGAGTCAACCCATCTCATATCACTGACTATGGGCTTCTTGTGCAGGAGCATAGTCTCATAGAAATCTTGCTGCTCCTTTGTATGGAACCTATAGTCCACAGCACTCCTCCTCCTTGTGGCATATGGGTCTGTCTGCCTCCATAGCCTGAGACCTGCGTCCTTCCTTAGCTTCATGTTCTCAGCCACAGGATGTGTGTCATCATGATCCGGGATCTCGGGCTTCAATTTCCTAAGCACTTAGGCTTCTTCTTCTTACTCTTCCACTTCAAACACCTTGTCAGTTGATGGTATATTCCTAGTTGATCATGGGTGCTGCAGGCTTAGAAGCTTGAGCAGCAGCATCAGCCTTGGGGGCAGACTTGGGCTTTGATGGAGCAGCCCCTGACTTGATGGCATCCCCCATCAACTTCAAAGTCTTTGCAGGAGGTGCATCTTGCTCTTCCTCCTCCTCATGTGAGTCTCTCGCCATAGAAGATCTTCCAATTACTCTGGCCATGGTCATCTTGACCCTTTCCTTCCTCTTCTTGACCTCACCAGCCTCTTTTGGTTCAAGAGTGAACTCAATGTTTCCTCTATTGAGACTCTGGCTTTGGACATTGGAATCCTCATGGTAGATGCCTTCTAGTTCATCCCTCGCTTGGTGGTTGAAGCAGTGCCAAATTCTTTCTTGACAACTCTCTTTTTGGAAGTGACTTCCTCATCAACCATAAAGTCTTCATCCTCAGAATCACATGTTTTCTTCTTCCTCTGCCTAGTTGCAGCCTTAGGCAGGTTTCTAGGATTACTTCTGCTCTCATCATCATAGCTGTCAGAGGGATTAGTGTTCTCACTCAAGTGAACCTGTTCCTCAGACTTGTTTTGGCTGTCACTATTGTCAGACATGGCTGAAAGCTGAAGGCTGGCCCTGTGAATAGATATAGTTGAGACAGAGTGGATGAGCATCACAAAGTGCAGAGATTTTGCAAAACGAGCCAAAAACTTAGTTTTAATTTTCTACAGAAGTCATTTCGAAGCTACCGATTTGTTGAACTCAGTGACACCGAAGCAATGTTATAGTCTAAACTGGTGTATCGGTCAGACGGAGACACAGTTCAGTAACTCTAAGATTGCTAGGGTTTCACTGAGATCTGAACTCGGTCACACTGATTTGTAAGTTTCAGTCAGACCGACAATAACAAGTGCAATGGCCTGGGCCAAATTGGTGAGATCGATTTCCACAACTCGGTCGGTCCGATATGAATTCGGCGGAAACCTAACCCTAAGTTTTCGAATCAAAACTAATCTAAAGGAGTTTTAGATTGGATAGAAGTGTTTCGAACTTGGTAAGATTCATGGCATTGACCTAAGTGCAGGAATCGAAGGTAAAGATTGCATAGAGGGGTCGAGTTCCTACCCTAACTCGACAGTGAACTCATTACGGTGACAACAGCGGCGAAGATTCCATTGACGGCGATGGAGACCAGCTACAGGAGGTCGCTAGAGACGGACGAGACGGTCCGGAGACCTCGAGTCGGTAGAGCTGGACAGAGCGGGGCAAAGGGTTTTGAAGAAATTTCCAAAATTCGACACGTGGGTATAAATATCCATACCCTATCTGTGTGACCAAGTTGAGCAACTCGGTGGCATCAAGATGCAGAATCGCAAGCGGTTACTGCAACTCGTTGAGACCGAAATGTACAAATCTGTTGCACTGAGATTGAAACCTAGATCAACTCAATGAACTCGGTATGACCGATAGGAATGAATCGGTCAGACCGAAATACATCAAGAGGTTTTGGAAGTTTAAGTCTATGACGAATCGGTGGCTTCGAGTGCTCCTCACCCAGAGGGTTCGAATTTGAATTGATCAAACTTTGTGATGTAGCATGAAAGAGTTTGAGACGAGAAAAGCATAGATAGCTAGAGGGACTACTAGGCATTCTTGTCCATCCATTTGGAAAAAGAAAGGACCAAACAATCAAAGCAACAAATAGACATCCTCGAATGAAGAAAATTATGCAAACAACATGCTCATACAATAAGATGGCAAATGAAATATGTGGCAAAGCATGCACAATCACTCTAGCATCTATCAAGCAATTGGCGGTGACTAGGTCATCGATATATGAGTATATTGACTTAGGAGTCAAATGAGAACATTTGATCATAGGTCATACTCATCATTTAAGCACAAGTGGGGTTACCACTTTTACATAAAGCATTATTGTGTTCACACCATTAGAGTTGCTTTAGCTCAATTCTTAGAGTAAAGATCCCCCTAGAAGTGATATCCCCTTTAGAGGGATGAACTAACCTTGGGTTTTGTCGATGATGACTTCATGTAGATGTTGAAGATGTGGATGCTCAATGTTGATGTAGATCATTTGGAGCAATCCATTGGAGTGAGTTGCACTTTCAATACCTACATGGGTTAGTCCCACAAGGAACAAACAAGGATATCCATAGACATAGAGTGAAGTACACACAAGATGATGTCCATGAAAGTATTAGGTTACCTTGTCCCTTGACTTACTAACAAGAGGGTTTGTGACTCCTTGAACTACTGCGAGATGTGGAAGTTGATTGCACTTGTCCTTGCCAATATGAATATGAGTGAAGTAAGTTGGCAGAGTCACCCTCAAGAACTCTCTAGTTCTTCTTCTTCGGGATCCACATCATCTTGATGGGAATCCTTGGGGTTGTAGATGTACTTGATGAAGTAGAACTTGAGGTAGACTTGGGAACCCACTTGACCAAGGCCTTTGGAGCTTCTTCAAATGCATCAATCTCCTCTTGAAGCTTGTCCTTGCCTTTTAGCTTGTGGTCTTGTGGTGGAAGATCATCTTGAGCTTGTGTCCCCTTGAAGGAAGTAGGATCATCTCTTTTTGGGGAACAAACTTAATCTTGGGGTATTGATCTTCTTCCCATTCAACTCCATTGGCGTTGAACTTTCGTTCAAAACCAACACCTTGATTCTCCAAGTGTCTTCCTTGCTTGCGTACAATTTTCCTCAAATTGCTTACTTCCGGCAAGGCTCTTGTAAACACCTTTATCTATAATTCTCTTCAGTAAGCTATTTTCTTTCTCAAGTGTAACTTGGATAAGAGAATCATTAGTGGAATCAAGATAACTACTAGAAGCAAAAATATTAGATTTAGCATGGTTATTGTTACTACTAGAAGAAGAATCTTTCTTACTCTTGTTTCTAGATTTTACTTGTGGCATATAAGTAGACAAGAGTAAATGCTTGGCAATGTAAGAAGAACTTTTCTTCCGAAGATCATCATTGATAGCTTTTAAGAACCCATGTTATTGCTCTAGGTTTAGCTTCTCGAAGCATAGCTTCTCATGAGTTTTTAAAAGTTATCGATGATCTTATAAAGTAGTTTCATGAGCTAACTTAAGAGTGTTTAGTTCTTTAGTTAGACGCTCAATCTCCTTCTTATCATCGTCATTCGTTTCATCTTGATTAGCATGATTAATAACAGTTTCATCACAGTTTTCATCACTAGCATTGTCAACAAGTAACTCATCATCACCTAGCAAATCATCTTCATCACTATTGAAATCAATATACTCGGGGTGTGATACCTTGGGGCCTTTAGCCATGAAGCATATTCCATTCCTTCATTTGGTGAGTCAAATATGTCGTAGGAGTTGCTTGACACAAGTGCAAGACCGGCAACACCTTCATCTTGAGTATATTTGGAGTCGGAGTGATAACTTCTCCCGGAGTGGTGGTCGGAGTCAGAACCGAATACCAATTCATGAACATGAGCTTGATGTCTTCGTTTTGTGTGGCTCCTTGATTAATTGTCCTTCCTTTCCGAATCCTTGCTTCTGCGAGAGGTTCTTCATTCATAACGATCACCTCTACTCCTCTCTCTTGGAGGTGATTCTTCTCTCCTACTTCTTCTTTTGGGTAAATCTTCTTTTCTTTTGTATGGGGCCGTACACTCATTGGAGTAGTGTCCGAGTCTTCCACAATTGTAGAAATTACATTCACGGCTAGAAGATCTTTTCTCATGATAGGATCTTGACTTGGAGCTTCTACTCTTGTAGAATTTGTTGAAGTTCTTCACCATTAAGCTCAATTTCTCATTGAAGACTTGTTTTTCACTTGATGTGGGAGGAGCATCACATGAGGCTTTATAAGCACCACCAGACTTGTTGTGAAGCTCTTATTTATCCTTGAGTGAGATCTCATGAGCAACAATTCTTCCCATGACTTCTGTTGGCTTGAGATCTTTTAATTGGGCATCATTTGGATCAATGTGCACATGGTATCATATTTTCCATCCAAGGCTCTTAGGATCTTCTTGATGATGAATCTATCAGTCATCTCTTCACTACCTAAGACCACAATCTCATTTATAATGAGAGCAAGCCTAGAGTACATTTCAGCGACACCTTCACCATCCTTCATTTTGAACTTGTCAAGTTGACTTTGAAGCACATCCAACTTGGATTCCTTGAAGGACTCAGTACCTCCGTGCATATCAATCAAAGTATCCCAAATTTCCTTTGCATTCTCAAGACGGCTGATTATTTTGAATTCTTCAGGGCACAATCCATTGAAGAGGATATCACAAGCTTGAGCGTTGTATTGTAGCATTTTCAACTCTTCCGCAGTTGCTTCATGATTTGGTTCTCTCCCATCAAAGAATTCACCTAGCAAACCAATACACACAATAGCCCAAACGGTGGGGTTATGTCCAAGAATATGCATTTTCATCTTATGCTTCCAACTAGCAAAATTAGTACCATCAAAGTAAGGACCTCTGCGGTGGTAATTTTCCTTGCTAGATTCCATAGTCTCCTAGGTTGTGAAACTAATGCTATGATCACCAAAACTATGGAAATCAAGGCAAATTGAAACCTGGCTCTGATACCACTTGTAGGATCGGAAGTATGTTTAGAGGAGGGGTGATTAGACTACTTAACAAAATAAAAATCTGGCCTTTTCCCAATTTTAAGTCTTGGCAGATTTTAGCAATTTAACACAAGTCAAGCAATCAACCTACACATGCAATTCTAAGAGTATAGCAGCAGAATGTAAATCATTGCATATGAATGTAAAGGGGAGGAGTTTGGAGGGAGCAAACACAATGTAGACACAGAGATTTTTGGCGTGGTTCCGATAGGTGGTGCTATCGTACATCCACGTTGATGGAGACTTCAACCCGCAATGGGAAACGGTTGCCTGAGTCCACCCATGAAGGGTCCATGAAGAAGCAACCTTGTCTATCCCACCATCGCCATCGCCCACGAAGGAATTGACTCACTTGGGTAGATCTTCACAAAGTAGGCAACCTCCTTGCCCTTACAAACTCCTTGGTTCAACTCCACAATCTTGACAGAGGCTCCCAAGTGATACCTAACCAATCTAGGAGACACCACTCACCAAATGGTAATAGATGGTGTGTTGATGACGAAATCCTTGGACTTGTGCTTCAAATGATAGTATCCCCAACACTCAACTCTCTCTCATAGATTTGGATATGGTGGAAACATGATTTTAGTGGAATGCAACTTGGGGAAGGCTAGAGATCAAGATTCTTGTGGTTGGATTGGAATGTCTTGGTCTCAACACATTAGTAGGTGGTTCTCTCTCAGAAAATGAGTAGTGGAAGTGTAGACACGTTCTGATGGCTCTCTCTCAAATGGAGTAGGGGTGGAGGGGTATATATAGCCTCCACGAAAAATCTAACCGTTACACACAATTTAGTAAACTCGGTGGGACCGAATAGTGAAACTCGGTGAGACCGACCTGGTTCAAAATGTGAACATTAGGCTTTTCAGTGGGACCAACAATATCAACTCGGTGAGACCGATGCGCTAGGGTTAGGGCAAAAACTCATCTCGGTGAGACCGATCACATGAACTCGGTGAGACCAATTTCAATAATGAGCTAACAGAGACTTGGTCAGGCAAACTCGATGTGACCGATCACTCATTTTGGTGAGACTGTAATGTTACGGTAAGAGTTGGCACTGTGAACTCAGTGGGACCGATCACTCATCTCGGTTAGACCAAAACATTACAAAGGGAAACAAAGAGTTTGCAATCCCATCTCGGTGAGACTGAGATCCCCATCGGTGAGACCAAACTGATTAGGGTTTCTGGATATGGCTATGTCAAGTGAACTTCGTGGCGCCGGATAGATCAAATCGATGGGGCCGAGTGACTTTATGTTTAGGACATATGTGGAAATGAGAAAGTGGTTGAGGGCTTTTGGAGTGTCAGAGTAATGGGCCACGGGTAGGCTAACCCGAGTCCCTGGTCCTTTCAAGACATCGGGGCAGGCTGCGCCCCTCGAGCCCCAAGACAACGAGCCGCCTTCCGAAAGCCGACGGCGACGCTGCCGACTGCCCTTCGCGGCCGAGTCCCAGGGACGACTCCAAGATAAGCTGAGTCCCAGGGACGACTCCAAGATAAGCCGACTCCGGGCCGGCGACTTACAGAGAAGCCGGCTATAGGGAGTCGGCCCGCGACTCCAACCATCCCGTACCTTCGCAATAATGGACGGGACGGGTAATGGCAGCCACGCGGCCCATTCCTGCCCCATTTATCGAGGGCAGGCATGGCCACAGTGCGCCGTACCGGTGGAGATCTCCATCCGGCACGGCACTGTTGCCATGCCAGCCCTGACATCAGCCCTTAGGGTCGGAGCCCTGTGCCCACGACGGCCTGTCTGTATGACCCAGAGATGGCGGGTCCCACCGGTCAGCGGGAGTACAGAAGATGGCGGGAGCGCCACAAGATGGACCCGTTGGGAGTCGGCCCTCGGGAGTCGGCTGGCCCCTCCCACGGGCCCCACGCGCCATTAACCAGACACGACGGGAAGTGGCAACAGTGATCACCTGTCAGACGGCGGCACTGTTGCCATGACCCCATGACCAAGCCAGCGTCATTAGAAGCACGGCTACAGTGACCCGTGGCTGGCGTGACCCACCCGCGGCGTACAAGGGCTGTCGGCCCTGTACCAGGCCAGTCGGCGGGGCCCCCCAGTCGGCGGGCCCCAGCAGTCGGCGGAGAGGACGGCGGCCTGAGAGACAGACGGCTGGGACCCGCGCCCAACCGGTTTTACCATTGTACCCCTGGGGGGTAGGCCTATATAAACCCCCCCAGGGCACCCATGCAAAGGGTTCGAATCCATTAGCACCAGACCAGATCATATAGGAAGGAGGGAGCTAGCCTTGCTTTCTCCTACCTCCAGAAACAGCTCAAGGAGCAACCTTGTACTCACTTTGCCTTAGTGATCATGCGGAGACCCCGCAGAGCAGCAGTAGGGGTGTTATCTCCTCGGAGAGCCCTAAAGCTGGATAAGATCCGCCGACGTGCATGTCTTCGCCTCATCCCGTTTCCAGGCACCGGCGACGTTCTACTCGCCCCCACCATGATAAGCCATCCTTTGGCATATGTCGCACCCAACACCCGACATTTGGCGCCCACTGTGGGGCAAGGTGCACCGTCGTCCGGAGACCTGTTCTAGACGGGAACCCTTTTCCTCCCTGGCGAGCGCAGCCAGCCAGGCACGCCAGACGGAGTCTGCGTCGACGCGCTGCGCGGCGCTGAGATCGCCTGCGCAGCTAGTTGCCTCGCCGAACTTGTCGGCGAGGTTCGCCTCTCCGACGAGCCTGCATCCGACGCAGGCACGGGCGGCCCCGAGAGCCTCCTCGCGGGCCTCCTTGACCAACTCCACGTCACCGGCGAGCCTGCCGTGGACTTGGAGTCCGTAGGCTCCAGCGACCCGATGCTGGTCGACTCTGACGCCGCGTCGCTCGACGCGTTCCCCACCAACGTGGTGGTCTACAACGAGCCGCTCCCTCACGAGGAGAGCGGCGGAAGCGCCATCACGGAGGTGCTCGTCATCAGCCATGGCAAGCATTCCGGTGAAGGAGTTCATGACCCACTCGACACGGCTCTATGAGACCTGACCGCGCCTATTCCGGAAGACGCAGACACCGAAACGCTGGAGGCGTGCCGCCTACAGATCATCGAAGGCGCGAAGAAGCTGGCGAGCATGAGACGCTTGTCAAAAGCCTACCAGCGTGAGATGGATCGCGCTTGTCGGCGTTCTGGGAACGGGGGTCCCCAGACTTGCCTGCCTGCGGCCTGCGGTGTGGCTCAAAGGAGGCCCAGCACAGCCCATCTTCATCAACACAGGATCAAGACCCTCACGAGGTGCCAAGCCTCGCGGGGCGGACGACAAGAAGCTTCCTCAGGCACGGCCTCGTCAGGCTTGCTCATGAGGAGTCGGAGAGTTCAAGGCGGGGTACCTCGCGAGGTGCCCATGATGCAAGCCCGGACGACCAGGGGCGCCAGACGGGCGCCAGCCCGCGCAGTGTCCTCCTTTCCTCTTTGGTGCAAAGGGAGCAAGCACAGGTGAGAGCATCAAGCAAAGGCGTCCATTTTGATGCAACAAGACCAAGACCAGCCCAACGGCCAGAAGGAAGTCATTGTGGAGCCCGAGCTGGCGTCACCACCAGAGCCTTTGACAGGCGAGGACCAACTTTAGTCAGGATAAGTGTACCCACTGTTCCCCTTCAAAATGGCCAATTGTTGGCGCCCTTCGCGCTCAATATTTGGGAAGAGGCCCAGGGCCTTTGCCTATAAATAGGACTAGCCACCCGCAAGGTAGGGCATCGAGAGAACAAGGATAGGAAGACACAGACGCAGGGAGAGAGAGAGAGAGAGGCGACTGAACTCCCCCTAGCAGTTCAGTCGCCTCTCTCTCTCTCTCTGTGTGTGTGTGTCTTCCTATCCTTGTTCTCTCGATGCCCTACCTTGCGGGTGGCTAGTCCTATTTATAGGCAAAGGCCCTGGGCCTCTTCCCAAATATTGAGCGGGAAGGGCGCCAATAATCGGCCATTTCGAAGGGGAACAACGGGTACACTTATCCTGACTAAAGTTGGTCCTCGCCTGTCAAAGGCTCTGGTGATGACGCTGACTTGGGCTCCAAAATGACTTCCTTCCGGCGGTTGGGCTGGTCTTGGTCTTGTTGCACCGAAATGGACGCCTTTGCTTGATGCTCTCGCCTGCGCTTGCTCCCTTTGCACCAAAGAGGAAAGGAGGACACTGCGCGGGCTGGCGCCCGACTGGCACCCTTGGTCGTCACGGCTTGCATCATGGGCACCTCGCGAGGTGCCCTGCCTTGAACTATCCGCCCCCTCATGAGCCAACCTGACGAGGCCGTGCCTGAGGAAGCTCCTTGTCGTCCGCCCCGCGAGGCTTGGCCCCTCGCGAGGGTCTTGAGCTTGCGTTGATGAAGATGGGCTGTGCTGGGCCTCCTTTGAGCCACGCCGCAGGCTGCAGGCAGGCAAGTCTTGGGACCCCCGTTCCCAGAACACCGACAGTAGCCCCCAGGCCCACGGCGCGCCCGGACTTGGCTGAGCTGAGAGGCGAAAGGGCAAGTGCGAAGCGTCGCGGGCCCTAACAGCCTGCGGCCTTGGGCGCCGCGTGGCGGTTGATTGGACTGGGGCGACTCCGCTTCCCCACGATGCCTTGGTAACCGCATAGATTCGACAGGTCCCTGCATGCCAAGCGGGTCATGATTACCTGCTATCGTGGAGGTCGATGGTTGGCCTTCGCCGGCTATAAGTAAGGAACGGCATGCGCCCTTCCAGCCTATCCCCTCTTGCTTCCCCTTCTTCTCCATGGCTCCACCAAGGAAGTTTTTGGCCGTAGAGAAAGGGAAGGCCCGCCAGGCCGAGTCTTCCTCTCCCCCGCCCAAGCGCGGTCGGGGTCGCCCTTGCAAGCATCCTGTGGCCTCCACGGCGGTCCCCCGTGGTCGCGGAGGTGGCTCTCAGCGCGGCGACGAGCGGCTGGCCATGGTCGGCGGGCGTGCCCCGGCCGTGCGACCCCCGAGGCTGCGCCTCCACGCTGCGGAGGTGCTGCCGGAGTTCATGGTGTGGGCGGTAGAGCCGTCCGGCGCCCGGCTTCAGCTCCCTCGCTTCCTCCTGGGTGAGCTCCCAGATGGCGCCCTGGGTGGCCTCTGGCTCCAGGCGGATGGCTGCTGCAGCCGGGCTTCGTGGGCTTCTCTGGAGGTCTTTGCTACAGGGAACCTGTTCCTGACCCGTGGCTGGCAGACGTTTGCTCGCGCGCGTGGTCTCCTCCGCCTGTGCTCCCTGCACTTCAAGTACGACGGCGACGCCACCCTCTACGTGAGGGTGTTTGGGGAAGATGGTCGCCGCATGGGGTGCTGCCCTGAAGACGACGACCACGGCCGGGGACTAAGCCCCGGTGTGGACAGAGAGGGCGGCGCGCGGGCGGCTGGCGACGCCCGTGACTCCTCAAGCTTCACCAGCTCTTCTTCGGGCAGTGACTCTTCTACCAGTGGCCACGGCCAGCCTCCACGCCATGGCGCCTGCTTGGAGGGTGGTAGCGGGTCTGCTCGCCGTTGCGCCCCGGTGAAGCGCAAGAGGGAGTCCGCCTAAGCTCCGGAGGCGGCTCGAGTCTTCCAAGAGGGCCAGCGCGGGACGTGCTTCGCCTGCTTTTGTCCTTTTCCTTTCTTTTTATCCTGCGCAAAAAGACAGCAATGTGTGGCCCCGTGGGGGCGCGTTTGGGTTAATGTCGTCAATCATTGTACTGCTTTTGTTATCCCGGTATTGTTCCTTTCCGTTGTATGCCCATTCGCAAGTAATCCCTAGCCTCGGCTGCAGGGGCGATGAACCCGGGCCCTGTATTCATGTCGTGATGCCCGTGAGGCATGGCCCGAAGGCGTGCTCCGGTAGTATACTTGGGCCGTGAAACTTGAGCGATAGGGGCAAGAACGCTCGCGAGGGCTCCCGGGGCTTCTGCCTCGCGAGCCCCCGTGCAAGAGAAATCGAGGCTGGAGAGCGAAAGAAGCCGAAGAACCACAGGTCAAAAAGCAGCGTTAATTTCGATGAAAACTCCAAATGGGAATGAACTAGCCAACTGCAGAAAGCAAATGAAAAAGCCGCGTCCGGCACCTAGTCTAGTCTTCGACGTCTTCTCACCAGCGCGGAGCTAAGTGCTTCCACTGGGCGTGGGAGGGAGCCCCAGGGCCTGAGGCCGGCACCGCTGAGACTCCGGGGTGTGTACAGCCCCAACTCGTTATTACGTGAGAGTGTCACGGGTGGCGAGCTTCACAGGCATTGGCCTTCTTCACAGGCTCCGGGCCTTTCTTCGGGGAAGCAAGCTTCACGGGCGTTGGCCCTCTTCACAGGCTCCGGGCCTTTCCAAAATGCGACAGCTTCACAGGCATTTGCCTTCTTCACAGGCTCTGGGCCTTTCCAAAAGATGAGCTTCACAGGCATTCGCCTTCTTCACAGGCTCTGGGCCTTTCCAAAAAGATGGGCTTCACAGGCATTCGCCTTCTTCACAGGCTCTGGGCCTTTCCAAAAAGATGGGCTTCACAGGCATTCGCCTTCTTCACAGGCTCTGGGCCTTTCCAAAAAGATGGGCTTCACAGGCATTCGCCTTCTTCACAGGCTCTGGGCCTTTCCAAAAAGATGGGCTTCACAGGCATTCGCCTTCTTCACAGGCTCTGGGCCTTTCCAAAAAGTTGAGCTTCACAGGCATTCGCCTTCTTCACAGGCTCTGGGCCTTTCCAAAAAGTTGAGATTCACAGGCATTCACCTTCTTCACAGGCTCTGGGCCTTTTCAGGGGTAAAACCTCCGGAGGTGCTGGATGTTCCACGCGTTCTGTACAGGTACTCCCTCCTGAGTCTCCAAGTGCACGGAGCCGGGCCTGGAAACATGAACAACCTTGAACGGGCCCTCCCACATAGGAGAGAGCTTAGGCAGTCCCTCCCTGGAGAGGACCCGCCGGAGCACGAGGTCCCCTACCTCGAGGGTCCTAGGGCGGATGTTGCGGCAGTAGTATCGCCGGAGCGCCTGCTCGTACCTCGCCACTCCCAGCACTGCTTCTTGACGACGCTCCTCCCCCAGCACGAGGTCCGTCCCCCGCATGGCGTCCTGCAGCATCTCATCGAACGCCAGGACCCGCGTGGATCGACGCCTGACCTCGTGAGGGAGGACCGCTTCGGCTCCGTAGACCAGGAAGAAGGGGGTCTCTCCAGTTGGCTTGGTCGCGGTTGTGCGGATGGACCACAACACGGACTGAAGCTTGTCATACCAGCCTCTGCCGCAGGCCTCCAGTTTCTTCTTGAATGTCCTGGTCTTGGGGCCCCTCAGGACCTCCGCGTTGGCCCGCTCGGCCTGGCCGTTGCTTCGGGGGTGCGCCACCGAAGCATAGCATATCTGCGTCCCAATAGCACAATATGTCTTGAAAAGGTTACTGGTGAACTGCAAACTGTTGTCGGTGATGATGCGGTTCGGCACTTCGAACCGGTTCATGATGCCCTTAATGAACTTAACCGCAGAACCAGTAGGGATGGTGCGGACGGCCTCGACTTCGGCCCACTTGGTGAACTTGCCCACGGTGATGTAGAGGTAGCGATAGCCCCCTGGCGCCCGAGGAAAAGGGCCCAGGATGTCCAGCCCCTAGACCACGAATGGCCAAGTGAGGGGGATGGTTTGCAGACCTCCTGCCGGCTGGTGGATCTGCTTGGCATGGAATTGGCAGGTCTCGCAAGCCTTCACAAGCTCAACAGCGTCATTGAGCGCAGTGGGCCAATAGAAACTGCTGCAGAACGCCTTGCCGACGAGGGTCCGTGACGACGAATGATGCCCACAGTCTCCACCGTGTATATCTACCAGCAGTTCCTTCCCTAGTTCCCTGGTGATGCAGCGCAGGGACACATCATTCGGTCGTTTTCGGTAGAGCTCTCCATCCATGATGCAGTATGCTCTGGCTTGCCGCGCCACACGCTCTGCCTCCTCCTCCTTCTCCGGCAGGGTCCCTTGCGTTAAGTGACTCCTGAGCTCTGTGATCCAGCACCCCTCTTGAGGTTCCATCGTCAGGAGCAGGCGTGCTCCTGAGGCCGGGCCACAGGCTGGGGCTCCCGAGGCAGGTGACTGAGGGAGCTCCACCCGAGGCTGTGCTATGCTTGATAATGGTGGCAGGGCTGAAGGCTTGAAGAGCCATTCCTCAAAGATGCCCGGTTCCTGGGGAAACCTCCTGGAGGCTCGTTTGGCGATGTCGTCGGCCTCTTGATTAGTGCCACGGGGCACGTGCTGCAGCTCCAACCCCAGAACTGTTTCTCCATCCTGCGGACCTCCGCAAGGTAGGCCTCCATGTGCTCATCACTTGGCTCATACACCTTGTTGGAGAAATTGACGAGGAGCTGCGAATCGCCCTTGATAGTAAGACGCTTCACTCCCAAGGCAGCGGCGGCCTTCAGGCCCGCTATCGGTCCCTCGTACTCTGCTATATTGTTGGAGACCTTCTCGCCCTGCTGGAAAGAGAGCTGCACGGCGTAGTAGAGCTTGTCCTGAGCGGGAGATATGAGCACCGCCCCAGCTCCGGCGCCCTGCCTGGAGAACGCTCCGTTGAAGTACATGACCCAGCCTTCTGGCGCCTCGCTTCCTGGGGAGAGGGATCGATCCTCTCCGGCCCTGAGGCCCGGTGCCTCTGTCCATTCGGCCACGAAATCTGCCAGCGCGGCCCCCTTGATGACTCTGGTCGTGCTGAATTCGAGCTGGAATGCCTGCAGTTCAATGTTCCACTCGGCGACCCTTCCGGCTGAATTGGAGCTCGTGAGTACCCTCTCCAAGGGGTATGCCGAGACAACCTTGATTGGATGACCCTGGAAGTAGTGCTGCAGCTTGCGCGAAGCCACCAGTAGCACGAGGAGGAGCTTCTGCGCATGGGGTACCGTGCCCTTGCATCCCGTAACACCGGGTGCTCGACGAGGCTAGGGGCGTCAGTGCTGGTCGCGTCCTCCGGAAGCCGTGGTGCCCCCTGAGGTGGCGGAGCCTCCAGTAGCTGGGTGCCCTGGAAGGAGGGCCTCTCCCGCCCTTGGTGCGCTCTGCTGTGACGGCTGATCTTCTTCACTCGTGGTGGTGGCTTCTGCGAGCTCTTTTTGAGTCAGCCTTGCCTTGGCTCGGGTGGCTGCCATGGTCTTGGCCCGACGCTCCTCTCTAACTGCTACCAGGGCTGCGCCAGCAGAGTATGGAGTGGCGGCGAGGTAGAGTACCAAGGGCTCCTGAGGGCGCGGGGCCACCATCACTGGAGGGCTGGTTAGGTACCTCTTGAGATCTCGGAACGCCTTGTCGGCCTCTTCAGTCCATTCGAAGGGCCCGTTTTTCTTCATCAGCTGGAAGAAAGGCAGTGCCCGCTCCCCCAATCGGAAGATGAAACGCCCCAGCGCCGTCACGCGCCCCGTGAGCTTCTGCATTTCCCTGAGGGTCTTTGGTGGGCTCATGTCCTCAACTGCCTTGACCTTTTCTGGGTTGGCCTCGATGCCTCGGTGGGATACGAGGAAACCCAGGAGCTTGCCCGAGGGAACTCGAAACACACACTTCTCCGGGTTGAGTCGCAGGCTCACTGCGTTGAGGCTCGCGAAGGTTTCCTCCAGGTCGTGTATCAAGGTCTTGGCCTCGCGAGACTTCACTACGATGTCGTCGACGTAAGCCTCCACATTCTTCCCGAGCTGCGGGCCCAAGGTGACGTGCATGAGCCGCTGGAAGGTTGCCCCCGCGTTGCACAGTCCGAATGGCATGCATGTATAGCAGTACACCCCACACGGGGTTAGGAAGGCCGTATTCTCCACGTCTTCCACCGCCATTTTGATCTGGTGATACCCGGAGAAGGCATCCAAGAAGCATAATAGGTCACACTCGGCAGTGGAATCAACGATCTGGTCGATGCGAGGGAGCGGGAATGGATCTTGCGGGCATGCTTTGTTGAGGTTGGTGAAGTCGACACACATGCGTTCCTTTCCTCCCTTCTTTGGCACAAACACGGGGTTGGCCAGCCAATCCGGGTATCGTACCTCGTGAATAACCCCTGCGGCTTCTAGCTTGCGGGTCTCTTGGACGATGAAGGCCTGCTTTTCAGTGGACTGCCTCCTCGCCTTCTGCTTCACACGACGCACGTTGGGACACACGTTGAGGTGGTGCTCGATTAGGCCCCTTGGGATCCCTGCCAGCTGATCGGGCTCCCGGGCGTACACCTTCTTGTTTGCACGCAGGATCTTGACCAGGGCTTCCTCCTGCTCGGGCTCGAGGTTGGCGCCTATGGTGAAAGTGGCATTAGTGGACCCGTCCTCGTCGACAGGTATCTGCTTGGTCTCCGCCTTGTCTTGGGTGAACAACTACTTCTTCTTGGTCGGTGCAGGCCCCTTGGGCTTGGGGATTTCCGCACTGGCGGGCCGCGCCGCCGCCGCCATCTTGAGGGCAAGCTTGAGCACTCGCAGCGCACCTTCGGTGTCCCCAGGCACGGTGAGGACGCCGTTGCTCCCGGGCATCTTCATGAGGTTGTACCCCGGGTGAGTCGCGGCCATGAATTTGGCCAATGCTGGATAGCCAAGGATGGCATTGTAGGGGAGGCCGATGGGGGCGATGTCGAAGTCGACCAGCTCCGTGCGGAAGTTGTCGTAGGTGCCGAAGGTCACCGGAAGCCGGATCTGTCCCAAGGAGCTGGACGACCTGCCTCCTACGCCCGAGAAAGGCCGGCTGGGCTGCAGCCGCTCCCGAGGTGTGCAGAGGAGGTTGAAGTCCTCAACTAAGAGCACGTTGAGGCCCGCGCCGTCGTCGATGAGGGTCCTGGTGACGGCCACCTGGCAGATGGTGGGTGTGCAGAGCATGGGGAGCGCACCCGAGCCGGCCGAGTTGGTGGGGTGGTCCCCAGAGTCGATGGTCAGCCCGGCCGACGGCTCCGTCCGGCCCAAGGGAGCCCTCTGCCGCGTGGAGGCGGCGCCGACCCGGCGGACGAATGGCTTGACATGGCGGCTGGAGGGCGGCGCCTCCGAGCCGCCTAGGAGGGCCGCAACGACCGAAGGAGCCGGCGCGACGGGGTGGGTGATGAAGAAGCTGCGCGGCTCCTCCCCACAGGTCGCTGGGGAGCGCAGAGGCGATGCTTGCTGCCCGTTCCCCGCCGGGCCGGTGGCGGTGTTGACGGCGGGAGACGGGGAACGACGAGGGCGCCTGCCAGCGGGAGCCGTCTGGGCGACATGGGAAGCGAGGGCGGCTAGGCGCTCGGCGCGAGCCCGTCGAGCGTTAGACATGGATGCTATGGTCGGAGAAGAGAGACGACGGAAGGCAAATTCCGGTGCACCCCTACCTGGCACGCCAAATGTCGGATTTCGGGTTCCGGCAGACCCTCGAGGTTCGAACACTAAGGTGCATGCGGAGATTCAACCCTCTTCCGACTCGCTCCTGGTCGAATCGCTAGGACCTAAACTACCAAACTGAACAGCACAAGAGACACAAGATTTATACTGGTTCAGGCCACCATTGTGGTGTAATACCCTACTCCAGTGTGTGGTGTGGTGGATTGCCTCTCGGGCTTGTTGATGAACAATACAAAGGGAGAACAGCCTCGCGAGGGTCTGTTCTTGGCTGGTGCGACGAACTGCTAGGGGGAGTTCAGTCGCCTCTCTCTGTGTGTGTGTGTGTGTGTGTGTGTCTTCCTATCCTTGTTCTTTCCTCTCTGGTCTCGCCCCCTCTACCCAGGGGGTGGCTAGTCCTATTTATAAGCAAAGGCCCTGGGCCTCTTCCCAAATATTGAGCGGGAAGGGCGCCAACAATCGGCCATTTTGAAGGGGAACAACGGGTACACTTATCCTGACTAAAGTTGGTCCTCGCCTGTCAAAGGCTCTGGTGATGACGCCGGCTTGGGCTCCACAATGACTTCCTTCCGGCCGTTGGGCTGGTCTTGGTCTTGTTGCGCCGAAATGGATGCCTTTGCTTGATGATCTCGCCTGCGCTTGCTCCCTTTGCACCAAAGAGGAAAGGAGGACACTGCGCAGGCTGGCGCCCGACTGGCACCCTTGGTCGTCACGGCTTGCGTCATGGGCACCTCGCGAGGTACCCTGCCTTGAACTATCCGCCCCCTCATGAGCCAGCCTGACGAGGCTATGCCTGAGGAAGCTCCTTGTCGTCCGCCCCGCAAGGCTTGGCCCCTCGCGAGGGTCTTGAGCTTGCGTTGATGAAGATGGGCTGTGCTGGGCCTCCTTTGAGCCACGCCACAGGCCGCAGGCAGGCAAGTCTGGGGACCCCCGTTCCCAGAACGCCGACAGTTGTGCCAAAGAAGGGAGGAAAGGAACGCATGTGTGTCGACTTCACCAACCTCAACAAAGCATGCCCGCAAGATCCGTTCCCGCTCCCTCGCATCGACCAGATCGTCGATTCCACCGCTGAGTGTGACCTGTTATGCTTCTTGGATGCCTTCTCCGGGTATCACCAGATCAAGATGGCGGTGGAAGATGTGGAGAAGACGGCCTTCCTAACCCCATGTGGGGTGTACTGCTATACACGCATGCCATTCGGACTGCGCAACGCAGGGGCAACCTTTCAGCGGCTCATGCACATCACCTTGGGCCCGCAGCTCGGGAAGAATGTGGAAGCTTACGTCGACCACATTGTAGTGAAGTCTCGCGAGGCCAAGACCCTAATACAAGACCTGGAGGAAACCTTCGCGAGCCTCAACGCAGTGAGCCTGCGACTCAACCCGGAGAAGTGCGTGTTTGGGGTCCCCTCGGGCAAGCTCTTGGGTTTCCTCGTATCCCACCGAGGCATCGAGGCAAACCCAGAAAAGGTGAAGGCAGTTGACGACATGAGCCCACCAAAGACCCTCAGGAAAATGCAGAAGCTCACGGGGCGCGTGACGGCGCTGGGGCACTTCATCTCCCGATTGGGGGAGCGGGCGCTGCCTTTCTTCCAGCTGATGAAGAAAAAGGGGCCCTTTGAATGGACTGAGGAGGCCGACAAGGCGTTCCAAGATCTCAAGAGATACCTAACCAGCCCTCCAGTGATGGTGGCCCCGCGCTCTCAAGAGCCCTTGGTACTCTACCTCGTCGCCACTCCCTACTCCGCTAGCTCAACCCTGGTGGCAGTTAGAGAGGAGCGTCGGGCCAGGACCGCGGCAGCCACCCGAGCCAAGGCAAAGCTGGATCAAAAGGAACTCGCGGAAGTCACCACCATGACGGAGGAAGATCAGCCGCCGCAGCAGAACACACCAGGGGCGGGGGAGGCCCTCTCTCTAGGCAACCAACTTCTGGGGGCTCCACCACCTCAGGAGGCATCGCAGCTTCGGGAGGACGCCACCAGCACCGACGCCCCAAGCCTCTTCGAGCACCCGGTGTACTTCGTCAGCACGGTGTTACGGGATGCGAGGGCACGGTACCCCATGTCGCAGAAGCTCCTCCTCACGCTGCTGGTGGCTTCGCGCAAGCTACGGCACTACTTCCAGGGTCATCCAATCAAGGTTCTCTCAGCATACCCCTTGGAAAGGGTGCTTAGGAGCCCTAACTCAGCCGGAAGGGTCGCCGAGTGGAACATTGAAATGCAAGCATTCCAACTCGAATTTAGCACGACCAGAGTCATCAAGGGGGCCGCGCTGGCAGATCTCGTGGCCGAATGGACAGAGGCACCGGGCCTTAGGGCCGGCGAGGATCGATCCCTCTCCCCAGGAAGCGAGGCGCCAGAAGGCTAGGTCATGTACTTCGACGGAGCGTTCTCCAGGCAGGGCGCTGGGGCTGGGGCAGTGCTCATATCTCCCACTCAGGACAAGCTCTACTACGCCGTGCAGCTCTGTTTCCAGCAAGGCGAGAAGGTCTCCAACAATATAGCAGAGTACGAGGGACTGATAGCAGGCCTGAAGGCCGCCACTGCCCTGGGAGTGAAGTGTCTTACTATCAAGGGCGATTCGCAGCTCCTTGTCAATTTCTCCAACAAGGTATACGAACCGAGAGATGAGCACATGGAGGCCTACCTTGCGGAGGTCCGCAGGATGGAGAAGCAGTTCTGGGGGCTGGAGCTACAGCATGTGCCTCGCGGCACTAATCAAGAGGCCGACGACATCGCGAAACGAGCCTCCAGGAGGTTGCCCCAGGATCCGGGCGTCTTTGAGGAACAGCTCTTCAAGCCTTCAGTCGTGCCACCATTATCGAGCACAGCACAGCCTTGGGTGGAGCTTCCTCAGCAACCTGCCTCGGGAGCCCCAGCCTGTGGCCTGGCCTCAGGAGCACGCCTTCTCCTGACGATGGAACCCCAGGAGGGGTGCTGGATCACAGAGCTCAGGAGCTACTTAACGCAAGGGACCTTGCCGGAGAAGGAGGAGGAGGCAGAGCGTGTGGCGCGGCAAGCCACAGCGTACTGCATCATGGATGGAGAGCTCTACCGGAAAAGACCGAACGATGTGTCCCTGCGCTGCATCACCAGGGAACAAGGGAAGGAACTGCTGGCAGACATACATGATGGAGACTGTGGGCATCATTCATCGTCACGGACCCTCGTCGGCAAGGCATTCCGCAGCGGTTTCTATTGGCCCACTACGCTCAATGACACCGTTGAGCTTGTGAAGGCTTGCGAGGCCTGCCAATTCCATGCCAAGCAGATCCATCAGCCGGCAGGAGGTCTGCAAACCATACCCCTCACTTGGCCATTCGCGGTCTGGGGGCTAGATATCCTGGGCCCTTTTCCTCGGGCGCCAGGGGGCTATTGCTACCTCTACGTCACCGTAGACAAGTTCACCAAGTGGGCCGAAGCCGAGGCTCTCCGCACCATCCCAGCGAGTTCTAAGGTCAAGTTCATCAAGGGCATCGTGAGCCGGTTCGGAGTGCCGAACCGCATCATCACTGAGAACGGTTCGCAGTTCACCAGTAACCTCTTCAAAACATATTGTGCTAACCTTGGGACGCAGATATGGTACGCTTCGGTGGTGCACCCCCGAAGCAATGGCCAGGCCGAGCGGGCCAATGCAGAGGTCCTGTGGGGCCTCAAGACCAAGACATTCAAGAAGAAACTGGAGGCCTGCAGCAGAGGCTGGTATGACGAGCTTCAGTCCGTGTTGTGGTCCATCTGCGCAACCGCGACCAAGCCGACTAGAGAGACCCCCTTCTTCCTGGTCTATGGAGCCGAAGCGGTCCTCCCTCGCGAGGTCAAGCGTCGATCCGCGTGGGTCCTAGCGTTTGATGAGATGCTGGAGGATGCCATGCGGGGGACGGACCTCGTGCTGGGGGAGGAGCGTCGTCGAGAAGCTGCGCTGCGAGTGGCAAGGTACCAACAGGCACTCTGGCGATACCACTGCCGCAACATCCGCCCCAGAACTCTCGAGGTAGGGGACCTCGTTCTCCGGCGGGTCCTCTCCAGGGAGGGACTGCATAAGCTCTCTCCCATGTGGGAGGGCCCGTTCAAGGTTGTTCATGTTTCCAGGCCCGGCTCCGTGCACTTGGAGACTCAGGAGGGAGTACCTATACAGAACGCGTGGAACATCCAGCACCTCCGGAGGTTTTACCCCTGAAAAGAGCCAGAGCCTGTGAAGAAGGCGAATGCATGTGAAGCTTATCTTTGTGGAAAAGGCCAGAGCCTGTGAAGAAGGCGAATGCCTGTGAAGCTTATCTTTTTGGAAAAGGCCCAGAGCCTGTGAAGAAAGCGAATGCCTGTGAAGCTTATCTTTGTGGAAAAGGCCCAGAGCCTGTGAAGAAGGCGAATGTGTGTGAAGCTTATCTTTTGGGAAAAGGCCCGGAGCCTGTGAAGAAGGCGAATGCCTGTGAAGCTTATCTTTTTGAGAAAGGCCCAGAGCCTGTGAAGAAGGCGAATGCCTGTGAAGCTGTCGCATTTTGGAAAGGGTCCGGAGCCCGTGAAGAGGGCCAATGCCCGTGAAGCTTTCTTCCCCGAAGAAAGGCCCGGAGCCTGTGAAGAAGGCCAACGCCTGTGAAGCTCGCCGCCCGTGACACTCTCACGTAATAATGAGTTGGGGCTGTACACGCCCCGGAGTCTCAGGGGTGCCGGCCTCAGGCTCTGGGGCTCCCTCCCACGCCCAGTGGCAGCACTTAGCTCCGCGCTGGTGAGAAGACGTCGAAGACTAGACTAGGTGCCGGACGCGGCTTTTTCATTTGCTTTCTACAGTTGACTAGTTATTCCCATTTGGAGTTTTTATCGAAACTATCGCCATCTTTTGGTCCATGGTTCTTCGACCTTTTTCGCTCTCCTGCCTCGATTTCTCTTGCACGGGGGCTTGCGAGGCAGAAGCCCCGGAAGCCCTCGCGAGCGTTCCTACCCCTATCGCTCAAGTTTTCACGACCCGGGTCCACAGCCGGAGCACCCCTCCAGACCATGCCTCACGGGCACCACGATGCAAACACGGGGCCTGGGTCGGTCGCCCCCGCGGCCGAGGCCAGGGATTACTTGTGAATGGGCGTACAACAGAAAAGAACAGTATCGAGATAACAAAAGCAGTACAATGATTAACGGCGTTAACCCAAACGCGGCCCCACGGGGCCACACATTGTTGTCTTTTTTCTGCGCAGGAGAAAAGAGAGGAAAAGAACAAAAGCAGGCGAAGCACGTCCCGTGCCGGCCCTCTTGGAAGACTCGAGCCGCCTCCGGAGCTCAGGCGGACTCCCTCTCGCGCTTCACCAGGGCGCGGCGGCGAGCAGACCCGCTGCCACCCTCCAAGCAGGCGCGGCGGCGTGGGGGCTGGCCGCGGCCGCTGCTGGAAGAGTCACCACCGAAGAAGAGCTGGTGAAGCTTGAGGAGTCACGGGCGTTGCCAGCCGCCCGCGCGCTGCCCTCTCCGTCCACGCCGGGGCTGAGTCCCCGGCCGCGGTCATCGTCCTCAGGGCAGCACCCCATGCGGCGACCATCTTCCCCAAACACCCTCACGTAGAGGGTGGCATCGCCGTCGTACTTGAAGTGCAGGGAGCACAGGCGGAGGAGACCACGCGCGCGAGCAAACGTCTGCCAGCCGCGGGTCAGGAACAGGTTCCCTGTAGCAAAGACCTCCAGAGAAGCCCACGAAGCCCGGCTGCAGCAGCCATCCACCTGGAGCCAGAGGCCACCCAGGGCGCCATCTGGGAGCTCACCCAGGAGGAAGCGAGGGAGCTGAAGCCGGGCGCCGGACGGCTCTACCGCCCACACCATGAACTCCGGTAGCACCTCCGCAGCGTGGAGGCGCAGCCTCGGGGGTCGCACGGCCGGGGCACGCCCGCCGACCATGGCCAGCCGCTCGTCGCCGCGCTGAGAGCCACCTCCGCGACCACGGGGGACCGCCGTGGAGGAAACAGGATGCTTGCGAGGGCGACCTTGACCGCGCTTGGGCGGGGGAGAGGAAGGCTCGGCCTGGCGGGCCTTCCCTTTCTCTGCGGCCGAAAACTTCCTTGGTGGAGCCATGAAGAAGAAGGAGAAGCAAAAGGGGATAGGCTGGAAGGGCGCATGCCGTTCCATACTTATAGCCGGCGAAGGCCAACCGTCGACCACCACGATCACAGGTAATCATGACCCGCTTTGTATGCAGGGACTTGTCGAATCCGTGCGGTTACCAAGGCGTCATGGGGAAGCGGAGTCGCCCCCGACCAATCGACCGCCACGCGGCGCCCAAGGCCGCAGGCTGTTAGGGCCCGCGATGCTTCGCACTTGCCCTTTCGCCTCTCCACCCGGCCAAGTTCGGGCGCGCCATGGGCCCGGGGGCTACTGTCGGCGTTCTGGGAACGGGGGTCCCCAGACTTGCCTGCCTGCGGCCTGCGGCGTGGCTCAAAGGAGGCCCAACACAGCCTATCTTCATCAACACAGGCTCAGGACCCTCGCGAGGGGCCAAGCCTCGCGGGGCGGACGACAAGAAGCTTCCTCAGGCACGGCCTCGTCAGGCTTGCTCATGAGGAGGCGGAGAGTTCAAGGCGGGGTACCTCGCGAGGTGCCCATGACGCAAGCCATGACGACCAGGGGTGCCAGTTGGGCGCCAGCCCGCGCAGTGTACTCCTTTCTTCTTTGGTGCAAAGGGAGCAAGCGCAGGCGAGAGCATCAAGCAAAGGCGTTCATTTCGGTGCAACAAGACCAAGACCACCCCAACGGCCAGAAGGAAGTCATTGTGGAGCCCGAGCCGGCGTCACCACCAGAGCCTTTGACAGGCGAGGACCAACTTTAGTCAGGATAAGTGTACCCGCTGTTCCCCTTCAAAATGGCCAATTGTTGGCGCCCTTCCCGCTCAATATTTGGGAAGAGGCCCAGGGCCTTTGCCTATAAATAGGACTAGCCACCCGCAAGGTAGGGCATCGAGAGAACAAGTATAGGAAGACACACACACACACAGAGAGAGAGGCGACTGAACTCCCCCTAGCAGTTCATCACGCCAGCCAAGAACAGACCCTCGCGAGGCTGTTCTCCCTTTGTATTGTTCCTCATCAGCCCAAGAGGCAATCCACCACACCACACACTGGAGTAGGGTATTACACTACAATGGTGGCCTGAACCAGTATAAATCTTGTGTCTCTTGTGCTGTTTAGTTTGGTAGTCTAGGTATTAGCGATTCGGCGAGGAGCGAGCCGGCAGAGGGTTGAATCTCCGTGCGCACCCCAGTGTTCGAACCTCAAGGGTCTGCCGGAACCCGAAATCCGACAGCGCTGTGGGCGGCTCACCGGCCCCGAATGGGCCTAGCCGCCTAGGTGCGGTCCATTAGCGCGGCGTGGCCATCGCCAACCTGTTCGGGGCCAATCGCCCCATGTACGCCACGCCTGCGGAGAACATCCGCGCCGCCCAGGCGGCAGTGGACGAGCTAAAGAACTTCGAAGGTGAAGAGCGTCGCCTGATGACGGAGCGAGTCCAGCAGCTCCTCGACGCGGCACCGCACAGAATGCAGCCAGCTGCCGCACAGAGGCGCCGTAGCGACCAAACGACGACCTACCTCCCCGCCAAGATCAAGGCGCGACGTCTCGGACACCGACTGGCGGTGTTCGCGGAAGAAAAGACAAAGAGCCGGCTGTCAGCCACAGTCGGACTCGCATCACCATCGAGCACGACCAAGACGGCCGCCCAAGAGCAGTGGAACGGCAGGCCGACTATCTGCCTCCTCCACCACGAAGAGAAAGGCGAGTCTCCTCGCCGCCCGTTGAGCATCCGACTCTCGGTGGCCGCTTTGGCCGCCGAGAGGGAGTCAGAGAGAATGACGCCCGCCACCGGATCGACCGACTCCACCGATCCCTGGCGCTGGAAGAAGAAGACGAGTTGGGTCCGCCCTGTTTCGGACCCCGCATCCGAGACGAGCCCTTTCCCAAAGGGTTCACACTCCCCCGAGATACGCCCAAGTACACCGGCTCGGTGAAGCCGGAAGACTGGCTAGTTGACTACTCCACAGCTGTCAACATAGCGAACAACAACAAGTGTGTTGCCGTGAAGGTATGTTCCACTCATGCTCCAGGGCACGGCCCAGACATGGTTGAACAGTCTGAAGCCCCGCAGCATCAACAGCTGGGTCGTCTTCACCGAGGCCTTCGTCCGCAACTTCACAAGCATGTACAAGCGACCCCCCAAGCCTCGCTAGCTTTCCTTGTGCGTGCAAGGCCACGACGAGTCAACTCGCGACTACCTCACGCGCTGGGCCGAGCTTCGGAACTCCTGTGAGGGCGTGCACGAGGTGTAGGCTATCGAGTACTTCACTGCCGGGTGCAGAGAAGGCACCCTCCTCAAGCACAGGCTCCTCTGCGACGAGCCAGAAACCCTCGACGAGCTGCTGATCATAGCAGACTAGTATGCCACGGCCGACTCCTCCATGAAGACGAAGATTCAAGTTAGTGCGACTGGCAAAGCAGCCCCTCAGGCTCCCAGAACTCCGGCTAGAGACGCCAGTCGACGACAACAACAGAACGATAATAAGCGCAAGGCCCCATAGCCAGCTTCCAGCAGTCGGCAGGTTGCGACAGTCGAAGACCAGCAGCCGGAGGGGCAGCCTCCAACCAAGCGACAGAAAGGCGGCAAGTCCAACTGGTTGCCGGCCTTCTCTTATGAGCATACTCTAGATGGTCCCTGCAAGTTCCACAGCGGCGCGAACATGTCAAACCATACCACCCGAAAGTGCCACTGGCTCACCAGAATCGCCAAGGGAGACGGCCTCCTTCCTCCGCCGCCTGCTGGGCCGCCGCCTCCACCGCCGCCCTAGCAGCCGACTGCCAGGCCTGTCGGCGCAGTACGAGATGAGTACCCAGAAGAGCACGGAGCCTATGTGGTGTTCACCAGTGTGGCTGATGATCGACGCAGCAGGCGGCTGCAGCAGCAAGAAGTAAATGAAGTAGCATCAGATACTCCGGAGTTTACGCATTGGTCCGAGAAGCCTATCAGTTGGAGCAGAGCTGATTACCCAGAGGTGATGCCGAATCCGGGCTCCTACGCCCTAGTTTTGAGCGCCACCTTGGCCACAGATAGGCGGGCCGCTTGCTTCTCGTGAGTACTGATAGACGGAGGCAGTAGCATCAACATCCTGTACAAGGATACCATGGAGAAGTTAGGAATCAAGCAAAGACAGCTTCAGAACAGCTGGACTGTGTTCCACGGCATTGTACCTGGCCTTTCCTGCTCACCAATTGGCAAGATCCTGGTAGACGTCCTCTTTGGGGACAAAGAGCATTTCCACCGACAGCCAGTTTGGTTTGAAGTGGTGGACCTCGAAAGCCCGTACCATGCGTTGCTTGGCCAACCTACTTTGGCCAAGTTCATGGCGGTCCCCCACTACGCCTACCTCAAGATGAAGATGCCGAGCTCCAAGGGGATTCTGACCATAGCCGGCGACTACAGAAAGTCGTCCGCTTGCGCGGCTGAGAGCAGTCGGCTGGCCGAGTCCCTGGTGATCACAGCTAAGAAGCGGCTTCTTGATCGGGTCGTGGCGATGGCCGGCAAGCAGCCAGAGATGTCGCCCGACCCCAAGGAGTCGGAAGCTGAGGGTTCATTCAAGCCGGCCAAAGAAACAAAGAAGATACCCTTGGACCCGGAGCACCCAGAGAGGTACGCTATCATAGGTGCAAACCTTGACAGCAAATAGGAAGGCGAGCTCATCGATTTCCTCTGTGAGAATCAAGACATCTTTGCATGGTCCCTTAAAGACATGCCAGGTGTACCGACGGAATTCGCCGAGCACAAGTTACATGTCCGACCTGATGTGAAGCCCGTCAGGCAGCCGTTGCACTGCCTGTCAGAAGAGAAGAGAAGAGTTGTTGGAGAAGAGATAGCCCGGCTCCTGGCGGCCGGCTTCATTATGGAGGTGTTTTTTCCAGAATGGTTAGCAAACCCGGTCCTGGTGTTGAAGAAGAACAAGCAGTGGCGGATGTGTATTGACTACACAAGTCTCAACAAAGCTTGCCCCAAGGACCCATTTGCTCTGCCGAGAATCGACCAGGTGATAGACTCCAAAGTAGGATGCGAGCTGTTGAGCTTCTTAGAGGCATATTCAGGATATCACCAGATCAAGCTAAACCCGGCTGACAGACTAAAGACCGCCTTCATCACGCCGTTTGGAGCCTTCTGCTACCTGACCATGACGTTCGGCTTGAGGAATGTCGGCGCCACCTTTCAGCGTTGCATGCAGAAGTGCCTCCTAAAGCAACTCGGCAGAAACGCCCACGTCTACGTAGACGATGTGGTGGTGAAGACGGAAAGGCGTGGAACACTGCTGGAAGACCTCAAGGAAACCTTTGAGAACCTGCGCCGATTCCAGATCAAGCTCAACCCTGAGAAGTGCGTCTTCGGAGTACCAGCCGGCCAACTCCTTGGCTTCCTGGTCTCTGAACGCGGCATAGAGTGCAACCCTGTGAAGATCAAGGCCATCGAGAGGATGGAGGTACCCAGCCGACTGCTAGATGTGCAAAAGTTCACCGGCTGCTTGGCGTCCATCAGCCGATTCATCAGTCGGCTAGGCGAGAAAGCTCTCCCCTTATACCAGCTGATGAAGAAGACCACCTTTTTCGAGTGGAACCACAAGGCGGATGAAGCTTTTATCCAGTTGAAGAAGATGTTGACTACTCCCCCTGTGCTGGCGGCTCCGACTCCTAAAGAGCCCATGCTCCTATACATTGCCACCACCAGCCGGGTAGTCAGCACAGTCAGTAGTGGAGCGCAAGGAGGAAGGCAAGGCGCTACCTGTCCAGAGACCGGTATATTACCTGAGTGAAGTACTGTCGACCTCCAAGCAGAACTACCCCCACTACCAAAAGATGTGCTACGGCGTGCACTTTGCCGCCACGAAGTTGAAGCCTTACTTTCAAGAGCATCCAATCACTGTGGTTTGCACAGCCCCACTAGCCGAGATCATCGGGAGCCGAGATGCTTCTGGCCGAGTGGCCAAATGGGCCATAGAGCTGGCTCCCTACACCATCTACTACCAGCCCCGCACCGCCATCAAGTCGCAAGCACTGGCCGACTTCCTTGTTGACTGGGCCGAGACCCGGTACCTGCCGCCAGCGCTCGACTCCACCCATTGGCGAATGCATTTCGATGGCTCCAAGATGCGCACAAGCTTGGGAGCCGGCGTTGTCCTCACCTCCCCTAAAGGCGACAAGCTCAAGTACGCGTTGCAGATCCATTTCGCCGCCTCCAACAACGTCGCCGAATACGAGGCGCTCATTCACGGGCTCCGGCTTGCCAAAGAGCTCGGTATCCACCGGATCCTGTGCTATGGCGACTCTGATTTGGTGGTCCAGCAGTCATCTGGCGACTGGGACGCCAAAGATGCAAACATGGCGAGCTACCGTTTCCTGGTGCAGCAACTCAGTGGATATTTTGAGGGGTGAGAGTTCCTTCACGTGCCAAGAAATGACAACGGCCAAGCAGACACCCTGCAATGAATCGGCTCAACCTGTCAAGCAATACCATCCGGCGTCGCCCTTCAGCGCCTCCTCAAGCCGTCTATCAAGCCTTCACCAAAATCAGACTCCATCTTTGTGCCGGTTCCCCCGAAGAAGTCAGATCCGACTCAAGAACCCCAGCAAACGACACGAGAATTCTTACAAATGACTCTAAAAACGCCGCAGTCGAAGCCGGCCCGGGGACTGCGGTGGCCAGTCCGAAGACTCCAAAACTCGGCATGGGGACTGCGCCAGTCGGCCCGAGGACTTCGTCAATCCAGCATGCGGCCGCGGATTCCAGCCCGCCGCCTCCCAGCCCAGCCGCCCTCGTCCAAGTCGCAATGGTGGCAATTGAAGAAATAGCAGCACCCTCATGAGCCCAGCCCATCCTCAAGTTTTAGTGAACAAAGAGCTGCCAACTGATGAAATCCTGGCTCGGCAAATACAACGCCGAGCGGCAACCTACACTATAGTCAACAGAGAGCTGGTCAGGCGCAGCGTCACTGGTGTCTACCAGCGTTGCGTCGAGCCAGAGCAAGGCCAAGCAGTTCTCAAAGACATCCATCAAGGCAAGTGCGGCCACCGTGTGGCCTCAAGAGCACTCATCGCCAAAGCCTTTCGACACAGCTTTTTCTGGCCAACTGCCCTAGAAGAGGCCAAGGAGTTAGTCGAAAAATGCAAGGGGTGCCAGAAGTTCCGCTCCAAGCCGCATCAGCCGGCTTCCGCACTCAAGACTATCCCCATCGCCTGGCCCTTTGCGGTTTGGGGCCTGGACATGGTGGGACCATTCAAGACGGCACGAGGCGGCCTAACTCACTTACTTGTCGCGGTGGACAAGTTCACCAAGTGGATAGAAGTAAAGCCCATCAAGAACTTGAATGGTCCGACTGCAGTGACTTTCATCTCCGACATCACGATTCGGTACGGCATACCGCACAGCATCATCACCGACAATGGCACGAATTTCGCCAAAAGCGCCTTGGCCCATTTCTGCATGACACAGGGCATCGGACTGGACTTAGCGTCCGTTGCCCATCCGCAGTCAAACGGACAGGTAGAGCGAGCAAACGGCCTCATCCTGTCTGGCATCAAGCCTCGACTGGTTGAACCACTGGAGCGTTCGGCCGGCTGTTGGCTTGAAGAGCTGCCAGCCGTCCTCTGGAGTCTGCGCACGACTCCAAACAAGTCAACCGGCTTCACGCCTTTCTTCCTCGTCTACGGTGCTGAAGCCGTCATCCCAACGGACATAGAGTTCGACTCCCTGTGAGTCACCATGTAGACCGAGGAGGAAGCAGAAGAAGCACGTCAAGACGGCGTCGATCTGCTGGAAGAGGGCCGGCTCTTGGCACTCAGCCGGTCCAGCATCTACCAGCAGAGCTTGCGCCGATACTACAACAGGAAGGTCAGGCCGAGATCTTTCCAAGAGGGCGACCTTACGCTCCGACTGATCCAGCGAACAGCCGGCCAGCACAAGCTGTCGGCGCCTTGGGAAGGCCCTTTCATCATCAGCAAAGTGCTAGGCAACGACTCCTACTACCTTATCGACGCTCAGAAGCCCCGAGCACGCAAGAGGGACGACTCCGGCAAAGAGTCGGAACGGCCATGGAACGCAAATCTTCTCCGAAGATTTTATAGTTGATGCAGTATGTACCATGCTATCCTTTGTATTAAAGTACCGAGACTTTGGGCCCCCAGAGACGAGCTCGGGGACTGCCCTTTTTGTTATCTGTATGATAAGAATTATGCCTTCGAGTATGCTACTCTTTGTTATGCCGCTTGGCACCGGGTTCGAAATGGCTAAGGACCTAAAAGCATCGACATAGCTTAAGCCGGCTTCCAGCCTCTCTTCGCAAAGCCGACTCTTGAGTAGTCGGCTTGCCGCCTTCTATCCAACTTGTTAAAAAGACTCCAAAAAATGGCAAGTACTTGCCTTCCCCATATTAGCCAAGCATTTGATCCAGCGGCGGTCCGCAGAGCGGTCGTCCGACTGGCAAGGCGGCGACTAAAGAGAAGGCGGCAAAGGAAAAAGCCAAAGGAGCAATAATCAAGGAAAGATAGAATTCGGATAGATATTTACATAACATAGGCCCTTGGACGAATCTTCAAGCAGAAGTTCAAAGTACACCCCGCGGGTGGAATTGTGCGAATTAACAAGTTTTTCAAAGACTACTAAAGTAGATAAAATAAAGGCAAGACGGCAGCCTAGGAAGCAGCAGACGGGTTCGGAGGGTCGGAGGAGACGGCGGTGTCAGGAGCCGGGGCGGCCGGCTGGGCAGTCTCGGCTTGATCGTCTCTGGCGGCAGCCGGCTCGGTCGGATGTAACGCTCCCGTTTCGATGCGCCAGGTGTCTGCCAGTTATTCGTCGTCGTTGCCATGCCTTTGTTCGTGCGTGTTGCACTTTGTCATGTCATCATCTGCATTTCATATCATGTCATCATGTGCATTGCATTGCATACGTGTTCATCTCATGCATCCGAGCATTTTCCCCGTTGTCCGTTTTGCAATCCAACACTCCTATGTCATCCGGGGGTCCCTTTTGACCACTTCTCTTGTGCGGGTGTTAAACGTTCTCGGAATGGACCGGGTCTTGTCAAGCGGCCTTGGTATAGCACCCGTAGACCGCCTGTCAAGTTTCGTGCCATTTGGAGGTCGTTTGGTACTCCAACGGTTAACCGGGTAACCGTAAAGCCCTCTTTTGTGTGCAGCCCAACACCCCTTCCAAAGTGGCCCAAAACCCACCAAACTTCCCTCTATGCTCTCGGTCGTTCGATCACGATCGCGTGGCCGAAAACCGCACTCCATTTGGAGCCTCCTAGCTCCCTCTACCTATAAAACCACCCCTCCCCCGAAATCCCGGATCATTTCCTACCCTAACCCTAGCCCCGCTCCCTCTCCGCCGCCGGACACGTCCGGATCGGACCGGACATGTCTGCGCCGCCGCCCTCAGCGAACCGGAGGCCGCCACGTGGCACCCGGCCACCGCGCGCGCCGCCGGCCCGCGGCCCGCGGCCGGCCCCCGCGGCCCGCGCCCGCTCCGCCGCCGCCCGCAGCCCGCGCTCGCCCTCCGCTCCGGCCGGGTCGCCCGCGCCGCCGCTCGCCGGCGTCCCCCGCCGGAGCAGGACGGCGCCGCCGTCCTGGGACTCCACGCCCCCGCGCCCGTGCGCCTCCCCGCGCGCTTGCGCTGCCGCGTCCCCGCCCGCCGGCGCGCCGCTGCCGCTTCGCCCCGTCGCCTCCTCGTCCCGGCGACCGCCGGCGACCCCGCGCCCCTCCGCGGGAGCCCCTCCGCCGCGGTGCCGCGCGCCCGAGCCCGCGCCGCCGGGAGCTCCACGCCCGAGCTCTGCCGCCCCCGCGTCCGGCCTCCTCCACCGGCGCCCACTCCGGCTTCCTCCCTCGTCGCCGGCGCCGCCCAACTCCGGCAAGTCCGGCGCCACCTCGGGAAACGTGCCCAGATCCAGATCTGGGTAGACATAAGGTTGACCCCGAAATCATCTAAGTCCCTGAGATTTTGCATAATCATAGCATGTTCATCGCGTTGTATCTCTGCATCCTTAGCTCCGCTTCGTGCGTGTAATATGTCAAATTGTTCGTATCGACGAGTACTTCATTTCATTCCATTGCATCATTTTCATTTGAGCTCATCTTGATGCCCAAAATGCTGTTGGAAGAGTGCATGTTGCTGTTAATCTGCTGAAACTGTTATAACTTGCTCATTTGTCATTTTTGCCATGATTGATGTGTGCATCCTATGAGGTTGATGTCTTCATGTGTTTTGACCTATGCCATGCCATATTTCCAGGGGTGTTAACCTTGTATTTTTGTGATTTGTGTGCTGAGTGCATCGAGCTTGTTAAGTAAGGTACTTGCTGTTGCTGTTTTCCTGACAGATTCGGTTATATTTTGTTGATATGTTAACATGTTGCTACTAATCATTCGATGCATAATCTGGAGATGTTCTATAAACATGTTTTGATCTACATGTCTTGCTCTATCCATTCATGCCCTTGGTTGCAATTATAGCCTGCTGTATCATGTTGTTATCTTGCTCCAAAGTTGCTTAAAAATGTTGCTATCAGCCTGTTAACAATAAGTTCACTAGTTCCCATGTGCTTTTCTAGTGATCCATGCACCCTATGAACTTGCTCTTGCCATGTATAGCTTCATAAACATGTCTTATTACTGTTGGTTGCCTTACCATGCCATGTATTGCTCTGTGGTGAGTGGTTCAAGCCCACGAACATGCCTACTTATTGTTGTTCCTGCCATGTATGAATCTGTAATATAACTTGCCATGTTTACATGGGTGCCATCATATTTTCTATGCCTTTTTGGCTCATGGTCAGTAAGGGTCTTTTGATCTATGCTTTTAGTAGATTCATTCCATGCCTTTTTTTGCCATGATAAGTTCCTGTAACATGTTTTTTGATAGCTGTAAACATTGCAACCTGATGTTATTTCTGCAAAGTCTGAAGCTGTTATTATTTGCAATCTTACCATGTCCTTTTGAGCATGTTCTAGTTGTTTCTGGAGATAGGTCAGTGTTCATGTTTTGTTATGCTTTACCTGTACTTCACGCCCATGCCTTTTGTTATTATGTTGGGGTGCTGTAGCATGTTGTTTTGATGCTTGTAAGATGCCTAGTTGCTGTTATGGACAGATTGTTGCTATGACTTGTATAGAGTGTATGTGTTGAACCGTTGCTCCGTTTTGAGTGTGCTCTATATGAAACTTGCTTGTTTTTGCATGTAGCTTCATATTACCATGTTGCATCCTTGTTTTGGTGTGTTCGCTTGATGTTTGGGTGCATTTTGCATCAATGCTATGTTTAACTTGTTTTGCTCATATCTTCTAGGCCGTAACTCCGAATCTAATGAACTTTATATGGAACTTGACTAGAATTTCGTGTAGATCATCTTGGTGCATCATAACTTGCTGTTTAACAACTTGAACATAATGTTTATTCAGATCTGGACCAATTTCGAAATTTGCATATGAGGACTTACCGGAATTGTTATATGTTGTTCCCGGCCTCATTTAAACTTGCCTTGATGTGTTGTTCTTGTTTGCATCATCTCTTGCCATGAGTAGCTTCATGTAGCCTTGTCATGCATCATGCTTGTTGTGCATCATGCCTTGTTCATGTGTGGTGTGTTTACCATGTTGTGTGCTTCTTCTTGTTAGTTCCTGTTTCGTTGCGATCGTGAGGATTCGTTCGTCTACGGTTGGTTCGGCTTCATCCGTTCATCTTCTTCATGGACTCGTTCTTCTTCCTTGCGGGATTTCAGGCAAGATGACCGCTACCCTGGATCTCACTACTATCATTGCTATGCTAGTTGCTTCGTTCTATCGCTATGCTGCGTTACCTATCTTTTGCTCATCAAGCCTCCCAAATTGCCATGAACCTCTAACCTTTGACATCATTCCTAGCAAACCATTGCTTGGCTATGTTACCGCTTTGCTCAGCCCCTCTTATAGCGTTGCTAGTTTCAGGTGAAGTTGAAGATTTCTCCATGGTGGACAGGTTTATGTTGGGATATCACAATATCTCTTATATTATTAATGCATCTATATATTTGGTAAAGGGTGGAAGGCTCGGCCTTATGCCTGGTGTTTTGTTACACTCTTGCCGCCCTAGTTTCCGTCATACCATTGTTATGTTCCCGGATTTTGCGTTCCTAACGCGGTCGGGTGATTTATGGGACCCCCCTGACAGTTCGCTTTGAATAAAACTTGTCCAGCAAGGCCCAACCTTGGTTTTACCATTTGCCTCACCACCACCTACTTTTTCCCTTTGGAGTCGCTCTCTCGAGGGTCATCTTTATTTTAGCCCCCCCGGGCCAATGCTTGTCTAAGTGTTGGTCCAAACCGAGCGATGTCCGGCGCCCCCTGGGCAACCAGGGTCTATGCCAACCCGTCGTCTTGCTCATCCGGTGTGCCCTGAGAACGAGATATGTGCAGCTCCTCTCGGGATTGTCGGCGCATCGGGCGGCTTGGCTGGTCTTGTTTTACCATTGTCGAAATGTCTTGTAAACCGGGATTCCGAGACTGATCGGTTCTTCCTGGGAGAAGGTATATTCCTTCGTTGATCACGAGAGCTTGTCATGGGCTAAGTTGGGACACCCCTGCAGGGTTTAAACTTTCGAGAGCCGTGCCCGCGGTTATGTGGCAGATGGGAATTTGTTAATGTCCGGTTGTAGATAACTTGACACCAGATCCGAATTAAAACGCATCAACCGTGTGTGTAGCCGTGATGGTCTCTTCTCGGCGGAGTCCGGGAAGTGAACACGGTTTCTGGGTTATGATTGACGTAAGTAGGTGTTCAGGATCACCTCTTGATCATTGCTAGTTGACGACCGTTCCTTTGTTTCTCTTCTCGCTCTCATTTGCGTATGTTAGCCACCATATCATGCTTAGTCGCTGCTGCAACCTCACCACTTTACCCCTTCCTTTCCCATTAAGCTTTGCTAGTCTTGATACCCATGGGAATGGGATTGCTGAGTCCTCGCGGCTCACAGATTACTACCACAACAGTTGCAGGTACAGGTTATGCGATGATCATGACGCGAGAGCGATGTTTGCTTGTTTGGAGTTCTTCTTCTGCTTCTTCTTCGATTAGGGGATAGGTTCCAGGTCGGCAGCCTGGGCTAGCAGGGTGGATATTGTTTGAGTTTCTTTTTATGTTTCATCCATAGTCGGATGTTGATCTTGTACATGATGTATTGTTGTATTCATGTGGCATTGTATGCCTTATGTATGTATCCCCATATATTATGTAATGTTGATGTAATGATATCCACCTTGCAAAAGCGTCTTCAAGATGCGCTTCTATCCTTGGTGGGACCTTCGATTTCCTTTAGGATAGGGTCGCATCTTGGGTGTGACAAGTTGGTATCAGAGCCTCGACCGACCCTAGGAGCCCCCCTTGGTTGATCGTGTAGTTTGGCCGTTGTTGAGTCTAGAAGAAAACTGTTTTCTGAGTCTAGTTATATCGGAGAGTTGGAATTCTTTTTACTCCTCTGCCCCTTCGTCGCTCTGGTGAGGAATCTTGACGTAGGTGTTTTGAATTATTCCTCTTCCCATTCAAATTTTTCTTTAGGATCACGCAGTTGTTTTTCCGATCGTTGGTTCTCAGCTCTTTTCATCCGGTGCATTTCTCGTCAAGTTGCACTACACCACGACACTCAAAGCAGCGTCGAACAATCTGTCGGCATAGGTCACCTAAGGCGACACATTTAGTATCGGCAAAGACATATGCCGACAGAAAGGAGCTGTCGCCTATAGTCCTGCCGGGGTAGGTCTTTGCCGACAGATAAATCTATGGCGACAGACAATATGATACTGTAGGTGAGGTTTACGCCGACAGACATTTCTACAACGACAGACAATGTTATGCCGACAGATCATCTGACAATGTGGTATGCTGACAGATATTGTGACGTCCATAGATATGCCGACAGTTCATCTGACACTGAGTTATGCCAACAGACTATGTGACACCCAATACTTTTGCCGACACACTTGTTGTCAGGGTTCTACATTTCAGCAAACATGCAAATGCACGATGTATTAATACCAAATTAACTTCATAATATTCAATTCCTGTCAAGTACACGGTACATAATATTCAACTCATCACAAGATACCATTGGTCAATGCTTTCATTCAACATATATAGAAGATCAATTAATTTTCTTCACTCAAGTTATGTACAACCATTTAGGAAATACACAAGTGTGACATATAGGATGTGGCCTCTTACAAAATATGATGGCCAATATCCTAAGGAACCAATTGTTCATTCACTTGACTAATACAAAAAATTATGGAAGGGACCAAGTCTTTGATCACCAAGTCAACATCAACTTCCATATGACCAAAATGTGTCGACCTTGTTATGAACAAAAGTGATCACCATACAATCATAAATCATCTTGTGGGCTTACTTTCTGCCATTTGTCCCTGAAAAAGAACTCATATGTTTGAGAATCATAGAAATGAGAATTTGTTCAAATTTGTGAGTTGTCTACAGTGAGTAGTTGCTAGGATTACCTACACATAACTCTAGAAAAAAGCCATGCCTACATTTACTATCTGCTCTTGATTCATCTATAGTCCATTTAAGTACTAAATGTTCTCAGTTCATCTATCTACAGACCACTAAACTATTCACAGACCTAGCATAAATATTCACTGACCTAGTATAAATATTCACATCCATTAGTATAGGCAAGAACAAAAGATTATCAGTGATTGTGATCGCCAACAGACTAAGAGTATAGCATACCATTTTGCCTCATTATTTGTTTTTACAAGGAAATATCATTTGATTTTTTTCCTTACCTAGTACAGCTATGTGGCTATCATAACAACATGTAACTTCAAAATTCATGTTAATAAATTCTGGATGTGTGAATATTGCCTAAAAAGAGCAAAAATCGTCCCCTAATGGCAGCTAGGTAAATTAAACAGGTATAGGTGGTTGGCCTCAATAGAAAATTAGAGGAGAAATTCCCACTCGCATACCATATACGTTTGTGCCCTTCTTTTTGCTAATATCCTAGGTACAAAGCAGCCAAGCCAACATCAACTTCCATATGACAAAATGTGTCAACCATGTTCTGAACAAAAGCGATCACGAGAACATCTTCCATCAACTTGTGGATTTTCTACTTTTTACCATGTCCCTGCAAAAGAACTAATAAAATGTTTCAGCCGTCTTAGAAATAGTAGAATTTTTTAAATTTGTGAGTTGTCTTTGAGTCCAAAGGTCTAAGAAACAGTAGATGCACACATATTGGCTTGGTTAAAAGGAAAGTAAACAAATACTTGATTGCACGGCCTCTCCAGTTAAAACTATGCAGATCTTTTTTCTGCATTATAAGAACTGAAATATAAAGCATATAAGGAGGCATTTCTTCTCTACTAAGAGATCTAAAAAAATAAAGCCAGTAATCTCACAAAAGATTGTACTCCCTCTGTAAAGAAACATAATATCTTTTAGATTACTAAAGTAGTGATCTAAAAGATCTTATATTCTTTACACATGGAGTTATTATGCAACAGTTTTGTTAAAAAGATAACCTTGTTGGAATCTAAACCAAAGTCAGGACAGCACCTATCATATCACAAAAATGGATTCTTATAAAAAAATTTAGAACTCACTAACAACCGAAGTCTAGGATCCATGTACCATCTTTTAGAATGACACTGATGAGTTGCTGGAACAGAGTATAAAAGTTACAAAAAAATGCACAGCATATAACATATACAGAAATCAAACAGTCAACTTTTCAGTGTAAAGATCAGTAAAATGTGAAGGCTTAGTAGTCTGAACATTACTTTGAACCCTTTAAAAAATAAAGACCCTTTCAGTCAAACATTAAGTTTGTGTCTACGTGTAAAACTGTGTCAAATCCTTATCTTGGAACTAGTTTGAGGCATTGAATCCAAGGTCCAAAACAAAACTGAATACTAAACATGTAGCAATACTCTAACAATAGAAAAAGAAATCGAATCATGCAGGGGAGTTGCATGTGTTTTACCCTTGAACTCTGGTTGAAGCACCATGCATGTTTTTATATTAGGAAACTACACATATTTTAGTTATACACAATGCAGACCATACATTCTCGACTATACCATTCCCCCAAAACTGAATCATTCAAGTAATCTCCAACTGATCAAATTGGGAATGTTGAGATTAAAAATTGAAATAGCAAAGGAAGGCATTAGATTGCAGACATTTAAAATGAAAACATCATGCAATATACAACACTTGCTCAGCGGAGGAGCTCACCTACAGCTTAGGCCCTCTCCCCATCATCTAGGCAGACGAGATGCATCTGGAGACTGCTCTGAATAAAATGTATGGTTACAAGCAAAGGGGAGGTCTAAGGAGTGAGGACAAGCAGAGAGCAAAGGCAAGGGATCAGACCTGCTGCAAATTCCTGCACAAAAGGCAACCCTCTACTCAGTATTTGTAGATGCAAGTTAATACACAAACCATCTGAGACCATCAGTTTCAGCTTACTCGAATTACGAAAAATAACACATGAATAAGATCCACTAATTGACCAAAAATGGGAGCATGTTGTTTCACTTAAATATATTGATAAACACATTTGTTCAGTAGGCAAAACGATAAGCAACATACATGTCTCTTGAAGCTACAATGCCAATGATCTATTTCTGAACTCAACGACAGATGAGATAAGGTTCCTGAAATTGATGATATGTTATGAAATCATGTTGAGTAATAGGCACTCACACGCCCACACCATAACCGAACTTATCAGCAAGCAAACGCCACATTTCAATTTTGAAGCAAGCAGATAAAATATGTGAATAAATATGACAGGTTAGACATAAACCTGTTCAACCTAGATGAGAAATGAGAAGAATCTTACCTGCAGCAGCCAAAACTGGAAAATGGGTTGGACAGAGAGGGTGGGGGAGACATTGTCGGTGGTGGAAGAGGGACAGCGGAGAGTCTCCTCCGCTGCAGCCTGTGGCCCTGTGGGTGGCCCCTCAGACCGGGCAGTACGTCCCCTCGGAGGCAGTGGCGGCGGCAGGCAGGTCAGGGCTAGAGGCCGTCGTGGCGCGAGGCAGATAGTCGGTGGAGGTGGCGGCGCGAGGCAGGTCGGGGTCGGAGGACGCTGCGGCATGAGCAAATCAACCGCGGGTAAGGGGTGACGCTAGGGAACCAGCGGGCGGCGGCCACTGCTAGGTGAGCGGACAGCCGGGCGGTACCTTGGACTGTGGACGGTGGGGAGGCGTAGCTGGACGGGAGCTTCAGGAGGCGTCGCCGGGTGTGGGAGGGGCAGCGGCGTGACCGAATCGGCCAAGAGGACGGTGGTGGTGCCTAGTGGCGGCGGCGACGGCTAGGTCTAGGTGAGGATTTTGGTCAGGTTTGTCTATGGCGTGAGAGGTGGACAGTGGGTTTGGGTCATTGGGGAGGGACTTACAAGTATCTGGATTTTGGGCCGAGCCCGCGCGGCCGGGCTCTTGCCTCTTGATATTTTTGGTGTGGGCGCGAGGATAGAAATTGGTGGGCCAGGTCTAAGAAACGCCGACACTTTTTCTGTCCAACTGAACTGCCGACACATAATGCATTAGTACTGGTGGTATATGCCGACACATTTTATGTCGGTGGTTATTGAGCCATTGCCGACAGATAATGTGTCAAAAAGTCTACATAACACTAACAGTTAGTGTGTTGGTATAGTTTGAGACAAAAAGAGTGTCGGCCTTGTGAACTTATGCCAACAGATGCACGTCGCTATTGTGGTGTCGTGGTGTAGTGTTGACTCGAACCGCTTTGTCTTTCGCGAGATCAATCCTCAGTTCTTCCTCCGACATTGTTGTTTTTCCCCATCCAAAGTTGTCTTTCTTTTCCCACCCGCCCTCCCTTTCTTCTTCTCGAATCCGGAGTCCGTAATCGAGTATCTATTCTACTCATGCGGCGTCTTTGTTTTCTTTCTTCAATGATTTCAACCGGTGTTTCATCTTGTAGTTATTCGTCGGTTTCCCTTTCCAAGTTGCCTTTGTTTTCCCGCCCTCCCACCCTTTTTCTTCCCGGAGTCTGAGTCTGTTTCGACCATCAATTTCTTTCGTGCGGAGTCTCTTCAGTCTTCCCTCAATTATTTCAACCGGTGAATTCTCGTCTCTGTGGACATTCTTCATCTCTTTTCTTCTCCGGTGGACTCAATTCAAGTTTTTTGGTGTCGATCGTGTCTTTTCCCTCAGCAAAAGTGTTCTCCTTGCTCGTTCGCCTCTCGCCAGTTTACCCTTCCGGAGTGTTCAAAACATCTCAGGAGATTTGTCTGTGTTCGAATTAATTCGAGGTTGTCACCTCATTCAAATATTTCAATTGTTCCGGTGCATCACCTATCTGTTCAACAATCCTTTCCAATGGTGTTTTTCTCTTTAGTGGGCCCTAACCCACAGGTCTTTTCCCAGGATCTTACCTGACTCTTCTAATTTCCCCGGAGTTATTCTCAATTCTTTTCAAGTGTCCTTCAATCAGTTCGCGATATCTTTGTTCTTTTGCATCTAAATCCCCTCAAGCATATTTGTTTTTCTAATTCTTCCCGGTGATTCATTGTCTTTCGTCAGTCATTTCTGAATTCTCACGGTGGTTCGTTCAAGATCCTCTTTCCTTGATTATCATATTAATCCATTCGTTCTTTTCAATCCTACCGGTGATTCATGAAGACCTTCTTCAAGTTGGCGCCATATCTCCTCTCAATCCTTTTCAAGAAGAATAAGTAGTATGCAAAATCCATTGCTTGTCATCAATTTAATTTGATGAAGGATAGGCATACAATAAATCTTATTCTTATTTCCTCCAAGTGAGTAATCTTTTTTCGGAGGTTGTTCTTGATGAATAAATTCTAGTTCCAAGTCTTTTCATCTTTTCTCTTCCGGAGTTCAAACTTCCTCGACCATCTCGTCGGAACCTCCATCTAAATCATCGCAAGGCTCTTCTATTCTTTCATCCTTCATTTCTATCTCATCATCCTTTTGTACCGGAGTTCTTCATGGTGGTTCTTCATGATTTAATTCATTCTTCAAGAGTTCATCAAGTTTCATTCCATCTTCTCTAGTTCATGTTCTAATCATTCCATTTTAGCCGGAGTGCTACCTAAATCCTTTCAGTCTTATCCGTTTCTTTTCTCATTCTAACCACCCCGGTTAGAACGAGTCATTTCATAGTCTATCTGATCTTGTGAGCTTTCGATTCTCGTCATTCTTACCATCCCTCTCTTCTTCTCGAGTGCTCTCGATTCTTTGCTTCTTCTCTTGAGTTCTTGCTTCACCTAATCCATTTTCCCTTCCGTCTCGGTCCTAAGATCTCGGGACGAGATCTCTTGTTAGTGGAGGAGTGTTGTAACGCTCCGGTTTCGATGCGCCAGGTGTCCGCCACTTATTCGTCGCCGTTGCCATGCCTTTGTGCGTGCGTGTTGCACTTTGTCATGTCATCATCTGCATTTCATATCATGCCATCATGTGCATTGCATTGCATACGTGTTCATCTCATGCATCCGAGCATTTTCCCCGTTGTCCGTTTTGCAATCCGACACTCCTATGTCATCCGGCGGTCCCTTTTGACCTCTTCTCTTGTGCGGGTGTTAAACGTTCTCGGAATGGACCGAGTCTTGCCAAGCGGCCTTGGTATAGCACCGGTAGACCGCCTGTCAAGTTTCATGCCATTTGGAGGTCGTTTGGTACTCCAACGGTTAACCGGGTAACCGTAAAGCCCTCTTTTGTGTGCAGCCCAACACCCCTTCCAAAGTGACCAAAACCCACCAAACTCCCCTCCATGCTCTCGGCCGTTCGATCACAATCGCGTGGCCGAAAACCGCACTCCATTTGGAGCCTCCTAGCTCCCTCTACCTATAAAAACACCCCCTCCCCCGAAATCCCGGATCATTTCCTACCCTAACCCTAGCCCCGCTCCCTCTCCGCCGCCGGACACGTCCGGATCGGACCGGACATGTCCGCGCCGCCGCCCTCAGCGAACCGGAGGCTGCCACGTGGCACCCGGCCACCGCGCGCGCCGCCGGCCCGCGGCTCGCAGACAGCCCCCGCGGCCCGCGCCCGCTCCGCCGCCGCCGCCGCCCGAGCTCGCCCTCCGCTCTGACCGGGTCGCCCGCGCCGCTGCTCGCCGGCGTCCCCCGCCGGAGCAGGACGCCGCCGCCGTCCTGGGACTCCGCGCCCCCGCGCCCATGCGCCTCCCCGCGCGCTCGCGCCGCCGCGTCCCCGCCCGCCGGCGCGCCGCCGCCGCTTCGCCCCGGCGCCTCCTCGTCCCGGCGACCGCCGGCGACCCCGCGCTCCTCCGCCGGAGCCCCTCCGCCGCGTTGCCGCGCGCCCGAGCCCGTGCCACCGGGAGCTCCACGCCGGAGCTCTGCCGCCCCCGCATCCGGCCTCCTCCACCGGCGCCCCCTCCGGCTTCCTCCCTCGTCGCCGGCGCCGCCCAACTCCGGCAAGTCCGGCGCCACCTCGGGAAACGTGCCCGGATCCAGATCTAGGTAGACATAAGGTTGACCCCGAAATCATCTAAGTCCATGAGATTTTGCGTAATCATAGCATGTTCATCCCATTGTATTTCTGCATCCGTAGCTCCGTTTCGTGCGTGTAATATGTCAAATTGTTCGTATCGACGAGTACTTCATTTCATTCCATTGTGTCGTTTTCATTTGAGCTCATCTTGATGCCCGAAATGCTGTTGGAAGAGTGCATGTTGCTGTTAATCTGCTGAAACTGTTATAACTTGCTCATTTGTCATTTTTGCCATGATTGATGTGTGCATCCTATGAGGTTGATGTCTTCATGTGTTTTGACATATGCCATGCCATCTTTCCAGGGGTGTTAACCTTGTATTTTTGTGATTTGTGTGCTGAGTGCATCGAGCTTGTTAAGTAGGGTACTTGCTGTTGCTGTTTTCCTGACAGATTCTGTTATATTTTGTTGCTATGTTAACATGTTGCTACTAATCATTCTATGCATAATCTGGAGATGTTCTATAAACATGTTTTGATCTACATGTCTTGCTCTATCCATTCATGCCCTTGGTTGCAATTATAGCCTGCTGTATCATGTTGTTATCTTGCTCCAAAGTTGCTTAAAAATGTTGCTATCAGCCTGTTAACATTAAGTTCACTAGTTCCCATGTGCTTTTCTAGTGATCCATGCACCCTATGAACTTGCTCTTGCCATGTATAGCTTCATAAACATGTCTTCTTATTGTTGGTTGCCTTACCATGCCATGTATTGCTCTGTGGTGAGTGGTTCAAGCCCACGAACATGCCTACTTATTGTTGTTCCTTCCATGTATGAATCTGTAATATAGCTTGCCATGTTTACATGGGTGCCATCATATTTTCTATGCTTTTTTGGCTCATGGTCAGTAAGGGTCTTTTGATCTATGCTTTTAGTAGATTCATTCCGTGCCTTTGTTTACGATGATAAATTCCTGTAACATGTTGTTTGATAGCTCTAAACATTCAACCCGATGTTATTTCTGCAAGGTCTGAAACTGTTATTATTTGCAATCTTACCATGTCCTTTTGAGCATGTTCTAGTTGTTTCTGGAGATAGCTCAGTGTTCATGTTTTGTTATGCTTTACCTGTACTTCATGCCCATGCCTTTTGTTATTATGTTGGGGTGCTGTAGCATGTTGTTTTGATGCTTGTAAGATGCCTAGTTGCTGTTATGGACAGATTGTTGCTATGACTTATATAGAGTGTATGTGTTGAACCGTTGCTCCGTTTTGAGTGTGCTCTATATGAAACTTGCTTGTTTTTGCATGTAGCTTCATATTACCATGTTGCATCCTTGTTTTGGTGTGTTTGCTTGATGTTTGGGTGCATTTTGCATCAATGTCATGTTTAACTTGTTTTGCTCATATCTTCTAGGCCGTAGCTCCGAATCTAATGAACTTTATATGGAACTTGACTAGAATTTCGTGTAGATCATCTTGGTGCATCTTAACTTGCTGTTTAACAACTTGAACATAATGTTTATTCAGATCTGGACCAATTTCGAAATTTGCATATGAGGACTTACCGGAATTGTTATATGTTGTTCCCGGCCTCATTTAAACTTGCCTTGATGTGTTGTTCTTGTTTGCATCATCTCTTGCCATGAGTAGCTCCATGTAGACTTGTCATGCATCATGCTTGTTGTGCATCATACCTTGTTCATGTGTGGTGTGTTTACCATGTTGTGTGCTTCTTCTTGTTAGTTCCTGTTTCGTTGCGATCGTGAGGATTCGTTCGTCTACGGTTGGTTCGGCTTCATCCGTTCATCTTCTTCATGGACTCGTTCTTCTTCCTTGCGGGATTTCAGGTAAGATGACCGCTACACTGGATCTCACTACTATCATTGCTATGCTAGTTGCTTCGTTCTATTGCTATGCTGCGTTACCTATCTTTTGCTCATCAAGCCTCCCAAATTGCCATGAACCTCTAACCTTTGACACCATTCCTAGCAAACCATTGCTTGGCTATGTTACCGCTTTGCTCAGCCCCTCTTATAGCGTTGCTAGTTTCAGGTGAAGTTGAAGATTTCTCCATCGTGGACAGGTTTATGTTGTGATATCACAATATCTCTTATATTATTAATGCATCTATATATTTGGTAAAGGGTGGAAGGCTCGGCCTTATGCCTGGTGTTTTGTTCCACTCTTGCCGCCCTAGTTTCCGTCATACCAGTGTTATGTTCCCGGATTTAGCGTTCCTAACGCGGTCGGGTGATTTATGGAACCCCCCTGACAGTTCGCTTTGAATAAAACTTGTCCAGCAAGGCCCAACCTTGGTTTTACCATTTGCCTCACCACCACCTACTTTTTCCCTTGGGAGTCGCTCTCTCGAGGGTCATCTTTATTTTAGCCCCCCCCCCCCGGGCCAATGCTTGTCTAAGTGTTGGTCCAAACCGAGCGATGTCCGGCGCCCCCTGGGCAACCAGGGTCTATGCCAACCCGTCGTCTTGCTCATCCGGTGTGCCCTGAGAACGAGATATGTGCAGCTCCTCTCGGGATTGTCGGCGCATCGGGCGGCTTGGCTGGTCTTGTTTTACCATTGTCGAAATGTCTTGTAAACCGGGATTCCGAGACTGATCGGGTCTTCCTGGGAGAAGGTATATTCCTTCGTTGATCGCGAGAGCTTGTCATGGGCTAAGTTGGGACACCCCTGCAGGGTTTAAACTTTCGAGAGCCGTGCCCGCGGTTATGTGGCAGATGGGAATTTGTTAATGTCCGGTTGTAGATAACTTGACACCAGATCCGAATTAAAACGCATCAACCGTGTTTGTAGCCGTGATGGTCTCTTCTCGGCGCAGTCCGAGAAGTGAACACGGTTTCTGGTTATGATTGACGTAAGTAGGTGTTCAGGATCACCTCTTGATCATTGCTAGTTGACGACCGTTCCTTTGTTTCTCTTCTCGCTCTCATTTGTGTATGTTAGCCACCATATCATGCTTAGTCGCTGCTGCAACCTCACCACTTTACCCCTTCCTTTCCCATTAAGCTTTGCTAGTCTTGATACCCATGGTAATGGGATTGCTGAGTCCTCGTGGCTCACAGATTACTACCACAACAGTTGCAGGTACATGTTATGCGATGATCATGATGCGAGAGCGATGTTTGCTTGTTTGGAGTTCTTCTTCTGCTTCTTCTTCGATCAGGGGATAGGTTCCAGGTCGGCAGCCTGGGCTAGCTGGGTGGATATTGTTTGAGTTTCTGTTTATGTTTCATCCGTAGTCGGATGTTGATCTTGTACATGATGTATTGTTGTATTCATGTGGCATTGTATGCCTTATGTATGTATCCCCATATATTATGTAATGTTGATGTGATGATATCCACCTTGCAAAAGCGTCTTCAAGATGCGCTTTTATCCTTGGTGGGACCTTCGAGTTCCTTTAGGATAGGGTCGCATCTTGGGCGTGACATCGGATGTGGCTCGTTGCTGGAGGCACGGTCGAGCTGAGGCTGGTCGCCCGCTCCGTCTTCCGGCGCCTCCGTCTCGCCTCCATCCTCCGCCTCGCCTTCCTCCTGGGCGCTGGAGCCGATCACCTCCGCCGAGTCCTCGTCGTAGTCCGGGTTCATCCCGAACCACTCCGGCGGCACCTCCTCACCCTTTGCGGCCCGCTCAGGGACAAAGACGCCGGTGTCCGTATATTCGGCAATCGCCACCGCATGCTCGACGAGGGCGCCTTCCACAGCCACCAGCTCTGCCTGGGCCTCTGACCGGAACGCAGCCAGCCGGTCCAGGTCCAGCCCCGGATACCACGCCTTGATGAATTCCAAGGCCCGACATGCTCCAACCCGGGCCGAGGAACCCTTCCAGGCCTCAAGACGGCCAGTCGCGACCTCCAGCCAGTCGGCAGTCCGACTGGGAGTACGCAGAACCAGCATGTCTGGCCACAGGGCGGCAATCGCCTGGGCACTGCCACGTTGAAGCCGGCGCAGCAGCCGATGGGCCGGCTGCAGACGAGCCTCGATGCTCAGAAGCTGCTCGTCGATGGTCAGGGGGGCGTTGGTGGCGATCTCCACGCCATTTGCCCTCCGCGCCTCGCGATCAGCCTCGATGGCTAGAGTGACCGCCTGCAAGTGGCCAGGGAAGAAGTCTGCCAAAACAAAAAAGAAGCAAGACAAATAATCAGGAGTCGGCCTGACTTACAGTCGGCGGCTCAAAGAAAGAAAGTAAAGAAACTCACCGTCGACGATGTCTTCGATCTCATGGAAGCCGGAGGTCAGCAACGCCTCCTTGTCGGTCCAGGAGGAGCACTCGCTTTCGAACTCGGCCAGGAGAGCGGCCTCTCTCTTCTCCGCCTCGTCCTGCGCCTTCTTAAGCAGCTCCTTCTGCTCCACCAGCTGCGCAGCTAGCAGGTCGCACTCTATGGCGAGCTTGCTGCACTCCTCCCCCTTGGCACGCAAGGCGGTGTTGGCCTCGCCCAGCTGCTGCTGAAGAGTGGCGTTGGCCTCTGAAGAATAAAAAGAAAAAAGGACGTTAAGTCATCAACAAAGAAGGTCGCCGGGAAGATCCATCTCGACTGCTCAGCAGTCGACCCGAATCTCGGGGACTACAGCCCGCGGGTGCGCCAACGTGCCCCCGCAAAAAAGAAGAAGGACTCACTCCGGCTCTCCGACAAGTCGGCAGTCCGCCTACCGGGCTCCTCAACGTTGCGGTTAAAGGCAGTGACACGGAGGTTGTGATACTCCTGTAACAAGTATTTCAGATGAAGGTAAATATTTTGAACTCGCCAGATAGAGTTCCGGGCCGCCTGCTCAGCAGCCGGCCCGAAACTCGGGGACTACACCCAGTGGGTGCACTGGCGCGCCCCCACAGAGAAGAACAAGAAAAAACAAAGTCAAAAGAAGAAAGCATACCCGGACGGCTGCTCGCGACGCCAGATGCGCTTTGGTGCAGCTCTGGATGGCGTCGCCTTCAGCTCGCAGCTTCGCTTGGACGTCCAGAAGTGCCTGGTTCAACGGGCCTGTGCCGCCTCCTCGCACCCACCCAACGGGCACGGCGCTTGTCGCCTGGGCGTCTGGGATGGTCGAGCTGGCGGCGCCGGCCTCCAAGGGGCGTGGCACCAAAATCGCCTTCTCAAGGCGGCGGCGCGCTGGCGAGGCGACTTGAAGGAGCAGCCTCGCTACAGCCTCGTCTTCACTCGGCGGCACTGGCGGGTCCGCCGGCTGCTTACCCTGCACGCTCCCAGACGGCGGCGGAGGCGGCGGTGGCGGCGCGGCCGTGTCCGACATGGAGGCCTCGCCACTGTCCTTCTCCATGATGGGGTTCTCCCCGCCGGCTTCTCCAGTCTGCCCCGTGAACTCCGGGGGCGGCAGTGCGGAGCTCAGCGGGATGACGAGCAACGCCGATTGGCGGTGCGCGGTCTCCTCAGCTCGCCGTTTTCCTGCGACGGCGGCTTCGGCCTCTTCCAGTTTCTTCTGGGCGGAGGCCACCGCCTTCTCGGCCTGCGCCTTCTCCAGGCGGTCGGCCTCCTCGTCGTCGCGCTTCTCCTGCGTGTTTCGCTCCGTCGTCTCCCAGAGGTCGGCAGCGGGGTCAATCTGCTGAGTGTTGGCGGACGTCTCGGCCGACCCCATGATGGAGGGGGCGGCGACCCTCTCAAGGGTAAGGGGAGCCCTGAAGCGAGGAAGGAGTGTAAAAGACTCGCACAAGATTCACCAGAGGAAAATAAGACGAAGGCAGAAACACTTACGCACAGACCAGTGGCGGCTTCTTCACTTCCTTGCGGAAGCGGTTGGCCTTCGCGACCGCCTCCTCCCGCTTGGTCGCGGCGGCCGCCCCCTTGAACTTCTTCGACTTGCCGCCGAGTGAACTCGGCCCGGCCCGGCGCTTCTTCGCGCCGCCTTGACCGTCCAAGCCAGCGGAGGAACCCGCGCCTGGATGGCCGACTTTCGACTGATGGTGCGGGGCGACTTCCCCTTCGGCGTCGTCATCAGGCAAGTCGGCGAAGGTGGCCGAGGGCCTGAAGCCGCCTCCCGCTCCTCCTCCTCCTCCTTCGGCGTCGGTCTCCATCGCCGCCGCCACCAAGTCGGGGTCGTCGACGTCACTCTCCGCTCGGTCGGGGACGAACTCACGGGGCGGTCCCGTGGTGCCGGCCGAAGGCTGCATGAGGGGGTTCTGACTCGAAGAAGCCAAAGAGAGATCAGAGGTCGGACTCGGCCGCAAAAAGAAAACAGAGGAACTAGAGATACGACTTACCACAGGCGGTGGGTTGGCGCGCGAGTACGGCTCTTTGCCGAACTGCCAATCCGCCGCAAGATCGTAGTTCGCGATGTGGTTCACCATGTCCGCCACCTCCGCGTGGGGCATGTCCTTGGTGCACATCCCACTCGGGTCCTGGTGGTCGCTCATCTGACTGATCAGATGAGGCCGGCCTTGGAGAGGGAGGACTCGGCGTGCTAGGAAGGCGGCCAGCAAGTCGGCCCCAGACAGACCCTCCAACTGTGTCAGCACTCGGAGTCGCGCAACGGCAGCGGCGCCTGCGGGTGTCAGCGTCTTGACCCGATGGGACCAGCTGGGGAGCCTCCCAGTCGGCGCGCCGGCTTCGTAGTTCGGCAGATTGACCCAGTCGCCTTCTGGGGCGATGTTCTTCACGTAAAAGTAAGACCGCTGCCACATCTTCACCGACTTAATCAGCGGGATGGAGGGAAATGGATTGTCAGTTGTCGATCTCCGCATCGCGATGAAGGCGCCGCACTGAGCTGGCACGCCGGCGACGTGCGTGCCGAGCTTGGATTGGAAGAATTCTCCCCACAGCTCGATGGTGGGGAGAACGCCGAGGACGCCCTCGCACAGGGTGGCGAAGGCGGCCAGCAGCACCACCGTATTTGGAGTAAGATGGTGCGGCTAGAGCCCGTGGAACTCCAAGAACGAGCGGAAGAAGCTGCTCGCCGGCAGCCCTAGGCCACGCATGAGGTGCGAGCGGAATATGACCCGCTCGCCCTCCTCCGGCGCCGGCGATATCTCCCTCGCCGGTGCGGCACGGGCTCGCACTAGGTTCGCGCCGGGGAGCCGACGCGTCTTGCGGAGGAGCTCGATGTGGTCGTCATCCACCTCGGAGCCGTCTCACACGCCGGAGCGCACGACAGGAGGCGCGGCGGCGGAGGAAGAGCTCATTGCTGCGGCCGCTGAGTGGCTCGGCACGGCGGCGGCAAGAAGAAGAAGAAGTGAGAGGAAGCGGGGGAGCAGGGAAGATGGGAGCGCGTGCTTTGCCGCCCCCCTCCCCCCGCCTACTTATAGCCTCGTGGGCTGAGAAGCCGGTGCGGCGGGCGTGGGATTAACTGCACGCAGGACCCCACGCCCCCCTCAATTTACCCACGAAATTACTGCACGCAGTAACGATGTGGGAACCCCAACCGTCCGCAAGGCCGCGAAATATCCGTTCGCGTGCCGAGGCGCGGTAGTGGCAGGCCCCGACTGACGGCCTGTCCCGTCGCGCGCGTGGGTAGGCAGACTGACCCTGCCGCGTGGCGCCGCGCGACGGGTCCGCAACGGGCGGATGCGTGGAGGCATATCAGGCACGCCGCCTGGATCCCGCCACGACTTTCAAACTCTTTAAGGGGCAAGACGGCCCCCCGCAAGTCCGGCTCCAGATAGTCGGCCTGAAGGAAGACGGCAAGCAAGACCCAGATTCCGCCACCAGAAGAATTGTTGAGGCCCCACGACGTATCACCCTCGGATCCTCACCAGCTTCAGGGACTACTGTCGGAGTAATGGGCCATGGGTAGGCTAACCCAAGTCCCTGGTCCTTTCAAGACATCGGGGCAGGTTGCGCCCCTCGAGCCCCAAGACAACGAGCCGCCTTCCGAAAGCCGGCGGCGACGCTGCCGACTGCCCTTCGCGGCCGAGTCCCAGGGACGACTCCAAGATAAGCCGAGTCCCAGGGACGACTCCAAGATAAGCCGACTTCGGGCCGGCGACTTCCAGAGAAGCCGACAATAGGGAGTCGGCCCACGACTCCAACCATCCCGTACCTTCGCGATAATGGACGGGACGGGGAACGGCCGCCACGCGACCCATTCCTGCCCCATTTATCGAGGGTAGGCATGGCCACAGTGCGCCGTACCGGTGGAGATCTCCATCCGGCACGGCGCTGTTTCCATGCCAGCCCTGACATCAGCCCTTGGGGGCGGAGCCCTGTGCCCAGGACGGCCTGTCTATACGACCCAGAGACGGCGGGTCCCACCGGTCAGCGGGAGTACAGAAGACGGCGGGAGCGCCACAAGACGTACCCGTTGGGAGTCGGCCCCCGGGAGTTGGCTGGCCCCTCCCACGGGCCCCACGCGCCATTAACCAGACACGATGGGAAGTGGCAACAGTGATCGCCCGTCAGGCGGCGGCACTGTTGCCATGACCCCATGACCAAGCCAGCGTCATTAGAAGCACTGCTACAGTGACCCGCGGCCGGCGGGACCCGCCCGTGGCGGACAAGGGCTGTCGGCCCTGTACCAGGCCAGTCGACGGGGCCCACCAGTCGGCGGCGAAGACGGCGGCCTGAGAGACAGACGGCTGGGACCCGCGCCCAGCCGGTTTTACCATAGTACCCCTGGGGGGTAGGCCTATATAAACCCCCCAGGGCACTCATGCAAAGGGTTCGAATCCATTAGCACCAGACCAGATCATATAGGTAGGAGGGAGCTGGCCTTGCTTTCTCCTACCTCCAGAAACAGCTCAAGGAGCAACCTTGTACTCACTTTGCCTTAGTGATCATGCGGAGACCCCGCAGAGCAGCAGTAGGGGTGTTATCTCCTCGGAGAACCCTGAAGCTGAGTAAGATCCGCCGGCGTGCATGTCTTCGCCTCATCCCGTTTCCAGGCACCGACGACATTCTACTCGCCCCCACCATGATAAGCCATCCTTTGGCATATGTCGCACCCAACCCCCGACATGGAGCATATCACTAAGCATTTTGAGCAAGCATGCCATTAAGCAACACCTCATTCCGTTTTAATAGTATTGGCTTTTCCTATGGACTTAATCTGATCTTGGATCACTAAAACAAAAATGTAGAGTATTGAGCTTTTGCCAATATGTGTCCTTAGAATTTTGAGGGGTCCACATCTCTAGTCCATGCCATACCGACATTGAACCTGAAACATTGATCTTGAAAGAATATTAGTTCAATGAGCTATATGTTGTTATGAATTACCAAAACCACCCAGGGATTAATTGCACTTTCACCTACTCCTTATGCCACATTCACTAATGCTGCATCTCTATATGGCTTTGTCATTGTTGATGATTATTCTTGTTACACATTGGTGCATATCATTACTTACAAAACTGAAGTGCAAGAAGTCTTCAAACGATCTTCCTCAAGAGCATATATGAACTACGGTGTGAATATCAAGCATATCAGGAGTGATAATGGGCCAAGTTCAAGAATACTAGTCTTGATGACTATTTTGATGAACTTGGTATTACTCATGAGTTATCTGCCCCTTATACTCCTCGGCAGAATGGCATCGTGGAGCGCAAGAACAGGACTCTTGTTGAGATGGCTCGCACTATGCTTGATGAATCCAAGATACCTCCTCGTTTCTGGTCTGATGCTATTGATACTACGTGCCACATCATCAACAGGGTATATCTTCACAAATTCTTCAAAAAGACCTCATATGAACTCCTCACCGACAACAAACCCAATGTAAGTTATTTCAAAGTCTTCGGTGCTATATGCTGGATTAGAGATCCTCATCACAATCCGAAATTTGCATCGAAAGCACTTGAGGGTTTTATGCTTGGTTACAGAAAGGACTCGCACACCTACATAGTCTTCAACACCTATCACCACAAGGTTGTTGAAACTGATGTGCGGTTCAATGAAACTAACAGATTGCAAAGAGAGCACCTACCTCCTGTGCTAGATGAAATGTCACCTGAGGAATCCATCATGTTCAAGGCTACTGAGGATGTTATATCCACTAAAGAATCTGCTGAAGAAGTTATTCCAGAACATGAAGGAAATCATGTTGGTCCTACTGAAGAAAATGGCCCTGAAGAAAATGTTGTGCCAAATCAAAGTTGTCAACCTGCACATCCTCGTGTTGCGAATGAAGTGCAGATTGAGATAATCATTAAAGACATCAACGTACCAGGTCCTCTCACACGCTCAAAACCTTCACATTTGTCTAACTTTTGTGGGCATTTTGAATTTGTCTCTATCACAGAGCCCACCAAAGTTGATGAAGCATTTCTGGAGCCTGAGTGGATTCAAGCTATGCAAGAAGAATTACATCAATTCGAGCTCAATAATGTGTGGGAGCTTGTCAAGCGACCAGACCCATGCAAACACAATATCGTCAGCACAAAATGGATCTACCGCAACAAGAAAGATGAAAATGGCCTTGTGGTGAGGAATAAGGCTCGTCTTGTAGCTCAAGGCTACACACAGGTTGAAGGAATTGATCTTGATGAAACTTTTGCACCTCTTGCTAGACTTGAGACTATTCGCATATTGCTTGCTTATGCTAACCATCATAATATCATCTTATATCAAATGGATGTGAAAAGTGCATTCCTCAATGGTAACTTGAGGAAGAAGTATATGTTGCTCAACCACAAGGTTTTGAGGATCCAAGACTTCTAAACCATGTCTTTAGACTCAACAAGGCCCTATATGGCCTCAAGCAAGCTCCTCGGGCGTGGTATGATACTTTGAAGGAATTCCTCATGAAGAAAGGCTTCAAACCCGGTTCACTTGACCCAACTCTTTTCACCAACACATATGATGATGAATTATTCGTCTGCCAAATATATGTTGATGAATTATCTTTGGCTGTACTAACCAATGTTACAGTGACGAATTTGCCTATATGATGAGTGAGGAATATCAAATGTCTATGATGGGAGAATTGAAATTCTTCTTAGGTCTTCAAATTCATCAACAACGCAATGGCATATTCATGTCTCAATAGAAATACCTCAAGGATGTGTTGAGGAAATTTGGCATGCAAGATTGCAAAGGCATCAAAATCCCTATGCCCACAAATGGCCATCTATGCACCAATGAAAATGGTAAAGACTTTGATCAAAAGGTACACCAATCAATGATTGGCTCTTTATTGTATCTATGTGCATCTAGGCCATATATTATGCTTAGTGTTTCCATGTGTGCCCAATTTCAAAAGGAATCACACCACAATGCTGTTAAACATATTCTTCGATATCTAGCTCACACTCCAACACTTGGATTATCGTATCCCAAGGGCTCGGCTTTTGATCTCATTCGATATTCTGACTCTGACTATGCTGGTGATCGGGTGGATCACAAGTCAATATCAGGCACATGTCATTTCCTCGGACGATCCTTGGTATGTTGGTCCTTGAAAAAGCAGAACTATGTATCACTCTTCACTGCTGAAGCTAAGTACATTGCCGCTGGTTCTTTCTGTGCTCAATTGCTATGGATAAAGCAAACCCTCAAGGACTATGGCATCAATGTGAAGAATGTGCCACTACTACGACAACGAGAGTGCCATAAAGATTTCTCAAAACCCAGTTCGGCACTCGAAGACAAAGCACATTCATATTCGTCATCATTTTCTTCGTGATCATGTGTTGAAGGGCGACATCTCCATCGACCACGTGAAGACTGAAGGTCAGCCGGCAAATATCTTCACAAAGCCCTTGGATGAGAAGAGATTAAGCAAGTTGTGGTGCGAGCTAAATATCTTAGAATCTTCGAATGTCCTCTGAAAAGGAAACACATCCTAACACTTATGGAAAATTGATGACTTAGATGTGCAACACACGAAGTAACGTTTTCTTCAATCAATGAAGACTAACAATCTAAGTGTGAAGAAATTAATGAAGAATTTGATTCTCAGAACCCTACGACAATTGTACATGGTGTCTTAAATCATCATTCTTATACGGTGGGTTACGCCACCAACCAAAATTGAAAATCTTCTATTTGAGTTTTTGCAATTTCTTCAATGTTCAAATTCTTCATCTTTGCAATTTCCTCTGTCTTTCCGACTGGTGTTCTTTACAGCATTCACTTATTGCTAATTCTTCAAGTTGACTTTTTCATTTAAGTGAATGTGATTGGACCTGTTCCCCCTCTATGCTAAACTCAACCCAGTTTGTTCACAAATTCTTCATGTGTGTTATATTTGAAACCCGTTCAAAATCTTCACTATATCCTTGACAGCTAAAGAATTTGTGAATAAACTTTGAAATTTTCATATCTAATTTTTCGGCTTTCGCCGCTCAAATCGTTCCTCATCCCACGACAGGATTAAAATACTCACCCATGATCTAACACGATGTCCACCTCTCAATATGTGGGTGACACATGTCGCTAGGATGGCAAGGGTTAGGGGCACGTTCATCCAATTTCTTCGGACGAGCGGTTTTTCACCTCGGCTATAAATACCCCTCGCCCTCCTCAGACCTCATTTACTCCGCTTGATCTCTCTCCCTCACTCAAGCTCTCTGACCTAGCGCTGCCGCTACTCTCCATCGTCGCCAGTGAGGAAGAGCTTCATTGCCTCGACCTCGTTGCCGTCGTACTCGCTCCAGCCGTGGAAATCTTCAACTCCACCGTCACCGTAGCTGTCTTCCGGCACCAAGTTAGGGCGTGGAAGATCTGTACTGACAAACTTCTCCACTTCAACTCCTAGTTCGTCGTGTTCTTCTTCAAGGGTAAATAAAATATGTTTTTACTGCCCTTGTTGATTCTGATGATTTCCACAAAATCTTCAAAAGGTGTTCATTCTTCAACTTCCATATCCTTAAACACCAAGTTGCTTATGTTCTTGATTTGTTTCCCTAAGATGTACTTTTCTTCAAGATTCCTCAATTGTGTAGATTTTCAACCTATACAAATCTGGAACCTAAGACAAGAACTCTTTGTGATATTCCTCAAGACTCCCCTGGTCAAATTCCTCAAACTTGATTCCTTTTAAAACAAAATTCCAAGAACACATATGACCTCTCCAAATTATTCACACCTATACTCTATTCACAGGTACACATGTCTGCGCTGAATCACTAGGTTCTCATCAACATAACTCATTTGCAGCGTTCTGCAAAGAAAAATTACATACCTCCTCAGAGACTTCAATTGTTCAAAATCCTCAAGTCCTGAAAATGGCTAATTGTAAGCGTCCTGAGAAGGGAGGAAAGAGTCCCGAGACAAATACTGCTTTTGAAATCCCCGATGAAATATATGACGAATATTGCACTCCTGATGAAGCCACTCAAGGAAAGGAGAACAAAAATCGGCGCAAAGTGCGCATTCAATGGATTGAACAAAGATGGGCAAGAGAATGGAGGGAATATCGCCATGCACTCCTAAATACATGAAGAAATTCATGGTTAATCCTCCATGCCCAAGACCTCCATTAGCTCGAGGCCAAGTTGCTGCTCCCTCTAGCATCAGAAGAGGTGAGGAATTTCCCAAGGAGTGGGCCAAGCGACAAGCTAAGTTGGCTGAAGTAGCAAAAGAAGTAGTGAAGAAATTCAACAAAGATTCTACTGCTGCTGCTGCTGAGGCCTCTGCTAGCAATCCCAAGAAGGCCATGCCCAAGGAAGCAGCTGTAAAGCCTAGTTCCTCAGCTGCAATCCCCTCATGGACAAGCTCTTCAAATCCCTCACAGCTTATTCCGCAAGCGACATCTTCAAGTGCAGCTCCAGCTCCTTCGGTTGCAAAATCCTCAGCTGCACCTGCAAAGTCCTCAACACCTGTGCATCTTGCCACATGCCAACGGACAACTGGAATCTCAGTTGCTTCAGGAGCCTCTGCAAGTTCCTCAACTGCTCCAACTTTGCTGAACAAAAAGGCTGCTGCTGGACGCGGCACAAGGCCAAGTCCTCAAAAGAAGCAGGTTGCTTTCAAGTTCCGTCAAGCGATGATGAGGCTGATGATGAAGAACTCGCTGAGATCATCAGACACCGCCAACAAAGGGCAGCTAGTGCCAAAGGCAGTGCTGTGCCACTCTTACTAGATCCGAAGAAGATCTTAGATTTCACTGATCTGTGGCACAAGGACCCCAACACACCTCTGCCTGATTTGAATCTCTCACCTAGAGAAAGTCATATGTTGACTGCCTACATTACTAAAGAAAAATGGAAATTTGATAAGGCCAGGCAAGTGAAGAAAGATCAGTACAAGAAGGAGCATTTTCTGAAGAAGCATGTTGTGAACCTGTCTCCTAAAGAACTTGCGACTCTACAAACTGAGATCAAAGCTCTCAGTGATGATTTTGATGCATATCGTGCAGATTGGCTACGCGCCAAAGTTAGATTCATTAGATTGGTGAAGGGTTTCAAGACCAATGTTGCTGCTGCATCGCAACAAGAAACTCCTCAGGCTAAAGCATCTGCTCAGCCTACTAAAGAAAATGCTAGCACAACTGATGAAAATCAGGCTGTTGAAGAAACTGAAAGTACCAGGGCCGCTGAAGAAATTACAGCTCCTGATGAAACTGCCAGGCAACCTCCAATGTCGCGCCTAAAGAACAACCCAGGCTAGCTGAAGAATCTGCTGTTGTGCCTGAAGAATCTGAACCTGCCAGGGCAACTACATTAGTTGTGCCTGAAGAAATTGAGCCACTTTCGTCTGCTCCTCCTGCAAAGTCATCACAGATGAAAAGCATCAACCTTCCTTCTGCATCAGAAGCAAAGAAGACTAAGGCTCCGAAGATGGCAGCAGTGAAGAAAAGGAAAGCATCTACAACCTCAGAGTCTTTAGCTCCCAAGAAGGTGAAGACTTTGACAAGTTCATTCGCAAACCCCATCGATGTTGTTCCTCTCTCAAGCATGCCATCATAGGAGATTGTTCCCTTTGGTGAGGAATATGTCATCCCTGACGAGAGTGATGAAGAAAATCCCTCTGCTGCTACTTCAGAGCAGTTGGTGGATACAATCCCTTCACCTATGCTGGTATCATCGCCCATGCCTCAGTTCATAGCTGAAGAGGCAGGCATTGAAGAAATTGATGAAGAAGATGAGGATGTGGACATTGGGTCTACTACACCTGTTATGCATGATGATTATTGGGAAAGACATCATACTAATTCACCACTGACCACTCCTCTGCAGCAAATTCCATGGTCCCCTATGCTGACCAAAGAAATTCATACAGGCTCTGAAGGACGTCAAGCTTCTCTTCATTCTATTCCTGAAGAAGCTCCAGCTACTAATGCTGAAGAATTGGAGACTAAGACTGCTGCTGATGAATCTGCCACTAAAATTCCTCAGTCAATGGCTCCAGAAGTTGTGCATCAAGAGGCTGTGAAGATTTCAGCTATAAATCTTCAGCCCAAACAACATAATCCTCATTCCAAGAAGCAGAAATTCAAAGCTATTGATTTCATTGTTGAGCATCATTTCTTCATGGATTTCAATCCATATGACTCTGCAAGACTTCGACGCAAGTGCTTGTAGACAACTAGCTAGATGAACTTCTATTCTACAATCCTATTTGACAAGGACAAGGTTTATGATCATCAGCAAATTCCTCATGTGGATATGGAATCACTTCCTTGCTTCCAACCTGTCCTCAATGTTCTTCATGATGCTGGACTGCTGAATTTCTGCACTAACATCAGTGATCAGAATGAAGAACTCATTCTTCAATTCTATGCAACTCTGCACCTCACTGGAAATGTGCAAGATGTAAATTCCGTGCTTGACTGGATGACCGAAAATACTCACTACAAAGCTCCGGCTCTGAATTGCTCCACGCCGTCCCAGTCAGTCCTCCCACTGAAGGTGCACTGCTACTGTATGAGGAACCTGAACTTTCAAATCAGTCGGTGCCAGTTCTGATGAAGCCTTTGAAGGCTGACCATGCTCCAAGAACCACATTCCTCATGAAGGAATTGTTGTATGTACCAAGGATAGTGTATCGCATATTGACCAAAACCCTCAGTCCAATCAAGGGCCACAACTCGGATGAAGAAGAGGTTATTGGCATCATGAAGTATCTTCTTTTCAATATCATTCATGGTATTCCTATCAACTACCATGATTTCTTCATGAGGACTTTGACAATGTTGCTCTGTCACCTTTTAAGTTGAAGCCTTATGCTCACTGGATCATGAAAGTCATCAGATCAAGGTCTTCAATTCATTACAAGGCTGCTTTTCAAAATCATCTCAGCTATTTATCACCTATTGAAGTCCTCAAAAGGACTATTTCCTTAGCTGATGAAAAGGGAAAAGCAGCTATTATTGATGAAGGCACTCGTCCATTGGATGGCCAGTTTCGCAAGGCTGCCTCATATTCTACCAATGATGACTCTACAACACAAGATTCTGCCACCAAAGCTTGAAAGCAAAATCCTCAACCACTTCTCCGCGTGTTGACTGATCGCGAGCTTCTCCTCGGTCTTCACCAGAAAGTTGATCGAAATCACCAGAGGGTCAAGCGTCAGTTTGGTGCAATTCTTCAAAACATGACAGTCACTCAAAACACTGTGAAGAAGAATCACCATTATGTGCATCAGGTCTTCGACTACACCTGGGCTATTCTTTCACATCTATACTCTGCTAAAGAACTCCAGGAAATGGACTTCCAACAGGACTTTGACTGGTCTCAGCCACCTTCGAAGAATTTCAAGAAGGTCAAAGTTCCTCAGCTGGTCGCCAGTTCATATTATTCATCGCGCAAGACAGATAAAGATTTGGACGACACTGTGGCAGGCCCTACACCAACGGATGACCCCAACAACGCTGGCACTCCTCCATCGAAATCATGATGATATTCTTCAGGGGCGTTAGTCCTCATTTTTCGTCCCTTTTGGTCATCTGATGACAAAGGAGGAGAAATTTGAGTTAGTCTTCAAGCGGGTCTATTATATGGACATTTTTTTGTTAAGTTGCAACTCTTGCTATTCTGAAGTGTTTGCTCCGATGAGTTGGAAACTTAAGTGCTATGGTGCTCTGATACTTTTGACAGATTTCTGCATGCTTATTTCCTCAACTACCTTAATGCTCGCATGCTGAATTAAGTCAAACACCATATTTCATCATGCATTTAAAATTCTTCATATTATATGTCAAATGCGTGTATGAATTATAAGATATAGGGGAGATCTCCATGACATTACTCTACAATGTGCATTTGCTATCCAAAGCAAATTCCTAAAATATGAACATCTTCAGGGGGAGTTCTATATGTTGCAATCAAATTCCTCAATATTAGCATTTACACTTCATATTATTATCCCCGTTGAAAACTTAACCTATTTGTCATCAATCACCAAAAAGGGGGAGATTGTAAGTGCATCTAGTGCCCCTTAGTGATTTTGGTGTATTGAAAACTTATAGGTTAAGGGACTAATATGTTTATGAGTATACACAGGCTCTATAAGTCGATGAGGAGTTTGATATTTACGATGAAAGTCGACCCCTAAAAATGTATGTCTTCAGCTAAAGACTTTGGTTCTCCTGAAGACTTTGAAAGTGAAGAAATTGGTGTGACCTTGAAGACTTGGATATTCATGAGAGGACTATGAAGCGTGAAGACCTTTGTTTTCGTAGTTTCATTTTCTCTTTCTTGAGTCATAGGAAACACCGTACTGTTAAAGGGCGTCGAGGTAATACTAAGGAAACACTTTCCAAGTGATGCTCAACTGAAATCCTACACCTACCCAATCCTTCGAGTGAAGCCATTCGAAATCTCATACGATTTAGTCAATTTCTTTAGTGACAAAGACGAAGATCTTCTGGTCTCTGAGGAATTTGTTCTGACTGAGGAGTTAGGAATTCGCCAGTGCGGATTACCTACATTGTGAGGAACATGATAGCCTTGAGGAATTTGATAGCTCAAATTTCCGACCGTTGTTGTGCTACGCGCCAGCTGTCCAAAATATCCTACCCACTTAACAGTCATATCATTGAAGGGCATTTATGTCTTATCATGTCGGGCTGCTCCCTAGGCTATAAATAGCCGCCCCCTCAACCACTAGCTGGTTGGCTGCTCTGTGAGAAACTGACACTTGTCATTGAGAGCATCCCATCCTCCGAGGACTTTGAGCAAAAATCATCAAGTGAGGAAAACCCAAAACCCAAACACCTACAACCCAAAGTGATTGAGCATCACAAGAGATTGTTCTTGTGTGGAACTGACGCTTGTTACCTTTGAGGGTTGTGCATCCTCCATACGGTTAGGCATCATGGTCTAGAGCATCTAAGAGGAAATTTTGGATCGTCGAGTGACCAAGTCTGTGAAGGTTTGGAAGTCACCTGAAGACTTACTAAGAGTGATTGAGCGAGGTCTGTGTGACTTTTGCTCAAGGAGAATATGGTGAGGACTGTGTGTCCTCAAGTTTAAATACCCAGCCGCTCCAACCAGATGTACAACTACCACGGCAATTGGAGCTGGTCTACCAAATCATCGTCTTCACCAAGCTACTGGTTCTATTTCCTCCATTGTTTCATTTCCTCATTCATGTGTTGATGCACCTGATCATTACTATTTGAAGACTTTGACTGAAGACTTTCTCTATTTCCTCAACCCTATTTCTTCAGTCACTTTGCCTTCAGCCTACTTATCCTATTTTCACGCTACCTGTACTCTGTGCTTGTTTTCATTTCATCATGATGACTATGCTATTGCTCTGTTATGCTTATACATGAGTACTTATTCCACTTCTTGTTTGTCGTCGCTTAGGAAATTCCTCACCTCAAATTTCCTCAGTGACAAATTTATAAAAATCGCCTATTCACCCCCTCTAGTGGATAAAACACACTTTCAGGCTCTCGATGAATAGGACGCATTCCATTGCCTCCCAATGAACACGATGCAGTTTCTCTGTTCCGACCCAGTCGGTTGGCTGCCGATGAACAGGATGCCGTTGCTACCCTCCGTTACCCCTCCATGTTGACGATCCCTGGCCGTACGTATGTGCGAGTAGGCATTCAAGACCCCGCCCGTATGTACGTACGTATGTGTACACGATATAGATGGGACTGCCTAAACAGCTAGAACTCCTTACTGGGCCACGGTTCATCGTGGCAGAAAGACCGATGGACCAGTATGTACGTACAGTTTGCGACCAGAATGACAACGCTACGTATGCTTTGATCGGGTGGGTCCCAGCTATCAGGGAGGATAAGGAGGCACTTCCATGTGTGCGAAGATGTTACTGGTGGATCCATCTGTCAGCCTCACCGCATACAGTCCTCTTCTGATGGCTGTCGTTCATTGACCATGTTGACCACGCCGCACAGACAACACTAGGCGATGGACGACGGTGAGGCAGGGAATGACGCGGAGCCTGGGAACATGCGGAGGGTAGTACGAGGGTTGACTGGTTTAGCTGTGGTGTGAGGCTGTTGTTGCTGCAGAATAACAAGGTGGGTGACTAGAGGGATGGCCTGGCCAACTGTGGGAGTAGTAGGGGGCGGGAGGCCTCCGCGGCAGCACAACAGTCCACGGGAGGCAGGAGCACGTGGTGGTTTGGACGGCTAGAGCATGAAAATTAGAGGTTCAAGAAGCACAACGACCGTTGGATGTTAACAATCCAACGGTCACTGGTGACAGAATCGTTTCTTGACTAAGTTGACAAAGTCCTCCGTACGCGTCAACTTTGTAGGGCCACAAGTCAGCCTCCAAATCTGGTGGGCCCCAGCTGTCATGGGGAGCACTCGTTATTTTTCCTTAATAGGGAGGCACTTCCTTCTGTGCCGAGATATAGCTGGTGGGTCCCAGCTATCATTGGGAGGATTCATTCTTTTTGGCGTAATAAGGAGGTACTTGCTTGCGTGCGGCCATGTACCATGTGGGTTCCAACTGTCAGCCTCTCCATGTACATCTCTCTTCCTATGTTGTCGTTTGTTGACAACGTTGATTAGCCATGCCGAGAACACCAGCGCGATGGATGATGCATGTGACCTAGGAAGGGAATGACCCGGAGGCGGCAAAGCAACAACAGTGGAGGGATGTGGGTGAGTAGAGGGATTGCCTGGCCAACGGTGGTAGTAGTAGGGGCGTGAGGCCTGCACGACAGCACAGCCGGCCACGGGAGGCAGGAGCAGGCGGTCCCACCGGCGCTGGATTTGGCGGCTGGAGCAAGAAGATCAAAGATTGAAGAAGCACGACGGCCATTGGATTGACATCCAACGGTTACGTCTGCTAGAATCGTTTGTTGATGTATAAAATAAGTAAAAAGATCTTGCATACGCGTCAACTTAATAGGCCCACAAGTCAGATCATTCCCTATTTTTTTTTAATAATTTACAGCTCATTGCAACTTCTTATGCAATTCATTGCAGTCCATCTTTCTGTTGGCCAGAACCAGGGTTAAAATTTAAATGAATTTTCATATATTTTGGTGGGGTCCAAACTTTTTTAATACCAAAATGTCGAGCCAGATTTAAAATACTTTGAAGATATATTTAAATTAGGTTAAATCCCAGTGAAATTGCAATCTGAAAAATGTGAAAAAATCAGAAATTATAAAGTAATTGCCTATTTGTCATCTGTTTTTATATTTACAGCCCATTTCATATTCCTTTCAAGATTTGCATCCGTCTTGAAAGAGTTGCAGCCCGTCAGGGCGTAGAAAAATAAGTAGGCCTGGATTGGGTATTCTTCACAAGAAATAAAATGGACTCATTTTTACAAAGAAAAAAATCGCTGGGCTGGTAATGTGGTGAACGTAAAATATAAGCCTGGGCTAGGCGGGCCACAGCCCAGTTGAGAACCTGCTCCGTCTCAACAATAACAAAAAAAATACTGCTCGAGCAGCTATGTCCCATGTGTCAGCCGATCTTGTGATGTTCTATTGTCTATTGACTATATACGATGACAATGTCATGGGTCCCAGATGTAAGGAAACCACTAGGAGGAAGCTTTTTGTTTTTCTACACGCCGACAATGGAGTGTATATAACAAAAAATGAGGAACTTGCTTGCGTACGGCCATGGACATGGTGGGCCCCTACTGTCATCCTCTCCACGTACAGTCCTCTCCCGATTCCTCTTGTTTGTTGACCATGTTGACAACGCGAGAGGGAGGCACCGCCGTGAGTGCACCAAAGCGCGCGGAGGACGATTGCGAGGCCTCGGACATTGGCGTTAATGATTTAGGAGACGGTGGGGCAGTGATGTGTGTGCTGAGGCGCATCCATCCGTAGGAGGCAGAAGCAGACGGCCCCGCCGGTGTTGGTTTGGTTTTGGCGGCTGGAGGAAGATAGGACTAAAGAAACTCGATAGACTATAAAAGCAGCAGGAGTACTTAACAACCTTAACTAAAACCAGCAGGGGCACTTAACAACCATAGCTGAAAGCAGTATGAGTATTTATACAGGTTCAATCGTACAAAGCACGCCCCGAACAGTGCTACTTTGCCTACTGTTAACCAAGGGTGAGGCCACCAAGCCCCAGGAGAAGCCCATGCGCCACCCCGCGCATCCACAACCTTCTGAAAGCGGCTTCATCTTGCAATGTTGTCAATAAACAGGATATTCACTTTAGAGCTATGGAAAAGCATGAGCATAACCTTCTGTCCTATTCTCAAGGATGGATGGGCCTTCATTATTTGAGACCACCCATGAATAAGTATCTTTTCACCTCCAAGGGGAATGGAGTAGGTCGACATAAACATCATGTAGTGACCAAGCGCAAGTCTGATCCGACCATGGTCAAGCATCTGTATAGGAACAATAGAACTGGGTAGTTTCTGTTTCAAGAAGATCACAACTGTAAAACCGTGTATAATCAAGAGTTTATGAACAACATATATAACAGAAAATAGCTTGTACCATAAGTTTCTTGACACAGTTGGACATGATCAATGTGTGTAGCAGTGGCACACATATCCCACGTGGCCTTCCACCATTGAAACGCCCCACAAGGACCTCAAGACGATCAGTAAAGTGTAACTTGTGGATGTCATCCAGTCAACTTTAGTGCCATTAGTAACAGTCAAGTTCTTATAGAATAACAAACGAGTAGCATGCTTAAATTTGAAATAACCTACACGTGCCACCAATTATAAGAAATATTAGTTCGAAGTAGCATCTTCATGAGAGAAGGGAATCACAAATTGTTGCTACTTCTAAAGTTAAATTGTGATTAGTTAGACTTAATAGGTGGATTAAGAAGTAATCGAGGCAACAAGCAAGAACCAGATACAAAACTAACATGGATGAACTACTAGAACAACGTCGGGGTGGAAGATCACAATGAAGATGAGACCAGGTTCTGCTATTTCCATCAACATTCATGCGCCAACTGTTAGTCCGTAACACTTGTGAAAGTTTATCCAAGTTCGGCCATAAAAAGGAGCGATCTTGGTTCATGAACCCAACTTGGAACTTATATCCATGGCTTGTCTTCAGTGTGACCATTAAACTGGTGTATTCAGTTATGGCAAGGCCGACCATCTTGAGTACATGTGTTCTGGCAGAGCAAGTAATGCATTGCCGGAAAAATAATATGAGAACACAATGTATTCACTATCCAAATCTAGAAATAATTTCGTCCTTCACGTCAATGTTGACCATGCTACTAGTATCTTTTATCCAAATACAGCAATTCAAATTTCCAAATTAGTCGGCAGCATGTTCAAAAACCCCCACCTTCCCGGATAGAAAAGAGGATTCTAGGAACATACTGTGAGCATTTTAAAATCCCGTGTTAGGATGAGAAGGAACAAGCGTGGCGTCTCGCCGAGGACGCAGAAACCAATAGGGTCCTCGCAGTTTGGGCACTGCAAATGAAACACACTAGATTCAGTAGGAAGAAAAATGCATCAATGGCGGAGGCTGCCATCCTAGGATTACCCGCGACCAAGGGACTTGGATTTATCAGGGATGGATGAAAAATTCATACCTAGTTCTCCATGAGAAAACCCTATGCAATCGCCGAGAGGGGTTTTCCTCTGAACAAGTAGACGAGGGAGAAGGGGATTCGGGCCTAGTGAAAGAGGGGGTTTTCTTTGAACAAGCAGACGAGGGAGAAGGGATTCAGGCCCAATGAAATATTGCTGCTTCGTCCGTCCAGCTTACTGCTAAAGCTGGAAAGGTGGTTTTTTTTTGTGATTTGATGGCTCATTGGGCATTACTACGGCGCTACGACTGGGGTGAGTCTACCGTGCAGTTGTGCACTCTAATTTGGTTCATGGCACGTGGACCTCGTTGCCTGATGCCCCGCATATGAACGAAAGGAAGTAGAAAGGCATGAGTAACTAGTTACACATAAATATATTTTTGATAGAAAGATACTCCCTCTGTAAAGAAATTTAAAAATATTTTATATCACAACTTTATACATAACAAAAATCATGGGGAATATATATAACATATATGGGGTTCAGCTGAGAATATAATACTCACACAGGCTCACGGTTCTGGACTTTGGGCCATAGGCCGGTGGGCCTGCATGTTTGGGGGCCCATGTGTTCTACCTCAGCGCATTTCATATTGCAAGCAATCGGTATGACACTGGTTTTAGATGCTGTCGCAAGGCGAATATACAAAATTGAATAAAGCATGACAACTGTTAGAATGAAATCGAACGACAGTTCCTAACCAGTAATCAGAGTTGCAATTCTATCAACAATATCCTACATGATAAATAATCTTGTCGTACTACTTATACACACGGGACACTTGTTTCACCATGCCATATTATTACATCAAAATATCTCGGAGGATAGATCAGTTTAGCAGTTGTGTGCTGCTATGGAAGAATTTCAAAGTTGATTTGGACCAGCTCTCCTTGTCGAGAAAGTTCGATTTTGACATCATCCCCTACCGCAAGATTTGATTTAGATTTGGACCTTGACTATCCTTTAGCATCAATCATCATGCGACCATCCTTTGTACTTATGGTATATTGAGCAGGTTCATTCACACCAAGGCTGTGCATGGTAAGAGAAACATGGCCACGGTGTCTCAGATTGTTGAATGACTCCCTTGTTACTCTAGGAATTCTCTGTTCGCAAACAAGAAGACATACACAAACAGTTAGATCAACATAGTGAATCATATGAAACAACATGGAAAGAAAAAATAACGAATCACTTGGGAGGCCAATGCTTACCAAGAAGGTGGAGATGTCGATTTTTGTAAGGACTTTGGTATATGCAGTGCGAACTGTAGCCCAGCCTGTTGCCGGTGCAACTGCTGGTTCTGTTGCCGCTGCACGGGCTGACGCAGATGCAAGTGCAACTTCAAGTGTTGGTGCAGGTGCCGGAGCCGTTGCTGGTGCCCATGCCGGTGCGACTGGTAGTGCCGCTGCTGCTGCTGCTGCCGGAGATGGTGCTCCTTGTGGAGCTGGTGTCAATGTCCGAGCAGGTGCTGGTGTCGATGCCCGATCCTCCGGTAGATCAGCTTGATCCGCTGACGTAGTCGGCGCCCAATCCTCGAGTGGATTAGACTAAGCTGTGTGAAGCCCGGATAATTAGGCTACAGTAACCCTCTACTAATGATGCCACGTCAGTGCGATGACTGTTATCAATCTTGCGATGATTTAAATCCTGATCGAATTCAAATTTAAAATAAAGTTAAACGATAAAAGTTTTCAAACAGTAAATCTAAAATGTTCATAATATGCTATAAATTTCCCTGATCATTGCCATGTTGAAACCAACTTCACTTGACTCACAAATAAATTACTAGCAATTAATAAGTGGTCCAACAATGAATAAATGGGCCTTTTCAAAATTAATGATTATTATTTTAACTCCAATTGCCCCCAAACTTTTTGTGCTAGCTCAAAATAATCCCTATTATTTATGTGCCAAATTTCATGTTCACCAAAAATAATTTGGTACAAAGGGAAAACATAAAATGGTGCCAAAATATAAAACAAAAAAGATAAAAGGTAATGGGCCTACAGATCTACTGTGCACATGGGCCCTAGTGGCCTCGATGCACACACAACCCAGCCCACCTACTCCTCTTCTTCTTCCTTCTGGTCATATAGAGCTCTGGGGCCGCACGCGCAGCATCCACGCCGTGGATCCTCCACACGGCGGCCATCCGGACCTCCTCGACGTCTACATCGACCACGCACCCCCTGAATCGAACCCTAGCCGTTTTCTCTCCCTCTCCACGACGTCGCTCTCTGCTCACAAACACCCGAGCGCCATTGCCGACGCGCCGCTGTCGATCACGCGGCCACCGAACTCCTCCCACCGCCTCTTCGTGTCCGGAAGCTCCATCGCCCTATCTGTCTATTCTGCTGCATAGCATGTATTTGCTCCTACTGTTGTTACCTTTACCTGCAATCCTAAATGCTTAGTATAGGATTCTAGTTTGTCATCAGTGGCCCTACATTCTTGTTCGTCTGCCATGCCGTAATATCAAGTCGTGATCACTCGGGAGGTGACCACATGTATATATATATACACAAACATACTATATAGGTGGTGACTAAAGTCAGGTCGGCTCGTAGAGTACCCGCAAGTGATTCGGATATGGGGGATGAAAGGACAGGTGGTTCCATCCAGGAAGTGGTGGACCTGGGTTCCCTACGGCTCCTAAGTGCTACTTTGAGGCGGAGCAACATGGCGGGTTGTGACCACCTAGGAGATAGGTGGGCCTGGTCCTTGGTCGGCGTCCGTGGTTACATCAAATAACACGCATAATGAGATCTTGGTATTTGATCTGAGTCTGGCCACTGGCCTATATGCACTAACAAACTACGCGGGAACAGTTATGGGAACTCGACATCGTGGTATCAGTCGAAACCTTCTTGACGTTAGCGACTGAGTGGCACGCGCCGGGTTGGACCGCGTAATGCAACTTCCTTTGTAATGGAGGTTGCTAGGTCTGCTCACCGGCCACCCTTGCAACGTGCAGGTGTGCAATGGGTGATGGGCCTAGACCCCTCTGATCATAGGATTTAGACCGGCGTGCTGACATCTCTATTGAGCCTAGGTAGGGCTGCGACATGTTGATATTCCGAGGCTGGGCATGACCCAGGAAAGTGTGTCCGGCTAGAGGGATCGAGCATGTTGGGAAATGTGGTGCACCCCTATAGGGAAGTTTATATATTCGAATAGTCGTGTTCCTCGGTAAAAGGATGACCCGGAGTTGTACCTCGACCTTATGACAACTAGAACTAGATACTCAATAAAACACAGCCAGACAAGTTCCAGAGACAACCCGGTGATCACTTTCCCACAGGGCGATGAGGGGAGGATCGCCGGGTAGGATTATGCTATGCGATGATACTTGGTGAACTTACCAGCTACTCTCTTCTACATGCTTCAAGATGGAGGCCGCCAGAAGCGTAGTCTTCGATAGGACTAGTTATCCCCCCTCTTATTCTGGTATTCTGCAGTTCAGTCCACCGATATTACCCCCTTTACACAGATAACCATGCATATGTATGTTATGTAGATCCTTGCTTGTGAGTACTTTGGATGAGTACTCATGGTTGCTTTGCTCCCTCTTTTCCCTTTTTCCTTTCTTCTCGGACATCGCAACCAGATGTTGGAGTCCAGGAGCCAGACGCCACCGTCGACGACGATCCGAACTACACCGAGGGTTCTTACTACTATGTGCAGGATGCCGATGACCAGGAGTAGTTTAGGAGGATCCCTGGTAGGAGGCGTGCGCCTCTTTCGATTTGTATCCCAGTTTGTGCTAGCCATCTAATGGCACCTTGTTTAACTTATGTCTGTACTCAGGTGTTGTTGCTTTTGATGACTCGTTATGATTGGGCACTTGTATTTGAGCCCTCGAGGCCCCTGGCTTGTAATATGATGCTTGTATGACTTATTTTACTTCTAGAGTTGTATTGTCATATCTTCCCGTGAGTCCATGATCTTGATCGTACACGTTTGCGTGCATGATTAGTGTACAATTGAATCGGGGGTGTCACAAGTTGGTATCAGAGCCGACTCTCTATAGGAATCTCTCTTCCAACTCCTTGGCCGAAGTTGAGTCTAGTCATTACAAAAGTTTTTCTAACACAGTTGTGTCGCTTACAGGCCCACGTCGCCATTGGCTGGTATTAGGATCTTTTATTCCTCGACCTATACTCTGGGACTTTGATCTCTCTTCTATTCGGGTTAAATGATTTTGCTAACTCTAACTTTAGGTTCTCATAAATACTTCCTCCCGGGGAGCCCCTCATTCCTGATGATAGCTTGAATCGCTTAAAAGATTCCGATGATACTCTCTGATGTTCTCCCAAGACTTTGTGCCATCACCTTTGCAATTCCCTTCCCTCGATAAACCCCTATGGATAACCACGTACACATGCCATTCATACAATCATTCCCTGTTAATCTTGTTATTACAAGATACCCCGAAATTCTCTCTATTATTCCGAGAATACCTTGTGCATACTGCCTTAAATTTCTTTGCCACGAGAATAGCCCTACAGATAATTCCATGCACTTGTCGAGTATCCACTCATTCCCAGTTGTTCATGTGTTTCACATAAGTCTTCGAAATACCATTCGATCTTCCGAAAATCCTGAGCAGCCTATTGCTCTTGAAATTCTTGCTTGCTTGCATTATGGTTAATCACATAAGTCTCGTAATCTTATTGGCATCCCTTGTCAATATCATTTTGAGTCCGTTGATTCAATATGTTGCGAATGCTCGCAATCCTAAATCAGATCCTAGAATTCATCCTTCCAGCTCAGACGTCATTTTGAACATGAGCTAGTTCCCGGGCAAGCAAATTGCCATCGATGGTACACCTAAGTCTATTCTACTTATCCATTCTTAATCAGAGCATTTGCTTCTAAGCCACTGATTTGGAAATTCTAACTCCTTTGCATTTGATCTTTGAATTAGACAGTTGTTTCTATAATCCGATGCCTTTGCATTCATTCTTCCTCTGATTAGGTACCGATACTCACGTCAGCTCCGTTGTAGACCGCAAGACCCCTTGTTGGATAATTATCCGATAGTGTCATTCACATTCAAAATTCTTGTGGGCCTTTCCTTGGATACATAATGCCTTTGGTAAATCGTATCCTATGCTTTCTCAACCATGCTCTGTTGTCAAGCTGGTATAATTTACTCCTGAAGTTTGTGTTATATGTTCCTAAGATGCCCCGATGGGTTGAACCTATGACTTCCCTAATATGTGTAAACTTGTAAGTTATGGGATTTATTCTCTACTAGCTTTTTGTCAGGTAAAATTTCAACACTACAACTTCTTCGAAAGCGAGAAGTGATGAAAAGTTGTGCATTGAAGAAGTGGGAGTCGACCTTGAACCTTGTGTTCATGCCCATGGAAACGATGTAGATCTTATCATTAAAGCTTCTCTTAAATTAATTATTCCCTTGGTATAAGTTCATCTTATATCTGGGATCTGGCCTTTTGCAATAGTGGTTCCGACCATGTTCGCCTTTAAATACCATTTCTCATGCAAGTTTAAGCACTTGTTTTCTGTAGAGCAATACCCCAGTCCAACCTCTGCTTTGATCAGTTGTCAAGTATTAACCCCTGGTATCTCGAGATTATCACGGAACTGCATAACTTCTTATGAGTTGCTCGTCAAGTACTACATCCTCATTTACTCCAATTTTTCACAGGCTCCCAGTTTTTAAACACTCAAGGACCCCGATAACTGAATTGAGTCTGCATTACAGTTCGACAGCTCTTAGTAATCTTCTTTACTTACGAGTTTGTACCCGATCATGTCATTCCTAGCTTGTTTGGCTATATCATTATGGTGATGATTTAACTATGTACCTGGTCCTTATTCCGGGGGGCACCACTTTCGACGATGAACTAAGCTTACATTGATTTTCCTTGGCATATCATTTCTCCTTGAACGACAAACTTGATTCCGAGTTTGTGTCGTATCTGTGGTTCCAATAATCTTTCGCGGCATTAGTACATTTGCTTGATGCAGTCACTGTTCGATTGCTTCTTCGTGGAGCCGCTCGACAAAATTTGTCGTGATTATCATCAACATTTCGACTCCTTCCAGGATATCAGTCGAATTCAGGATCATAAGTGCCATCCTCGCCCCTTGGTAATTTGAGTTACCATCGTCAACATCCTTACCTTCCTTTCATCACAAACTTGTTCATGTTATGAATGCAACTTGCCTTCCAGCTTGTATTATGTTCTACCTTGAAGTATTACTGTATTTTATGACAAGGACATTGTGAGGATTGCTCCACCTCTTAAGAGTTCCTGGTATAGTGATATTTCTCACCATCACCATTCTTTCTTGGTCCCCGTGTTGGTTTTAACTGGGATACCAACAAGTGGAAGATGCTGCTTGGATTCTATACTTCTAGCAACCCTATTGTTTTGAAGTTAATGGTCGATAGTTTGTTCTTATACTATTGGTTATTGAATCCCCATTCTAAACATTGATCATGCTACCTAAGCCCATATTCTGGGTGCACCTTTCTATCATGGTTCAATTGTGTATGTTTTCCTCGAGCATACATCATTATATCATTTGATATAACTAATGTTATCTCCTTGTTCACATAATTGTGGAAATCCATCTTTTTCTGAAAATCTCGATGAATTGTCGCTGAGTCCATCAGCCACCTCCTCATCCTCTCCTTGGTATAACTATGAACTCTTGTTTCGAAACTGTCTTCCACATATCATTTCCCGAGAATCTGGCAAGAGGTATCTTGAAACCAATCAAAACTGAAACTCAGTTAGATGTGATGGTTGGAACATTTTCCAAGAGTCATAGCATTGGTCGTTATATAACCCAGTAAGGTGATGTCAGGCCCAGCACACCTGGCCGGAGGACCTATTGCGATAGTATCCTGTTGGCATTCTGGGAACGGGGTTCCCCAGACTTGCCTGCCTGCGGCCTGCGGCGTGGCTCAAAGGAGGCCCAGCAGAGCCCATCTTCATCAGCGCAAGCTCAAGACCCTCGTGAGGGGCCAAGCCTCGCGGGGCGGATGACAAGGAGCTTCCTCAGGCACGGCCTCGTCAGGCTGGCTCATGAGGAGGCGGAGAGTTCAAGGCAGGGTACCTCACGAGGTGCCCATGATGCAAGCCATGACGACCAAGGGCGCCATTCGGGCGCCAGCCCGCGCAGTGTCCTCCTTTCCTCTTTGGTGCAAAGGGAGCAAGCGCAGGCGAGAGCATCAAGCAAAGGCGTCCATTTCGGTGCAACAAGACCAAGACCAGCCCAACGGCCGGAAGGAAGTCATTGTGGAGCCCAAGCCGGCGTCATCACCAGAGCCTTTGACAGGCGAGGACCAACTTTAGTCAGGATAAGTGTACCCGATGTTCCCCTCCAAAATGGCCAATTGTTGGCGCCCTTCCCGCTCAATATTTGGGAAGAGGCCCAGGGCCTTTGCCTATAAATAGGACTAGCCACCCCCAGGGTAGAGACATCTGGATCCTCATCAAGAAACCAGTAGATAGAGCGACTGAACCCCTCCTAGCAGTTCATCGCACCAGCCAAGAACAGACCCTCGTGAGGCTGTTCTTCCTTGTATTGTTCATCATCAAGCCCAAGAGGCAATCCACCACACCACACACTGGAGTAGGGTATTACACCATAATGGTGGCCTGAACCAGTATAAATCTTGTGTCTCTTGTGCTGTTCAGTTTGGTAGTTTAGGTCCTAGCGATTCGGCGAGGAGCGAGTCCGTAGAGGGTTGAATCTCCGCGCGCACCCCAGTGTTCGAACCTCAAGGGTCTGCCGGAACCCGAAATCCAACATTTGGCGCGCCAGGTAGGGGTGCGCCGGGATCCGCCTTCCACCGCCTCGCGCCCCGTCGCATCGTCATCACCATGTCCGGCGACCAGGCAGGCAACCCAGATCCTTGGGCGGCTTGGCCCGCCCGCGCAGAGCCGCTCGCCCCGGGCGACCCCATGCCCCAGGCAGCTCGCGGTCCGCAGGGTGTTGCGGGTCGTGGGCGACGCGGACAGACCTCGACGGCTCTAACACCGCAGCAGACGCGGTCGGCAACGAGGGCCTCCAACCACGCCACGGCAACGGTGTCGTACACCCGCCGGGAGCAGGCGAACTCAAGGGCCGCGCTCACGGTGGCCCGAGAGCTGCTGCAGTGCAGGCTGATGGAAGGCGGCCGCGACGTACTGTTAGAGCGGGTGGCGGAGCTCCTGGGCTTCGCCGCCTCGGGGGCTCACCCCTTCTGCACCCCGCTCCCACCTCAGGCCCAGGGCGGCCCGCGCGGGGGCCCCACGTGCAACCGCGGGCTCCAAAGCTACTCCAACACCAGCGAAGCTGTCAGCACAGGGCTGGCCGCAGCACCGGCTCTGCTCCCCCTCAGTGAAGAAGGACTCGTCGCGACCCACGGCCCCCGCGGGCCGCCGCGCTACCATCACCAGGCCGGCACGTCAAGCAGAGCTGCATGGCATGCAGAGCCCTACGGCGCAGCCTTCGGGGTGACGGCCGCGGAAGAGTACGTGCCCCGCATGGTGGATCAAGGGCACCCACGCGAGGGCGAACAAGGCTCGCTCCTCAGCCCAAGCTGGGGGGGACGAGGCGCCAGAAGCTGAGCTCTTCCAGGAACCCTAGGACGGCTCCGCCGGCCACGCTGGGAGCGACGATTATCGGGTACCACTAATCCCTCAGGAGCAGGCATACACTAATCATGGGTCGCAGGAGGTGCAGGTCGCCACAGCGAGTAGCTGCCCCGCTCCAGCAGTCTCTTACCCCTCAGGAGGAGGGCGACGGGGGCTGCAGGAGAGGGGCCGAAATCCGACATCGCCACTACGGCGTTCGGAGCAAGGCGTTCCCAGGAGGTAGGCCCTCCGCTGGGGAGGTGCCTCAGGGCCTGCCCCTGGCGGAGGACCCGTGGTCGTCGGGGGAATCGTTGGCGACCGCTCTACCCCATCGGCAGCGTCCTGGTTTCCGGTCGTCGTTGATGGCACTAGAGTGTGGTGCAAGGCGGGGCCCTCGTCTGGCGATATGAAGCAAGGCCGGTACCTGTGAAGATGGCCCAGTGCCTGTGAAGCTCGCCGCCCCGTGACACTCTCACGTAATAATGAGTGGGGTTGTACACGCCCTGGAGTCTCAGGGGTGCCGGCCTCAGGCCCTGGGGCTCCCTCCCACGCCCAGTGGCAGCACTTAGCTCCGAGCTGGTGAGAATACGTCCAAGACTAGACTAGGTGCAGGACGCAGCCTTTTGTTTGCTTTCGTTGCTTTTCCCTTGGTTGTTGCTTTCCCCCGCTGGATTTAAGTTGAACTCGAATTTGAAATTTGCGTGTATTGGGGATGGGGTGCTTAGTCTCGTTCGAGCAATCTCTCGCGTTTCGGTTACGACCTCACATCAGCTGCCTCCCCTCGCGAGCCCCTCGCGAGCCGGGTCTGGCCTAGCTTGCGTGCAGCCCAGACTGCCGCTGACATACCCTCTCAGGAGGTTTTTTCACTGCAGATCCTACGGATTCAATCAGGAGGCGTTCGAGGCACCACAGCCTCCCACCAATTATCACAGGACCCGCGCAGGACGAAGGTAAACTAACTAGCCGGCTCGTCACCTAGCCAACCACTTGGCACGGGCCAATGAGCAACGTAGCATTAACTAGTGCGCTTAAACAGTGGCTTTACATGAGGGGCACCCCCTCCCAAAATGCTCTCACACCCATCGGGACAAAAGCCTGAGTTCTATTCGTGAAGGATAAGGAAACAGGAACGGCGTGCGATCAGTCAGATAAATCCCCCAATGCATCCTCAGGAGCGCCGCCTGAGCTGTCGCTGGCGTCGCTGGCCTCGCCATCGCCCCCCGCGTTGCCGCCAACGGCGTCGGGGCCGTTCACCACGCCGCCCTCGTCGGCGGCCACGATCACGCCGTCGTTGTCTGAAGCGAAGGCCCTGACGAGGGCGTCCATGTTGTCTTCCACCCAATATGCCAGGTCGTCTCGGACGGCCTGGGGGACTGGGGTGGTGGCAGCGTCAAAGTCAAAGTGAGGATCCATGTTCCGGAGATGGCTAAAGACGCGGGAGAAGGCGCGCCCGAGCAATGCTCGATTCCTCTCCTCCACCAACCTGTTGGCACGAACCGACCGTGACTCTAGCTACGTCACGATGTCGGTGAAGAACTGAAGGTTGCCGGCATAGTTGATAGCACGCGGCTCGCCAACGGCCGCCTCACAGATGATACCCAAGGCCGCGTTGGCCCTCTCTCGAAGCGTAGAGAGCATGGGGGCGTGCTCATGCTCCAAGAGCCGCCTCTGATGCATCTCGTCCGCGTTTTGGCGAGCCACAGCCTCGGCCTCGACCACCTGTCGGCGAAGAAGAAGCACCTCGGCATGGGAAGTAGCTGACTCCCCCTGTGCTGCCTCAAGTGCGACCCGCAAGGCATCGGCCTGCCTCGTTGCTTCCTCCAGTTTGGCCCTGAGGGCGTTGGTCCTACCTTCAGCCTCGGTCCGGACCAACTCCAGCCTCTCCTTGAGCTCGCGCTCAAGGTTCAGGCGCGCCGTCGCCACCCGACGTCCGACCTCCTCCGCGACACTGGCTTCCCGAGCAGCGATGTTGTCCTCCGCCCGTGTCACCCAGCGCTCCCTCGTATCCAGGCGCTCGTGCTCGCGCACGCGTTCGGTGGCTTCTAGCGTCAACGCCTCCTCACGCTTCTGGAGCTCCGCCGGGTCGCTGGAGGCCACCTTCATCGACGCAAGGGCCGCCTCGCGCAGCTCCACCTGCTCCTCCAGTGAGCGGCACCGGGCCAAGAGTTCCTGTGCCCGCTCCTCCGTGGCCTCTCGCTGCCGGTCAGCTTCCCGGGCTTCTTCGACAGCCTGGGAACGGGCCTGCCGAGAGGCCGCCAGTGACACATTGGCCTCCTCATCATCAAGATCGCCCCGACGGTGCGCGAGGGCGGCAGCCGCCTCCAGCTCACGCCACTCCACAACCAGCCGAAGGCCCTCGGCCTCAAGGTGCGCGTCCTCATCAGCAAGTTCCTCACCAAGCAGGCTCACCGCGTCAGCCGCCCTCCGGAGGAACCCTTGGCGAAGAGCGCGATGCTCCCGGGCGCGCTCGAGTACGTCCTCAACACCATCATCCGCCCCAAGCAAGCGCCGTGGGGCACGGATCAGCACTCCCCTCCCGGGCAGGCGGCTGGGGGCTGACGCCCTTGAGATGACCGGGCGCTCCCTACTGAAGGCCCGACCTAAAGCCTGCCCATCTCCAAGTAAAGAGCGCCGGGAGTACCCCAGCCAATCACGGTCCACAGCCAGACGAGAGGCCCATGGTAGGCTGGCAATGCCACGGGAAGGCCCGCGAAGGAAGACAGCGGGGAGCGCAGGGCCAAGTCGCGTTTCGGGATGACTCGTCTCGCCAACCGGCCTCACCACGAGGGCCCGGCTGCTCGGGATGGTCGAAGACGACGGAAGAGGTGGAGGCGAAGGGGATGGCTCCTCATCCACCCCCGTGATCTCGGAAGGAAGGGCCCTACAGGGCAAGGATCAGAACAAGCAACGAAGGAGTCAGGAGCAGGAAGGGGAGAAGGCTTACTCGTCGATGGCATAGTACTTCCTACGCTTCAGCAGGCGACAGGGGTAGTCGTCACCCAGGGCCTCCCTCCTCTTCCGTAGGGCCTCAAAGTCCATGCAGAAACGGCCCAAGAGTTGAGCACAGGGGTCAGCTTGCGACGAGGAGGAAGCATCGAGGCGACTCGCGTCGGGGGCGACCGCCTGATGCGTGCTTCTGGTCGCCTCACCAAGAAGAACGGCTGGGGCCTCGAGAGCCTCAGCCTCAGGCACTGCGAGCGGCCTTTCGCCACCTTCAACTGCGGCAGCACGGGCCTCGGGAGCCGCTCCCTCGTGAGCGTCGCCCTGTGCTGTCGCCTCGGCAAGGACACCCTCGGCCTCCGGAGGCTCATGCCTCCCTGCACCACCACTTGAGGAAGAGCCGCCCCGGGCGGCTGCGAGGGCAACTACCACCACTAGATTCTCGCGAGGCCCCTGGAGGCCAGTGGGGCGCGTCCCCCATTCGTCGAAGACGGGCATCTGGCTCACAAAGTCGCCTCTGTTCAAGCAGAGATACAGCAGGGCCCCACCTTGACGAATGTTGCCAGGGGAAGGATCCCCAGTCAAGACCAAGAGCACCTTCCTCAGAGCTTCAGGCGTCAGATCCCCTTCCTGGAGCCGCATACGGTCCCTGCGATCGCTGTAGGCCCACATTCGATGAGAGTGGCGCTGGAGAGGGGCGACGCGGCATAGCAAGAACTCCTCCACCACCTTGGGTGCCGTCACGCCAAGCTTCCTCAGGAACTCGAAGCGGTGCCAGACAAAGGAGAGCTAGTGGCTCGCGAGCGTCACCTGGCCCCAGCCTGAGTTGGGGACAGCAGGCGAAGATGGCTCCGTCAGCAGGGGGCTGGGCACCCCTACGTCCACATACAGCCACCGCTCGCGAAACCCAGGCGCAGGCAGAGGAAGACTGAAGTCAATCCCAGAAGCCGCCGTCTCAGGCGCAGCAATGAAGCTCACGCACCCCGAGCATTGGGTGGGGTCGACAAGGCGCAGAGAGAAGAAGTGACGCAGCAAGGCAACCGAAGGAAGGATGCCCGTCATTGCCTCGCAAAGGAAGGCAAATACCACGAGAAGGGTGATGGATTCAGGACCCAGATGCATCATATGGATCTGATAATGGGAAAGCATGGCATTGAAGAAATCAGAGAAGGGGGGAACCAGTCCCGCCCACAGGGCGTCGGCGAAATATCGGACCTCGGTGGGAATCCTGTCGATGGAGAAGCGAGACGCGGGCCAGGCCGTCGTCCTCCCGCACTCATTGAAGATGGTGGCCAGGGCCGAGCGGACCTTGCCCAGGCCTTCTTGGTTGATTATGACCGGCCAATCGACGGCGGGGGCCGCCGACGACGACAAGCGAGGCGGCGGCACAGGCTTTTTCCATTTTCCCTTCCTCGGCGGGGCCATGACGATAGGAAGGGGATGGGGGAAGGTTCGAGAGTGGATTGGATGCGGGAACTGGAGTTCGAGAGAAGGAAGGACAAGGAGTGCTCAAGTAGTGGAAAGGGGAACGACCGTGTGCAGCAGCGAGTCCGCCTAGCAAGGCACAAAATAAGGAGGCGTGGGGGAACAGTGCCGCCCACGTCCAATAAACCGCCACGTGGTGCCCAAGGCCGCAGGCTGTTAGGGCCCGTGACGCTTCGCACTTGCCCTTTCGCCTCTCTGCTCAGCCAAGTTCGGGCGCACCATGGGCCCGGGGGCTACTGTCGGCGTTCTGGGAACGGGGGCCCCAGACTTGCCTGCCTGCGGCCTGCGGCGTGGCTCAAAGGAGGCCCAGCACAGCCCATCTTCATCAACGCAAGCTCAAGACCCTCGCGAGGGGCCAAGCCTCGCGGGGCGGACGACAAGGAGCTTCCTCAGGCACGGCCTCGTCAGGCTGGCTCATGAGGAGGCGGAGAGTTCAAGGCAGGGTACCTCGCGAGGTGCCCATGACGCAAGCCATGACGACCAAGGGCGCCAGTCGGGCGCCAGCCTGCGTAGTGTCCTCCTTTCCTCTTTGGTGCAAAGGGAGCAAGCGCAGGCGAGAGCATCAAGAAAAGGCGTCCATTTCGGTGCAACAGGACCAAGACCGGCCCAACGGCCGAAAGGAAGTCATTGTGGAGCCCAAGCCGGCGTCATCACCAGAGCCTTTGACAGGCGAGGACCAACTTTAGTCAAGATAAGTGTACCCGATGTTCCCCTCCAGAATGGCCAATTGTTGGCGCCCTTCCCGCTCTATATTTGGGAAGAGGCCCAGGGCCTTTGCCTATAAATAGGACTAGCCACCCCCAGGGTAGAGACATCTGGATCCTCATCAAGAAACCAGTAGATAGAGCGACTGAACCCCTCCTAGCAGTTCATCGCACCAGCCAAGAACAGACCATCGCGAGGCTGTTCTTCCTTGTATTGTTCATCAACAAGCCCAAGAGGCAATCCACCACACTACACACTGGAGTAGGGTATTACACCACAATGGTGGCCTGAACCAGTATAAATCTTGTGTCTCTTGTGCTGTTCAGTTTGGTAGTTTAGGTCCTAGCGATTCGGCGAGGAGCGATTCGGTAGAGGGTTGAATCTCCGCGCGCACCCCAGTGTTCGAACCTCAAGGGTCTGTCGGAACCCGAAATCTGACATATCCTTTTACAAGGTTAGCCATTCGTCCATGAGAAAATTGTAAGACTTATTATACAAGTTGTTCTTGATGAATCCTATGTGTATCCAAGGTCTGACCTTTGCTTGAAGAACATGTCAATGCTATGTCGAAGCATGTTTGTGGTACTCCGATTTTCAACAAGAACATTTGAATCCCGATGCTAAAAGTTTCGTGCTCAATTAATCAAACACCATTGTATGGGTAATGTCATGAAATTTCTCTCCCCTTACCTAAACGGTTTTCTACATTATATCCTATCATGGATATCATGCTCTGCTTGTCCTTGGGAAGGATATACCCCTGAAATATGTGTTTAAACACATTTTCCTTTCCATTGTTCTGTTTAATATGATAATTAGCTTTTTCTTTCCATTGTTCTGTTTAATATTTCTTGTGATCTATATGATCTAAGCAGTAATAATTCACTGCTTATGTAAACACCTCGGTGAACAACTCTATCAGTAAGACCCTATTACTATTGTTGATATCATTCTGGTAGCCACCGATGGATGAGAACCTTGCCTATTGGTCTGTCTCGTTCAACGAGCAGGAAAATGGTTCTCTTATTCCCTTGCCCATGGTACCAACGTTGTTGCCAGCATAACTAATAGGATATCCTTTGACATGCCTTGCTTACATGATTGTGCGAGACGCCATCGCCCTTCCTACTTTTAACCCACATGGTGGGCCCACAACCCACAGTTCCATAGGATCAAAACCTGACTCTCCTATACACCCTTGTTGCTAAAGTTATTCCTCACACTTGCTTCATATGTAATTCACGAGACACCTTCCTAGAGATGATCTACTTCTGTATCAAATGCAATACGTATTATCATTACTCTGGGCCCCTTCCTAGAGATGATCTACTTCTCATGGTACCTTCTTACTTTGCTCCCGAAATTTTCTTAAAAAGTTTCAATTCGAAAGTTACTTTCCGCCACCTTCCCGGAGTTATCTCCCAGATAAGAACCCGCGTAGAGGTCCATTTTTCGAAGTTACCCCTTGACCTTTCGTAAGTACGATGAAGACCCCGAAGAAAGGATGGCATCTTCATCATGACGTATCAACACAATGGAAGAGCCTCTTCGAGAAGAGCAACCAAGACCGAGGAGATCCGTTTGAATTTCGTAACCAAAACTTTCCCCCTTCACCTCTTAAAATGTCAAGAAGAGAATTCTTGTAGTGGAGGAGATTTGTGACGCCCGGATAATTAGGCTACAGTAACCCTCTACTAATAATGCCACGTCAACGCGATGACTGTTATCAATCTCGCGATGATTTTAATCCCGATCGAATGCAAATTTAAAATAAAGTTAACTGATAAAAGTTTTCAAACAGTAAATCTAAAATGTTCACAATATGATGTAAATTGCCCTGATCATTGCCATGTTGAAACTAACTTCACTTGACTCACAAATAAATTCCTAAAAATTAATAAGTGGTCCAACAATGAATAAAATGGCCTTTTCAAAATTAACGATTATTTATTTAACTCCAATTGCCCCCAAACTTTTTGTGCTAGCTCAAAATAATCCCTATTATTTATGTGCCAAATTTCATGTTCACCAAAAATCGTTTGGTACAAAGGGAAAATAGAAAATGGTGCCAAAACTATAAAACAGAAAAAGATAAAAGGTAATGGGCCTAGAGATCTACTGTGCACATGGGCCCTAGTGGCCTCGGTGCACACACAACCCAACCCACCTACCCCTCTTCTTCTTCCTACTGGTCATAGAGAGCTCTGTGGCAGCATGCACAACGTCCACGTAGTCGATCCTCCACACGACGGCCATCCGGACCTCCTCGACGTCTACATCCACCCCGCACCCCTTGAATCAAACCCTAGCCGATTTCTCTCCCTCTCCATGCCGTCACTCTCTGCTCACACACACCCGAGCGCCATTGCCAACGCGCCTCTATCGATCCCGCAGCCACCGAGCTCCTCCCATCGCCTCTCCGTGTTCGGAAGCTCCGTCGCCCTCCCCTTTGCCATCTACGCCCATGGATCGGCGTCGGGAAGGGTCACCACCGATGCCCGCTTCTTCTTCTTCACCCACGGCCACCGCAGCCTCGCCGTCAATCCACATCACCTCGTCCACACTGGCCCCGTACGAGCTCACCACCGGCCTCCTCTCGGTGAGTAGCGCTGATCCCCCGCCTTTCCCCATAGTTTTCATCGACGTAGCCGCCACCCGCTGTTCCCCTGCGCCGACCCACGCTCATCACCGCAGCCATCGCACGTGTGCGCCCCATGCCACGCCTCTGCCCCGCCCGCCTACAACGTCACTGCTGCCGCGGCACTTCGCCCTGCCTCGCTCCTGTAGCACCCGTTCACTGCTGGTGCTCCTACGGGAAGCTGTAGCACCGCTGCTACTGCTCCTGCTAGTTGTCGTCGATGCTGCTTCTGCTACACTGCTGTTGTGCCACGATTGGTCCGGCCATGCCCCTGGGACTCGCCGCCCGCGCCCACGCCTGTGCACGCCGTCGCCCCGTAGCCATGCCTGTTAGTGTCAAAATCGGCAGATCTCGGGTAGGGGTCCCGAATTGTGCGTCTAAGGATCAAAGGTAACAGGAGGCAGGGGACACGATGTTTACCCAGGTTCAGGCCCTCTTAATGGAGGTAATACTCTACTTCCTGCTTGATTGACTTTGATGAGTATAGGGTTACAAGAGTTGATCTACCTCGAGATCGTAATGGCTAAACCCTAGATGTCTAGCCTATATGATTGTGATTGTCCCTACGGACTACGCCCTCCGGTTTATATAGGCATCGGAGGGGACTAGGGTTGCACAAAGTCAGTTTACAGAGGAAGGAAACTATACACCCGGACGCCAAGCTTGCCATCCACGCAAAGGAGAGTCCCGTCCGAACACGAGAGAAGGCCTTCTATCTCGTATCTTCACGGCCCATCAGTCCGGCCCATGTCACATAGACCAGCTTCCAGAGGACCCCATAGTCCAGGACTCCCTCAGTAGCCCCTGAACCGGGCTTCAACGACGATGTCTCCGGCGTGCAGACTGTCTTCGTCATTACAAGGCAGGTTCCTTCTCTGAATACTCCAAAGAAGTTCTCCAAACATGATAGCTGTATCCGGCTCTGTTTAATAATTACAACCTTAAGCCGTAAGGGCAAAAATACTCAAAACAAAGTAAGTCATGTCCATAGGTGATTTTTTTGGCGAGGTGTTATGTCCTGGCCTTGTTAGTATTCTGAACCGTCTGACAGTCCCCGCTTCGTGTTTCGAGGCACGGTCATAGGCACGTCTTGTCAAAGCAGGGATCGTGCCCCCTTATCACGGGATTCTCATCAATAGGGGTTTGGGTAATCCAACCGTGCCGTTCACATGCCCCCTTGGGAATAGGCGAGATTTAAGGCTTATGAGGGGACACTTGATATCCACTGCCTTTACAAGAAGATAAGGATCCGTCTTTTTACCCCACGCCTTCTTCCTGCTCAGCCCATCTGCCATTCGAGCTCTAGCGCCCAAGTTCCAATCTTTTCCATTGCCGCCAAACACCCCAGCAATGTCCGGATCTGGAGCGCAAGGCAAGTGGATGGCTTCCTCTGTTATAGAGGAGAACATCAAGGAGCTCTGGGAAGCTGGGTACTTGGCCGCGGACATAGTCCACCGTCTCCCTGCCAAGAAGCAGATCATTCCCACCCTAGAGCCTAATGAGAGGGCAATGTTCATTCCCCATTTCCTTCGCGGACTAGGGTTTCCCCTCTATCATCTCGCCCATGGTATCATGTTTTACTATGGACAAGATTTCCACGATCTAGCCCCAAATTTCTTCCTCACCATTTCGGTGTTCATCTTCGTGTGCGAGGCATTCCTCCGCATCCCTCCCCACTTCGTCCTATGGCTCAAGGTCTTCAATGTGAAGCCGAAGGTGGTTGAAGGTCAACACGTGGAGTGTGGCGGCGCCATGGTGCCCCAACATCACCTAGCCAAAGGGGACCTTTGTGGAGACTGTCAAGGGATGGCAACAGGGTGGTTCTATATCACGGAACCCCGCGACACCACATGGGCCGCAGCTCCCGAGTTCAAGTCCGGGCCTCCAATGCGGCTTACCTCATGGATCAACAAGGGCCTGGATTGGGCGTCGCCCAACGAGGTGATGACACTGCAGAGTCGCATGAAGAGTATGATAAACAAGAACACCAGTCTTGCCAGCATGATCCAGGTGATGCTCTTTCGCTGGATTCTCCCCTGCCAAGACCCAACTCAGTATATGTGGGAATTCGACCCAGCCGGTCCTCGGACCCTGCAGTGGTTCTTCGGCATGACACACGAAGACATATGGAAGCTGCTTTTCAAGGCTCAGAAGTGGTGGCCGGAAACGACCGAAGACCATGGCCTTGACTGCGCTCATCTGGCCACTCTCGTAAGTTTTATGATAACTTTAATTTGCAAATCCAAGGAGTATATTGAACTTTCCATTACTCCCACAGGGCTGGATAAAGAAAGCGGAGCGGATCCAGTGTCCGGCTCCGCTGCCCAAAGACCCAACCATCCTTTTGTTGATGAAGATGTTGGTTCCGGTGCCGTATCAGGCGCTAGAGAAGAAGGCCAAGAAGAAGGGCAAGGAGACCAGAGGCGGCCTCCGCCGCAAAGGTGCTTCGGACGTTGTGTCCGAAGACACCAAGACTCTCTCATGACGAAGATGAAGAGGAGGAAGAGATCAATTCTCCCCTCAAGGGGGGAAAGAAGAAAAGGGCGGCTTCCCTGGACCTGAAAGTGGAGACGTCCAAGAAGGGGAAATTCTCCCTTTCGGATGATTCCGAAACAGATGCCGATGCCATCCCCGAGTGGCACCCCAGGCCGAAGCCCCTGGCCGGACCGTAAGTATCCAAAGACACCGGTCATATACCCGGTTTCATACCTTGCGGTTCTAACATATTGAATCACGCGTTGAAGCCCGTCTCACAATCTCCCCCGTCGATCATTGTCGTTTGGGAACTCGCTAGTGACGAATGCGATGGAGAGCGAGTCACCTCCGTAGGTCTCTCCACCCACTGCTATGAACAACACTGAATTTTTGTCCCGAAGATCCTCTCCAGGTCACGGGGAGGTGCGGGAGGCCGTGAAGGTGGCAACGGAGGGTAATACCTCTGTTGTCGAAAAGAGGGGGAAATCAACCCCCATGGGGACCGCTGACGGGGGCCATGCTAAATTTGGCTCCCAACTGAATATTATTCCGGAGATCCATACGGCTCCAGAATCGGGCGCGCCCTCTCCACTGGCATCCTCTATCAATCTGGAGGTGCCGGGCACTCTTGTGGAAGCGCTTCAGAGTGCTTCCATTGTGGAGGAATACCGTACCCTTATGGGTACGGTGATTGAAAAGGTTCGGTCCACTAAAAACGGATTGAACCAAGCCTATACCGGCCTTTTAACAGGCTTTGAGGTATGTGACGTGGTATACTTTTGGCTGTTTGCAAAAGGAATGCCTCTGTATAGATAGTAGCCCCTGAGACTCTGTTTGGCGTTTCCCAAGAAAGGCCGAACAGAGAATCGAATAATGCTTCACAGGAGCTAACATATATGTCTCTTTTGATGAACAGGCTTCGATGCTAGCGGCAACCTTGCATGATGCCGAAGTGTCCGAACTAAATTGGAAGTTGGAGGAAAAGCAAGGTATGCGATACCGAAGCAAATAAAAAATGATATGGTTTCCGATTTGTTATCTAAATGAGCTTTATGATTACACTCATAGTTGACGCCTCTAAGGTCGAGGCCCTTAAGAGCGCACTGGCCGAGGCTAAGAAGGAGGCGGACGAGGAGCGAGCCACCCGCCAGAAACATGAAGCAAGGTTGGATGAAGTCCAACAAGAGCTTACATATGCTATAAGAAAATGTGAGTCCTTGGAGTGCAAGTTGTCGGATCGAGACTCCGAACTTGCTACGGTGCTCCAAAGTGCGAAGGAGGCCCGAGTTGAAGCCCAAGGCACCTGTGGGGAGATCCGAGAGGCTAAGCAGATTGTGGCGAGTAAGGCCTTTAATATGCAGAGCAAATTTGTAAGGGTATGGTACACCTTACTGACACGCATTTGGAGTTCTCCAGGAGCGTTTGTGGATCTACCCCAAAGTATTGCTGATGCTGCCTATTTCTTCTGAGCCGAAGAGGGAAGCTCAATAGAGAAGTTGTTCTGGTCGCAGTACCTTGCACCAGAGCATCATGTGCCCCTCAGTGATCAGTTGAAATAGCTGACCGAGCTACATAGGGCGGCCGAACTGGCCATGAAGGATGTTATAGTCCGTCTTTGGCCAGCCGAACCCATACCCAGTAGCTGCTTTGGGCTTGTGAAGCGGCTAGTCGATGCCTGCCCATGGTTTGACACTATAAAACGGTCAGTCTGTATCAAAGGAGCCCGGATGGCCTTCGCCCATGTCAAGGTGCAGTGGGCGAAGATGAATGCCACCAATCTTGCAACTGAGGGACCGCCTGCATGCAAGGAGCACCGTACGCCGGAGCGGTATTTCAACAATGTCCTAGAAGGATCCCGCATTGTAGAGGGTCTGTGTTCGAAGGACATCATTTTTGAATGAATGAATCTGTGTTGCCCGAACTTTGTATTTATGGAAAGAAGTCATTTGTATAATATTTTTCTTTGTTTCATCTGAAAGTATTTTCCCTTCGTTGCGGCTGTTTATTGATTCTGAGAGTTGGCTAGTCATTGGCTTCTGCCCATCGCATAGATAGTACGGGGGTGATCGGAACAGCACAAAAACACACTTAACCCAACGACTTGGTCCTTAAAGGAGGTGTTAGTGCGGCGAACCAGGCAATCAGACTATGCAGCTTTATCACTCTCACTTAGTCATAGGAGTTTGACAATAAGATTGTAGGCGCAGCCCCTGATATTGTTCGATTATCCGAACTTGTTTGTTGTAGACGCCTGACTAGGTGAAAACTGGTCCTTCGCGTGACATGAAAAAAATCGCAAGAGATTTAAACTTAGTCACCGAATAGCTGACCAACTCTCGCCGCATCATGACAATCTGTTTTTGGCTTTCTCTACTAAGGTGTTTATCCGGATGAACCAGAAACACAATCGCAGTAGTTCTCCCTTTACTTCCTTAGCCGAACAATCGGAACGTAAGGTAAAAACCACAGGAGCTGGGCAACCCAACTATTGACCCAAGACATGATTTGGAGCCGATGCATATAATGCTAGATTTAGGACGCCGAACTGTACTATAAAAGTGTTCAGTCTTATGTTATGTCACACCCTGATTTTCATGCCACAACACTTAAGCTAATAAATCATGATAACGTGTGGTTTGACAAAAACTTTTGCATTATTTGGCTTTTTATTTGAGTTGGTCTTTCTCTCTGTGTTTTCAAGTGCTCTTTAAGGTCAACATAGCTTCACCTTATATACTTCATCCCCTTTCTCCAAACTTCTGCCCAATGATCCATGTGTATTGAACAGTATAGTATTTTCTTACCAAAAATAATTTGGTCAAATAGTATTTTCAAAAAAAAATCCAAAAACCCCTGAATTGAGATTTGCACTTCAAGTACTTGATTTGGGGTGTGAAAAATCTTTCGACAGGTAAATTTAAAACCTATTAGGTATAGGACTCCCATGAACCACAAAAATATAATTTTAAAAGTTGTTTTACTATTCTATTTAAAGGCTTTTTCTTAAGGCCAAAAATGGTCTTTAATAGGTTAAAGTTATTTTAAAGCTTCAAAAATATTTGGGAAAAATCAGGGAAACTCAGTGGACATATATTTTCCATATATAAGAGTATCAACACAAGGTCATGTTCAAAATATTGGGCAAAACCCTCCAAAACCATTTCTGTCCATTTCAAATATTTGAAATATTTCTACAAGAAATATTTTCAAATAAATCCAAGAAAATTATAGCAAGTCACATATGCATAATGGGATGACCTTGCAGAGGTTTAGCTCAATCCAAACTGTTTTGGTTCACAAAAGTGCCCCAAAACCATCTCTGTCCAGATCCAAGTTTGAACAACTCTACATTGCCAACTTTCTCCATTTGATCCCAAACATTGTGGACATGCTCAAATACCCGAATGATGACACTACACTAAGTGGTGCACCAAGGAGAAGAGTTTAGCTTAGCAAGATCTAAGCAAGTTCATTTTTGTTGATTTCTAGGGTTTACAAAAGTTACATTGTGAACTTTTCTCAAATGAGCTCAAAATTGGTGATCTGGCTCATTTTCATATGCCATTTGATCCTGTTAAGTCTCATGCCAAATGGAATCCATTTGATAGCCCAAACCAACATCACAACACCTTCTACAAATTTTCCAAAAGCATTACTTTGACCTCTTCCACTAATCTCCATGGCCTCAACTTTTTACCACAGCTACAACTGACCCTCTTCTACCTCCAGTAACTTTCCCCTGGCCATTGCTCAATGATTGAGGGGTGAAACACCCCCATTTACATCCCTGGACAGTAGCCTCTCTCTCTCTCTCCCTCAACCTCCCTCCTCACTCCAGTGGCTCCCCAGGACATCCAGGGCCATAGCCCATTTATTTACTTCCCCCTAGAGCTACCAGACACCTTTGGTCGCGCCCACTTTGCATAGAAAATAGACATGCCAGCCATTTGGGCGCTCTGGAGCGTGCTACAGTGCGCTCCCGCACTATAGCCGCCCCCTGCCAAGCACCTCCGGCCACCTCAGCTCTCCCCCTCACGCCAGCCGATGCTCCTCGACGACCACAGCACAACACGCCTCTATCCCCCTCCTCTTTCTCCCTCCTCTCACCCAGCTCGCATGCGCGCCTGCCGCCCGAGCGCACCAGTGAGCGCGCTCACATGTGCGGTGCCCCTGGCCCTCCTACTCTCTCTCACTCTCTCTTTCTTCACTTCCCTCTCCCTAGACCAACCCCACGAGGACCCCCGACACCTCCCAGCGAGCCCCGTGACCCGTAGCAACGGCAACGACCTCGCCGGCGCACTGGTCCACGGTGGACCATCGCCGGCCTATTTAGAGGCCTCCCCGAGCCTCTCCCTCTCCACCACTTGCCTCCACACGCTCCAAATCGACCCCTGCACCTCCCACTTTTCTCCATAAGCTCTCGAGCTCGAGATCGAGCTCAAGCTCTGTCGTGGCGGCTCGCCGTCGTCCGCTCGGTACAGGCCTTCCGCGCTCCTCCTCTGCCCCGATCTGAAACCGCCTCATCCCACTGACCACCTCCCCTCTCTCCCCTGCCTCTTTTGCAGCCGGAATCGACCAGAACGGCCGACACCCGAAGCTCCTCCACTGTGCCTCCTCATCGCTGGCGAGCCAGGCCACCCCGGCGGCCAACTCCTCACCCACCAGAACGGCGACATCCTCCTGAGTCCAACGGTACCACCCCCATCTCCAGTCATGCCCTATATCGCCAGCGGCGATCTCGCCGATGGCTCTGGACGGAGGTAGACGATGGCCACGGGCCCTATCCGTCAGCATCACGCCCTGACGGGTGGGACCCACCCGTCAGGTTTAAAAACGCATGTACACGCGCACTGGTTCGCCTGTCGGTTGAAGGCGTATTTAGCCTTTACGCCTTCAATGTAGTGGCCTCGCGCGGGCTGGATTCCCTCTGGGCCTGCTGCACTGTGGCCTTTCTGGCCCAGTGGCACAGTGCCACTTCTCTTTTTCTTTTTCTGTATGTTTTATAAAAATTCCACAGGATAAACTATTTATCCAAATGGAATAATTCCAACTCCTAAAATCTTAGAATAATCCCACCTATTTATTGAGGTAACTTTCATACACATCCATTACACTTTTCTGTACTGTTCAAATTTAAATTCAAATTTGAACAGTAAAATCTCTGTTGGAAAATACACTACTCTGTCCCCCTAACTCCAAATCCAAAACTAAGAATTTTCCCCTTCTCAGTTTTCCTCCTAGTATTTTACAAAAATAAGTTTACATTTTTCTGAGCACTTTGACTTTTTTGTTTTTATTATTGTCTTATTTTCCGTTATTTTCTTGCGATGATTAGATCCCGTATTTGATGAAGTTGCTAAAGAAGAAGAAAGAGAAGGATTTGAAGACCTTGGAGACCAAGACAATCAAGGCAAGCAGCCCTTTGACCATGACACCCCCCTTGTTCATCGGTACCCTTTTTCCGATTGCGTGATGATGAAATATGATGGTGGTAAACTTGTTGTGAACCACCACATGATGCATACCCCTACTCATGACTTTACCTTGTTCATGCTTGCAATGTCAAGAGACTAGTTGATGCATAATGATGCATGTGTACCATGAACTCTTCGTGGTTACATTCTTTAGAAAACCCCATCGGGTGCCCCTAATGCCCTTGGGAGATGTTGAACTAAGGTCACCACTTGAGGAGGAAGTGGTGCACTGAAGAGAGCTTTTGGTGTGTGTAAAATGATGGATTAGATTTATGTGTGATTACCGTCCCAACCAAACATATGCAACCACTCTACCCCTTTATGGGACGGGGCATTATTGATTACTTAGACTGATACTAGCATGGTGCCCACATTACTAGTGATGGGGGTGACTTGAGGTCACTCTCGGGACGGTGTCGTGCTTGGATAGGCGGCCATGACTGTTTTCACAGGGCACCAGACACATCGTTGGTCCCTTCATGTATGCGTGATAATGGGAAAAGGGTAGAGTCCCACGATCTTTTGCTTATACACGAGGGCTGTGTATCAACGAGTGGACCCAATGTTAGTGTCGTCTAGGGAAAGGTAATGATCGGGTGCTTCCCCCGAGTACTTGAGGTACTGCGGGATCGTGGATGACACGAAAGCTTCCCGGATCTTGTGGGTAAAGTGCGCAACCTCTGCAGAGTGTCAAACTATTCGAATAGCCGTGTCCACGGTCATGGACAGTTGGGAGGTGCTACTTAAACTATGTGCAGAAATTTTACAATCTCGGTGCATGTGTGTGTGGAAGAGAACTATTTGTGTCAAGGTGGTGACTTGACATGTTGAATGAAATGGCATAGATCCAAACTCTATTTATGTTGATATCTGTAACCTGTTCTCAAGGTTACCCATGTTCATTGATGCATATCTCACAAGTTGATAAGACATCTCAACTAGCTTGAAGCTAGGTTGCTTACTTGTTGTACAATTGCATTGTTACTTTGAACCAAATCATGGGTTGCTTGTGAGTACATTCAAAGTACTCATTGGCTTGCCACTGGTTATTTAATTGGCTAGGCATGGAAGAGCAGGACTTCTAGGAAGAGTTTCTTGGTGACGAACATGCGAACTAGGACGTTTCCCAGTCAGAATGCTTGTAGGGTTAAGGCAGATGGCATGGGTTCTACTTATCGACAAAGATTTCCGCCACTTATGTTTCTTTTGATGTACAGCCCTTAAGGCTTGATCAATATAAGACTTGACCATAATGGTCATAATTTGTGTAAGACGGTATGTACGGATGTAAGACTCTTGTTATTCAGCTTTTGTGTGTTCAGTGAGCATTGATCTCTGGGATCACTGTACACGTGCATTTGGTGATCTCGACTTATGAGTTGGGGTCCCCACATGTTATTTTTAAGGAATGTACCTGGTTGAATGGATCCCCTGGTGATTTAAGTCATGCCGAGGTGTACATGACAATCAGACGAAAGAAAAAGAGGGAATACAGATTAGGAAATAAGCCAGTACCAAATAGGTTGGGCGAAAAATTGTTTCCTTTATAGTCTGATTGATAGGTCAAAACAACTTTGTACAGATAATGCTATAAGCATTGAGGCAATTTTACATGCCGAGCATAAGGGAAAACTGTGTACATGTATTAAAAAAGGGGAAGAGGTCATCTTTGAAGATCCCTTAGGTACTCTGCCGTACATCTGCGCTGCTTTTCGCCTTGGTGTGTGATCCTTTGAGAGGATTAATGAGCAGGTTTTCATAATGGGCCGGGAAAAGGGACCTTGGCACCATAAAAAGGTGACTTGGGTTGTAGGGTGAGGGAGTCCTGGATTAAGGGGTTCTCGGACAGCCGGACTATATACTTTCGCCGGACTATTGGACTATGAAGATACAAGATTGAAGACTTCATCCCGTGTCCGGATGGGACTCTCCTTTGCGTGGAAGGCAAGCTTGGATATTCGGATGTGTAGATTTTCTTCTCTGTAACCGACTCTGTGTAACCCTAGCCCCCTCAAGTGTCTATATAAACAGGAGGGTATAGTCCGTAGGACAACAACAATCATAATCATAGGCTAGCTTCTAGGGTTTAGCCTCTACGATCTCGTGGTAGATCAACTCTTGTAATACTCATATCACCAAGATCAATCAAGTAGGAAGTAGGGTATTACCTCCATCGAGAGGGCCCGAACCTGGGTAAAACACCGTATCCCCTGCCTCCTGTTACCATTAGCCTTAGACGCATAGTCCGGGACCCCCTACCCGAGATCCGCCGGTTTTGACACTGACATTGGTGCTTTCATTGAGAGTTCCACTATGCCATCGCGATAAGGCTTGATGGCCCCTTTGATCATCTTCAATGATGCAGTCCAGGGGAGGTTTTCCTTCCTGGACAGATCTTCGTATTCGGCGGCTTCGTGGACTGCGGGCCAACTCGCTTGGCCATCTGGAGCAGATCGACAGCTACGCCCCTGGCCGTCAGGTTAGGTTTGGAAGCTTAAACTATACTGCCGACATCCGGGAGACTTGATCTTTAATGGATTCGAGCCCATGACAGGTGCGTCGAACAGTCACAACGGGCATGACTTTGATCTGCCGTCGAACAGTATTCAGGAGATTGCACCCGCGTTTGCGTCGAGAATCAATCCGGAGTAGATCGTGCCTTCCGAAGTCGGGGATGGACCCCACCACGGAGGCCACACACCCATAAGCGTCGGAGTCGAACACTGATCCCACCTCTTGTGAGGTTGGTGACATTGGACCCTCGGACTCTTCCTCGGTTACAGGATCCGAACCACGTGCGTCCGTGCCTATCGAATCAAATTGGGCACCCATCATGGAGTTCACTGCCGTGGATATCTTTCACCACTCACCCCTCGGTGACGTGCTGAACTCATTAAGGTCTCTCTCCTTATCAGGAGATTCTTGGCCGAACTATGTCCGGCTCGAGTGGGGAGCGGACGACGAAGAAATTTGTCCCCCATCCACCACCCACTTTATAGGCACTGTCGATTATTTAACCGACGTGCTTGACTTCGACTCCGAAGACATCGACGGTATGGACGACGATATAGGAGAATAACGGGAGCCACCACCTACAGGGCGCTGGACCTCCACCTCATCATATGATATTTATATGGTGGACACCCCTAAGGAAAACAATGGCAATGAAGCAACGGAAGATAACCCCTTGGGGAAGCAATGTAGACACCGGCGTCATCGGCGCCGCTCCAAGCCCCGCCACAGCAAAAACAGTGATACCGGCACAGGAGATAATAATCCGGATGGTGCCGAAGATGAAGACAATCCTGCCCAGCTAGGCTTCGAGATGGCAGAGCAAGAGGATGGGCAAGGTAGCCCTAAAGAACAGGCAACCGATGGAGAATCAGAAGATGATAATTACATGCCTCTCTCCGAAGACGAAGTGAGCCTTGGCGATGAAGAATTCATCGTGCCGAAGGATCCCGTCGAGTAGGAGCGCTTCAAACGCTGGCTTATAGCCACTGCAATAAGCCTGAAGAAAAAGCAGCAACAGCTCCAAGCTGATCAAGATCTGCTAACTGACAGATGGACCGAGGTCCTGGCTGACAAAAAATACGGACTCGAATGCCCTAGCAAAAGCTACCCAGAGCGCAGGCTGCTACCTCAACTCGAGGAGGAGGCTTTAAAGCCCACACTACCAACGCATGATGCGGCTGACCGACCGCCCCGCTGTCACGACAAAACAGCGTACCAGCCCGAAGTCCAGATCGCACCCCACCGCCAATCAAACGATAATACCAAGGCCCGGGGCTACACGAAGGACCTGCGAGAAGTATTGGTAAACAAAGCAGGACAGTCAAGATCGATCTACAGACAACGGGGGCATGCCACAAGACGTGATGATGACCGTCACGCTGGATACAATAAGCTAAAGTCCGGCCAGGCCGAATACAATAGACCGGACTAATTTGAACTACGTTGGGATGTAGCCCGGCATAGAGGCACCGCACATCCCCTATGCTTCACTGATGAAGTAATGGATCATGAATTCTCGGAAGGATTTAAACCCGTGAACATTGAATCATACGATGGCACCACAGACCCCGCGGTATGGATAGAAGATTTTTTTTCTTCACATTCACGTGGCCCGCGGAGATGATCTACACGCCATCAAGTACCTCCCACTAAAACTAAAGGGACCGTCTCGGCATTGGATGAATAGCTTGCCGGCAAACTCCATCGGGAATTGGGACAACCTGGCCGATGCATACCTTGATAACTTCCAGGGCACTTACGTGCACCCACCGGATGCTGATGATCTAAGTCACATAACCCAGCAGCCCAGAGAATCAGCTAGGAAATTTTGGACCCGGTTCCTAACCAAAAAGAACCAAATTGTTGATTGTCCGGATGTTGAAGCCCTAGCGGCCTTTAAACATAGCATCCGTGACGAATGGCTTGCCCGACATCTCAGTCAGGAAAAGCCAAAGTCCATGGCAGCTCTCAGAACACTCATGACTCGCTTTTGCGCGGGTGAGGATAGCTGGTTGGCCTGTAGCAACAATACAACAAGCAATCCAGGCACATCGAAAGCTAAAGATAGCAACGACAAATCACGGCGCAACAAACACAAGCACCGCAAAAATAGTGATAATGCCGAAGACACGTCAGTCAATGCCGGATTCAGCGGCTCCAAGGCCAGTCAGTGGAAGAAACCATTCAACAAAAACAATTCAGGCCCGTCCAGTTTTGAACGCATACTCGACCGTCCATGCCAAATTCACGGCACCCCTGGAAAACCAGCTAACCACACTGTCGGTGTCAAAACCGGCGGACCTCGGGTAGGGGGTCCCAAACTGTGCGTCTAGGCGGGCGGTAACAGGAGACAAGGGACATGATGTTTTACCCAGGTTCAGGCCCTCTTGATGGAGGCAAAACCCTACGTCCTGCTTGATTAATATTGATGATGTGTATTACAAGAGTGGATCTACCACGAGATCAAGGAGGCTAAACCCTAGAAGCTAGCCTATGGTATTATTGTTGTAATGGATGTTGTGTCCTACGGACTAAAGCCCTCCGGTTTATATAGACACTGGAGAGGGCTAGGGTTACACAGAGTCGGTTACATTGGTAGGAGATCTACATATCCGTATTGCCAAGCTTGCCTTCCGCGCCAAGGAAAGTCCCATCCGGACACGAGAAGGAGTCTTCAATCTTGTATCTTCGTAGTCTTGGAGTCCGGCGGACGATGATAGTCCGGCTGTCCGGACACCCCCTAGTCCAAGACTCCCTCAGTAGCCCCTGAACCTGGCTTCAATGACGATGAGTCCGGCGCGCATAATGTTCGGCATTGCAAGGCGGGTTCCTCCTCCGAATAATCCATAGAAGATTGTGAACACCAGGATAGTGTCCGGCTCTGCAAAATAAATTCCACATTCCACCGTAGAGAGAATAACATGTACACAAGTTCAATCTGCTGACGTATTTTGCGGCATGACGTCACACCACTACCAAGCCTTTACTTAAATCGTTTTTTATTATACCACCTCAGCGCGTTTAGCGAAGCGGTTTCCTTGGCACGTCTTGTCGAAGCAGAGATCATGTTCCCCTTATTCCGGGATTCTCATCAATACGGACGTGGGTAACCCAACCGCGCCCTTGATGGTGGCGCTTGGGAGATAAGCGAGTTTTACCAGGCCGGTGGGGACGTATAGTCTTCGTCCGCCTATATATAAGGGGATAAGGATCCGCCTTTTTACCTACGCCTTCTTCCTCCTTTGCTTATCCATCTCCGCGCACTCGAGCTCCAGCGCCCAAGTTCGCGCATCTCATCTCAACCTTCTCCGACCATGTCTGGAGCGGGAGGTAAATGGTTGGCCTCCACCATTAAGGAGGAGCACATCGCCAAACTGCGCAGCACCGGATACCTTTCCGGCGACGTCGCGCACTGGCTGCCCGACCAGGGGCAGCTCATCCCCACCCCTAGGCCCCATGAGAGGGTCGTATTTCTCCCCCACTTCCTCCGCGTACTGGGCTTCCCACTTCACCCTTTTGTCTGGGGGCTCATGTTCTACTACGGCCTAGATTTCCATGATCTGGCGCCGAACTTCATCCTCAACATCTCGGCGTTTATCGTCGTGTGCGAGGCCTTCCTCTGCATCCAGCCCCATTTCGGCTTGTGGCTCAAGACCTTCAATGTCAAGCCGAATGTAGTGAAGCGCACGCAGGCGGAGTGCGGAGGCACCATGTTGGGCAAGATGCCCAACGTCCTCTCGTTCGAAGGGGCCTTCGTGGAATCCGTCAAGGGGTGGCAGTTGGGGTGGTTCTACATCACCGAGCCGCGCGACCCTAAGTGGGCGGCGCCCCCCGTGTTCAGATCTGGTATCCCTGCGCAGCTCACCTCCTGGAAAGAGAAGGGCTTGCTATGGGGTAGTTTGAAGGAGCTGACGGGACTCCAAGCCTGTATCCAGAAGCTGGTGAACAAGAAGCTCAGGCTTGTTAATGTGGTCCAAGTCATGCTCGTCCGCCGGATTCTCCCATGCCAAGAACGGGCATTCAACCTGTGGGAGTTTGATCCGGCACAACACCGGGCGTTGAGCGAGCTCTTCGACACGACGTACGAAGGCGCCTGGAGGGTGCTGTTTAAGGGCGCCGAAGCCCCCGCATCCGCGACGGAAGATCGCGGATTTCACTCGCAGCGTCCAGCTGACGAGGTAAGTGATTCTACCCCTTTACGGGACACTTGTTGTTAATAGTTCGACCCTAAGCGGGTTTCAATCTCCCTTTTCCTTTGACAGGACTGGATGAAGAAGGCCGAGTAGCTCATCTGCCCGGCTCGCATGCCAGAGGACCCAGTGGATGCCCGTTTAGCGGGGATGCTGGTTCCGGCACGATATGTGGTGCCGGAGAAGAAGGCCAAGAAGGTGGCCACGGGTACTCGAAAGAGTTCCCGTTTTCAGGTGTCCGACGACTCCGAGGCGGATTCCTCCCCCGAAGACGAGGAGGAGGAAGAAGACTCTCTCCCAGAAGAGGGAGAGAGAAAGAGGAAGGCCTCCCCAACAGGAGAGGCCGAAGGGTCCAAGAGGGGAAAAACTATTCCCCCGGACAGTTCCGCCAATGCCAACGTTGGCGAAGAAGAGTGGCCTTCAAGGGCCAGGCCTCCGGCGAGATCATAAGTATCCGGATTCCTGAGTAATTTATTATTTCTTTTTATGTCACATAGTGTCCTTCTAATGCCGCATACTGCTTGTAGTCCGGCCGATGATGATCTCCCCGCTTTGTCGAGCGGGTCGTTGGCTCCGTCGGATGTAGATTCCATCCCGACCGCCTCTACCCCTCGCGCTGCTGAGGACGCCGAGGTGGGGTCCCGAGAAAGGACCCATCAGGAGGAGGCTCCGGAGGCGCCACAAGGCAGCCTCCCGGACTTCGCGCCGGACTCAACACCGGAACCTGCAGTGGTTCCGGAGTCCGGCAGGCGGCCCCTTCGCAAGAAGGGCAAGACCGTGACGCCGGCGGCCCCCGTCCAACCGGAGGCGCCGGACAACTTGTTGGAGGCGCTCAAAGGCGCTTCCATAGAGGAAGAACACCGCACTATCATGAGTGCGGTGATTCAGAACGTTCAGCTTGCCAAGAGCGGGCTGACCGAAGCCTGCAGCAGCCTTCTAACAGGTTTTGAGGTAAGAAGTTAAAATTATGTAATGTAATACCGCATAGACAGTAGCCCCTGATGCTCGGTTTGGTGTTCGGAAAGAAAAGCCGGCCTGAGGATCTAAAAAGATATACGCAGGGTTGCTAATAAATTATGTCAATATGGGTTTGCAGGCTGCGCTGCTGACCTCTGCCGCACTAACTGCGGAAGTCGGTGCATTGAAGCAAGATCTCGAGCGGTCCGAGCAAGAGCTCGGCCGTGCCAAGAGGCAGCTCGAGGACAAAGAAGGTGAGTAGCACCACTTTGAATATTTACCTTACAGAAAAGGATTTGGGTTGCAAAAAATAACGAGGATAACGTGGGTACTGCAGGGGCCACAAACGAGGTGGCAACCCTGAAGGAGGCTGTGTCCACGGCCGAACGCAATGCGGCCGCGGAACGGGCAGAGCGAGAGAAGCAGGAGGCGCGGGTGGCGGAAGTGCGGCAAGAGCTCCAGGCTCTCTTGAAAAAGCATGAGAGTTTGGAGCGCGACTCAAAGACTCGAGAGTCCGAGCTTGCCACGGCTCTCGAAAGTGCCAAAGCCGCCAAGGCCGAGGCCCATAAGGCCCTTCAGGAGGTTGAGGATGTGAAGAAGATAGCGGCGGGTAAGGCATTTTTCATGCAAAGTAGGCATGTTAATGTAAACTACCTGACACTTACCCGAATTCGGAGCTCTCCAGGGGCATTTGCAGATCTGCCTCACAGTGTATCCGATGCCGCCGCATTCTACCGTGGCGAGGAGGGGAGCTCAATGAAGAAGGTTTTCTGGTCTCGGTATGCTGAGGCCGGCCATCCGGTGCCCCCTAGCGACCAGCTGAAGCAGCTGGTCGAGCTTCACAAGGTAGCCGAGCAGGTCATGAAGGGCCTCATAGTCTGGCTGTGGCCTGGAGAGGCCATGCCTGGGAGCTACTTCGCCCTCGTGCGGCGGCTGGTGGATGCATGCCCCTGGGTGGAGGTCATCAAGCGCTCCGCCTGTATTGAGGGTGCTCGTCGGGCCCTTGCCCACGCAAAGGTGCACTGGGGCAGGCTGGATGCGGAGAAGCTTATCACTGACGCGCCGCCAGTGGGCAAGGAGTATCGTACGCCCGAGATGTACTATAAGACTGTCCTGAAGGGTGCCCGCAAGATTGCGGATGAGTGCCCCCGAGATGTATATATTGAGTAGACTCGCTATGTATTATCCTGTGCGCTGAAAACCTTGTTCATATGCGCTAAGCAACACTTGTTTAATTTAAAATATTACCTTTTGTGCGGCCGTTTATAAAATCTGAGAGATGGCAAGTCGTCGGCTTCAGCCCCCAAGCCACGAGTGCTGGGGTGTTCGGGATAAACTTGAGCACTCTTGTTCCCATTTTTGGGTCCATCTAGGGGGGCGCTCAACACAACGAACAAGGCAACCGGACTTATAATGCTTGAACACTCTCACTTAGCCATAGAATTCTATAATTTTAAATTTCGGCGAAGCCCCTAGTATTCGGAAGACCGAGTTCGGGACTCTATCCACGCCTTGGTCGGACATTATCCGGTTCTTCGCTTGACGCGGCATAAGTCTTTAAGGACTCGAAAAGACCGCTCGAACAGCGACCAGTCTCTCGCCTTATCATGACAGTCAGTTTTAGCTTTCTCCACTGAGGCGCTCGCCCAGCTCAACCGGGGCGCAATCGCAGTGGTTCTCCCAGTGCCACCTTAGCCGACAGAACGGAACGTAAGGTACCAAAACGTGGGAGCCGGGCAAACCCAACTATTGACCCAAGACATGATTCGAAGCCGATTCACATAATGCTATAAGTTCGGGGTGCGGCACTTGTGAAAGTGTTCAGACTTATCACACCATAATGCGGGGAACATAAGCCCCTGGTGTATTCGGCCGTACCAAAATATACAGGTGCAAGGTGTCATTAGTGAACATATATGTAAAGTAATGCAATTAAAAAAGTGCGGCATTATTTGTTCAAGGAATTCTGCTATGAGTGCGGAATGATACAAATAGTGCGGTAAGCAAGGGATTGGACTAAATAAACATGTCCCCCTCCAGGGGTGGGCTGCGGACTGGTGTATATAATCAAATTTAATGCTCGTAATGGAGACCACCTGAGTGTTCGTCGCAGCCTTTTTCCCTCCCTGGCTGTTGCATCATGAGTTCGGCGGGTTCGCCGCCGGACAGGGCCTCTGGTGAACGGAGTCCTGTGTATACAAAGAAGGAAAATCGAAAATAAAAAAGAGCGACGCACTTGTGAGCCCCTGGTGTGGTCGAGCCGCACTCTGGGTCTGTTGTGGTCGTACCCCTCCCCCTAGGCCCATGGTATCTCCAGAGCGTAATGATGTACGCGGAGGGTTGGTCTTGCAATCATGCGAGGGTTGGGGTTGGGGCCGCATTGCTACGCGTGCTTTGAACATTCCAGGTGGTCTTGGTTGACGTTGCTCCTGGCTCGTTTGGCCATGTCCGGCCGTTTAACGGCCGGACTCGAAAATTGCCTTAGAAGGCTGCTCTGTACTTCTGCCGCGAGAGCCGCTGTATGTTCCTCCGTTCGGAGGGAGCGTTCCGTATTTCCGTTGACCGTGATGACTCCACGAGGGCCTGGCATCTTGAGCTTGAGGTATGCGTAATGCGGCACCGCGTTGAACTTTGCGAACGCGGTTTGCCCGAGCAGAGCGTGATAGCCGCTGCGGAACGGGACTATGTCGAAGATTAACTCCTTGCTCCGGAAGTTGTCCGGGGATCCGAAGACCACTTCCAGTGTGGCTGAGCCTGTACAATTGGCCTCAACACCTGGTATGACGCTTTTGAAGGTCGTCTTTGTAGGTTTAATCTTTGAGGGGTCTATGCCCATCTTGCGCACTGTATCCTGATAAAGCAGGTTCAGGCTACTGCCACCGTCCATCAGGACTCTCGTGAGGTGAAATCCATCGACGATTGGGTCTAAAACCAATGCGGCAAATCTGCCATGGCGGATACTGGTCGGATGGTCTCTTCGATCGAAAGTGATCGGACAAGAGGACCATGGATTGAACTTAGGGGCGACTGGCTCCATCGCATATACGTCCCTTAGTGCACGCTTCCGCTCCGTCTTGGGTATATGGGTTGCGTATATCATGTTCACCGTCCGCAGTTGTGGGGGGAAACCCTTCTGTCCTCTACTGTTCGGCGGTCGGGTCTCTTTTTCGTCATCGCTGTGCAGCCCCTTGTCGTTGTTTTCGGCAATTCACTTGCCTGCCTGCTTAAATACCCAACAATCTCTGTTGGTGTGGTTAGCTGGCTTTTCGGGGGTGCCATGTATCTGGCATGAGCGGTCGAGTATTCTGTCCAAATTGGACGGACCCGGAGTGGTTCTTTTGAATGGCTTCTTCCGCTGACCGGGTTTAGAGCCTTGCAATCCGGCGTTGACTGTCGTATCCTCCTTGTCGTCGCCGTTAACGCGGCGTTTATTTTTGCTTCGACGCGACCTGCCATTGTGGTCCTTAGTGTCTGGACTACCAGCATTTTTGCTGAGGTTGTTGCTGCGAGCTAGCTAGCTATCCTCTCACGCACAGAAGCGGGTCATTAATGATGTGAGGGCTGCCATGGATTTCGGCTTTTCCTGTCCTAGGTGCCGGGCTAGCCGCTCATCGCAGATGTTATGTTTGAAGGCTGCGAGGGTCTCGGCATCCGGACAGTCGATGATTTGATTTTTCTTTATTAGGAACCGTGTCCAGAATTGCCTGGCCGATTCGTCTGGCCTCTGGATTATGTGGCTTAGGTCATCGGCGTCTGGTAGTCGCACATATGTGCCCTGGAAGTTGTTGAGGAATGCGGCTTCCAGGTCCTCCCAACACCAATTGACTCTGCGGGCAGGCTGTTAAGCCAGTGCCGAGCTGGTCCTTTAAGCTTGAGCGGGAGATATTTGATGGCGTGGAGATCGTCGCCGCAGGCCATATGGATGTGAAGGAGATAATCTTCGATCCAAACCGCGGGGTCTGTCGTGCCATCGTAGGATTCAATGTTTACGGGTTTAAACCCTTCAGGGATTTCATGATCCATTACTTCGTCAGTGAAGCATAGCGGGTGTGCGGCGCCTCTGTATTGAGCAATATCACAACGTAGCTCAATGGAGCATTGTCTGCTGTGTTCGGCCCGGCCGGAGTTGTTGTATCCGGCTCGACGGTATTCATCGTGGGTCGTGGGGCACCCACGTGATCCATAGATAGATCTGGATTGTCTTGCCTTATCCTACAATATATCCCGCAAGTCCGGCGCATTCCCTCGTGGCTTCGTACTTTTCGAGCGATGCCGAGGTACAGTCTTGATGGAAGGCCTGGATGCCTCTTTGTCGCGACCACGGGGTGGTCGGTCGGCCGTATTGTGCGCTGGTGATGAAGGTATGTATTCTTCTTATTCTAATCGAGGGAGCAACTTGCGTTTTGGGTAGCTCTTGGAGGGGCGTTCGAGTTCATACTCTTCGGCCGCGAGGACCTCGGTCCATCTGTCGGCCAGCAGGTCTTGATCAGCTTGAAGCTGTTGCTGCTTTTTCTTTAGGCTATTTGCCGTGGCAATAAGCCTGCATTTAAAATGCTCTTGTTCGATGGGATCCTCGGGCACGACGAATTCGTCGTCGTTGAGGCTTGCCTCATCTTCGGAGGGAGGTATGTAATTATCATCCTCGACCTCTTCGTCTGCCGCTCTCTCGTGAGGGCTTGCTTCTGCATCCTCCTGCACTGAATCTTGCAGGAGGGGATTGTCTTCGGCACTCTCTGGGGTGTTATTATCCCCTGTGCGGGAATCTCCATTCTTGCTGTGGCGGGATTTAGAGCGGCGCCGCTGACGTCGGCGCTTGGGCTGTTTCTTTAAGGAATCTGCCTCCGTTGCTTCTTCGCCGTCCCCATCCTTTGGGGTATCCACCATGTATATGTCATATGACGAGGTGGTCTTCCAGTGCCCTGTAGGTGTTGGTTCTTCTTCGTCTCCGGCATCGTCGTCCATACCGTCGATGTCCTTGGTCTCGTAGTCTAGCATGTCGGTTAGATCGTCGACAGTGGCTACAAAGTGGGTGGTGGGTGGGCTTTGAATTTCTTCGTCGTCCGCATCCCAACCGTCCTGGCCATAATCCGGCTAGGGCTCTCCGGATAGTGAGAGATGCTTTAGCGAATTTAGGATGTCGCCAAAGGGTGAGTGCTGAAAGATGTTCGCAGCGGTGAACTCCATGATCGGCGCCCAAGATTCGATTGGCAGGGTTGCAGGAGGTTCGGAGTCCGGCAGGGAGTCCGGCACCTCGGAGTCACGAGTTTTATAGGGGACAGGGTCAGTGTTCGGCTCTATCGCCGCGGATGTTGTAGCTCCCGAGGCAGTGTCCAGCCACTCGTCCTCGATCTGCGCAATCGGCTCCGAACTATGGGTCGGAGCGGATTCATGTGCGGCCTCCAAGGCGCTGTCCGGCGGAAGAGTTAGGTCATGCCCATCGTGACAGTGCGGCACGCACGGCTGCGGCTCGGATCCATCGAAGATCAAGTCTCCGTGGATATCCGCCGTGAAGTTTAGGCTTCCAAATCTGACCTGACGGCCAGGGGCGTAGCTTTCGATCTGCTCCAGACGGCCAAGTGAATTGGCCCGCAGTGCGAAGCCGCCGAGCACGAAGATCTGTCCAGGGAGAAAATTCTCACCCTGGACGGCGTTGTTGGTTGGAGAAGCCATCAAGCCTATCAGCGACGACACAGAGGAACTCTCAATGAAAGCACCAATGTCGGTGTCAAAACCGGCGGATCTCGGGTAGGGGGTCCCGAACTGTGCGTCTAGGCGGATGGTAACAGGAGACAAGGGACACGATGTTTTACCCAGGTTCGGGCCCTCTTGATGGAGGTAAAACCCTACGTCCTGCTTGATTAATATTGATGATGTGTATTACAAGAGTGGATCTACCACGAGATCAAGGAGGCTAAACCCTAGAAGCTAGCCTATGGTATGATTGTTGCAATGGATGTTGTGTCCTACGGACTAAAGCCCTCCGGTTTATATAGACACCGGAGAGGGCTAGGGTTACACAGAGTCGGTTACATTGGTAGGAGATCTACATATCCGTATTGCCAAGCTTGCCTTCCACGCCAAGGAAAGTCCCATCCGGACACGGGACGGAGTCTTCAATCTTGTATCTTCGTAGTCTTGGAGTCCGGCGGACGATGATAGTCCGGCTGTCCGGACACCCCCTAGTCCAGGACTCCCTCACACACCAATAGAGAATGTTGGGTCTTCAAACAAGCCAACAGGTCAGATGCCTAAAACAAGGGAAGGGGTCTCAAAGCGACAACAACGACGAAGAGCCCTGATCACCGGATATAGGAGGAAAATTAAATTCCCTCCCCAGGTGAAAACGGTGAATAGATAGGCGCAAGCCACACCCCCAGGTGGAAACGTGCACTAAGGGAGGTCTATACAATCGACCCAAAGTTCAGCCCATGGTCCTCTTGCCCGATCACCTTCGATCGCAGGGACCACCCTACTAGTATCCATCATAGTGGTTCGACCGCATTAGTCCTCGACCCCATCATTGACGGATTCCACCTCACACAAGTCCTTATGGACGGAGGCAGCAGCCTAAACCTGCTTTACCAGGATACAGTGCGCACAATGGGCATCAACCCTTCAAGGATCAAGCCTAGAAAAACCACCTTTAAAGATACAATACCAGGTGCAGAGGCGTGTTGCACGGGCTCAATCACACTGGAAGTGGTCTTCGGATCTCCGGAAAATCACCGTACCGAAGACTTAGTCTTTGACATCGTCCCCTTTTGCAGCGACCATCAGGCACTGCTCAGACGAACCGCATTCGCTTTGTTCAACGCGGTGCCACACTATGCCTACTGTAAATTAAAGATGCCCGGTCCATGTGGCGTCATCATGGTTAATGGCAGAAACAAATTCCCCCTCCCGGCCGAAGAGTCCACCACCACTTTAACAGCAAGAACAAGGAATGGCACCTTATAGTCGAACCTCAGTCGAAGGCAAAGCTCCCGGACACCACCACAGGAATCCGAACTACTGCGCGGCGGGATAGCCCGGCCCGCCCGGAGATAAATTAAAAACATTCCAGAAAAGGATAGAACAAGCCACATGCTGCGGCTCAACAGCCAGGTGGCGCAAAACCATTTCTTACGTTTTTTTACAGGTTTACTATCGGATTTCGGGTTCCGGCAGACCCTTGAGGTTCGAACTCTTGGGTGGGCACGAAGATCTTTCCCCTACCAGCTCACGTCTCGATGTCTCGCAAGGGATCTAGGCTAGAAAGAAGAACACACAAGGGACACGAGATTTATACTGGTTCAGGCCACCATTGTGGTGTAATACCCTACTCCAGTGTGTGGTGTGGTGGATTGTCTCAGGGGCTGATGATGAACAATACAAAGGGGCAACAGCCTCGCGAGGGCTGTTCTTGAGCTGGTGCGATGAATTGCTTGGGTGAGTTCAGTCGCCTCTCTCTAGCCTATGCGTGATCTGGATTCTCGATGCCTCTACTCTGTGGTGGCTAGTCCTATTTATAGAGGGAGGCCCTGGGCCTCTTCCCAAATAATGAGCGGGAAGGGTGCCAACAATCGGCCATTTTGAAGGCGAACATATAGTACACTTATCCTGACCAAAGTTGGTCTTCGGCTGCCAAAGGCTCTGACGATGACGCCGTCCTGGGCTCCACGATGACCTCTGTCCTGCCGTTCTGCTGGTCTTGGTCTTGTTGCACCGAAACGGTAACATTTGCCTGATGCCTTGGCCTGTGCTTTTCCCCTTTGCACCGAAGGGGAAACAAGGACACTGCGCAGGCCGGCGCCCGCCTGGTCTCGATCGTCATGGCTTGCATCACGGGCACCTCATGAGGTACCCTGCCTTGATCTCTTCGCCTCCTCATGAGCCTGCCTGGTGAGGCTGCTCCTGAAGAAGCTCCCTGTCGTCCGCCCTGCGAGGCTTGGCCCCTCGCGAGGGTCTTGAGCTTGAACTGATGAACCTGGGCTGCACTGGGCCCCCACTTGAGCCACGCCGCAGGCCGCAGGCAGGCAAGTCTGGGGACCCCCATTCCCAGAACGCCGACAGTAGCCCCCGTGCCCAAGGCGCGCCCGGACTTGGCTTAGTAGAGAAGCGAAGGGGCAAGTGCGAAGCGCCGCGGGCCCCAATAGCCTGCGGCCTTGGGCGCCGCGTGGTGATTGGTTGGACGTGGGTGTCTCCGCTTCCCCACGACGCCTCGACAACCGCCCGTCTGACAAAAGAAGTGCTCGGGCCAGACTTACTTGGCTTGTTCTCGTTCGCCTTGCTCCAGATCCCCTTTCTTGCTCTTCTCCTTCCTGCTCTTGAAATCCTCCAGATCCGTCTCAATCCTTCCCACCCGGCAAGCCATGGAGCCTCGCAAGACCCCAACCGAGGCCTAGTACTTGCCGGCTCTGGATCCCCCGAATGTGTTGGAGAAGATTTTTGGCCTCACGTGCCTGATGACGGTGGCGCCGGGCAACGAGGGAGCGACCGTGCTCAAGGCCGGCTCCGACCAGCCCGAAGGCAAGGGGAGCACCTTCTAACTGCTCTTTCTGAGCACCATCATCGCCGGTCTGGTGCCTCCTTTTTCTGAGTTCTTTTTTGCTGTTCTTCGCCAAAGCAACTTGCAAGATCTGCACCTCCACCCCAACTCTGTTCTTCTCCTGGCGATTTTCGCCTACTATTATGAGGCTCACGTTGGGGTAAAGCCCTCAGTGGCCTTGATTCTGCACTAATTTTACCTCCGGGTTTCTCGTGCCCATATCACCACATGCACGAGCTTTATCGCATACTCCAATTCCAATGCCATCTCGAAGCCTGGGAAGAGGATCGAAGGCTTTCGGAGCAAGTGGGTCATGGTGGATGTCGGGCGCCTCCACCCCCGACTGGTGCTACCTACGGGACAACCCAAGGCCGCTGATGCGTGGTCTCGCGCGGAGCTGGTCTACCCCCGTGCGTGGGCGGTGCTGAAGAGGATGAATGCGCACCTGAGGCCAGGCAACTTGGGGGCGGCGAAGCTGACCGGGGCCACGCTCCTGAGGGAGTTCCTGGAGCACCGGGTGGCTCCACTACGGGAACACTCGCTCCCATTGTGGAGGCTTGGGGAAGCGAACGCTGCCCTTCGCCTGAGCTCCGAGGCCCTAGCTGACGAAGATCTGGTTGCGGCTCTCGACTCCTTGGTTGGGGGAGACGTGGCGAGGCCGGAGGGCGCTCCTATCCCCCTGTTCCTTCATGGCGACTGGGAGCAGGTGGTGAACGCCATGCCCACCTTCAACGGTGAGGGGCTGGTGCCCGGTGAAGTTCCCGGGGACCTGGCAGCTTTGGCGACGGTGAACGTGTCCTCCAACGACTCCAACGGGAGTGAGGAGGAAGAAGAGGAGGAGGAGGAAGAAGAGTCTGACTCTGAGACGACCGGCGAGGAGTCGGAGGAGTGTCGTGGGAAACGAACACCTATGGCGCGCCAGGTAGGGGGGCGTCGAGGTCGTGTGTATCTGATCCGGCGTCTGCGCGCGCTACATCAACATCTTCATCGACATGCCACCGAAGAAGAAGACTTCGGAGGTGGCCGCTCCGTCTACGTCTATCCTACCGCCACCGGAGCAAACGGGCGGTGGGGTCGACGCCGGCGGAGGAGCGGGCGCCGGCGGGGGGACTCACATCGGCACCCGGTCCAAGGACAATGCCCCGCAAGCTTCAGCATCTGTACATCCACCGCACCCCTCCCAGGAGGTGCAGGATCGACAACACCACGGTGCTCCCAGCACCGTACTCGCATTGGAACAAGGCCAAGCTGGTGGGTCGCGGGACGCTCAAGGCCAACGTGCTCGTCAACACGCTGGCACGAGCGCCGTACGGTCGCCTGGGCGAGATGTCGCTCCTTCTAACACTGTTAGAAGTTTGAGCATATCCTGCACCTCGCGTCGCTCGCCACCACCACCCAAGACTCCAGAGGAAGCGCTAGCCCGAGCCCAGCTACTTCTAGATTATCCTCCAGCGCCAGACAAGATCGACGACTGGAGGGCCGCCATTCAGAGCCTCATCAGCTTCGCCAACGGCGACAAGCCCCGGCAACCGAGTACATCGAAGCCCCGGCAAGACGCCCAGGCGCAAGCCGACGCCGACAAGACCGCTGGGGGTGCCACCACCGTGCACTCCCCGCCCCGAAGGCCGAGATCGCCGACTCGCCGGGCCAACCTCGATACCGACTCCACCGCGTCGTCGGACCCGCGAGCTCGCCGCGATCAACGTCAAGTTCTCCAAGAACGACGACACGAAGACGCTCGCACTCACATCGAGCGCCGAAGAGAAGCGCGGCATCAATCTGACCAGCGCGCTGGGCCCACTGTCGATATGCATGCGCCAGGGGAACTAGGCAATTTGCCGTACGCGGTAGGTTGCCCTGCGTTCACCCGTGAGCTGCGGCAGGTCCAGTGGCCCAGTACCAAGAACTTCAAGCCAGACGTGCCCAAGAAGTACGATGGCAGGATACATCCGTCGGAGTTCCTCAGCGTCTACACCATCGCGGTGCAGGCTGCCGGGGGGCGCGACGAGAAGATCCTCGCCAACTACTTCCCATTGGTGCTCAAGCCTAACGTCAGATCTTGGCTCATGCACTTGCCGGACAACTCCATCTCTTCGTGGGCGGACCTGTGCCATCAGTTTGTCGGCGCCTTCACAGGCGGCCACAAACCCCGTGGCCAGGAGGGCGACCTTCATCTGCTCGCCCAGAAGGAAGGAGAACCCCTGCGCAAGTACATACAGAGATTCAGCCAGGTGCAGTGCAACATCCCAGACGTCCACCCTGCCGCGGTTATCAGCGCGTTCCATCAGAATGTGCGTAACCGCAGGATGAGGGAGGAGATGGCGATGTGCAAAATCAGAGATGTCAGCGAGCTATATGCTCTGGCCGACAAGTGTGCACGGGCTGAAGTGGGGAGGAAACTCCCCGGAGAGAATGCAGGAGCAGAAGGATCTGATAGTGAGGACGCCCCTCCGGCAAAGAAGAACCGGAGGCGGAATAACAGAAAGAGAAAAGCTAAGGATGCACTAGTGGTCGAGCAGTCCGACAACGGAGGCGGTGCCGATAAGGACAAAGCTGGTGACTCCGGCGAGGCTGTGGTGGCCGCCGACAAGCAGGACGGTTCCGGCAAGCAGTACTGCAAGATCCACCGCACCAAGGGCCATGACCTCCAGGCCTGCAAGAAGGTTGAGCAGCTTGTTGAGCTACAGAAAGCTGAATACGAGCGCCGCGATAAGGAGAAGGCCCAGGAAGGTGGCGGAGGATCCGGCAAGAAGCGTCCGGCCCGGGGAGGGCGCCGCGGCAAGGCCAAGCAGCGGCAAGGAGATAGGCCTCCCCGCGGCCGCGACAAAGACGAAGACGAAGATGAAGATGATGAGATGGGGGAGGATGAGACTGACGAGCAGGAGTTCCAAAAGGCAACAGAGGTGTTGTGCGTCGACGGCGGCGCTTCTCTGCACACCTCGCACCGCCAACTCAAACAATGGGTGCGAGAAGTGAACGCAGCAGAACCGTCCGTTGAGTCGCGCAAACCCCTGAAGTGGTCCAGCACGCCCATCATCTTCGATGTTGAGGATCACCCTGATCGCATCACTGCGGTTGGGTGCTTGCCGATGTTGGTTTCGCCAACCATCCGCAACCTCAAGGTCATGAAGATGCTGGTTGACGGCGGGGCCGGTCTGAATCTGATCTCTTCCGCGGTGCTCAAGAAGCTCCAGATCCCCAACAGCGAGCTCGAAGAAACTGGTACCTTTCAAGGAATCAACCCGGGAAGGAGTAAGCCGAAGGGGAAGATCACGCTGCCAGTAACGTTTGGCAGCGAGCTGAATTTCAGGACAGAGAGAGTTACATTTGACGTTGCTGATTTCCCATTGCCCTACAATGGGATACTCGGCCGTCCAGCGCTTGCCAAGTTCATGGCAGCATCTCACTACGCTTATAATGTGCTCAAGATGCCTGGTCCGATAAGTGTTATTTCTGTCCATGGCGACAAGAAAGATGCACTTATATGTACCAACAAGATCTACCGGGAAGCAGCAGCCGCAGCAGAACGCAAACCACTCGCCGCTGAAGCTCCCGGGGGGAAGAAGAATACCAAGTCCGGCAAGAGTAGCTCTGATGCCCATTCCGGCAAGTGCACCTCTTCGGAGTGCTGCGCTACCGTCGAGGACGCACCATCGAGCTCCACCGGCAAGTGCAAGAAGGCAAATACAGCTTCACCAGAGACCAAGAAAGTGGCCGCCAAGGAGGACGGCACTGGTGGTACCTTCACCATCAGTGCCACGCTTGACCCTAAATAGGAAAGCGCGCTCGTTGCTTTCCTGCGGGCGAATGTCGATGTGTTTGCATGGCAACCATCTGACATCCCCGGTGTTCCCAGGAAAGTAATTGAGCACCACCTTGCCGTCTGCCCTCACGCGCGGCCCGTCAAGCAGAGAGTCAGGAAGCAAGCAGTAGAACGCCAAGAGTTCATCGTTGAAGAGATCAAGAAATTGGAAGCAGCAGGCCTGGTCCGAGGAGTACTCCATCCAACGTGGTTAGCCAATCCAGTAGTCGTGCGCAAAGCAAACGGGAAGTGGAGGCTTTGTATTGACTTCACTGATGTTAATAAAGCTTGTCCCAAGGATCCATTTCCCTTGCCACGCATTGACCAGATTGTCGACTCCACGGCAGGATGTGATCTGCTTTCATTTCTTGATGCATACTCAGGGTATCATCAGATCTTCATGGCAGAAGAGGATGAAGAGAAAACCGCATTCATTACTCCATGTGGCACGTACTGCTTTGTATGGATGCCTTTCGGACTAAAGAATGCTGGTTCGACATTTGCAAGGGTAGACAGTCATGCTTTTGAGCCATAGCTGCACAGAAATGTAGAAGCTTACATGGATGACATAGTGGTCAAGTGCAAGGACAGAGAAACTTTGATCCAAGATTTGGACGAGACCTTCACAAATCTGCGCAAGATCAATCTCAAGTTGAACCCCGAGAAGTGCGTGTTTGGAGTACCTTCCGGCAAGCTTCTCGGGTTCTTTGTGTCCCAGAGGGGGATTGAAGCCAATCCGACAAGATCAAGGCCATTGAGCAGATCGAAGCCCCGAAGCGCGTCAAGGATGTGCGAAGGCTTGCTGGCTGCATTGCTGCTCTCAATAGGTTCATCTCTAAGTCTGCTGAGCGCGCCCTGCCATTTTTCAAAATTTTGAAAAAGGAAGGTCCAATGAAATGGACTCCGGAAGCGGAGGCTGCGCTGCAGGACTTGAAGAGATACCTATCCTCTACCCCAATACTTGTCGCACCTAGGCCACAAGAGAAGTTGCTGCTGTATCTGGCGGCAACCAATCAAGTGGTTAGTGCTGCGTTAGTAGCGAAGAGGGAAGCGGATGATGAGCCAGCAACCGTGGCAAGCGAGTCCAGCGACAAGCAGGGGGCTTCTCCGACAAGCTCTGGTCCCGACAAGGATGAATCTGTGCAGCCACAAGAAGAGAAACAGAAGAAGATGGTGCAGCGCCCAGTTTACTTTGTCAGTTCCCTTCTGCAGGGGGCTAGATCAAGGTATTCTAGTGTGCAGAAGTTGCTTTTCGGCCTTCTCATGGCCTCGAGGAAGCTGCACCATTACTTTCAGGCACACGAGATCACAGTGGTCACTCGCTTTCCGTTGAAAAGGATACTGCAAAATCCAGAAGTAACAGGCAGGATTGTTGAGTGGGCACTGGAATTGTCAAGCTTTGGCCTCAAGTTTGAGAGTACCTCAACTATCCAGAGCCGAGCATTGGCAGAATTCATAGCAGAATGGACGCCAACACCTGATGAAGAAACTCCAGAGAGGAGCATCCCCGTCAAGGAAGCAAGCAAAGAATGGGTCATGTACTTTGATGGTGCCTTCTCGCTACAAGGCGCCGGTGCGGGCGTACAACTCGTCGCACCCACCGGAGAGCACCTCAAGTACGTGGTCCAGATGCACTTTCCCAAGGAGCAAGCAACAAACAATACTGCAGAGTATGAAGGCTTGCTTGCCAGACTCAGAATCGCGGCAGACCTTGGGATCAAGAAGCTTATTGTCAGGGGTGACTCGCAGCTTGTCGTCCTTCAAGTTAACAAGGATTATCAGAGTCCGTTGATGGAAGCATACATTGATGAAGTGAGGAAGCTAGAAGAACATTTTGATGGCCTGCATATGGAACACATTCCAAGAGCTCAGAATGACATTGCAGACGGCCTGTCAAAATGCGCCGCACTCAAGTTGCCTGTGGAACCAGGAATTTTTGTGCTCAAGCTGACTCAACCATCTGTAACACCGTCAACTGGACAGAGCAGGAAGAGGAAGTTGGTTACTGGCGATTACTTTTCGGCAGAGCTCCCCGAGGCCGCCGTCAAGAAGGTCCCCAGGATCAACACGAAGAACGCTGAGGAGCAGTCTGCTCCGACAAGCCCTAGGGTTTGTTTCGTTGAAGCAGACGCTCCTGACAAGCTGTGTCCCGACACGCTTGCCGGGGAGCATCATGCTCCGGCTGAATCACTGATTCCTGCCGTGGAAGCAGATGTTCCCGCAGCAGCATTTGCGCCTTTAGTCCTTGTCGTTGAGCCACAAGCTCCGGCATGGGCACAACAGATCGTCCATTTCCTTCAAACAGGAGAGCTTCCCGAAGAGCAAGAAGAAGCAGAGAGAGTATCCCGGCAATCAAGTATGTACCAGTTTGTCGATGACATACTGTACAGAAGAAGACTCAACGGAGTGAAATTGAAGTGCATTTCCCGGGAAGATGGACAGGAGCTGTTGGCGGAGATACATGGAGGCATATGTCGTCACCACATTGGCGCGCCAAAGATGTTGTGGGAAACGAACACCTATGGGGCAGGGCCCCTTTTCGGTTCGGCAAGGGAGCGGAGGGCGCACGTAGAGCAGATCGAGGCGAAGCACGCGAGGGATTTTACCCAGCTTCGGAGCTCTCCGGAGAGATAAAACTCCTAATGCTGCTTTGTGTTTCTATTCTGTTCTTGCTTGAAAGCGTGGGTATGTTGTAGTTTCGAACGAGTCGAACCGAACCCCTTCTACGTGCGCATGGGCCTCCTTTTTATAGTCTAAAGGGGTCACCGACAGGTGGCAGCGTAGAGAGAGGGGTAAAAAAGTAAAAACGGGGGTTGGTACAACCGCTACCAACAGTGCCCCCTACCTAACTCTGACGGCAGGGGACAAGGGCATTTAATGCCCGTCCGGTCGCCCAAACAGTGCAAGGAAGCGACCGTTAGGAGCGCCACCGATCGCCACGATGGCCTTCTAGTCATCTTCACTTGCCACCTCGCACCGCTTGGCTGCACAGCTACCCGCCACGTGCACCAGGAGTGATCCTGCGGCGACACATCGTCGGATGTGCTCGAGCTTGGGCGCAGAGTGGTGGCTTTGCCGCGGCAAGCGCCTTGCCGCGGTCGCTGTCTCATCGTACCCGCAAGCTTGTCACTCGCTGGGTCTTGGTTGGCCTTCCCGGCAAGCTCCTCTTGCCGGGGTCTTGTCCTTCCCAGCAAGCTTCTCTTGCCGGGACTCTGTCTTCTCAGTTAACACTTTGTTCTTGAATGGCAGTAATAGGAATAACGAAGGATCTTGGCGGACGCCTGGCAAGCCTTGCCGTGGGATGCTGCGACTGCCCGTGCACAAGTTCGGGATACTAAGGTACCCCTACTTTAGTACACCGACAAGGAGTCCCTCCCTCGGCGCAGGTCCCGCACCCTCCGCTCCATGCCGAATGACGACGAGGTCGGCGCCAGGCGAGGAGGGGAGGATTCTCCATTGGTTCCGAGGAAGGGCAGGTCGGGGCTGGTCCTCCCAGGGTCTGCTCTGGTCCCGGGGCGGTCTGAGGCCAGCTCCGGCCCTCCCAACGCGCCTTCTGCCTCCGGGCCTCCCAAAGCCGATCCCAGCTGTAGGCTCTCGCGCTTCAAGTTTGGCTGGAGGCTGCTTGAGTCCGCGAACGTCGACCAGTAAGTGCTCGATCCGCGCTTTGCTTTGTTTCTGCCGCCGAGGCTTGACATCTGCATTCTCTTGTCCAGGCCGGCACCTGCAGCAAAAAGGTTGAAAGGGGCTTCTATGTCCCTGCTCGAGGCATCGAGGCTCGTGCCTCCCCTGCCTGGTCGTCCTCGCGAGGCCAGCAGGGGCACTCTGGCGAGGAGTCAGCCCCCGCGGCCCCATTGACTCTGGAGGTGCCTTGCTTGGTGCTGCCGCTGAGGTGTCCAAGGCCCAGGGGGCTCCTTCCTCCCAAGTCGTGATCACGCTGTCGTCCTCTCCGCGTGCTCCACCGGCTCCTGTCTCTTCTGATCCCTCTGGCATCCAGGACCAGGCTGCCAACAAACTGAGCCGGCTGCGGGAGGATCTTCGGAGCGTGGACCCCCGCCTGGTGGTCGGGCACCTAGAGCTAGCTTCTGGCTGGGCCCGCTCTGCCGCCACCATCCGAGCGGCGCTGAGCCAGGCCGTGTCGGCCTCCAATGGGGAGAAACAAGCCGCCCGCCAGGCCAAGGCCGCTCGCGATGCTGCCCAGGGCGACGCTGCGGATGCCCGAGGCCGCTGCAAGGCGCTGGAGGTTGAGCAGCAAGGCCTGCGTGACGAGCTCGCCAAGGAGGTCTGCGGCCGCCAGGAGAAGGAGAAGGCGATGGAGGCTCGGGAGGCTGCCGTCAGGGACTGGAACGCCGAGCTTGATGACCGCCGTGGCCGGTTGGAGACGCTGGAGCAGTCGCTGAAGGTGGAGAGGACCGAGCTAGACATCAAGGCGAAGGTCCTGGCCGAGGATCGAGTGGCCTTCGCGAAGCTGGAGGAGAAATCTCGCGCCGTGCTGAAGACACTTTATGAGGGCGGCTTAGAGAAACTGTTGGCTGGTGCAGAGGACGGCCCTGCCGAGCTGCTTTCCTTCCTGGTCCGTGCGCTTGAAGATGTTGCGGACGGCCTTGGTCCTACGGCCGAGGCCAAGGCGCGTGCCCTATCTTCTGCAGCGCTAACGCGTGTCCTCAGCCACGTCTACCTTTGCGACCCCAACGTCGACCTCGACAGCCTGCTGGAACCCGTGAGCGGCAACCTCGCCGCTGCTGCTGCAGAGGCCGTGGAAATGCTCTACATCCTCAGGTCGTGGTGCTGCCAGCTCCACGGCCTCAGGAGGTTAGAATGCAAATGCTCTACGTCCTCAGCACCTTGGCAATGGTGGGTTCCTGCAAGGTGGTTAGAATGCAAATGCTCTACATCCTCAGGTCCCGGCCCTCGAGCGAGCTTAGCCACCGCTGGTATGACAGGTCGCGATGTCGTGGGTCAAGGCCAGGGGGTGAGGGCTGGAGGGCCAGTAAGAGCCCATGAGTCGCGATGCTCAGGTACCCCCCCTTTTAACGTGCAAGCGCTTTGCATGAGGGTGGAGAGGTTCACGATAAGCAGCAGATGATAACCATGGGAATCAGGTTAAGCACGGAGGAGCAAATCCATTTAGATAGATGCAGAAAAAGCAAACGCCGCTGGGTCAGGCCCGAGCAGCTTGGGGATATTGCAGCGCGAGGGGCGCCCCCAACAAGGTAGGTAAAGACCATAAGCAAAACGGATACATGCCGCAGGGACGGACCCAGGCGACCTGGGAATGAAGCAGCCCTGCGGGTGCTCCCAGCTGAAAATGGAACTTTGAAAGATGTCACCTGATACCATTGGAGATGAAGTGATGCTGAAGCAGCAGACGACGCGTGGTGAGGAAGCCGACCCTCACGAGCTCCCGGGACCTGGAGCCTCGGGAGGCTCCGGGGGCACAGGTGGATCTTCGAGGGTCATCTCCATCTCCGCCAGGACCGCGTGATGCCTGACCTCTTGAGCCTCCAGTATGCTCCTCAGCAAGCGCTGACGAGCGGCGACCGCGTTCGGCAGGCCGAAAGGCATGCGAACGTAGCTGTGAGGTGGACCCTCGCAACACCCCATGCATGAAGGCTAGAGGCGCTCCTGAGACGCGGCTCGGTTGAGCCCTGGTACATCGATGCAAATGCGCAGCCCACCATCCTGTAGCTCCTGAATGTTCCTCGCGATGAACTCCTGAGGGTTTGGCCCTCCTTTCCTCATACCTTCCTGAGGGAAACGTGCCTCGAAGCATGCCTCCAAGTGATGCCCGAGCGCCTCCCTCGTGACCTTGGCAAAGTCGGTGGCCCTCCAGGGGAGAGCCCCCGAGCCTTGCCCGAGGAGGGCGCCAGGCGCGTCTTCCTATGCGATAGAGGGTGGCGCCCCTTGAGCGGGCGTGGATCCTGACGCAACGCCTCTGGAGGTGCCTGCCTCATGAGGGTTTGGGCCAGGTGAAGCCTTCTTTTTCTTAGGGACCGCCTCGGGAAGACTCCCGCTCCTGTGATCTGGGTCTTTGATTGCCGCGGCTTGGAAAGCACGCTCAAGAGAACACACTGCATTCCTTTCCTCACAGGGTACTGTGATGACTCCACCACTTCCTGGCATCTTGAGGACATTGTAGCCGTGGTGAGTCACTGCCATGAACTTGGCCAGGGCTGGGTACCTGAGGATGGCATTGTATGGCAGGCAAATGTGGGCGACGTCGAAGTCAATGAGCTCGGTGCGGTAGTTGTTGCGCTGCCCAAAGGTGATAGGAAGGTGAACCTGCCCTATCGGAACAGTGGAACCATCAGTGACTCCTGAGAAAGGCTTGGTCGGCTGAAGCTGATCATATGGCATTTGGAGATTGTTGAATGTCTCGATGGACAGGACGTTGAGTCCCGCTCCGCCATCGATGAGGGTCCTGGTGACTTGCACATTGCTGATGACTGGGGAGCAAAGCATTGGGAGGACTCTGGCCGTTGCTGCGCACTTGAGCTGATCCGCTGAGCTGAACGTGATAGCGCACATAGACCACCTAAGAGGGCGCGTGGCCTCAAGCTTGGGGAGGACTGTGTTCACCTCGCGAGCAAACTGCTTGAAGATGCGCTGAGAGGCTGGGGCCTGAGCACCGCCCAGGATGCAACGATTGCGCGCGGCTCCTGGAAGCCCCCAGCCCCCTCGTCTTCATGATGGTCTTCATTCCTTGGCGGTGGTGGCAGAGGAGGGAGGCCTGCGTTACCTTGAGGGCGGTCCTCACGAGGCTGATCCCTCTAACCTCCCTCGCGAGGCTGGTCCTGCCAACGCGCGAGGTCGGTCACGCCACCCTTGGCGAGGGCCACGGTCTTCCCATTGTCCTCCACATCTTCCTCCTCCTCAGCCATAGCCCCGGTCGTTGCGCTCGGGGCGTCAGTCGATACGCCCATCTCGCACAGCCCTGAGCTCTTCGCATGTGTTGGTGTTGTGGGTGTGGAGGTCGTGGTACACGCAGTACCGGCTGCCCTTGGATGACTCAGGCTGATCCCTGCCTCACTTGGGGAAGCTGATCCCACCTCTACGTAGGATATGATGGAAGGAGTGGGAACAGTTCGAGCGCGTCAGGGAATCTCTAGATATTCCCCTGTAATCATCCGACTACACCCCAGATCCGAACACAACTCCCGCACGCCTGGTATCAGCAGGTTCCGCAATCATATTTCCTTTTATCACATCACCTGTACTCATACAAATTGACGTATTACTCAAATACAACATGTGGATTTATATGGTGCTCACCTGTTACTACTTCTTATTTAAAATTCCTTTCTTAAAAGGCAGCTGCTTATCGCGATATGCCTCAATATGCCAGGGGCTCCATCACGCCCATATTATGGTAAAAAAGTTTGAACACCTTCACGGTAGTTCGGCACCCCGAACTTATAGCATTATATGCATCAGGTCCAAATCATGTCTTGGGTCAATAGTTGGGTTTGCCCGGCTCCTATGTTTTGGTACCTTATGTTCCTCTATATCAGCTAAGGTAGCACTGGGAGAACTACTGCGATTGTGTCCCGGTTCTTCCGGACGAGCACCTCAGTAGAGAAAGCCAAAAACTGACTGTCATGATGCAGCAAGAGCTCGTTAGCTGATCGAGAGGTTCTAAAATCATTAAGGATTTCTTCCGCATAATGCTATAACCAATGCAGCGTGCGATGGATCGTCCTTCTCTGATCAGGCGCTTATAGAGCCCCTCGTGCGGACTTCTGAACACTAGGGGTTGTGCCCACCTTCCTTGAAACAACTCCTATGGCTAAGTGAGAGCAATAAAGCCCTATAGTCCGATTACCTAGTTCGCTGTGTTGAACACCTCCTTTAGGGACCCAAAACTGGGATAAAGAGCGCTTAGGTTTATCCCGAACACCCCCGTACTCACTACGTGGGGGCAGAAGCAAATGACTGGCCGACACTCAGAATTATTATAAACAACGGGCGCACAGGATGAAAAACATTCATATGACAAAGCAATAGATGATAAGAATGCTCTTGTTCAAATATTACAATGGATGAATTGGACCGTATTCATGGAAATATAATGTATTTGGTGCATTGCTCCGCCGCAAGGCGGGCTCCTTTGAAGACACCTTCATAATACAGTTCAGGCTTGTGGTGCTCCTTCCCCTCCGGCGGTCCCTCGATCATCATCTTCTCCGCATCCATCTTCCCCCAATGCACCGTGGCACGGGCGAAGGCCATTCGCGCACCCTCCATGCAGACCGACCGCTTGATGACTTCGAGTCGAGGGCAGGCACCTACAAGCCGCTTCACGAGCCCGAAGTAGCTGCTTCGCATCAGCTCAGCAGGCCACAGCCGGATAATTAAATCCTTCATGGCTAATTCGGCCGCCTTGTGCAGCTCGACCAACTGCTTCAGCTGATCAGAGAAGGGCACCGGATAATTCGGCGCCAGATACTGCATCCGTAAGAGCTTATCTGCAGTATTCCCCCTTCAACTCGGTAGAATTGAGCGGCATCAGATATGCTGCGCGGTAGCTCCATAAATACCCTTGTATACATCAAAATGCAAGATTGTCAAATTTGATTTTCTCATTTCCTATACTTGCTTTTTACAGAAAAAGCCTTACCAGCCGCAATCTTCCTCGCCTCCTGGATTTCCTTCAGGGCACCTTGGGCTTCACCCCGGGCATCACTTGCGGCTTGGCGAGCCTGGGAGAGTTTGGATTCTTTCCCTGCTAAACTCTTCTCCAGGGTCTCGCATTTCTACACGGCCTCTTGAAGCTCTCGCTCAGCCTCAATAACTCTGGCCTTGTGCTTCTCCTAGAGCACCTGCTCTGCGACTGCTTTCCTCTCGGCCTCGGCCAAAGCCTTCTTCAAGGTCTCAATTTCGGCCGACGCCCCTAGAGCACATTATCAAAAGATTGTTATCATGCACACTCATCCTTTCGTGCTACATAAACAAGGTTTCTACATACCTTGATTATCCTCCAGTTGTCTCTCCTTCAGCCTGCTTCAGACTACGCCTTAGGCCGGATACTTCCGCAGCTTGAGAGGCCGCAGTCGCTACAGATACCTACTGATTAAAAAGAGTGATAAATATCATCAAGTGAGTCTCCTGCGAACATGAATTTGATCCCCTGTCCGGTTCTCTCTTTCACCGAACAGTGTATCAGGGGCTGCTATCTATACCCTGACATTCTCCCAAGAACTCATAAAACTTACCTAAAAGCCTCTTATGAGGCTGACATAGGATTCATTCAGTTCACTCTCAGCGGACTGAATCTTCTCAATCACCGCACCCATGAGGGCACGGTGTTCATCAACGATGGAGGTACCCTTCAGCGCCGCCAATAAAGTACCCGGCGCCCCTGATTGAACAGAGGCGACCGGTGCACGTGGCTCGGGGACCTTATGGGTCTCTAGGATTGTGTCCGGCTTGGGTCCGGATTCAAGATGACCTCCGCCGTCGACACCCACGGGATTTTTCTCTCCCGTGTAAACGGCCCCAGAAGTATGGCCTCCTGGCACCGCCTTCGCGACTTTCTCCCCCCCCCCTGTGGCCTGGGTCCTTTTGGGACGAAACCTCGGTTTCATTCCTACGTTTGGAAGAAGAGGCCTTTAGGGGTGTCCCGCTCCCCATAGCGTCCGAACCCAGCAGATCCTCTGACGAGGATTGCTCGGTGCGGGGCTTCGCCGGACTGAAAAAGAAAAGCTCAGATAAGAATGTGATGCCATGACGAGTCCGGACGCATGTGTGTGTTCGGATTTTATGCTTACGTGTTCACCAGGGGCTCGGCCCTGGGATCACACTCCGGGCTGCTATCGGTGGCGCCGGTGGACTCCTCTTGAAGAAGAGTTTTACCTCTCTTAGGCGAATCGGCCTCCAAGGAGCTGGAGGCCGTTCTTTTCTTCTTTCCCCCTACGGGGGATTTGTCCTCCTCCTCCCCGTCCTCTTCGGAGGAAGACTAGGCATTAGAGTCTTCGGATTTTGTGTCCATGGTACCATGGCGGCAAAGGCCGCCCCTGGTCTTCTTGGCCTCCTTCTTGGTCTTTTTCTTCGGCGCTTTATATGGCGCCAGGACCAGCATCTTCGTCAGGAGTGGGCCGGCCGGTTCTTCTGGCAGAGGAGCAGGACAGTAGATCCGCCCCGCCTTCTTCGCCCAGCCCTAGGAAAGATGATGGGAAATACGTTAAGTGTCTCCTGAGGATGTACAGACAGAATGCATGAATTATCAAACATTAAGTTGCTTACCGAACTTGCGGGGCGGGACAGGTGGTAACTGCGGTCCTCGATGGAGTCCGGCCATGGTTTGCCGGACTTTAAAAGTACCTTCCAGATGTCCTTGTGTGTAGAGCCAAAGAGCTCTGCCAGGGTCTGGTGCTTGGCCGGGTCGAACTCCCATAGATTGCAAGCTCGGTGTTGACATGGTAGAATCCGGCGAACCAACATCACCTGGACTACATTGACGAGCTTGACGCTCTTATCTTCCATGTCTTGGACGCGCGTCTGGAGCTCTGATAGCTCGTCAGACGAGGCCCAGCTTAGGCCCTTCTCGTGCCATGACATAAGTCACAGGGGGGCACCAGATCTGAACTCCGAAATGGCGGTCCACTCCTTGCCACGCGGCATGGTGATGTAGAACCACTGCTGCTAGCACTCCTTGACGGAATCATTGAAAGTACCTATCGGCCATGTGACATTGGGCATCTTGCTCACCATGGTGCCTCCGCATTTGGCATGGTCGCCGCTCACTACCTTGGGCTTTACATTAAAAACCTTCAGCCATAAGCCGAAGTATGGCGGAACGTGGAGAAAGGCCTCGCACGCGACTATGAATGTCGAGATGTTGAGAAAGGAATTTGGGGAAAGTTCATGTAAATCAATCCCGTAATAGTACATGACGCCGTGAACAAATGGGTGGAGGGGAAACCCTAGCCCGCGGACAAAATGAGGGAGAAATACCACCCTCTCATGGGGTTCCGGGGTGGGGACTATTTGTCCCGCCATCGGAAGATGGTGGCCAATTCTTTTGGCCAGATACCTGCACCCCCCCCCCCCGGATGGTAGAGGCTATCCACTTGCCTCCTGCTCCAGATCTGGACATCTTCGGGAAGCCTTTTAGGGCGAAGAAGAGAAACGCTTGGGCACTAAGGCTCGGGCGGAAAGGAATGGATGAATAGGGAAGGGCGTGGGTGAAAGGGAAGACTCTCATCCCCTTATAAAGGTAGCAAATATCATGTGCCTCCCCACTTGCCCGCTAAAATCGCTTATTCCCCAAACGCCACGTTAGATGGCACGGTTGGGCTACCCACATCTATATTGATGAGGACCCCGTGATAAGGGGACACAATCTCTGCTTCGACATGACGTGCCGCTAAAACCATCTCGCAATATGTGCGGTGGCCGATTGTGAAAAACGGTTCAAATAATGACCAAACCTTGGCGTGATGTCATGCTCCAAAAAGATGTCAGCAGATTATATTTGTGCAATATTATACTCTCTACGGTGGAATGTGGAATTTGTTTTGCAGAGCCGGACACGATCCTTGTGTTCTAAACCTTTTATGGAGTATTCGGAGAAGGAACCCGCCTTGCAATGCCGAAGACAATATGCGTGCAGGACTCATCGTCATTGAAGCCTGGTTCAGGGGCTATTGAGGGAGTCCTAGATTAAGGGGTCCTCGGATAGCTGGACTATATACTTTGGCCGGACTGTTGGACTATGAAGATACAAGATTGAAGACTTCGTCCCATGTGACCGGATGGGACTCTCCTTTGCGTGGAAGGCAAGCTTGGATATTCGGATGTGTAGATTTCCTTCTCTGTAACCGACTCTGTGTAACCCTAGCCCCCTCCGATGTCTATATAAACCGGAGGGTTTAGTCCGTAGGACAACAACAATCATAATCATAGGCTAGCTTCTAGGGTTTAGCCTCTACGATCTCGTGGTAGATCAAATCTTGTAATACTCATATCATCAAGATCAATCAAGCATGAAGTAGGGTATTACCTCCATCGAGAGGGCCTGAACCTAGGTAAACCATCGTGTCCCCTGCCTCATGTTACCATTTGCCTTAGACGCACAGTTCGGGACCCCCTACCCAAGATCCGCCGGTTTTGACACCGACATAGGGAACCTGAGAAAAAAACAAAGTTAAGAAAAAACTAGATATGAGGGTCCAGGTACGGTTGAGCCGTATTGTGGACTTTATCATTGATATGCCTCCATCGTCGCCCATGGTATCTTTAGTGCGTAGTTATGTGCATGCGTTACATACGCCGTAGTTCGGTTGGGGCTAATACAGAGGCTGAATTGCTAATCGAGCTCCTGGCGAGCTGGACTATCATTCTGCAGGGTAGTCTAGAGTCGTTTGACAGGGTCCGGGGGCTTGACTGCGGATGTGGAGTTTGGCTTGATAAGGCCAACCTACACTTGCGCTGCGAGTGTTGCGGTGTGTTCCTCAGTACGGAGGGAGCGATCCATGTTTCCATGGACTGTTATAACCCCGCGTGGTCCTGTCATCTTGAGTTTGAGAGAAGGATAATGCGGGACCGCATTGAAGCGAACAAATGCAGTTCGTCCGAGCAGTGCGTGATAGCCGCTGCGAAAAGGGACGATGTAGAAGATCAAGTCTTCAATTTGGAAGTTGTCCGGTGAACCGAAGACGACTTCCAATGTGATTGAGCCCGTGCAGTGGGCCTCTACACCATGTATTACTCCTTTGAAGGTAGTTTTGGTGGGCTTGATTCTTGACGAGTCAATACCCATTTTCTGAACTGTGTCCTATTAGAGCAGGTTAAGACTGATGCCGTCGTCCATGAGGACTCTCGTGAGGTGGAATCCATTGGTAATTGGGTTGAGGACCAATGCGCCTGAACCTCCATGACGGATACTGGTCAGATGGTCTCTGCGATCGAAAGTGATCGGGCATGCTGACCATGGGTTGAATTTTGGGGCGACTGGCTCTATGGCATAGACGTCCCTTAACGCGTGCTTGCGCTCCCTCTTGGGGATGTGGGTAATGTATACCATGTTCACCATTTTGACCTCGGGGGGGGGGGGGGGGGGGGATTTCTTCTAGCCCCATGTGTTCGGTGGGCGAGGCTCCTCGTGGTCATCCTCGCCGGGAAACCCTTTCCCCGTGTTCTTGGTGTTTAACTTAGCAGCCTGTTTAAAGACCCAACAACCTCAATTGGTATGGTTGGCAGGCTTATCAGGGGTGCCGTGGATCTGGCAAGGTCGATCGAGTATTCGGTCCAGGATAGATGAACCGTCTTTGTTTCTTTTGAATGGCTTCTTCCGCTGACCAGGTTTGGAGCCACTGAATCCAGCGTTGACTGTCATGTCTTTGGCATTGTCAATGTTGATCTGATGCTTGTTTTTGTTGTGACGGGGCCTACCGTTGTTGTTTCTGGCTTCGGAAGTGCCAGGGTCGCTGGTACTGTTGCTGCTACGGGCTAGCCAGCTATCTTCTCCTATGCAAAAGCGGGTGATGAGTGATGTGAGGGCTGCCATGGACTTCGGCTTTTCTTGGCCGAGGTGTCTGGCAAGCCATTCATCGTGGATGCTATGTTTAAAGGCTGCTAAAGCCTCGGCGTCTGGAAAATCAACAATTTGGTTCTTTTTAATTAGGAACCGGGTCCAGAATTTTCTGGCTGACTCTTTGGGATGCTAGACTATGTGACTGAGGTCATTGGCGTCCGGAGGCCGGATATAAGTGCCCTGGAAGTTGTCTCTAAAGGCATCCTCCAGGTCTTCCCAGCTTCCAATAGAGTTTTCTGGGAAGCTGTTTAACTAGTGCCGAGTTGGTCCCTTAAGTTTGAGGGGGGGGGTATTTTATGGCATGTAGATCTTCACCATGAGCCATGTGAATGTGGAGAAGAAAGTCTTCAATCCATACTGCAGGATCCGTTGTGCCATCGTATGATTCAATGTTCACGGGTTTAAACCCTTCTGGGAACTGGTGCTCCATTACCTCATCGGTGAAGCCTAGGGGGTGTGCAGCGCCCCTGTATCAGGCAACGTCACGACGTAGTTCGGATGGAGTCCGTATGTGGTTTTCGGCCCGGGTGAAGGTGTGCTTGTCACGCCAGGCCTGATGGCCGTCTTCTCGTGCTAGGGCACGCCTCCTTGATCCATAGATTGATCTGGTCTGACCGTCTCTATTATCCAGGTCCTATAGGTCATAAGTGTATCCTGCGGCCGCTGTCTCTCTGCCTTTATGGTGGGGTGGTGCGGGTTGGTGTTCGGCTTGAGTTGCTGCTCTGTCCCGGCCAGGTGGTGGTCGGTCAGGTCCATCAGCATTACGCATTGGCGGTGTAGGCCTGGGGCCTCTTCATCGAATTGGGGTAGCAGGTTGCACTTCAGGTAACTCTTAGTTGGGCGTTCAAGGCTGTATTCCTCGGCTGCCAGGACATTAGTCCATCTGTCGTTGAGCAGATCCTGATCAGCTTGAAGCTGCCGCCGCTTATTTCTTAGGCTTCTTGCAGTGGCTATTAGCCGGCGCTTAAAGCGCTCTTGTTTGAGGGGTTCCTCTGGCATGATGAAATCTTTGTCGCCAAGGCTCTCGTCCTCTTCAGAGATCGGTAAGTAGTTACTATCCTCTGAGCCCTCGTTCCTGATAGGATCGTCGGGGTTGACTTGCCCATCCTCCCAATCATCATGCTCGGATGTTGGTTTGGTAGGGGTTTCTTGGTCTTCGGCGTTGTCCGAAGTATTGTTGTCTCCGATGCCGGTATTGCTGTATTTTTCGCGAAGCGATTTCGAACGGCGCCACTGACGTCGACGCTTTGGTGGTGCCACGGGAGGCTGATCCTCGACTGGATCCTTCCCACCTTCGCCGTCATCCTCTTTGGGTGTGTCCACCATGTACACGCCATATGTGGAAGTGGTCGTCCAGCATCTGGTAAACGGCGGGTTCTGGCTTTCCTCTTCTCCGGTATCATCGTCCATGCTGTCGATGTCTTTAGAAGCGTAATCGAGCATGTCGGTTAAGTCCTCGACAGTGGCTATGAAGTGGGTGGTGGGTGGGACGTAAAATCCCCCGCTCTCAGCCCCTAGTGTGGGCAGGGCGTAGTTTGGCAGTGATTCTTCTGCAATGGCGAGAGATCACATTAAGTCCAGGGCCTCGTTTAAGAGTGAGGTTTGGACAGGGAAGCGAGAGTCCGTGGAGCAGGGCAGGACAGAAGTTCCCTGGCCAAGCTCATATGACGCGAATCTCGAGAGTTTGGAGTTAGTGTCCGGAGGTGAGTCCAGATCCATGAGGATAAAGGGGGCCTGACGTAGCTCCAGGCCTGCTGCAGAGAGTCCGGCGGGCTTTAAACTCCCGTCTTCGGACCTAGTGATGTGCTCTGGATCTAAGGCCAGAGCTAAGGCTAGGGCCGCGAACCCTTGGAAGATCAAGTCTCCTCGGATGTCAGTGACATAGTTCAGATTTCCAAAAGTGATCCAATGACCAGGGGCGTAGCTGACGAGCTGCTCCAGATGGCCAATAGAGTTGGCACGTAGTGCGAAGCCGCCGAATAAGAAAATTTGACCTAGGAGGAAAGTCTCCCTCAGGGCGATATTGTTGTAGACGATCGATGGAGCCATCGAGCCTTCTAGTGACGGCACAGTGGAACTCTTAATGAAAGCACCAATGTCAGTGTCAAAACCGGCAGATCTCAGGTAGGGGGTCCCAAACTGTGCGTCTAAGCATCAAGGGTAACAGGAGGCAGGGGACATGATGTTCACACAGGCTTGGGCCCTCTTAATGGAGGTAATACCCTACTTCATGCTTGATTGACTTTGATGAGTATAGGGTTACAAGAGTTAATTTACCTCTAGATCGTAATTGCTAAACCCTAGATGTCTAGCCTGTATGATTGTGGTTGTCCCTACGGACTTTGCCCTCCAGTTTATATAGACATTGGAGGGGACTAGGGTTGCACAAAGTTGGTTTACAGAGGAAGGAAACTATACACCCGGATGCCAAGCTAGCCATCCACGCAAAGGAGAGTCCCATCCAAACACGGGAAAAGGCCTTCTATCTCGTATCTTCACGGCCCATCAGTCCAGCCCATGTCACATAGACCGGCTCCCCGAGGACCCATAGTCCAGGACCCTCAACGCCCGCTGATGCTCCCGTGCGCCACCGCGTGCATCGCTGCTCCCGGCCGGAACCTCTTCGCCTCCCCCCGCCGTCCACCATGGACGCAAGCTCGACCCGTGTCCGCGTCGACCTTCCCCGTGCCCTCTTCCCCCTGGCCACGCCCGCCGCCTATGCTAGACTGTTGCCGCTCCTGCATACTGGTTGCTACTGCTCGTGCCTCCCGCACATGCCTCGCACCAATGCTCTCGCCTGCGCCCCGCTCCGCTGATGTTGCTCTGCCCGGCCCCGCCTCCCACCCGCTACTCTGCGCCGCCCCTGACCACCTCCCCTCCGGCCCGCCGCCCTGTTCTGGCCGGCCGCGCGGCCCCTGGCTGCTGGCGCCCATGCCCAGCTTCCTCGGCCATCGCTCGGGCGGGCAGCGCCCGCCCACCCGGGGCTCCGCCCCATTGGCCCATGCCCGTTTTGGGGCCTCTAGGCCACTTACTGCTGGGGGCCCATCGCCTTAGCCAAATAAAAAACAATATATAAAAGGAAATAATTAATTAACTAATTAATTAACTTAATTAACTCTGTTTCATTAACCTAATCACTTAATTAAACTATTTAACTATGTTTAGTTAAGCGGTGACAATGGCAAGCGGACCCCACGCGTCAGTTGACCAATTCAACGGTCAATGTTGACCACTGGCATCATAATGACATCATGCTGATGCAATAATGCTATTTTCAAATTAATTTAATAATAATAATTTATAAATTGATTAAAACTTTGAAAATTAATATAAAATAATTTGTAGCTCGGATGCAAATGTTTTGCACATGAAAGTTACTCAGAACGACGAGACGAATCCAAATAAGCAGCCTATCCGTTCACCACACGTCCCGAGCATAGAGAACCTGCAACTGTCCTCCTTTGGTCTGTTTGTCCGAAAACTTGAAACACTGGGAATACTTTCTCGGATGTTTCCCCCGATCGCCAGTATCGCCTACTACCGCGTTAGGGCACACCTAGCACCGCTATTAGCATCGTCATGCTTATGTTTGCATTATATTTATTGTTTCTTCCCCCCTCTTCTCTTTGTTAGACTACGAGGCTGACGCCACTGCTGCCCCGATCGACCACGGTGTTGACGACCCCTCCTTCTTGCCAGAGCAACCAGGCAAGCCCCCCCTTGATCACCCGATATCGCCTATTTCTTCTCTCTACTGATTGCATTAGAGTAGTGTAGCATGTTACTACTTTTGGTTAATACTATTCTGCTGCATAGCATGTCTTTGCTCCTACTATTGTTACCTTTACCAGCAATCCTAAATGCTTAGTATAGGATGCTAGTCTATCATTAGTGGCCTACATTCTTTTCCGTCTCCCATGCTATACTATTGGGTTGTGATCACTCGGGAGGTAATCACGGGTATACATACATACATACATACATACATACTATACATGTGGTGACTAAAGTCGGGTCGGCTCGTAGAGTACCCGCAAGTGATTCGGATGTAGGGGTTGAAAGGACAGGTGGTTCCATCCAGGTAGTGGTGGACCTGGGTTCTCGACGGCTCCCGGGTGCTACTTTGGGGCGAAGCGACATGGTGGGTTGTGACCACCTAGGAGACAGGTGGGCCAGATACCTGGTCGGCACATCAAATAACACGCTTAATGAGATCTTGGTATTTGATCTGAGTTTGGCCACTGGCCTATACACACTAACCAACTACGCGGGAACAGTTATGGGCACTCGACGTCGTGGTATTAGCCGAAGCCTTCTTGACGTCAGCAGCTGAGCGGCACGCGCCGGGTTGGACCGCGTAACGCAACTTCCTTTGTAATGGAGGTTGCTAGGTCTGCTCACCGGCCGCCCTCGCAATGTGCAGGTGTGCAATGGGCGATGGGCCCAGACCCCTGCGCGCATAGGACTTCGGCCGGCATGCTGACCTCTCTGTTGAGCCTAGGTAGGGTTGCAACATGTTGATCTTCTGAGGTCGGGCATGACCCAGGAAAGTGTGTCCGGCTAGAGGGGTCAGGCATGTTGGGAAATGTGGTGCACCCTGATACGTCTCCAACGTAATTTATGAAGTATTCAGGCTATTATATTATCTATTTTGGATGTTTATCGGCTTTATTATACACTTTTATATTATTTTTGGGACTAACCTATTAACGAGAGGCCAAGCCTAACTTGTTGTTTTCTTGCCTATTTCAGTGTTTCGAAGAAAAGAATATCAAACAAAGTCCAAACGGAATGAAACCTTCGGGAGAGTTATTTTTGGAACGGAAGCAATCCAGGAGACCACGAGGCAGGGAGGCGCGCCCTACCCCCTTGGGCGCGCCCCCACCCTCGCGGGCCCCTCATGGTTCCCCTGGCCGACTTCTTTTGCCTATATATATATATATATCCATATACCCTAAAAACATCGAGGAGCACAATAGCTCAGGAGTTCCGCCGCCGCAAGCCTCTATAGCCACAAAAAACCAATCGGGACCCTGTTCCGGCACCCTGCCAGAGGGGGAATCCCTCACCGGTGGCCATGTTCATCATCCCGGCACTCTCCATGATGAGGAGGGAGTAGTTCACCCTCGGGGCTGAGGGTATGTACCAATAGCTATGTGTTTGATCTCTCTCTCTCTCTCTCTCTCTCTCTCTCTCTCTCTCTCGTGTTCTTGATTTGGCACGATCTTGATGTATCACGAGTTTTGCTATTATAGTTGGATCTTATGATGTTTCCCCCCTTACTCTCTTGTGATGAATTGAGTTTTCCCTTTGAAGTTATCTTATCAGATTGAGCCTTTAAGGATTTGAGAACACTTGATGTATGTCTTGCATGTGCTTATCTGTGGTGACAATGGGATATTCACGTGATCTACTTGATGTACGTTTTGGTGATCAACTTGCGGATTCAGTGACTTTGTGAACTTATGCATAGGGGTTGGCACACGTTTCCGTCTTGACTCTTCGGTAGAAACTTTGGGGCACTCTTTGAAGTACTTTGTGTTGGTTGAATAGATGAATCTGAGATTGTGTGATGCATATCGTATAATCATACCCACGGATACTTGAGGTGACATTGGAGTATCTAGGTGACATTAGGGTTTTGGTTGATTTGTGTCTTGAGGTGTTATTCTGGTACGAACTCGATGATAGATCGAACGGAAAGAATAGCTTCGTGTTATTTTACTACGGACTCTTGAATAGATCGATCAGAAAGGATAACTTTGAGGTGGTTTCGTACCCTATAATTATCTCTTCGTTTGTTCTCCGCTATTAGTGACTTTGGAGTGACTCTGTGTTGCATGTTGAGGAATAGTTATATGATCCAGTTATGTTATTATTGTTGAGAGAACTTGCACTAGTGAAAGTATGAACCCTAGGCCTTGTTTCCTAGCATTGCAATGCCGTTTGTGCTCAGTTTTATCATTAGTTACCTTGCTGTTTTTATAATTTCATATTACAAAAGCCTATATCTACCATCCATATTGCACTTGTATCACCATCTCTTCGCCGAACTAGTGCACCTATACAATTTACCATTGTATTGGGTGTGTTGGGGACACAAGAGACTCTTTGTTATTTGGTTGCAGTGTTGTTTGAGAGAGACCATCTTCATCCTACGCCTCCCACGGATTGATAAACCTTAGGTCATCCATTTCAGGGAAATTTGCTACTGTCCTCCAAACCTCTACACTTGGAGGACCAACAACGTCTACAAGAAGAAGGTTGTGTAGTAGACATCACACCCTTGCAGGGAAGTCTATCTATTCGAATAGTCGTGTCCCTCGGTAAAAGAACGACCTGTAGTTGTACCTCGACCGTAGAACCGCATACTTAATAAAACACAACCAGACAAGTTCCAGAGACAACCCGGTGATCGCTTTCCCACAGGGCAATGAGGGGAGGATCGTCGGGTAGTATTATGATATGCGATGATACTTGGTGAACTTACCAGCTACTCTCTTCTACATGCTTCAAGATGGAGTCCGCGAGAAGCGTAGTCTTTGATAGGACTAGTTATTCCCCTTCTTACTCTGGCATTCTGCAATTTAGTCCACCATATTACCCCCTTTACACAGATAACCATGCATATGTAGTGTAGATCATTACTTGCGAGTACTTTGGATGAGTACTCACAGTTGCTTTGCTCCCTCTTTGTCCCCTTTTCCTTTCTTCTCGGATGTCGCAACCAGATGTTGGAGCCCAGGAGCCATACGCCACCATCGATGACAACCCCTACTACGTCGTGGGTGCTTACTACTATGTGCAGGCCGCTGACGACCAGGATTAGTTTAGGAGGATCCTTGGCAGGAGGCATGTGCCTCTTTTGATCTGTATCCCAGTTTGTGCTAGCCATCTTATGGCACCTTGTTTAACTTATGTCTATACTCAAATATTGTTGCTTCCACTGACTCATTATGATCGAGCACTTGTATTCGAGCCCTCGAGGCCCCTGGCTTGTAATATGATGCTTGTATGACTTATTTTACTTCTAGAGTTGTGTTGTGATATCTTCCCATGAGTCCCTGATCTTGATCGTACACCTTTGCATGCATGATTAGTGTATGATTGAATCGGGGGCGTCACAAGCTGTTGTCGCTATCAGTGCTAGAGCAAGTGCCGTCGGAGAAGGTGCCAGTGCTCGATCCATTGTTGAAGGTCATACCGATGTGCGAGACAAAGGCGATCGTCCCTGGTCTGCTATGATCAGCTTTGTAACTTGACTAGGCTCCGTGACCTTGATCTAATCTTTTTCTTCATTTCTTTTAAACGCGAGAAGGACTAATTGTGGCATGTTTGTTAAACCAAACTGCAGTTCTTTAGATTGTACTAACACAACAGACTGATCCAACTGTGTCTAGTAATACAAGTGATGGATAGTGCCTTCGTTACTGACATGACATAAGAAGTGAAACCTGCAAAAATAACCATCATAGAGCAAACCAAACGGTTTATTCTATGAGGAATGTCGCATGGCGAAACCTGCATCGTAAAATTGCAGTAAAAAAGGAAAAATGACATTAAATCAATAAGATTTAGACAGTAAATCAATAAGATTTACTTGATCTAACACGAGGGAATCCTTACCAGGAAATCACTATGTTCATGTCCTAAATAGAAGATTGATCATCCAATTACGCGTGGCATGCAGGCCCCCCGCTTACTCCCACAAGCAGGACAGTCCAAAGGCCGTGACAAATCATATTGACCAAACATCCATGGGACTGGAAATCCTAGTGGGTGCGATAAACCTTGCAATGCATATAGATATTGGAGTGTAACCATAATTGATAAACCGTCCTCACAAAAAAGATGATCTGGATACTTCAAAATATACATACTGGATTGAGTGGACAGACATTAACATAGACTGTTCTCAGGACTCACCACACAACAAAAGCGGCAGTACTAAACAATATAGGGTTCACACACACAAATCAAGTACTGAACAATAGTACTTACTACAGACAAGCAAAGTTGCACTAATTAAACTCAGTAGACTATTTTTTGCCACCGACCTATGGGATGTACCCCGCATAACTTACTAGGCCATGGACTTTGTCAGAGATGTCTACCAGCACCATCGCCATCTCGTCAACCTTGGAGAACCTAACAAAGTGGTCTTTCCACTCATAAACATGACGATGAAGACAGTCCGCATCAGATTTGTCAGGAAGCTTTACAACAACCACACCCTTCGTAATCGAAGGCACAACCAGTAAATGGTTGTGGTGAAGTACACCCCCGAGAACACGCCTGGCAGCAATGCTACAAGAAAACACTAGTTCACGACACGTGGCGACAAGGACACAACGGCTCGATAGTTTAGCAGTAGAACTCATCCTCAAGTCTTCTAGTTTACATGACATGACTTTGAGAACTTCATCTCCACCGCGGACCTGGTTCTAATTCAAACTGAAACCAAATATTTTATTACTACCTCCGTTCAGAAATATAAGATGATTTTCAATATTCTACTCTATATAAGACTACATATACGCACAGAAATGAGTGAACAAAGACACTAGAACATGTCTTCAAAGGCATGAGAGCAGAGGGATTACTTGCAATATCCATAACACAAGTTATTGAGGCTAATATACTCTCTTCAAAAGTAGCATCGATGTTCATAAATTAGTTGAAAGTAATCTATAAGAAATCAATGTCAACCTCTCGCATGTTTTGGTCAAAAGAGGAATTTAGAACTGTCATTTGGCACACAAAAATCACATGCAAGATCATCCAGAAAGTTGTAATACTTGTACTAGTACTGCCTATTAGATGAAAAAACACGATCAAGATCGAGAAAAAGACCGTCAAGAAAGATATTACCTGGACTTGCTTAATGAGGGATCCCGGAGAGGGGGGCCTTGGACAGGGCGATGGCCTTGAGCTTGTCTGCAGTAGTCTCGGTGGGGTGCTTGTGCTTCTTCATACCTTGAGCGAGTTGGGGTTTTTTTCAAGAGAGGAAGCTGAGTGAGAAGAGTGAAATGACGGTTGCTTCGTCCGTCCAACTTACTGTTGGAAAGGTGGGGGTTTTGTGATTTGACGGCTCATTGTGCTTTACTGTGGTGCTTTGATCGGGGTAGTCTACCATGCATTTGGGCACTCTAGTACGGAGTAATTTAGTGCATGGCTAGTGGACCCCGATGTTGGCCGTCCCACACGTCGGTGAAAGTGAGTAGCAAGGTTCTCGACGACCGTCAAGGAGGATCCGCATGGTAGAGCGTGTCCACTGTTTTTGAAGAAAAAAATGATTACAGCAAGGGTTTCCACTCTTATGATGGAGGAGTGCTAAAGACGACAACCACTTGAACTTACACAGTGCTCCTACTACTAGGCATGTGCAGTGGTTCATACATCAGTACTACAAAATCTTGTTGCTGGTGTAGTAAGATATGACGATAACAGAAGATGTTGTGCGCATGTCAACTATATGAACAGTAATGTAACACGACAACCCCTTTATCGCGCCGGGTGCAAGTATTTGTTTGTTTGTGGAGGTGCAATTATTGGAGACTTGTGTGTTCCTCCTACTGCATTGATACCTTGGTTCTCATTTGAGGGAAATACTTATCTCTACTTTGTTGCATCACCGTTTCCTCTTCAAGGGAAAAACCAATGCAAGCTCAAGAAGTAGCAATGGCTGCCATTCATGCTGACCCCCAGATCTTGGAGGATCACCTCACCGTCGAGGCCACCGTTAAAGTCAATGTCTACTATGCAACCTTCTTCTTATAGACTCTTGTTGGGCCTCCAAGCGCGGAGTTTTGTAGGACAGTAGCAATTTTCCCTCAAGTGGACGACCTAAGGTTTATCAATTCATGGGCGGTGTCGGATGAAGATGGTCTCTCTCAAACAACCCTGCAACCAAATAACAAAGAGCCTCTTGTGTCCCCAACACACCCAATAAATTGGTAAATTGTATAAGTGCATGTTCAACGAACAGATGGTGATACAAGTGTAATATGGATAGTAGATATATGTTTTTGTAATATGAAAATATAAAAACAGCAAGGTAGCAAGTGATAAAATGGAGCACAAACGGTATTGCAATGCTTGAAAACAAGGCCTAGGGTTCATACTTTCACTAGTGCAAAGTCTCTCAACAATGATAACATATTTAAATCATATGGCAATCCCTCAATGTGAAACAAAGAATTACTTCAAAGTTTGTATCAGAGGACATAGGACGAAAACGTGCATCAACCTCTATGCATAGATTACCCCAATGTCACATCAGGAATCCGCGAGTTGAGTGCCAAAACATACATTAAGTGAATCAATAGAACATCCCATTGTCACCACAGATATCCCATCGCAAGACATACATCAAGTGTTCTCAAGTCCAATACTCAATCCAACATAACGAAACCTCAAAGAGCAAGACTCAATTCATCACAAGAAGAGATAGAGAGGGAAGAACACCGTAAGATCCAAATATATTAGCAAAGCTCATGGTACATCAAGATCATGCCAAATCAAGAACACGAGAAAGAGAGAGAGAGAGAGAGAGAGAGAGAGAGAGAGAGAGATCAAACACATAGCTACTGGTACATACTGTAGCGACCAGACCTCAAACAGTCTGATCTTTGTGCTTTAGTGTCATCCCTGGATCAGTAATGCTGACACGCACAGTACTTGAAGGATTTATAATAGAGTAGCAATCACACACTTATTACATTGAATGTCTCAAAAGAGAACTTATTACAATAAATATGGCTTAAGGCCATCTAATAACGATAACAGCGGAAGGCTTGGAAGATAAGTGAGTCCATCAACTCCAACGGCATCACTGAGTATAGAACCACGACCTAAAGGCACCTTACTCGTCGTCTGAAAAGTCTTCAACATGAACATTGCAGCCCAAAAATGTGTCAGCACATGGAATGTGTTGGCAATGTAACACATAGAGAGTAATGAAAGAATAAAGCTATACTACATGCATATATGGCTGGTGGTAAGCTCTATGGTTACAGTTTTGGATAAAGCCAATTTTTCCCTACTGCAAAGGAATAAATTTTATTTAACTATCATGGTGGTTGTTAAACATTGAGAACGGTTGACAGCATTCTCAATCCCAATTAAGCATCATCAATAAAACCCAACAATATTAATTAAAGTAACATGATGAGATTCACATGATAATCCAAGTACTAGATACTCAAGATGTCCATAACGGGGGACACGACTAACCATGATTAGTTTATACACTCTGCAGAGGTTTGCGCACTTTTCCCCACAATACTCGATATCCTCCATTGGGATTCTCGCACTACATGATGTTTGAGAAACGGATGACCAAGACATAGTCTTTTAGAAGCGCTAGCACCTTACGATCGGGTAGACAGTACCAACCTACATCCCCTACATCTGCTAGTATACCACTGTAAGAGTTTGCATGACTTAGTCAACTATGCTAGAGCCCATAGTATCTTGTGGCTGCACACGGAAGTTTCTAGCATGAATAATCTCATGATCCCTTTGAGCCTGGGTGGTGGTCCATAAAGAAAAACAGGCAATCGCTGGGGTACCCAGGTGCCTCGATCCACCCAGATGTGTGTTTGAGTTACCACCTTAAATAAACCATTAATTAACACTCTCACATCTGTCATGGATACACTCACCCAATCCACGTCTACTAGCATAGCATGGCATAATAAGCAAACGCAGAAGTAACTCCCAAGGGTTTGATAATAAAACAGGTAATAGGTTCTACCTCATCTACTTCCCAAAACCCTCATGTTAAAATAGATCCTAATCATGCAATTGTTTGAGGATTGATCTAATGCAATAAAACTGGGTAGAAAAGAGGTATGATCAAAGTGTTACTTGCCTTGCTGATGATCAGCGAAACCTAGAGATTCAAAGTAGCAAGCGGCACACTCCGGGTACTCTATCGCAAACAAACAAGCATACAATAAGTACTCATCTAATGCACAGGTAAAAATCAAATAAAATATCTAACTAGAAAGTTCAAGTTAAGAACTCCGGTTTGCAAAAAGATTAAAATCAAACGAAGCAACGAAAATCAACCGGCGAAAGAAACAAGCTTCGTTTACTAATCTGGATCTAAATCAAATTTTACAGAAGCAAAATCTTGTTTGAGTAGGTTAAACGGAAAGAGGGTTTCGAGACGAAACTCTAGGCGCTTGAATCACCTGATTCCGATAAACGAGCGAAAAGTTATAATAGAACGAAAATCAGATCAGAAATCGCAGAAATAATCGCGGAAAATCCGAGAAAAATAAAAAAATGACGAACAGGTTAACGAACGAACGTTCGTTAACTGCAACTAAACGGCGAATTCATTTGTTAAAATGAACGAACGGGTGAACGCTCACTAAATAAATAAACCGGGAAAAAAATAAAACCGATCTATTTGAAAAAATGAATCTAGGGTTTCTAAAAAAAACAGGATCGGTTTTTTTAAAACCGAACCACGGAGGCGGCGGCGGCGGTTACCTCCAGCTCGGCTCTGGCGGGTTCCGGCGGGACGGCGCGGGTGGCGGGGCTGGCGGGGCGGCGGCGGCGCTAGCGGCGGCGGCTGTGGCTGCTGCTGCTGCGGGGCGGTGGGTGGCGGCAGCGGGGTATTTAAGAGGGGGGCTGCTTGGGGGAGGGGGCAGGGCGGCGGGGGAAAGAGGAGTACGGCTCGGACTCCTTTCCGGCGGCGGAGCGGCGCGGGGAAGGCGGCGCCGACGGCGCGGGCCGGCCTGTCCTGGCTGGGCCTTCGGCCCAGTCGGGCGCGGGACTTTTTTTTTAATAATTCCGCCGAACTAAGAAAAATCCTAGAAAAATGAATAAAAATCTAAAAATGCCAAAACAAATTTTCACCGTCTAACTAAAATATTTAGAACAAAATGAACATTTTCTTGGCCCTAAAAATGCAGTTTTAAAAACGTGCAATTTTTCCTAAATTCAAATAAAATAGCAAAAACTCCAAAATAAAATCTTATTTGATTTTTTTATTAAATCCTCAATATTTCTTTATTTTTGGGAAAGTCATTTTATTCCCTCTCTCATATTTTTATAATTGAAATAATTGAAAATAAAATAAATAAAATCAAATGATCCTATTTTCAAAATTCAAGAAAACTCAAATATGAAAATAACGAAATCCCCAACTCTCTCTGAGGGTCCTTGAGTTGCGTAGAATTTCTAGGATCAAACCAAAAGCAAACAAAATATGATATGCATTGATGATCTAGTGTATAACATTCCAAATTGAAAATTTGGGATGTTACAAACCTACGCCCCTTAAGATGAATATCGCCCTCGAGATTCGGGTTGGCTAGAAAATAGGTGTGGGTGGTCCTTCAACAGATCTTCCTCTCGCTCCCAGGTGGCTTCATCCTCGGTATGGTGGCTCCACTGAACTTTGCAAAACTTGATAACCTTGCTGTGGGTGACTCGGCTGGCATACTCAAGAATCTTGACTGGTTTCTCCTCGTAGGTCAAATCACTGTCCAACTGAATCGCTTCCAGCGGCACTGTATCTCTCAGTGGTATATCAGCCATCTCCACGTGGCACTTCTTCAACTGGGAAACGTGGAACACATCGTGAACTCCTGACAATCCTTCGGGCAACTCCAACTTGTAGGCAACTTCTCCCATATGTTCCAAAACTTTGTATGGTCCCATAAAATGTGGCGCTAACTTTCCCTTAACTCCAAAGTGCTTAACTCCTCGGAGTGGAGATACTCGAAGACAAAACTCGGTCTCTGACTTCGTAAATTGTCTCCTTGCGTTTAGAATCTGCATAGCTCTTCTGCTTGGACTGGGCTACATTGAGCCTATCGCGAATCAACTTCACCTTCTGTTCAGACTCCTTAATCAAATCCGGTCCAAACAACTGGCAGTCTCCAACTTCATCCCACGATAACGGGGTCCTGCACCTTCTTCCATACAAGGCTTCGAAAGGGGCCATCTTCAAACTAGATTGATAACTGTTGTTGTAAGAGAACTCTGCATATGGCAAATTGTCGTCCCAACTAGATCCATAATCTAGCGCACAAGCTCTCAGCATATCCTCCAAAATCTGATTGACTCTCTCGGTCTGTCCATCTGTCTGCGGGTGAAAAGTTGTACTGAACTCTAGCCTGGTACCCAAAGTTTTGTGCAACTGATTCCCAGAACTTTTAGGTAAACTGGGTTCCTCTATCTGAAACAATGCTCCTCGGAACTCCATGCAGACATACGATCCTGGTCATGTATATCTTAGCCAACTTAGCACTGGTGTAAGTAGTCTTTACTGGGATGAAATGAGCTACCTTCATCAAACGATCGACTACAACCCGAATCGAGTCATAGCCTGAACGAGTCCTGGGCAATCCTGTGATAAAATCCATGCCTAGCTTATCCCACTTCCATTCAGGTATTGTCAATGGCAATAACAATCCTGCTGGCTTCTGATGCTCTGCCTTTACTCTCTGACATACATCACAAACTGCTACATACTCCGCAATATCCTTCTTCATTCTGGTCCACTAGAAAGTATCCTTCAAATCCAAATACATCTTGGTATTTCCTGGGTGAATCGAGTACGATGAATCATGGGCCTCTTGCAGAATCAACTTCCTGATTTCTGGGTCATTAGGCACATAAACACGGTCTTCAAACCATAAGGTATCGTGCTCATCCTCACGAAATCCTTTAGCTTTTCCTTTGCTCATCTTCTCCTTTATAGAGGTAATCTCCTTGCCAGTCTTCTGAGCTTCCCTGATCTTATCCATCAAAGTAGACTGAATCTCCAATGCTGCTACATAGCCTCTCGAAACTATCTCCAAACATAGCTCACGAAGATCCTCGGCTAACTCCTTTGGTAATCCTCCGGTCATGAGTGTGTTTACATGGCTCTTACGGCTCAATGCATCGGCTACTACGTTAGCCTTTCCGGGGTGATAATGCAATCTCATATCAAAATCCTTGATGAGCTCCAACCATCTCCTTTGCCTGAGATTCAACTCCTTCTGTGTGAAAATCTACTTCAAACTCTTGTGATCCGTGTACACTTCACAATGGTTTCTGATGAGAAAATATCTCCAAGTCTTCAATGCATGTACTACGGCTGCTAACTCCAAATCATGTGTGGCATAATTTAACTCATGAGGTTTCAGCTGTCGTGAAGCATACGAAACAACCCTTCCCTCCTGCATAAGCATTACTCCAAGTCCTCGACGTGAAGCGTCACAATACACCTCATAATCCTTGCTCTGATCTGGCAGAATCAACACTGGTGATGTAACCAAACGTTTCTTCAACTCCTGGAAACTGGCCTCACATTCCTCAGTCCAATTGAACTTGGTATCCTTCTTTAATAACTCCGTCATGGGCTTCGCAATCTTCGAGAAATTCTCAGTGAATCTCCGATAGTATCCTGCCAGTCCAAGAAAACTCCGGACCTCTCCAACTGTTGTTGGTGCTACCCAATTTGTCACAGTGACAACCTTGGTGGGATCTACTGCTATTCCTTCTCCGGATATAACATGTCCGAGGAATCCAACTTCCTTCAACCAAAACTCACATTTGCTGAACTTGGCGTATACTGATGTTCTCTGAGCTTCTCAAGTACCAAACGCAAATGCTCCTTATGCTCCTCTTCGTTCTTCAGTAGACCAAAATATCATCAATGAACACTACGACGAGCTTATCCAGAAACTCCATAAACACCTTGTTCATCATGTTCATGAAATATGCAGGGGTGTTGGTCAGACCAAATGACATAGCGGTATACTCGTATGGCTCGTACCTTGTGGTAAAAGCCGTCTTAGGTATATCCTGCTCTCGGATCTTTAACTGATGATACCTTGATCGCAAATCAATCTTGGAAAATACCTTAGCTCCTTGTAATCGGTCAAACAGATCATTGATCATCGGCAGTGGGTACTTGTTCTTGATTGTTACTGCATTCAATCCTTGATAATCAACAACCATCCTCAATGATCCGTCCTTCTTCTCCACTAGAAGTACTGGTGATCCCCAAGGCGAAGAACTTGGGTGAATATATCCTTTATCCAGTAACTCCTTAATCTGCTTTTTAATCTCTTCCAAATCTTTTGTAGGCATCCTGTATGGTCTCTTAGATATCGGCCATGTGCCTGGCAAAAGCTCAATTAAAAACTCAATGTCTCTATCCGGTGGCATGCCTGGCAACTCCTCTGGAAATACGTCAGGAAAATCCTTCACCTCTGGTACTTCTTCCTGCACAACTCCTGATAAGGAATTTACTTGTGTGTCTTCGGCTTATGCCGGGATACATACTTGATCCTTCTTCCTTCTGGCGTTGTAAGCAAAATCGTCTTACTGGCGCATTCAATGTTCCCTCCATACTTGATAACCAATCCATGCCTAATATCGCATCCAATCCTTGCGATTCCAATACTATTAGGTCTGAGGGAAACACGTAGTTACCAATCCTTAATGGTAACCGATCACACCATAGACTAGCCATATACTCTGCTCCAGGCGAGGTTACTAACATGGGTGACCTAAGGGCTTGGGTTGGCAGTTTATACTTATCCACAAATCCCCTTGAGATATATGAATGCGATGCACCAGTATCAAAAAGAACGAGTGCAGTAAATGACTTAACCGAAAACTTACCTATTACTGCATCTGGCTGAGCTTCAACCTCCTCCACGTTAACGTGGTTCACCTGTCCCCTATTGAAAGGGTTCGGCTTCTTCCCTGAGCTTCCATTGCCATTTCCATTCTGGGCTTCAGGACATTCATTGGCATAATGTCTATTCTTCTGACACTTATAGCAAATGACTTGGCTCAGATCTTTCTTGGCTGGTGTTGACGGGTGGGTACGATTCTGGCCGTTGCTCCCTCCATTCACGTTACCATTCTTGGGGCCATTATGATTATGCGTGCTACCTCCTCCATGGGTATGCTGAAAATGTCCTCCCAATTTCGGGGTAAAATGTGGCTTCTGCTGAGCTCCAGAATTGTACTTCCCTTGTCCATACTTCCTCTTGCGGTTCTCAATCTGATGTTGCTTCCCTTCAATCATAAGAGCACGGTCTACCAACTCCTGGTAGTTGTTGAAAGTTGCTACCATCAACTGCATGCTCAGCTCATCATTCAGTCCTTCCAGAAACTTCTCCTGCTTAGATGCATCCGTAGCAACGTCATCTGGGGCATAACGTGCTAGCTTACTAAAGTCATCCACATACTGGCCAACTGTCCGTCCTCCTTGGCGCAAGTTGCGAAACTCACGCTTCTTCATGGCCATAGCTCCTGTTGAAACAAGGGCAGTACGGAAAGCCTGCTGAAACTGATCCCATGTGACAATGTTGATAGGATAAGTGGCTGTGAAATTCTCCCACCATGATGCTGCGGGTCCTTCAAGCTGATGTGCGGCAAAACGCGCCCTCTCCGCATCTGTGCATCCTGCAGTGGTCAACTCCTTTGCTATCTTGTGGAGCCAATCATCTGCAACAATCGGCTCGGTGCTACTGGAGAACACCGGCGGATTCAGCCTAAGAAAACGGGTTAAGTGATCAACAGGCCGTGGTGGTGGTGGGTTGTTGTTGTTGTTGTTCCCCTGATTCTGATTCTAGACTAGCAATTGCATCAAGGCATTCTGCTGCTGGATCAATTGAGTGAGCTCCGGTGGGAAAGCAAATCCATTGTCACGTCTCGGAGGCATTTGAGGGTTTAGAAAAGATGAGAATATAGAATAGAATGAGGTCTAGGGAGAAAACACTACCCATATGCACATGAGACAAATTCAAACTAAATCACTTCATTCAATCAAACAAGGGCATACAACGGTCTAACTATCGTTACAAAAGTACCCGGACTATACTAGATACATGGGGGGAAATGCTACTACTGTTATGGTGGTCGACTAGAAAAACTACTCCGATGAAGACTCCACGATATCTGCTCCAGCTTCATCAACATAGTCATCATCGCTATCATCTGGGTTCGAGTCGGTGTCATCAATGATGATGTAGTTCTCTAGACAAGTGCAATCTTTGTTTTCTCGTCCAGTCACGGGAAATCCCATGAACACTTTTAGCTTCTTCTTCAGATCATCATTCTTCTCCACTAGTGTTGCTATTTCCTCCTCATATCCATCGCGTGTAGACTTGAGTTCTTCCTCCAGCTCCGTGATCTTGGTCTTGGCCTTCTTCAGGTCTAACATGCCTGCGCACATCTGGTTCTCCTGGCGTCGAATGTGCTGGTTTAACTCCTGGATGAAAGCTGCAATTGATCTATCCTTCCTGGAGCTGATCATCTCTCATTTCTCATCTCGGCGCCCACAAATCTGGTAGATTGTATCCTTGAGATCCTTGTGGTAAACTTCTCCAATGCGTCCCATGGTGATGTGAACTGCCATGCTCTTTCCTAGACTCTAGGTTGGTGCATCAAAGAAAAACTCTATGGGCTCAGTGACGGGCATGAACGTCCTTCCTGGAACTTGAATTTGAATCATCCAGCGCTCCTCTTCAGGTAAAGTGGCGTTGTAGGTCCCAGTGAAGCTTGGTACTCCGATGTTCAGGTATCTAGTGACTTCCTTCAAGTGACGTCCAAAGGGTGTATCTTCATCCGGTTGCGTGAACTTGTTCCTTGCATCTGCCATCCTAAAAGAGTAGAAAAGATGAGGAGTCAGAAATGGGAAGAGTGAGTAGTGATCTAGGGCTTTAGCTTAGTGGTCGTGTCCTACAGTCAGCATGTGCTCTGATACCATCTTGTAGCGACCAGACCTCAAACAGTCTGATCTCTGTGCTTTAGTGTCATCCCTGGATCAGTAATGCTGACACACACAGTACTTGAAGGATTTATAACAGAGTAGCAATCACACACTTATTACATCGAATGTCTCAAAAGAGAACTTATTACAATAAATATGGCTTAAGGCCATCTAATAATGATAACAGCGGAAGGCTTGGAAGATAAGTGAGTCCATCAACTCCAACGGCATCACTGAGTATAGAACCATGACCTAAAGGCACCTTACTCGTTGTCTGAAAAGTCTGCAACATGAACGTTGCTGCCCGAAAACGGGTCAGCACATGGAATATGTTGGCAATGTAACACATAGAGAGTAATGAAAGAATAAAGCTATACTACATGCATATATGGCTGGTGGTAAGCTCTATGGTTACAGTTTTGCATAAAGCCAATTTTTCCCTACTGCAAAGGAATAAATTTTATTTAACTATCATGGTGGTTGTTAAACATTGAGAATGGTTGACAGCATTCTCAATCCCAATTAAGCATCATCAATAAAACCCAACAATATTAATTAAAGTAACATGATGAGATTCACATGATAATCCAAGTACTAGATACTCAAGATGTCCATAACCGGGGACACGGCTAACCATGATTAGTTTATACACTCTGCAGAGGTTTGCGCACTTTTCCCCACAAGACTCGATCTCCTCCGTTGGGATTCTCGCACTACATGATGTTTGAGAAACGGATGACCGAGACATAGTCTTTCAGAAGTGCTAGCACCTTACGATCGGGTAGACAGTACCAACCTACATCCCCTACATCTGCTAGTCTACCACTGTAAGAGTTCGCACGACTTAGTCAACTATGCTAGAGCCCATAGTAGCTTGTGGCTGCACACGGAAGTTTCTAGCATGAATAATCTCATGATCCCTTTGAGCCTGGGTGGCGGTCCATAAAGAAAAACAGGCAATCGCTGGGATACCCAGGTGCCTCAGTCCACCCAGATGTGTGTTTAAGTTGCCACCTTAAATAAACCATTAATTAACACTCTCACATCTGTCATGGATACACTCACCCAATCCACGTCCACTAGCATAGCATGGCATAATAAGCAAACACAGAAGTAACTCCCAAGGTTTGATAATAAAACAGGTAATAGGTTCTACCTCATCTACTTCCCAAAACCCACATGTTAAAACAGATCCTAATCATGCAATTGTATAAGGATTAATCTAATGCAATAAAACTGGATGGTAAAGAGGTATGATCAAAGTGTTACTTGCCTTGCTGATGATCTGCGAAACCTAGAGATTCAAAGTAGCAAGCGGCGCACTCCGGGTACTCTATCGCAAACAAACAGGCATACAATAAGTACTCATCTAATGCACAGGTAAGACTCAAATAAAAGATCTAACCAGAAAGTTCAACTTAAGAACTCCGGTTTGCAAAAAGAATCAAATCAAACGAAGCAACGAAAATCAACCAGCGAAAGAAACAAGCTTCATTTACTAATCTGGATATAAGTCAAATTTTACAGAAGCAAAATCTTGTTTGAGTAGGTTAAACGGAAAGAGGGTTTCGAGACGAAACTCTAGGCGCTTGAATCGCCTGATTCCGGTAAACGAGCGAAAAGTTATACTAGAACGAAAATCAGATCAGAAATCGCAATCAGAAATAATCGCGGAAAATCCGAGAAAAAGAAAAAACTGACGAACAGATTAACGAACGAACGTTCGTCAACTGCAACTAAACGGCGAATTCGTTCGTTAAAACGAACGAACAGGCGAACGCTCGCTAAATAAATAAACCGGAAGAAAAAAAACAATCTATTTAAAAAAGCGAATCTAGGGTTTCTAAAAAAACCGGATCGGGTTTTTTTTTTAAATGAACCACGGCGGCAGCGGCAGTTACCTCCGGCTCGGCTTCGGCGGGGCTCCGGTTGGACGGCGCGGGTGGCGGGGCTGGCGTTGCAGCGGCGGCGCTAGCGGCGAAGGCGGCGGCGGCTGCGGGGCGGTGGGTGGCGGGGCGGGGTGGCGGCGGAGGGGTATTTAAGAGGGGGGCTGCTTGGGGGAGGGGGCAAGGCGGCGGGGGAAGAGGAGTCCGGCTCGGACTCCTGCCCGGCGCCGGCGCGGCGCGGGGAAGGCGGCGGCGGCGGCGCGGGCCGGCCTGGCCTGGCTGGGCCTTCGGCCCAGTCGGGCGCGGGACTTTTTAAAAAAAAATTCCGCCGAACTATGAAAAATCCTAGAAATATAAATAAAAATCTAAAAATGCCAAAACAAATTTTCACCGTCTAAATAAAATATTTAGAACAAAATGAACATTTTCTTGGCCCTAAAAATGCAGTTTTGAAAACATGCAATTTTTCCTAAATTCAAATAAAATAGCAAAAACTCCAAAATAAAATCTTATTTGTTTTTTATTAAATCCTCAATATTTTTTATTTTTGGGAAGTCATTTTATTCCCTCTCTCATATTTTTATAATTGAAATAATTGAAGATAAAATAAATAAAAACAAATTATCCTATTTTCAAAATTCGAGAGAACTCAAATATGAATATAACTAAATCCCCAACTCTCTCCGAGGGTCCTTGAGTTGCGTAGAATTTCTAGGATAAAACCAAAAGCAAACAAAATATGATATGCATTGATGATCTAGTGTATAACATTCCAAATTGAAAATTTGGGATGTTACACATACCCTCAGCCCCGAGGGTGAACTACTCCTTCCTCATCAAGGTGGCTGCCGGGATGATGAAGATGGCCACCGGTGATGATTTTCCCCTCCGGCAGGGTGCCGAAACAGGGCCCCGATTGGTTTTTCGTGGCTACATAGGCTTGCGGCGGTGGAACTTCCCATCTAGGGTTCTTTTCGGGGGTTTTGGTATTTATAGGAATTTTTTGCGTCGGTCTCACGTCAAGGGGGTCCACAAGGCAACGACAAGCCGCCTCCACATGCCATGGGGGTGGGCGCACCCCCCAGGCTTGTGGCTTCCTCGTGAAGCTTCTGGTCCTTCCTCGATGCTTCGGGGGTCTCTTTTGGTCCACGATAAATCACCGTACATTTTCAGCCCATTCCGAGAACTTTTATTTCTGCACAAAAAACGACACCGCGGTAGTTCTGCTGGAAATAGTGTTATTCCGGGTTAGTTCAAATCAAATCATACCAAAACCATATAAATTTTTTGTAAACATGCCATGAATACTTCATAAATTAGATACATTTGAGACCTATCAGATGCCTCACGCGCCAACGCTGCCACGCAGTTGGCTGCTTTAAGCGACAGCTCGTGGCGTTTTCTCGAGGCCGCCGCCGGTGCCGTCGACGAAGACTACGAGGTGTTTTCTCAGCGTGCCCGTGTTTACCTCAACTCGAGAGCTAGTAGGTTGGTGCCCGGAGTGGCTTAGACAATTCATCACTACGAGGGGGCACCCACGATGTGGAGGCCTCGTCCTCTTCCAAGTCCAAGGAGCCAATCATCATCGATATCTCCAATGATGAGGATTAGCTTGTCTTATTAGCTGACTATAAGGACCTATGTTCAGCTAGCTAGCTACGTCGGTTAAGCATGTTTGGTTTACCTATTGCAAGTGCTCCTCCTGCCTTTCCTTAACAAATTCTAGTGAATTCTCCTATGTACTTCTACCAAGCAATCTGATCCTCTAGTATATATGTTCTATATGTCGTGCAATGTGGTGCTCACTTATTAACTGTTTGGTTAATTTGTTGTCGTGTTCAGTTAACTATTTGGTTCAATTCTGCAATGTGATGTTCAATTCTTGTGGGTGCAATTTTGTATTGTCTTCCATGTGAGAAATAAATCAAATTTGGTTGTACAAAATACATGAGAAACAAATACAATTGCTATATTTCCAAGTTGTCAAGCATGTTTGGTTTGGTTAACTATCTGATCTTCTAGTATGTTATATATTGTGCAATGTGGTGATCATTTAATGTTTGGTTCATTGGTTGTGGTGTTTAGTTAACTGTTTGGTTCAATTCTGCAATGCGATGTTCAATTGTTGTGGGCGCATTTTTTGTATTGTCTTCCATGTGAGAAATAAAGTGAATTTGGTTGTACTAGATACATGAGAAACAAATACAATTGCTATATATACAAGTTGTTAAGAATGCTTGGTTTTGTTAACTGTCTGATCTTTGCTACTTCTTGAGCTTGCGTTGGTTTTCCCTTGAAGAGGAAAGCATGATAAGTAGAGATAAGTATTTCCCTCAGTTTGAGAACCAAGGTATCAATCCAGTAGGAGGAACACACAAGTCACCAATGGTTGCACCTACACAAACAAACAAATACTTGCACCCAACGTGATAAAGGGGTTGCCAATCCCTTCACAGTTACTTGCAATGATGAGATCCGATAGAGATAGCTATAAAATATAAACAAAAGTGCAAAATAAAGTAAAGGTAAATAAATTGCAGCAAGGTATTTTTGGGTTTTTGGTTTTGTAGATCTGAAAATAATATGATAAAAGATAGACTCGGGGGCCATACTTTTCACTAGAGGCTTCTGTCTTGAAAGAACGCATATGGTGGATAAACTAATTATTGTTGAGCATTTGATAGAAAAGCCCAAAGTTATGAAGATATCTAAGGCAATGATCATGAATATAGGCATCATGCCCATGACAAGTAGACAGACCCCTCCTACATCTACCACTACTACTGCTCCACACATCGACCGCTATCCAGCATGCATCTAGTGTATTAAGTTACGAAGTAACGCCTTAAGCAAGATGACATGATGTAGAGGGACAGATCCAATCAATATGAATAAACTAGTTCTAGTTGTAATAGATCAGGATACAACTCCAAGCGTCCATTACCGGCGACACGGCTATTTGAATAGATTACTTCCATGCGGGGTCCACCAACTTACCCAACACGCTCGATTAACGCCAGCCGGACACACTTTACCGGGTCATGTCCGGCCTAGGCTGATCGAGACAATGTAGTCCTACCTAGACTCAACAGAGAGGTCAGCCCGCCGGTCTATATCCTAAGCGCTCAGGGGTCTTGCACCCATTTCCCTTGGCACTCCTGCATTTGCGTACGCGGCCTGGAGCAGACCCACCTCCTTATACAAGCGCAGGCGATTACCGTCCAACCGGGGGCACGCCGCTCAACTACTGACGTCCAAAGAGCTTTCAGAGAATCATATGATGCTGAGTGCCCATACTTATTCCCGCGTGGTGGTTAGTGCAAAAAGTCCAGAGGCCTACTCAAATCACATATCCAAACCTGTTAGTGTCTTGGGAGCGCGCCGAGACGATCAGTGATCCTATCGCCCGCCTCGCGGACTTACGACAAGGGTCAGGCCCATCCCTCTCTAGGGTGGTCTGCCTGCCCGGCTATGCCGCGTAATTATCTCGCGAGTACCCTCCAGGTTAACTCGACTTCACAAGAGACTATCGGGAACTCAGGTCCACCTCTACGGAGGTGGTACTGCATGTTCCTTCTATCCCGCCGATATAGTAAACGGGGAATAGGTAAAGGTAACAGTGTGTCTGTAACATCAAGGGGAAATCCTAGGAATCACCCTTGATGGATACCCACTCGATGTAACCGTCAAGGTGAACTTGGATAAATCACCCTCGGTAGTTTCACCACTTGAGGGGCTGCACGACAGAGGCATCATCGGAGGTGGTGAAAGAGGAATCACCCTCGGTAACCCGCACTCGATGTGCTACACTACAGAGATATCATCGTAAGTGGGATACGAGGCATCACCCTCGTCACTCGATAGTAGCTCTGTAGAGTCGTACGACTAAGGGGGGTGTCGATGATGTGTCGACCTCAGTTCATTGATCACATTGATCGAATCGCCGATAACAAAGCGCGACAACAAGGACAAGGGTGAGGGGTCACTGATGGATCACTAACCAACCTATACTAAGCATACAGGATAACAGGTAAAGTAACAATAGCAGGTTACAAAAAGGAGGTTGTGCATCAAATAAGGAGCTATTAAAAAGCAATAGCAAAATCTAATGCAAGCATGAGAGAGAAAGAATGCATGGTATAGGAATGATTATGGGGGTTTTGCTTGCCTGGAAGCAAGGTAGTTAGAATCCCGATTCGACTGCTAGAATCCTACGACTTCACGACCCCACAGAAGCTTGTCGATCCAAATCCCACTATGAATCCGGATCAGGTAGAATCCATGTTGGGTCACGATCCAAATCATAGAATCCTGTACAAAATTGTACAATCCTGACTATGCTATGGACTATATCCGATTCTACTAACTTACCTAAGCCGTTTGTTTAGTTGTAGCAAAATAGTATGCCATCATCCAAACCCCTTTTCATATACCTCATGGACCTTTATTCCCCTCCCAAGTCCAAACGCTCAGCCGTAGACACCTTTGATCTAGCTCTCAGAAACCCAAGATCGAAATTGAGGATCAGGCTGGTCGACAATGGAATTGGCGTGAAAAGGAGGATGCTTCAAAATTGATCGTAGAAGGAGATCAAGACCCTTCAAGGTTTAGCACTGTAGGTCAGATAGACAAGTGATCGACTATTCTCGCACTCCAAAAAGAACATAAGTATATTTCATGCATTGAAGGTTTAAATGTTCTACACATTTCCCTCTGATATATGTTCCATACATGCGAGCTAGATGGTAGGTTAGCCATAAAAAGAAGTGGAATACAACTAGCATTGATGTGTACGTTCTTTGCTCCATATTTCGTGTCAAAACTATCTAGAACCCATATAAATATCTTGTGTGCATACGAAATATCTTATTTGAGTAAATCAAGTAGAATCCTCGATTCCACGACTCGATCTTACTACTCGATTCTGTCCGAGGAAAACCGATCCGACTCCGAATCCCGACTCTGACTACCTTGCCTGGAAGCCCTGCTGAAAGAGGCTGATCATCAGGGGTGTAGTCGAACTCTGGAGTTGCGTCCTTCTCGGGGTCCATCGGAGAGAAGAGGGGGAAGGAACAATAAATATGAAGCAACAAATGCATCATGATGCATGACATGGCAATATGTTGTGCAAGGGGTGACTGTAGTGCTAAACATTATAGATGGAGCGGGAAAATATCCGTGGATATTTCCCCGGCTTGAGGCAGTTATCGGACAAACGATCTAGAGGGGAAGGTTCCATGTTAAAGTGTTAGAGACATGTCATAGGTATGTGGATAGCATAAACAGATTCATCTTATTTTTCTAAGCAATTTTTATATATAAATTATTTTCATCCGAGTTATAGATTATTTTCTATTAATTTTCAGAGTTTTATTAATATTCTAGAAATCCTAGATTTATTATTAATTCGAAAATGAACAGTACTGGGAGCTTTTACACTCATTGTGGGCTAGCCATAGTGGATGACAAGTGGGGCCAGGGGGGCAGTCAACACCCAGACAGTAGTCAGTTGTGCTGACCACTGACTGGTCATACTGACAGGTGGGGCCCTCCTATCATACATAGTAGCTAACTAAATTAACTAACTAAGTTAATTAGCTACATGGGACCCCACTATCAGTGGCTAACTAATTAACAAATTAGGTTATTTTGTAAAACCAGATTAAGTTAGCGGGTGGGGCCACATGCCAGTGGTTGCGGTGCACAGTCAATACGTAGACTTGGGTCAACATGGTCAACGGGGCCCACTGGGGCCATTGGCAGTAACTCAGGGCGGACCCCACACGATGCCAGGTCAACGGTGGTGCCAGAGAAGCTCCGGCGAGCCATTATCGCGGCGGATCTTCACCGGAATCGGTCAGAATTTTGCTAGGGGCGGCCATATAGCGTGTGGTTGTTTTTTTTTTGAGTAACTAGCGTGTGGTTGGTCGGTCGCCTTAGAATGGGTGAACGATGTCGCGTCGATTGGTGCTGTCGACCAGAGCTGGGGCTACTAGAAACGGTGCCGACGGTGAGCTAAGGCGGCGGCCGAAACACGGGCAGGTCAGATTCGACGTTGCGGCGTGAGGCAAACTAATCTGAGGGTGCAGGCGGCATCGCCGCGAGGCCCTAAGCAGGCTAGTGTATTCGGTTGGCTCGGGGGTACACAGTGGCTACGACGGTGAGCCCTACAACAGCGGCCGGAACAGTGGCTATGGCAACAGCAAGCGGCAGCAACGGTTTGAGCCAGAGAGAGAGGGAAAGGAGGCTAGGCTCACCAAGGAGCACAAGGTGGCTCGTTGAGGAGTTTAGGAGCAGCAGTGTCATCGGATTCGAGGGGAGTCACTGGCGACCGAAGGTCGAAGAAGGAGTGCGATCCGACGATGCAGGGTCACCCAGCTCGAACGAGAGGTTGTGGACACGTAGAGGGTGTGGGCAGTGCCACTCGACACGGTCCTGCGGCGTGGAGAAGGCGGTGGCTACATGTGCGACAGATCCTTGGGACGACAGCATCCGGCGGCTGCGCGTGGAAGAAAGCGTGGGAAGAACTGGAGAGGCTAGGGTTCGCCAGGGAGCTTGGGGGGCCTATGCGCGCGGGAAGGTAGCGGATGACCAGCACATGGCCATCCATGGTCATGGGCAGCCGCATAGCGGCCTCCGAGCCTCGGTGGACAAAGGGTTGACGAAGGAGGGGGGAGTTGGGTTGGGCCGGTCCTGTAGCGACGAGGCCTAAGTGCACAGTAGGTGTTAGCCTTTTCTCTTTTCTTTTTATTTCTTTTTATGTTTTCTTTTATTTCTTCTGTCTTGTATTTTTTTAATAGCAATTGAATCATGTAAAATATGGAACTTGGCCCATTAATTACATTGCAGCATTAGGCACTGCCTCAAAAAGTTTGGGAGATATTTAAACTAGTTTGAATTTTTCATAATTAGAAAAGCATCTAAAAATGCAGACTTGGCACTGTTTTAAAAGCTAGAGCCCAATTAAGCAAACAACTGATGATATTTATCTTAACCAATAATTTTTATAGAATATTTTCGAGATGATGAACTATTTTTCCATCATGTTTGTGAATTTAAATTCTCACATTAAATATGAATTTTGAATTTGACTTTGATTTTTACCACGAGACAATTTTCCTTAGTCAAACTTGATGACATGGCATCATTAGTGTGAGGTCACTGTAGCATGACACTAGGGGTGTTACAGAAGGCGGCAGTGAGATCAATCTGATATTTTCTCAGTATAAACCCTAGACCTCTCCTATCTATATAAAGGGATGTCTACGGTCCTCACTAGGGATCCAATCAAGAACTCAACTATTGTAGACATCTCAAACACCATTGTAAGATAAAGCAGGATGTAGGGTATTATTCTTTGGAGGCCCAAAACTAGCTAAACTATGTGTGCATACTCCGTTCCAGTACTTCCGGTCTCGTCATGAACCCTACTGAGGGATCTGACGACAATTCGCTTCGTCATCTACCCCATGCAACTCCCTGCATTGGATAAAGGGGCCCTCGGCCCGCCTAGGAGGGCCTAGAAGAACTGAGCAGTCCGAACTGTAGAGGGAACAAAGATGGGTTGCCGTAATGCCATGGGTGTTGTACTGAGCCTCGTGGGCAAGTATATAAAGATTACAAGACTTAGAGGGCAAGAAGCCTCTTCTAAAGATAAGGTAGGAATCATATAGGAAAGAATACAATTGATCATAAAAAATCCTAGCCTACCATAATCTATATTCCAACCCCCCCCCCCCCCCCCCCCCCGTAGTCCCCACAGTCATAACGGGAGCGTCGTGTACGATGTTGCGTTGTGGATGCATTGGCCGTAGAGGAGGCCGGCGAGTTTCTCAAGCGAGGTGATAGCCCTTTGTGCCAATGTCGAGGTAGACGAGAGCGTACGGTGGTATAGCCGTGGTGGAGGTAGCCGTGCGAGGGACGTTGTGGTCGATGTCGAGTCGGGGTGGTCAGTGTCGAGTGCTACTTGTGAGATGCGTTGGGATTTTCCCGAAGAGGAGAGGATGATGCACTACAATAGAGATAAGTCTTTCCCTCACTTAAGAACCAAGGTTATCAATCCAATAGGAGAACCATGCAAGACCTCCTGAATAACACCTACACACAAAATAACGAATACTTGCACCCAATGCAAAGAAGGGGTTGTGAATCCCTTGACGGTTAATTGCAAGGGTCACACCTCGTAGTGATAGATTAATAAACAAAGACACACAAAAAATAATGGTCAATAAATTGCAGAAAGGTATTTTTGGATTTTAATACATGATAAAGATAGACCCGAGGGTGATACGTCTCCAACATATCTATAATAATTTATTGTTCCATGCTATTATATTATGTGTTTCGGATGTTTTATATGCATTAATATGCTATTTTATATTATTTTTGGGACTAATCTATTAACCTAGAGCCCAGTGCCAGTTTCTGTTTTTTTCTTGTTTTTGACTTTTACAAAGAACGAATATCAAACAGAGTCAAAACGGACTAAAACTTTACGATGATTTTTCTTGGACCATAAGACACCCATAAGACTTGGGGAGAGGGCCAGAAGAGTTCCAAGGAGATGACAAGCCTCTAGTGCGCTCCCCAGGGGGCGCCACCTGGCTTGTGGGCCCCTCAAGGGTCCTCTAACCCTAACTCCACCTCTATATATTCTCAAATATTCCCCAAACATTAGAAGCATCCACAAAAATACTTTTCTGCCGCGACAAGCTTCTGTTCCCGTGAGATCCCATCTTGGGGCCTTTTCCGATGATCTGCCGGAGGGGGTTCGATCATGGATGGCCTCTACATCAACCTTGCTGCCCTTCCGATGATGCGTGAGTAGTTTACCACAGACCTACGGGTCCATAGCTAGTAGCTAGATGGCTTCTTCTCTCTCTTTGATCATCAATACAGTGTTCTCCTCGATGTTTTTGGAGATCTATTCGATGTAATCTTCTTTTGTGATGCGTTTTTGAGATCAGTAAATTGTTGATTTATGATCAGATTATCTATGAACATTATTTGAGTCTTCTATGAACTCTTTTATGCATGATTAAGATATCTATGTATTTCTCTTCGAACTATCGGTTTGGTTTGGCCAACTGGATTGTTTTTTCTTGCAATGGGGGAGGTGCTTAGTTTTGGGTTCAATCTTGTGGTGTCCTCACCCAGTGACAGAAGGGTTAGCGAGGCACGTATTGCATTTCTGCCATCAAGGATTAAAAGATGTGGTTTATATCATATTGCTTGAGTTTATCCCTCTACTCATGTCATCTTACTTAAAGCATTACTCCATTCTTATGAATTTAATACTCTAGATGCATGCTGGACATCGGTCGATGTGTGGAGTAACAGTAGTACCCGAGGGCCATAGTTTTCACTAGAGGCTTCTCTCTTGAACATGGCGTACGGTGGGTAAACAAATTACTGTTGGGCAATTGATAGAAAAGCGCATAGTTATGACGATATTCAAGGCAATGATCATGTATATAGGAATCACGTCCAATACAAGTAGACCGACTCCTGTCTGCATCTACTACTATTACTCCACACATTGACCGCTATCCAGCATTCATCTAGAGTATAAGTTCATAAAGAACGGAGTAATGCATTAAGCAATATGACATGATGTAGACAAAGTAAACCCAATTAATATGAATAAAACCAATATTTTTATCCTTAATGGAAATGATACAAGTACGTTTCATGTCCCTTCGTGTCACTAGGATTGAGAAACACAAGGTCGAACCCATCACAGAGCACCTCTTCCATTACAAGATAAATCAATCTAGTTGGCCAAACAAAATGGATAGATCAGAGACAAAGATATAACAATCATGCATAAAAGAGTTTAGAGAAGACTCAAATAATATTCATGAATAATTTGATCATAAACCCAAAATTCATCGGATCACAACAAAAAAACCACAAAAAAATATTACATCGAATAGATCTTCAAGAACATCGAGTAGAACATTGTATTGAAGATCAAAGAGAGAGAAGAAGCCCTCTAGCTACTAGCTACGGACTCGTAGGTCTATGGTAAACTACTCACACTTTATTGGAAGGGCATCAAGGTTGATGTTGAGGCCCTTCGTGATAGATTCCCCTCTGGCAGAGTACCGGAAAAGGTCTACAGAAGGGATGTCCGAAGAACAAAAATTTGTGGCGGCGAAAAAAGTTTGTTTGGACTCTGTTTGGTACTGATTTTCTTAAAAGCCAAAAAAGCAAAAAAACATCAACTGACACTGGGCACTAGGTTAATAGGTTAGTCCCAAAAAATGATATATAATTGCATAGTATCAATGACATCCAATGTTGATACTATAATAGCATGGAACAATAAAAAAATAAAGATACGTGATACGTCTCCAACGTATCTACTTTTCCAAACACTTTTGCCCTTATTTTGGACTCTAACTTGCATGATTTGAATGAAACTAACCTGGACTGACGCTGTTTTCAGCAGAACTGCCATGATGTTGTTTATTGTGCAGAAAACAAAAGTTCTCGGAATGACCTGAAAATCCACGGAGATAAGTTTTGGAAAATATAAAAAATACTGGCGAAAGAATCAAGGCCAGGGGGACCACACCCTGTCCACGAGGGTGGGGGGCGCGCCCCTCCCCCTGGGCGCGCCCCCTGTCTCGTGGGCCCCCTACTGCTCCACCGACCTCAACTCCAACTTATTCCGTTTTGCGGAGGAAAAAATCAAAGAGAAAGTTTCATCGCGTTTTATGATACGGAGCCGCCGCCAAGCCCTAATCTCTCTCGGGAGGGCTGATCTGGAGTCCAGTCGGGGCTCCGAAGAGGGGGATTCGTCGTTGTCGTCATCATAAACCATCCTCCATCACCAATTTCATGATGCTCACCGCCGTGCGTGATTAATTCCATCGTAGGCTTGCTGGATGGTGATGGGTTGGATGAGATTTACCATGTAATCAAGTTAGTTTTGTTAGGGTTTGATCCCTAGTATTCACAATGTTCTGAGATTGATGTTGCTATGACTTTGCTATGCTTAATGCTTGTCACTAGGGCCCGAGTGCCATGATTTCAGATCTGAACCTATTATGTTTTCATGAATATATGTGAGTTCTTGATACTATCTTGCAAGTCTATAGTCACCTATTATGTGTTATGATCCGACAACCCCGAAGTGACAATAATCGGGATACTTCTCGGTGATGACTGTAGTTTGAGGAGTTCGTGTATTCACTATGTGTTAATGCTTTGGTCCGGTACTCTATTAAAAGGAGGCCTTAATATCACTTAGTTTCCACTAGGACCCCGCTGCCACAGGAGGGTAGGACAAAAGATGTCATGCAAGTTCTTTTCCATAAGCACGTGTGACTATATTCGGAATACATGCCTACATTACATTGATGAACTGGAGCTAGTTCTGTGTCACCCTATGTTATAACTATTACATGAGGAATCGCATCCGACATAATCATCCATCACTAATCCAATGCCTACGAGCTTTTCACATATTGTGCTTCGCTTATTTACTTTTCCGTTGCTACTGTTACAATTACTACAAAACTGCTATCTTTACTTTTGCCACTGTTACCATTACTATCATACTACTTTGCTACTAAATACCTTGCTGCAGATACTAAGTTATCCAGGTGTGGTTGAATTGACAACTCAACTGCTAATACTTGAGAATATTCTTTGGCTCCCCTTGTGTCGAATCAATAAATTTGGGTTGAATACTCTACCCTTGAAAACTGTTGCGATCCCCTATACTTGTGGGTTATCAAGACTATTTTCTGGAGTTGTTGCTGGGGAGCATAGCTCTATTCTTTGATCCACTCGGGATTTATATCTGCTGATCACTATGAGGAACTTGATAGACGGAAGAACTAAGATTTTTCCCTCAACTACGAGGGGAGGTAAGGAACTGCCATCTAGCTCTGCACTAGATTCTCCTTCTGTTTTGAATAAGCTTGTGACACCTAAACCTGCTACTGCTATGAATTCTGATATGTCACGTGTTATTAATGATGCGACTTCTGCTATGCATGATACTTATGATGAAACTACTTCTGTGCTTGATACTACTTTGCTATTAGGTGAATTTCTTGATGAACAACTTCCTAGGGTTAGAGAGAATGAAATTATTGAAGATGATATTATTGATGATAGTGACGATGAAGGTTCTCCCCCTAAGTATCAATTGCCTATTGTTCCTAAGGGTTATGTTATGGATGAAGAAACTGCTAGAGATCTTTTTGCTAGCAATGATAGATCTGATCTTAAGAAGTTACTAACTAAACTTAAACAGAACACTCTGAATGCTAGAATGAAATATGACCCTACTTTTGCTACTTCACCTATCTTTGTAACTGATAAGGATTATGAATTCTCTGTTGATCCTGAGATAATTACTTTGGTTGAATATGATCTTTTTTATGGCTATGAATCTGAAACTGTTGTGGCACATCTTACCAAGTTAAATGATATAGCCACCCTGTTTACTAATGATGAGAAGTCTCGCTATTATTATATCTTTAAGATATTTCCATTATCATTAAAGGGTGATGCTAAAACTTGGTTTAATTCCCTTGATCTTGGTTGTGTGCGTAGTCCCCAGGATATGATTTATTACTTCTCTGCTAAATATTTCCCTGCTCATAAGAAGCAAGCTGCCTTGCGGGAAATATATAATTTTGTGCAAATCGAAGAAGAGAGTCTCCCACAAGCTTGGGGGAGGCTTCTTCGATTAACTAAAGCTTTGCTTGATCATCTTCTTAAGAAAAACGAAATACTTGATATCTTTTATAATGGACTAATCGATGCTTCCAAGGACCACTTGGATAGTTGTGCAGGTTGAGTTTTCAGGGAAAGAACATTCGACCAAGCTGAATTGTTGTTGAATAATATGTTGACTAATGAAAATAATTGGACTCTTCCTGAGCCAATTCCTGAGACAATTGAGCAAACTCCTGAGCCTATTCCTAAACCTACTCTGAAGAAGAGAGGTGTTCTATTTCTCAGTCCTGAAGATATGCAAGAGGCAAAGAAATCAATGAAAGAAAAAGGTATTAAAGCTGAAGACGTTAAGAATTTACCTCCTATTGAAGAAATACATGGTCTTGATATACCGCCTGTTGAAGAAACACATTGTCTTGATAACCCGACACAAGTAGTAAAGGTAAATTTTCTCTATAGATATGATAAAGTTGAAATCTCGTCTACTAAATTTCATAGCCAATGCTTAGATGAATTTGATGACTTTATGGCTAGACAAGAAAGTTTTAATGCTTATGCTGTTAGAGAGTTAAAGAGTAATGCTTTCATGATTGGACACTTGAGTGATTATATGGCTAGAGTTAAAGGTGAACTTAAACTCATTAGCAAATATGCTTTTATGGTTACCACTCAAGCAGAGCAAGTACTTAAAGCGCAAAGTGATTTGCTAGATGAATTAAATGATAAACATGATTTTGCTATTAGAGTGGATACTAGAACTAGTAGAATGACTTAGGAACCTTTGTATCCTGAAGGCCACCATAAGAGAATTGAGCAAGATTCTCAGAGAAATAATGTAGATGCACCTAGTCCTTCTAAAAAGAAGAAAAAGAAAAATGATAGGACTTTGCATGCTTCTAGTGAACCTGTTGTAGACACACCTGAGAATCCTAATGATATTTCTATTTCCGATGCTGAAACACAATATGGTGATGAACCTGAACCTAGTGATAATGTTAATGATAATGTTCATGTTGATGCTCAATCTAGCAATAATAATGATGTAGAGATTGGACCTACTGTTGATCTTGATAACCCACAATCAAAGAATCAACGTTCTGATAAGAGAGGCTTTGTTGCTAGGAAGCACGGTAAAGAAAGAGAACCATGGGTTCAGAAACCCATGCATTTTCCTCCTAAACCATCCAAGACAAAGGATGATGAGGATTTTGAGCGCTTTGCTGAAATGATTAGACCTATCTTCTTACGTATGCGCTTAACTGATATGCTTAAAGTAAATCCTTATACTAAATATATGAAGGATATCATTACAAATAAAAGAAAGATACCAGAAGCTGAAATTTCCACCATGCTTGCTAATTATACTTTTAAAGGTGGAATACCTAAGAAACTTGGAGATCCAGGAGTACCAACTATACCATGCTCCATTAAAAGAAACTATGTTAAAACCGCTTTATGTGATCTTGGAGCCGGTGTTAGTGTTATGCCTCTCTCTTTATACCATAGACTTGAATTGAATAAGTTGACACCTACTGAAATATCTTTGCAAATGGTTGATAAATCAACTGCTATACCTGTCGGTATTTGTGAGGATGTGCCTGTTGTGGTTGCAAATGTCACTATCTTAACGGACTTTGTTATTCTTGATATTCCCGAGGACGATAGTATGTCGATTATCCGTGGTAGACCCTTTTTGAATACAGCAGGGGCTGTTATTGACTGCAACAAAGACAATGTCACTTTTCATGTTAATGGTAATGAGCATACGGTACACTTTCCTAGGAAACAACCTCAAGTTCGTAGTATCAATTCTATTGGAAAAGTTCCAACTATCATTATTGGATGTTTTGAATTTCCTCTTCCTACTGTCAAGAAAAAGTATGATATTCTTATTGTTGGGGATGTTCATATCCCCGTTGAGGTAACCTAGTGTTATTCGAAATTTCTCCGGTTCCATGTTATTCGGAATGAGTTTGTTAACAAGACTTGATCAACCTTGTTAGTGGATTCATTTTGATGATCATGAGATGGATGAAACTAGAAGGCACAACCTTCTGTACCCTCATTTTACTTTCTGTTATTTAGATTAAATAAAGGAAAAACAGTATTATCTATCTGTTTTCTGAATTATCCTTGCAATAAAAAAATATCCTGAAAATAAAAGTGCTCCAAATGCCCTGCAAATTTAGTATGATTTTTTATGGAATATTTGAGGATTTTAGGCACTGAGAACACTGCAGGGAGGCAAGCACCTGGCCACGAGGGTCCAGGGCACACCCACACCCCCTGGGCGCGCCCCCTACCTCGTGGGCCCACGGTGGCCCCACTCCACTTATTCCTGCACCCACACACTCATCTTCCTCCCAAAAAAATCACCATCCAACTCAAGCACGAGTTCTAGCTCATTTTGCTGCGATTTTCGATCTCCTTGCTCAAAGCTCCATTCACAAAACTGATTTTGGAGATTGTTGCTTGGTATGTGACTCCTCCATTGGTCCAATTAGTTTTTGTTCTAGTGCTTTATTCATTGCAATTTTTTGCTGCCTAGGTGACCCTGTTCTTGAGCTTGCATGTCAAATTCAATAGGTCCCAAGTAATTCTAATGCATGATATAGGCTCTAGGCACTTGTGGGAGTACTTGCTATCAATCTTGTTTAGTTTGATTCACTTTTATTTTGAAGTTACTGAAAATTTCAGAAATGATGACTTTTGAGGGGCTCTTCTAGCCAAAGCTCCAAGGATAAACAAGCTAAGGAGAAAGAAAAGGCCAAGTATAATCTTCCTCGGGTAGCGGAAGTACGGCCGTGTGAATGGCCTTGTGATAATTTCTTGAGAGCAGCCGGGATTTATGAAGACTTTTATTCTTTGGCTGAAAATGCGGGCCTCACCGACTTCCTCCACGACCTGATCGAACAGTATCTCTTACTTACCAATACTTTCATGCAAAACTTTTATTATTATCCTAAGAATTCACCTCCTTCAGTAGCCTTTCATTTATATGATGAGGCTAAGGAAATGTCATTACGTAATTTTGCGCGGCTTGTAGAATACCCTTTGAGGGCAGCTTAGATGAACCACATCGTAAAGATGTGGATGGTTTTATTGATACTATCACTATAGGGGAATCGAGGAAGGGTTCCGATGCGAGAATCACTAGCATACATTTTCCTGTTTTACGCTACTTTGCCATATTTGCTAGTAGATGCTTAATTGGTCATGGAAATAGTGGAAACTTCAGTGTTCCTGATATTATTATTTTGTTCCATACCTTATTCGGTGATAACACTTTTAGCATGGGTGCCATTATTGCTAAATGGTTGAGCTTAAACCATACAAAGGGCCCCATCTTTGGAGGTATCTATGCTGCACGCCTTGCTAAACATTTTGAGATACCTATTAGGCATGATGAGAAAGAGGAGACACTGCTGCCCCTTACCTTTTTAGATTACAGGAGCATGGTAGCGCATGAGTTTATTGTTGACAATGATGATAAGATGCTCATGTATAACCTGAGATTTAATAAGAAACACAATGAGATTATTACCCTGCCTGTGCCTTCTTTGTTTGATTTAACTGCAGGCCGTTACCTCGTCTTGCCGAAGGATGTGTATGCGCATCGAGGCCAGACATCAGCTCCAGAGCCTGAGCCGGAACTACCACTAGAGCCTTATCGTTCATCCTGTTATCAGTGGGATCCGGAGGAGATCGCCAGCCAGTGGTATCCAGATGACACTCCTCAGTACACCGGGGAGAGTAGCCGCGATCCTTGGGCATAGACCAACTTAGGCCAAAATCCTAAGCTTGGGGCAGTACGTATTTCTCACCGACTTTACATTCATGTTCACACACTTATCTTAGTCGTCGGTGCTCATACTCTTTCAATGTATTATCCATGCTAGTTTAATTTCCTTTTCTGGCTTTCTTCTTGTGTGTTTGATAAACCTTAGAAAAACCAAAAAAAATAGTTAGTTTGATTTCCATGCTTGTAGTAGTAATTAAAATAAAAAACCAAAAAGATTTCTCGTTCTTCTTTTTACTTGTTGGGAGCTTTCCCGTGTAAATAGTTTTATTTCTTTTCTTTCCTTTGGGGTCGAGAGGAGAAGACCATAATGGAAATGTGTAGCGGCTCTCATATGCATAATTGTTGATTTAACTTGGAGCCCATATTACTTTGTCTTCTCTCTTGAATTGAATGCTTGCAGATTCCAGCTTAGTCCAATGCACGTGCACTATTATTATTATACACACCGTTCGGTCGTGCAAGTGAAAGGCAATAATGACGATATATGATGGACTGATTGAGATGAGAGAAGCTGGTATGAACTCGACCTCTCTTGTTTTTGTAAATATGATGAGTTCATCGTTCCTGATTCAGCCTGTTATGAATAAACATGTTTGCAATGACAATTAGAGATTATAGTTGCTTATGTCATGCTTAATTAGCTAGGAGCTTATAATGGTTTACCTTGCGTGCCAACATGCTATTAAAATGGTTGTGATGTGGTATGATAGGGTGGTATCCTCCTTTGAATGATTCGAGTGACTCGACTTGGCACATGTTCACGCATGTAGTTGAAAACAAATCAACATAGCCTTCATGATATTTATGTTCATGGTGGATTATATCCTACTCATGCTTGCACTCGATGTTGATTAATTTTAATGCATGTTCATGACTGTTGTCGCTCTCTCAGATGGTCGCTTCCCAGTCTTTTGCTAGACTTCACATGTACTAAGCGGAATACTGCTTGTGCATCCAAACTCCATAAACCCCAAAGTTATTCCATATGAGTCCATCATACCTTCCTATATGCGGTATTTACCTGCCGTTCCAAGTAAATTTGTATGTGCCACTCCAAACCTTCAAATAAAATTCTATTTTGTATGCTCGAGCAGCTCATGTTTCAACTAGGATTGTCTGTATCTTCCATGCTAGGTGGGTTATTCTCAAGGGGAGTGGACTCCGCTCCTCATTCACGAGAAAATGGCTGGTAACTGGGATGCCCAGTCCCATGATCAAAAAGATCAAAGCAAATCAAAATAATTAAACAAAACTCCCCTAGGGCTGTTGCTAGTTGGAGGCACTCGTTGTTTCGAGCAAGCCATGGATTGATGCTTGTTGGTGGTGGGGGAGTATGAACTTTACCATTCTGTTTGGAAACCGCCTATAATGTATGTAGCATGGAAGATATCGAGATCTCATAGTTGCTGCGTTGACAGTGAAAGTATACCACTCAAAATGTTATTCATCTCTATTTTAAAATCGAGCTTTGGCACCTCTACAAATACCTGCTTCCCTCTGCAAAGGGCCTATCCATTTACTTTTATGTTGAGTCATCACCTTCTTATTAAAAAGCACCCGTTGGAGAGAACACTGTCATTTGCATCATTACTCTTAATTTATATTGCGTATGACTTGATTGGACCTCTTTTACCATGAATTACAATGTTTAGTCAGTCCTTGATCTTTAAATGTGCTCTGCATTTATGTTTTGCGGTCTCAAAAAGGGCTAGCGAGATACCATCTTGTTATATCATATTATGATTGTTTTGAGAAAGTGTTGTCATCCGAGATTTATTATTATTGCTCGCTAGTTGATTATGCCATTGATATGAGTAAACATGAGACCTAAGTGTTATTGTGAATATGGTTAGTTCATAATCTTTTCTGAAAACTTGAATGTTGGCTTTACATATTTACAACAACAAGAGCAAACAAAGTTTGTAAAAGTTTTTCTTTATCACTTTCAGTTTATCAACTAAATTGCTTGAGGACAAGCAAAGGTTTAAGCTTGGGGGAGTTGATACGTCTCCAACGTATCTACTTTTCCAAACACTTTTGCCCTTGTTTTGGACTCTAACTTGCATGATTTGAATGAAACTAACCCGGACTGACGCTGTTTTCAGCAGAACTGCCATGGTGTTGTTTATTGTGCAGAAAACAAAAATTCTCGGAATGACCTAAAAATCCACGGAGATAAGTTTTGGAAAATATAAAAAGTACTGGCGAAAGAATCAAGGCCAGGGGGCCAAACCCTGTCCACGAGGGTGGGGGGCACGCCCCCTCCCCCTGGGCGCGCCCCCCTGTCTCATGGGCCCCCTGCTGCTCCACCGACCTCAACTCCAACTCTATATATTCCGTTTCGCAGAGGAAAAAAATCAGAGAGAAAGTTTCATCGCGTTTTACGATACGGAGCCGCCGCCAAGCCCTAATCTCTCTCGGGAGGGCTGATCTGGAGTCCGTTCGGGGCTCCGGAGAGGGGGATTCGTCGTCATCGTCATCATCAACCATCCTCCATCACCAATTTCATGATGCTCACCGTCGTGTGTGAGTAATTCATTGTAGACTTGCTGGACAGTGATGGGTTGGATGAGATTTACCATGTAATCAAGTTAGTTTTGTTAGGGTTTGATCCCTAGTATCCACTATGTTCTGAGATTGATGTTGCTATGACTTTTCTATGCTCAATGCTTGTCACTAGGGCCCGAGTGCCATGATTTCAGATCTGAACCTATTATGTTTTCATGAATATATGTGAGTTGTTGATCCTATCTTGCAAGTCTATAGTCACCTATTATGTTTTATGATCCGACAACCCCGAAGTGACAATAATCGGGATACTTCTCGGTGATGACCGTAGTTTGAGGAGTTCATGTATTCACTATGTGTTATTGCTTTGGTCCGGTACTCTATTAAAAGGGGACCTTAATATCCCTTAGTTTCCATTTGGACCTCGCTGCCACGGGAGGGTAGGACAAAAGATGTCATGCAAGTTTTTTTCCATAAGCACGTATGCCTATATTCGGAATACATGCCTACATTACATTGATGAACTGGAGCTAGTTCTGTGTCACCCTATGTTATAACTATTACATGAGGAATCGCATCCGACATAATCATCCATCACTGATCCAATGCCTACGAGCTTTTCACATATTGTGCTTCGCTTATTTACTTTTTCGTTGCTACTGTTACAATTACTACAAAACTGCTATCTTTACTTTTGCCACTGTTACCATTACTATCATACTACTTTGCTACTAAATACCTTGCTGCAGATACTAAGTTATCCAGGTGTGGTTGAATTGACAACTCAACTGCTAATACTTGAGAATATTCTTTGGCTCCCCTTGTGTCGAATCAATAAATTTGGGCTAAATACTCTACCCTCGAAAACTGTTGCGATCCCCTATACTTGTGGGTTATCAATATGTTGGAGACGTATCGTGGAAGTAGTCGCTGTGGAGCAGTGGGCGCAAGGAGGCGATGTGTTAGTCACGAGCGTACTGGTGTCGAGGTACTGGCGCATCGAGAAGAAGATGGTGTTGATGAGGCGTCGCGCCGGGTTTGCCAAACCCGGGGACACATCGTGGATGAAAGCATGCGTCGTTGTTGCCAGCACCGAGCATGCGTAGACAGACGAAGTCTATGTTGACAAGGCGTCACTCCAGGCTTGCCAGGCTCGGGGACATGTCATGGACGAAGGCATGCATCGGTGTTGCCAGCATCGGACATGTGTAGACGGGGACCGGCATGAGTTGTACGCCACATAGATGGGGCTAACATAGAAGGACTCAGGAATGTTTGCAGTGCAAATCGGCATAGGGCCGATGTCGCACGTGATGGTTGGAGTAGATGAAGTGGTTGGGGAAGATGACGACGACGTTGGCGATGAGCTAGTGCTGGACGAAGACAAAGGTGGTGGACAGCAATGATGGCTATGGGGGTAGCAGTGGCGGCGGTGGCCTGAAGAGGTGGCGGTGGCTAGGTTAGGAGCACGACAACGGTGCTCAAAGTAGGCGAGGAAGAACCCGATAGCATAATGAAGACCAGGCATAGACGGCAGCGTCCCCACGCCGAGGCAAGCGGCATGTCGCATATCACATAGAAGTCGATGCGCGGGGACATCAGAGTGGACCGCATGGTACAGAGCTACAGCCTAAAGGGGCGACGCAAGGCAGCGCATGGGCTAGGGCGACAGCGGGAAGACCATAGGGCGTCGGCGTTGACCGCGTGTTGTAGCGCTACAGCCCAAAGGGGCAACACAGCAGCAGCATGAGGGTCAGTGACACCAGGGCGACGACATCAGGGCGGCAACATAGACCTCGTGCCGTGGCACTACAGCCTGGAGAGGCGACGAAGTGGGGTGCCTGGGTCAATGCAGCCGCGAGAAGAACCACAAGGCGGCGAGATGTAGCAGTAGTCTGTTGCTCGATCGATGGAGGGATGTGCTACACTCGGGGACAGTCTACACGGGACCTGCAGAGGCGCAACCAATGGGTCAGATCGGTTGCACGACGAAGATAGGGCCGATCGCAGGCGGGCGGGTGATCAATCTGATCGAGCGTTAGGTCGGGGACTCTGCTACCCCTAATTGAACCTTTATTATGCACCACTTCCACTGAAGATCAACAAATCAACTTGACCAAAGAATACCCATAGATTGAAAAGCATTATACATAGCTATAACAATCATACATAATAAAGTTCAAAAAAGACTCAATTACTTTCAATGAATAATCCAATCATTAACCCACAATTCATTGAATCCCAACAAACACACTGCAAAAGAAGATTACATCGGATAGAACTCCAAGGAGAACATTGTATTGAGGATCAAAGAGAGAGAAGAAGCCATCTAGCTATTCACGATGGACCCGTAGATCTTTAGTAAACTACTCACACATCATCGGAGGTGTGACAAGGTTGATGTAGAAGCCCTCCGTGATCGATTCTCCCTCCGCAAAGTACCAGTAAAGGCCTCCATAAGGGATCACGGAAGAACAAAAGCTTGCGGCGGAATAATTGTTTCGAGTCTCTCTGATGGTTTTGGGATTTATGGGAATTGATAGAAGTGGAATTAGAAGGAAGTTACGAGGGGCCCACAAGCTCTGGTGCCCCCCCCCCCTTGAGGGCACGCTGTGTGAGATTGTGGCTCTTTCATACGTCTTCTAGCCTCCTCCCGAAGCTCCTAGGGTCCCTTCTAGTCCGGAAAAATCACCGTAAAAGTTTCATCGTGTTTGGACTTTGTTTGGTATTGGTTTTCTGTGAAACAATAAAATAGGAAAAAATAGAAACTGGCACCAGGCACTGAGTTAATAGGTTAGTTCCAAACAATGATGTAATGCATATAAAGCATATAAGATTGATAATACAATAGCATGAAATAATAAAATAATATAGATATGTCGGAGACGTATCAGCGGGCGACGCAAACTGATCTTAGATAAAAAAAAGCAAAAAGGAAAGCGCCGATCAAGACGACCGGCGCAAGAGAGAAAAACCTGGATCAAAGGATCCAGAAAAAGACTCTCTAGGATAGCCGATCAACACGATCGACGGACATACCCTAGGTATGGGCGGGGCGGCCCCGGTGGCGATCCTGGAGATCGACCGCCCGAGGGGCAGCGCGGTGCAGAAACGGCGGTGGCTAGGGTTTTTGATCGGGGTTAGCATGATACCATGTAGAAGGAACAAAGAAGGATTGCCATAATGCATTGGGTGTATTACTAAGCCTCGTGGGCAAGTATATAAAGAGTTCAAGACTTAGAAGGCAAGGAGTTTCTCCCAGAGATAAGGTAGGAATCATATACGAAAGAATACAATCAATCCTAACAAATACTAGCCTAATGAATTCAGTTTTTGCTAGGATGCGCATTTTTTCATGAGTACCTTGGCTATTCCAAAAACAGTGATCAATCAAATCAATAAATACCAAAGGAACTGCCTGTGAAAGAAATATGACTCTGGAGAATAGGGACCCCCCAATGATTTCTTGGGACAAAGTCTGTCTCCCCAAAAGCCATAGAGGTCTGGGTATTTTGAATGTGGTCATTCACAACAAAGCACTACTCATGAAGTTCATCTACAAATTCCTCAACCGTGAGGAGATTCCATGGGTCAAAATCATTTGGGAGACCCACTACTCGACCTCCATTCCTGGGGAGGGGATGGTGGGTTCATTCTGGTGGAAGGCAGTACTTAAACGTCTCCTCAGTTCAAGCAACAAGCGATCTGCAAGGCTTGTAGAGGTGATATTGTTCTATTCTGGGAGGACAAATGGAACAACCAAAGTTTAAGTGAGGCCTACCCTTAGCTATACTCTTTCACCACCAATACGAACATCACCCTACAACAAGTACTTGATATGTCAGAGCTGGAAGAACTGTTCCACAGACCATTATCTTCTCAAGCATTTGCATAATTCATCAGCTTTCAGGATAACCTCGCAAGTAGACAGAACAATGACCAACAAGACTTGTGGACATTCCCGTGGAAGACTGCTAAATATGCCTCGACGAGTATGTACAAAGCACTGATCGAACCTACCAAAGCACACCACATTTATAGTACCATCTGGAGCTGCTCAGCACGACTCAAACACAAAGTGTTCTTCGAGCTCCTCCTTCATGATCGTGTTAATACTAGGAATCTGTTAGAAAGGAAATCGATGCACCTAGACTCCTATGATTGTGTCCTCTGTGCAGAACAAGTGGAGGAAACACTAATGCATCTATTTTGGGACTGCCCATTTACACTGAACTGCTGAAATAACATTCTTCCAACTACGCACTGGCGGAGCTACGTGAGGGCAAAAGCAGATCGTGGCCCGCCCTACCCTCTAGGAAAATCTTATACTACACATGTGCAGTCCAACATTGTCTAAAGGAAAGAAAAAAATGTGCAGTCCAACACTGCATCATCACTAGCATACAACGTTGGGTCGCTCGTGTCCTCGCATGCAACACTGCATTTCCTTCACTCCAGCGCTACTCTGTCAGCTAGGCTACTAGCTAGCTAGCTAGCCCTGAACCACAGGTCAATCCCACATGCAGCTAGGGGATTGTATTATCTGGTAAACATCAAATATTATTACTCTAGCTAGCAACCATTACTGCACAAGCACATGTAGCTAATGCATGTTGAATTAGCGTAGTTCAGAAATATTATTTTTGTGTTGCCCTCTAGGATGGCTCGCCCAGTTTTTTTTCCTAGCTCCGCCACTTCAACTATGCATCGTGGTATCTCAAACTATGATGAAATATGCATCAAGAGCATAGAGATGCACAGAGAGATTGCACTGGATGTCATCGTCATGAGATGTTGGAGCATTCGGTCTGTGAGGAACGATAAAATCTTTCGACATGCACCTGCAGACCTCAATAGTTGGAGGTTTTATTTAAAGGAAGGCTTACAAGCAGTAGCAATCAGAGCAAAACCACGCAAAGCACAGCATATCAAGACCTGGACTGAACAGTTCCTGATCTAACCCACACTAGATGTTGAATAAAAGAGGCATAGGCTGAGTGATGCGCTTGATTTTTATATTTTTATGTTTGTACGTACTCTTTATTATTAATGAAAATTAACCGTAGAACTATTATTCTACGGTCTCGGGGTAAAAAATAATACTAGCCTATCCTAATCTATATTTCAACAAGAACCACCACCAACAGGATGAGGGTCTGTAGAGGAGGAGACCTAAGAGACATGCACTTTTGTTGATATGAAGTCTGTAGAGGAGGAGACCTAATAGACATGCACTTTTGTTGATATGAAGAAGAATATGTTCAATCACAAACTCCTGCATGCATACAAAGAAGAATGGTTTTTTTTTCGGGGTCCTGAAAGTCAGAGCTGGATGGCATGCGTGTGCTCAGGCTTGTTAGGAATCCGATGATTCCGCTGCGGCACGCCACGTGTTCCGATTGTTCTGGTTTCGTAGAGCCAGAGCGCACACGTACACAGTTCAAAGTGGACGGTAGATGAATGGCCCGGACCCCGGCCGCAGCATGGAGCGCTCCGTTCCATCCATCATATATGTATACTCTTGTCTGTCCCATCAACTGCAGCAGGTGTACGTACACTACTACATATGCAGATATGTAGCTTAAAAATGTACGCCGGCATGCGTCATGGCGCAGGGGTTGTTTGGCTCGTTGCGTTCAGGTTCCCAACACTTAACGCCATAGTTGCTGCTGCAGATAGATTTCGCGTGTCGTTTCTTGTCAACTCCAATGGTCTCGACAAGCAGTGCCCAAGGAAGCATGTACTCCTCTCGTTTCGGTATAAGCCTCGTCTGTATTTCCAGACCATCCATTTAACCGATGAAATACGTATTATATTTTGTATACAAAGTATATACCCCTGGTTGTATATCCAAGAAGCTTCCCACACGAACAGATAGAGGTGTATGAGGTGAGAAGATGGTTTTCAGCGGCCCCACGTCGCTCGCGCAACCCTAGCCCGCCTTCCTCCCCTGCCTCTTCCCTCCTCTCCTTCCCCTCACTGCCGCCGGCGGCGCCGACGGGCAATGGTCATGGCTCTGGCGGCAGCTAGGATCCTCCTCTCTTGCGTGCACCAAGGGTTGCCCTAGGCAACCCTCCGCTACTACTAGAAAAATGTTTATATGTGGCCTCAGAAGAGTGACGGGCATGACCAAGTACCTGTCATTGCTATCATAGAAAAGTAGCAGCGACGGGTAGAAAAACAGACCCGCCACACCTACCTCAATTTCAATGGTGGGCGTCAACTAATACATGTCACGGGTAAACTTTTTCGAATTAGCCAGTGGCATGAAAAGAGCAGTAGCGGGTGATGAAGCTATGTATCTAGGGTAGGGTCATGGACCTGTCCAAGATACCCTTCCCAAGGACATTTCTAGAAGAAACCACCTTTCAGTCGACCTGGAAGGGTTCCACTCGACGGACTCGAAGACACTCGACCATGAAGCCAACCACTCGACTGCCAGGAGACCTAAAGTCACTCTGCACGCAAACGGTCTGTCATTAAGTAGCTTTTATGGTCATCATAGCACTTTATTTGTGGCGTTACCAGTAACGCCCGATCTTAATGTACCTTAAACCCTGCATAACTGAGGACCGGAGGGGTCTGGCGGACTCTATATAAGCCAGCCCCCTCCTCAGTGTAAAGGGTTCGCACCCCTGTAATTCATATACCCATAATCCAGTCGACCGCCTCCGGGCTCCGAGACGTAGGGCTGTTACTTCCTCCGAGAAGAGTCTGAACTCGTAAATCTCTTGCGTATACAACTAATCCATAGCTAGGATCTTGCCTCTCCATTCCTACCCCCCTACACTACTGTCAGACTTAGAACCACGACACCCACCGTGGGGCAGGTGTCTTAGCGACTTGTTGGAGAAGTTGCAATTTTTTCGATCTCCTTCATCATGGTTTCGGGCGGAGTTTTGGTTGAGGGCCGCGAGATCCGTCTCGGCGCGCTCACGTTTATCGCTGACGACTCCACTTGGCTTCAGGAGGCTCCGCTCGACATCGACGCGCTCCCTGTCCGCGGGGCAACGCACTTTCGCGCGTGCGTCCGCGGCGTCCTCCTACGGTAACCGTCGACCCAGTATCGGTCGACCCCTATGTCGTCCTCCCTCCCTGTCTCCCGCCGGCGCAAGCGCTCCGGTCGGTCGAGGCTTCAGCGATGGGTGAGGCACGCGGTGGCTCGCCAGTCGGCCACCCCCCAAGTCGCGGCGATCGAGCCCGACGAATCTCTCTACGGCCTGTTCGACTGGTTCCGTAGAGACTGCATCCGAGTGCGACAGCAGCGATCCAGTGGCGGAGATTCTGATGGTCAATGGACCACACAGTCCTCCCGGTTTTCCCCACACTGATGGAGGCAACGGCGGAGGCGATCCGTCGCATGCCCATGAAGAGTATCTCCCCGAGCCCCTCACTTCGCTGCAGAGGGAAGAACTTCGCCGCCGGAACATGGATGCGCTGCACACTCCTATCGTTGGAGAAACCCCCGAGGCTCGTGCCTTAGAGGACGCGCGCTTGGGCAACTTGGCTGAGCGCACTCGACTGAGAACCTCCAGCGAACACTCGATGAGCGTGGGCGACAACGGGTTCCAGAATCCAATCGACGTCAACTCTTTCCACCACCGACTCAGGTATATCGAACTCCGATTCAGAATTTAGCAGTTGCAGCCCGTATAGCAGAGTCGATTCAGCCTTCCCAGTCGGAGGCTGGCAAAGGCTTGTTATAGATTAGAGCATTACTCCGGGCAGCAGGAGATCAAAATTCAGTTGTATCACAGTTGCGGAATAGGATCCACAGCAGATCCGTCGCTGCAAATATAGTCCAGTCGGCCCATAGCCCAAGATCGCCCCCGAGGCGTGAGGAACATGGAGACCGGCGTGATCAGTACAAGAACCGCGAGCAGTATGATCACCAACTCGATCGCAATGATCGACTCGAGTGCCCACCCCTCCCCCAAGGGGTGGATCATACGCGCTTCGACAGTAGGATGACAGACGCCATCACAGTGTTGGACAAAGGATTCCAGTCGACCCCAGGGAACCGGGCTTTGATGCGAGATCCATTATCGTTCAAGGTTTGGTCGAGAGGAACAGAGCTCACTGAGAAGGTCATGATAGAGATGTACCCACCAGCAACAGAATACACGTCTCAGGACCAGAGTGTTTCAGCAGAGCCATCAGGGCCGCGGTGATTCCTCCCAACTTCAGGTTGGCGACTGGAGTCAGTAAGTTCACTGGTGAGTCCAAGCCTGATACTTGGCTTGAAGACTACCGAGTGGCTGTTCAGATTGGCGGCGGCAACGATGAGGTGGCCATGAAACACCTGCCTCTTATGTTGGAGGGCTCAGCCAGAGCATGGTTGAATCAGTTAGCACCCAACAACATTTACACTTGGGAAGATCTTGCCCGAGTGTTTGTCAGAACATTTGAAGGAACTTGCAAGCGACTAGCAGGGTTGACAGAGCTGCAATCTTGTGTGCAGAAGTCGAATGAAACTCTGAGGGATTACATCCAGAGATGGATCACGTTGCATCACACGGTAGAGAATGTATCTGATCACCAGGCGGTCTGTGCCTTCAAGGAAGGCGTTAAGTACAGAGAGCTAAACATAAAATTCGGTCGAACCGGAGACATGTCTCTGAGTCGAATGATGGAGATTGCCACCAAGTATGCCAATGGTGAAGAAGAGGATCGGCTCCGGAGTGGCAAGCACAAGTCAGTCGCCCACGAAACCGGAGGAGGGAACTCCAGTCGGAAGCAGAAGCGAAAAGCTGAGCCAGCTGCTCCTGGAGAAGCCTTGGCAGTGACTCAAGGAAAGTTTAAAGGGAAGCCCAAAGGGTCTTGGAACCCTAAGAAGGTGAAAGACAAGGAAGGGAATGACGTGATGGATTTGCCGTGCCACATCCACACGAAGAAAGATGAGGAGGGTAAATTCATTTACCCGAAACATACCACTCGACAGTGTCGGCTCTTGATCCAGCAATTCCAGGGGGAACAGCCCAAAGATAAGGAAAAGGAGTCGGACAAAGTTGAAGACAAAGAAGATAGTGATGATGGATATCCCCAGGTCAATTCCACCCTGATGATTTTTGCTGATGTTGAAAGCAAAAGTCGATTGAAAGTTATCAATCGAGAAGTGAATATGGTTGCTCCGGCGACACCCAGTTATCTGAAATGGTCTCAGACTGCCATCACATTCGACCAGTCCGATCATCCGACACACATAGCCACCCCTGGGAGGCAAGCTTTGGTGGTCGACCCAGTCGTTGAAGGCACTCGACTGACTAAAGTTTTGATGGATGGTGGCAGTGGCCTGAATATATTGTATGCAGAGACGCTGAAAGGGATGGGCATTCCGATGTCCAGACTCAGTACCAGCAACATGAGTTTCCATGGAGTCATTCCTTTAAAGATGGCTGAGTCACTCAGCCAAATTGCTCTTGATGTGGTTTTCGGTGATTCCAAGAATTACCGCAAAGAAAAGTTGACGTTTGAAGTTGTGGATTTCCAGAGTGCTTATCATGCTATTTTGGGCAGGCCAGCTTGTGCACGTTTCATGGCTCGACCATGTTATGTGTACCTCAAATTGAAGATGCCTGGTCCCAAAGGTGTGATCACTATTACTGGCAATCGGAAGAAGGAGGAAGAGTGCTTTCAGAAAGGCTCAAAGATCGCCGATGCTCAGATGGCAGTGGTAGAGCTGTAGAAATACCAGAAAACTGCAAACCCGAGTGATTTGTTGTGAGCCAAGAAGCCCGCTACGGAATCAGCATTTCAGTCGTCCGATGAGACAAAACCGATTTACATTCACCCGACCGACCCCAGTGCTGCTCCAACTCATATCTCTACAACACTTGACTCCAAATAGGAAGAAGCGCTCATCCAGTTCCTCCGTGAAAACTGGGATATCTTCGCATGGAAGCCTTCTGACATGCCGGGTGTTCCCAGGGGGCTGGCTGAGCACTGTCTACGAGTCGACTCAAAAATGAAACCTCTCAAGCAACATCTTTGACGGTCCGCCGTCCAGAAGAGAAAGGCCATTGGTGAGGAGGTGGCTCGGCTCTTAGCAGGAGAGTTTATCTGAGAGATTTACCACTCCGAGTGGCTCGCCAATGTTGTCATGGTCCCCAAGAAGGACAAGTCACTTCGCATGTGCATTGACTTCAAACATATCAATTGGGCTTGCCCGAAAGATCATTTTCCTCTCCCCCGCATCGACCAAATAGTCGACTCGACCGCGGGATGTGAGCGCCTGTCTTTTTTAGACGCCTATTCCGGTTACCATCAGATCCATCTGTATGGACCCGCCGAGATCAAAACAGCTTTCATCACTCCATTCGGGTGCTTCTGTTATGTCACCATGCCATTCGGCCTCAAGAATGCCGGAGCCACATTCATGAGGATGATTCAGAAGTGTTTGCTCACTCAAATCAGTTGGAATGTGGAAGCATACATGGATGATATTGTGGTCAAGTCACGGAAGGGTTCCGACCTGCCGACTGACCTTGCTGAGACATTTGCCAACCTCAGGAGGTATGATATCAAGCTTAATCCATCAAAGTGCACATTCGGAGTTCCTGGCAGAAAGTTACTCGGTTTTCTCATTTCCGAACGAGGAATCGACGCCAATCCAGAAAAAGTTGGTACTATACTCCGAATGAAACGTCCTGTACGTGTGCACGATGTCCAGAAGCTTACTGGTTGCTTGGCCGCTTTAAGTCGATTCATCTCTCGTCTCGGTGAAAAGCCATTGCCTCTTTACCGTCTGATGAAGAAGTCAGACAAGTCGAGTGGACTCCTGAAGCTGATGCAGCGTTTGCAGAGCTAAAAGCCCTGCTTTCCACCCAGCCGGTGCTTGCTGCCCCAATCAGCAAAGAGCCTTTGCTGCTTTACATTGCAGCCACAGGACAAGTCGTCAGTATAGTACTTACGATCGAGCGGGAAGAAGAAGGAAAAGCCTTTAAAGTTCAGCGCCCAGTATATTATCTTTCTGAAGTTTTGACCCCATCAAAGCAAAGATACCCTCATTATCAGAAGCTTGTATATGGGATTTATATGACCACGAAGAAGGTTGCTCATTACTTCTCTGACCATTCTATTACAGTCGTCAGTGACGCCCCATTGTCAGAGATTCTGCACAACAGAGATGCAACTGGTCGAGTGGCAAAATGGGCGATTGAACTCCTTCCCTTAGATATCAAGTTTGAGGCAAAGAAAGCCATCAAGTCCCAAGCAATAGCAGATTTCATTGCCGAGTGGATGGAACAGCAACTGCGGACTCAAGTTCACTCGGAGCACTGGACCATGTTCTTTGATGGTTCTAAGATGCTGAATGGTTCCGGTGCTGGGGTAGTGTTGGTTTCCCCCCGAGGAGATAAGCTCAGATATGTGCTCCAGATTCACTTTGATTCCTCCAATAACGAAGCAGAATATGAAGCACTTTTGTATGGATTGCGTATGGCCATTTCACTCGGCGTCCGTCGCCTCATGGTCTATGGCGACTCAAATTTGGTGGTTAACCAAGTGATGAAGGAGTGGGACGTCAGAAGTCTGGCCATGACTGGTTACTGCAATGCAGTGAGAAAGCTAGAGAAGAAATTCGAGGGGTTAGAGCTTCATCATATACCCCGACTGAAAAATCAAGCGGGCTGATGATTTGGCAAAAATAGGTTCCAGGAGAGAAGCCATTCCCAGTAATGTGTTTTTGGAACACATCCACACACCATCAGTTCAAGAGGATCCTTTCACCGAAGAAGCCCCGCAGCAAAAATTGTCACGGATCCAACTGAAGTTGAGCTCCCAGCTGTGGTCGACCTGATCATGGAAGTTTTGGTCATCGTTCCCGACTGGACAGTGCCATACATCGCGTATATCCTAAGGAAAGAGCTCCTAGAGAACGAAGAAGAGGCTCGACAGATCGTCCATCGATCCAAGGCCTTTACTGTGATAAAGGGACAGTTGTACAAGGAAAGCGCGACTGGAGTCAGTCAGAAATGTATAACACCAGAAGAAGGTCAGATAATTCTTGATGATATCCACTCGGGGACCTGTGGTTACCATGCGTCTTCTTGGACCATTGTGGCTAAAGCATACCGAGCAGGGTTTTACTGGCCAAGAGCAAATGAAATGGCGAGAGAGATAGTCGATAAGTGTGAAAGATGTCAGTTCTATTCCAATATGTCACACAAGCCCGCCTCAGCCTTGAAGACCATTCCACTCGTCTGGCCCTTCGCAGTTTGGGGGTTAGATATGGTTGGACCACTGAGAACTGGCAGGAGCGGCTTCACTCACTTGCTAGTGGCAATCGACAAGTTTACTAAATGGATTGAGGCTAAACCTATCAAGAATCTCGATGCTTGCACTGCTATCAGTTTTGTCAGAGAGTTGATATTCAGATATGGAGTTCCGCATAGCATCATCACTGATAATGGGTCGAACTTTGATTCCGACAAGTTAAAAGCCTTTTGCGCCTCTCAAGGCACACGAGTCGACTACGCTTGACTCGCTCACCCCCAGTCGAATGGACAAGCGGAACGAGCAAACGGTCTAATTCTCAAAGGACTGAAACCTCGACTGATGCGCGATCTCAAGCACGCAGCAGGCGCATGGGTCGACGAACTTCCTTCAGTTCTTTGGGGATTAAGGACCACCCCTAATCGGTCAACTGGACGAACTCCATTCTTTCTGGTCTATGGAGCTGAAGCAGTTCTGCCGAGTGACTTGCTTCACAATGCACCCCGAGTCAAGCTCTACTCTGAAGATGAAGCAGAACAAGCCCGGCAGGATGCAGTCGACCTCCTAGAAGAGGAAAGAGAGATGGCCTTGATTCGCTCGACTATCTATCAGCAAGACTTGCGTCGATTCCATGCCAGAAATGTGAAGAGTCGAGCCTTCCAAGAAGGAGACTTGGTCCTCCGAATGGATCAACAGAAGCCACACAAGCTCGCTCCTACTTGGGAAGGCCCCTTCATCGTCACCAAAGTTCTCCACAATGGAGTGTACCGTCTTTACAATGTCGATCGCCAGATTGACGAGCCATGAGCTTGGAATGCGGAGCTGCTTCGCCCCTTTTATACTTAAGTACTCACTCGGATGAGATGTAATAAAAAGTACCTCTGTAGTTTGTTTATCAAAGACAAGAGTGTTATGATTCTCCCAGTGATTGTTGTTGCTTTTGTTTACGTGAGAAATCCCCCAGTGGGTGGCTTAGCCGCGAATCCATTTCGCCTAAGCTTGTAAAAAAAAATTCCTACCGAGTGGTGAGCCAGCCTCCCACTCGGGGGCTTAGCTACGAATCCGTTTCGCCTAAGTACTTGAAAATCCTGCCGAGTGGTGAGCCAGCCTCCCACTCGGGGGCTTAGCTGCAGTCCAAGTACTCACCTAAGTTTAAAAAATCCTACCGAGTGGTGAGCCAGCCTCCCACTCGGGGGCTTAGCTGCAGTCCAAGTACTCGCCTAAGTTTAAAAAATCCTACCGAGTGGTGAGCCAGCCTCCCACTCGAGGGCTTAGCTGCAGTCCAAGTACTCGCCTAAGTTTTAAAAATCCTACCGAGTGGTGAGCTAGCCTCCCACTCGGAGGCTTAGCTGCAGTCCAGTACTCGCCTAAGTATTTAAAAATCCTACCAAGTTGAGAGCAAACCTCCCACTCGGAGGCTTAGCTGCAGTCCAGTACTCGCCTAAGTATTTAAAAATCCTACCGAGTGGAGAGAAAACCTCCCACTCGGAGGCTTAGCTGCAGTCCAGTACTCGCCTAAGTATTTAAAAATCCTACCGAGTGGAGAGCAACCCTCCCACTCGGGGGCTTAGCTGCAGTCCAGTACTCGCATAAGTATTTGAAAATCCTACCGAGTGGAGAGCAACCCTCCCACCCCGGGGCTTAGCTGCAGTCCAGTACTCGCCTAAGTATTTAAAAATCCTACCGAGTGGAGAGCAACCCTCCCACTCGGGGGCTTAGCTGCAGTCCAGTACTCGCCTAAGTATTTGAAAATCCTACCGAGTGGAGAGCAACCCTCCCACTTGGGGGCTTAGCTGCAGTCCAGTACTCGCCTAAGTATTTAAAAATCCTACTGAGTGGAGAGCAACCCTCCCACTCGGGGCTTAGCTGCAGTCCAGTACTCGCCTAAGTATTTGAAAATCCTACCGAGTGGAGAGCAACCCTCCCACTCGGGGGCTTAGCTTCAGTTCAGTTCTCGCCTAAGTATTTAATCCATTCCGATCCGCAAGGACGACGAGGTGCAGGTCGTCTGCCACCTTCTCCTTCGGAGCTAAGCCACAAATATAATGTGCACTCTGCAAGGACGACGAGGTGCAGGTCGACTGCTACCTTCTCCTTCGGAGCTACGCCACAAATACAATGTGCGCTCTGCAAGGACGACGAGGTGCAGGTCGACTGCTACCTTCTCCTTAGGAGCTACGCCACAAATACAACGTGCACTCTACAAAGACGACGAGGTGCAGGTCGACTGCTACCTTCTTCTTCGAAGCTACGCCACAAATATAATGTGCACTCTGCAAGGACGACGAGGTGCAGGTCGACTGCTACCTTCTCCTTCGGAGCTACGTCACAAATACAACATGCGCTCCATCTCGATCCGCAAGGACGCAGGTCGACCGCAATCCATGCTCCATCCCTACCTGCAAGAGCGATGAAGTGCAGGTCGACTGGACTTTCCACCTCAGAGCTGCATCTCAAGCACTAAAGTATATTCCGAGTGAAGAACAAAGTTTTCTCGAAGGCAAATGCAAGCATATTCAATGATAAGCCAAGTCCAGATAACATCCTACGGATTCAGAAGTGCTCAGGCGTCAAGCCTGTAAAAGTTTATCAGTTACAAAACCACTCGGCATTCCGAGGCAAATTTAAGGCGAAGCATAGAAGTTTTTCTTACTCCTCAGGTGGAGGACTGGAGGGCGCGACAAACTGGTCCAGGTCGATTCCGTTAGCAATCCGAGTGGCAGCAGCAATGAAGGTCTCCATGAAAGATTGGAAGTCATGCTTCTTGGTATTGGCCACTTTGATGGACGCCAGCTTGTCCTCTCGCGCATCCTTGCAGTGAACACGGACCAGGGACAGAGCAACGTCAGCACCGTACCTGGCAGAAGACTTCTTCCATTCTTGCACTCGACTTGGAACTTCATTCAGTCGAGTCATTAGAGACTCGAGGTCATTTTGAAGCGTCTCTCCCGGCCAGAGTGTCGTGTTGATTCGCGACGCCGCAACCTTCAGTCGAGAAAGGTAGTCAACAACTCCAACAACACGAGACTCCAGTCGGAGCATGTTCATAGCGGCTTCATCCTTCACAGGAGAGTTAATGGGGTCCAAGCTTGTCTCCACTCGACTGGTCTCTTCCTCGAAGTTTTGGCAGAATTCTGTAAACACAATTCGAAGTTAAGCCAACAGTTCTATGATGAGTTGATGATAACAAGTCAGTCGGATAGAAGAGATTACCTTCAAGCATGATGAATAACTTCTTGGCGAGCCCTCCCAGATAAGCATCCAGATCGTTCTTCTTCCCCGCCAGTTCGCTAGCCTTGTCACTCAGAGCTATCTTACCATTCTTCAGACGGCTGACCTCCTTGTTGGCCGCGTCGAGAGCAGCTTTTAGATTGGCGTTCTCCTCTTCAAGTTTACCGACTGAAGCCAGTTTTTCTTCTGTAAGCTTCGTTTTGTCCAAAGCAGGCTTCTGTGCCTCGGCGAGGTCAAGGTCCTTCTTCTTCAGAGCCTCCTTCATTTTATCTGCAAAGTGACAATGAGATCAGAATCAGGAATGGGCAAAAAGATAAAGACAGTCGTCAAGATTCTCACCAACCATACCTTTCGCTTCATATTTTGCCTTCTTAAAGTTCTCCTGAACAAGCTTCAAGTCAAGGTCGAGCTGGATATGTTTGTTTTCCAATTCAGTATAGCGAGCCACAAGCTCGCAAGATTTCTGCGAAGGGTCAGTCGACAGACATCAAATATAGGCTGCTTCCGAGTGACTAAGAGAAAAATTGTGACATTTGTAAGACTACAGCCGAATCAAAATATTCAACAGTAGTCTCGGGGACTACACCCAGTGGGTGCACTCAGCGTGCCCCCACTGGTTCTTCCGACTTGGTCCGATTAGTCGGACGAAAGAGACAAAGCGGTTATGATCCTAAAACTATAGCTAACTGCCAGCAGTCAGCCATGGTCTCATCATGATCTACCAAAAAAACACAGGTTCTTCAGACCTTAGTCGACTGCCAGCAGTCGACCATGGTCTCGGGGACTACACACAGTGGGTGCACTCAGTGTGCCCCCACTGGTTCCAAGATTCCATTCGACATGGTCCGACCAGACCGAGTGAATAAGTTAGAGTGAAGAAATTCAAAATACAAAGACTACAGTCGACTGCCAGCAGTCCACCATAGTCTCGGGGACTACACCCAGTGGGTGCACTCAGCGTGCCCCCACCAATCCAAAAATTCAATCGACACACCCAGTGGGTGTACAGATACAAAGATCTTCGGAAAGAAAGTCTTCAGATAGCATATCCTAACAGAACAAGCGGTGACCAACTAACCTGGACGTTGCTCTGAAGGGCTGAGCTAGCATCACAGGCCGCTTGGCTAGCTTCCCGGATCGCTTTCACCTGCTCCATCATGATCCCCGCCTGGCGTATAGCCTCCTTAGCAGCACCCGCTTGGTCCTCTGGGATGTGGTGTGTGGTGAAAAGGGAAGGCGGGTCAGCAGTCGACGATGAAGGTTGAGCACTCGTCAGCGGCACAGCGAAGGACACGGAAGTCCGAGTGATGTTGCCACCCTCCTGAACTAGCGTCTTAGGCATTGATGCAATCTAAGCGGTCTTGCCAGCCGACGCCTTTCTATTCCTCCTCGGCCTCAGTGGCGCCTCGTCGTCATCATCAGGGAGATCAATGACATGAGGAGGAGCTACAGGAAAAATCCAAAGTTAAAGTCGAGAATCCAATCGACCAAAAGTGAAATTACAGAGATCATACCAAGGTTGGAGGTGGCAGCATCCTCCATCTCCTGGTCTTCATTCTTGGCGGAGGTCTCGGAGGTAGCAGCACTGCAGATTTCAGAAACCAGTCGGTTAGCCAATGAGTCGACCAAGAGTCTTTCCATGCTAAACAAGAAAACACAAGCTCTGCTGTTACCCAGAAATGGTGGGAATGGTCATTCTCATCTTGGGCAAGGCTTTCGGCGGCTTTGATGACATCGCTCATGGATGCTTTGGCGCTTTTTCAGTCGGCGCCGGAGAAGCCGTCCGGGGGCGGTTTGACGACTGCCCAATAGGTGTAGTCGCTTTGCCACGCTCGCTCGCGGGGTCGTCGGTGAGCTTGGATCGCCTTTCTATGCGAGGAGGATCGACTTCCTCCTCCTCCTCTTCACTGGAGCCGTCGTCATCATCTTCCCCCTCACCATTAGATTGCCACTCCTCCTCACTTTCACCTCCGCTCGCCTCCTCCTCCTCGGCCTGTTCTTGCGCCCCGTTGGGCATCGAGTACATCTCAGTAATGGCCTAGAAGACAACAAACAAGACAAAAGTCAGTCGATTGATTTTAAGCAAACAGAATGAACAAAGCAGGATCACTGTCAGAGATGCAGAATTGGACCTGGTCTACTTCGTATGATTGGTCGAGTGGAGGAATCCTCCTGGCTCCTCGGGGGTTGTCTTTGTTCCCTGCGATGCTCGCCGGCCACCTCTCCAGCGTGGCCTCCTCGACCTCCTCCGGGTGGATCCGAGTGGTGTCCTTAGTGCCAGAATACATCCACATCGGATGGTCTCGAGCTTGAAGCGGTTCGATGCGTCGTCGGAGGAAGACCTCCAAGAGGTCCATGCCGGTCATCCCGTCACGGATAAGCTGGAAAACACGTTCGACCAGCACCTTAACCTGCACCTTCTCTTTCGGGATCACCTTCAAAGAGCAAGGATTCCTCACTCGATCCATGGAAAAAGGAGGGAGTCCAATCGACTGCCCTGGCGTCGGCTGGTCTTTGTAGTAAAACAAGGTCGACTGCCATCCACGGACCGAGTCGGGTAGGATCATGGCCGGAAAAGAACTTTTCCCCCTCATTTGAACCCCAAGACCCCCACACATCTGAATCACTTGCATTCTCTCGTCACTCGGATTGGCCTTTTTCACCGTCTGGGAGCGACAGGTGAAAAATGTGCTTGAAAAGACCCCAATGAGGCCGACAACCCAGGAAATTCTCGCACAAAGACATGAAAGCAGCGAGGTACACGATGGTGTTGGGTGTGAAGTGGTGGAGTTGCGCCCCAAAGAAGTTCAGAAATCCCCGAAAGAAAGGGTGAGGCGGCAAAGAAAACCCACGGTCGACACAGGTGGCCAAGAGAACGCACTCACCCTCCTGAGGCTGCGGCTCAGACTCCTTCCCCAGGAGCCGCGCCGATCCATGGGGGATCAGTCCTCCATTGGCCAGGTCGTCAAGGTCTTCTTGACGAATCGTCGAGCGGATCCAGTCGCCCTGGATCCAGCCCTGCGGAAGGCCGGCCCTCGATGAAGATCCGCCCCGGCTGGTCGCCCTTCCCTTCGCCTTCGCCGTCGCTTTCTTCGCCCGCTCTAGTGCCGCTGTCCTCTCTTTCACCATCGTCGCTGACGAGACGCGCACAGGGCAGCGGCACTGAGACGGAAGCGAACGCGGCGGATAAGTCTGAGGAAGAAAGGAGGAAATGAGAATGCACTATTCAAAAACCCCCGTCCAGCGCCTCATATGAGGTTACTTCCGAGTGACTAACTTGTAGGCCCGGGCGATCCTGTCAAATCCCGCAATAGTCGCGCACGCGATGCGTAGCGAAAAATGTGGCGCGGAGATCAAGGCGTCCCTGCCTTATCCCATCCGATTACTGTAGCCTCCTCCGCCCCGCGCGCTTCCCGAAATTCGAATCCCTCTAAATCCGCGAGCTGCAGAGCAACTCGTCAGACGGAAGATTTCCTCCGCTCTGTCGCTCGGAGTTCTCCAAGTAAAGAAATTCACTCGACGGATACAAAGAATGGATCAAGGCGACTGAAAAACAAGTTGGTGCCGTCACCTAAGTTCATTGATCCAGAACAAGACATACTCATAGCACGAAAATGGGTCGGAAGTGTGTTCAACTCCTTCCCCATTCAAACCTTGATCCATTTGAGGGCTAATGATGAAGCTATGTACCTAGAGTAGGGTCATGGACCTGTCCAAGATACCCTCCCCAAGGACATCTCTAGAAGAAACCACCTTTCAGTTGACCCGGAAGTGTTCCACTCGACGGACTCGAAGACACTCGACCATGAAGCCAACCACTCGACTGCCAGGAGACCTAAAGTCACTCTGCACGCAAACGGTCTATCATTAAGTAGCTTTTATGGTCATCATAGCACTTTATTTGTGGCGTTACCAGTAACGCCCGATCTTAATGTACCTTAAACCCTGCATAACTGAGGACCGGAGGGGGTTTGGCGGACTCTATATAAGCCAACCCCTCCTCATTGTAAAGGGTTCGCACCCTTGTAGCTCATATACCCATAATCCAGTCAACCGCCTCCGGGCTCCGAGACGTAGGGCTGTTACTTCCTCCGAGAAGGGCCTGAACTCGTAAATCTCTTGCGTATACAACTACTCCATAGCTAGGATCTTGCCTCTGCATTCCTACCCCCCTACACTACTGTCAGACTTAGAACCACGACAGCGGGCACTAAGTAAGTGCTCGTCTTTTAAGTAATAAAGCGTCCATTTTTGAAAAAAGTAAGTGCCCGTCACTCGTTTGTCTTAAACGAGTGGCGGGAGGTGGAACACACTTGCCACAACTACGTCTCGGCAAACCACGCCAATTTTTTTTTTGAAAAAGTTTGCAGTGTTGGGCGCCTGCGCAAGCCCGCCACTGCTCTATCCGCACACTTACTCCCGCATCCGCCCAACTCGGACTAATCCATTTTCGGTAGTCTCATCAGTTCCTCTCCTCTCCCCTTCCGCATGCGCCCATATCTGTCGCCATCTCTTCTATCTGTCGGAGGCTCCTTCCACATTGTCCGTCGTCGCGGCCGCCGCCGGATGTACCCTCCATGCCATCCGTCACCGCGATCGCCACCGGATCTGCCTTCCATGTTGTCCACTACCACGACCGCCGGAACCGCCTCCCTCCGTACTTGCGTCCGCCGTCGAAGCCGCCCGCAGTATACTATCTCCCCGCCCGCCCGCCCGCCCACTGAAGAGTGCTTTAATTAGGTAGGGTTAGGGTCCGCCTCTAGATATTTTGTAGACTAAATTATGCTTTAGAGTTTCATCTTTCTGTGTGATTGATGTAATCTTCATCTACTAGCCTCATTTAGTTGGGTTAATTAGCCTCTAGATAAATGTTTTTGCAATGCAGTAGACGGTGGCAATGTGGTTTGATTATTATTTTTGCATTGCAATAGGAAGTGGCAATGTTATCCATCTGATGTGTTGTACATGTACTATTTTATTTGCGGGGATTCAACAATGAGTGCCAACGTTTTGGCAAAACGTTGATTCATTTCCGTTGCACCAAATTTCTGTCACTCTAGATGTTCACTTTTTAAGCCAAGGTCATGCCAAATTTCATTTCTACCACTCACTATGAGTGGCATTGTTCAAGTGCATGGGATTAGCATGTTTAATTTTCTTACATGTGAGTGGAATTGGGTCGAATCTGCTTATATATGGCAAGTGCATGGGCTTAGCATGTTATTTACAGGGATTTAAAAATGAGTGCCAACGTTTTGGCAAAATGTTGATTAACTTTTGTTTCACCAAATTTCTAGTAATCAGTATGTTAAATATTCTGCAAAGGTCATGCCAGCATTTTTACCCTTGTTAGTCGGTTCTTCTTCTCAATATTACTTCTATAAGCTAGCTTCCATGTCAACTATTTACAATTGATAAGTGCTTCATAATGATTATTAGGGATCATGGGGCATAAGATTTGCCATATCTGCAAAAGTCTATGTATGGACAGTTGCTAACTGCAGTACAATTCGGGCTCTTCGTAAAGAAGGGATTTCAAAAATCAATGGTATCAGTCTTTAACTTCAACTAGTATTCAATTCTAACCTTTTGTGTAATTCTTTTACAGACTTTATTATTAATTATAGACTGATGCATAGTGTATCCCATGCAACATAAGTGTTGACTCCAACAATTTATGTGGTAACATTATAGACTTTGAGGATGATAAGGGGCACACATTCAAACTAGATGTGCGTAAACCAAGGGATATAACCATCATAGGCTACGATGGATGGAAGAAATACATTTCACAGAATAACCTCATTGAAGGAGAGTATGTAGCCTTTTCTTGAAAGGAGCGGTCAATGGGTTAAGGACAGTCTATTTCTCCAGCCAAGATGAGATGAGGATGACAAGGATCATGACGATAGCCAAGATAACTAAGATGATGGGGCCAACCAAGATGACGAGGGGAACGAGAAAGCTGAGGACCGCCAGGATGATGACGGCAGACTGATGAGGATGAGCAACATGATGAGGATAGCGAAGATAATTACGATTATGATCCATTCAGTTCTGCAAAATTCTCTAAAAGAATGAAGAGACTTACTCACTCGGGACGAGACCATAAATGTCATCCGATACTACCATCCAGTGTGGCCTTCGGGGGGAAGCCCTTTGTGCACCGTTTAACTAAGACCAATGTCATCAGAAACATCATGGTGAGGTGTTTTGTATTATTTCATCTTTTTGTTCATAACCATATATGGTGAGATGTCTAACATTGTGTGCTCTCTGTTTGATCTTAATGACGGGGAAGTTCAGAAATTACCTATGAAGATATTTTCCGGAGTGGACATCCCCGTTATCAGCAAAGCTAGAGTACGACATGGACCAACAGGGCGTATCAGCATGGTTCAGTACAAGACGGAGCCAGACGAGCGCATATCCTTCTACGAGGCCGGCTGGCGGGAGTTCATGGCAGGAAAGAGAGAACTAAGGGTCGACACACCAGTGATAATCACCATAAGGAACAGCAACCGCAAAGGCTTGCAGATGATGGTTGTCGTTGACCATGTTTAGAAATAAGGTCCAAGCCATGAATATATTAGTTGATGAGCTGTAGTTAGTATGTTAAGATGGATGTGATACATTGATGTTTGTTTGTTGAGTGGATTTTTTGAAGTGTTAATTAATTATTTTGTTGTTTGTTTCCATGATGGATTGAGTCTGGTTCAATTATATTGAGAATCATATAAAACCTTTTGGAAGTAATGTGCGTCAACGTGCAATGCCAACAAATGATGTTCTCTCTTGAGCCTCGCCCGCGAGTGGCAGGCGCTAGGCACAACCACCACTGCTAACATGGCACTGATGTCTACTACGCAACCTTCTTCTTGTAGACTTGTGTTGGGCCTCCAAGCGTAGAGTTTTGTAGGGCAGTAGAAAATTTCCCTCAAGTGGATGACCTAAGGTTTATCAATCCGCGGGAGGCGTAGGATGAAGATGGTCTCTCTCAAACAACCCTGCAACCAAATAACAAAGAGTCTCTTCTGTATCCAACACACCCAATACAATGGTAAATTGTATAGGTGCACTAGTTCGGCGAAGAGATGGTGATACAAGCGTAATATGGATGGTAGATGTAGGTTTTTGTAATCTGAAAATATAAAAACAGCAAGGTAGCAAGTAACAAAAGTGAGCAAAAACGGTATTGCAATGCTTGAAAACAAGGCCTAGGGTCCATACTTTCACTAGTGCAAATTCTCTCAACAATGATAACATAACTGGATCATATAACAAGCCCTCAACGTGCAACAAAGAACCACTCTAAAGTTCCTATCGGAGAACGTAGGACGAATACGTGCATCAACCCCTATGCATAGATTACCCCAATGTCACCTCGGGAATCCGCGAGTTGAGTGCCAAAACATACATCAAGTGAATCATAGAACATCCCATTGTCACCAGAGATATCCCATCGCAAGACATACATCAAGTGCTCTCAAATCCAATACCCAATCCGACATAACAAAGCCTCAAAGGAAAACACTCAATTCATCACAAGGTAGAGAGGGAGAAACACCATATGATCCAACTATAGTAGCAAAGCTCGCGGTACATCAAGATCGTGCCAAATCAAGAACACGAGGGAGAGAGAGATCAAACACATAGCTACTAGTACATACCCTCAGCCCCGAGGGTGAACTACTCCCTCCTCATCATGGAGAGCACTGGGATGATGAAGATGGCCACCGGTGATGGTTTCCCCCTCCGATAGGGTGCCGGAATGGGCTCCCGATTGGTTTTTGTGGCTACAGAGGCTTGCAGCGACGGAACTCCCGATCTAGGTTTATACTGGGGGTTTATGGATTTATACGATTTTTTGGCATCAGTTTCACATCAGGGGGGTCCACGAGTTAGCGACAAGGCAGGGGCGCACCCTAGGGGGGTGGGCACGTCCTCCACCCTTGTCGTTGACTCGGGACTCTTCTGGCCCAACTCTTGTGCTTTGGGGGCTTCTACTGGTCCATCAAAACTCACCATAAATTTTCAGCTCATTTGGACTCCGTTTGATATTCCTTTTCTACAAAACTCAAAAACAAGGGAAAAAAGAAACTAGCACTGGGCTCTAGATTAATAGGTTAGACCCTCAAATAATATAAAATAGCATATCAATGCATATAAAACATCTAGTATGGGTAATATAATAGCATGGAACAATAAAAAAAATATAGATACGTTGGAGATTTATCAGGCACCAGTGGCGGGCGACAACCGACACCTGTGGTGGGTAGTAAAGAACGTTGTTGGGACGGAGAGTATGTCGACCAAAGGGAGGTGAATGGAAATTCAAAAATTCTTAAGAATGTTTTGAATTGAACCCAAGCACAACAGCGGAAAAGATTCGGAAGATAAGTAACTTATATAGGTATCCTATTGAGGAACAAATCCTTCGAGATAGGAAGCGATAAGAGTTCGAGCATAGTAGACAATAGGCTTAACTATCACAATGGTAATGCAATACACGAAAAGTTGTAGAGGCATGAATGATAACTAGACATGAATAGCGAGGGAAATACTAACTGATACAAATACACTAAGATATTGCACGGTAGGTAAGAGAGGTGACGAACAGATCACTAGTCGAAGATAAATGATAAATTGTGAACGAACACACTATCATCACAGAGCACAAAAGATATGCACTAAACGAAATGCAGAGTAATAGAGTAAACGAGTGGTGTCAATGGCGACAGGTGAATTTGGTAGACCAGTTTGCCCTTTTGCCGAAGGACACGTCTGGTTGGAGGGACTTGTGATTGAACACATGAGCAAACGTCTCTTCGTACTATTCTCCTCCAACTAGGAGCTGGTCAGACTCTAGTTGATTTCACTCGGGGTAGGTACTTATTGGTGATCCCCAAACCTTCGGCAGACTTCCTTCACAAACCACAATTACCCTTGGTTGCTGAAGATCTTGCTCGGTGAAGACAACAACTCTTCAACACTCAAGCCGACACCTATCCATCTAGAGAGTGCACAGCTCTCAAGAGTAATAGGTACAAGAACTGTAACTCGAAACTACTGTGATGCTCAACCACTGTCTAAGTTTTGGTTCTTGGTTTTCTCCCAGTGGATTTTAAACTCAAATCTCTTGGAAGGGGATGCTCAATCAATATTCTCAAAAATCTGAGCAGCTAATGGACAACGTTGGAGTGGGGTGGCTATATTTTATTAATTTAATTACACAGTAGGAGCCTCTCCTACTGTTTAAAGGTTCAAAAAAACGTTGGAGTGGGGTGGCTATTTATAGTCGCAGCATTCCCTGGTGGGAAATGACCAAAATGGACATGTGGGACAGCCAATGGCCAAACGACACAAGTCCAACGGTCAGAAATTGAGCACAATGGTAAAATTCCTTGTGGAGCAAGAAATGCTAATCCTCGGTCCAAAAGATGTGTCCTGCGACACCGAAGAACTACGTCTTCTGCTGACAGGTAATCAATCGGAGCATAAAGATATTTGTCTCAGTCTTTCATAGGTTTGGGCTTAGCATCACAACATGCTTCGAAAACCTATAGCCCTCTTAATAGTACGGAGGTCCTATGACTAAAGAAAGAGAAGAAGAACAACAAAATGAATACTACGTCTTCACTTCACCTTTGACCTTCTCAGTTGCGGTAAATTTTCTTTGGACGAACACCGAGCCAATTGCTTGGCGTCAGCAATGAATTTCAAGGGGTCAACTTCTTCACATCAATCTTCTCGCCTACAAAGCTCTGAAAGATATAACTGAATCGTCTCTGTATCTCAGATATTCTTCGGTGAAGTTCCTCGAACTTGACACCAAGGATTGCATTCTCTTAAGTTCTGAGTGGACTATTCCTCTCTGTGTGCACTAGCAAACAAATCAGTCCATGCCTGTTTCTGTTAACAATCTCCAAAACACAAGAGGGCAAATATTGCACCAACAAACGCCCGCCACTGAAATTTATCAACCAGTGGTGGGTGAGCGCCCACCACTAACGCCATGTTAGCAATGGCGGGAGGTTAGTGGTCGGCTCCCCTGATAGCCTTGCCCACCACTATTGGGCTTTTTGTCCCTGCCGTTGTCGGGCATTCCTGCAATAGTGGGCGGGGGCGCAAGATCTGTGAGGGCCCCTGAGGGCCGGGGAGAGCGACATCTACAGTGGCGATGGTGGCGCGGGGAGGTGGTGGGCTGCAGTGACTGTTGCTCCAGTGGGTGCGCGGAGATCTTCTCACGCATGCTCTCTGGGCATTGGTTGGTGGTGACAACCATGGATTTGATGTTGGGGAATGTAGCATGCAATTTCAAAAAAATTCCTACGCTCACGCAAGATCTATCTAAGAGATGCATAACAACGAGGGGGAGAGTGTGTCTACGTACCCTCGTAGACCGTAAGCGGAAGCGTTTCACAACGTGGTTGATGTAGTCAAACTTTCTTCATGATCCACCGATCGAGTACCGAACGTACGGCACCTCCGAGTTCTGCACACGTTCATCTCGGTGACGTCCCTGCCTTCTTGATCCAACAAGATGTCAAGGTAGTAGACGAGTTCCATCAGCAGGACGGCGTGGTGACAGTGACGATGAAGTGATCTCTACAGGGCTTCGCCCTAAGAACTACGAAATTATGACCGAAGGTGTAAACTGTGGAGGGGGGCGCCGCACACGGCTAATATAATGTGTGCTAGGCACACCCCACTCCCCCCCCCCACACACATATATATATAGGTGGGGGAGGAGGGAGTAGCCACGGGCGCCCGCAAGTGGCGCCCCCTGCCTTTTTTCACCGGAGAAGAAAGGGAAGGGGAAGAGAGAAAGGAAAGGGGGGCCGGACCCACTTTTTCCTTCTCCCAATTCGGCCTCCTGCGACAGGGGGGTGCGCCACCCCTTGTGGCCTGGTGTGCTCCCCTCTCATTGCCCATATGGCCCATATCTTTCCCCCCGGGGTTTCAATAACCCCTCCAGTACTCCGATAAATACCCGATACACTCCAGAACACTTCCGATGTTCGAATACCATCATCCTATATATAAATCTTTACCTCTCGACCATTTCAAGACTCCTGTTCATGTTCTTGATCACATCCGGGACTCCGAACAACATTCAGTCACCAAATCACATAACTCATATAATACTATATCATCAACAAACGTTAAGCGTGCGGACCCTACGGGTTTGAGAACTATGTAGACCTGACCGAGACACCTCTCCAGTCAATAACCAATAGCGGAACCTAGATGCTCATATTGGAGTCCACATATTCTATGAAGATCTTTATCGGTCGAACCGTTATGACGACATATGTTATTCCCTTTGTCCATTGGTATGTTACTTGCCCGAGATTCGATCGTCGGTATCTTCATACCTAGTTCAATCTCGTTACTGGCAAGTCTTTTTACTCGTTCCGTAATACATCATTCTGCAACTAACTTATTAGTCACTTTGCTTGGAAGGCTTCTTATGATGTGTATTACCGAGAGGGCCCAGAGATACCTCTCCGATACTCTTAGTGACAAATCCTAATCTCAATCTATGCCAACCCAACAAACACCTACGGAGATACCCATAGAGCATCTTTATAATCACCTAGTTACATTGTGATGTTTGATAGCACACAAGGCATTCCTCCGGTATCCGAGAGTTGCATAATCTCATAGTCGAAGGAATATATATTTGACATGAAGAAAGCAATAGCAATAAAACTGAACGGTCAATATGCTATGCTAATGGATGGGTCTTGTCCATCACATCATTCTCCTAATGATGTGACCCCGTTCATCAAATGACAACACATGTCTATGGTTAGGAAACTTAACCATCTTTGATTAATGAGCTAGTCTAGTAGAGGCTGACTAGGGGCACGGTGTTTTTTCTATGTATCCACACATGTATCAAGTTTCCAGTTAATACAATTCTAGCATGAATAATAAACATTTATCATGATATAAGGAAAAATAAAATAACAACTTTATTATTGCCTCTAGGGCATATTTCCTTCATTTGATCTCCGTTCAGATCCATGGCGGCGTGGGTCTTGACCGAATGATGACGTGTGGATGGGCTAGCTAGGTCCTCTGTCGGCATTCTAATGGTAGCGTACGTATTCATGGAGCAGTACCATGTGGACAAGTGAGCTGCTGGATCGGGATGGTGTGACTACCGATGAAAACTATGCCAACTTTTGTCATGGCAGATGATGGCAGTGTCTTTGACGTCGTTTCCTTGTCGAGGCACCATTGTTACAGTCTGCGCCATCTTGCTCGGGATGCTCTAAGGGAAACCCTAGATGTGGTTCTCCCAGATCAGACGATGATGACACCTTCGTGGTCATTCTCCCTCTTGGGGCATTAGTTTGGAGCAACTATTGGCTGGGGGCGGCAAGAGGTGGAGCGGTGTTGCATCTACCGCATCGACACCAGTGGGTCTTCGCGACGTGGCACAGTGGGGTCTAGGCGATGGACACATGAAGGATGGCGACGTTGTCTAGCGTCATGGTGGTGTCGATGACAGAAAGGCCTGGCAAATTGAATGTGTTGATCCCTCCTGAAGGTGGGATGGTGAAAGATGGTGGCGGCGGATTCATGTGCATGTGGTGCCTGCTAAGGATCTGCTACACCAATTGGTGCTCTCGGGTCACCGTTGGGCGGCTTGGTGCTAGATCACGACATCTCACCAATCTTGTAGGTGTAGCTACAAAGGTTTCTAGGAAGGTGGTTTGGGTTGATCCAAGTTTTTTTTCTTAGGCCTTGTTCAATAATATAATAAAGATGGTTGTGTGCATCCTTGGATGCAGAGGCCGGGGATTTTAACCTCCTTTAAGAAAAACCTTTTATCAGTCAGATTAATGATCTAAGAAGGGGGGGGTGTGATACGTCTCCAACGTATCTATAATTTATGAAGCATTCATGCTATTTTATCATCTATTTTGGATGTTTACGGGCTTTATTATACACTTTTATATTATTTTTGGGACTAACCTATTAACCGGAGGCCCACCCCATATTGTTGTTTTCTTTCCTATTTCAGTGTTTCGAAGAAAAGGAATATCAAACGGATTCCAAACTGAATGAAACCTTCAGAAAAGTTATTTTTGGAACAGAAGCAATCCCGGGAACTTGGAGTGCAAGCCAGGGAAGCTTCGAGGTGGCCACGAGATGGGGGGCGCGCCCACCCCCCTGGGCGCGCACTCCACCCTCGTGGGCCCCTCAAGGCTCCCCCGACCGACTTGTTTCGCCTATATATTCCCATATACCCTAAAAACATCAAAGAACAAGATAGATCGGGAGTTCGGCCGCCGCAAGCCTCTGTAGCCACCAAAAACCTCTCGGGAGCCCGTTCCGGCACCCTGTCGGAGGGGGAACCCATCACCGGTGGCCATCTTCACCATCCCGGCGCTCTCCATGACGAGGAGGGAGTAGTTCACCCTCGGGGCTGAGTGTATGTACCAGTAGCTATGTGTTTGAGCTCTCTCTCTCTCTCGTGTTCTCTCTATGGAACGATCTTAATGTATCGCGAGCTTTGCTATTATAGTTGGATCTTATGATGTTTCTCCCCCTCTACTCTCTTGTGATGAATTGAATTTTCCCTTTGAAGTTATCTTGTCGGATTGAGTCTTTAAGGATTTGAGAACACTTGATGTATGTCTTTCCATGCTTATCTATGGTGACAATGGGATATCACGTGATCCACTTGATGTATGTTTTGGTGATCAACTTGCGAGTTCCGCCCATGAACCTATGCATAGGGGTTGGCACACGTTTTCGTCTTGACTCTCCGGTAGAAACTTTGGGGCACTCTTTGAAGTACTTTGTGTTGGATGAATAGATGAATCTGAGATTGTGTGATGCATATCGTATAATCATACCCACGGATACTTGAAGTGACAATGGAGTATCTAGGTGACATTAGGGTTTTGGTTGATTTGTGTCTTAAGGTGTTATTCTAGTATGAAGTCTATGATAGATTGAACGGAAAGAATAGCTTCATGTTATTTTACTACGAACTCTTGAATAGATTGAGCAGAAAGGATAACTTTGAGGTGGTTTCGTACCCTACCATAATCTCTTCGTTTGTTCTCCACTATTAGTGGCTTTGAAGTGACTCGTTGTTGCATGTTGAGGGATTGTTATATGATCTATCTATGTTATTATTGTTGAGAGAACTTGCACTAGTGAAAGTATGAACCTTAGGCCTTGTTTCCTAGCATTGCAATACCGTTTACACTCACTTTTACAACTTGCTACCTTGCTGTTTTTATATTTTCAGATTACAAACACCCATATCTATCATCCATATTGCACTTGTATCACCATTTCTTCGCCGAACTAGTGCACCTATACAATTTACCATTGTATTGGGTGTGTTGGGGACACAAGAGACTCTTTGTTATTTGGTTGCAGGTTTGTTTGAGAGAGACCATCTTCATCCTACGCCTCCCACAGATTGATAAACCTTAGGTCATCCACTTGAGGGAAATTTGCTACTGTCCTACAAACCTCTGCACTTGGAGGCCCAACAACGTCTACAAGAAGAAGGTTGTGTAGTAGACATCAAGCTCTTTTCTGGCGCCGTTGCCGAGGAGGTGAGTGCTTGAAAGTATATCTTTAGATCTTGCAATCGAATCTTTTTGTTTCTTGTTTTATCACTAGTTTAGTTTATAAAAGAAAAACTACAAAAATATGGACTTGAGTTTGTCTCATACGCTTCATCTTTTTAATATCTTTCGTAAGTATGATGAAAAGGAAAATTGTGCTCATGTGCTAGCAGAAGAAGTCTATAAAATGCTTGATACTAAATCTTTGAATGATGAGCATGATTGAAATGTTGTTAGTATGAACTCTTTGAATATCCATAGTACTAATGATGATTGCACTAGTTATGATGAAAATGTCTCCTATAAGCATGTCGATTTTTGTGGAGAGCATTGGGATTGCATGGACACACCAAATAGAGAAAATAGATATTGCAAGAGGCATAAGTATTTAGAAACTAAAGGGTTGCAATAAAGGCTTAATGTTAGTGCTGAAAATTTAAAATATCTCCGTCGTACTTCTGAACTTTGCAATGAGCGTGGTCATTTAAATCGCCGATGCAAATTGTTTCATGATCAAATCGTGTCCAAAAATTGTGATGACTTGATTTCCCTTGCACAACATAATGAACCTAGTTTGCTTTTGGGTTATGAGGAATTGAAACGTGCAACTAAGCATATTCCAGAATTTAATCTTGAGCATTTTCTTGATATTAATCTAGAGGAGATTTGTTTGTATTGTGCGGTGAATTGCATTGAAAATCCTTATATTGCCAATTACCTAAAGAAAAGTGTAGGACCTTGAAGTATGTCTCGAGGGGGGGTGATTAGACTACTTGACCAATAAAAACTTAACCTTTTCCCAATTTTAGAGTTTGGCAGATATTAGCTATTTTAGAACAAGTCAAGCAATCATCACACAATTCAAGCAAGGATGCAAAGAGTATATAGGCAGCGGAAATTAAAGCATGCAACTTGCAAGAAAGTAAAGGGAAGGGTTTTGAGGATTCAAACGCAATTGGAGACATGGATGTTTTTGGCGTGGTTCTGATAGGTGGTGCTATCGTACATCCACGTTGATGGAGACTTCAACCCACGAAGGGTAACGGCCGCGCGAGTCCATGGAGGGCTCCACCCACGAAGGGTCCACGAAGAAGCAACCTTGTCTATCCCACCATGGCCGTCGCCCACGAAGGACTTGCCTCACTAGCGGTAGATCTTCACGAAGTAGGCGATCTCCTTGCCCTTACAAACTCCTTGGTTCAACTCCACAATCTTGTCGGAGGCTCCCAAGTGACACCTAGCCAATCTAGGAGACACCACTCTCCAAGAAGTAACAAATGGTGCATTGATGATGAACTCCTTGCTCTTGTGCTTCAAACGATACTCTCCCCAACACTCAACTCTCTCTCATAGGTTTTGGATCTCGTGGAAAGAAGATTTGAGTGGAAAGCAACTTGGGAAGGCTAGAGATCAAGATTCATATGGTAGGAATGGAATATCTTGGCCTCAACACATGAGTAGGTGGTTCTCTCTCAGAAATGGTAAGTTGGAAGTGTAAGTTCGTTCTGATGGCTCTCTCCACGAATGAAGAGGAGGTGGAGGGGTATATATAGCCTCCACACAAAATCTAACCGTTACACACAATTTACCAAACTCGGTGGGACCGAATCGTTAAACTCGGTCGAACCGATTTAGTAAACCTAGTGACCGTTAGTGATTTTCGGTGGGACTGACATGCATCTCGGTGAGACCGATTCGGTTAGGGTTAGGGCATAACGTAATCTCGGTAAGACCGATTACACAAACTCGATGAGACCGATTTGGTAATAAGCTTTCCAGAGAGTTGGTCGGGTAAACTCGGTGGGACCGATTTGCTCTTTTCGGTGAGACCGAAATGTTACAAAAAGGAAACAGAGAGTTTACATTGTAATCTCGGTGGGATCGATCGCTCACTTCGGTTAGACCGAAACGTTACGAAGGGAAACAAAGAGATTACAACTCCATCTCGGTGAGACCGAGATCCCTATCGGTAAGACCGATTTTCTTAGGGTTTGTGGCAGTGGCTATGACTTTTGGAATCGGTGGCGCCGGATAGGAAGAATCGGTGTGACCGATTTTGGCTTTGGGTTTAGGTCATTTGTGGATGTGGGAAAGTAGTTGAGGGTTTTGGAGCATATCACTAAGCACATAAAGCAAGAGGCTCATTAAGCAACACCTCATCCCTCCTTGATAGTATTGGCTTTTCCTATAGACTCAATGTGATCTTGGATCACTAAAATGTAAAATGAAGAGTCTTGAGCTTTTGAGCTTGAGCCAATCCTTTGTCCTTAGTATTTTGAGGGATCCACTTTCATCATCCATGCCATGCCATTCATTGAACTTTCCTGAAATAATAGTCTTGGAATAGCATTAGCTCAATGAGCTATATGTTGTTATGAATTACCAAAACCACCTAGGGATAGTTACACTTTCAAAAAGAAAGCAAATAGAAGATAAAGAGAATACTAATGAAAGGGAAGAGACTTCCCAACCTCCTCCTATTATTTCTTATGATGAATCAGGTAACGAGGAGGAGCTCTCCATTCAACCAATCTCATCAATAAGGAGCTCAAAGAAGAAGGTTGAACCCACACATAATGTGAAAAATAAAAATAAAAGAAGAAGCAACAAAGGTAAAAGGGTATCCCTCCCAAATGATGTTGCTCCTACTACTCATTGTGATGATGATAATTGCTATACTATTGGTGCTATCCATACTATTAATGATGAGAGTGATTATGCTTATGATATGAAAGGGCCCAAGCTTGGGGAAGCTATGTTTGATGATAATGAAATATTTGAGAATATATTTGCTGCAATTAATGTTTGTCCCAAGCTTGGGGATGCTAAGTTTAATGAAGATGATATTTTTTGCCTCCCAAGTTTTGATATGCAAAGTTGTTATGATGATAGCATGCCTCTTACCTATGATGATTATATTGATGAAAGTGGGTTTGGAAGAGTGTCAACTTTAGGAAGTAGTTATCCCACTATTTTGGAGGATGTTGAATCTTATTGTGATGAATATGAAAGTGGATTTGGAAGAGTGTCAACTTTATTTAGTGATGATTCCACTATCTTGGAAGAGGTTTCAATCGATTATGATGAGAACGAAGTTGCTACTTATGATGATTATTGTTATGAAACTTATGCTATAAAAAGTAGTGATGATTACATTTATAAAACTTGTCATGATTATGATTACCCTTTTTCTGAACATTACTCTTTTAATGTGGAAACAATTTATAGTATTCGAGTCTCCTATGATACTCCCACTATTCCGAATGAGAAGAATTTTGCTTATGTGGAGAGTAGTAAATTTTCTATGCAAGTAGATCATGAAAAGAATGCTTTAGGTGTTGGTTATATTTTTGAATTCATTCATGATGCTACTGAACATTATTATGAGGGAGGAACATATGCTTGTAGGAATTGCAATAATGTCAAGTTTCCTCTCTATGTGCTTCAAGTTTTGAACTTATGCTTGTTTTGCCTTCCTATGCTAGTTGATTATTGTTCCCATAAGTTGTTTTCTCACAAAATCCCTATGCATAGGAAGTGGGTTACACTTAAATGTGCTAGTAATACATGATGCTCCCGTTATGTTTCAATTCTTATCTTTTATGTGAGCATTATTGTCATCATCATGCCTAGCTAGAAAGGCATTAAAGAAAAGCGCTTATTGGGAGTCAACCCAATATTTATCCTTACTGTTTTTGTGTGTCCACATGATTATGCTACTGTAGTAATCATGTCTTATAGCTTTTGTTTCAATAAAGTGCCAAGTAAGACCTTTAGGATAGCTTACGGTGATAGTTGTGTTGATCCTGCTGAGAATCAGAAACTTTTTGCACCCAGTAAATTAGTTTTGTTAATTCACCGAAACGTGATTATGATCTGATTCATTTTTCTATGGATTGGTACACAAATTTCTTAGGACTTACTAATTTGGTAGGATTTTTGGAGTTCTAGAATTATACGTTTGATACAGATTACTACAAACTGTTCTGTTTTCGACAGATTCTGTTTTCTATGTGTTGTTTGCTTATTTTGATGAATCTATGAGTAGTATCGGAGGGTATGAACCATAGAGAAGTTGGAATACAGTAGATATTACATCAATATGAATTTATAATGATTTCATTACAGTACCTAAGTGGTGGTTTTATTTTCTTATACTAATGGAGCTTACGAGTTTTCTGTTGAGTTTTGTGTTGTGAAGTTTTCAAGTTTTGGGTAAAGATTCGATGGACTATGGAATAAGGAGTGGAATGAGCCTAACATTGGGGACGCCCAAGGCACCCCAAGGTAATATTCAAGGACAACCAAGAGCCTATGCTTGGGGATGCCCCGGAAGGCATCCCCTCTTTCATCTTCGTTCATCGGTAACTTTACTTGGAGCTATATTTTTATTCATCACATGATATGTGTTTTGCTTGGTGCATCATTTTATTTTGTTTTGTCTTGATTGCTATTTGAATACAATACCAAGATCTGAAATTCTTTATTGAGAGAGAGTCTTCACATAGTTACATAATTATTTAGCTACTCATTGATCTTCACTTATATCTTTTTGGAGTAATTTGTCATTTACTCATGCGCTTCACTTATATCCTATGAGTAAATGGTTGAATGAGTTGAATGCCATAAATCTGAAATTATATATGCCTCATTTGCTTATCCCATGGGGAGTAATGACTTCACATCTAAGAAGTAGAGGTTGTAAATTTATTGAAGGTAGCAAGCATTGTATTGGTCATTTGAACAATTCATGAAAGAATATTGAAGGAAGAGAGATTTCACATATAAATATACTGTCTTAGACATCTTTTACAATTGTGAGCACTCATTAAGTATGACATGCTAAAGAGTTGATGTTGGACAAGGAAGACAACGTAATGAGTTATGTTTTCTCACATCTCAGTTAAAGTATATTGTCATGGATCATTCAAGCATGTTGAGCTTGCCTTTCCCCCTCTTGCTAGCCAAATTCCTTGCACCAAGTGGAGATACTACTTGTGCTTCCAAATATCCTTAAAGCCAGTTTTGCCATGAGAGTCCACCATACCTACCTATGGATTGAGTAAGATCCTTCAACTAAGTTGTCATCGGTGCAAGCAATAAAAATTGCTCTCCAAATATGTATTATCTATTAGTGTGAAGAAAATAAGCTTTATACGATCTTGTTATGGAAGCAATAAAAGCGTCGGACTGCATAATAAAGGTCCATATACAAGTGGCAATATAAAGTGACGTTCTTTTATATTAAGATTTTGTGCATCCAACCATAAAAGCGCATGACAACCTCTGCTTCCCTCTGCGAAGGGCCTATATTTTACTTTATGTCTTTTACTTTATGCAAGAGTCAAGGTGATCTTCACCTTTCCCTTTTTTCATTTTATCCTTTGGCAAGCACCTCGTGTTGGAAAGATCCTGATATATATATATCCAATTGGATGTAAGTTAGCATGAACTATTATTGTTGACATCACCCAAAGGTGAATACGTTGGGAGGCAACACTATAAGCCCCTATCTTTCTCAGTGTCCGATTAAAACTCCATAACCATAAGTATTGCGTGAGTGTTAGCAATTGTAGAAGACTATATGATAGTTGAGTATGTGGAGTTTGCTAAATCAAAGCTCTGACATAGGCCCTTCCTGAAAATAAGATGAATTGCAATTGTTTGATGACTGAGAATGAAGTTTGCTAGTTTTCAAGAAAGTTTATGGTCTATGCTTTAACATGTGAATAGCTTGTTACTTGATCGTGAGAAGTTTTATGAGATGAACAACTGTTATGACATATAATCATGCTAGAAAAGGTGATTGAAATTATCATTGATCAAACTTGTGCACCTTCTAGCATTCACACTTCATAAATTCTTTCTTTTATCATTTACCTACTCGAGGACGAGCGGGAATTAAGCTTGGGGATGATGATACGTCTCCAACATATCTATAATTTATGAAGCATTCATGCTATTTTATCATCTGTTTTGGATGTTCATGGGCTTTATTATACACTTTTATATTATTTTTGGGACTAACCTATTAACCGGAGGCCCAGCCCATATTGCTGTTTTCTTGCCTATTTCAGTGTTTCGAAGAAAAGGAATATCAAACGGTGTCCAAACAGAATGAAACCTTCGGAAAAGTTATTTTTGGAACAAAAGCAATCCCGGGTTCTTGGAGTGCAAGCCAGGGAAGCTTCAAGGAGGCCAAGAGATAGGGGGCGTGCCCACCCCCCAGGCGCGCCCTCCACCCTCGTGGGCCCCTCGAGGCTCCCCCGACCGACTCCTTTCGCCTATATATATTCCCATATACCCTAAAAACATTGAAGAAGAAGACAGATCGGGAGTTCCGCCGCCACAAGCTTCTGTAGCCACCAAAAACCTCTCGGGAGCCCGTTCCAGCACCCTGCCGGAGGGGGAACCCATCACCAGTGGCCATCTTCATCATCCCGGCGCTCTCCATGATGAGGAGGGAGTAGTTCACCCTCGGGGCTGAGGGTATGTACTAGTAGCTATGTGTTTGATCTCTCTCTCGTGTTCTCTCTATGGCACGATCTTGATGTATCGCGAGCTTTGCTATTATAGTTGGATCTTATGATGTTTCTCCCCCTCTACTCTCTTGTGATGAATTGAGTTTTCCCTTTGAAGTTATCTTGTCAGATTGAGTCTTTAAGGATTTGAGAACACTTGATGTATGTCTTGCCGTGCTTATCTGTGGTGACAATGGGATATCACGTGATCCACATGATGTATGTTTTGGTGATCAACTTGCGGGTTTCGCCCATGAACCTATGCATCGGGGTTGGCACAAGTTTTCGTCTTAACTCTCCGGTAGAAACTTTGGGGCACTCTTTGAAGTACTTTGTGTTGGATGAATAGATGAATCTGAGATTGTGTGATGCATATCGTATAATCATACCCATGGATACTTGAGGTGACAATGGAGTATCTAGGTGACATTAGGGTTTTGGTTGATTTGTGTCTTAAGGTGTTATTCTAGTATGAACTCTATGATAGATTGAACGGAAAGAATAGCTTCATGTTATTTTACTACGGACTCTTGAATAGATTGAGCAGAAAGGATAACTTTGAGGTGGTTTCGTACCCTACCATAATCTGTTCGTTTGTTCTCCGCTATTAGTGGCTTTGAAGTGACTCGTTGTTGCATGTTGAGGGATTGTTATATGATCTATCTATGTTTTTATTGTTGAGAGAACTTGCACTAGTGAAAGTATGAACCTTAGGCCTTGTTTCCTAGCATTGCAATACCGTTTACGCTCACTTTTACCACTTGCTACCTTGCTGTTTTTATTTTTTTCAGATTACAAATACCCATATCTATCATCCATATTGCACTTGTATCACCATCTCTTCGCCGAACTAGTGCACCTATACAATTTACCATTGTATTGGGTGTGTTGGGGACACAAGAGACTCTTTGTTATTTGGTTGCAGGGTTGTTTGAGAGAGACCATCTTCATCCTACGCCTCCCACGGATTGATAAACCTTAGGTCATCCACTTGAGGGAAATTTGCTACTGTCCTACAAACCTCTGCACTTGTAGGCCCAACAACGTCTACAAGAAGAAGGTTGTGGTGTCGGTGGGACTTGTTGGGTCGGTGATATGATGTTGTTACACGTGACATTGTTGATGTCCACTTATAGTATTCACATGAGCCCCATACATATGCCACAACTACATGTAGTAGGTTCAAACCTCATCACGCAGCGAAGCATACTCTTACACCAACACCCCCCTCCCCCCCCCCAAAGTCCTGAGCCGCTACAGCTATTATTCCTAAGGAGCTTAGTAACTTAGTAGATAGATATGAGTCTTGTCATTGTAAGCTCATCAGGTACTCCTCCTAGTTCCTTGTTTCTGTCACAAAATTTCAAAGATGATGGAGTTGAATATAGTAAAAGTGGAAAGCCCCTAAAACGGGGTGGATGGGAAACCCTATCCCACAAATGAGAAAGGGAACAAAGCTTACTCGCTCGTTGTCGGTGGGATGAGGGATTATCGTAGCCATGTCCATGCCATTAACAGTGGTGAGCCCAGGGGGCGAAGACAATCTCTGGGGCTGACAGATATCCGACAATGGAAGGCGATGCATCTGGTCGCGAGTCGCAGTCGAGGGCTTCCACTTGCGCTTGGTGGGGGACGCCACCTTGGGCTCCGTGGTAGTGTATGATACATCTCCAACGTATCTATAGTTTTTTATTGTTCCATGCTGTTATATTATCATTCTTGGATGTTTTACAATCATTTTATAAGCATTTTATATCATTTGTTGGAACTTACCTATTGACATAGTGCCAAGTGCCAGTTGTTGTTTTCTGCTTGTCTTTTTTACATCATAGGAAATCAATACCAAATGGAGTCCAAACGCAGGGAAACTTCTTGTGGATTTTTTCTGGACTAGAAGACACCTGTTGGGCCAAGGAAGTACCAGAGGGGTGCTCCGAGGGGAGCACAACCCACCAGGGCGCGCCTGGGGGCCCAAGCGCGCCCAGGTGGGTTGTGCCCACCTCGGTGGCCTCCCACACCGCCTCTTTGCTCTATAAATACCCCAATATTCCAGAAACCCTAGGGGAGTCAACGAAAATCAATTCTAGCCGCCGCAAGTTCCAGAACTGCCAGACCCAATCTAAACACCATCACGGAGGGGTTCATCATCCTCATTGGTGCCTCTCCGATGATGCGTGAGTAGTTCATTGTAGACCTACGGGTCCGTAGTTAGTAGCTAGATGGCTTCCTCTCTCTCGTTTCATTCTCAATATAATGGTCTCTTGGAGATCCATATGATGTAACTCTTTTTGCGGTGTGTTTGTTAGGATCCGATGAACTTTGAGTTTATGATCAGATCTATGTTTTTATCCATGAAAGTTATTTGAGTCTTCTTTGATCTCTTATATGCATGATTGCTTATAGCCTCGTATTTCTTCTCCGATATTTGGGTTTTGTTTGGCCAACTTGATCTATTTATCTTGCAATGGGAAGAGGTGCTTTGTGATAGGTTCGATCTTACGGTGCTTGATCCCAGTGACAGAAGGGGAACCGACACGTATGTATCGCTGCTATTAAGGGGTCTATTTCTACATAAATAGATCTTGTCTAAATCATGTCATCGTTCTTATTGCATTACTCCATTTTTCCATGAACTTAATACACTAGATGCATGCTAGGCAGCGATCAATGTGTGGAGTAATAGTAGTAGATGTAGGCAGGAGTCGGTCTACTAATCTTGGACGTGATGCCTATATAATGATCATTGCCTGGATATCATCATGAGTATTTGAAGTTCTATCAATTGTCCAACAGTAATTTTCTTTCCCACCGATTGAGATTTTTCTCGAGAGAGGCCACTAGTGAGACCTACGGTCCCCGGGTCTCTTCTTTAATATATTTGCCTTTGTGATCTATTTTCACTTGCTTTTATTTTCAGATATATTAAACCAAAAATACAAAAATATTTTGCTGCACTTCATTTTATTTGAGATCTATTTATCCAATCTATTACAACTTTCTCCCGTCCACTTGCCAATTTCTGGTGCCATTACCCGAAAGGGATTGACAACCCCTTTAACACGTCGGTTGCGAGTATTTTTTTATTTGTGTGCAGGAGCTGTTTACATTGTGTTGCGTGGTTCTCCTACTGGTTCGATAACCTTGCTTTCATCACTGAGGGAAATACCTACCGTCGTTGTGCTGCATCATCCATTCCTCTTTGGGGAAATATCGACGTAGTTCTAGCAGACATCAAAAGGAATTTCTGGCGCTGTTGCCGGGGAGACATTATCAACATCTACCAGGTTCCTAGTCACAAATCTCATCTCCTTTCAATTTACATTATTTGCCATTTGCCTCTCATTTTCCTCTCCCCCACTTCACAAAAAATTGCCGTTTTTATTCGCGTTCTTTTTTGTTTGCCATGTTCTCATCAGATCTCATGTTTACTTGTGTTAACATGTGCCTTCTATTTGCTTGCATCTTTGCTTGCTAAAAATCTATTGATATGGATCCTCATCCACTTGCTAAACTTTTCAAAAGATCCAATTATGATGAACCAATTGATAGTGAATTGAGTTCACTAGATTATCTTTATGATGTTTTAGTTGAGATTTATGAATCCGAAAATTGTGATGAAGTGTTAAACGAAGGAATTTATAAAGTGATTCGTGATAGCTCCTTGAATGAAAAGCATGATTGCAATGATGTTATTATAAATTCTGTTAATGTCAATTGTGTTAGTGATATGCAAAACCCCAAGTTTGGGGATGCTTGTTTTGATATGTCTACTACTTATTGCAATGATCATGATTGGGGTGATTCTTCTTATGATCTTGAAAAGTTATTTAAGCCTCATGATGAATATGTTTGCAATAATATTGAAAGTGGGCTTGGAGAGGTCATGACTTTATTTGATGATCCCACTATTTTGGAAGAGCGTCAACTTTCCATGCATGTGGATCATGTAGAGAATATGTTATGTGATAGCTATATTGTTGAATTTGAATATGATCGCACATGTAATTATTACGAGAAAGGAAAATATGGTTGTAGAAATTTTCATGGTACTAAATTACCTCTCCTTATGTTGAGATCGTCAATGTTTTATTCCTCTTCTTTGCATATGTAAGATGTTTCTTGTCTTGATAATTTGTTTTCCTATAGAATGGCTATGCATAGGAAGTATGTTAGACTTAAGTGTGTTTGTCACATGTTTTATGATGCTCTCTTTGTGCTTCAATTCTTATCTTTCATCTGAGCATCAATAAAATTATGCCTAGCTAGGGGCGTAAAACAATAGCACTCGTTGGGAGGCAACCCAACTTGTATGTCTTTTACTTTTTGGTTTTCTTGTTGTTTTCAATAAAATACCCAATTATGTCTTTGTTAATATGTGTTTTTGTGGTTTAAATTAGTGTTTGTGCCAAGCAAAGCCTTTGGGATAATTTGGGTGATAGTTGATTCGATCTTATTGAAAAACAGAAACTTTTGCGCTCAGAAAAAACTCCCATTTTTAACAAAAGAGTGCTTTTGAGTTGATTCTTTTTGCAGAAGATTAATAAACAAATTTCTCATGTTGTCATAATTTTTCAGAAGTTTTGGAGTTACAGAAGTATTTAAAATATCCAGATTGCTACAGACTGTTCTGTTTTTGACAGATTCTATTTTCTTTGCATTGTGTGCTTGTTTTGATGATTCTATGGTTTTCTTTGAAGAGTTTTTGCCATAGAAAAGTTAGAATACAGTAGATATAATGCAAAAATAAAATATGAATGGGTTTGCAACAATACTTATAGTAGTGGTTTGCTTTCTTATACTAACGGATCTCAAGAAGGTTTTGTTGAGTTTTGGGTGATTGAAGTTTTCAAGTTTTGGGTGATATTACGATGGATGAAGGAATAACGATTAGCAAAAGGCTAAGCTTGGGGATGCCCGAGGCACCCAAAGATAATATTCAAGAAGTATCAAGCAACTAAGCTTGGGGAAGCCCCCGAGTGGCATCCCCTCTTTCTTCTAACAACCATCGGTATTTTACTTGGAGCTATATTTTTATTCGTCACATATTATGAGTTTTGCTTGGAGTGTTTTGTATGGTATGTGTCTTTGCTTGTTTTTCTTTTTATGTTAAGTCTTGAATCCTTGCTGGATACACCTTTTTGAGAGAGCCTAAAAGTATGCTTTGCTTGCTCCTATGCTTCACTTAAATTTTTAGAGCCTTGGAATTGCTCTAGTGCTTCACTTATATCTTTTTGAGCACGGTGTGCTTTATTATTTTTGAAGAAATTCTCTCATGCTTCACTTATATTTATTTTGGAGTTAGTAATTTTTTTAAGAAATTCTCTCTTGCTTCACTTAGATTATTTTGAGAGAAAGAAATATTATGCTCATGTTCTTCACTTATATTTGTTTGAGCTTATTAAAAGCAACATATGAAATTAGTCCCAAAGTGATAGATATCCAAGGAGGATATAATAAAAACTTTCATTAAGATCATTGGACAAAATAAACTTGATTCTTTGTAATGATTTTGAGATATGACGATATGATATGTGAGTCATGTTGATGAGTAATTATGCTTTCGTAAGAATATTAGTGTTAAGGTTTGTGATTCCCTATGCAAGCACGAAAGTCAATAGTTATGTAGTGAAATTACATCCTACTTGTGGTGCATTATTCAGTGTTAGTTATGCTTAATGCTCGCTTATGAGATTTTTTGTTTCTTCCTTGGACGCTTCTCAATCTTTTTGCTAGCCTTCATTTGCACTAAGTATGATCACTAATTGTGCATCCGAAACCCTTTAAACCAGTTTTGCCATATGAGTCCACTATACCTACCTATATGTGGTATTTTCATGCCGTTCTAAGCAAATTTGTATGTGCCATCTCTAATTTTTTTTTTGAATCTCTTTTGTGTGCTCGTACCGCTCACGAGGCGGTGAGGGGTGGCCGATATTTTCCATGCTAGATGTGTTATTCTCATGATGAGTGTTTATTCACTTGTCATTGCATGAGAGTACGACAAAGGTATTAGGGATGCCCAGTCCCGAAATGAAAAATGAATTTACTTTATGTTGTCAAATAATAAATTCCTTGGAAGTGTTGGTATGGAGGGCACCCGTGGATATGGTTAGCCATGGAAAGTGAAAGTATGGTGGAAAAAGGAATAAACTTTATTTTCTGTTTGGGAACCGCCTATGATATATCTAGCATGGAAAGTGTTGGGAACTCTATGTTGTTTTTGTTGGTGGGAAAAGTATGCCTCCCAAAATGTTTTGATCTCTCAACTTTTGCTTTGAGCTCTGACACCTCTACAAATCCCTACTTCCCTCCGCAAAGGGCCTTTCTTTTACTTTATGCAATTTTTATTTTTTACTTGAGTATCCATCTTCTCTTATAAAGCACCAACTAAGGGGCACTAGAATCATACTTGAGCATTGGGTATAGCTAATATTCGAATGTGTCTCATGAATGGATCAATGATTGAGCATAATGGTCTAGGGATAACTTGCTTTAGCGTTGATATTTGGAAGACATGGTTGCTTGTTGATATGCTTGAGAATTAAGTCTTCATGTCAAAACTAAACTATTACTTTGAACCATATAAAAGTCCAAATGTCCATGCTACCAAGAAAAGGATATGTGATGAACATGTTAGGTAGCATTCCACATCAAAAATTCTATTTTGATCATTTACCTACTCGAGGACGAGCAGGAATTAAGCTTGGGGATGCTGATACGTCTCCAACGTATCTATAATTTCTAATTGTTCCATGCTATTATATTATTATTCTTGGATGTTTTACAATTATTTTATAATCATTTTATATCATTTTTTGGTACAAATCTATTGACATAGTGCCAAGTGCCAGTTGCTATTTTCTGCTTTTTTTTACATCGCTGGAAATCAATACCAAACGGAGTCCAAATGCAGCGAAACTTTTTATGGATTTTTTTGGACCAAAAGACACCTGTTGGGCCAAAGAAGTACCAAAGGGGTGCTCCGAGGGGAGCACAACCCACCAGGGTGCACCCGGGGGCCCAGGCGCGCCTAGGTGGGTTGTGCCCACCTCACTGGCCTCCCGCGCCGCCTTTTTTCTCTATAAGTACCCAAATATTCCAGAAACCCTAGGGAGTTGACGAAAATCAATTCTAGTCGCTGCAAGTTCCAGAACCACCAGATCCAATCTAAATGCCAACACGGAGGGGTTCATCATCCTCATTGGCGCCTCTCCGATGATGCGTGAGTAGTTCATTGTAGACCTACGGGTCCGTAGTTAGCAGCTAGATGGATTCCTCTCTCTCATTTGATTCTCAATACAATGGTCTCTTGGAGATCCATATGATGTAACTCTTTTTGCGGTGTGTTTGTTAGGATCCGATGAACTTTGAGATTATGATCAGGTCTATGTTTTTATCCATGAAAGTTATTTGAGTATTCTTTGATCTCTTATACGCATGATTGCTTATAGCCTCGTATTTCTTCTCTAATATTTAGGTTTTGTTTGGCCAACTTGATCTATTTATCTTGCAATGGGAAGAGGTGCTTTTTGATGGGTTCGATCTTACGATTCTTGATCTAGTGACAGAGGGGGAAACGACACGTATGTATCGTTGCTATTAAGGATAACAAGATGGGGTCTATTTCTACATAAATTGATCTTGTCTACATCTTGTCATCGTTCTTATTGCATTACTCCGTGTTTCCATGAACTTAATACAGTAGATGCATGCTGGATAGCGGTTGATGTGTGGAGTAATAGTAGTAGATGCAGGCAGGAGTCGGTCTACTAATCTTGGACGTGATGCCTATATAATGATCATTGCCTAGATATCATCATTAGTATTTGAAGTTCTATCAATTGCCCAACAGTAATTTGCTTTCCCACCGTTTGCTATTTTTCGAGAGAGAGAGAAGCCACTACTGAAACCTACGGCCCGTGGGTCACTTCTTTAATATATTTGCCTTTGTGATATGTTTTAATTTGCTTTTATTTTCAGACCTATTAAACCAAAAATACAAAAATACTTTGCTGTACTTTATTTTATTTGCGATCTATTTATCCAATCTATTAGAACTTTCTCCCGTCCACTTGCCAATTTCTGGCGCCGTTACCCGAAAGGGATTGACAACCCCTTTAACACGTCGGGTTGCAAGTATTTGTTATTTGTGTGCAGGAGCCGTTCACATTGTGTTGCGTGGTTCTCCTACTGGTTCTATAACCTTGGTCTCATCACTGAGGGAAATACGTACCATCGTTGTGCTGCATCATCCCTTCCTCTCTGGGGCAATACCGACGTAGTTCTAGCAGAGATCAGTGCGCCCCTGCCGTTGTTGATGACTTGGTCGTCCTTCCTCAGGCACCGGTTGCTAGCCATGGCATGGTGGTGGTGTCGGCGATGCGCATGGGAGGAATCTTGCTGATGGAGGAGCACTGAAGCACTAGGGCGAAAGAGCTCTGGTGCAAAAAAGAATAAGTGGGGCGCAGGGAATGGGTGTAAAACTCTCCCCACCTCCACCTCTACCTTTATATAGGGGTTGGAGAAAATGGAATGACGGCGGGTTACTCCTGCCACGGGGCAGTGAATCCTCTCTACTTCCTCATGATCGCTTTAATCACGTGCGGGAATTGAGGGGCAGACATTTCATCCCTCACAGGGATCGAGACAAACACCCATTGCTGATGGGACATGGCCTGGGTGGATGTCAGTGTCAAAACCGGTGGATCTCGGGTAGGGGGTCCCGATCTGTGCGTCTTACGCTGATGGTAACAGGAATCAAGGGACACAATGTTTACCCAGGTTCGGGCCCTCTCGATGGAGGTAAAACCCTACTTCCTGCTTGATTAATATTGACGATATGAGTAGTACAAGAGTAGATCTACCACGAGATCGTAGAGGCTAAACCCTAGGAGCTAGCCTATGATGATGATGATTGTAATTGTGATCGGCCTTCTAAGGACCAACCTCTCCGGTTTATATAGACATCGGAGAGGGCTAGGGTTTACATGGAGTCGGTTACAAGGAAGGAAATACAATATCCGGATCGCCAAGCTTGTCTTCCACGCAAAGGAGAGTCCCATCCGGACACGGGACGGAGTCTTGAGTCTTGTATCTTCACGCTTCAATAGTCCGGACGATGTATATAGTCCGGCTGTCCGGATACCCCCTAATCCAGGACTCCATGAGTAGCCCCTGAACCAGGCTTAAATGACGATGAGTCCGGCGCGCAGTCTTGTCTTCAACATTGCAGGGCGGGTTCCTTCTCCGAATACTCCAAGGTAATCATCGAACACTTAGAACGTGTCCGAATCCACAAAATGATCTTCACATACCGCCGTAGAGAGAATGACATTTCACAGATGCAATCTGCTGACAACTTTTTAGACAACGTGACATGTCATTTCAGTCGGGTCATTATTCGAACCATTTTCCTACAACCAGCCACAGCGCATATTGCGAGGCGGTTTCCTTGACACGTCTTGTCAAAGCAGAGATCGTGTCCCCTTATCACGGGATTCTCATCAATACGGGTATGGGTAATCCCACTGTCGGTGTCAAAACCGGCGGATCTCGGGTAGGGGGGCCCGAACTGTGCGTCTAGGCGGATGGTAACAGGAGACAAGGGGCACGGTGTTTTTACCCAGGTTCGGGCCCTCTCGATGGAGGTAAAACCCTACTCCTATGTAACGCCCTCGATGTGGCTATATCTCCCACGTGTCGAAGCACGATTTAGAGGCATAACCGCATTGAAAGCAATGTCGCAAGTGAGGTAATCTTCACACAACCCATGTAATACATAAGGGAAAGAGATACATAGTTGGCTTACAGTCGCCACTTCACACAATACATAAATAAACATCCATCATTCAGTTTACACTCAAGGTCCGGCTACGGAACCAAAATAAAAGAAGACTACCCCAAATGCAACACAGATCCCCGATCGTCCCAACTGGGCTCCACTACTGATCGTCTGGAAATGAAACATAGTAACGACCAAGGGCCTCATCAAACTCCCACTTCAGCTCAGTTGCGCCATCTGCGCTGGTGTCACCGGTACCTGCATCTGTTTTGGTAGAATCTGTGAGCCACGGGGACTCAGCAATCTCACACCCGCGAGATCAAGACTATTTAAGCTTAAGGGAAGGGTGGTGTAATGAGGTGGAGCTGCACCAAGCGACTAGCATATATGGTGGCTACGATCGCAAAAGAGAGCGAGAAGAGAAGCAAGGCACGGTCGTGAAGCTAGTAGCGATCAAGAAGTGATCCTGAAACTACTTACGTCAAACATAACTCCAACACCGTGTTCACTTTCCGGACTCCGCCGAGAAGAGACCATCACGGCTACACACGCGGTTGATGTATTTTAATTAAGGTCAACTTTGGGTTTTCTACAACCGGACATTAACAAATTCCCATCTGCCTCATAACCGCGGGCACGGCTTTCGAAAGATAATACCCTGCAGGGGTGTCCCAACTTAGCCCATCATAAGCTCTCACGGTCAACGAAGGATAAACCTTCTCCCGGGAAGACCCGATCAGTCTCGGAATCCCGGTTCGCATGACATTTCGACAATGGTAAAACTAGACCAGCAAAGCCGCCTGAAGTGCCGACAAATCCTGATAGGAGCTGCACATATCTCATTTTCAGGGCACACCGGATGAGCCAGACGTCGGGTTGGCATAGACCCTGGTTGCCCAAGGGGCGCCGGACATCGCTCAGGTTGGACCAGCACTCGAAGGAGCAATGGCCCGGGGGGGCTAAAATAAAGATGACCCTCGGGCTCGCGAAAACCCAAGGGAAAAGGGGTATAGGTGGCAAATGGTAAAACCAAAGTTGGGCCTTGCTGGAGGAGTTTTATTCAAAGCGAACTGTCAAGGGGGTCCCATAAATCACCCAACCGCGTAAGGAACGCAAAAATCAAGGAACATAACACCGGTATGACGGAAACTAGGGTGGCAAGAGTGGAACAAAACACCAGGCATAAGGCCGAGCCTTCCACCCTTTACCAAGTATATAAGGTGCATTAATTAAAACAATAGATATTGTGATATCCCAAAAGGATCCATGTCCCAACAAGGAACAAACTTCATCTTCACCTGCAACTAGCAATGCTATAAGAGGGGCTGAGCGAAAGCGGTGACATAGCCAAACAAGGGTTTGCTAGGAAAGGGTGGTTAGAGGTTTGACATGGCAATATGGGTGGCATGATATAGCAAGTGGTAGGTAATGTAGCATAGGCATGGCAAAAGAGCGAGCATCTAGCAAGCAAAGATAGAAGTGATTTCGAAGGTATGGTCATCTTTCCTGCAAGGTTCTCAGAGTTGTCGAAGGCTTGATCCTCGTAAGCGTTCTCAACAGGTTCCTCGTTCACGTACTCATCTCCCGGCTCTACCCAAAGCAAGAACACAAGCAATGGAACAACAATCAAACAAGGAGCAATGCACAAGCAATATGATGCAATACATGACATGCTATGCGAGATGTGATATGCAATGCATATGTGTGCTCCGGAAGGAAAATGATGAACCGGGCATCAACTTGGCAAACCAGCCGCTGGAAAGATGAGATGATTTCGGTTGAAATCGACATAAAGATCACCGGAATCGGATGCACGGTTTGCAAATGACAAGCAAGACAAGAATGATGTGAATCTGCGTTTAACAGCATGATGCTACTTAGCATGCAACAAGAAACTATGCTACAGCACCCCAACATACAAACAAAGCATATGGCAGTGATCTACAAGAGATGCTTAACAAAAGAGGAGCACTGAGCTACGGCTAAATCACATCATAACAGGTTCAAACAATCATGGTGAAAGTGCAAAAAATAACAGGTTCACAGACCTAGTGAAAATACTAGTATGCCAGAAATTAACATCAGGAAGGCATGTTTAGAGAAAGCAAACAACCTGCTACAGGAACTTATAATAGCAAAACAAGGCATGACATGATTCTACTCAAAGCATAGATCAAAAGTCCCTTACTGACCATAAGCCAAAAAGGACCATAATAAATGATGGCACCCATGTAAACATAGCAACTTTCATTACAGATCTCAGACTTAGCAGAAAAACTAGACATGGCAAAAACAGACAACAAGTAGGCATGTTCGTGAGCTCGATGCACTCACTACAGAGCATCTCATGATAAACTAAGCATACCCCCATTAAGAAGACCTGGCATAGAAGCTATACATGGCAAGACCAACATCATAGCATACACGGATCAACTACAACAACCTTGTGAAAATTGAATATCATGTAAACAATCTGCCAGGAAACATTTTGAAGCAAAAGTAGAGCACGAAAATGACATGCTAGACTACTCCATAATTGCCAACAAAGGCATGGATGGATAGATCACATCCATATGTTCAAAACACCCTTACTGATCATGCTCAAAATGGGCATAGATCTCTCTGTAACAACATGAACACATGGCATAAAAATAACAGCAGGACATGACTTTGTGAAATTATTAAGTTCCTGAAATCAGCAATATTATCATCCCTAGTTTGCATGCTTGTTCTAGTCACCACAGAGATCACAAAAATACATGGCATACACCCCTGGAAAGATGGCATGGCATAGATCAAAACATATGTAGGACTCAAGTTCATAAGGTGCACACATTAATCATGGCAAAAATGACAAAAGTGCAAGTTCTATTAAGAAACAGAAACTAACATCACATAGCCCTCTTCCAACAGCATTTCGGGCATCAAGATGAGCTCAAATGAAAATGATGCAATTAGATGAAATGATGTACTCATCGAGACGAAAAATTTGGTATGCTACATGCCCAAAACGGAGCCACGGGTGCAAAGATGTGATGCGATGAAGATGCAACAAATTATCACAGATTAAGGACTTAGATGATTTTTGGAGGGGAAAAAGTCAACCGGTGGCGAACAGATCTGGATCCGGCTCGAGAGCTCGCCGGAGCTGTCCCAGAGCTCGCCGGAGAAGGGGGTCGGAGCCGGTAGCCGGGGCGAGGGAGGAGTCGGCGGCCGGATCCGGGGCCGGGGCTCGCCGGATCTGGCGCGGGCGAGGTTGGGGACGGCGGCCGACGGGGTCAGCACGGATCTCCGGCGCGGCGGCGCGGGGATCCGGGCGCGGCAGCGTGAGGAGGCGGGCCTCGGGGCCGGACGGCGGCGAACCACGCTCGGGCGAGCGGGCGCAGCGGCAGGGAGCCACGGGCTCGGGGGGGCCCGCCCCGGGCCTGGCGGGCCGGGCGCGGTCGGCGGCGATGTGGGGCGCGGGGCGCCACGTGGCACGCCCGGAGTGGCTGCGGCGCGGCGGCGGAGGAGGAGCGGGCTAGGGTTTGGGGATCCGGAAATGGAGGAGGGGTGCACGAATTTATAGGTAGAGGGAGCTAGGAGACTCCAAATGGAGTGCGGTTTTCGCCCACACGATCGTGATCCGACGACGGAGAGCATGGAAGTGACTTAGATGGGTTATTGGGCTGTTTTGGAGGGGTGTTGGGCTGCAACTCAAAAGAGGCCTTTGCGAGAGTGCGGTTAACCGTTGGAGTACCAAACGAGCTCCAAATGATCCGAAACTTGACAGGTGGTCTACCGGTGCTATACCAGGGCCACTTGGCAAGGTTCGGTCCATTCGGAGAACGTTCAACACCCACTCACGACAAAGAGACAAGAGGGGTGCGCCGGTGCATGTGGGAGTGTCGGAATGCAAAACGGACAACGGGGAAAATGCTCGGATGCATGAGACGAACACGTATGCAAATGAGATGCACATGATGACATGATATGAGATGCATGACATGAACAAAAAGCAAAACGAAAACAAAAACCCAACCACGGAGGGAATATCATAGCACATAGCCGAAAATGGCAAGAGTTGGAGTTACAAATATGGAAAGTTACATCCGGGGTGTTACATCCTGCTTGATTAATATTGATGATATGGGTAGTACAAGAGTGGATCTACCACGAGATCAAGGAGGCTAAACCCTACAAGCTAGCCTATGGTATGATTGTTGTAATGGTTGTTCGTCCTATGGACTAAAACCCTCCGGTTTATATAGACACCGAAGAGGGCTAGGGTTACACAGAGTCGGTTACAAGGTAGGAGATCTACACATCCGTATTGCCAAGCTTGCCTTCCACGCCAAGGAAAGTCCCATCCGGACACGGGACAAAGTTTTCAATCTTGTATCTTCATAGTCTTGGAGTCCGGCCGATGATGATAATTCGGCTATCCGGACACCCCCTAGTCCAGGACTCCCTCAGTAGCCCCTGAACCAGGCTTCAATGACGACGAGTCCGGCGCGCATATTGTCTTCGGCATTGCAAGGCGGGTTCCTCCTCCGAATAATTCATAGAAGATTGTGAACACCAGGATAGTGTCCGGTTCTGTAAAATAAATTCCACATACCACCGTAGAGAGAATAATATGTACACAAGTTGAATCTGCTATTTGTGGCGTGACGTCACACCACTACCAAGCCTTTACTTGAATCGTTTTTATTATACCACCTCAACGCGTTTTGCGAAGCGGTTTCCTTGGCACGTCTTGTCGAAGCAGAGATCGTGTTCCCCTTATTCCGGGATTCCCATCAATACGGACGTGGGTAACCCAACCGTGCCCGTTGCCACGCCTCCTCCATCGAAGGTGAGTTCCAAATGGTTCCGGGGACGGCTCTTGGTATTCTCCCTCTTTATAATGAGACCAAGGCTCGTTTCTTTTCTTCAATCCTCAATCGAATCTGCCCCTCGCCCCGAGTTCCAACACCCAGAGCTCCAGATTCGGGCGCCTTGGACCTTCAACAATGTCCGACTCCGACCTACAGGGCCGGTGGATGCCCTCCTCCATCACGGAAGAGGACGTGCTAAAGCTGAGAGAAGCCAGGTACCTGACCTACGAGATTTCGCATAGGTTGCCTGCCAAAGGGCAAGTCATTCCTACTCCCGAGCCCGGCGAGAGCGTCGTGTTCGTGTCCCACCTCCGTCGGGGTTTAGGCTTCCCGATGGATCCTTTTGTGAGAGGGCTCATGTTTTACTATGGGCTGGAATTCCATGACTTGGCTCCGGAGTCCATCCTCCATATCTCATTGTTTATTGTCGTCTGCGAGGCCTTGCTCCGCACTACCCCTCACTTCGGTTTGTGGCTCAAAACCTTCAATGTGGAGCCGAAGATGATTGAGGGGCGTCAAGTAGAGTGCGGCGGGGTGGTCATAAACAAGAGGGCCGATGCTCCATGGCCCGAGGGCTCTTTTCAGGAGGAGCTCGGCTTATGGCAGCAGGAGTGGTTCTATATTACCGCTCCCAGGGGCAGCAGGCAGAGGCCGCCGCCCGTCTTTCGCCCGGGTCCTCCACAGCGGCTGACGTCATGGGTCAGCAAAGGGCTTGACTGGGGGCCGTCCAAGGACGTACCCCTATTGCAGGGCCGGATTCGAGACCTCCAAGGGAGGGAGATCAATCTGGTCGTGGTGACGCAGGTTATGCTGATTAGGCGTCTTCTGCCCTGCAAATGTCGCCCTCTCCGCCTGTGGGAGTTCAATCCGGAGGGACCACGAGCTCTCCAACACTTCATGGGTATGACACCCGTGGAGATGTACAAATTGTTCTTCGGATCACAAGAAGTGTGTCCGGAATTAACCGAGGACGCCGGCCGAAGCTGCAATCGCCCGGATACTCAAGTAAGTAGCTCCGTGTTCGGACATACTGTTCGTTTGCATATCTTGGATTTGCCTTTTAAGCAATCGTCCTTTGAACAGGACTGGATAGCGCAAGCGAAACTGATACAGTGTCCGGCCCCCCTCCCGGAGACCGCACCGGATCCCATGTTGGTCAAGATGCTGGAGGTTGCGCCTTCAGAGGAAGGCGAAGGGGAAAACAGAGAAACTACCGCCTCTACCAAGGAGGCTTTCGAGAAAGGGAGGACCGCTTCCGAAGACCCGGAGGCCAAGGCCTCAAAGCGGGGGAAGAGATCTTCACCAGAGGGTCATGCGCCTGGGGAAGCCCCGGCCACACTATCTCCCCGAAGGAATCATCCCTCCAGCGAGCCGTAAGTAGAAAAGGGGGAGTTTTGTAATAAGGGACATCCCTATTTTGCTTCTGAGGATAACCGAAGTTTTTACCTTGTAGTTCGGATCTCCGTCCTTCTCAGCTGAGCTCGTCTTCGAGGGACCTTCGTCCGGAGATGATGGAGAGCGAGACGCCTCCATCTGCCGCACCGTCAGGCGGGGCGGACGACCCTGAGGTGTCGTCGCGGAGGGTATCCCCAAGTCCGGCAGGGCCGGGGAGTTCGGCACCAACTGGTGTATGGCCGGGGGAGCTGAAGGATCTGCTCGAGAGGGCGTCTATCTCAGAAGGTCACCGTACATTGATGAGTACGGTGATTGAAAGAATTTCATCCGCCGAGGGCGGGTTGCGTGATGCCGTCAGAAGTTTGCTGGCGGGGTTTGAGGTACGTAAAAATGACATACCTTTTGACAGTTTTGCACATAAAGTGCGCCCTGTATAGATAGTAGCCCCTGAGACTCGGTATGTTGTCGAAAGCGATAGCATGCCGAGGATCATAATCTCAGGTATTAATTCTCGCCTTTCCTACATAGGTGGCGGGTAGTCCGGTGGCCAGCCGGACTGATGGAGTTGCCGAACTAAAGCGGCAACTCGACGTTGCGGATGCGGACATCGCGCTGGTCAATAAACGACTTGACGAGTCACAAGGTAGGTTGTTTCTCCGTGGTCACCTAGTAAGGGAGCTGATGCCCATTCCTTACAACATGTATGCTTAATGCAGATGGTGCCGCTGCTGTGGAGGACCTTCGGGCAGAGCTTGCTCGAGCCAAGGAGCAGGCCAGAAGGAGTGATGCGGCCGCCTCGAAGGCAGCCGAAGAGCTAGAAGCCGAAAGGGCTGCTCACTGTCGAAGCAGGGAGGAGATGGCCGGAATGGCCGTGAAGCTAAAGGATGTTACCGACCGCTATGAGGTTCTTGAAAAAGAATGCCGAGCGGAGCAAGAAGACCTAAAGAAGGCCACCGCCGAAGCCAAGGATGCCCGTTCTGCAATGAGGGCTATAAAGGAGGAGCTGCGTCAGGCCGGAGACATTGCGGCTGGCAAGCCCTTTCTGCTGCGCAGGAAGTTCACAGATCAGAAGTATGCTCAGCTTGGCCAGCTGTGGGGTCCGGAGGATCCTTATCTGGATTTGGCGGCGAGTGCGGCGGATGCGGTTGTGCACTTCCGAAGTCAAAAGGATCATGAGACGGAAGAGATTTTTTGGTCTCAATTCCATAGTCCGGAGCGTTCACTTCCGTCGACCGATCGGTTGGCTGAGTGGGCTGAGCTGAATAGATTGTCCGGATTTGCCATGAAGGATGTAGTGACTCATCTGTGGCCGGATAGGCCCAAGCCGAAGAGTTATTTTGGCTTATTGCAGCAATTCCTTGGGGCGGTGCCGCATATCAAGGCGATGAAGCGGTCGGCATGCATAGAGGGTGCATGGATGGCCCTCGCCCGTGTCAAGACATACTGGACGGAGATGGATGCCACCAATGTTGCAACCCAGGGTTCGGACGAGAGCCGGTTACCCGCCAAGCACTATTTTGGGGAAGTCCTGCAGGGTGCTCGTGTAATAGAGTCGCAGTGCTCAAAAATTGTCATGTTCAAATGATCTTTATGGTTTGTAAAACGATATTCATAATATGAGTGCTTTTTATACTTGTGCGTTCAAGTATTGAGATATCTCCTGTGCGGCCGTTAATGTATACTTGTGTATAACCTGAAAGATGGCAGTCTTCGGCTTCAGCCCCCACGCACATGGTGCGGGGGTGTTTGCAAAATAGTGCATTTTCACACTTAATCCAACGTCTTGGTCCTGTGAAGGAGGTGGTAGCGTAGCAAACGAGGCAACCGGACTATAATGCTTTGTCACTTTCACTTAGCCATAGGAGTTCGAAGGTGGGGCTACGACATAGCCCCTAGGGGCACCACGCTTTCCGAATTCGGGGCGCGTATGTGCCTGACCGGGAAATGGTCCTTCGTCAAAGCGGAGGAATTCCAGACATTCCGGTAGTCGATCGAGTGGTTGACCAGTCTCTCGCTGTATCATTACAGTCAGTTTTCGGCTTTCTCTACTGAGGTGCTCGCCCGGCTGAACAGGGGCACAATCGTAGTAGTTCTCCTGGTGCTGCGTTAGCCGATGATACGGAACATAAGGCAGCAAAACACAGGAGCCGGGCAAACCCAACATTTGACCAAAGACATGATTCGGAGCTGATGCATATAAGGCCTAACTCGAGACGTCGAACACTCCCTAAGGTATTCGGTCTTTATGATAACGGGCAGAACAATGCCCTAAGCCCCTAGTGTCCAAGTACGGGCAAGAATTTCTGACGGGGCCGATGCCAAAACGCCAGCCTCCTCCTCGGTTATATATAAAAACCGGGGGATGTGTATCAACAAGAGACAGTAAGAGAGGTTTACGCAGGGTCTTAATCTGAAAAGAATCCTTGCAACGGGTCCCTGCTGCACGTCTGCGCCTGTGTCTCCGTTGTGCTGTATCCTGGACGGGTGTAGCACGCTGTTCATCTGTAAAAGAGAGGAACTTAGTTTGAAAATAAATCGTGCGAAAAATGTATTTAAAACAGAGTATGAATAAATGAATAAAGTTGAGCTTTTATTGGCTCTTATTGTTCATACGCACAGCCCCTTGTGAAGGGGTATGCGGCTAGGAAGCCCCTTGTTTATTTGTGCCGGACTCGCCTAGCCGTGTCCGGGGTCTTGAGCGACCTTGTAAGGAGATGATGCCGCGTGGACCGGGCATTTTAAGTGTAAGAGACGCATAGTGCGGTATTGCGTTAAAGCGGGCAAAAGCTTCACGTCCCAATAGTGCTTGATGGCTACTTTTAAATGGGGCGACATGGAAGATTAGCTTTTCGCGACGGAAGTTGTCGGGTGATCCGAACACAACTTCTAGTAGTAAGGAGCCCGTGGACTTGGCGTGAGGGCCTGGCATCACTCCTTTGAAGGAAGTGCGGCTATGGCGAATTTTAGTAGGGTCTACCCCTTGCGGATTGTGTCCGGATATAGCAGGTTTAAATCGCTGCCGCCATCCATTAGGACTTGTGTAAATTGTAGTCCGTCGATTATAGGATCCAATATCAGAGCAGTCCATCCTGCGTTTCGAATACTTCTGGAGTAATCCAGACGGTCGAAAGTAATTGGTTTTGACATCCAATCTCGGGATTCCGCTGGGGTGGACCGTGCGGCATGCGCTTTGGCAGGTGCCGCCCTATTTTTCCTTGTTATCACTTGAAGTGAATTCACTGTTTTGACCTGTTGTGGGAAGTTCTTTTGTTGTCCGGCGCTCTGCTTGTGGGGTTCGTCATCGTCCTCGCTCGGTGTGTCGAGCCCCTTGTGTTCGGCGTTAAGTCGGCCGGACTGCTTGAAGACCCAACAATCTCTGTGGGTGTGGTTTGCAGGCTTCCCGGGGGTACTGTGAATTTGTCATATCCTATCCAAGATTTTGTTTAGGTTGGATAGCTCGTCACTGTTATCCTTAAGAGGCAGTGTTTTGCTGTTCGTACGAGAGCTTTTGAATCCGGCGTTGACCGCCGTGTTCTTTGGGCCATTTTCCTTATTTCGGCGTTGATCTTTTCTGCGTCGTGATTTTCCATTTCCATCTCTGATCTCGGATGTACTCAGGTCGCTGGTGCTGCATCTTGCCAGCCAGCTATCTTCCCTCGTGCAAAAGCGGGTCATGAGGCTTGTTAGCGCGGCCATTGTTCTTGGCTTTTCCTGGCCGAGGTGTCTAGCGAGCCATTCGTCTCGGACGTTATGTTTAAAAGCTGATAAGGCTTCGGCGTCCGGACAGTCGACTATTTGGTTCTTTTTAGTGAGGAACCTGTTCCAGAATTTGCGCGCTGACTCTCCGGGCTGTTGAGTTATGAGACTTAAATCGTCTCCATCCGGAGGGCGGACATAAGTCCCCTGAAAATTTGCTCTAAATGCATCCTCGAGCTCTTCCCAACTTCCAATGGTGTTTTCTGGGAGGCTTTTGAGCCAATGCCGAGCTGGCCCTTTGAGCTTGAGGGTAGGTATTTTATGGCGTGGAGATCGTCTCCTCTAGCCATATGTATGTGTAGGATGTAATCCTCAATCCAGACTCCGGGGTCTGTTGTTCCGTCGTATGCCTCTATGTTTACGGGCTTGAATCCCGCTGGAAATTCATGATCCAGCACCTCATTGGTGAAACATAGTGGGTGTGCGGTGCCCCTGTATTTAGGTGTGCCGTTATCTTCGAACACTCGGCGTGTTGTGTTGCTTCCTGGGGCCCTCTTTTTTGGCCCATAAATGGACCTGACCGGGCCATCCTTTTTGCGAGGATCTTTATGTGTGTCATGTGCTGGCTTGTGCGCGTCGCCGCTTGCTGCTCTTGGCCTGTCATCTGGTCATCTATCCGGCCAGGCGGCCTCTTTGCTTTTTGATTGTGGTGGCTCTACGGCCTCCTCATCGAATTCAGGCGGCAGCTTGCGCTTCGGGTAGCTCTTTGCTTGGTGACTATTGCCGTGTTTGTCTGCGGTTTTGAGTACTTTGCTCCACCTCATTCTGAGTATGTCTTCCGTTGTTTTGAGCTTCCGTTTCTGCTTCTTCAAGCTTCTTGCAGTGGCGACGAGCCTTTTGTGAAGGTTCTTATGCTCCGGTGATGTGTCCGGCGCGAGGTCGTCTGGACTGTTGTTTTCGTCGAGGATGGGTTTATTGTCCGATTCATCCTGTTCGGATGGTTGCTTGGTTGCATGTTCGTCGTCCACTGGTTTGCCTTGCTCTATGGCTGGGTCATTATGGGTGTTGTCGTTATCGAGGCGGGACTTCGGGGAGCACTTGCGTCACCGTTTTGGTTGTTTTTCGGGGGGATTATCCTTCGCCACATCCCGTTGTTCCTCGTTATCGCTTCCTTTTGGTGTGTCCACCATGTCTATGTCATGAGTTGAGGTGGCTTTCCAGTGCCCAGTAGGCGCTGGTTCTTGGCCGTCTCCGGCATCGTCGTTCGTACCGTTGATGTCTTCGGAGTCAAGCTCTAGCATGTCGGTTAGATCGTCGACAGTTGGTATAAAGTGGGTGGTGGGTGGGCTTTGAATTTATTCGTCTTCCGCATCCCGACCGTCCTGACCGCAGTTCGGCCAGGGTTCTCCTGACAACGAGAGATACTTTAGCGAATTCAGAATATCGCTGAAAGGCGAGTGCTTAAAGATGTCCGCGGCGGTGAACTCCATGATCGGCGCCCAGTTGGATTCGATTGGTAGGGGCGTCGGAGGTTCGGAGTCCAGCGAGGAGTCCGGCACCTCGGAGTCACGAGCTTCACAAAGGACAAGGTCAGTATTCGGCTCCATCGCCGTAGGGGTTGCAGCCCCTGAGGCGGTGTCTAGCCACCCGTCCTCGATCTGCGCAGTCAGCTCCGAATTAAGGGTCGGAGCGGACACATGTGCGGCCTCCAGGGCACTGTCCGGCAGTAGAGCTAAATCATGCCCATCGTGATAGCGCGGCGCGCTCGGCTGTGGCTCGAATCCGTCGAAGATCAAGTCTCCGCGGATGTCAGCCGTGAAGTTTAGATTTCCAAATCTGACCTGACGGCCAGGGGTGTAACTTTCGATCTGCTCCAGATGGCCAAACGAATTGGCCCGCAGCGCAAAGCCACCGAATACGAAGATCTGTCCGGGGAGAAAAGTCTCACCCTGGACTGCGTCGTTATTGATGATAGAAGGAGCCATCAAGCCTATTAGTGACGACACAGAGGAACTCAATGAAAGCACCAGTGTCGGTGTCAAAACCGGCGGATCTCGGGTAGGGGGTCCCGAACTGTGCGTCTAGGCGGATGGTAACAGGAGACAAGGGACACGATGATTTTACCCAGGTTCGGGCCCTCTCGATGGAGGTAAAACCCTACTCCTGCTTGATTAATATTGATGATCTGGGTAGTACAAGAGTGGATCTAACACGAGATCAAGGAGGCTAAACCCTAGAAGCTAGCCTATGGTATGATTGTTGTAATGGTTGTTCGTCCTACGGACTAAAACCCTCCGGTTTATATAGACATCGGAGAGGGCTAGGGTTACATAGAGTCGATTACAATGGTAGGAGATCTACATATCCGTATTGCCAAGCTTGCCTTCCACACCAAGGAAAGTCCCATCCGGACACGGGACGAAGTCTTCAATCTTGTATCTTCATAGTCCTTGAGTCCGGCCGATGATGATAGTTCGGCTATCCGGACACCCCCTAGTCCAGGACTCCCTCACCCACCATGCCATCAATCGTGGCGCTTGGGAAGTAAGCGATTCTCAATGGGCGAGTGGGGAGGCGCACCACTATCGTCGCCTCTATAAATGACAACACATGTCCATGGTTAGTAAACCTTAACCATCTTTGATCAATGAGCTAGTTTAGTAGAGGCTCACTAGGGACATGACATTTGTTTATGTATTCACACATGTATTTAAGTTTCCGATCAATACAATTCTAGCATGAATAATAAAACTTTATCATGAATAAGGAAATATAAAATAACAACTTTATTATTGCCTCTAGGGTATATTTCCTTCCGTCTCCCACTTGCACTAGAGTCAATAATCTAGATTACATTGTAATGAATCTAACACCCATGGAGTCTTGGTGTTGATCATGTTTTGCTCGCGGAAGAGGCTTAGTTAATGGGTCTGCTACATTCAGATTCGTATGTATTTTGCAAATATCTATGTCTCCATCCTTAACCTTTTCATCAATGGAGTTGAAGCGTCTCTTGATGTGTTTGGTTCTCTTGTGAAACCCGGATTCCTCTGCCAAGGCAATTGTCCAGTGTTGTCACAAAAGATTTTCATTTGACCTGATGCACTGGGTATTACACCCAGATTGGATATGAACTCCTTCATCCATACTCCTTCATGTGGTGCTTCCGAAGTAGCTATGTACTCCGCTTCACACGTAGATCCCGCAACGATGCTCTGCTTGGAACTGCACAAACTTTCAGCTCCATCATTCAATATAAATATGTATCCGGTTTGTGACTTAGATTCATCCAGATCAGTGTCGAAGCTAGCATTGACGTAACTATTTATGAAGAGCTCTTTGTCACCTCCATAATGAGAAACATATCATTGGTCCTTTTCAGGTACTTCAGGATATTCTTGACCATTGTCCAGTGATCCACTCCTGAATTACTTTGGTACCTCCCCGCCAAACTTATGGCAAGGCACACATCAGGTATGGTACACGGCATTGCATACATGATAGAACCTATGGCTGAGGCATAGGGAATGACTTTCATTTTCTCTCTATCTTCTGCAGTGATCGGGCTTTGAGTCTGACCCAATTTCACCCCTTGTATCACAGGCAAGAACCCTTTCTTTGACTGGTCCATTTTGAACTTCTTCAAAACTTTGTCAAGGTATTTGCTTTGTGAAAGTCATATTAAGCGTCTCGATCTATCACTATAGATCTTGATGCCCAATATATAAGAAGCTTCACCGAGGTCTTTCATTGAAAAATTCTTATTCAAGTATCCTTTTATGCTATCTAGAAATTCTATATCATTTCCAATCAACATTATGTCATCCATATATAATATCAGAAATGCTACAGGGCTCCCACTCACTTTCTTGTAATTACAGGCTTCACCGTAAGTCTGTACAAAAGCATATGCTTTTATCACCTCATCAAAGCGTTTATTCCAACTCCGAGATGCTTGCACCAGTCCATAGAAGGAACGCTGAGCTTGTAGCACCTTTAGGATCGACAAAACCTTCTGGTTGCATCATATACAACTGTTCTTTAAGAAATCCATTAAGGAATGTAGTTTTTTCATCCATTTGCCATATTTTATAATTATAAATGCGGCAATTGCTAACATGATTCAGACAGACTTTAGCATCGCTATGGGTGAGAAAGTCTCATCGTAGTCAACTCCTCAAACTTGATGAAAATCTTATGCCACAAGTCGAGCTTTGTAGACAATAACATTACCATCAGCATCAGTCTTCTTCTTGAAGATCCATTTATTTTCTATGGCTTGCCTATCATCGGGAAAATCCACCAAAGTCCACACTTTGTTCTCATGCATGGATCATATCTCAGATTTCATGGCCTCGAGCCATTTATCGGAATCTGGGCTCATCATAGCTTCTTCATAGTTATATGTTCGCCATGGTCTTATAACATAACTTCCAGGACAGGATTACCATACCACTCTGGCATGGATCGTGCTCTGGTCGACCTGCGAGGTTCAGTAGTAACTTGATCTGAAGTTTCATCATCGTTATTAGTTGCTTCCTCTCTGGTTGGTGTAGGCATCACGGGAACGTTTTTCTGTAATGTGCTACTTTCCAATTCAAGAGAAGGTACAATTACCTCATCAAGTTCTAGTTTCCTCCCACTCACTTCTTTCGAGAGAAACTCCTTATCTAGAAAGGACCCATTCTTATCAACAAAGATCTTGCCTTCGGATCTGTGGTAGAAGGTGTACCCAATAGTTTCCTTAGGGTATCATATGAAGACACACTTCCCTGATTTAGGTTCGAGCTTATCAGGTTGAAGCCTTCTGACATAAGTGTCGCATCCCCAAACTTTAAGAAATGACAGCTTAGGTTTCTTGCCAAACCACAGTTCATACGGTGTCGTCTCAACGGATTTAGACGATGCTCTGTTTAACGTGAATGCGGCTGTCTCTAATGCATAACCCCAAAACGATAGTGGTAAATCGGTAAGAGACATCATAGAACGCACCATATCTAATAAAGTACGGTTACGACGTTCGGACACATCATTACGTTGTGGTGTTCCAGGTGGCGTGAGTCATGAAACTATTCCACACTGTTTTAAATGAAGGCCAAACTCGTAACTCAAATATTCGCCTCCGTGATCAGATCGTAGAAACTTTATTTTCTTGTTACAATGATTCTCCACTTCACTCTGGAATTCTTTGAACTTTTCAAATGTCTCAGACTTGTGTTTCATCAAGTAGATATACCCATACCTACTCAAATCATCTGTGAAGGTCAAAAAATAAAGATACCCGCCACGTGCTTCAATACTCATCGGACCGCATACATCGGTATGTATTATTTCCAATAAGTCATTAGCTCGCCCCATTGCTCCAGGGAACATAATTTTAGTCATCTTGCCCATGAGGCATGGTTCGCAAGTATCAAACAATTCATAATCAAGTGATTCCAAAAGTCCATCTGCATGGAGTTTAGTCATGCGCATTACACCAATGTGACCTAAACGGCAGTATCTTTTGGCATCAATATTATGAATATGTGTATCACTACGATCGAGATTCAACAAGAATAGACCATTCATTAAGGGTGCATGACCATAAAAGACATTACTCATAAATAGAACAACCATTATTCTCTGATTTAAATGAATAACTGTCTCGCAATAAACAAGATCTAGATATAATGTACATGTTCAATGGGGGCACCAAATAATAGTTATTGAGGTCTAAAACTAATCCCGAAGGTAGATGTAGAGGCAGCATGCCGACAGCGATCACATCAACCTTGGAACCATTCCCGACGCGCATCATCACCTCGTCCTTAGCCAATCTTCATTTATTCCGCAGCTCCTATTTCGAGTTACAGATATGAGCAAACGAACCAGTATCAAATACCCAGACGCTACTACAAGCATTAATAAGATACACATCAATAACATGTATATCAAATATACCTTTGTTCACTTTGCAATCCTTCATATCCGCCAAGTATTTGGGGCAATTTCGCTTCCAGTGACCATTCCCTTTTGAAGTAGAAGCACTCAGTTTCAGGTTTGGGTCCATCTTTGGGCTTCTTCCCGGGAGTAGCAACTTGCTTGTGATTCTTCTTGAAGTTCCCTTTCTTTCCCTTGCCCTTTTTTCTTGAAACAAGTGGTCTTGTTAACCATCAACACTTGATGCTCCTTCTTTATTTCTACCTCCGCGGCCTTAAGCATTGCGAAGAGCTCAGGAATTGTTTTGTTCATCCCTTGCATATTATAATTCATCATGAAGCCTTTGTAGCTTGGTGGCTGTGACCGAAGAACTCTGTCAATAGCACAATCAACTGGAAGATCAACTCCGAGCTGAGTCAAGTGGTTATGATACCCAGACATTTTGAGTATGTGTTCACTGACAGAATTGTTCTCATCCATCTTGCAGTTATAGAACTTGTTGAAGACTTCATATCTCTCAATTCGGGCATTTGCTTGAAATATGAACTTCAACTCTTGGAACATCTCATTTGCTCCATGACGTTCAAAATGTTTTTGAAGTCCCGGTTCTAAGCCATAAAGCATGGCACACTAAACTATAGAGTAGTCATCATTCCGCATTTGCCAGGCGTTCACAGCATCTAGATTAGCGGGAGCGAGTGGGTCACCTAGCGGTGCATCAAGGAAATAATTCTTCTGTGCAGCAATGAGAATCATCCTCAAGTTACGGACCCAGTCTATGTAGTTGCTACCATCGTCTTTCAACTTAGCTTTCTCTAGGTATGCATTAAAATTCAAGGGAACGGTAGCTCGGGCCATTGATCTACAACATAGATATGCAAAACTATTAAGACTAAGTTCATGATAAATTAAGTTCAATTAATCAAATTACTAATGAACTCCCACTTAAATCAACATCCCTCGAGTTTTCTAAGTGATGTGTGATCCAAATCAACTAACCCATGCCCGATCATCACGTGAGATGGGGTAGTCATCAATGGTGAACATCTCTATGTTGATCATATCTACTATATGACTTATGTTTGACCTGTCGGTCTCCAGTGTTCCGAGACCATGTTTGTACATGCTAGGCTCGTCAAGTTTACCCCAAGTATTCTGCATGTGCAAAACTATCTTACACCTGTTATATGTGAACATAGAGTCTATCACACCCGATCATCACGAGGTGCTTCAAAACGATGAACTTGGCAATGGTGCATACTCGGGGAGAACACTTTTCCATGAAATTTAGTGAAGGGATCATCTTATAATGCTACCATCATTCTAAGCAAAATAAGATGCATAAAGGATAAACATCACATGCAATCAAAATATGTGACATGATATATATGGCCATCATCATCTTGTGCTTTTGATCTCCATCTCCAAAACATCGTCATGATCTCCATCGTCACCGTCTTGACACATTGATCTCCATTGTTGCGTCGGGGTCGTCCCGCCAACATTGCTAATGCATAGCTATAAAGTAAAGCAATTACATGGTGCTTGCATTTCATACAATAAAGAGACAACCCTAAGGCTCCTGACGGTTGTCGATATTACAAAACATGATCATCTCATACATCAAGATGTATCACATCCTATCTTGACCATATCACATCACAACATGCCCTGCAAAAACAAGTTAGACATCCTCTACTTTGTTGTTGCAAGTTTTACATGGCTTCTACGGGCTTCTGGCAAGAACCTTTCTTACCTACGCAAAAACCGCAACGGTGATTTTTAAGTTTGTTGTTTTAACCTTCTTTAAGGACCAGTCGTAGTCAAATTTGATTCAACTAAAGTAGGAGAAACAGACACCCGCCATCCACCTTTATGCAAAACTAGTTGCATGTCAGTCGGTGGAACCGATCTCGTGTGCGCAGACATGTAAGGATGGTCTGGGCCGCTTCATCCCACAATTCCGTCGAATCAAAATAAGACGTTGGTGGTAAGCAGTATGACTATGACCGCCCACAACTCTTTGTTTTCTACTCGTGCATATCATCTAAGCATAGACATGGCTCCGATGCCACTGATGAGCAACGTTGCATGAAAAAAAATCTATGCACACGCAAGATCTATCCATGGAGATGCATAGAAATGAGAGGGGAGAGTATGTCTACGTACCCTCGTAGACCGTGAGCGGAAGCGTTTAACAACGCAGTTGATGTAGTCGAACTTCTTCGCGATCCAACCGATCGAGTACCGAACGTACGACACCTCCGTGTTCAGCACACGTTCAGCTCCGTGACGTCCTCGCCTCCAGCAAGACGGGAGAAGTAGTGGACGACTTCTGGCAGCATGACAGCATGATGACGGTGGTGGTGATGCTATCCCCGTAGGGCTTTGTCTAATCACTCCGAAAATATGACCAAGGGACGAAATTGTGGAGAGGGGCGCCGCACACGGCTAAGAGATTGTAATGGTCTTGTGTCGCACCCCCTCCCACATATATATAGGTGGGTCGAGGGAGGAGCAGCCAAGGAGGCGCCCCAAGGAGGCCGAATCCTCCTTGTGATCCTTCCCTAGCCCCCCCCCCCCCCCCCCTACCATATTTGTTGGAGGGGGAAAGGAAAGGGGGGAGAGGGAAGGAAGGGGGAGGCCGAATCCCCCCTTTCCTTTCTCCCACAGGCCGGCTGCCATAGGGGGCTGCGCCAGCCCCTTGTGGGCTGGGGTGCTCCCCTCTACTGGCCCAATATGCCCATCTTTCTCCCGTGGTGTCCGAAACCCCTTCCCGTGACTACCCGATGCACTCCGAAACACTTTCGGTATACGAATATCATCGTCCTATACATCAATCTTTACCTTCGAACCATTTCGGATCTCCTCGTCATGTCTGTGATCTCATCTGGGATTCCGAACAACATTCAGTCACCAAACCATATAACTTATATAACACTATATCGTCAACAAGCGTTAAGCATGCGGACCCTACAGGTTTGAGAACTATGTAGACATGACCGAGACACCTCTCCCGTCAATAACCAATAGCAGAATCTGGATGCCCATATTGGTTCCTACATATTCTACAAAGATCTTTATTGGTCGAACCGTAATGACAACATACTTGATTCCCTTTGTCTGTCAGTATGTTACTTGCCCGAGATTCGATCATCGGTATCTCTATACCTAGTTCAATCTCGTTACTGGCAAGCCTCTTTACTTGTTCTATAATACATCATATCATAACTAACTCCTTAGTCAATTGCTTGCAAGCTTATTATGATGTGTATTACCGAGTGGGCCCAGAGATACCTCTCCGATACTCAGAGTGACAAATCCCAATCTCGATCCATGCCAACTCAGCAAACACCTTCGGAGATACCTACAGAGCATCTTTATGATCACCCAATTATGTTCTGACGTTTGATAGCACACAAGGTATCCCTCCGGTATTCGAGAGTTGCATGATCTCATGGTTGAAGGAACATGCATTTGACATTCAAGAAAGTAGTAGCAATAAACTGAACGATCATATGCTAACCTAACGGATGGGTCTTGTCCATCACATCCTTCTTCTAATAATGTGATCCCGTTATCAAATGACAACACCTGTCCATGGTTAGGAAACCTTAGCCATCTTTGATCAATGAGCTAGTTTAGTAGAGGCTCACTAGGGACATGGTATTTGTTTATGTATTCACACATGTATTTAAGTTTTTGATCAATATAATTCTAGCATTAATAATAAACCTTTATCATGAATAAGGAAATATAAAATAACAACTTCATTATTGCCTCTAGGGCATATTTCCTTCAACTCCAACACGTCACATTGACCGTCAAGTTAAGGCTGGCGCGTGGCCCCGTGGGCTATCATATGAGACCGGTCTGGCTTGTCATAGTGGGTCCAAATAATGTTGAAGTTTCAGCGCGGAAATTTATCCTGCCAAGCGGCTAACTTTGCGAGAATTCTTTCCTGTGTGCAGATCGGCCCACTCCTTCTACATTTTCAAGATCAAGGTGGTCTACATCACCATAGAGGCAGCTTGGCTGGAGGCTGGCTGTGTGATGATGATGTTTGGGAGACGTTTCGTTAAACTAGTTTTAAGTCAGCCACCGAAGACGATGTGTATCCCAGATGACCCAAGGTGCAACCATACTTGAAGACCCGTTTAGGGGCTACTGTCAGTGCCCCAACCGAGGGGTCCTCGTCACGTCGGTTCTTGGTCTGGTGGGCCGGGAGTTGACCCCCTACGTCGGTTCTATCCTGGGCCACTTTGGGCAGCCCGTAGCGGAACACATAAAGGTTCTAGAAAACTTGGAGTACAATCCAAAGATACTGGAGCCATGGAGGATCTGCCTCCACCGACTTAGCCAACTTAGTTGTGTAACCGTAGGACCCCTGATATGTTATATAATATGGATCAAGCTTCTCATATATCAGATTGAATCTCTTGGTACTTTAGCTATACTCTGTGCACACTCCAACACAATGAAGACAACCAAGACGTAGGGTAGTATCTCCTCCGCGAGAGCCCGAACCTGGGTAAATCTTGCCTCCTGTTACTATTGTGCCAACTTGCCTAACTGTGATACTCTACCACGAGATTTGTCGGATTTAGCTCCAGCAACATGTATTTGGGGAAAAAATGTTTAAGACGTATTTGTAAAAAATATTTAAAACATGTATTTGGAAAATGTTAATCATGTACTTGAAAATTGTTAAACGTGTATAAAAATATTTTCTATGTATAGCAGAAATATATAATGTGTATGAAAAAATTAACCGTCAAAATATATATTTTGAAATATGTTAATCATGTATTTGAAAATATTAAACTTGCATAAATAATGTTCCCAATGTATGAAAAAATATACAACATGTACAAAAAATTAAACATGTGTTAAAAAATAAAAAAAGTTGATGAAAGCCAAGAAAAAACAAAGAAAAATAGGAAAAACGAAGTAACACCTAAGGAAAACCAGTACAAACAAGTGAAAACCCCCGATAAAAAACCACGCAAGAGAAAAAACTCACGCTGCTGCTACTGTAGTTGGCCGGCTCTATAATGCACTTGTTAGGGGTGAGATGGAGCTATGTCTTGCAGAGGGCGAGAGATAGCTTCCTCTCTGATGTTTCACCAGTAGATACACAGTCTATTCTCAAAAAAGAAAATGTAGCATTTTTTGTGCAATCTTGTCCCAACTTTATTGATTCGAAATAGTGTTCATAGGTACATGGTTTGGATCATAAAAATTACCCAACCAAATATGGCGTCCTATGTCTAGATTACATGCAAATTCAGCGATATTATGAGCTTCAAATTTGAAGTTTCTACGCTCGTGAATAAATTTACAAGACTGAAAAGCGGTCTTGCGTTCAGTGATCTCTTGTAAAAGTCGCTCCCTTGAAGACCTCCGGAGCTCTAATCAATGTCCTCCACCACTCCTTGGTAATCTGAGGCTACAAAATTCGCTGCCAGCCAAGATCGTTTGCAAGCACCATAGCTTCCCAGCAGGCCAATGTTTCCAGGATTGTAGGACCAGTTGATACTGATCATTAGTCATCTCTAGTAGACCTTGTATAATGCCCCGACCCGCAAAATAACCATCAAAATACGGATCCGCGTGAAAAATTTTGCCTGATCAAACCCTGCAAACGCGTCAAACCCGTATTTTTTTTTTCCGGGGCACGGCAAAACTCCCACCCCAACCCGCGAAAACGCCCCTCGCCCCGTCAGTGCCCTCTATATAGCGGTAGCGGTTGGTGGGGGGGCATTTCAGCCCACGCTTTCCCCCACCCACCGCCGTCGGGCTGCCGCCTACGATTACAACCATACCAGTCGTCGGGGTCACGCCGACGGGCCGCCACACGCTCAAGCTTCACCCAGGATTGTCCTCCACCACTTCCTCCTACCTTGGCCGGCCGGATAGTTGCAGATCGGCGGCTATTTGTCGCGGCCGCCGGATTTTCCGTTTACGGCCACCGATGGCTGCGCCAAGCCATCGATTGGTCGGGGAGCACCCCGCACAGCCCCGGCAAAGCCCCAACACCACATGCAGGTATTGGTTCACCCTCTAGCCGCCGTCATTGGTTTGCCGACATGTACTCAACCGGCCGTCGCCCGGGCTCGGCGCTCGCGCAGCGGCTCGCTGATGCCGCTCATACAGTGCGACAATTGCACACAGACAGTGTTGTGGCTAACATCTAGCACGCCGAAACACCCTGGATGGGTATTCTTCAAATGAAAAAGCGACAGGGTATGTTCTTGTTTTCATTATGCTTTGTCAACCTATTCGGTTCAATTTCGATAGCTTATTGAGATGGTCATGTGTGTAGGAAGATGGATGCTCATTTTGGTCTTTAGAAGAAAAATACATCGATTTATTCATAGAAAGAAACTTAATAGATGTTCGCGCACTCGTTGCTAGAATTGAGGCTAATGACGCGGCTGGATGTGCAATTAGAGAAGAAACTAGAAGGGAAGCAACGTCTACTTCTTTAGAATCAAAGAAGAAGAATGATGAATGCAAGATCAAGAATCTACAGATCAACAATGAATGCATGGAGAAGATGTTGGTCCAACTAGTGGGAGCAGTTATGGAAGTTGGATATCTTCTAAAATGCCTAATTGTGATTCTTGTTTTCTTTGGTCTTGCAATTCTAGCAAAGATTTGGTGAATTATTATGTTATTATGTACCCAATGCCCTTGAAGAAAATAAAGAAGCAAAGAAATCCGTTGATGCGGGGCATCCCACGATCATCCCCATGGACGCATCTACATCCCCTACAACACCACTTGGACCAATGACAAGAGCTCGAGCAAAGGCTGTCGAAGATAAGGTGAACTCGCTCCTCTCCGAACTCCCACTCTCTACACATGAGACATGGCTACTATCTCAAGTGGAAACAACATGAGTGATCAGGTACTTGGAGGAAGGTCATGGAACAACTACATCCAATGGAGAAGACGACGAGGACACTGAGTATGAGGGACAAGAAGAAGAGCTACCGAAGAAGCTCCAACCACCGGACGACCGGTCGGGACCGGACGTCCGGCGCCTGAAGCTCCAGCCACCAGACGACCGGTCGGGACCGGATGTCCGGCGCCTGAAGCCCTAGCCGGTCCAAGTCCCAGCCATCACAAGATACAGCGAGCGGACATCCGTCAAGGACTGGAAGACTGGCAACACCTTCCTGCGAGCCAATGTCCAGCCCCCACCGAACGACCGGCACCATCACGCCCGAGCTAAATCAGCGGAAGTCCGAAGCAACCGGACGACCGGCCATCTCCGAACGTCCAGTGCCACTTCAACAGAATGAAAATAGCGGAAATTTGAACCCTACCGTACGTCCGGGCCCTCGCAAGCCACCGGATGACCGATAAAGGCCGGACGTTCGCTGCCTGTGTGTGCATAGTTTCAGGACCGAGGCCCATGTACCCTTTCACTTCGCCCCCATTTGCACTTAGACTATAAATAGACCTCCTCCTCCTCCTCCTACTAGTTAGGGTTAGCAATGGTTTTGCTCATATTAGAGATAGAGTTGTGCTCATCCACTTGGTTACTTCTCCATCAGAGTTCACGACCTCTTCGAAGAAGATCCCCCAAGCAAATTCAAGACCCCTTCATGGGAAGACCCCTCAAGACCACCTCATGGAGTTGAACTAGCTACTTGTATCATCCTTTGTTAGATTTGAATCATGTATCTCTTTGTGTTTTGAGGATCTAGCACATGTGCAACCGAATCTTGCTGGTTTGAGTGATTCTCTTGTGTTTCCCCTCGTGATTTCTCCTCGTGCTCTTCATAGGATCCCCTCAAATCGTGAAAGATCGGGAATCTAGGGTTCTACCCTACATCATCTTGGTATCAGAGCCAAGTTGATCACGTATTTGGAGCCCCTACCCTTTGTTTTCTAGCTTGATTTGTTGTGTTCTTCCCCAATTTCAAAAATCCCCACCAAAAATAGCCCCAATTTTTTTTTGTGATTTGTTGGTGTGATGAAGTTTTGTTGGATTTGATCCATGGATTTGATTTGCCACGAATGTATCTAGCTTTTCCCCCATCATCTCCACCATTTCCATCCACAAAATCGCTCAGATTTGACCAATTTTGCCACCTCCACCTCGAACCCTTGTTGTTCATCCCATGCTCGAAATTGCCCAGGTACTAGACGTCCGCTAGCTACCGGACGACCGCTCCACCACCGGACGTCCGTTGTTTACTGACGAAACTGAAAAAGTTCAGTTCGGCCACCACCACCTCTCCACCTTCACCTCCGCATACACACTCCGATACCACCAATGCTTGCCCGCTATCAACTCCGACAACTTTGACACGTTTTCTTTTGAGAATCTGAGTTGTGGTTCCCGTGTCCTATCGTGTTTCGGCTATATAGGTACAATTTGATATCAACATCACCACCGCTCATCTTCTTCGCGGACTCGTCATTGACAACAACCGTTCGATAATTTTGAAACCTTCAACCGTAAGCAAGGATGGTAACCTCAACGACATATTTGTCTACTCCTTGCCATTGCATTGATAACCACCATAGCCCATTTTGCGTACCTTGCCTATCGAGACTAGCCTTTGAGTATTGCCGGCAATGTTACTTGTGCACATTAGTGATCATACTTCCCATAGCATACATACCATATCATCGTGGTGCATATCTTGGTATCATCTCTTGTGTCACAGAGTTGTCATCGCATATACACAATTGCTATCTTGGTTCGTCAAGTTTTGCATGAGAAAAGAGATCAAAAGAGAAAGAGCCAAACAAGCTCTTCAGCAAAAGGGAAAGATATGCAAAGAGCTTATAAGCAAGTACCATAGCATCATACTACATGAAGATTGTCATACTCGATCATCTTGGATCATATCACCAGAATACCATATATATAGCATACCTGGGATAGAAGTCGTTGCATTTTTGCTTAGTAGGTTGTGCACAAGTTTCGTATCCGCCTATTGTGGAATCTTGCTAGCGTCTCTCTAGTGTTGTGCAACAAGAGCATTTTCGTGGATTCCACATTTCGGCTCATCCCTTGGTTGCATGACCCCACTTATCTATTTGCGTGTGTGCTTCCGTGTACCATATCTTGCTATTGGTCTACTTGTTGCATTTGCAAATTTGTGAATCTTTTCCAACATTACCAAGGCTCACTAACAATTGCATCAAATTTTGTGCCACCATCCTAACCGAGCTCCACCATAAGCTTTTACTCGTGTAGGTACGAGAACCGACAAGAATTGGTACCAATTGTGTTATTTCCATGTTACATATTTGAGTGATCATTGATCATCTTCAACATCAATCAAGGTACATTTGGTATAAGTTCTTCTCTTTCTTCCACTCACATATTTGCTTGGAATGATGGATATGCCAAGTTCTTCTACCAAACCACTCTTCATCGAGCAAGACGACAACATGTCATCCTATGTCACCAAGCGCCACCTCTTCGGTGCACAAAGATCTTTGCATCAAGAACAACAAGCAATGAGCGACTGCATCGACAATCTCGCCACTGACTTGCGACTCTTCGAGCAACGAACAAGAGACTACTTCGACAACAAGCTCGACGCACACAAACAAGAGAACGATGCATGAATGGACAAGATACGTGCATTGTTGGTAAACCACTCTTCTACCACTTTGTCCTACTCAAAACGGAGCCGCTCGAGTCGACACTCCGACGACACCCTCTCCGTCTCAAGTACACCGACATCAAACACTCTATGTCGATCCGTGCACCAAGACCATCAAGCAAATCTCACTCCTCTACACGGTAATCATCCACAAGAGCAATTCGACAAGCAAGCACATCGTCATCGCCAAAACCAAGCTACTCTTGCACAAGCACAAGAAAGGCAACGTCAACGTCACCAATAGGAAGAGCGAGCACGCCAACACCAAGAAGAACAAGATGCCGAGGCTCAACGTCTTCAACAACAATGGCGAGAAGCTCAAGCACTTGAGGTGCAACATGCCCTTCTCGACACAAGTCGCAACGTCGCCGCACGCAATCAGCAAATGCGTGAACAAGAAGAAGCACTTCGCGATGAAGTTCAAGAGAGGATTTATCAAGAACGTGTGCATCATCAAGTTCCTCAAGCTCCTCCACACGCTCGACAAGGTCCTCCACAACCTCGACAAGAACCTCAAGTTCACCAAGAGCATGATGACTATGGAAACCCTCCATGACAAGAGCAAGTTGAGGGAGACAATCCTCCGTGTCAAGGACGTCATCACCCTTGACCCCAACACAATGAAGAGAAATGCTACGGAAAGTTCAAGTTCACCATGCCCAAGTTCACCGGAAGCAATGATCCCGAAGAGTACCTTTCATGGGCATTGAAGGTCGATAAGATCTTTCGTTTGCACAACTATGAGGAAGAGAAGAAGATCGCCATGGCATCCATTGAGTTCCAAGAATATGTGCTCATATGGTGGGAACAAGTCCTTGAGCGCCGCGAAGCAAGAGGTGAACCACCAATCACCACATGGGATCAAATGAAGGATGTCATGCGAGCACGCTTTGTGCGAACATACTACAAACGCGACCTCTTCAAGAAACTCCAACTCCTAAAGCAAGGAACCAAGAGCGTTGAAGAATACTACAAGGAAATGGAGATTGCCATGATAAGAGCCAATGTCATGGAAGATGATGATCAAACTATGGCCCATTTCTTGAATGGCCTCAATCATCCCATCAAGAAGATTACCGACTTCCAACCCTACTCCAACCTCATTGAGCTAGTGCATCAAGCTACCAAAGCAGAACATCAAGTGCAAGATGACTTCAAGTACACCAAGTACTCTTCCAAGAGCTATGACTTCTCCAACAACCAAGCTTCAACGACTCCAACACCTTCTACCTTAACCAAGCCATCTACAAGCAACATCGACAAGTCAAGTTACATGAAAACTACAAGCAACTTCAAGCCGAGAGCTTCATCATCTACTCCAACTGATGAGACTGTCAAGACAAGTTCCATCAAGTGTTTCACATGCGGCGGCCGAGGCCACAAGTCCTTTGAGTGTACCAACAAGCGCACCATAATCCTCAACAACAACGGAACATATGACTCCATGAGTGAAGAGGAGATGGAAGCCCTTGAGCAAGTGGCCATGCAACGGCGCATGAAGGAACATGAAGATGATCAAGTCTTCTGTGATGAGGATCCGAGCCCCACTCTCGTTGTCTCCAAGGTCTTGACTCCTCAACATCAACATGATGAAGACCAAAGATGCCATATCTTCCACACCAAGGCCAACATTAATGGAAGGTCCATCAAAGTCATCATCGATGGAGGGAGTTGTCATAACTTGGCAAGTGAAGAATTATGCTCCAAGCTCCAATTGGTCAAGACGAAGCACCCGCACCCCTACAAGGTTCAATGGCTAAGCGACTACGCCACTATCCAAGTCAAGCGTACGATGAAAGTTTCCTTCAAGATAGGAGCATATGAAGACACTTTGGAGTGTGATGTCGTTACGATGTCCGTTTGCCACCTCCTTCTTGGTCGACCATGGCAATTCGACCGAGGTGTCATCCACAATGGGAGTACCAATCACTATAGCTTCAT